>BTHU01000002.1:50573744-51796244 GCA_036184795.1 Tokudaia tokunoshimensis | reverse complement strand
CTCCTCTTAGGCCCTGTTGTCCTTTGCCCGACAAAGCCTTGTGGTAGTATGCACAAATCCTTCACTATTCCAGGTGGCTGCGGTGGGCAGAACACCCACCCAGACATCTCCAAGGTGTCCATGGGGCACAAGTGAACCTGGCCATGTTACCTATGTTCAGTATGGGCCCTCCCAACTCTCCCTGCTATCTCTTCTCCCGGCCCTGCAGAAGTGAGGACACCATTCTACAGAAAGGAAAGGCCCCGGTGCTGCACCTCATCTGGCGTCCCTGTGCCACATTTGGGAAGGGACCACAAATCTTCAAAGCCAAAACTGGCCCTGGGTGACTTGGGCGAGGGGCATTGCAGGTTTTAATAAGAATTAGACTAACAGCTCCCTGCATCAGGGAGAAGCCCCCCCTCCCCAATACCAAGTGTTTTTGTAGGCTTTTAACCTCCCCTTACCCTCAAGCTGAATTGTTAACTAAAATGTCTAAAGCAGGAAGTCCTCCAGAAACTATTATCAGAGTCTTCTGTCCAGGGACCAAGAGCACCCCTGGCTTGGTGGGAGGACCAAAGTAGGTCATGGGTGGACTTCCTTGGACGGCCATCTCAGCACCAAGCAGACAGCCTGCCTCATCATCCTCATCCTTTCCCAGTCCTCAACTCAGAAGAAATCTGGCTTGGTGTTGGAGTTTACTAGGAGAATATTTGCCCAGCATGTGCTTGGCCCTGGGGACTATCCCCAACACAATCAATGAGTGAAATCTGGAGAGTCACCCTGGGACTGGAGGTGTGGCTCAGGGTTACTATGTTTGCCCAGCATGCAAAAGGCCATGTGTTCAATATTAAGTCCATAAAAAGGAAGGGGCATCCTGTTTGGCTCTAGCCAGCCCCTCGAAATGCACAGAGTTCAATCAGTCAAATTCTGAAGAATTTGGTAACTTACAGTAACAAGGAAGCCACCAGCTGTCTCTTACCATAACCTTGGCAGAGTGGACAAGAAATGCCCGGTACCACCTCGGCCTGCCAAGGGAAGAACAGGCCACACCCCACTTTGGAATTCAAGGTTACAAAAAACTTCTCAGCCCGGCAGTGGTGGCACACGCCTTTAATCCCAGCACTTGGGAGGCAGAGGCAGGTGGATTACTGAGTTCGAGGGCAGCCTGGTCTACAGAGTGAGTTCCAGGACAGCCAGGGCTACACAGAGAAACCCTGTCTCGAAAAAAAAAATTACTTCTCATGGGCATAAAGATTACACCTAAACAAATTATATCTAAAATATCACTGGTCGGTGGTACTTGTCTATAATCCCAGCACTGGGCAAGCTGAGAAGATGGGGCAGTCAGGGCTGCAGTCAGGGCTGTCTTGCGCAACAGTGAGATTGTGTCTCAAAAAACAAGGAAGGGGAAGTGAACAAGTGAAGGAGGAAGCAGGAAGCAGAAGAAGGAGGAGGAAGAAAAGCAGAAGAACTGGCTTCCTGCATCCTACTCTCTGCCCCTAGGCCAGCTCCCCTCTTTTCCTAGTCTAAGTCCAAAAATATAGCATGGCCTCTTCAAGAAGGGCCTCTCAGCAGCCTCCCCCAGGAGACACATGGAAGTCCATTCATAGACACAAAGTTTGAATGTCAGCCTGTGAAGGGGAGATGGAGATGAGACAATCTCCCCAGCAGGCACCACCCAGAGGCACAGTCAAGGAGTGCTTCGGCAGTGCAGAAAAACTATAACTCTTCCTACGGATCATGGAAAGGGAGCGCAAGTGCCTCGAGGGCAACTCTGCTGGGGGCACAGGCAGCCCTCCCCCCCCCGCCCCCCATGGGATGGCCTAGCCCTTGCCTTACTTGATACATCCTTAGGAAAGAGTAGCAAAGGACCGGCATCAGTGAGCACTCAGCACGCTCTCAGAGGGAATGGCTTAGAGTCTTCCCCAGAGGGCTGTGGAGGAAGAAGTCACTGTCTGAACTCAACCTCCCCACTGAAGGACTGATTCTCTGTGGCTCTGAGCCCCTTGACTATACCCTCACCTGGTTGCCTTCCCAGACTCCTCCCAGGCTGGGGAACTGTGCTGCCCTTGGCTGGATACACCATCAAGTGCCCTTTCTCTGGTTGTCCTTTCCCCATGGAGCGCCGCAGGCTACACTGGCTGGGGTGGCCAATCTGCGAGGTGTGAGGAAGAGGTTCCAGGGGAGAGCATGCTTCCTGAAAGATGGCTCCGGAGGTCAGCTAGGGCGCCTGGGCTCGGCATGCTCAGGGGTGCTGTACGTTAGGTCTCGAGCAGTTTTCGGGGCCGAGGCAGGGACGATGAGGAAGCCGTCCCCCGACTGATGACAGTCCTAATAACATACATAGCCTCGCTCTGAAGTGTGCGGGCAAGTCAGAGCCGTGTCGGTACCGGCGCCATACGGACCGTGTTTATGACTAGCCCAGCTGAGGCTGACTCCACTTCATCTCCGAACACTCACAGGTAATTTCATGAGCCGGCTGCAATTCACGCCTGCATCTACTATCACGGCAACCTGTCACCACTCAGACGTGGCTTGGTTGGACACATTTTCCAGGTGTCACCAGGCAATTCAACACATGCCAGATCCTTCCCTCGGCGGAGGAAGACAAACAGGCAGCAGTCATATCCCAAGTCTGTCCCCAAGACTTGGAACTCTATCTGCTTTCAGTTATTTACTTATTTATTTGACACAGGGTCTCACTGTGTAGCCCAGGTTAGCCCTGAGCTCACTGTGACATCTGAGCTGCCTTTAAACTCACGATCCTCCTCCTGAGTGCTAGGATGACAGGTTCGTGCCACCAGGCCACACTTCATTTCCTTATCTCTAAGCCAGTGTGCTCACACCGGACTCTCCCCCGAGGTGATTTCAGCAGGAATTCTCTCCAGATCTATAGCCCCAAACGTCCTTACATCTGACACGACCATTTGTATTCCTTCTGGGGTCCTCTTTGCATTGCTGACTTCCAGCAAGCTAATTAATTATTTTAGAACCCACGATTAAATCGACACAGTGATTAATCTGATAATCCTTTTTATGAAATTACCTCGGAAACGCTAACTTTTCATCTTTTGAAACTCACTGTGTAAATTACGCTGAAGATTACATTGTACCAGCTTTTGGCTCCGTAAATCTTAATGGCAATGTTTTGCCAAAAGCAATAAAAACTGTCTTGGATTTATCAGGTCCATCAGGGAAGAGGCAGGCAGGCAGGAAATTGAAGGTGACTCACGCTGCAAGGGGGTTGGGTGGGGGGGGACTTGACTGAAGAAACTGTTGGAACTTGCTGCTGTGACCACATGCAAGCAAGAAGGTGAGTAGCCTCAAGAAGTACAGGGCCCTGAAGAGCTGCAGCCGCGGTTGCCAAGGCTTCCTGTCAGAGAAGAGACAGTTCTTACAGATGGAAGCCTTCCATTCTAGACCCCTCTCCCTAACCCCAGCATCTCCTCCCAGTGCTCAGGGCTGGTCTCACTCAGCACACAACCCGAGTTCTAAGCTTAGAGGGCAGACCCGTTGCTAATGAACCTGCAACAGCCCCCAAACTCCCTAGGCATAAGGCAGAGGCAGGGAGCGTGCTTGGTCTGCTGTCTTCCTCTGCTATACCCAATGGGCAGGGTCCCGGGCCTCAGGCTGACTTGAATCACTCCAGTCCTGCTTTAGATGTTATCAGCCACGATTCCTACAGCCTGACTGCGGTGAGCAAGCCTTTCCAAGTGCAGCATCCCCTTCTACTATTAAAGCTTTTGCTTCTTTTCTGCTTCGTAGCTGCACACTGGATCCCTCTGTGGGCCTCCCTGGAAGTGTGTTACATTGCTCTGCAGCTTGTAGGAGGTGGCAGGCACCACAGGCCTCTACAGATTGCAGGACACCACCTTCTGAACCTAAGCCCCCAACTATCCAGCTATCTGAAAATGTTCATTGAACACCTACTTTGTTCCAGGCTCTAAGGAATACAGAATGAACGAGGTAGAGTCAGCTCCGGTCCTCCTGATGGTGGAACTAATAGGCAGTGAACTATGAACGTGAGGGGAGATGGGAAGGGGACAGAGCCTGTAGAGGGGTCCGGGCAAAGGCCTGGGAGTCTCTTAGTATTCTAGCTTCGACCCTTCCTCACTGAGATGACATTTGACTAGAGAACTGGAGATGGAGGACGGAGCCACATAAACGCAGGAGGAAGAGCATGGCAGGCAGAGAGAGCCACGGGTGCCGAGGCCCCAACAAGGAGCGCACTTTTCTTATCCTAGGAGCAGCGCCATGACTAGACTAAAAGGAGCATCGTGGCCAGACACCAAGATCAGGGAGCTTGGAATCCCCACACCATGGAAAGAGCTGAGATGCGGCCTTTCTGCGCATCTTACAAGGAAAACCGGTCGTCGATCTTGCCTTGTGCGGGTCTGAAAGGCAGATCACGTGCTTCCACTGGCTCAGGGGAAAAGGCTTCCGGGCTGGGGTTTCCAAATCTTGGAAGCCTCAGTGCCAGGAGTCACCGCGCGGCCTGAGGAAACCAGGGCACCTCACACAGGTCCCGCATAGTCCCTGTCCCTACTCTGCCTCTCTGGGGTCGGAAGAGAATCAACCCACAGCGTCTGTCTCTTTCCTCCCAGCCGGGCTGCTCAGATGATAGCGAAAGACAAGGCAAACTGCTTCACCTTCCCCAAGCTCCAACATGGGGAAGCTGATAGGAACCCTGAGAGGCTACTGGCCCTCTCAGGTTGCCCCTCAGAAAAGTCTCAATCTGTGGTAATTATTTGATCAGTGAGGACTTCAGTTGTCCTCTGGAGAGTGACAGGACAGGACAGTCCTCCTTCAGGAGATGGCGACCCACACCAATCATTCCATGCTTGGGTTATTCTGTTCTTCTCATGACGCCACACAGGAACTGGGCCAGTCTGGAGGAGAAAGGATGCTAGAGCCTTCCTCTCAAGGGAGGAGCATCCTCTTAGCACACTGGTCTAAGAACTGGGGGGTGTGTCTTTCAGACAGAACCTGTCTTTGGCCCTGGGTCTCACCCCCGTGGCTGCCTCTTAGCAGAGAGGCCACGAAAGCTTTTCACGAACGGCTTAGCAAGGTGTGAGGGTCTAAGTTTGTGCCGGGAGAGCTCTGGCACCTGTTTGACACTTCCCAGGTTGATGGTGGCATTTCTGGTGTGAATCCAGCCCCTGAGTACATCTGTGTATCCAGGTCCCGGCTCCATCTGCCACCTCACGAGAGGATGCCGGGTTCCTCCCCTCTCCTGCTGCCGGCCCACATCACCTTCCAGAATGACCCCCATCATGAACGCGGCTAGAGTCTTTCCTCCCTGTTGCTTTTCCAGTGAGGCCTCTTTTCCCCCTAAAGTCATACAAGCACTTCCGAGAGAGCCATATCGACCGCCCTCTAGGTTGCCATGGAAACAGAGCTTTTTCCTCCCTCCTGTTTACCTTGGTCAGGGGACTGCGACAGAAAGCAGCCTGTCGCAGGAGGAGAAGGGAGGGCGGGGGGGGTGGGGTGGGCGGAGAGCGGGAGGGAGAACCAGCCCGCCTTAAACCAGATCATTCCGGTTTGGAGTGGTTCTCCCCCGCAGCCCTAGGCCTCTCTTGCAGTACAGCACTGCGGTAACACACAGGGCTATGGAGGGAGGGAGGATTCTCACCCTGCGAAGCTTTAGTGGAGAAGGTTCTCGACCCCGTGGTACCCCTGGCCTAATTCCATGTGGACCAAGGCCAGAGTTTGGCATCCAGTGCATCCTCTGGAGGTGCTCCCCCAGGGTGACTGCTGTGCTCAGGTTGTCCTCCACCCCGGGATAAAGAGATGGGAGCCGAAGGCGAGGCCCTGCTCTGTATATGTAATCTTGAGTGCCCTATTTACCAAAAGGATCGTTGGTCGTAGCCCCGAGCTTAAAATTTCCCAACTAACTGCCTTAGAGCGCGAACCCCGACTATACCAGTGCCTTCCGAGCACTGCCTCTCCTCGCCCTAACTTTCCACGTCTCCTCCTGCAGTTTTTCTGGTTTCTCTCGCCGGCTTCCTCCCCTTCCAGAAGGTGGGTGCTGTCCCTGAAACGCTTTCTAGCTCTTTGTGCTCCTGAGACTTGAGCTAACTATCTGTCCTCAGTGCCTGATTACTCTCCTCTAGCTGGTTTGCTCGGTGAAGCCCTGCCTCCCGGTGCTATCTGCCTGAACACAAGGCTGTGCCCCCGTGGCACCCCAGCCGATCGCGCACCCACTAGGTGCACAGTTAGCGTGGGCCCCGGACGCTGCTAGCCGCGGTGCCCACGACCAGGCCCGGCGCCGCCCGCCATGGGGCGGCAGAGAAACCACCCTGGGCAGCTTCTCGGCGAAGCACGAGGCCATCTTACATTCGGAAAATCCTGACCTGGCTCCGCAGCTGTGTGGACACTGGGAGCTTTGCCGGGACAAGCGACTGGCGGTGGCACCTAGGGGACTTGGCGCACGCTTCTAGCGCGTCTTCCCGTCCCAGCCACAGGCTTCATCGTGCTGCCCTGAGCCCCGCCCACCTTGGGAAGGGTCCGGTCCTTTAACTTTTAAGCTCTTGGGCTCGGGGTGCTCCCCTCACCTCACCCCAGTGCCCACCCCGCTTCCCAGGCGCAGGAAGGCGCAGGAAGAGTGAGAGTTCTTACCAAGGAGACCCTTCCTCTGGCACTGGGAGAGCTGGTAACTCCCTTGGCAACAACACTTTGGTGGACCTTGGCCTATCCTCCCGTGAAGGCTAAGACCTTCAAGCTTATGTTCCAACACAATGTTTTTGTTTGGTTTCTGATTTTGTTTTTAAGAAGGCCAGGCTGGCCTGGAACTCAGTGTGTAGACCAGGTTAGCCTCAAACTCACAGATCCACCTGACTCGGCCCAAATGCCGATGAAAATGGGATGAAAAACAACGGCGCGCCATGACTCCGGCGCCAGCACAAATTAGCTAAGCTAAGGAGTAATGCCGGACTGCAGCATGTGGCGGATATGACTCTGCTACCCTGGAGGAAGGGGACGTTGGCCTTCCAGTCGACAGCTGTGCACACACCCCCACCCCACCCCCGTGTTCAACATTCCTAAGGGTCCCATCTGCGTGGACGCAGTGCGGGGTGAACAAGGAGCAGATGCCGATATCTTGAACCCTGATCAGAGTCTGCTTGCTGGAGGCTGGAATGCTGGTAGTAAATACGGGACTCAGCCACAGGGTTATAATGAAATTTGTTCCCTTACAAGGGGGTGGGAGGAATTTTGGAAATTGGTAAAGATAAGAACCTTCTCAGGCCCAAACTCTTGGTATCTTTAGTGAGGAGGTTCATAAAAGATAAACTGATCTGCCTGTCCCTTCTGGGGTGACACACACTGACACCTGATGTATTTCACAGATGCCATTGCTGTGAGGATCCTGGCTTGGGGTACCAAAAATAGTAAGTGGCTGGAGTGTGCAGCTGTCTCTGTCCTCTCTGTCCTCTCTAGCCCTACAGCTGTGCCGAGGCTGGCCCTGCCTGGCTGGCTGCTGTGACCTGAGAGGATCTCACTTCTGTGTGTAAGGCTGTGCTGCCCGATCCTTGGTGAAGCAGAATAGCTAATCTACAGGGTCTCCTGGGCATGTAAGGTCCCCCCACCCCCCACCTCTTTTCACCCAGCTAAGGAGAAAAAAAAAGTGGTACAACAATGTTCTTGCTTGATGTTATGAGGGGATAAGATAGTGAGGAATAAGCTTCCGGCAACACAATAAAACCACACACTTAGAACAACAGATTTAAAAAAAAAAGAAAAGAAAACAAACCTCCTCCCCCTTCATTTTTCCCTCTCTAGAACTGGTTCTTAAAGATTCCCAAATGCCAGTCAGGCTGCATGTGAACGAGCGAGGAACTTAACAGCTGTATCCTTTGAATCTACAGACTTAGTGAGAAAAGACATATTCACACTATCAAGAAAAAACAAGTTGTTTGGTTTTTGTTTTGTAAGGAGAGGGAGATGCCAGTGGTCCAGCCCAGGGCCTCACATGTCACATGCTAGGCAGGTTTCCCACCACCTTGCTATATCCCCAGCCTCCACTCTAGCCTCAATGCTACTGGACTAAGTCGTCTAGGTTATGAGGCTTTGTTTGCTTGTTTCTTTGTTTTAGATACTATCCTTTTTATCTCTAACTAAAATGTTACCCAATGGCTGTCTCTGGAGAGCAGCTATGACTAACACCTATGCAATCAACAGGACCGTCAGGCGTCAGTCTAAGCACTCTCCACATCTCCGAAGCCTCACAGAGGTCTCAGGAGACACTATTAATCCACTTGAGGGACAATGTCACAGGCACCATTTTACTCATTTCAGTGGCTTTCAAGGGAGGGAAGGGACGAGCCTGTTTGATCAGACTGTCATCCTCACATCAAGGTGCCAGGGCAAGGACAAGCAATGTTCATTCTGGTCTTGGTTCTATCCTCTGCTGGACAATTAGGAACAAGGAAGAGAGTGAGAAGTTGCGAGACAGGGGTCCCCAAATCCTTAAACCAGTTGATACAGAAACTGAGACTTGTTAACATAATTTATTAAAAAAAAAAACAGAACTGAGTTTTGAGGATTCAGACCCCAAGTTTTTCATTTTCAACAAATATGTATTATCTTTTGAATGACTGTTGTACGGTTTAGAAGCCAGCGGCTTCCACGTTAGCTCTGCCGCTGGCTCTGCTCTTCCTCCTCCGTTTACGGCACCTCCTGCTCTGTCAAGCCTGTACCACACGTGTGAGCATGTCACAAGTGCAGCACTCAAGACTACATCTACATGGCTGACACCAAAGGCAGCAGCCACCCTAGGCTAGTTACAGAGTTGTACAATACCTTTGGCAAGCATCCTACTCACCAGAGGCCTGATTCCTAAGGTCTCTTATAGCCTATCTAGTCCACTTCCTCTGACTGATGAATAAACCACGCCCAGGGGAAAAGAGTTCTAAAGAGGAGGCCTGTTTCTGAGAGGTAGGAACTGAGTCCTGTCCCCACCCCACAGCTTCCTAAAACTGCCAATCTGGGGCTGGAGCCAAGTGTGGCTATTTATATTTAAATACATTTAAATCAAGTTCCAGATTCAGTTTGTCTGTCCCAGTGACAATTGGGAGTGTTCAATAGCCCATGTGGCCGCCACCCTAGTGAACAGCGCAGGACCATGCCCTTTCACTAGACAAGGCTTTTCTGACTTGTTGGCTGAGCAGAGTGGCGACTGCAGTGACGCAGCCTAAAACCACATGAGGTAACACACACGGTAGCTCTGTGATAGTTTCCTGATAAACTAGACTCTTGGAACCAGGTGGAATCAGAGGAACAAAATCATGAAAACCAGCTGAGACACTGCTGCCCCTCCCCTCCCACTAGGCCAAATGGCTCTTGCCTAGGGACCCAGTCAAATGCAGAGGAGAGTTTTTCTGGGGGACTGAAGGATGGCTTGGTAGTCAAAAAAGGATGTAGGGCACTTGGAGAGTTCAGTTCGCAGCCCCCATGCCAGTGGCTTATAACTCCCTTGGAACTCCAGCTTGGGGACTGGTCTCTACTTATTTTGTTTAGGGACAGGGTCTCTATGTAGCCCTAGTCTTCCTGGGGATCGGTCTATATTCTGTCTGTCTGTCTGTCTGTCTGTCTAGAGACAGGGTCTCTATGTAGCCCTAGCAGTCCTGGAACTCACTATGTAGCCCAGGCTGGAGCCCAGGATTAAAGGTGTGCACTACTATACCTCTTTTTTCTTTTCTTTTTTTTTAAGAGTCTTTTTCAAAGTTCTTGCAGGTCAAATGTATGAATGTTTTTTTTTTGTTTTTTTTTTTTGAGACAGGGTTTCTCTGTGTAGCCCTGGCTGTCCTGGAACTCACTGTGTAGACCAGGCTGGCCTCGAACTCAGAAATCCTCCTGCCTCTGCCTCCCAAGTGCTGGGATTAAAGGCGTGCGCCACCACCGCCCGGCCCAAATGTATGAATGTTAAAGGGATTAACTTCTTATTCTTTAGGAGGGCAGGAAGGCAAAGGAAGGAAGGCAGCCCTGCACAAGACAACTTTATGTACTGTCTATATGGCGGGCAAGTGAGCCCGGACCCTTTCTCCTCATTGTAGACTTTCAGATAGGACAGAGATCTGTCCTTAGAAAAAGTTAATGGGGATAGAACAGTGTGTCCAATTCTAGAAGGATGGATGTGGCTGGAGTGTCCCTGTGTCCTCTGGATTAACAGTTGAGGAGATGTATTGCTGGGAGAAAGGTCACATGGTAAGGCATGGCTAAGAATTGTGGTTTAATCCCCAGAGAACCCCAGAACAGGACTCGGCTCCAACGCTGGCCTTTTCTCTGGACTGTGAAGTCCTAGGACTGCCCACAGGGCTCACACGGCCCTTGCAACACTTCAGAGAAGTCTGACACCGTACGAACCTGCTCAGCAGTGGTTTGGGGCACATGAAATGTCACAGTAAGAGAGGGCCCTGCCCCACAGGAGCTCCCTTGCTGAGAGCCAAGTTCTACAGAGCAGGCCACTGTGTGTCCAGGAGTTCCAGCTGAAACAGAGAGGGGTGGGGGTAATAGTGGAGGGCACGCAGATATGACAGAGCAAAGATGACTCTGGTGGGGACTTTAGAATGCGTGGTGACAGGGGTAGGACTGGCGTATGTGTCAAACAGGTGAACTCACATAGGTGTACAAATTACTGCAGTCTGCAAACAATCATGGCAATTTGGACCAAGTAGATTTAGAGATTTATTGATCAGATTGTTTTAGAAAACCAACAGCAAACACTGACAAGGTAGGTAAGTACAGATCGAACATTTCAGGGTAGGTTTACTTGCTCATAGGAAACCGGGGGAGGTGGGAAAGCTGTCCTGATCACATGGCATGCACACCAGACTGCAAAAGGACATCCACACTGTGTAACAGGACTGTGGCAAACAGCTTTACAGTAAGGCAAGCACTGGGTATGGCCTCGAATACCTGCAGGAAGAGCAGAGCCTGGCCCAGCCTCAGAGCAGCTCCGAGGGGAGGCGAGCCTCTCCTGCCTGTCCCCCAGGCTCTGCAGGGAGAAGCCTGCACTCTCTCCCTAAGACTCACCCCAGTCAGTGAGCTCCCTGCTGCCTCCTCTGCAGTCCTTCCGTGTAACTAGCACAACAGCAATTACAACTACTTAGTGAAATTGGCTTTTTCTCTGAAAACTGCCTGACTCGCCCTGTGCAGACTAAGCGGGGCCTTTAAAAAAACTTCTCAAAAGTTTTAGAAAAGATTAACGACATGGAAATAACACCAAGGAGATGGCGCTACCATCAAAGCACAACTCAGAACTTCTGTTTTTGACACCAGACAAGGGGAGAAATTTTTTTTCTTCCAAATCTCACAAACTTAGACAGGTGACAACAATATGGAGGTCCCAGAACCCCACTGCGCCTGCTTCAGGCCCAGCCAAAGCCTCCAGAGCTCTAAGGTACCTGGGGACCAGTGGGATTCATGCCTGTGGTAACCAGCTCTGGACAATAAACCCTCCCACATTCACCCTAAAGCCCAACACCAGGAAACAAGAAAGAACAAAAGGGAAAATGGCTTCTTGTGCTATGTCAGAGTGCTGGTGGGAGGGCCACTCTCTAAGCATCACTAAGACCACAGAAAACCAAACTGCTTTTACAGGAGACAAAACCAACACAGTCCAAGAGGACAGAGCACCCTTGCTGCACACCAGGACATCAGACTGCAGAAGGTGACTCCAAAGGAAGAAACAGAAAAGCAAGCTTTGCCAAGAGCCAGGAAATGTGCTCAAGTGGTGGGGTTTCTGTTTCGGTCTCACACAGCCAGTTCACCCCACGGAACTCGGAGTCCTCTCTGGTCAGGAGGCAGCAGACTGTGCTCAAGGCTCTCCTATCAGTGTCTACACCTCTAAGCTAACTGGGACCCTGGCCTAGTGGCTAGCTGCTGACCCTTCTTGGGGCTTCTTTTCCTTCCCTGACTTCTAGTCCCTTGAAAAGGGGATGTGTGTGGAAGACGAACAGGAAGGGACAAGATATGTAAATCAATTGTTTGACAGAGAAGTCGAAACACTGATCATCTATGGATTTCCATTGTGTGTGCTTTCACCTTGCTACTGTGGAGAACGAAAGATCAGTCATACTTTTAATCTAGAAATGTTAATATTTTCATCATATATATATAATTTTTAAATCTAGCTCTGTACTGGACATGAATGCTATAAAGCAAGCTTTTATATCAAGTCATTAGGCCCTGAAAGATGATTTCTGCCGGTGGAAGGAAAGGGCTTTGTTTGTCCTGAAAAGCAGATAAAGTTTCAACCTATTATAGACTGGTTTGCAGTTTCTGTAAAGTTTCAACCTATTATAGACTGGTTTGCAGTTTCTGTAAAGTGGAAAATACCTTGTAGTAAAGAAAGCATCATTTCATAAGGTATTACATTCCCCGATAAATTAGCATATATGGGGAAAACTGAACTAATATTAGGTTTTAATTGTCCACCTGGGCAACACTTTCAAGTGGATTTGCTTATTCCTGGGCAAGACATGCAAATAGGAGATAGTACAAAGGGGGACGGGAAAGGCCCTCAACTCTAACAAACTGAGGAGCAGTAAATTTTTTTATAACTAGAATTAGAAAACATGGACCTGAAGTAAACCCAGCTTTACCAAGAAGTTGGCTTATGATCACACTAAAAGTTCTTGGCATAGTTTACTCTAACTAAGTTGACTTGCCCAAGACAGGAATGAAAAGCAGTGTGACGGCTCTACAGTCATCGCTTCCACACAATCTGGACAGACCATCTTTCTACATATTGCACTTCCGCTTCCAGGACTGCAGGAAGATGGCTGGCGTACCTCAAAAAGGCAGAGGAGCAGCAGGCATCAGAGCCTCCCCACAACAGGTGATGCCATCAGGAATCCGAGTGCTGGTTACAGAGAGACCAAAATGCTGGTGACCCTTTGAGAGGATCCAGTCACTTCCTTTAAGTCCTTCTCCACAGTCATTTGGCATCCAGAACATGTGCGTGAGTGGCTGCGGCACTCGGCCACTCCCTGCACCGCATTCACTAGTGTTCTATTCAAAGACACTTTAGACCAAACATGCACTTCTAAGATACAGAAGGTCCTTGATGTCAGGCCTCCAACATCTATCTCAAAGAGACCGCCTTCAAAGGGCTTAACAAGGATGCCAACAAGTGTGGCTTGAATCAGCCCCCTTTCTATAGCTTTCTGGTGTAACAGAACCAGAGATGGACTCTTTGTAGTCCAAGGACCATGGGAGTCAAAGCACAGAGGCTGAACATTGCCTTTGGTCCCTATATAAACCAATGACAAAAATCCTTCTGTCACCCTAGAAAACATGGCTTATGTAGTTTGGGATATATTTCCACCATGTGTCCAGGAGACCTGGCCCAGAGTCACAAAGAGGCTCAGGCTGACTGGCTCTAGAGAGGGGTCTTATGAGGAGTGCACCTATCGGTGGCAGGAAGTAAGAGCCATACCAACAGGAAGTGGTAAGGGCTGGGGGGCTGGGGGGGAGGGCCCCAGAGGGGCAGCTCCATCCCCTCACTTACAGACAGGTAAGGGCTTCTCTCAGGCCCACAGAGCCGAGGCTCCATTAACTTAACCCACATGGATGGAACATAAGGCCTGTTGGGAGCCGAAGTCAACAGACCTCCCTAGGACTGCACACCGGGCAGGAACTGTTTTTCACTGTAACTTGAAGGTGACTTTAAATTCATACAAACTAAAGAGATCTCTTCTGGGCTAAAACAAAAAGAACAATAATGTTAAAGCTAGGTGGCAAAGAGGCACTTAAAGGAAAAATATGTTTGAAATCTCCTGCAAGCCCCCTCTGGAAGGAGCCCGCAGGGGGTCTGGCTGCACCCTCCTGCAGGCCTCCAGCACCCTGACCACACCTATGGACACCCACAGGCTCACACAAGTCACTCCCAACTCTTCTAGCAGTCCAAGGACAAAAAGAGTAAAAACCTAGGTTACTTTTCTCTCCAGAATGGACAAAACAGAACCAACCAGAACTCAAGTCTCTCCCCGGCAGAAGCAAATCACCCTGTCTCACCCTTCCTCCTGCTGGGCTTTCCAATGATCCTTGCGTCTTGAGGAAGGACACGCCACGCTGTTTCCCTTAAGAGCCTTTCTCCAGTTACTAGGCAATTACAGTACCGTGTTCACTGAAGCAGACAGCAAAGGAGGCAACAAACTCAGGAGGGAGTCAAGGGCCTACTGCTCGAGGAAATGCAAGAACATGGTCCGGAGACTCAAAAAGAAACCAGTCTAAAAAAGCAGCAGCTGCTCTGCTAGCCAAAGCCCTTCACCCCAAGCAGAGGCGAGGAGACTAAGTCTGAAGGGTGTGGGGGCAGCGCTCTAGACATTTACACCACACACTTAGAACCTACAATCCCCCACGAAGAGGTCAAAGACAGATTTAAAGCCATTAATAAGCACAGGGGAAGTTCAAAACTGCCTGGAAAGAACTTGATGCCATACACATTTCATTTGACAGACAATAACAGGGTGATGGTGACAGACACACTAAATACTGGCAGGCCAACGCTAACCACTGGAGTATTACAAGATTGAAGGGATCACTAATCAGACGCCACTGAACTGCCTGCTCTCATCAAGGTCAGGCATTTTTTACACCAAGTCATGAAGCACCGCTGAGTCCAGCCACTCAGCACATCTCAGAAACACTAATTCAACATCCAGATTTAAGAACAACCCACAAGACTACCAAGATTAGTGCTCTCGCTCCGTCTCCCAGACTGCTAGCTGCTGCTGCTGGCTTTTTAAGCTTTGTGTTTGCTGATGATGATGTTTTAATCTGTAGTGTTAGTTGACATGGTCAATATGTTCAGAATTAAAAAAAAAAAGCAACAATTTATCTCTCTTGATTCTTAACATTATAAGGGACTTTGGGATACTCCCTCAACTACATCAAGAAAGAGGGATGTATACGTATGGGGTGTATTATGGGGGCAGGAGGGAGGACGCAAAGAAGAAAGCACATGAGAGAGTGAGATGTCCATAAACTTAAACCCATTCGCAAAAAGGCATCTGATGTATTTTCTGAATAAGGCCTTGATCAGGGTAACCAATCCTCTTTGTAGCACATTCTACACTGCCCATAAATAAAGGAGTCTCTTTAAATTAACATTTCCAGTATCAATGAACAGTCCAGAAATTCTCATTTCAAACGCTCGATGAGTTCCTGTGTGAGTCCAAGGTGCAGAAGCTGTGTTCGGGAGAGGTTTGCTAGGTTGGGGAAGGCCGCGAGCAGCTTCTCCCATGCCAGTTCCAGCAGGCTAGGTACCACCAGCCAGATCTTAAACAGCGATCCAGTCCGTTTGTTTTCATGGATGTTCACCACTCCTCCGTGGATGTACATGCAACCGGCCTATGAACGAATGGCAGTTAGAAGAAGACAAAGTCAAAAGCTAGAGAAATAGTGACCAAGGCAGAGACTCAGCAAAGGAAAGAGAACAGCTTAGATCTAACTAAGGTGAGATGGATCAAAACAGTCCCACAGGCTGGAGATACAAACCAGGTACAGCACTTGTATAACTGCCAGGCCTGGGCACAATACACAGCCCCACACACACAGACTGTCTCACTGATCCAAACCTATGTGGAAACCAAGACCATTTATATAATGAGTAGGTTATTAAAGAAAGAATAGGACTTTGGTGGGATTTTTGGTTTTGGTTTGATATAAGGTTTATGTTGGAACTGGATTCTTAAGCTCAAGTGACCTGCCCAGTTCAGCCTTCTGAGTGGTGAGATTACCACGGCCAATTCTATAGTTTTGTTTTGTAATTTGCTTTTACTGTGATTTTGTTTGGTTGGGATTTGTTTTGTTTGTTTTGTTTTTTGAGACAGGGTTTCTCTGTGTAGCTCTGGCTGTCCTGGAACTCACTCTGTAGACCAGGCTGGCCTCAAACTCACAGAGATTCACCTGCCTCCGCCTCCTGAGTGGTGGGATTACAGATGTCCATGTGTTTTAACTTCAAGTACAAAGAACTTTTTATTAACAACTAAATTTAGAGTATACTGATTATCCAAAGTACTAAATGCTGGTTATACTACAAAGTTGAAAACCAGGTTTCTGTAGTATTTTCAATAATATAGTAACAAAGGGGAACATCATTCTGCTCTCTTATACATTACATTGCTCTTTTAAACTTGAATGTGACTGTATTTCCCTCCCCTTTTCCAAATCTGATTGCTATCAGCAACTTTTTCCTGGCTAGTCTTCCTCACCACCTACAACCGTGTAAGATCAACACAAGGACAAACTCACAGGAGTGACTGCTGCACAGTGAAAGTAAACGGGCTCTGGCATGGTGGCCGGGAGCTTCACCCACTGAAAAGTCTGCAGATTCAGCTTCCAGATGTCTCCCAGGATCACTTCTCCGTTATAGCCCCCACAAATGAAGACATCTGTCACGACACAAAGGAAATGAGCTGCACCTACAGCATGTCTTACGGGAGAACACATGGCTAGCTGACAGGTGGGCCACTGCTCAACACAACTGGGACATTTCGCTGGGATGGAGGATTCCAGCCTCAAAGGAGACTCCACGCCAAGGCTCTCAAGCTCAAATATTTCTAGGTTATAGACACAGCAAGTGAGTGAACAGAGAAACGGCACTGGAAATAAATCAGCTGAGGTCTAAGGAAAGCTCATGCTCTGAAGGAGGGTGGCTATGCAGTACCAGGGAGATGCCCTGGAGGGATCAGGCTAGCCACTTCTTCCCAGTTTCCAAGAGAAGCTAAAAATCCCACTAGTCAAGAAAACACTGATCAAAAACAAAACACAACTACAGACGAGTTTCCAAACTCTTCCTTTGAGTAACATCTTGGAATGAGCATGCATTTTTTTTATTCCCAGAGACAAATATGCTCCATATGGATATTTTACCTATGAAGAAATGCCCACTGCAATATGCAATCTGGGGCCACAAAATAGGTTCTTCCTGGCTATCTTCAGCCATAATAGCGAAAACTCATTCGATCTGTATAGCTGGGGGTTGATTAGTTCATAACTACTGATCAACTTGTAGTAAAGGCCATGTGACCTTTTAAAGGCCCAGAAGTTCCAACTATATAGTGTGACTTCCAGGAAGCAAATGAATAAATGGCTAATTCAAGTAGGGATCATGTTTAATCCAAAGCTTAACTAAACTATAAAATACAGCAGGAAGTATTTTGGCTAGGATGCAAGAAAAACTTGAAAGCATCTCCCTGTTCTCAGAGGCAAAGCAGAGCAGCACTACCACCTATAAACCTTATCCCAAGTCCCCGCGTATATATAAAATGGCAGATAAGTGCTACTTAAATCTGAACTGGAATGCTAAAAGGTCAAGCTCTTGCATATACCCCTTCCCAGGAGTGGGGAGGAGGACAGGGTGTGCTCAAGGAGGTGTATCAAACTATAAAAACTATTGTCTAGTAAATTAAAAGCCATTAGCCAAAGGCTCATTATCATACTTAGATAAATCATACCAAGTCTTTACTACAGGAGGCCCAAAGAATGAACTCAGAGTTCTGACATCAGACAGAGAACAGAATAAACTTGATGGTGTAATACTCTGAGTTATTATAATTTTAGTATGGTGTGCACCAAGGTCTTACTGCATAGCACCCACCATGCTACAACCACAAATCATGCTGGAGGAGCCAGTGGGACAATAAAAGCATATTTACCATCAGCTTCAGAGTTCTTTTAACTGAGAGCCAGGACATAAAGCTAAGTTACATTCTGAAAACTACCAAGAGGCAAAACTCTCTAGAGGGAACCCTTTAAGTTTAAATTACAAAAAGTAGGTGCTGCCCAAAATTATGCACCCCTTTTGAGGAGCTAATTAGGAAACCAGTCATTCTCAGCAGCTATGATTACAGAAATGAATTAAACTTTATTTAGACTCCATACCATTTTTTATTTGAACACAACTGTGACATCGTCGGGCTGCAGGAAAACCTGCCAAACACATAAATACAGAAACCCAATTATTCACAGAAAATAACACATCAAACACATAAATACAGAAATCCAATTATTCACAGAAAACAACACATTTTCTCGTTGTTGTTGTTGGTGGTGGTGGTGGTGGTGGGGTGTGTGTGTGTCTGAGTGTGTGTGTGTGAGTGTGTGTCAGAGGGAAACTACATCACTTGGAGTGAGCTGGAGTTGCGGGTGGCTGTGAACTGCCTGACGCTGGCTCTGAACTCAGGTCCTCTGGAGAGCAGCCTGGGCTTTAGCCATGGCCCCTCTCCAGCCCGGGCCCCATCCCTGTCTGCATGTGCTTTACCCGCTGTGCCCTGTAACCCAAAGACCCTCGTGAAACCTCTCTGCTGGGTTTCTAAGAGAGAGTAATAACTGAGCTGAAGAATATAAGTAGCTTCTCAGGCCAGTTTTATAAATATTTTATTTGCCATACTACTTAAGGAAGTCACCCTTACCCCCCAAAAAACAAGTATAAAATACACTTGTGAAGACATGAGTCAATACTTTTAACTTACCTATTTTTTCATGAGGTTTTGTTGCGATCTCCTCCCATGCATTTGTTTCAAGATTGTATGCGTGGATCTTGGAAAAAACAAAGGAATACATGTACAGGTAAATAACTATAACCTTAGTTGCCATGAAAGTAGATTTTCTAAAAGTAAATTTTCTTAGAGCAGTTACCATGAAAACAGATTTTCTAAAAGTAATCTTTCTTAGAGCGGTTTTAGAAAACCTAGACTAAGGAGATGCACATGCCTCTTAGTGGTCTGTACTGTCCTACTGTGTGCTGTCCTAGACCTCTCACATGTCCACAGTGAGTGAGAGACATTCTTGTATCAGAAGAAACAAGGCAGCACTGGTGAGGGCAGAGACAGCAGCTCAGCAGACCTCTGGCTGCAGCCCCAGGACTGGCCAAGTGCTCTGCACCCGATCCTCACCTCCTCTGGGATGTGAGCTGATCTGACCAGCCCTGGGATGGACAACTAAGAGTCGGAAGCTCAGTTCTCGGGAGTCAGTGGTGTGGAGTCCTGACAGGGACATCACATTCCCAGAAGCCTGCTCCAACTCTAAGTACTACCCAATCCTAGGCACCCCCCCCCCCCCGACGCCTTCATAAAGACTTTTCAGCATGTGGAGAATGTGATTATCAATGGCAAAGCCAGCCTATCAGGAGCCGAGTCCAACCTTCGGTCACAGAGAACACTGATCACAAAACAAGTGTTGAAACTGCTTCACAGCTCAAATAACCAACAGAGTCATCTGGATTAGTGTGACATGTGCCTGTCCATTCATCTCCCAGTACCTTTTACTTCTTTAAGAAAAAAAAAAAGTACCTTGTTTAAGGAATAAGCTGTCCAGGAAGTACCTCCTCCTAAGATGTAAATCCTCTGCCCATCATGAGCAATTTCATGTCTGTACCTGAAAATATCAAATAAAATACAACTAGGTGAAAATGACCTCCCTAAGGTTTTGCTGTGAGGTTTTGATTAACTAAATATATAACATGATAATAAATGATTAGAAATGACCCAAGTGTTAACCAACAGTGAATAGGTTAATGAATTACAGAATATGCACAAAATGCATTAGTATACAATCAATAAGGAATAAAGGATGGCTAATCCATTCAGAAGTTCTTTTCATACCATTACTTGGAAAAGAAATGAGCACACTAAACTGGCTGCAGGCAGGTTTAAAACTCCCAGACATGCAAGCACACATGGGTGAGAGTGTCCACTCTCAACTGGCAATCTTAGCTATCTCTCTAAGTTTAATTTTATCTTTTTTTCTTAATTTGCTGATTTGTAATTTTTATATTGTCTATAATCTTCCTGTCATAGGTCTGTAAAAGAGGCAACTATCATCTAACAAATGATCTACCTGTATTTAATTAAACCCTACACTATGAGTTTTTAAGATATTTGATAGAAATTGTGTATACAGTATGCTGAATGGAACACCTACTAGAACTTTCATCTAGGCAACTGAGCTACAAGTGAAGCTTTTCCCCCAAAGTGAACTATTCTTGGTTGTCAATTTGAGTACATCTAGAATTAATTAAAACTAGATATACCTGTGAGGGCTTTTTTCTTAAAACATTTGAAGTCAAAGACCCACTTTGACTCCAGGTCTCTTGAGGTAAGAGGATCCATCCTGTGGGGACAGCCTGTACAAAGGACACAGACGGAGGGAGCTTGCTCTCTTTGGCAAGTCCGTTCTGTCACCGACACTCAGCCTGCCTCTTTAGGACCCCAGAGTATACTGAAGACCCAGTGAGACATCCAGCCTGTATTCATTTTATAAATTCGGTTTCTCTAGAGACCCCTAACTAGTACAAGTACAGGCTTTCTTTGAATTGGAATTTCTTTTTTAAAAAGATGTATTTGATGTATATGGGTGTTTCATCTGCATGTACTCTGCACACCAGAGGAGAGAATCAGATCCCATGGGACTCTATTACAGACGGTTGTGAGCTGCCATATGGGTGCTGAGAATTGAACTCAAGGCCTCTGGAAGTCATGTTAACCATTGAACCACCCCCCAGCCCTTTATAATTGGAATTCTTTTTTTGAGGGACGAAGGGGCAGGGGTTTGACAGAATTTCTCTGTGCAGCCCCGGCTGTCCTGGATTCACTCTGCAGACCAGGCTGGCCTCAAACTCAGAGAGATCCACCTGCCTCTGTCTCCCCAGTACTGGGATTAAAGGCTTGTGCGACCTCCTCCTGGCTCAGAACTGGAATTCTTTTGAGGTAAGAGGATTCTGTTGCTTCAGCCTCCCAGTGGCAACAATGTATATAGAAGGCCACTATGTGAAAATACTTGTCTTTCCCTGAAATGCCCCAGTGCTCAAAGCACAAATTATATCCAAAGAATTGCATTAACGACCATCTCCCAAGTTCTCTCCTATCTAACTCTGAAATAGGCAGCCCAGCAACATCCTACTGCAAGGACACTAGAATACAGCAAATGCAGACATGTTGTTTAAGGCAACAAAAGACACCCAATCAGTCTGAACAGAGGGAATACTCTCTTCCAGTCAATACTCAGTGACTCTCATTATGACTTTTAGTGGTAACTGCTACTATTGGTTTCTTTCAAACATTGCTAGCCTCTTACTACTAAAAGACTAAAAAGTACAACAGAAATAATATATTGAAAATGCTACGTGGGGCTGGAGAGATGGCTCAGCAGTTAAGAGCACTGACTGCTCTTCCAAAGGTCCTAAGTTCAAATCCCAGCAACCACATGGTGGCTCTTTACCATCCGTAAAGAGATCTGATGTATCTGAAGACAGCTACAGTGTACTTAGATATAATAATAAATAAATCTTTTTAAAAAATGCTACACTTAAAGGAAAATACTCTATTCTCATTAGCAGACCTTTCTTCCCTACTAGTCTGGATCCAGTGCCAGTTAGCTACTTTCCTTCTTCATGTTGCTAAGGCTCTGGAAGAGGTCAGATCTCAGTAAGAAAGGCAAGCGCTCAGTCCTCACACCTCACCTCTCCTCCGGCAGGTCACAGGACAGGTTGTTTGGTTTGAGCTGTGTCCACACCATGGTGTTGAGATCTAACTTGTGCAGGTCTGTGCTATAGATGTAGCCGGTGGTTCCCCCAAAGACATAAAGGGACCCATTGATGAGGGCCATGGCCTGTGGAAGGTAAGAAGGACTCCTTAATACTTTAGCACAGAACTTCAATTTAGCAGATGTCCCCAAACTGTGTTTTATCAAATTCTCTTCTTTTTGCTTTTTCTTAGGTTTGTTGTTTTTTTTTTCTTTTTCTTGTTTTTGTTTTTTAAGACAGGGTTTCTCTGTGTAGCTCTGACTGTCCTGGAACTCACTCTATAGAGCATGGTGGCCATGAATTTAGAGATCCATCTGCCTTTGCCCTCCCCGAGTGCTGGGATTAAATGTGTGCATTACCACCCGCCTGGCCTCCTCTTCTTCAGCCTTTAAGATATGTGAGTCCTGGGTTAGAACATGTCTCAGGAGGTGGAGTGCTCCCTGCTCTCCCAGAGAGCTAGAGTCAGTCCAGCACCTATCTGGGCAGCTCATTACAGGCACCTGTGCACACACACTGCATAAACAGAAATAAAATACCAGGGTTGACGCAAGGGCTCAGCACTTAAGTCCAGTTGTTCTTGCAGAGGACCTGAGTTCAGTTTCCAGCACCCACATGGTGGTTCACAACCATACCGTAACTCCAGTTCCAGAAAATCTAACACCTTCTTCTGATCTTCTTTGGCACTACCTACAGATGTAGTACGCACACATGCAGGCAAAACACATACACATAAAATAAATCTAAAAATAAAAAAGTGTCAAATTTTGACTCAGGTGTGATAGTTGCTTATAATCCTAGTATTCAAGAGGCTGAGGCAAGATCAGAAGTCTGAGGCTAGATTAGGGGCTCCATAGAGAGTTCCAGGCCAAACTGAGCTACAAAGTGAGACCTTGTCTCAATAAAACAAAACAAAACAAACAGACAAACAAAAAAAGACAAAACAACAAAAATGAAACATAAACAAAAAAAATCACATCAAAATCTCAAAAAATTAAAAGCTAAAGGGCTGGCAAGATGACCCAGTGGGTTAAAAGTGCTGGTCATACAAGCCTGACACCTGAGTTCATCTCCAGAATCCAGTGAAGGGAGGGAGACAACCAACTTGCAAAAGCTGTCCTCTAACCTATACCCATGGGCTGTATGGCATCTGTACACACACACACACACTCACACACACTCACACACACACACACACACACACACACACACACACTCATCCCAACTCTCATAACATTGATCTCTAGAAGCTGGGACCATCACCATGTGAGCCCTTGTCACGAAGACATGAAGAAATGACTACAGCATTTTGTATAACTCGGGCTGTTTTCCCTTTGCCTATACAAAGGTGAAGCTTTGTCAGTTCTACCAAGAAAGGAATCTATCAGATAACTCTTAGAGGCCACACTGTAAGGACAGTGAACAGGCGCATCCCCAGAGAGCCGCTTCTCTTCTAAGCGATCTGAAGAAGAACACTCCGAGAAGAAGCAACAGATGGAAACTAAGCTAGCATCCTCCTAGAAGTATGAAGCGCCGAGTTGGCGCTTCCCACCACACTCCTCTTCAAAGCACTTACTCTGAAGTACTTCCACTGTTACTTCTCAGAGCTTGAGTGGTTCCTGTGACAGGACAGAGAAGGATCTAGAACGTGTCCCTTTCAAAGTCAGAGCTCAGAAGTGCTAAATCAGTCCTGTGTGCCAGGCAGCTGAGCCAGACGCCAAACAGTGCCCATTGTAAGTGCAGCCGCTGGTCTCAGAGTCTGTTTACAGGGGTAGCCCACTATCTTTCTGTTATGACTACAAACCAAAGATTAAACTGACCTACACACAGTGTCTACATGTTTTAGTTCAAACTTATGTTCAGTCTCTTATGAGCTACACTTCTTAGGAGATAAAGTTCTTCAGAGACGGACTGGAGAGATGGCTCAGCGGTTAAGAGCACTGACTGCTCTTCCAGAGGTCCTGAGTTCAAATCCCAGCAACCACATGGTGGCTCACAACCATCTGTAATGGGATCTGATACCCTCTTCTGGTGTGTCTGAAGACAGCTACAGTGTACTCATATACATTAAATAAATAAATCTTAAAAAAAAAAGTTCTTCAGAGAGCGAGCTCTGTCATCAGACCAGACTCAGACCATGCTAGAGCTGCATCTTACTCTACAGGTTGGTGTGGTTAAAGAAATTTCCAAGCAGACCTAGCTCCTGACCTTCTAGTTGGATTAGAAGCAAACAGTGGCCCTGGGAAGATGGCTCGTTGGGTAGCACGCTGCTGTGCAAGCCTAAGGCCCGAGTTCAGTTCCTAGCACTGACGTGAGACAACAGACAAAGCTGGCCAGGAGTGTGAGATTACTTATGCAAGCGGTGCTGGCCAGGCAAGGTCAGTAGACCCCTGCAGTCACTGGCCAGGCAGTCTGGCCTCATTAGCAAGCCCCAGAAGCCAGAGAGACACAGTCTCAAAAAAAGAAAGAAAAATCAAAAGGTGGACAGCTCCTCAGGAACAATACCTGAGGCTGTCCTCTAGCCTGCACATGGAAAACAAACCCAACACACAGCAAAGAATGGCGACAATACGAGGGGGATGGTAAGATCCATAAATTATTCTTTCACACCAGAAAGTGAAATGCCCCATCAAGTTCTGTTGCCACTGAACCCACAGCAGCCCCGTACCCTGACGCTGCTGCTGGAGCACATGAAGCAAGCGCATTGGCCGTGAGCCTGCCGTGGATAGTACCTGTCCATAGATACGGCTGGGTCTCTTCCCCCGACAGCTGAGTAAAGCCCATCTCTTGTATTTCACATTGCAGACATGGACGTCATTGCCGTTGCTCTCACCAAAAGGGATGCCTGTACCTCCGAACACTAACAGATTGTTTCCATGCAGCACAACTGGGGAGGAAGAAGTACACATTCCGCTCATGCATTGCTTTCGGTAGTGTGTTGCCCCATGAACCCAGACCACCTGAGAAGCTCAAACCTGTTTAATGATCTTGCTAAGATCGCACATATCTAACGATAGGATTTTGCAAAAGAAATGTCTTAGTTTATACTACATGGATTATCTCACAGGGCTCACGGTTAGATATATGATACACATACAAAATGCACTTGTAGAATTCACTAAATAAAATAATGTGCATAGCAATGTCAAGTCTACAAACTACAGAATACCATTGCTGTTCAAGACAGCTCAAATACACAGCAACCAGAGGAAAATGAGCTATCATCGTTGTCTTAGAAAAGACCCCATAGGACTAGAATGGGGATTAAGGGGTCATTCTCTGTTAGAGGAATGACCTTTATATTTTAAACTATAGTTTCTGCCAGTTTAATCCTCTACCAGATAAAAAGAGACACCAATATCCTGCAGGCAATTTTGGTATTCCACCTTTATCTTTTCTGTTTGTCACATTGTGCACAACCCTCCCTCCCTCCCTCTGCCCCTCTCATTTCAGCAGCTCCCCAGCTTCCCCACAACCCCGACTCCCACAGTGCAGTAGTTAACAGTCTGTAGCACAGCGCCATCAGGAGCTGGATTGATTCTACAGGGCCTTTAGGAAAGCTAGTTAACCTCCCTAACTTAATCTTCACAACAACCCTGAGGTTGGAACTGTAAATATTATTTTCCTTTCTCTGTTATTATTACTTCCCTCTCTCTGCTGTCTCCCTTTCTGTGCTAAGTCTGCGTCCAGACCTTGATGCACTCCACCAGTAAGCAATGAACCCATCTCCATTTTTAGAGATGCTAAACAGAAACAGAAGTAACAAATGTTTGTTTTCTAATTCTTCTATTTATTTACCAGAGATAAGGTCTTGCTATGTAGCTCAGGCTGGCCTTAGAATCACTATGTATGTAGCCCACCCTAGTCTCAAATTCATTGCAATCCTTCTGTCTCAGCCTCCCAAGTGCTGGCTTTACAGGTATGCACCACTGTACTGGCAAAAAGAGTTTAAATAGCTTGCTGAAGGTTTCCTAAAAAGAGCTGGGATTCAATTTCAAGCAGTGTGGCTTCAGAGCATCTGCTCTTAGCCATTTATTCTCAGAGACCCTCTGAAGCCTCAGTTCTTTGTACAATGGCAATCACTTTAGAAACTTATATCATCGGGCGGTGGTGGCTCACACCTTTAATCCCAGCACTTGGGAGGCAGAGGCAGGAGGATTTCTGAGTTCGAGGCCAGCCTGGTCTACAAAGTGAGTTCCAGGACAGCCAGGGCTACACAGAGAAACCCTGTCTCAAAAAACAAACAAAAAAAAAACAAAAAAAAAGAAACTTATATCACATGATGCTGTAAGGAAGTGATATCCTTCGTTTAGTAGCTATTAATTACTATAGCTGCGACTCCAGTTTTTCATTTGACTACATTTTTCCTAGGATATATGTAATATTTTATACTGAACCTGAGATGTTGTTAGTTTCACTTTATAGGTAAATAGTTAAAAACTCATCTGACAATCCAATATTATACAGTTAGATTCAAACCCGGGAACTCAGTGATTCAGTCATTACACTATATTACCAGCACAATGAAATACGTATTCAGTGACAACACTTATCATGCTACAATAGTGCACATTATTAAGGAACACATGACACCAAACCTGCCATTTTAGATAGTTCACAAAGTGAAAACTTCGAAACTGCTGGCACTTACGTGACATAGATGCCAATTCCCGGGGCATGTAGCCATCTGTGCCCATCTGGTGCCACACGCCTGTTGCAAAATGATACCTCCAAAGCTCCCTGAAGAGAGGATAGTCTTCGTTATCCGGCCCTCCCGATTCATCATAGTCTGGGTTATACCCTCCAAACACATAGAGATTGGTATTATCTGCCACACAACGGTGTCCACTGCGGGCTGGGGGAGGTCTGTGGCCTAAAGAAGAAGAGGATGGTTTTCCAAAGGTGGGCCACAGATGAAGAGCATAAACAAAATTAGTAACAACCATTTGAACTTCAAAAGGGAGTCAGGGAGGGATTCCTAACACAACATGTATGCCATTTACCTAGCTTATTTATGCACTTACACAGGCTACTTAAGATTTTAGGGAGTTAGGCTCCATTTTTATTTCCTATGATTTTTAAATTTTAAAGACTAAAAGATTCTTCCCAGGAGAGGTGACACAGCATGATAAACTCAAGGAAATGACTGACGATATGGAATTCAAGAGAAGAAAGAGAGGCCTAGTGCTTCAGAGGCTAAGAGGTCAGAGGTCAGATTTCTTCCTCTTTAGATGAGAGCACAGGCAAGCTAGATTAAACTGTGGCTATTGGAGAGGGCGATCACAAACACAAATGAATCATGTCTAAGTAAACACATACATGTAAGTATAAGCTTAAAAAGAAAACTGGCTCTCACGTGTTCAGAGCAAAATTAATTCTTTGAATATCATTCCAAAACTTTTCAAAGAAAATCCTGCATTTATCCCAAAGAACATCTTATATTCTATTTAAGGCTATTACTAAGAAAAGCTATTTATGAAAAAAATTTAAACTCAAACAATCAAAAATTAAAAAAAACTGTACGTAAGACCTGACCTCTGAAACACTCCACAATATTTGTAAAGAGTATCTTCATGATATTTGTAAAGTATTTTCTGGATAGGACTCCAGGACCCTTCCCCACAACCTTCTCCCCAAAAGGGCAAAATTTGTCGAACAGGAAGGAAGCAAGTTACAGATTTTAAATATTTTTCTTATGATAGCAGGAGTCAAGCTTGCCTTGTGCATGGTTAGCAAGCATCCTGCCACTGAGCTCCAGCCTGAAGCCTCAATTATGTCAACTAGCCAGGCCCTTGTGTGTGGCACAAGCCTGTATCAAAATTACTCAGGAGGTTGAGGCAGGATAACCATAATTTCAGTGCCTGCCTGGGCTCAGAGTATAAATTCAAGACCAGCCTAGGCAATTTGAGGATATAGCTCAAGTGGGTAGAGTACTTGCCTAGCATATTTAAGGTCCTTGGCTAAATACCTGGTATACAATAAGTAAATGACTAAATTATATACATTAATTCATTTAAAATACCCAGCACTTGGGAGGCAGAGGCAGGTGAATTTCTTTTTTTTTTTTTTTTTTTTTTTTTTGGTTTTTCGAGACAGGGTTTCTCTGTAGCCTGGCTGTCCTGGAACTCACTTTGTAGACCAGGCTGGCCTCGAACTCAGAAATCTGCCTGCCTCTGCCTCCCAAGTGCTGGGATTAAAGGCGTGCGCCACCAACGCCCAGCTGCAGGTGAATTTCTGAGTTCAAGGCCAACCTGGTATACAGAGTGAGTTCCAGGACAGCCAGGGCTATACAGAGAAACCCTGTCTTGGAAAAACCAAAATAAATAAATAAATTAATAATAATAATAATAATAATAATAATAATTTTGAGGTCATTTTAAGGGGAGAAAAAAAATCCACTACTTTATATTTCTATTATCCTTACAACTTCTTATACCAGTCTACAGAAGTCCTTGAATAGTTACAGAACAAACTGAAATACGATACGGACTAAGATGGCTCTACATTTGTTACTACCCAAAAGACATCTCTATTTCATGTGCTACTGATGATGGTATAATATTCACTAATAATGAGGACACTGCTAGACACCTAATAAATATGCTTTACTAATTAGTATTTATTGCCAACCTAATAAGGCCTTTTGTGTCTTTTTAAGCAAAAACCCTACTTTATATGGTAAACTTTGGAACAAGAATTAAAATGCTATGTACAGTTACTAGAGTAACTGAAAAACAAAGCAACAATGTATCTTTTAGTCACTCTGGTCCTGTCAGTCCTATGTGCAAATCACTGACAGTTCTTTAAAGCCTGGGTCAAGCATCTCTGAGCCCTCTGATGCTAAACTACTTCCTTTCACTTACTCATTAGGGCTATTAGCCTCACGGCCAATAAGCCTGAAGTCCTTCCTTTGACCTTGGCCTAGGCTACCTGCTCTCTGAGTCTCCAGTGGTAGAAATGTTCTCAAGTCTACCATATGCCCCTTTAGGGTTCTTCTGATTCAGCAGCCTCCTGCTCAAATGTTGGGGCAGACCTAAACAGTTATCAAGACGGGAATACTGTATTTTGTAAATATGAGTCCAATACCAGGCAACTAGACATTTACAAATGATGTGTGATTTGATGTAAGTGAAGAACTGAGTTTCCTTCTGGCACACTGAAAGCAGGGGAGTGAGCTGTGTGAGAGTGAGCCAGGGCTCCCAGGACATCCTAGTTCTTTCATCCAGGACCTTGTTGTAGAAGTCACAACCTTTCACTGAATCTGTTTCCTCATCTGTCCTGGGGTAGTACCACTGTAACCCACAGATTTGCTATTTTTAAATGCTCACAGGCTTACGTATCTATCTTTTCAGGTGGTGGAGAGCTATTTGAGGAAAGAGAAATGTAGGTGTACCCACTTTTCAGTAACCTAGTGTAAGGCTCACAGAAAACACTGAAGGAGGTTGAGAATGGAACTGGTTTGTAACTGATTCTTCTCCACTCATTTCATCTGTTTGTTTTTCTATTGCAAATAGAGTACAAGTTCCTCAAAGGCAAACAGCATGTACAATTATCCTGCATCACCCACATCACCTGACACAGCCGGAAAAATACAACACGTCTAAAAGTTTCCCTGAGTTTAACTTTAGGCCAAAGTAAACAGTGGCAGGGATAATCAGAACAATGCCCAGCTCTGTGGAGTCTGGCACAGTATTCCCAAGATAGATGGCGTGGAGCTCAGCAACAGCAGGTGCAGAGCGCATGGGAGGCCTGGCTTCAAACTCCAGCACCGAAGGAAGAAAAGGGGAGAGGGCAAGTGTGACCTACGGGA
Organism: Tokudaia tokunoshimensis; assembly: GCA_036184795.1. Taxonomy (NCBI): domain Eukaryota; kingdom Metazoa; phylum Chordata; class Mammalia; order Rodentia; family Muridae; genus Tokudaia; species Tokudaia tokunoshimensis. The sequence goes on along the minus strand of BTHU01000002.1, from coordinate 51,766,929 downwards.
CAGGTTAGATTGTGTAATGATCTTTGCAAGTTACAAATGCATCTAGGAATTAGCAAGACAAACAGCTGCTACGCTCACTGGTCAGGAACTAAGACTTCATTTTTTTGTTTCTAGGAGCCATTAGATAATTCTTAGGTTTTTACATTTTGGGAGAATGTGAAAAGAAACATAGTAGCTTTCTAAGACTTTCAATGGACAGAGCAGAGAACGTTACAGGGTTACCACCATATTTGTGATGAGCATAATAACTCTCGGGGATCAAACACTGCAGCAAATGAAAAGATGATTTGACATAAAATGTATCCATTCATTCATTCTAAGCCCAAAAATTACTGGACAACAGCTGTGAACTGTTATTGTGACAGGTTCTGGGCCAGTGACACTGTCTCTGGGGCTTATAGCCTAGCTCTGCCCAGCATAATGCAGTAATTTCTGGCTACACTTAAATGTGGCTGGGCCCAACTGGAATTTGTGTTTAAAGATTTAGCATCCCTAAAAGAATGTAAAATTACCAGTTCTATGTTAATGATATGATAAAATGATATGGGTTAAATAAAAATATTAACATAATGCCTTGCTTTTCATGTGGCTGCTACAAAACTTGTAGCTCCTGTTTCTCCCAGATAGTGCTGAGTTAATCTAACTGCTAACTTGTGTTGTTCTCATGATCTAGTCTAATTAAATGGCTGGGTAAGAGCATCTGATCAGCCAGGCAGTGGCGGCGCACGCCTTTAATCCCAGCACTTGGGAGGCAGAGGCAGGCGGATTTCTGAGTTCAAGGCCAGCCTGGTCTACAGAGTGAGTTCCAGGATAGCCAGGGCTACACAGAGAAACCCTGTCTCAAAAAAAAAAAAAAAAAGGAGAGCATCTGATCAGTACCTGATGTTGAACATTCTGTCAAGGAGCCTTTAGAGCTGCACAGAGTAAGTTACTTCTCTCTCCACAGACCTCCTTCCTACAGTCCCAGCCCAAGAGTGACCCTGAATATCAGAAACCCATTTCATTTTTAAAAAGCACAGGAATTTGTCAGGGCAGAAACCAAGCATTGATTTTCATTGTGTGGCATATAGCACCGGCTCCTTAACCTTGACAAAATGAAATTTAGTTTTAGTCTAAAGTCTCTGAACCCTCCACCAAGTTTTCTGCTAATACAATCATACACAGGTTTGGGTTGCCTGCTTCCAAAACTCTCACTAGAAAACAGAAGAGGAGGGTTTCAGAGTGAGCTCAGAAGTAAAGAGTCAAGCCCAAAGACCAGCATCCAACTCCTGGAATGTATATCTCTCTGCATTTCTCTCTCTCCTCTCTCTGCCTCCCTCCCTCACACCCCCCATCTCTCTCTCTCTCTCTCTCTCTCTCTCTCTCTCTCACACACACACACACACACCCACCACATAATGTAAAAATGTGTAAGTGAGAAACGAAAAATGAACCGACATGCTAAAGTGATCTGAACACCCAGAGGAGATCCGCAGTTGTGGGTCCTGAACATCTGAGCCATTTTCTTTCCCGAGGCAAGCATCTATTCTAACTCAGGAGTAAACAGGAGCTACGGTAACTAGGGAAGTAGGTTTGAATTTGTAGCAAAAACCAGCTAGTTCTCTGAGATTATACAACAGATGACTAGGTCATTTCCAATGCTGTAATGTTATTACAAATAATATTGGAATAAAGTTTCTTCTACATATTCATATGAAAACATATGAATAAATCTAGAAATAGAACTTTTAGTTCAAAGAAACATGCATTTCAAGTATTTACAGATAAAACTATTGTAGAGCTATATTGTTCCTCCAACAGCTGAACTGGAGCAATTTATACTCCTAAATATGTGTATGAAAGTGTATATTTTGTTCTTTTTTTGAGACAGGGTCTAAAGTAGCCCAGGACTACCTCAAGCGCTGTACATAGCCCAGGATGATTCGAGCTACTGATCCTCCTACTCCTGCTTCCGGAATGCTAGGATTACAGATATGGGTCATCATGTCCAGTTTTCACAGTGTAGGGGATGGAACTCAAAACTTCATGAATGACAAGCAAGAATGCTACCAACTGAGCTATATACTCTCCCGGCACCACTACCATCCTATCATTCTTTATTGAGACAGGGTCTGGGTGTGTAGTCTGGGCCAGCTTTTAACTCTGTTGAGGCAGGATCTCATTATATAGTATTGGCTGACCTGAAATACATTTTTTAGACCAGACTAGCCTTAAATTCTTAAAAACCTGTTTATGGCTCTTCACTGCAAGGATTAAAGGCATGTACCACCGCATCTAGTCAAGCCTCAAACTCTTCCTCTGCTTCCCCAGAGTGCAGCCCAGAAAAATATTTTTTAAAGATTAATTTTCTATGTGTATGACTGCCTAAATGTATATATACTATGTGCATACCTAGTTGCCTAAGGGGTCAGAAAAAGATGTCAGATCCTCTGGAACTGGAGTTATAGACAATTATGAGCTGCCATGTGGGTGCTAGAAACAAATTAGGGTCTTAATCAAGTGCTCTTAATCACTGAGCCATCTCTCCAGCCCCCCAGGAAATATATATATATTTTTTTACTTACCCTATTCAAGTTTTAGCTGAAATTTAACAGAACAAGGATGAATAGAAGAGATGATACTCTTGATTAGTCTTGCTTAATTTAATTCAGTGAGAATGCTGGTCAAATTTCACTTCTAAATTAGACATTTCTTCTTGGTTTCTTGTTAATGGTCTACCAATAAAATAATCATTAGATTTTGTTCCTTATCAGAAAAGGGTATGTTTTTAAAATAAAATTTGCACTGTATGTTACATACAGAAAGGGACACATATAAGGCCACGTTGTGATACATTTTAACAAAAAAGAATGCTTAGATTTTTGTTAGGTTTTTATATGGGGGAGGGTCATACTTCTCTGAATTTCTTATTGTAGGGACTACCAACTCTCAAAAGCTTGCCCTTCATGACCACAGCTCCCTCCGACACACTTATTACCTTAGATATTGTGAACTGCTATACAGATGCTGGGAATCAAACCTGGGTCCAAACAAGAGCCACCAATGCTTTTAATCTCTCATCCATTTCTCCAACCCTATTAATTTTTCTGTCAATCATAAAACTAGCGGTCTTTATAGCTTTATTATACATTATCATACCTAAGTGTGCATTTCCAAATAATATCTGAAGTGTATAACAAAATGATACAGCAGCTGGGTGGTGGCACATGCCTTTATAGCACTTGGGAGGTAGAGGCGGGAGGATCTCTGAGTTAAGAGGCCAGCCTGGTCTACAATGTAAGTTCCAGAGCAGCCAGGGCTACACAGAGACACTATTTCAAAAAACCAAAATAAAAAGATGTAGTATCTATTCTTTTGGGCTCTTATTTATGACTGTCCCAAGGCTTCCTTTATGTTGTCGTTGAAGATGGTGTACATAGTCTGCTCATCCCCACTGCTGAGTGGCCTCTCTGCATGAGTGTACAGCCCAGTTTACTTACTCAGTCTAGTTCTGTGACTAGACATTTAGGTACTTTCAACCTGTGGCTCTTAATGTTGATATAAACATTTTCATACATGTTTTCAGGTGTACAGGGGGCCACTATGCTGTTGGCGATAAATCCAGAAATTGAATTCCTGAATCTTAAAGGAAATCCTTATTAGATGAGAACACAGTTTTCAAAATGGCTAGAACAATTCCCCTAGTTACCATCAGCATGAGAATCCCTCAGTCCCACATGCATGCCAATACTTGGCGCAGTCACTGCTCCCATTTGAATACTTCCTGTTAGTCTACAAACCGATCTCACACTAGAACATATATTTGTCTCATTGCTGATGAAATTGAGCACTTTTTTAAAATCTTTTGAGATGGGTCTCTCTATGTAGTCCTAGCTGTCCTGTAAATCACTATGTAGACAGGCTGTCCTTGAACTCACAGAGATCCTCTAGCTTCTGCCTCCAAGAATGCTGAGATATTGGTATGCCTCACCATGCCCAACCAAGTTGAGCACTTTTTATGGTAGTTGGCCATCTGGAATTTTCTTTCAGTAAATGCCTACTCTAGATTTTTACACATTCTTATAGAGAGATGTCTTTCACAAATCCTGAGTTGTATAAACTCATTGTATGTGCCTAAAATAAGCACGCTTGCTTTTCATCTTTATATTTCAGTATTATTGAAGTTTTGTATTTTTACTAAGATTATTTTTCCTTATGTATATGTGTATGCTGTGTATGCATTTGTGTGTGTGTGTACATGTGTGTAAGGGCATAGGTATGTGTGCATGAAGACCCAAGGCTGACTCCAGGAGTCTTCTCCCTTCCTCTTGCTGCCTGAGGAAAACTCCGTTCATTTCTCATCTGGCCAGCTTGCTCTTAGACCTACTGCCTCAGCCTTCCCAGAACTGCTATGCCCCCTGGCATTTACATACATTTTGAGGGATCCAAACTGGTCCTTAGGCATGTACAACAAGCACTTTATTCACTAAACAAAAAATTATGAGACTTTTAGCACTAGTTCCAACTGCTTAATGTTAGTTATAGAATGCAATACATATGTATATACACATATTTACACAATTCCTCTACATTGTTAGAAACCTCTCCAATTATATTTAGCTTTATGGCTAAGTTTTAGTAGAGTTTCTACACACTACTTCATATATTCAAATCTTCCTTGTTTTGGATTTTTTTAATGTTATCAAAAGTATCTTTCCAACTAATTTTCCCAAAATGAGTGTGCAGCATAAATTTCAGATCTCTAATTTATTTTGACTCCCTCTACCTTAAGCAGACTTTATCTACAAAATAATTTCCCTGGAGAACACTGAATGCAATCAGTCATCTTTAGCAGTCTGGGTTTCAGGTTAGAAACCCCAGGGTCAGTCTTAAGCCCAATGAGTGAACAGTTCACTACTGGATCTGTGAGGACATCTCTCGCTCGATAGAAGAGCTTCCCCTCAACCTGCTTCTGCCATGGCTGCTGGCTGCTTCATTTCTTCATCTTAAGCCATCCATGTCAAGTTCTCTTTAGAGTCTGTGAGCCTGACATTGACAAAATGAAAGTCAGGCATAAGTAACTGTGACACTTTTAATCTAGCAATCTCTGTGAGTTGAGGCCATTGAGTCTCAGGCAAGCTGGAGCTACTTAGTGAGACCCTGTCTTAAATATGAAATAAAATAAACACTAGTCAAAAAAAAAACCATGTCTTTAATTCTAGCACTTAGGAGTCAGAGACAGGTGGATTGATGAATTCAAGGCTAGCCTGGTCTGTATAATGAGTTCCAGGCCAGCAAAGGAGATATCGCAAAACTGAGTCTTTCTTTTTTTTTTTTTTTGGTTTTTCGAGACAGGGTTTCTCTGTGTAGCCCTGGCTGTCCTGGAACTCACTCTGTAGACCAGGCTGGCCTCGAACTCAGAAATCCTCCTGCCTCTGCCTCCCAAGTGTTGGGATTAAAGGCGTGCGCCACCACCGCCCGGCAAAACTGAGTCTTAAAAACAAACAAACAAACAAAACCCAGGAGGCCAGGTGCGAGGGAGGGATGCCTTTAATTTAAGCACGCAGAAGGCAAATGCAGGGAGATCTCTGTGTGTTCAAAGCCAGCCACATCTGGAGAGTAGATTCTATGCCAGATAGGACTACACAGTGAGATACTGTCTCAAAACAAACAAACAAACAAAAATAAATAAATTCCCTGCTATCAATCATACATCAACTATATTATATTCAGTGTTAGTTTCTCAGTTGGTGTAATTCCATTTTTAAAGCAGCGCTGTGTAGCCCAGGCTGTTGTAGAACTCACCATATAGCTGATATTGACCCTGATTCTTCTGCCTCTACCTTCTAAGTTCTAGGCTACAGGTGTGTCACACCATGCGTAGTTTTCAATTAGCTCTGCCGTACTGAGAACTGAATTCAGGTAGGCAAGCACTCTACCACTGGGCTCCTTTTCCCCACATCCACTTGTTTTTAACCACCTTGAAATTCCTCAACAATAAAAACGATAGCAGCTGACATTAACTAATGTTTCTAAATGTAATTAAAACTTGGTAAATATTCTCTCTTGATATTTCTCTATGAATAGGTACTATAATTAACATCCTAGCTTTACAAGTAAGGAAACTGAGGGAAATAAGAAATAAGCAAGTACTTGCCCAAAGTCATACAGTTGGCAAATGGCAGAGCCTGGATTCAGATGCGGGTAATCTGACTCCACATTCCTTTTTCTCTTGTTTTAAATAGAATTATGATGACACCTCATCATTTATCTTTTTTCATTATCAATGATACTGGAGAACTGAGGAAGGTAAGTGGATACTTTGTTTACTACTTTATGATGGAAATCCAGTGTTTCAGCACACCAGAACTGTTTTTACCATACCACACTGTTAGTTAGTGGAAACCTCTTTTGAGAAGATGCAGGATCTAGTTACAGACTCTATGAAACTGTTTTCAACCAAGGCGAAGGGTTTCCAAAATGAAAGGCCTGAAAGTATTTTGAAAGACTATTTTTTTTTTTTTGGCTTTTCGAGGCAGGGTTTCTCTGTATAGCCCTGGCTGTCCTGGAACTCACTTTGTAGACCAGGCTGGCCTCGAACTCAGAAATCCTCCTGCCTCTGCCTCCCAAGTGCTGGGATTAAAGGCGTGTACCACCACTGCCCGGCGAAAGACTATTTCTAAAGTATAAATACGGTGGGTTTTTAAAAAAAAAAAACAAGAAAGAAAGAAAACACCTAATGAATTATTGAGAAAGCATTTTCATGTTCTCAACAATTTGTTACCACTTACAACAGTTGAGGATATACTATAATTTACACTCATGCTCTTCCCTGACCACAGCTTTACAATTAGCTCTAACTCAATATACCTCTCGCATGCACTGTACTACCACATGGAGATGAAGAAGTCAGAGCCCCTGCCCCTGCCTGGCAGACCTTACAGCCTGAAGGAGAACACACAAGTGAACAGAACTCCATGTAGTCAGTGCTGGTTGCTACAGGCTGTACACAGGAAGTGACTTCAGAACAAAGTGGGAACAGGTCTTTCAAATCTTCCTGGAAGTAACTGCTAAACTTACTGTTAAAGAATCAGAGGTTGTAGCCGGGCGGTAGTGGCGCACGCCTTTAATCCCAGCACTCGGGAGGCAGAGGCCTATCCCTACTCCAGGTGCCTCATATCTGGCTGTAGCTTTCCTCACTTTGGTAACTGTAATCATTCTTTCTTTACTAGCTACAAGACCAAGTCTGATCCTGAAAACTCTCCTTCAGTGGTGCTTGCTCTATCAGGCCCCTTCCAGATTCTGGCTGCCATTTCCCACTATGCTAAACTTTCTGCAGACCTTTGAAAGCATCTACACAATCACCATATTCAAGCTATCGGGCACCTGTGTCTGCAATTTTACCCTTCCCTCGAAAAAACCCACTTAGGTTTAAGTGACTAATCTGAGAAATCAAATGATACTATTCATCGTCTTCCCCATTTGCTGAGAAACCTCTCTGTGTGCTCCACTACCTTATCAGGACACTGTCACAAATAACTTCATTCCCATCACTGCAGCTGTCCGTTCACCTGGTTCTCTAGACCTGCACCGTCCATCTATCAAGTACAGTGACTACTACATGGAAGCCATCCAGAAACCCTAGTGAAGAGATGACGATGAGCAGAGCTAAGCCGATGGGACAATCAGAGATCATGGGAAAGGACACAACACTGAGTTTCCACCTTTAATGGGCAGAAATAAGAAAACACAGAAGGGAACAAAATGGACATAGAGGAGGAAGCAGAAAACATCTAGGATCATACACAGCGCTGTGACCCAAGGGAAGAGAAACGTTAAGGTGTAGGTGGCCGACAGCATCAAACACTGAGACTAGTCAAAGGAGAGAAGACAGACAAGGCCAGTGCTTCTAAGGAGGCTAGTGGTGATCTTTACACCGTGAATGCTGAGCCTGCTCCCACCTCAGTCTGCCCGGCATTATCTATCACCAGCTTTCTCAGACATTCTGAATTTAGGACTTACAAATATTCAATGGTATAAAACTTACCTGTGCAGTGTTTTCCCCCATGATTAATTTTAAAAAAAAAAAATGGAAACTATACAAAAAACAAAAACAAAAAAAAAACCCACCATTCAGATAGAACCAGATTTGTTTTTACTATTTCTTTTGAGATTTTATATTTTCATAGGATTTTATACAATTTTTAAGTTTTTTTTAATGTGTTTCAGTGTTTGCCTGCAAGTATGTGCACCACATACACACCTAATGCTTGCAGAAGCCAGAGAAGGGTGTCAGAGCCTCTGGAAGTGGCATAAATGCTTGTCAGCCACCATGTGGGCGACAGAAACTGAACAAGGGTCCTCTGCAAGACTTATCCTTGGAGCCCTCTCTCCAGCCTCACATAACTGCTTTTCATTAAACTCTATGTCCTAATTATTTTTCTTTTGGTGGTGGTGGTGGTGGTGGTGGTGGTGACAGTCTCAAGTGCTTCAGGCTCCTTGAACTCACTATGTAGCTGGAGACAACCCTGAACTTCTGATCATCTTGCCTCCACCTCTCCTAAGTGTTAGAAAAGTGATACCACTTTTGCCTTTGTTTGCTTTGGTGGAGTTTTGTTTTAATTTTATTGTATTTATTTTGTGTAGAAGAGAATAGTTTTGCTTTGAAAATATATGGAGGTCAGAAAACAACTTGTGGGTGCTTCTTTTCTCGTTCTACCACGTGGGTCCAAGGGATTGTGAGTTGGTTGTCAAGTCTGAGCCATCTCCCTGCCCCCATACTTGGTTTTATATGTGGTGCTGGGGATCAGGGTTCTATAGGTGGCTTTGGGCATGCTCGATTTAAGCACCCTACCAACTGAGCTATAGCTCTAACCCTTGTTCTGGTTCTTTAGACAGTCTAGAGTTTCATTCTAGGATGGCCTAGAATTCACTATATGCAACCCAGGCTGTCCTATATTATAAAAGAACATCCTCCTGCCTCAGCCTCCCAACTTCGGGGTTTATATACCTAAACCACCATGCCTGGCCTTAAATTACCTCTTAATTATGCTTATATTTAGTAAGCATGAGTACTTAAAATAATGCTACATTGTTTCTAAAGCCTAATTTACGTTTATTTCAGACTAAGTTAAATTTCTCAGTTTTAAAAAAAATTCAATAAATTAGCATTTTAATTTACAAAGAAAATATTACAGAACTAAACATCTTTCCTTGCTAAGTTACTTATACATATTACTTTTCCATCACATACTACTAAAATACCTGTGACATTCATCAGTAACATTATTTGTGCAGATAGGCACCTGGCTATCTTTCTTATCTTGACCCATTCAGGCCTGGTTTTAAGTCTGTTCATGTTCCAGGGTTTGGTTGCTAAAAATATGTTAAAAACTAGATATGAAAACATCTATAGCAGTTGTGAAATTTACCTTAGGTGGTCTCTGTCATCTATTTATTTACTTATTTACTTATTTTTGAGAAAGGGTCTTTCTGTGGAAGTCTGGCTCGTCTGGAACTTGCCGCGTGGCTTGGGATTCACTGATCTTCCTGATTTAAAGGTGTATGTTGCTACATACCACTTAGGTTTTTACTTTATCTCTTCAGTTAAAATTAGATCAATGACTTGTAAGTAATTTAATAAGGTCTTAATTGCAGCATCAAGCATGCTTGTCTGATAATTTGCTATAGCTAAAAAACAAGAAAGAAAGAAAAACTGTGAGCTAGACTTTCCAGTCCCCTTCAGAGTAACTTCTTACTCAGAACAGTCTACAGCTGAGAGAAAAGAAGAGCTGCCCTGTCAAACCCATCAGCAGCTTTAAAGTTGATTCACTTTGCTAGTTAAGTCCTAAGAGTGCATAAAAGCTCACATTTAAGCTTTCTTTTCCCATACCCTTACCAACATGGATTGCTTTAATCTTCCCACCTAATAAGTAAAATATTTTATTATCTTACTTATTGTGTTTGTGACAGTAGTGAACTAATGAAATTTATATTTACTGGCATTTGTTTTTAACTTTTCATTACATTTATATAATACTCATTTATACATTACATGTGTTGTATGTGGGTGTGTGCACATGCTGTGCCACAGCACATGTGTGGAAGTCAGGACAATGTGTTGGAGTAATTTCTGTTCCTACCATGTGGTCCCAGAGATCAAACTCAGGTCGGCAAGCCTGGCAACAAGCACTTTTACCCTCTCAGCCATTTGCCCTCCCCAACTAGCATTTTTTATGTATTGACTATTCGTATGTCTTCACTTATTTCTCTAGTAGGTACAGTCTACTAGTTTCTGGGAGCTCTTTATATTCAGATTAATAACCTGTTATAAATGCTTCCCATGGCTATATTTTTACTTATGATGTTTGATACAAAGGATTCTTAGTTAGACTATCACATCATCATTTGTTTTTCCTTAGAAAGAATCACATCCTACACTTGAAGGGTTGTTTTATTGTTGTTGTTTGTTTTTGTTTTTGATGTGGTTATGGTGGATTGCCACTGATACTGGTGAGGTAATCTACTGTACTATCTAAGATACATTAAGAGAATCTAACTTCCCCAAAACTTATCATTACAATTCCAACAGTGGTCAATATAAAACATAAATTTAAAACTAAGGCCTAGACTTTTTTGTTTCAATTTTGGCTGTTAAAACAACTTAAAGAAAACAATTTTGAATTTAGAAAATCCATTCAAAATTCCCTTCAACCCACAGGAAGCACAGACCTCTTGCTAGTTATCACCCACCTCTCAAGAACCTGTTAGGGATCCTTATGATGGGACAGGACTGAATGAAGCGCCTCCTAACTGGGTCCCATCGTATTTTCTTCTTACCTGTCACCACAATTATCAGCAGTAAGTCAGACACATACAACACATGGCAAATAATACATAGTTACTGTATTATAAAGACAGAAAAACAGGAAACAAAACAATACTTGAATACAGAAGGAAAGTGATATAAAGTATCATTTAACTCTGGAAGTTAAAATGACATAATACATAAGCAGTGGTGAAAGTTCTTAACTCTTATCCCCCAACAACACAATCATGTGCACTTTTTAAAGCTGTTCAATAGCCCGTGCACTCAAATAATCACCAATGCCATCTTGTGGCAAAAATTTACCAGGAATTTTAGAAGAAATTAGAAAGAACAGTCTTTTAAAGCCAATGAAGTCAAAAGGAGCTCCACCCAAAAGCATCAGGCACAACATAGGCTCCTCTGCTCAAGGTTCTTTTACTAGTTACAAAGCAATGGATATTGACCTTTAATAAGAAATCTGCTGGTCTTAAAAATTAAAGCTAGAGAACAACCAAGTCAAACAAAACATTACTATCTGGGCACCTCCATGTAGCATAGGGAGGAGGAGTACATATGCCTCCTAGGAAGCACATTAGCTCCACACTAATCCCAATTAAAATTTGTTTTCTTATAAAATAGAAGGAAAATGTAATGGATTCATAGAATTGTTCAATGGAGCAATTTCCTCTCTTCCCAAAATTTTGATACTTCCCATTAAAATACCTCTTGTCAAAAAAACAAACATTGCTTGCATAACACATCAAGTTTATATTACATCATATAATTCCCTCATCAATCCAGAACTAGCTCCACATTCATTTTTTAGGCACCTGCTATGCCTGCATCCCTGTTTTAGGACTTAGAGTTGCAAAAGAAGGCTATGACTCACCCTACCTAGAAGAACTCCTGCCTGCTCAGGTAAGTAAAGGACTTGTGTAAATAATGCCATTACAGTGAGGTAAGTGTAACAAGGGCTCTAAAACCCCTTCAAGATCTTGTCCTAGTCAACATGTAAGGAAAGAAGCCGAAAGAAACTGACTGACTGGAATGTGAGGGCCTGGCCTGAACATCCCATCTTCCCACTACATCATACCTACTATGGCTCCAATTCCCTAAAAAGAGAATGGATTTTGCTTTAAGCGATTGGAAATATGTTTAGATGATCATCAGAAGGTCTAGCCTGCTTACTCAAACACTCTAACATAGAGAAACACAAATTCTGTTTAATGGAGTAATATGACCTTCACAATGCTGGGGAGAAAAGAGACTTGTGGGGAAATTATATATTTGGCAAAATATCTAAAATCTTTTAAGTCTGTGGTTCCCAAATGCTGGTATCTAGTTCACTGCTAGGTTAAAGTGAAAATTCCCAGTCCAATATAAAAGGAGAAAAATACAGACAAAAAGCTAAAATGTTCTCTTCAAAAGTCTATCCTTTTTTATTGTTAAATATTCTTTATTTTTCTAAGAGAATGATGATAGAAAATTGCATTGGTTATATTTTTACATATCTTTGATTAGAAAAATAGAAAATTTGCAAACAAAAATTTGCTCTAAAATATACATACATATATGTATTTTAAATATACAGACCGAACCACTGCTTTGAATCAATATGATGCACCATTGATGACTCGTGAGTTCTACACAGGAAGCCATATTGCCAAAGGATACTAACACACATTATAACCTTCCCTTATTCCCACCTATGCTCCAATTAGAAAGACAAGACAGACACACAAAACCACTGAATAGCAATACAAGACAGAATATAACAAGTGGTTAGCTTAAAATGTGACCTTTGTATGTATCAAAGTGTTAAAGTGTACATACCCTTTGCCCCAACTATCCCACTTCTAGGAATCTATTCCTAAAGAAACAACCATAGATGCATGGAAAGATGTATGGACAAAGATATTAACTATGGTAATATTTATAATGGTAAAAAAGTTATAAACACTTCCAATGTCCAACAAGAGGGAGATGGTTAAGTATGTTAGTTAAACATACTTAAATACATTCATATGCTACATACCACTTAAAAGTTTATATAAGGCTATTTACATTAACAAGCATTTACAATGTATTGCAAATGAACCAGTTACAAAGTAGCATTACAGTAAGATATAATCTTAGTTAAAAAAAAGTATATGATCCTGAAAAATACAAAGAAGATCTATATCAAGTTTTAATTGTGATTATCTTTATGTAGATTTTGAGTGATTTTGTTTTTCCCCTTTGTTCTTGCCTTTATTTTCCAAGCTTTTCAGAACACATTACTTTTGGACTGGAAAAAGACAATACCATATTATTTTAATTTTTGAAAATATAATTTAAAAAATACTGGAAAGAAACACACCAAACTGTTAACAGTGAGTTATGACTAAAGTTGGAGTAATTACTCTTTTTATGTTAGTCAAAAATTTTATGGCATATTATTTATAGAAAATAATATAATCATATGACTTTTCCTTTTGCTTTTTTTGAGCTAGGACCTCCTTGTGTAGGCTTGGCTGCCCCGGAACTCACTACATAAACCAGGCTGGCCTGGAACTCACAGAGATCCACCTGCCTCTTCCTTGCCTGAATTAAAGATATGTTCTACCACATCTGGCTGCCATGTGAAATTTAAAACTACTTTAGAATATAGAGATAACAAAAAAAAAATTAGTGAATCAAAGCTGTAACCAAAGACCTTTTGGAGGGCTGGGTGTGTAGCTCAGTATAGAGCACACTTGGCCAGCATGCACAGGGCCCTGGGTCAGACCTAAGCACCCACCCCCTGTTTTGTTTTATTAGAACTTCTGTTAAACATCTTTGGCATGTTTCTCTCGCAACAACCAATATATTATTTCTGTCACAGATGAAGCTAATGCTAACTTCATGGGAGTTATTCAGTCAAAATGGTGCTGACCTTAGGACCCGTGTGCTCTTCCTCACCCAAAGAGCAGAGATGGGGGGGGGGAATGTGGGAAAAGGAGGGAAAATAGAGAATAGAGGGGAAGGGAGGAAAGGGAAGGAGGAGCACAGTAGCATAACAATAACATGACAGTAATGTACACATGCACCTTTATATTTTTACAGAAACACATACCTTTTAAATTTCATAAATTTATTCCTGACCTAAACTTCTGTTCATTAAAGTTTACACAAACATAAGCAAGCTGCTTATAGTGAAAATTAAGCAAACTACCAATCGCCATTAGTGCTTATTTTAAAATAAACCTCCACAAGGAAAAACATAATTTCTCCAATCATTTAACCAATATTTAATCTGCTACCTTAATTTTCCTCATTTTACAAAATTTGCTTCACCATAATCACTAAAATTAAAACTTTAGCAAGACACAAGCTAACTCAGCTTCTCCCCAGTTTCATAAACAATGTCATCTTTTTATAAATCTACAGAGGTTGCATATGCTTTCAATCGCTTGGGAGGCAGAGGCAGGTGGGTCTGAGTTTGAGGCCAGTGTGGTCTATAGAGTGTGCTCCGGCACAGCCAAGGCTACACAGTGAAACCCTTTTGGGGGTGGGATGCCTACACAAGAAAGAACAAAACAACAATAAATACCCTAATAGACTAAAACTAAGAGGAGTCAGTGAGAGATAAAGAGAAGAAAGGGAAAGCTGAGAGAACAGACTCAGAGATCAGTCCAATAACAACCAGGAGTGGGTGAGAGGCGGCTTTACAGCTGAACTAAGACCACAGAGGCAGGCAGCAGAAAGAACTGAAACAGTCTGCAAAACTCACCACATTGGTGGTTGGTGATACACAGAAGTTATAGAACATATCAACACCTCCCACCTATTTGTCTCCTTGAGCCAAGTGTTTAAGAGGTATTTGCTTCCAGATGAGACCGGTGGCAATGACCAAGAGTATGCTCCCCAGGTAGGAACAAGATGAGAGGTTAGCTCTAAGAAGAACCCTGTGTGGATATCAGCATTCTGACAGATTAAGGGCAGCTACACTAGAGAATGATTAGTATCAGGTACACTTCAGCTCACCGTGACTCATCCAGTGTCCATTCTCCTCCTTACCACAATTAGTGGGATCTGTGCAAAACACTGAGGGCTAGCTAGGCTGAGCCTAGCTTGCTGAAGTCACAGCAAGGCTAGCAAAGATTCTCAAAGCAGCATGAACCAGCACAAAATCAAGACCCCATACATGGTAAAAGTCAGAAGTAAAATGTTAAGATACCAAAGAGAAGTCATCTCTATCAAAATTTGAAGTACTGTTTTTTTTTTTATTACAGAAATGAACAAATGAATCTTAAGCTTCATATAGAAATGGAACGAGCCCAGAACACCACAACAATTTGAAAAAGAAATTAGTAGACTAACATGACACTTCACTACCAAACTTACAATGGTACAGTATTTAAAGGGACTGGCATAAGGAAGAACACGCATAAACAAATGATTTCCAATGAAAACTCAGTATTGTGGCAGCAATGTGCCTATAATCCCAGCACTCACATGGATGGCAGAGCCAGGAGGATCACCAGGAGTTTTAGGCCAGCCCAGTCTACAAGCAAAGTTCCAGGGCAGCCAAGAAAGACTACAGTCAGACACTGTGTCAACAAACCATAGATAGATAGATAGATAGATAGATAGATAGATAGATAGATGGATGGATGGATGGATGGATGGATGGATGGATGGATGGATATGGATGAATGGATGGATGGATGTTTGAATTCAGAAAATTCAAACATCTATTATCTATTCATTTTTGAGAAGTGACAAGGAAGTTAACTGATTAAGTCTTACAGGTAACAAGAATCATCTTTCCAACTAACTCTACAATTATGTACACTTTTACCTATCATTTTTTGGGGGGAAGGACGGGTGGAGATGGTTGTTCTGTGTTTTGAGATGGGATTCTCACTCTGTGGCCAGGTTTAAGTTAGCTGAGTCTCTTTTTCTGCCTCCTGAGGGCTGGGATTACAGGCATGCCCCACCATGTTTAACCTTTAAACCTAGAATTCTACACTTAATCTCTTTTTCATGTATGAAGAGGGCATTTTTGGATGTGTAAGGACACAATAAAATTGCTCCCTCATAAGTCTAAAAAGGGAATCACTTAACATAGATATATGGAATTAAAAAATAGTAAGTGTGACCAGGGAAGCCTCAAGGCTTAGTAGGCATCAGCTGAGTGGGAAATAACAAATTACTGACATTCATAACTACAATTAGCTTGGGCTAGATAGAGGGAGACCCTCAAAACACACATAAAAAGCCAGGGTGTGATGGAGCAGACCTTTAATCCTAGCACCCAACAAGCAGATCTCTGAGTCTGAGGCCAGCCTGGTCTACTTAACAAGTTCCAGACCAGGTAAGGTTACATAGTGACCCCCATCTCAAAAACCAAGCAAACAAAACCCCAAACAAGAAACACACACACACACACACACACCAGAGACTAGGTACATCTTTTGCTAAAAAGTCCTTGATTTTAGTTTCTCTCAAAACTGACCTGGAGGGGCTACAGAGATGGCTCAGTGGTTAAGGACCCATGCTGCTCTTGCAGAGGACCCACAATCAGTTCCCAGCACCCATGTGGTTGTGCACAGCCATATGTAATTCTAGTTCCAGGGTACCCGATACCAATACCCTCTTCTGACCCACAGGGATACCAAGCACACATACGGTGCACATGCATACAGCCAGATGTGTTGGCTAGTTTTATGTCAGCTTGACACAGTCATCTGAAAGGAGAGAACGCCATTTGAGAAAACACTTTCATAAGATCCAACTGTAGGCAAACCTGTAGGGCATATTCATTCATTAATATTCTCTCTCTCTCTCACACACACACACACACACAGAGAGAGAGAGAGAGAGAGAAAGAAAGAAAGAAAGAAAGAAAGAAAGAAAGAAAGAAAGAAAGAAAGAAAGAAAGAAAGAAACAGGTGCTTACTATAGAATAAGGCAATTACATTCTTGGGCATTTATCCCAAATAAGTGAAATTTTATGTTCACATAAAACATATACACAAAGCTCATGACAAATTTATTCACAATAGTTAAAAATATGAAGCAACCCCGATTTCCTTGAGTGGTTAAACAAACTGATACATGTCTGAAATGTTGACATGCAGAACAACTTGGGTAGGTCAGAAGGGAATTATAAAGGGTAAAATGCACCATTTTACCAAGGCATTTCCATAGTTAATCTTGAGGTCAGCTTAGATGGATTTAGGGTGTGTTTGTGAGGCTGTTTTCAGAGAGGGGAAGGCCCACTATGAATGTAGGTGACCAATATTACAGGCTGGGATCCAGATGGAACAGAGTGGAAAAGAGACCCCGGAACAGGCTGTTGTAGTGTGAATAATAATGGCCCCCATAGTCTCATATATCTGCATGCTTGGTCCCCATTTGAAGAACTGTTTGGAAGGATTAGGAGGTATGAAGGAGGTATGCCACTGGGGGTGGCCTCTGAGGTTTCAAAAGCTCATACCAGGCCCAGAGTCTATCTGATACTGCTGCCTGTGAATCAGGGTGTAAAGCTCTCAGCTCCAGGGCCATTCCTGCCTTCATGTTTTCATGCTTCCCGCCATGATGATAATGAACTAAATCTCTGAAACTGTAAGCAAGCCTTCAAGAGCTGCCTTGGCCACGATGTCTTCATAGCAACAACAGTGACTAAGACACAGACATTCTCCTTTACTGCTTCCTGCCTACCATGCTTCTACAACAATATTCCACCTTAGCATGGCCCCAGAAACCATGGAACCAAGGACTATAGACAGAAACATCTCAAGTCATAAGTCATCTCAAGATAATGCTTCTCCTTTTAAGTTGTTTCACTGGTGTTCATCATAGAGATGAAAAATTAACACACACACACACACACACATTTGCTTCCAGAGTAGTAGGGCTATTGCTACCATTTGGTTCTGAAACCTTTGTACCTGGTTTGCAGGAGGAATTCAGAAGAGTTTGGAATGCATAACACAGAAGTCCTAGAACTACTACAAGCTTAGCTTAACTTTGGTGTGAAGTCAAACCTTGCAGTAGAGACAGCTCAACAAGCTTCTTCCAAGTAGAAATGAGGACTCTCTTGAAACTGGACATGGGGTCACTTGTGTCTTACCACAGCAAAGAATTTGTCTATATTTTGTCCATGGCTTATGGGTTGTAGACTAAATGAATCTAGTAGAGGAAATTTCTGGACCACCCAGCCTTCAAGCTATGGCATGGACATTGCTGACTGCTTTTAACTGTGTTTGCAGTGAGAACTGGGGATAAAAGTTAAGCAAAACAGTTGACAAGTAGAAAAATAGGCAGTTTGGCCAGGAAAAGAAGCATATGTAAGTCAAAACCAATAAAGTTGTGATGGCTGACTAGAGGAGCCCTTCTAAAAAGCTGTGCATCTTACAAAAGGACAACAGGGGAAACGCTTCAAGGGCATCTTGGGCATTGGCTGGGGCCACACTCAGGACCCATCTTTGACAGGCTCAGTGGTACCAGACTTTGCTTTGAGAAAAAAGCTCTAGAGTCCCTGTTCACACTTGGCTGCCCAGGCAAGTGTTTCTCTGAGGTCAGCAGCCCAAGAGTGAAGAGACCATAGCAGCAATTACATAAGTGAGACTCTTCCTTAAGCTAGTGGCAAACCTTGGAGTCATCACAGGACACTGGAGGGTTTTTTGTTTTAATTTAGAAGGACAGCCAAAGATTGCCATGCTTGGGTGACAATGATATCACTGCATGGTGTTCTATGATTTTTGTTTTTTTCCAAACTTGTTTTCTAACAAGTCATTCACGTACCATTTTAAAAAAGATTTTTATTTTTTATTATGTGTGTGCTTATACGTGGATATGTGCATGTGAGTGTACATGCTTGCAGAAGCGAGAAATATTATATCTTCTAAGGCTAGAGTTATAGCTGGTTGTGAGTTGCCACCTAACAAGGGTACTGGAAACTTCTGGAAGAGCAGCAAGTGCTCTTAACTGCTGAGCTCTCTGTTCAGCCTCTCAGATGAGACTTTGAACCTGGACTTGTTAGCAATGCTGGACACAGTAGGATTAAGGGGACTCCTAGAGATGTACTAATGCATTTTGCATTCTGAAATAGACATGAACCCTGGGGCTGGTGGGGGGGCAGCAGAGGTGGAAATGACAAGCTTAAAGAAATGTATCTGATGATAAGCTGACAAGAGGTGGGCTTGGATTTGTGATGCTTAACTTTAATCATCAACCTGACTGACTGAGAAACACCTAAGAGGGCTGGAGAGTTGTTGGCTCAGTGATTAAGACCACTTGTTCTTGCAAAGGACTTAGATTTGATTTCCAACACCTATGCGGAGGTTCACCACCTCCTCAGGCACCAGGCATGCATATGGAGCACAGACATACACACAGGCAAAATGCTCATAAACACAAAATAATAAATCTAAAAAAAAAAATCCCAATTAAGCAAAAGAAAGGGGGGAAACCCACACCTCTGAGTGCTTCTGTGAAGGCATTCCCAGGAGATTAACTAGGCAGGGAGTAGGGAGGACCCACCCTGAATGGGAAGGCACCATTTCCACAGGACAGGAGCTGCTGAGAGAAAAGGAGTGATAGAAACCTACCAGGTAACACTCCACTCCCCAGCGTTCCCTGAGGCGTACAGAGGAAGCATTCTGAAACTTCACAAGAGTAAATTTTGGTTTAGTATTGATTACACTTGCTAAATAAATGACTTTCTTTTAAATTTAGGAGAATGAACACTTGAGTATCTATTCTAACACTTATATATCATTAGTTTTAAATTTCTGCCTTTTGCTCTTAAAAAAAGAAACTATAAGCCAGGCTGTCAAGGCATTCCTGTAACCAAGAAATCTGAACTCAGGACCAGACACAGTAGCACAGTTTAAATTCCAGCACTCAAGAAGCAGAGGCAGGCAGATCTCTGGGAGCTCAGTACCAGCCTAGTCTATAATATTAAGCTCCAGTACAGCCAAGGCTACATAGTGAAGCAACACTCCCCTCATCCCCTGCAAAATAAGGAGAGACAAAGAGAGAGAAGAGACCTAAATTACATCTTAGCTCTTCCTGAAGAGTACTCCTTAGAGGACTTCAGTTCCATTGCAAGTCATTTTCTAAATAAAGTACTATATAAACAAACAGCAAATTAAAATATAACTCCTAATGCCATGTTGCATTACGGTGTGGTTTGATTACCCACAGCACTGTACCTCTCCATGAAAGCAGCGGCACACTTTACTAGCATGGAGCAGAATGTTGGCAGGGCCACTCTATCTGGATGAATTCCAGAGAGGTGGCACCTAGGCCTGAAACAGCCTTTTGTCAATAATTGTTATCTGAGATTTCATGGGGTTGTTCCTTTGAAGGATTCTCAGAGCTTATGTACAGCTCTGAGACACGACTGGCAAAGCAGGATGTCTCATATGGCTGAGAATTGATAAAGGCCATGCTCCTCTCACGACAAACCCTAGCTCAGAGCAGAGGTTTTGGTATGTGTAAAGTGACTTGCTAAAACTGCCTTTTGTGTAACAATAAAGAGGTTCTGGAAAAGGGTTTGGGATTCAGTCCTTGAGAGGCTGATTCCCCTGCCATTGAGGGAGAGGTCTAAACTCATCCTGCAGTGTCTGTCTGTCTTTTGTCATTCTTCCCACGGATCCCAGTCCACAGACACTAGCACTATTAGAACTCATTTAACCCTCACCACAACCCTGTGATTCTGATACTACCATGGTTCCCAACTTAGAGATAAGGATTCTAAGAATAGTGAGATTTGTACAAGAAGATTTAAGTACCAAGTGAAAAGTCTGGAATTTAAAGATTTTTTTTTTTTTTTGCTTGCTTGCTTGCTTATTTGACACAGACCTCTGCATGAAGCTACAGTTTACCTGGAATCGCTATTATACAGTCCAGGCTGGCCTTGAACTCTTTCTGCCTCAGTCTCCCAAGTTCTGGATTACAGAAATTATGCACCACCAAGCCCAGCTACACCAGTGCATGTGAATCTAAATTTCTCTTAATTACTATACAGCTATGCTCTTGATGATAGTTCAGTTTGGCACCTAAACAGGTTATGTCTAATAAAGGCATTTAATCAATACCTGCTGGATGAAGACTAAGACACCCACCGATTCTCAGTAAGAGCTGTCTTCTAATCCTCCAAAGGAGTTACTCTTCCATGATTCTGATATTATCTCCATTACACTGCGCATTGCCAAATCTCATTATAAATCAAAACCAGAGAAGGTCATGTTTTCTATCACACCAGAATTTCAGGAGTTAACAAAACAAAGCCGCCGGGCGGTGGTGGTGCACGCCTTTAATCCCAGCACTTGGGAGGCAGAGGCAGGCGGATTTCTGAGTTCAAGGCCAGCCTGGTCTACAGAGCGAGTGCCAGGACAGCCAGGGCTATACAGAGAAACCCTGTCTCGAAAAACCAAAAAAAAAACAAAAAACAAAACAAAGCCTATTAATTAAGAACAACTGTGGTGAGCCTATAGTGGTAGCAAAGACCTGTAATTTCAGTACTCAGGAAATAAAGCAAGACAGTCCCCGATTCATTGTAAGTTTGAGGTCCACCTAGGCTACACAAGACCCTGTTCAAAACAATCAAACGCACTGACAGCCTCAACATGTACTCGGATGAAGCCCTTATAAACCTTCTAGCTACAGTGTAAGGAGCTGCTGACTATGTACTTTCCTCTACTGTACTTCCCTAATATTAACAGCAGCAAACACATCTTTAAGTAGTATACTGAAGCAAAAGCAACTTTCTGCCTGTGGTGCTTTGAGTGGAAATGGCCCCCAAAGGTGCATAGGGAGTGACACTTTTAGGATGTATGGCATGCTGGAGTAGGTGTGGCCTTCTTGTAGGAAGTATGTCACTGGGGATAGGCTCAAGTCAGGCCAGTGGCTGTCTCTTCCCGCTGCCTGCAGATCCAGATGTAGAACTCTTAGCTCCTTCTCCAGCACCATGTCTGCCTATAAGCCACCATGCCAATGGACTAAACCTCTGAAACTGTTAGCCATCCCTAATTGTTTTCCTTTATAAGAGTCACTGTGGTCACGGTGTCTCTTCACAGCAATGGAAACCCAAAGACTGCCCCTAGACATTAGACATGTTATCTCTTCTAAGTTTAATACAGCTTATATACATTTAGGCTAAGCACTGTGTTTTCATATATACTCATTTATAAATTATCACAACTATGTGGGGACTACCAGAGGAATAAACAGGTAAGTGGGCAGAAATGGCTAGTTCTCAACTTTCCTGTTACTTGTTATTCCTGTTCTTTCTAAACAGCCTGGTGGTCCTTTATGCTTTACACAGTTTTCTCTTGCCATGTTTCAGTAGTTTTCTTATTCCTCCAACATTATTTTTATTTTTTATAAAACAAGGCAGGCTATCATAGACATTTCTTCTGTAAATATGAAATAATCATAGCAGAGTGAGGAACAGCTTCTAATCTTGAGCTAGTCTTTGTCATTTTGGTTTTATTATTCAAGCATCCTTTTTCTGAAAGAAAAAAGTGGGCTCATCAGGTGAGGAGTTTTTGTCTTTGGGGAAAAGAAAGGGCACAAACAGAAATGACACTCATCTACATAAATGACTGACTCTTGGCTAGACTACCCTTGAGAAATAAGCTAAAATCTACATATTTACATATATTAATCAAAAAATATTATAATTCATAAATCTGTTAGATTGAAGCATTACATCTGAATCTAATAAATACAAAATTCCTGAGAACACTCTGGTTTAAAATAATATCATCATATTCTTAATGTTTATGAATGTCTGCCAAGATTTCCACATAAAACTCTACCCACATCTGGAGATGTGGCTCAGTGATTAAGAACACTTGCTGCTCTTCCAGAAGACCTAGATCCGATTTTAACTCCAGTTCCAATTTTAACTCCAGTTCCAGGGAATCTGAGGCCCTCTTCTGGCCTTCCTGAGCACCAAGTAGACATGTGGTGTACATACATACATGCAAGTAAAGCACATATAAAATATACATATCTTTAAAAAAATGGAAACTAAAACTAAAAACAAACAAACAAAAACAAATACTCCACCCTTTTGGCAGTCTCTCAAGCTCCCAAATCCTACAACCCTCAAAGGAATTGCAAATACTTACAAATCCTTATAACTACCCACTACAATGGTTACTGAGATACTAGACTAGAAAAACAAAACAAAACAAAAAAAAACCCAGATTGACAGCCTTCTCTCCGTAAGGCTGGAACTTAAACTCAGGCTGGAGGAGGGACAGTTCAGTGGTTAGCTGCCCTTGAAGAAGACTGGGGTTTGACTCCCAACACCCATGAAGAAGCTCACAACCACCTGTAATTCCAGCTGGGGGGGAGAGGGAGGGTCCAACACCCCCTTCTGGCCTCTGTGGGCATTGCATGCACATGGTGTACAGACATGCAGCAAATAAACACTTACACACATAAAATAAATCTTAAACTTAGGCTGGAGAAATTAGTTTCCAAAGAACTAAAACCTGGCTTTCTCCTAAGAAGAATGTATCATCTGATAGAGTCCCTGAAGAATATACATTAGACTCAGCAGTTAATGGAACTACATTAAAAAGAGGTACATTCACAAATCTATGACTGTTTTCAAGAGGGCAATTCAATGGACTTGCACATTATAGGGAAGATACCTACGAGGAGAAATAACAGAAGTTGTGATCGAATGTATGACAACTTTTTAGAATAATTAGAACCTACAAACAATGTGGCAGCTTTCTTTCAAAGTAATGGACAATGAATTATTCTAAAAGTCTTAAATGTGTAGACCTCTTAAGGTTCAAGTTAGTAACAACAAAAAATATTAAGAGATTTTTATTGTGTATGTATGTGTAGATATATCAGGTACCAGTGGGTAGGGTGCCTGTGCGGAGGCAGGGATGTCTACCTCAGGCATCATTCCTTAGCAGTCAACCTTGTTTTGAGACGAGCTCTCTCACTATCACCCGGACTTTCTGATTGAGACAGGCTGGTTGGCCACAGAGCCTAAGGATCCTTCTGTCTTTACCTCCACAGCTCTGGGACTGCAAGTGTGAGCCACCCATCTAGCTTTTCACACAGGTGCAGGGGACTCCCATTAAGATTAGGGCTTTGAGAGGAAGGTTTGTGACCATTAGGGTTAGTGTTAAGACTTCTAATGTCTTTTTCAATTTTAACATTTTATGGTTCAAAGAAGTTTCAAAGGAGAGAAAAACTAAAATTTCATTCTAAATATTTATTATGATTTATAAGGTTGATTTATTTGAGGATTTAAAAAGCAAAACCCCTGCCTTCATTATAGTCTACATTTTTCTGCAACTGAGTCTACAATGAAATATACACTATAACTACTAAATCCATTTGCTTGCTTCTCCTTTTGTTGTTGGTGGTGTTTGATTGTTATTACTCTAATTCTAGGATCTTGTACACACAAAGCGCATGCTTTACTTTAAAGCTACAACCTCAGCCCCTAATTTGATTCAGTATCACCTCCATTTTTTTTTATCTATAGCAAAAATCTGTTTTAAAAATGATGGGGTTGGCCGGGCAGTGATGGCACCGCCTTTAATCCCAGCACTTGGGAGGCAGAGGCAGGTGGATTTCTGAGTTCGAGGCCAGCCTGGTCTACAGAGTGAGTTCCAGGACAGCCAGGACTACACAGAGAAACCCTGTCTTGAAAAAAAAAAAAAAAGATGGGGTTGGAGAGACAGTTCAGCAGTTAAGAACAATTGTTGCTCTTGTCTAGGACCCACATAGCTCATGACCATCCTTTTTTTGTTTGTTTGTTTGTTTTTCGAGACAGGGTTTCTCTATGTAGCCCTGGCTATCCTGGAACTCACTCTGTAAACCAGGCTAGCCTTGAACTCAGTGCTGCCTCCCAAGTGCTGGGATTACAGGCTCATGATGATCCTCAACTCCAGTTCTCAGAGATCTGACACTCTCTTTTGACACCCAAGAAAAATACTCATACACATAAAATAAATCTATAGAAAAAAATTTTGATGGTCAGTGGTGGTCTCATAACTAGGGAGGAAGAAGCAGGTATATATATCCCTGTGCATCTGAGACAAGTCTCTACACAGAAAGTTCCGAGTCAACCAGGGCTACATAGTGAGATCCTGTCTCAAAAACAACAAAAGGATGGACTAAAGAAGGCTCAGTGGGTAAAGACTGACAACTTGAATTTGATCTCTAGGAGACCCACATGGTAGGAGCGGACTCTTGAAAGACCTCTGACCTCCATACATGCACTGTGGAATGTAATACATATACAAACTCACACATAAAAATAAAATGTAATTTTAAAAAATATTTAATAAGGAAACCAGGCATGGGCTACCATGCCTGTAATCCCAGCATTTGAGAAGCTAAGGTTATGCTACATGGTATTTCAGGGTATGTATGATCTTGTCTTAAAAAAATTTATATATATATATATATATATATATATATATATATATATATATGTCAGATATAATTGAGAATACAGCTTAATGGTATGTATCACTTGCCTAGCACGCATGAGACCCTGGGTTCAATCTCAGTAATCTACCCCAACCCCGAAAGGTGGCGTGTAGCAGGGTAGGAGTGCAGAGCTTAAAATCACAGTGCTAAGGACAGCGAAGCAGGGGCCTGTCTTGAGCTGGAGGACAGTCTGGCCTACACTGGACATATCAGACCAGTCAGAGGGAATTTTGTCTCAAAAAATAAGTTGTAGCCAGGCATGGTGATGTACATCTTTAATTCCTGCACTAGGGAGACAGAGGTAGGAGAATCTGTGAGTTCAAGGCCAGCCTGGTCTATGCAGGAGCTCCAGGACAGTCAACCAGGACTACATAGAGAGACCTGGCAAAACAAAACAAAAAAACTCAAGGTATGTGGTTTGAACAAAAATGCTCCCCAAAGTGCATATATTTGAACATTTGATCTCCCATGGATGGAACTGTTTGGGAAAGGTTTGAAGGTGTGGCCTTGTTGAATGGGTATAACTAGGGACAGGCTTTGGCAAAGTTATTAAGACAACCAGGAAGGTGAATTCATGAGAATTCAGAAGTTCAAGGTCATTCTTAGCTTTACCATGAGTTCAAAGCTAACATGAACACAAGATTCTGTCTCAAAAAACTAAAAAAGTATGAATTATGAATATGACCAAAGTAAGCAAGATACCTAGGTCTAGTATGATTTTGAAATGAAGTACTACACTGAGAAATATCAGTGTGCACACCCCTAATCCAAGTTGTACTGGAGGCTAAGGTAGGAGGATCTTAAGTTACAGGTCAGTGTAGGCTACATAGTTAGATACCATCTCAGAAAAGTAAACCTATTCTTTTCTTGGAAAGCAGAATGATAAAAGACAGTATGTGCACTAGAGTATTTTCCCATAAACTCAGACAAGTTTCACTTAAAATCATAATTTTAAATCATATGTTCATAATTCATAAAACAGAGTCTCACTATGTATCTCTGATTGATCTGGACTTCTGGTAGGCCAGGCTGACCTTGAACTTACAGAGATACGCTTGTATGCCTCTGCCCCCTGAGTCTGGGATAAAAGGTGCGCACCATGGCTATTTCGAGTCCCTAGATTTTCTGATACAGCTTTAAGAAGCTGTTTTCCGCCAGGCAGTGGTGGTGCATGCCTTTAATCTCAGCACTTGGGAGGCAGAGGCAGGTGGATTTCTGAGTTCAAGCCAGCCTGGTCTACAGAATGAGTTCCAGGACAGCCAGGGCTATACAGAGAAACCCTGTCTCAAAAAACCGAAAAATAAAAAATTTTAAAAAAAGCTGTTTTCCTTAATAGTTTAATATGTAAATGTATTTAAAATGAAATATATTTTTCTTTTGAAATTATAAAATTCAGAGTCCGTACTAGAAATTCCACAGTCCTGAATGAGACTTATGAAAGGATTTGTTTCATGTGATACCAAGATATGTATAGTTAGCATTTAATCAATTATATATCTGATATGAGCTAACAGAGTTGACAGTTTAATGATGAAAGCATATGGCAAGAAGTTACTGTGGATAAAAAGGGAAAGAAAAGGTGTCATTCAACTCCAAATTATTTTATCATCTCATTTTCTTTTTTTTTTTTTGGTTTTTCGAGGCAGGGTTTCTCTGTGTAGCCCTGGCTATCCTGGAACTCACTCTGTAGACCAGGTTAGCCTCGAACTCAGAAATCCGCCTGCCTCTGCCTCCCAAGCGCTGGGATTAAAGGCGTGCGCCACCACCGCCCGGCTCATCTCATTTTCTTACTAGTCATTATACTTCTCATTTTACTACCTAAGCTTACTTTCAATGATTACATTCTAGATAGCATAAGTCCAGGCAGGATTCTAAATGTGGCAGGAAACCAATGTAGAAATAAGATCTAGGAAGCAATACAAAAATAATTGTGCTTTAGTCAAGATTAATTAATTCTGCTTCAACACACAAGGTAGATCAGAAGACTAACAGTATATATCTACGTGTGTGTGTGTGTGCGCGTATGCATGTGTGTGCGTGTACAGATATCCATACACTGCGACTGAAGGCAGTAAAGACCTAAGCTGTGGTAGTGATAGAGTGAGCTGGAAGAACAAGCTGAGGAAGGAGCAGAGCGCAGCAGTCGAGTGGATGACTTTTAGAATTGCCGGGACCCACAGCCTGACTCTGTAACCTTTCTGGTTTGCATGGTCACAGACAAGAATTTTACCTTCTGTGCCTCAGTGTTCTTACCTATAAAAAGGGGACAAACATAAGTACCTAATTTACCTACTTATGCACTGGGTTGTGAGTGAATGTGTACAGAAGCACCCAACTAGAGCTGGCAGATGCTGTCTGTCTGATAAGGTACCTATACCTAGCATACTCAACTCAATACCTAGTACCTACCATATAAACCAGGTATCATGACCCACACCCATAATCCCAGCACTTCAGAAGTAGAGACAAGAAAATTCCATCAAGGCCATTCTCAATTTAACAAGTTTGAGATCAGTCTTCCCTGGTCCTGGGATGTCTTTGGCTGTGGAGATGACTCAGTGATTAAGAGCACTGACTGTTCTTCCAGAGGTCCTGAGTTCAATTCCTGGCAACCACATGGCAGCTCATAACCATCTGTAATGGGATCTGATACCTCTTCTGGTGTGTCTGAACACAGTTACAGTGTACTCATATAAACATAATAAATAAATCTTTAAAAAAAAGAAAAAAGAAACTCCATCTCAAACAAACAAAACAGCTTAGTAAAAAAGCAAGCATTAAGGCAGGTACACACCTTTAATTCTAGTGTTTGGTGGGGGGGGAGGGGGGTGTCAGAGCCAAGTTCAAAGCCAGCCTGGTTAACGAGTTAGTTCCAGGACAGCCAGAGTTACCTACATAACGAGACCCTATCTTGAAAAAACAACAACAAACACAAACAAAAAGCAAGCACGAGACCAGCCATGGCAGGGCAGACATATCTCTCTAGCACTCAGGAGCTGTCTCAGGAAGTGACAGGGAAGTGAGGTAAGCCCACCTTAGCTGATGGACAAATTCATTCTCAAGTTGATGTGGAATTGAAAGGGACCCAGAATGGCCAAAATGAACCTTTGAAAGAAGAGTGAAATAGGAAGGCTCATAATATTTTATTTCAAAACTATTTTGTTTGTTTGTTTGTTTTTTGAGACAGGGTTTCTCTGTATAGCCCTGGCTGTCCTGGAACTCACTCTGTAGACCAGACTGGCCTAGAACTCAGAAATCCACCTGCCTCTGCCTTCCAAGTGCTGGGATTAAAGGCATGCGCCACCACTGCCCGGCTCAAAACTTATTTCAAAGTACCAATAAATGAAGTAATATGGTACTGGCATATGAACAGACATACAGATCAATGGAACAGAAAGGAGAGATCTGAATGAGCCCATTTTACCGTAATCAAATGATTTTTTGACAAGGGTGACAGGACCATTCAGAAGTGAAATAAAAGTGCTATAAAGCAATAACACCAGAATGGCCGGACAGAGCTCAGAAGACCCTGACACCAAGTACAGGGACAAACACAAGACCACAAAACACTAAAGGAAAACACAGGCGTATATATTTATGACCTGTATTTGGCAAAGGATCTTTGTACATCACACCAAAACATGGACAACAAAAGGAAAAAAGTAACTAGGCTTCATCAAAATTTAAAAGAACTGAGAAACATAAAATGGGAGGAAATGCACGTATAAATCTTAAATTAGATAAACAAAGGACTTAAGTCTAAAGTATATAAAGAACTATTAAAACAGCAAAAAGACAACCCAACTAAAAACAGGATGGGACGTTTAAACACATAGCTCCCTAACAAGGAAGTAGCCACAGACAAATGGTCAGCACGCACATAAAAACGTGCTTGGCATTGTTAGTCATCGAAGGAAAACACATTAAAACTACAATGAAGGTATGAAGGTGCAACACCTGCAGCCCAGCTCCTGAGGCCGAGGCTGTCTCAGCTCCAGAGTCTAAGACAAGCCAGAACTACACGAAGACCTGGTCTAAAAAACAAGAGCATTAAGATCCTGATTCACACATGTTAAAAGAGCTGGTATACAGACTCAGAAAGTGAGAGGACAAGTGCTCGGGAAGATGCACACGGCATTGGTGGGATGTAAAATTCCCCTCGCTCTGAAAAACTGTCTGGCAGTTCATCGAGTGGCTAAACATGTTCAGCTGAGTTACCACACGACTCAGCACTCTAGGTGTTTACCTAAGGGAAACATATCCAGTCAACTGCACACAGGTATACACACAGCAGCACGACACTTAACAGTCAGAAACTAAAAACAACCTAAGCACGCATCAACAGATGGTTGGTAAATTAATATGGGAAAGATAAAAACAAAACATAGGAGGGGTGAGATGGCTCAGCTGGGGAATGTGCTTGTTGTGATCATCTGAGTCTGACCCCTGGAACTCCAGTGGGAGAAAAGAGAACTAAACACACATGCCTACACACAAATAAATGTCAATAAATAAATAAATGAAGTCAGGGTCAGAAAGATGACTCATGGATTAGAACACTTGCTTCATAATTACGAAGACCAAAACTAAGGTCCCAGCACCCATATAACATGCCTTAACCCCTGCTCCAAGGGGACTGGAGATTGGTGGATTGTTGGAGCGTGCTGCTTCTAGCCTACTTGGGACAAAAGAAACCCCAACTTCAGCTGAGATCTTGTCTTAAAAAAATAGGCAGAGTGAAAGAGAAGGATATCCAATGGCCTCTTTTGTCCTCTGTGCAGGCATAGATGCACACAACCACATACATGAATATACAGACATACAAATAAATCAACCGAGAGAGAGAGAGAGAGAGAGAGAGAGAGAGAGAGAGAGAGAGAGAGCGTGAGCAGGCAGTACTGAGCTGTGCATGCCTTTAATCTTAACACTCAGTATTATTCTTGAGCTCTAAAGAATAAAATTGTCAGGGAAGGGGGCTTATGGGACTTTCGGGGAGGGAGGAAACGGGAAAGGGGAAATGATTTAGAATGTAAATAAAAAAATAACTTAGAAAATAAAAAAAAAAGAATAAAATTGTCTCATTACCAAGAAAATCAACAGAACTAAGATCACATTAAAGAACTGAGGTCACCGTCAGGTGATGATAGTGCACGCCTTCAATTCCAGCACTCAGGAGGCAGAAGCAAGAAGGTCTTCATGAGTTCGAGGCCAGCCTGGACTACAGAGAGAATTCCACGACAGCCACAGCTACATAGAGAAAAACCCTGTCTCAAAAAACAAAGCAAACAAACAAATAGAAACAAATAAATAAATAAGGAAAAAAGAATGAAAGAGAGAGGGCTCTGAGATTAAGAGAACTAACTGGCTACTCTTCTTTGGTCCTGAGTTCAATTCTCAGCAATCACATAGTGGCTCACAAACATCTACAATGGGATCTAATGCCTTCTTCTGGCATGCAGGCACATATGCAGAACACTCATACACTAAAAATAAAGAGAGAGAGAGAGAGAGAGAGAGAAATAAAAATTTAAGTAAGACATGCTCTCTCCTGTATCCCTGGCTGCCCTGGAACCTAAATTTTTTTTTTTTTTTTGAAAAAGGGTACCAGCAAGATGGCTTGATAACTAAAGGTACTTCAAGCCTTATGACCTAAGTTCTACTCCTAGAACATACACAATGAAAGGAAAGTATCAGCTCCTAAAGCTGTCTTCTAACTTCTCTATCTGTGGCACATCTGAACTCACATATACACAAAAATAAGCAAATGTGAAAAGGGCTGGAATGTTACAGAAAATGTAAACATCAAAAAAATGAATGTAAGAGACAGGTGGAGCTCTGAGTTCAAGGCCAGCCTGATCTACAGAGCAAGTTCCAGGGCAGCAGGGATACACAGAGAAACTCTGTCTTGGCTGGAGAGATGGCTCAGTGATTAAGAGCTGTAACGGGATCTGACGCCCTCTTCTGGTGTGTCTGAAGACAGCTACATTACAAAACAAAAAAACAAAAAAACTAGTTTTTTTTTTTTTTTTTTTTTTTTTTTTGGTTTTTCGAGACAGGGTTTCTCTGTGTAGTCCTGGCTGTCCTGGAACTCACTTTGTAGACCAGGCTGGCCTCGAACTCAGAAATCCTCCTGCCTCTCAAAACTAGTTTTTTACCCTCAAAATAAACCACCATGTGATTGCTGAGTATTGAACTCAGGACCTCTGGAAGAGTAGCCAATGCTCTTAACTGCTGAGTCATCTCTCAAGTCCCCTATTTCTTTTTTAAGGGTGTGTGTGTGTGCGCGAGTGCATGCGTGGAGTTTCAGGCAGCTGTGCACCACTGTGTGGGTGCTGGGAACTGAACTACAGACCTCTGTAGAAGCACTGCACACTCTTAAACACCAAGCCAGTTCTCCGGCTCACCCCCAATACCAAGGACTCAAAAGGCTGAGCAAAAAGGCCACTTGAGCCCAAAAATTGCAACAAGATTACCCTAGGCAACAAAAGCCAGGCATGGTGGTGCACACCTGTAATCCAGGTACTCAGAAGTAGGCAGAAGGATCAGGAGTTCAAAGTCAGCCTCAGTTATGTAGTAATTCAAAGCTAACCGGAGATACGTAAGACTCCAACTCAAAAAGAAAACAAAATTTAGATTTTGGGGGCATTAATCAACTGATTTCATCTTCTATGGAAAAATAAGGAAAAACAAATGGGAATAGAACATGGGGCAACAATAACCAAAGAATGAACTGATCAACAAAGCAAAACAGTAATCACATTCTATTCAGGAACTAAGCTGGCCTACAGATAGAATTCACATGCAAGAACTAGTGTGTACCTAGTGAATGCTCAGTAATGGGCAGGCATCCAGAGGAAAGTGAAACTCCAGTTCAGCCCCAGTGCTTCACTAAACTTATATCTACAGGGTGAATGCTTACACACAAAGATAAAACTATGAAAATACCAAGAATAATAACACAAGAGCACCCATTCCAATTTTAGCTGAAGAGAACTGGTACAAGGATGATCTTTAAAAAAAAAGGTTTATTTATTTATTTGTTTATTTAATGTATATGAGTCCACCATTGCTGTCTTCAGACACACCAAAAGAGGCCATCAGACCCCATTACAGATGGTTGTGAGCCACCATGTGGTTGCTGGGAATTGAACTCAGGACCTCTGAAGAGCAGTCGGTGCTTTTAACTGCTGGACTATCTCTCCAGCCCAAGGATGATCTGTCTTTACCACAAATTATTAGACTCAAGTAGTTCAAGTGTGGCCGAGTGGCTAAGGGCTCACGGGCTCTTGCAGAGGACCCAAGTTTGGATCTCAGCACACTTGTCCTACAGCACACATCCTGTAACTCCTGCTCCTGCCCCAGGGGATCCAAAACCATTATCTGGACTGAAAGGACACCAGCACTCACTTAAATATATGCATGAACATCACATAATTTAATGTTTAAAAAGCTTTACTCAAAAAATTTAATAAACTACTTAACACTGTTTAATCCTGCTGGGAAAATCTATCTATAAACAAGGTTCAAAGATAAACTGAAAAACTGTGGAAAATATTTACATGTGTCAAAAAGAAGTAGTAGTCTCCTCAGAACATGAGTTCCTATAAACAATGTAAAGCTGTTCAATAGAAAAATGAACAGAATCTATAGAGACTATAAGTAACTGAAACAAACATGGCTCTTTCATTTGCTAAAAAGATACTTAAGGAAGTATTCAGCTGGGTGGGGAGGGCTAACCCCTACAGAGGCTCTCTGAGTTCGAGGCCAGTCTGGGCTACAGAGCTAGTTCCAGAAAGCCAGGGCTACACAGAGAAATCCTGTCTTGAAAAACAAAAACAACAACAAAAGGTGGTTTAGGGTTAACCTTAGTGGTTAAGAGCACTGGCTGCTTTTCCCAAGAACCTGGGTTCAATTCCTGGAACCCACAAGGAGGCTCACAACACAATCAATAATTCCAGTTCCAGGGGATCTGATGCTCTCTTCTGCTCTCTGAGGGTACCCAGTACACACATGGTACACAGATAGACACATACATGCAAGGAAAACACCTGTTCACATTTTCTAGAAGGTGAAGTAAAAGTTTAGCCAGGCGTAACGTACATGCTTGCAACCCCAGCACTGGAGAAGCACAAGTAGAAGTTGGATTCCTGCACATCCCAAGCCAGTCTGGGCTACACAAAAACACCCTAACTCAAAAACAAGGAGCTTGTGGGTCAAGGTGGCACAAGGTTTTAATCCCAGCAGTCGGGAGGCAGAAGCAGGAAGATCTCTGTGAGTTTGAGGCCAGCCTGGTCATACAATGAGTTCCAGGTCAGCCAGGGCTACAGCATGAGACCCAGTCTCACAAACAAAAAAAATCTAATCTCTGGCCTGAAGGAATAGCTTCTGGGTAGCATGCTTGCCTATCATGTACAAAGCCTGGGTTCCATCCATAGCCATTACAAAGATGGGGAGGGGACTCGTATTCCAATAAAGGAACCAAGCAAGAGCGACCAGCAGGTTAACACTGTCATCAGACCATGAGCTGACCCTACCTCTACAAAGGGCAATGTGACAGTTTATCAAGGTTTAAATAGTGAGTATCCTTTGACCCAGCAACTGAGCTTCTAGGAATTTACCTGCAAGATAAAGATCCTAAGTGTGAAATTCCTCACATACAGGGAAACTCAAGGCATCACTGAGGCAGGAGACTGTACTATAAGACCCTTATGGCATATCTAAACATACAACAGCTCCATCCTAGGCACAATGCACATCCCTTCTGGAAAAAAACAGGCAAGAAACGCATCATTATTTACTACTAAGGAAAGAAGCCAATAGTCATAAAGGCAGAAAGAAAACTTGCCTTCTCCATGACTTGTTTTATTGCTTTTTGAGACAAGGTTTCATGTAGCCCAAGACGGCCTCCAACCCAAATGCAGCTATGACGTGGAGACCTGGCCTTCCTGCCTCTCCTCAGGCTTTGCTCTCAGACACTTACTACCATGTGTAGCTAACACATGTTCTTTTCTACCACTTGAATTTTACATTTATTTAAAACTTTTAAATTAAGATTTCAAGATTATTTTTCATCAGTTTACTGTTAAGTATGCCTTTCTCTTTGTCATTTTTGTGTTAGCAGCGATGTTTAACTGTTTTTTCCTACTAACACATTTACTTAATTAAACTCACATATTAAAATGTAACACTAACTTGTATTCTGTCCCCCAATTCCCTTGCTCTCTGAGCTCTATCTCTAAATGCTTAATCTACAAAACAGCAGCACCATTCCCTATTTTTCCCTAGGTATATAAAGATTATTAATTACTAAACTAAAAACCTAAAAATGTTCTTAGCCTGTGGAGTAAACACAGCATCACTGCTGTGATGAGAAAATAGCAGGAAAGGGCTTAGCAGGTAAATGAGCTTGCTGACAAATCTAATGACCTGAGTTCTAGTCCTAGGACCCACTTGGTAGAATGTAGAAGAAACCCAACTCCCAAAAGCTGCCCTCTGACACCCACATACACAGTGTGGCACGCGCACGCACACACACACACACAATAAGTAATTCTGTTTTTAAAGGAAAAAATATTTTAGAAATAAAAAGATAGCAGAACAGCAAGGCAATATTCAAAATTTCAAAAACACTGTGTTGACACAATGCCTGCCTGATGTAGTACTTGATACTTTTAAGGACTCAATATTATCTGTTTGTCCAGAGCCAGTGGGGCTATGCAGAACTGAACTACAGCAATTAAGTCATTATACATTTATATATATACACATATATATGTATATATGTATGTATATATACATATCCAATGCATTAATTTAATCTTTTTAAAATTAAAAGAAATTTTTTTTTCTCAAGACAGGGTTTCTCTGTGTAGCCCTGGCTGTCCCAGAACTCACTACGTAGACCTTTCTGGCCTTCAACTCACAGAGATCCACCTGCCTCTGACTCCCAAGTGTTAGAATTAATGGTATGCACCACCACTGTTCCACCTAAAAAAAAAAATCTTAATTTTATGTGTTCAGATATTTTGCCTGCCTAGATGTCTGTACACCACCTATATGCCTGGTCCCTGTGGAGGCCACAAAGGATATCAGGTGCCCTGGCAGTGGATGGTTATAAGTCACTATGTGGATGCTGGGAATGAAAACCTGCTTCTCTCAAAGAGCAGCCTCTTAACTTCTAAGCCCTCTCTACAGTCTCTAGTTAAAAACTGTTAATATATTACATCATGGTACATGCATACAGATATGATTTGTATGTGTGTGTGTATACACACACAGACAGTACCTCTTTCCCAACAATATTCACACATAAATGCTACGTATACCTTAGGAAAAATGCATAATACTAGGAGAGGATACAGGGAGAAAGGTCATGTCAGAAAGGCGAGAGAAGGCTCTTATGGGAAACAATACAACTGAGATGCAGTAAAGGTAAGTTAAATAAGAGGAGGAAGACCGTGTGCAGTGGCTTCCTGTGGTGAAGGAAGCAGAGCAGAGCAGAGAACAAAATGGAGGACCAACCCAAGGCTCTCGGAGAAAGCAGCTGGTGCAGTGCCTCTCAGGACTTGCTAAGGGTCTTAGTCTTACTGTGAAAGCAATGAAGCAGCAAGAAAGGCTGGGTGTGATAGCATGGGCCTGCATGACACTACTCTAGAAGCTGACACAGGAAGATGGAAGGTTCAAGGCCAGCCTGGACAAAGCTTAGACCCTATCTTAAAAACAAACAAAAAAAAGCTAAAAGAAAAGGGATGTGAGCAGAGATGATAGAGATTTGTATTTTCAAAGATCAGTGATATATGAACGGGAGGTTCTAGCAGAAGTAGGAAGGCTGCTTAGAAAGCTACTGCAGTGAACCTAAAGGACTAAACAAGACTAGGTAGCTAATTATAACTGAAGTTGGTGGGGAGCGTAAGGAGACCCTGCTTTCAGATTCCCATAGTAGATGGGTATAGGTCCTACCAGCAAGCCAGGCACAGTAGCACAGACCTTTAATTCCAACACATAGAAGGCAGAGCTTGGAAGATCTCTGTGAGTTTGAAGCCACCCTGGTCTACATGCTATATAGTAAGATTTTTGTCTTTTAAATTTTCTCAAAAGGCACTATCCCTGGAAGACAACGGAAACATTCCAGGAAGACCACCATGTTGTACTGCTTTGTTCCATAGGGACCGGGCACAAGATAGAAATGTAAAAGGTTCTTCAAGTATGTGGAAGCCTTCGTAAAGAAGGGTGAATTGGAAAATAGGAATAGAAGTCAAAAGAGATGGAAAATTAATATACCAAACAAACAAAAACAAACACAAAAACAAAAAAAAGAGGAAGAAAATATAGGTCTCCAGCGTCAGCCATAAAACAGACCTACACATTCCTAATCCTCACTATCACTTAAAATATTTTGAATTGTTTCAAAATAGATGCAAAGAGCTATAATATGCAATACCTAGAACAAAGGATTAGTATGAAAGAACTTATTATTTATATCAAAGTATATTATTGAGATATTGGAAATTTTCTAATTTTGAGACCGAGGGAAAGCTGGAGACCGCCTGTGTGGGAAGAAGGAACTGAATGCCGGCCTGGAAGAAAGGAAGCAGAACGAAGACTGATGACTCCACTTCTCCAATTTTCACAGTTTATGCACGTTTTATCTTCACCTCTGGACAAATGGCTGTTCTTGTTCTTGTCCTAGTGTGCTAAGGGAATGCAGAAATAGCGCCATACTTCAGGCCCTTATTTGAAATCATGGCTTACCCTGCCCTCATGTGGTAGCAGAGCGGAACTGCACCAATATGTTACAGGACTCTGAGAATGCCCCCACATGAAGTTCATGGTAAAATAATTAACTATGACCAAAGACTTAAAGATTGCAGGCAGAGTACAAACTGGGAATAGTCCTAGCCAAAGAGTTTATCTTCTAGGCTAATAATGCACAAAAACCTAGGGTTTTGTTGTTAAGTGGAGATAACAAAAAAAGATGTCTCCTTTTTTTCTTGTTAAAGATCACATATTTAGCAATTCCAGGATATCCAGTCTGACACTGTTTTTCAAATCCAATTTATGGTATTTTTGATTATTTACAAATGTCTCAATTTTTATCTTAATGGCATGCACAAATGGATTATTGAACATTTCTGGCACACATCAAAAGCCATATCACAAATATTAGTAATTGTCTCTTTAAATAAGTAAAATCCCCTTTGTTATATTTAAATTAACCAACTGATTTTTTACTACCTAGGAGAACAAGTCACAATAGTAAACACAATTCAGAAGCAATCAGGTTCTCAAAACTATCTAAACAAATATATCATTGATACAATCAACACTAGTCACACATACACAAAAAAAACATGGCGAAGGTCTAATACATCATTCCTGACAATTCTCTTCACGGTGAAAAAAAAAAAAAAAACCACGATTGCCCAATAGGATTGGCTTTCTGTGCATGATTTAATTATCTACCTTCCTTTTAACAGACTGAAAATTTGTATAAATGTATGCTATTTAAAACTGTTTACACACATATAGATTTGACTTTGGGCTTTTTTTATTTTTTAAGGCATGTGAACTCAAAGACCAAACCACGAAATTTATAGCAATAGGTATATTTTTCCAATTTTTCAGTTTTGATACCAGGATCACATCATTTCGTTTTATATTCATGATCTTCATTTCCCCCTTTTAAAATCTAGACACCATTATTCATTCTGTCTCTGTACATCCCCAAATATTACTGATTCAACCGTTTCCCTTAATCTTTTTGGTTTTGTTTCCCATATACTCCTTAGCTAACACACACACACACACACACACTTTCACATGCTCATTCCGTTTCAAAATACCCAACTCTCACACAGTTGGTTGACTTTTTTTTTCTTTCAAACAAAATCACTCCTATATTGCTCTTGTCTCCTCTCCTTAATTTGGCACTCCTTTTGAAACAATTTTCCACTGCTAAACACCAATGTCTTTCTTTCACAACATCAATCTGCGGAAGGGGAAGAGATTAGGAACCGGACAAGCGAAACATTTGGGAATGTCAAAGAGACAGTGGCCTTTCCTTCGGGAGTAAAATACAACTCTCATCACCGAGCTGTCCACACAGCGAGACTTTTCTTCAGGCGTGCTCCGGTTCCCCTCCTGACCTCAACGCCACCTTCCTGGCGTTCTGCTTCCCTGTCCTCGGCTGTGTGTCCGAGGGGCAGCAGAGCCCGGCGGCCGACGCCTTCTCGCCGGTAGCGGCCCCACCACTCACCTGGCAGGTGCGGCCGTCCGGAGAGCTGCACGAATCGGTTGAGCTGTCCGGTGCCCCGACCCCCGCCGGCCGCGCCGGCCCCGCTAACCCCGCTGGCCCCGCCGGCAGCGCCTCCTCCCCGCCGGCGGTTCCGGTCCCAGCCCTGGGCAGCCGACATGGCCCGCTAACGATTGCCGCAGCCCGGTCCCGGCAAGCCCCTGCCCCGGCAGCGCGAGCCGAGCCTCCTTCCCGGGCTCCTCAAGAGACCCGGGAGACAGGAGCCGGGGGAGCGCCGGGCTCGCCAGCAACCAATGGCTGGCAGCCTTGGTGACAGAGGACCAATGGTCAGCCTCTTTCTTGGCAGGTGGAGGGAGGCGGGGAGAGACGTGGTAACCATAGCTATAGCAAAAAGAGGTGGGGGGAGAAAAGGCATAAGCAGCCGCTCGCAGAGCGCATCAATTTCCCGGCGCTAGCCCGCTTCGCCAGGATGTTGGGTGCTCAGACCAGATAGTCGAAGGCCGAGCGGGAGGCGACGCCTGAGGAGGCTCCCAAAGCAGGGTCGCTGCACCAGCACGGTTCGATACTCCGGAACTCTGTTCCAAAAGCACTTCATTTAGAAGTATCATATGTACACAATACATGTACTTGGTGTCAGTACATCTGTCTGCAGCTCTGCAGACTGAGACCGGGTTTGCGGACTGTTGCCACACACAAAGGGCTCACGGGAGGTGGGGGCGGGGGAAGGAGTCAGATGAAATCTTAAAAAATTCCTGGCTTTCATCATTTGTTTTGTCTCACAGTGGTACTGCTGGAACCCTTCCCCTGCATAAGCCACGTCAAGAGCAAACAGCTTTAACCCTGATTAGCAAATACCAAAAACTGTTCGATGAAGATCTTTAACCAACACGCGGCTTGTGTGTGCCTTACAAGAAAAAAAGAAAAAGATACTCATAGATGACCGACAACCGTGTAAATGTGTTTACTCACAAACAAACAAAAAAAAAACCCACCTCATTTGTCTTATAATATACACAATTAACGACAGAAAATGGAACAGATGATGTAATTTTAAAATGTAAATATCAGAAATTCCCATCGTTTCAAAATTAAACAGAAAATTAGGCTTTGAACTTGGGGAGGCGCAGTGCACAGTGGGAAAATGCAGATACACATTGCTGTTTCCAAATAAGGAAAACACATAAATTTCCCAAGGGAAACAAAACCTTTCAAGATCTAATCTGATAGACTTCTGACCCCTCATATGTTTTGCACATGAGAACCTCACATGTTGGATTTTATTTTTAAGAACTGGGGTGGAGAAGGAGAAAGTGCTGAGACCAGAAGTATCCTTTGATCTCAGTGAGCAAATTTCATGTCACCATGAAATTTTGGTTTTGTCCCCACACTCAGTTTCTGTAGGAAAAGAAGTATTATACATTATGCGTTATAATACAGCTTATTGAAATGTTTGACATTTGAAAAAAAGGAAACCCGCAGTGCTAGGGATGTAGGTAGCTCAGTTGCTTAAAGTACTTGTCTAGCACCAAAGGCACAGTCTCCTACCACAGTATAAAGCTCAGCATGATGGCACACTCTTGTAATCCCAGAACTGAGGACAGTGGTAGGAAAGTCAGCCACTCAAGTCCAGCCTCACTCAGATATGTTACAAGTACAAGGCCAACCTTAGCAGCATAAAATACTGTCTCAATGAATAAACAAACAAACAAACCAGGACCACCAAGGGCTAGAAGGATGTGTGCAGAGCACTGGCTGGTCTTCCAGAAGACCTGGGTTCGATTCCTAGTATTCACAGAGCAGCTCACACCCATCTGTAACTCTAAATTCAGGATCAGACACTCTCTTATGACCTCTTCTGGGTGCTGGGCATGCAAGTTATGTACAAACAGACATATGTGCAGGCAAAACACCCAGACATATAAAATTAAATTAAATTTTTTAAAAAAAGACAAGACCAAACAGAAGTCCAGTGTGTTGGTGCTTACCTGTATCCCAGCCCAACACCTCACTGGTAGAAGTAGGAGGCCCATAAATTCAAGTGCTGTGGATATATAATGAGTTTAAAGCCACTCTGTGGTTTATGAAACTGTCCCCAACTCCCCCCCCCCAAAAAAAACGAAGTCTGTGGTCCTAAAACAGGAAGAAAAAAATGAGTGTTAACTTTTCTAAAGACTTGCATGTATTCCCACAGCTGGAGGGATGACCCAGTAGTTAAAAACACTGACTACTCTTCCAGAAGACCTGGATTTGATTCCCAGTATCCACATGGCAACTTATAATCACCTGTAATTCCAGACCCAGACAGTCTAATTCCCTCTTCTGGCCTCCACAGCACTGGACACACATAAGGTACACAGACATACAAACAAAACACTCATACATATACATTTTTAGAAAAAGAATTGTACCAACTGAACATGATTCTAATATAAAGAAATATTCTTTTTTTAAGACTTATT
Organism: Tokudaia tokunoshimensis; assembly: GCA_036184795.1. Taxonomy (NCBI): domain Eukaryota; kingdom Metazoa; phylum Chordata; class Mammalia; order Rodentia; family Muridae; genus Tokudaia; species Tokudaia tokunoshimensis. Next base: position 51,725,978 of record BTHU01000002.1, on the reverse strand, counting down.
CATTTATTGTATGCATATGAGTACACTGTAGCTGTCTCCAGGCACACCAGAAGAGAACATTGGATTCCGTTAGATTATGAGCCACCATGGAGTTGCTGGGAATTGAACTCAGGACCTCTGGAAGAGTAGTCAGTGCTCTTTAATCACTGAGCCATCTCTCCAGAGCCAAGAAATGTTGTCTTTCTAGAATTCTATATAAACAACGAATGGTAGGATACCACCATTTTGCCACCCATAATGAATTAAGAGATCTTCCCCTTGAATGTCCATCACCACTAGCATCACATGATAGTATAATGTGATAATGCAGTAGGCTTAAGAAGGGTGGGGGTGGGGGGGCAGTGAAATGGCTCAGTGAGTAAAGGCAGAGAGAATGTAGGAGCCGAAAGATGGAAGGCAGTGTATGAGACTCTACTCACTGCACTTCAAATAAATATCAGCTATGGTTACCTGCACAAGACTGAGCTGATCAACATTCCAGCACAGGTCTCTGTGCGGGGGGTGGGGGGGTGGGGAGGGGAGGAGGAGGCGGGTCATGAGGTGCTACGTCCAGCTGAGGAACTCTGGACAACTGATGGCTACTGGATGAGGATCATTCTTCTTCAAGGGTGTGGCTACTGGTAATTGTTCATGCTCCTTGTATAAACCCACACCCACACACATGCAGGGAACACCAACTGGACTCAGTGGTTATTTTTTTTAAAGTTAAGAGCTATGGTTCAGCAGTTGAGAGTGCTTATTCTGAAGGACCCAGGTTTGATTCCCAGCACCCACACCAGAGAGTTCACAACTGCCCGTAGTTCAGTTCTTTACACACACAGTACACATAACCTCATACACACGAAGATAAATAAACCTTTAAAAGGTTGCTGGGCATGGTAGTAATTCCAGTCACTCAGAAGGTAGAGGCAGGTGGATCTCTGTGAATTGGAGCTAATCTGGTCTCCATATGTTCTAGGGCAACCAGAGACATAAAGTGGGATACTGACTCCAAAGGAAGGAATTGTGGAGGGGAGAGGGGATTAGCTGGAGAGATGGGTTGCCAGTTAAAAGCACTGGCTGCTCTTCCAGAAGAACTATATTTCATTCATAGCACCAACATAGTAGCCCACAACCATCTGAAACTCCAATTCCAGGAAATCCAACCCTCTTCCCTGACCTCTGTGGTCAACAAACATGAAACAGTGCACAACCATACAGCCATACATGCAAACACTAACACATATACATTAAAAAAAAAAACAAATTGAGGGGGTGGATGCCAAGACAGGGTTATTGTGTAGTCCTGGAAATTAGTCTGTAGACCAGGATGGCCTTGAAATCAGAGATCCGCCAGCCGCTCTACCTCCCAATTGCTGGGACTAAAGGCATGCACCATCACTGCCCAGCTAAAAAAGCAAATATTTAATAAAGAAAATTATGTGGAAATAGTTATACAAAAAAATCATATGGCAGAGCTAGGAAAGCAGTCCTGTAGCTAAGGATAATGGCTGGGGATGTAGTAGGGTGTGTGCAGAATACTGGAGAAGGTGACCAATCAGATTAGAAATAGCTAAGAATTGATGCTTGTTGTAGCTAGATGATGGATCTTCAGAGTTCATTGTATTGTTCGCCCTCTAGGGTTTTTTGTTGTTGTTGTTGTTGTTGTTGTTTTGTTTTGTTATTTTTTTCCAAGACAGGGTTTCTCTATATAGCCCTGGCTGTCCTGGAACTCACTCTACAGACCTGGCCAGTTTCAAAGCCCTCTAGTGTTCTAAAACAAGGTTTTAAAGCTGGATGTGCCAGTTCATGCCTTTAGTCACAGCACTCAGGAAGCAGAAGCAGGTGGATCTATGTGAGTTCGAAACCAGTCTGGTCTACAAACAAATTAAACAAACAAACAAACAAAAATGTAGATTTGATTTCTTTTCCCTCATCGAAAGGTTTTTTTTAAGAATAGTTTTCAAAGGAACAATTCTAGATTACATAGTGTAGACTATGAACTTTGGCTGATAATGATGTGTCTTAACAAACGAGCCACACACTGGTGGGTACAGTGTGCTGATAGATGGGGAAGCTGCACGGCAGGGACAAGATGGCTCTGTATTTTCTATTTAATTCACTGTGAACTGAAGACACTGAAAAAATAAAAAGTCATTCATTCAAAAGGGGGATTTGTGGGAAACTCCACCTAGGAACTAGCATGAGCTAGAAAATTCTTCCCTGTAGATAGTCAAATAGACAGCCTGTGTTAGTCAGGGTTCTCTAGAGTCACAGAACCTATGGAATGTCTCTCTATATGAAGGGAACCTATTGGAATGGCTAACAATCTTCAGTCCAACTAAACCAGCAATGGGCTGTGAATGGGAAGTCCAAGAATCTAGTAGTTTCTCAGTCTCATGAGGCTAGTTGTTTCAGCTGGTCTTCTGTATAAGCTGAAAAAATAGATTCTGACTGATGTGCTAACAACTAAGTGCAAGTAGGCAAAGAAAAGTGATTCTTCTTTCTTCCATTGTTCTTATGTAGGCCTCCAGCAGAAGGTATCGCCTCTGTCTCCTGGGATTAAAGGGGTGCACTACCTCACCTGGGCCTAAACTTCTCATGGCCACTATGCCTCAAGATCTGGATCACAGATGTGCCCTCCATTTCTGGATTGTAATTCAATCCAGGTGTACTCAATCTGGAATAGCCATCACACAGCCTACTATGGGAGACAGAATGAGCTACAGAACTTTTTATGAGAGAGAGAGGGAGAGGGAGATATATATATATATATATATATATATATGAGAGAGAGAGAGAAAGAGAGAATGCTCAAGAGAGCCTTGAACATCCTATGTAGCAGAGGATAATCTTGAACTTCTTATACTCCTCCCTCCACTCACCCAGCACCATTATGCCCAATTTATACAGTGTGTGCCAGGCAAGTACTCTCCCGTCTATCTGCATGCCCTCCCTCAGAGTCTTTAACCCCGCTCATGTTCAGTCAGGCCTTTGGTCTTTGCCTTGTAACTGTAAGAACTTGATGTTGATCCTCAGAACCCACCTAAATAAAAACCAGAGCCCCACTCAAACCTCCAGCTCCCCCATAAGTCAGGCATGGTGGCACATGGAACAGGTAGTTCCCTGGGACTCACGGACGAGCCAGCCTAACCTATTTGCCAAGTTTTAGGCCATTTAGAGACATTATCTTAAAAAGAGGGAATTGAAGTTTTTTGTTTGGTTGGTTGGTTGGGTTTCTTTGGTTTTGGTTTGGTTTGGTTTTTGGTCTTTTTTGTTTTGTTTTTGGTTTTTTTGAGCCTAGAACTCACTCTGTAGACCAGGCTGGCCTCAAACTCAGAAATCTGCCTGCCTCTGCCTCCCAAGCACTGGGATTAAGGGCGTGCGCCACCACTGCCAGGCATGGCTTGCTGCTCTTACCCACTGAGAGACATCTCCCTAGCCCAGTGTGTGTGTGTGTGTGTGTGTGTGTGTGTGTGTGTGTGTGTGTGTGTGTGTGTTGTATTAAGGCTAATTCAGTGAGTTCCAGGTCCACCTGGAGCTGTCTTACCTAAAACAAGATGGAGACAGAGGAAGACAACTGACATCAAGCTCTGGCCTACACGGTTAGCCACATGTAAATGAGTGTAGCCAGTCTTTGCTACTTGGTGGGTTCTTCTTGTTCCCCTGCCCTTTGTCCCCACCCCTACCCCCCATCCCCTCGGTTTTACCCCATAACACTAGATAGGAGAGAAACAAAGATAGAGGAGAGAAGGAATTAGGAAAATCCCTGAATCTAATTTCTTTCCTTTTGCTTCTTCTTTGGCTGGGACTACTAACAAACTGAAACCAATCCCACCAAACAATCAACAACCATCGATCCTCACCAATCCCCACCTACTGGGGCTCTAGCATTTATATAACCTCTAAAAAGATTACAGAGTTCCAAACACCACGCAACCTCAGAAACTATTTGCAACTGGCAAAACCAAGCTTCTGCTAGAGCACCAAGGAAGTCATAGCCAGTTGCAGCGGACAGTCCGAAGCAACCCCACATCCCCACACCTGGGATTAAAATGAAAACACATGCCGGGCGGTGGTGGCGCACGCCTTTAATCCCAGCACTTGGGAGGCAGAGACAGGAGGATTTCTGAGTTTGAGGCTAGCCTGGTCTACAAAGTGAGTTCCAGGACAGCCAAGGCTACACAGAGAAACCCTGTCTCGAAAAACCAAAAAAAAAAAAAAAAAAAAAAAAAATGAAAACACATTCTTACAATAGTTCTCTGTTTTTAAAGAAACCAAAATTCCAAAATTGTCATTACACATGAGTGCATACACATATATACAACAATATGTACATATACCTACATCACACACAAAATAAAAAATAATAGTAATAGATATGCAGCAAAAGAAAAGACTAATGGGACTGAAGGGATGGCTCAGTGGTAAACAACACAGGCTCCTCTTGCAGAGTACCTGGGGTTGATTCTTGGGACCCACGCATACATACATTCAGCAGGACATTCATAAACATAAAATAAATACATCTAGAGGGAAAAAAAATAAGACTAGCAATGCATGCCCAAACATGAGTTCAGGCATTTCAGGAGAGTCACACTTAGGTGTCATGTGATTCCGTGGCTTCTTAAGTTCCGTTGATCCTAGTCTTTAATTAAGATAAGGCTTAAAGATTAAGCAGGTCCAGTGATTGATCCCTGGAACCCTTGAAAAGGTGGAAGGAAAGAATTGACTCCACAAGTCACCCTCTGGTCTACATATATGCTGTGGGACATGTGTCCACATGTACACACCACAGACACACACTAATAACAAAAAACGTGAGTTGTGATGACACATGCCTTACATCCTAGCCCTTGGGAGGCAAGGGCAGGTAGATATCCATGAGTTTGAGGCCAATGTGATCTACAAAGTGAGTTCTAGGACAGTCAGACCCTGTCTGGAAAAGAGAGAGAGAGAGAGAGAAAGAGAGAGAGAGAGAGAGAGAGAGAGAGAGAGAGAGAGAGAGAGAGAGAGAGAGAGAATAAAGTTTAAGAGTTAAAGAGAGGGCTGGCGAGATGGCTCAGCAGTTAAGAGCACTGACTGCTCTTCCCAAGATCCTGAGTTCAATTCCTGGCAACCACATGGTGGTTCAAAACCATCTATAATTAGACCATGGTGGCTCACAACAATCTGTAATAAGATCTGATGTCTTCTTCTGGTGGTTCTGAAGACAGCTACAAGTGTACTTACATAATAAATAAATAAATCTTAAAAAAAATTAAGGAGAATTAAATGGGAAGAGATGGCTCAGAGGTTAAGAGGTTCTGAGTTCAATTCCTGGCAACCACATGGTGGCTCAAAACCATTTATAATTAGATCTGGTGCCCTCTTCTGACTTGCAGGCACACATGCGGGCAGAAGACTATGTAAATAATAAATGAATAAATCTTTAAAATATTAAAGAATTAAAATTAAGTAAAAAGATAGTTTATTTCTCTCAAAGTATTTCCTTTTATAAATGGCATTTCCCCTGGTTTTTAGAGACAGGGTTTCTCTGTGTAGCCCTGGCTGTCTTGAAACTCACTCTGTAGACAAGGCTGTCCTCAAACTCAAAGATCACTTGCTGAGATTGAAGGTGTGCACCACCGCCGCCTGGCTATAAATGGCATGTTAAGGTATATTTACCAGTTGCACCATTTATGTTTAGGAACAATAGGAGAGCTAAAAATTTGATACAACAAAGCTCAAGACCATAGGCATTCCATCTCTACATAAGCAGTTTATTTCTTAGAACATTCTTGTTTGAGAAAAACATGTTGTCTACAGGAAAACCAGCATTATCTCTGAAGGCTGTTTTCAGTCTTGCTGAAATTTCTGGCTCTTGGCTGCAAGGCATTTAACCAAATTCTGCAGTAAGAGGGTTTCTTCTTTTTTCCTTTGCTCCCTCCCGTTTTTTGGAAAGAGGGCCTCATGGAGTTCTGACTAGACTGAAATTATGGAGACCAGGTGGCCTCACAGAGATCTGTCTGCTTCTGCATCCACATGCTAGCGCCATGGGCTTCAAGTTCCAGTGTGTGGGAACTGTGTTGGAGCCATAGGACGTACACTGAAGGAAGAGAGATGATCCTACTGTCCTCTTTCCCTACACATCAGTCTTCCAGCTGGAGATTTTGGAAGATCCTAGACAGGTTTCTTCCCAACAATTTCATCCACTTCAGTACTAAGACTGGGTTTCCACCTGTAATTGGTAGCACTCAGGAGAAAGAGGCAGGCAGATCTCTGTGAGTTCAAGGCCAGCCTGGTCTACATAGCTTGTTCCAGGACTGCCAGGGCTACACAAAGAAACCGTTATCTGAAAAACAAAAACAAGCAAACAAACAACAATAACAAAACCTAGGGTTCAACGGACACTGGTGGCGCACGCCTTTAATCCTTGCACTTGGGAAGCAGAGGCAGGCGGATTTTCGAGTTCGAGGCCAGCCTGGTCTACAGAGTGAGCTCTAGAATAGTCAGGGCTATACAGAGAAACCCTGTCTCAAAAAAACAAAAAAGAAAAAAGAAAACTCTTTGTTAATCTAAATATGCTAACTCGTCAGATAAGCTAATAATCTTCACTTAGTCTTAAAAAATATAACCACTCTTAAATTTTTTTAGATAACCAGGAAAGGGTGGGACTTGCAGTCACTATTTTGATAGGTCAGGGGGGCGGGACTTAGCCCAGAACGTAAGTTCCTGAGCCTAAACACGCGAGGGGACACAATTCCGGACGGACCAGGATGGCGGCTTCCAGTGAGGGCCCGCTGTTTGCCGCGGGTATTGAAAAGACTTGGGGTGCAGTCGTTCGTTCCCCTGAAGGGACACCCCAGAAAGTTCGGCAGCTGATAGATGAAGGAATTGTCCCGGAAGAGGGAGGCACAGAACCGTGAGTTATCTAGGCTGTGGACGCTGGAGTGGCTTAGGGAACAACGGCCTGAAGCAGGGGGCGGGGGACACAGCGGGGAACTTCAATCCTTGACTTGGTGGGTGAGGTTGAATTCTTCCTGAGCTCTGAAAAAGGCTAGCCTTCTCTGTTGCTCGGTTTCAGTAGCCTCCGGATGTACCTGATGCCGCATCACTAGCGAAATTTTGTAATAAACCTTACTTTGAGAGAGGACTTTTAACTGAATAAGCAAACCTGTGTACTAAAACCGTGGAGTCTCATTGTATAGTGAAGCTTAGCAGCCCCTTTACCGAAGAACAGTCTTAAATGTATAAAGCAAATTACACGGGATTGTAAATGAAACAGTCGCACAGTAAATAGCAAGGTAGTAAAATGAAGTTAAGTGATAACATGCCGTTTCCCTCCCTCACTCCTTCCTTCCTTAATTAAATAGTTAATGCTGGGCTGGGAATGAGATAGTCTAGCGTGCATTGAGCTCAAGATTTGATCCCTAGCACTTTATTAAACTGGTAGTGGTATCATACAACTCTTAAGTCCTTGGAAGGTGGAGGATCTCAAGTTCCAGGCTAATTTGAGGTTCTGTGACAGAGAGAGGTGTAGGGAGGAGGGAGAGGAGAAAAAAAGAATTACTATCTAGTGGCATGTCTACAACCAATCATAATTTTCAATTAGTGATACTGTGATAGTGATACTATTTCAAAATATAGTCAGCCTTAATATGAATGAATTTTTTCTCTTGGTGACAAATTCACAAATATTTGTCTTTCTTTTTCTTTCTTTTTAATTTATTTATTTGTTTCATGTATGTGAATACACTGTAGCTGTCTTCTAACACACCAGAAGAAGGCATCAGATCCCATTACAGATGGTTGTGAGCTATTATGTGGTTGTTGAGATTTGAACTCAGGACCTCTGGAAGAACAATCAGTGCTCTTAACTGATAAACCATCTCTCCAGCCTTTTCTTTCTTTTTTTTTTTCTTTTTTATTATTGTTGTTTGAGACAGGATTTCTCTGTTTCCAGGATAGGCTCTTGGGCCTATCCTGGAACTCACTTTGTAGACCAGGCTGGCCTAGGAACTCACAGAGATCCCCTGCCTCTGTATCATGAGTGCTTGGATTAAAGGCCTGTGCTACCACACCCAGCCCAGGTTTGGGCTTTCTTAACCTTGATAATGAAGCCATTCTATATTACTCAAAGATCTTCAAAATAAATGTCATTTAATGCCTATCTAGGTTTAGGGATCTTCTGATACACCCCGCCCCCCCAGAACCACATTTTCTTGATTTTTTTTTTATCTGTAAATCTCTGAGGAATTGCCTTGGACTAATTTTCTTTCAAATCACAATTATTGGTGCTATCTTACTGTTAAAGTGGTTTATAGCTGAGCATAGGGGTGCACTCTCATAATGCCAGTGCTTGAAAGTTTGAAGACAGGAGATTGCTGTAAATTTTGCATCGACTTGTTTTATATTGTCCCAGGACCAGCCTGAGTTACAAAATGAGACCCTGTCTCTCAAAACAAAAACAGGGATATTCAGGATGACACAGTAGAAAAGATGGGTGGCTAGCAGCACATGGCTTTAATCCCAGCACTCAGAGGCCAGGGCTGGCAGATCCTTGAGTTCAAGGCCAGCCTGGTATACAAAGTGAATTCCAGGACAGCCAGGGGTACACAGAGAAACCCTGTCTCAAACAAACAAACCTGGGGGGGAAAATGTCTCAATAGATGTGTTAGTCAGGGTTCTCTAGAGTCACAGAACTTATGGGTAGTCTCTTTATAGTAAGGAAATTTGTCCAAAATTGTTTTCATTGAAAATGAAAGAATGGCTTGGCTGACTTTGTATTTGGTCTTCTTTTAAATTGCATTTTTCTGACGTTTCTTCTTGAAATGGAACGATCCTGTCTTTGATTTGAATTTTCTTTTTTAAAGATTTATTTATTTATTTATTTATGTTGTGTATGTGAGTACACTGTTGCTCTCTTCAGACACACCAGAAGAGGGCATCAGATCCCATTACAGATGGTTGTGAGCTACCAAGTGGTTGCTGGGAATTAAATCAGGACCTCTGAAAGAGCAGTCAGTGCTCTTAACCACTAGTCATCTCTCCAGCCCATGACTTGGATTTTCTACTTGAGGTAGTGAAAAACAAGGGTCCATGTATATAACAATATCTAAGCTGTTCTTTCTCATATTGAGAGTTAAATTTATGGGTCAGCAGGACAGCTTATCAGGTAAAGGTGCTTGCCATGCAAGCCTGGTGACCTGAGGTCAAGCCCTGAACCCACATAAAGGTAGAAGAAAAGATCTCACTCCACAAAGTTCTTCTCTGATTTCTATACATATGCCTGGGCACATGCATTCACGTATATTGCATATACACACGTGTACATATTTCCCACATATGTAATATCCCACATATTTCCCGCAGTAGTAATATCAACACTTAAGAAGCTGAGACAGGAGGATTGCTGTGAATTCCAGGCCAGCCTGGGCTATAAAGTAAGACTCTGTCTAAAAAAAGAAAAGGAATTATTTCTCTGAAGTGGTTTAAATGATATTATTATTATTCAGTTCTTAAACCCTTGAAGGCCTTATTTTGTGTTTACTAAGGTTATGCAAAATATTGTTGGAGAACTGTGAATGAGCTAGGAGAGGCTGGCTAAATTGTAAAGCGTTGTGACTCCCAGATTGAAGAATTTAGAGCCTATTAGTATTATGAAGTCATGGGATATATTAAGCAGAGGAACAGCTTTACTGAAATGATTTTTAGAAACACAAAATCTGCCAGGCGGTGGTGGCGCACGCCTTTAATCCCAGCACTTGGGAGGCAGAGGCAGGAGGATTTCTGAGTTCGAGGCCAGCCTGGTCTACAAAGTGAGTTCCAGGACAGCCAGGGCTACACAGAGAAACCCTGTCTCGAAAAACCAAAAAAAAAAGAAACATAAAATCTAGTTCTGGGGGCTGGTGAGATGGCTCAGCAGTTAAAAGCACCGACTGCTCTTCCGAAGGTCCTGAGTTCAAATCCCAGCAACCACATGGTGGCTCACAACCATCTGTAACGAGATCTGATGCCCTCTTCTGAAGTGTCTAAAGACAGCTGGAGTGTACTTACATATAATAAATAAATATTTTTTTTAAAAAAAATCTAGTTTAGGTTTGATATGTGATATGTGTGGAATAGCTAGGTTCAGAAGATTTAAGAAGATACAGAGATCACTAACAGTCCTACTTGGTTTCAGAAAGGACACATCTGCCATATTCCAGGCAGTTGATGGATCTCCTCAAGCAGAACAGCCTCCATTGGAATCGACAAGCAAAGAAGCCTTTTTTCACAGAGTGGAAACCTTTTCTATATCCTTTTCGGTTTGTGTAAGTGGTTCCACCTGCTGGAGAATTGTTACTAAAGAGGCCCTGCTATGCTGCAGCAGTGTAGTAGAATATAGGTACTGCTTACTCTGATCTTTTGTTTTCTATGTATGGGTGTTTTGTCTGTCTGTTTGTGAACCATGTTCATGCAGTGCCCAAAGAGTCCAAAAGAGAACATCAGGTCCACTGGGATGAGTTACAGCTGGTTGTTACCCACCATGTGAGTGCCTGCAGTTGAACTGGAAGAGTAACCAGAGCTCTTACCTGTTGAGCTGTCTCTCCAGTCCCTTACTCAGATCTTTTAAACCAAAGAATTAGTATTGGTAAGAACTTTTTTCTGAAAATTAGCACCATAACATATTCTGCAAAGTATCAGTTGAGGGATAAACCAAATCTTTTGTTTGTTTGTTTCTTGATTTGAGTTTTTTGTTTTGTTTGTTTTTTGGGGTTGGTTGGTTGGTTGGTTGGTTGGTTTTGGTTTGGTTTTGGTTTCTCGTCTAGCCCTGGCTGTCCTGAAACTTACTCTGTAGACTAGACTGGCTTTAAACTCATAGAGATCCACCTGTCTCTACCTTCCAAGTGCTGGGATTAAAGGCGTGCACAGTCTTGGTTTGGTTTGGTTTGAAACAGGGTCTGGAACTTGCATCCCTTAGACCAGCTTCATACTTGTGGTTCTACTGCCTTGATCCCAAGTGCTGAGATGATAGGTGGGAGCCACCATGCCCAGCTGAACTTTTTACAGAAGGGAAAAAGCTGTAAATCCTGAGAGAAGGGTTAGCTTCTAGTGCTTCTGTGTAGTATGTTTCTACATGTATTCTTACCTTAGATCTTTAATGCCTGTGAACATAGTATTTTTACTGCCACACATTTCTTTTGATTTGGTTTGGTGGAGGGCAGTGCTAGGAATTGAACCTACTGCCTCATGTATGCCAGGCTAACTCTCTTCCACTGAGCTATATTCCCAGCCTTGTTATAATCACTTTATAGATGAGAGCAGATAGGTTACATGGTTTGCCCAAGACTTCCTGCTAGCAAGTAGAGGAGCGATGACAACTGTGATGTATTTGTAAGTGTATGACAGCATCCCCTGCCCCATGTGGCTCCTCCCATTGTCCCCACCAGACAGGGTTTCTCTGTTTTAGCTCTGGCTGTCCTGGAACTCACTCTGTAGGCCAGGCTGTCTTAGAACTCAGAGATCCACCAGCTTCCACCTCCCTCGTGCTAGGATTAAAGGCGTGCCTCTCCACTGCCTGGCCTCTAGATCCCTTTTATGTATTAGTCACCATTGCCTGACAAACTGCTCTAATAAGCAGTGGCTTTAAACAACTATTATCACAAACTGTGGATTATATATCCAGACACAGAGTAGGTTTGTTTTGTTTTGTTTTTGCTGTTGCTGCTGGTGATTGATTGTTGTACTTTTTGTTTGTTTGTTTGTTTGGTTGGTTTTGGTTTTTCGAGACAGGGTTTCTCTGTATAGCCCTGGCTCTCCTGGAACTCACTTTGTAGACTAGGCTGGCCTTGAACTCAGAAATCCGCCTGCCTCTGCCTCCCAAGTGCTGGGACTAAAGGCGTGCGCCACCACTGCCCGGCTTGTTGTATATTTTAATTTATGCATTTGCTTGTTGTGTATGCCATTTGGGTTTGGGGGATGCCCAAGGAGGCCAGAGGAAGGTATCAGATCTAGGACCAGAGTTACAAGCCTCCAGACATATGTTCTGGGATCCAAATTGGGTCCTCTGCAAAAGCAGCCACAGGTGCTCCTGTGGCTCCTGAGTATCTCTGCAGCCTTGTGTGTATGTGTGTGTATGTGTGTGTGTGTGTGTGTGTTTGTTTTTTCTAGGCAGGGTCTTAACTATATAGCCCAAGTTGACATGGAATTCATTATATAACCCTGACTGGCTTTGAAATCATGATATTCCTGCCTTTGCCTCTCTGACATGGGTATTACAAGTGCCTTATTACATGGGCTTTTTCAGAACAGTTCACAACTTGGAAGCTGGCTTCCGTCACAGTGAACAAGCAAAACAAGGTGAAAGCCAGATTATTTTTTGTTAAATGTTTTATTTTGTTTTGTTTTGTTTTGTTTTTGAGAAAGGGTCTTACTATTGTAACTCTGACTGTCCTGGAACTCATTCTGTAGACCAGGCTGGCCCTAAACTCAAGCAGTCTGCCTGCCTCTGCTTCCCAAGTACTGGGATTCAAGGTGTGCATTTCCATGTTTGACATTAAATGTTCTTTTTTTTTTTTCTAAAGATTTGTTTATTTTATTATATATGAGTACACTGTAGTTGTCTTCAGACATACCGGAAGAGGGCAACCATATAGATGGTTGTGAGCCACCACGTGGTTGCTGGGAATTGAACTCAGGACCTCTGGAAGAGCCGTCAGTGCTCTTAACCGCTGAGCCATCTCTCCAGCCCCCTAAATGTTCTTTTTAAATTTAACTTTTTTTTAAGATTTATTTATTTTATGTATATGAGTACACTGTAGCTGCACAGATGGTTGTGAGCTTTCATGTGGTTGCTGGGAATTTAATTTAGGATTTTTGCTTGATCTGCTCAACCCCGCTTACTCCCGTCAGCCCTGATCGATCAGTCCCTGATTCACTCAGGCCCAAAGATTTATTTATTATTATAAATAAGTACACTGTAGCTGTCTTCAGACACACCAGAAGAGGGCATCAGATCTCATTACGGATGATTGTGAGCCACCATGTGATTTCTGGGATTTGAACTCAGGACCTTTGGAAGAGCAGTCAGTGCTCTTATCCACTGAGCTATTTCTCCAGCCCTAAATTTAACTTTTTATTATGTTTATTTATTTAGTATGTGTGCTTTGGTGTATCTTTGGAAGTCAGAGGACAACTTGTGGGAGTTTGGAATCTCTTCTCTCCTTCCATCATGTGGGTCCCAGGGAGAAGCAGATAATTAGGCTTAGCAGCAGGCACTTTTACCCACTGAGCCATCCCTTTGGCCCCAGACACATTTTTGTAACCTAATCTCAGGAGATAGCCCATCACTTTTTGCCATAATCTGATTATTAAAGCGTTACCAGGCTAGCTCATATTCACTGAGGGGACCACCTCAGGGCATAATACCAGAAAACGGGGACTATAGGAATTACCAGTTGCCTACTCTGCTCTTGTAAAAGTCTTTAGCAAAGTACTTCTTTGAAAGTGCTAATTTAGCATATAGTCTATCATAATTAAGTTTGGGGTAGAAAATAGCTAAGATTCTTCTCTTTTCACCATATTAGAAAGTAAGGGGATGTGGTAAATTAAGAGAACACAGACAAATGTAGAAATCTCTGCCTTTTTGACTTTATGGTCCCTTGTTGCTTAGGTGCATCTGATCCAGGGTACTCAGTCCCTAGTATTTCAGATTAAATACATGCAGACAGCTTCTCTATTGTGCCACACAGACAGTAAGAAAAGAAATTTTACGTTGTGTTTTTTAAAGATGGGTTCTCAATACAGAGAAACAGAGAAGTGTGGCTCTCAGTCTTTAAGAGTATTTGCTGTCAAAACAGAAAAAAGGAAAAAAAAAAACAGGGAGATGGTGTCACGCGCATTTAATTTTAGCCCTTGGGAGGCAGAGGCAGGCAGATCTCTGAGTTTGAGGTCAGCCTGGTCTACAGAGCAAGTTCCAGGACAGTCAGGGCTACATAGAGACCCTGTCTCAAATAAAATAAAATGCCAAAGAAAGAAAGAGTACTTTCTGCTCAGGCAACTCAGTTGCGTGTAACTCCAGCTACAGGGCCCAGCCCAGTTTCTCTGGCCTGGGAGTGTGCATACTCTCTGTTCTGTAGACCTGGGTGCATTGGAACTCCTTATAGACCAGGCTGGCCTCAGACTCAGAGATCTGCCTGCCTCTGCCATCCAAGTGTTGGGATTAAGGGTGTACACCGGCATGCTCAACTTTAAACTATATTTCTGTTTTTAAAAGGTAGATTCTCACTCCTGTCCTTGTGGGCCCAAATTGTCCATCTGTTAAGCCTTTGTAGTAGCTAGAACAGTTGGCATGCTATAAAACATTTGAGTCTTCTTAGACAAAAAGTTCACAATTTTTCCCCACTGCTTATTACTCATGACATCCTGCAAAGTTTGTACTTTAAAAATGGCCATGAGGCTGAAGAGATGGCTCAGTAGTAAAGAGCCCTGACCCTCTTCCAGAGGATCTGAGTTCGAAGCCCAGTACCTACATGGCAGTTTACAGCCATCTTTAACACCAATTATAGGGCATACAATGCTTTCTTTTGGCCTCTGGACACTGCATGCACAGACTGTACAAACATACATGCAGCCAAAACACATGTGAGTCTTTTAAAAAATGTAAAGATTAAAAAAATGATCTTTAGTAGCTGGAATAATGGCTTACACCTTTAGTCTAAGAGGATTTTCAGGAGTTTGAGGCCTGCCTGGGCTACAGATTGAACTCTACTCCAGAAACAGCTCTGAGAGGCTAGGGAGAAGACTCTGTATGAAACAGTTGCTGCATGAGCATGAAGACCAGAGTTGGGATTCCAGAACCCACATATAAGCTGGTGGGGATGCAGTCCCGGCCGCCAGGAAGCCGGAGCGCGATCCCTGGCGCTAGCTGGCTAGCCAGCACGAATGCCTATGCCCCATAGGTATCACATGTGCCTGGTGCCCACAGGCGTCAGAAAGTGTAAGAGCCCCTGGAACTGGAGGTACAGGTGGGTTTTGAGCTACTGTGTGGGTATTGGGTACTGAACCTGAGTCCTTTGCAAGAGCATCAAGTGCACTTAACCTCTGAGCTATCTGTCCAGCCCCCACCAAACTAGCTAAAATGGCAAACTTCAGGGTCAAAGAGACACTTCTGCCTCAATGTATAAAGTGAGCAACAATTGAGGAAGAAACCGGATGTCAACCTCAGGCTTCCACATACATGTGTGCCCCTATACATGCAAACATGCACACATGCATGTCTACAATACATACACAGAAAAACTAAGACTGTCATTTTCTTTACTGTCTGCTTTTAATGAGTGTATTCCTATGTTTGTTAAGAATGTGTTCAAGTTTTAATTGTGCTTGGTTTTCATATGCATGGTTTTCTTTAACATGAATACTCTTTGAAATGGGCAGGGAAGCCCCCTGAGCTGTCTCCACTTATCTGCGCAAAATATGGTTGGATCACAGTTGAATGTGACATGCTCAAGTGCTCCAGCTGCCAGGCTTTTCTCTGTGCCAGTTTGCAGCCCACTTTTGACTTTGGCAGGTGTAAGTATAAAGTCCAGGTTACATTTCTCTCCACATTCAAAGGTTCGCTGGAGCTGGTGACATAGCCAGTGCTGGAGCACTTGCCTAGTATGTGCAGGGCACTGGACTGGCTGGCTGTCTCAGCAAATAACGTGCTGTTGACATATGACACTGTGAAGCTGCGGTGCTCTTCGCCCTATGGCCTCGGTTGTTCTCTGCAGTGGACCTGATTTTGTGTGTTCTAGATCGACTTGGAAACCCATATCTTCTTTGCACTAACAAAGGATCTTTGTTTTTAGAGACCGGGTTTCTCTGAGTGCTAGGATTAAAGGTTTATGCCACCACACCTGGCCTATTTTTATATTTTTTTAAGGTATCCAAATTATTTAAATGTATGTGTGGTTAGGTTTGGTCTCTAAAAGACTCCTGGCTTTGTTTGTAATTTGGAGTCTGCATAGTGTGTAACTACTACCTTGTGTGCTTTCAGATAAGGAGCGCTGTGCTGAGCTCAAGAAATCCTTGTGCAGTGCCCATGAGAAGTTCTGTTTTTGGCCAGACAGCCCCTCTCCAGGTACACATTCTGAGGATTTCCATTTACCCTTTCTCCTGCGTCAACATGTTTCTAACAGTGTCCGTTTTCTTGTATACACCAAATCTTTGAAGTTGCTTTTTTCTTTTTGTGCTTTTCAAGACTTGCATTTATTAACTTCCAGGTGTATTTGTGCCACCAGCTCGTGAGTGTATGTGTGTGAGTGTGAGAGTGTGTGTGTGTACATACTTGAACACCTATTGAGAGGACTAACTTAGAGAAGGCTTTTCTTTCCTTCCTTTCCACCATGTGGGGCCCAGGGATTGAACCAAGATCAATTTGGTGGTATATCTTTTCTCACTGAACCCTCTCACTGGCCCTCAGCTGGAACTTTTAAGCATTTTCTTGTTCAGCTGGCAATCTCTGCTAAGTAAACAGATTTAACAGCAGAGCCCTCTGGTGGGGAATCTCTCCGAGTCCAGGTACAAACTTTCTCCGACCCAAGGTTTCCTAACAGTGCTGGTTGTTCATGTATGTTGTGACTACTAGTCAGAACAGTCTAGGTGTATTGTTTTGTTTTCAGTAGGATGGCTCAAGCTGATTCCAAGGTGACTGTGGCTAGGAATATTCCATGGCCAACAAAACCTATCGGAAGTGACTAGATGTCTCTCTCCTGATGAAATTTTTAAAGTGAAAGTGACTGTAAAACAGGGATTTTCCATTTCTGGCCTGTTTTCCTTTCCCCTATATAATATAGCACAGCTTAGTCCTGTGTGGATTTGAGGTTATCTCTGACCAATCACCTAGGCTCCTTTTAGGATGTGCCCAGAGAGCTGTTGGTGGGTCCCAGCTCTTGTTATTATAAGCTCTGCTTTCTAGATCTGTCACAACTAGACTCTCTTTTTTTTTTTTTTTTGGTTTTTTTCGAGACAGGGTTTCTCTGTGTAGCCTTGGCTGTCCTGGAACTCACTTTGTAGACCAGGCTGGCCTTGAACTCAGAAATCCTCCTGCCTCTGCCTCCCAAGTGCTGGGATTAAAGGCGTGTGCCACCACCGCCCGGCACAACTAGACTCTCTTTAAAGAACTTCTCATTCCTATCTAGACCTCTTTGAGCGTGACTCATTTTCAACTACCTCATCAGCATTTCTGCTTAATATTATAAGAGGTACCTGGCCCTCAGCAGTGCAAAACTAAACTATCTAATCTAATACCTTAAGGTTTGCCTTGACTTTCCCATCTAGTTATTATTGCCAGAAATCTGAAAGTTGTTTTAATATCTTTCATGCTTTTTTTTTTTTTAAATCCCTGTGACTTATTTACATGTATGGGTGTTTGCCTGAATGTGTATCTAGACACTGTACATTCAGTGTCCTCAGAGGCCAGAGGAGGGTGCCAGATCCCTGCAACTGGAGTTACAGAAGTTGTTTGCGGTCATGACCTGGTTTCTGGAGGAACAGTCAGTGCTCTTACCCACTGAGCCATCTGCCCAGCCCTTTTGTATTGTTCTTTCAGACAGGTTCTCACATTGTCACTCTAGCTAGGCTGAAAGTTGATGTGTAGATCAAGCTGACCTTGTACTCAGATCTGTCTACATCTCCCTCTGCCTCATAAGAGCTGTAATTAAAGGCGTGTACCAGGACATAGCTGGAGAGATGGCTCAGTGGTTAAGAGCACTTGATGCTCTTCCAGAGGATCTGGGCTCACCTCCTAGCACTCACGTGGTGGCTCACAACCATCTGTGACTCAAGTTCCAGAAGCTCTTGTATGCACGTGGTGAACACAACAGACCTGCAGGCAAAATACTCATGTACATAAAATAAAACACACAAAACTCAAAATATTTTTTAAAGATTTATTTTATATATGTGAGTACACTGTTGCAATCTTCAGACACACCAGAAGAGGCCATCATATTCCATTACAGATGGTTGTGAGCCACCATGTGGTTGCTGGGTTTTGAACTCAGGACCTCTGGAAGAGCAGTCAGTGTTCTTAACCACTTAGCTACCTCTCCAGCCCTCAAAATATTTTTTTTTTTAGAAAGACATGTCACCACATCTGACTACTGTTTTCTTTTCCCTCCCTCCCTCTCTCCCTTTCCTCCCTCCCTCCCTTCCTTCCCTTTTGGTTGTTGTTTATCTTGTTCGTTTCTAAAATATTTTATGTACATGTGTGCATACCTAAGTACATGTGTGTAGGAGCCCTGGGAGGTCAGAACAGGCACCAGATCCCCTGAAAGTGAAGTTACTGACAACTGTGACCCCATCATGTGGGTGCTAGGAACCAAACCCTGGTCCTCTGCAGAATCAATGAGCACTCTTTACTACTAAGCCATCTTTCCAGCCATAACCACTCCCTTTGTTTGTTTGTTTGTTTGGTTGGTTGGTTGGTTGGTTTGGATTTTTCAAGACAAGATCTTACTATGTAGCTCTGGCTATCTTAGAACTCACTATGTAGACCAGGCTGGCCTTCTGCCTCTGCCTCCTGGGTGCTAGGATTAAAGGCATGTGCTACTCACTACACCCCGCTAGGTTTTGCTTTTGTCCTGTTGTTTGGAAGCAGGGTCTTTTCTGAAGCTCAGATTGTCTACTGTGTAGTCCGCCTGGACTCACTGTGTAGCTAGGATGGCCTTGACTTCTTAGTACTCTCTGCAATAACCTCCCAGGTGTTGGGATTACAGGACTGACCTAGCATACGTAGCTTTAGATGGTTTTTCTTATCATTACCAACTCTGTCCTTATTCTTCCTCCAACAATCTCAGGTACAGCTTCCAATAGTATCATCTGTTAGTTTTGCTTTTAATATTCAGGTAACTTTTATGTGGAAAAAAGGAATACCTATACTTATTTATACGCCAAGGCCTAATTTACTGTACATTCTCAATACATAGAATTTTTGGGATTTATTGTTTTGGTTCTTGAACTAGAATCTCACAGTCTAGGCAGGCCTTAAGCTCTCCATTAGGCGGAGGATGGCCTTGAACTCCTAATCTTCCCTGAGATTACTGTATTCCCAGTACAGAGATTGCTGACATGTGCCACCATGAACTGGCCGATTATTACAGTTTTTATGGTAATTTTTCTAATATTTATTACTAATAAATTAAATCCCTTTAAATATTTTAAGCGAAAGTTACAAATTTACTAGGACTGAATATTTTGAAGATATACAAAGACCCAACATACAAATAAATTAATTATAAGGAATATTTAAGTTTATTATAAAACTTGTTGGTGCCCTGCTTTTTAATTAACCAGATTAGGAGGACCTTTACTTTCTTCATCTTTTTTATGTAATGTCTCACTTCCTAATGTATTTCCCAGCACTCGTGGGCACCAGAGGATTGCTGTACACTTGAGGCCAGTCTGAGCTACAGTATGAAGATCTGTTTTAAAAACGGCCTTACAGTGATTTTCTGTGTTTTGTTTTGAAGAATAACTTATTGAATTCCCTACAAGGGAACAGGGTGCTGGAAGTAACTGAAATGCATACTGCTTGGTTTTGGATTTTGAAAGAGTCTCGACATGTAGTTCTGACTGGTTGGCCTAGAGCTTCCTATGTGGACTAGGCTGTCTTGAACTTGACCCAGTGCAAGTGCAGGGATTGCAGGTACACATCTCTGCTGGCTATATCATTCTTTGTGTTGTTGTTGTTTGGTTTTGGGATTTGTTTGGGTTTTTTTTTGTTTGTTTGTTTATTTTTTTGAAAGTCTCATGTAACTCAGACTGTCTCTGAACTTAAGCTAGTCCTCTTGCCTCAACTCAGTTTACACTCAGATTACAAGAATACAACTCGGGCTGGAGAGATGGCTCAGCGGTTAAGAGCACAGACTGCTCTTCTGGAGGTCATAAGTTCAAATCCCAGCAACCACATGGTGGCTCACAATCATCCGTAATGAGAAACAACCTATGGGGTTGGGCAGTGGTGGCTCACACCTTTAATCCCTGCATTTGGGAGGCAGAGGCAGGCGGATTTCTGAGTTTGAGGCCAGCCAGGTTTACAGAGTGAGTTCCAGGACAGCCAGGATTACACAGAGAAACCCTGTCTCAAACAAAACAAAACAAAACAAAACAAAAAAGCCCCTATGGGCCTGAGTGAGCAGGAGAAAGGGAAGGGGGGGTAGGAAACAAACAAAACAAAAACCCAAGCGTACAACTCTCTGCCCAGCCTGCATTTTTATTCTTTTCTTTTTAATTTTTTTATTGATTATTTATAAGATTTTATATGTATGGATGTTTTGTCTGCATGCATGCCTGCTTACCATGTATGTGGCTAGTGCCCAAAGAGGCCAAAGAGGGCATTGGATCCTCTGGAACTAGAGTTAGAGACAGTTATGAGCCCACCAGGTGAGTTCTGTGAGCAAAACTCAGGTCCCCTGCAAGCTCTAGCCCCAAGCCTGACTTTTAACATGGGACCCAGAGATCCAAACTCAGACCTCACGCTGGCATGGCGGGTACTTTACTGCCTGAGCCATCTTCCCAGCCCTCCACTTTTTATGATAGTGTTTTGAGATTATAATGTAATTATAACATTGCTGCTTTCCCATTCCTCCCTCCACCCTTCCCATGTTCCCTCCTTGCTCTCTCTCAAATTCATGGCCTCTTTTTCTCTAATTGTTGTACATGTATGCATGTATGTATTACTAAATGTATACCGAAATCTGCTCGGTCTGTGTAATGTTACTTTTATGTCTGTGCTTTCTGGGCTGACCATTGGCTAGTGTATTACCACTTAATGTACTCTTCCCTGGGAAAGACTTCCTCCTGTTCTCAGCGTTCCTTCGTTTCCTGTAGCTAGTTTTTTGTGTGGGGTTGAGGCCTCCTGATCTTTCCCCCTTGTGTTGGCATGTCTGTTGGTGTGGTCCATGTTCAGGTCTTGGTAGGTAGCCATGTTGGTGAGAATCTTCTCTGAGGTTTCTAGGAGACAGAACGAACCCACAGCAAATTTCTGTCCTGTCTTTTGCAATCTTCTCCTCCCTCTTCAGAAGTGATCCCTGAGCCTGAGGAATAGTGTAGATGTATCAGTTGGGAATGGGCTCTACGAATCTGCATTGTGATAGAGTATGGTTGTCTGTCTGTTGCAGAGGGTTTCCTTGAGGAAGGGCAAGCACTACACTTTTCAGTGGGTATGAGGACAAGTAGTGAGAATATAGTTGGGTACTGTGCTGGTTTTCTAAAATGGCAGTTGTAGGTCCCCCTCCAAGATTCATAAATTCACTAGCCCTGGGTATTTGGCTAGTTTTCTAGTTGCAGGTGTGATTTTCTTTTTGTTGAGCAGGCCTTGAGTACAGTTAGAGAGCTGTTGATGGGCCACAAGGCTGTGTGCTGCTGCTCTACTCCTAGGGTTATGGTCTGTGTGGCTATCACTGTGACTCACAGGTGTCACAGCTGAGGAGGACTGATGGCTTCTTGCCTTTGGAAGCTTGTGTGGCACATTCAAGGGGGAGGTGTTCAAGTCACATGTAGCTTGATTCTCTGGGTCCTGGGTCTGAAGTACATGGTGTCTCCAGCAATAGGAATTTACCTTCTACTTCAACAGCTCACAGTGAACTATCTACAACTTGATAATTGTTATAAAATACTGTTTCTTTAATTTCTGTCTGGTAAATCAAAGCTTCAGTATTTGTTTTAATTCTTCCTCTGACTTTTCTTAAAGTAACTGTTACATACATACACAGAAGCACAAAGAATAGTTCATAATTAAATGCTGTTCACCTGTCAACTACTTCAATAATCATCAATTTTTAGCCCATCGTTTTTTTCCCCTAGGAAGGCTGGGAATGGAACCAGGTCTTTGCCTGTGAGGCGAGTGCTACACTCTTCTCCACCCTTCCCCTAAGACAGGGTTTCTCTGGGATTACTCTTAACCCCTACTTCTACAGTCTTGTTTCTTCAGTGCTTTATACCTCAGCACTCTGCAATGTTTAGAAACTCATGCCCCACACCTTTCTTTTCTTTCCCAGAAGGTATCAGTTGCAAGTAGCTCTTGGTTAGGAGTGGTACTTTGTGTCCACTTCTTAGAGCTGGATTTTGTCTGGTTTGAACCTGTTCAGGTCTCTGTGAGTTCATATGTAGAACAATGGTGGTTTCTTAATATCTTCAACTATCCACTTACATATCTCCACTTGTTCTATTCATGTTCTTTATTTCTTCCTCCCATCTAACTCCCAGTTTATTTTGCCCACAGATAGATTTGGGATGTTGCCATTGGGTGAGCCTGCTATTCTTGTCAGTGAGTTCCTGGACCGGTTTCAAAGTCTTTGTCATTTGGACTTTCAACTTCCTACCCTGAGGCCAGAGGACCTGAAAAGTATGGTGAGCGTTTGGCTAGCTTGCAGTGGCATCCAGTCGTGACCAGCTTTCTCTTGACTGACAGAGGATGCAGAGCATTGTGAAGTGAATTACTTCTCTCTCTTTTGACTTCAGTTTCTTCCAGAAAGGCAGTAGTGGAGGGTGTGGGTAAATGATTTCTATTTAAACAATTAGATAGGAATCTTTCAATAAGCTTTTTTTTTTAAAGATTTATTTATTGTTATATCTAAGTACACTATAGCTGTCTTCAGACACACCAGAAGAGGGCATCAGATTCTATTATAGATGGTTGTGAGCCACCATGTGGTTGCTAGGATTTGAACTCAGGACCTTGGGAAGAGCAGTTAGTGCTCTTAACCTCTGAGCCATCTCTCCAGCCCTTAAATAAGCTTTTTGAGACAGGGTCTCACTGTGTAGTTCTGGCTGACCTAGAACCTATTATGTGAACCAGGTTGCTCTGAATTCACAGAGATTCACCCTCCTCTGTCTATGGAGTGCTGGGATTAAAGGTCTGTGCCCCCACATCTGGCCCTACAAATTCAATTTTATTTGTTACTCAGACTGCTCATTGTATATCATTTTCCATGCTGTGACAGGACAAGAAATTCTCCTTACATGAATAGAAATGTAGTTGTGCTCTATTTACTGTCATTTTACCAGCCTGTGAGTCTTGTGAAGATGATCTGTATTGAAGGCAGTGAACACTGATCGTTTGCTCTGTTCGTTGGCACTGTTATGGCTTCTAGCACAAGAGTTCATCTCTGTTTTTACAAGTGTCAGCCTGACCTTCACCAAGGCAGCCCCCCCCCCCCCCAGAGCCATAGTGCCTTATTATCCACAGGCCAAAAACTAACACTGTCAAGTTTGTTCTGTCAAAAGTAAATTCAGTGTAGGGCCAAGACATAAATAGTAGTCTTTTTATTGTTTGTCACAAGTTTCAGATCAAATCTACAATTGGCAAATTAAGAGCCATCTAATACTTAGGAAGACTGCTACATTTTTCAGTCAGCAATTTAGGAAGCTTGTGTGACACCTTAGTCCTGCCCTAGAACATGTCTTTCCTTGTGAAGATGCTGCCTCCGAGTCACTCACAGTGTTCCCCAATCTAGTTGTGTCATTGTATGTTTTCTTTCTATGGAGGCTGAAACTTGAGTTGATTTTTAACCTCTGTTCCTTTGCAGTGCTTGACAGAAGACAAAATCAGTGCCCTGCTGCGCCTGCTGGAAGATGAGCTTGGTTACCAAACGGGTGACAGAAAAACTACAAGCAAATTAGGCTCAGACGTCCAAGTCCAGGCCACTGCCTGTGTTCTCTCTCTGTGTGGCTGGGCATGTAGGTTAGTGAGTATTACCCAGGGACGTGAGCCACGATATGGTCACTGTCACTATTTACAAACCATCTGTGTCCTATGAGAAGACAAAAAGAGAAATGGAGCAGGGGAGGGATAGAGAAGTGGATAAAAATCCCCAACAAACCAGAAGGAAAGCTAAAGGCGCTCGCTCACGGTGTTCCCAGCTGTGGTGTTCCCAGCTGCGCCGTCCCTCACGCAGCCTCCTTCCAGCTGGGAACTTAGGTTCCCATAAACAGTGTGACTATTTCTAAAAGCAGAGGGAAAATAATGTCCTATTTTTAGAAAGGAAGAAAACTAAGCTTAATTGATGAAATCCCCCAGAGGAGACATCAGCTGGTAGCCCAGCCCCATGTTGGCATTTCCATTCCACCTTAGTTTGGTATTGACTTTAAAGGTTTGCTTTTTCCATTTCTGTGTGTGGTGGGGGCGGGCATACCTGTGCGTGTGCTGTGGCATGAGTGGGAGTCGGCACTTGGAGGAGTCTGTTCTCCCCTCCCACCATGAGGGCTCTGGGGACTAAACTCAGGCTGTCAGTCAGACTTACAGCAAGCAGCTTTACCTGCTGAGCCAGCTTCCTGGCCTCTGGTTTATTTATTTCATTAAAAAAAAAAAAAGAAAGATTTTTTATGTATGTTTGTCTGTGTCTGTGTGAGTGTATATGCCACATATGTGCAGCTTCCTTCAAAGACCAAAAGGGGGCTTCAGCATTGTAGGTGACTGTGAGCCCCCCAGTGTGAGTGCCGAAATCCACACTTGTGTCCTCTGGAAGAACATCAAGTGACTTTAACTTTTGCCTCTCCAAGTCTTCCCCTGCACACACACCATTTACTTCAAAAAGGCTTTCTTATTGCTGGGTTGTGGGGGAGGGTGTGCCGTGCCTGTAATCACAGGACTTGGTGGAATTTATTATAAATTTGAGGCTACCCTGGGCTACAGAGTGAAACCCTGTCTCATACAAACAAAATAAGTAAATAAATATGCTTTCTTTGGTAGATTGAAAAAAAAGGTTTTAAGAGGATCAGGAGTTTATAAAACATACTTCACAATGTCTTGCCAGCAAGAACATACCAGAACCCCTGGACCTCTTCGAGAAAGTAATGTGGAAGTTGGTGAAGGTCAGGTCCTCAGACGAAGGCTCTGAGAGAAAGTTCATGGTCTAGCCCTCTGGCCAACTCCAGAGATTGCTTGCTGAGATAAGGCAGAAATCATTACATGTAGTCCCGTAGAAATGTCACCTTTGGAAACACCCGTTTTTTTCCCATTCCTTCCTAGTTCTTTGGAACCTACACAGCTCTCCCTGATAACATGTCACCAGTGTATGAGGAAGGTCGGTCTCTGGGGCTTTCAGCAGATTGAATCGTCCATGACGGATCTGGAGACTTCCTCCAGCCTGACTAGCTCCCCCATTCCAGGTGTGGAGGGTCGGCCTGAGCACTTCCCTCTGGTGCCTGAGTCTCCTAGGCGGATGATGACCCGAAGCCAAGATGCCACAGTTTCTCCAAGCTCTGAGCAGGTATCAGCTTTTTCAGGGTGTCAGTGTAACAGCAGGTTGGAAACACCCTCAAGTGCTGGGCTTTACTCTAAACCCTGTCAGGAAGACTATCCTATCATGTTTCCCTTCACAGATGGAGAACTAAATTTGATATGGAAGCTAAGTATAGAACTACAATATTTGAAGATCTTAGTTATGTTGGCAGTTGAGATTCTAAATTTATATTACAAATTCCAAAATACTATGTTTCACATGCTAGGAGTACTTGGACTAAAAGCGTAACATCGTTCAAATACTTCATTGCTTTTCTTTTCCTTCAGTCTGAAAAAAGTCCTGGTCCCATTGTTTCCCGAACCCGGAGTTGGGAGTCTTCCAGTCCTGTTGACCGGCCTGAGCTAGAGGCAGCCAGTCCTACTACCAGGAGCCGCCCAGTGACCCGAAGCATGGGAACTGGAGATTCTGCTGGCTTGGAAGTTCCCTCGAGCCCTCTCAGGAGAGCCAAGCGAGCTCGCCTCTGCTCTTTCAGCAGCTCGGTGAGTCTACCTTTGTAGGGAGCCATGATGGCACAAATAGCAGAGGTGCCTTTATGTGTATCAGGAAGAAGCAGACACAAGGCTCCCCAGGATTCTGGCCCAAAGTAGACTTAGCTGGGCAGTGGTGGTGCACGCCTTTAATACCATTGCTACTTGGGAGGCAGAGGCAGGCAGATTTCTGAGTTCCAGGCCAGTCTGGTCTACAGAGTGAGTTCCAGGACAGCCAGGGCTACACAGAGAAACCCTGTCTTGAAAAACCAAAAAAAAAAAAAATGTAGACTTAGTGAGTTTAGAGTTTAAAGATGGAATATGGTTCATTACCTATAATCCCAACACTTGAGAGGTGGAGACAGAA
This sequence comes from Tokudaia tokunoshimensis, assembly GCA_036184795.1. Taxonomy (NCBI): domain Eukaryota; kingdom Metazoa; phylum Chordata; class Mammalia; order Rodentia; family Muridae; genus Tokudaia; species Tokudaia tokunoshimensis. Next base: position 51,699,912 of record BTHU01000002.1, on the reverse strand, counting down.
TCACAAGTAGCCAGCCTGCACTACTTCTGAGCTCAAGACCAGCCTGTGTGACTTGGGATCTCAAACAAAAAACAGGCTGGTGAGCTAGCTCAATGGATGAAGGGGCTACACAGCCTGAATCGGATTCCTTCACACACACACACACACAAATACACACACACATGCCGGGCGATGGTGGCGCACACCTTTAATCCCAGCACTTGGGAGGCAGAGGCAGGAGGATTTCTGAGTTCGAGGCCAGCCTGGTCTACAGAGTGAGTTCCAGGCCAGCCAGGGCTACACAGAGAAACCCTGTCTCGAAAAACAAAAAAAAAAAAAAACAAAAAAAAAAAAACAAACAAAACACACACACACACACAGGACAAACAGGAGGAGGTTGATCAAAAGGGAAAGGTTTGGAGTAGAGTCTAGAGAGGTCTTAAATTAGACCAGGCTGGCCTCAAACTCAGTGATATGCCTTCCTCTGTTTCCTAAGTGCTGGGATTAAAGGCCTGCACCACCACACCCAGCTGGTTTAGGTTTAGTTGACGTTGTTTCAGGTTTTCTAGATTAACGTACAAGGTTCTGGGTTTCATATGCCACTTCCGGTCTTTGTTGATCCGCCTTTCTCTCCTCGGGCATCTCTCCTCTATAGTCCCCATCTTCCCAGGCTTGTCTACTCCTTTGAATCTTTGTTTCGGGGGGATGGGGGCATTTAGTTGGTTGGTTGGTTGTTTTTTGGTTTGGTTTGATTTGTTTTCTTGGTTTGTTTTGGTTTGGTTGTTGGTTTTGTTTTGGTTGGTTGGTTGGTTGGGTTTTCCTGATTTTTTTTTGAGATGGGGTTTCTCTATGTTAATAGCTCTGGCTGGCCTCAAACTCAAAAGAGATCCTCCTGCCTTTGCCTCCAGAGTGCTGGAATTAAAGACATGCCTTACCACTGCTAGGTTTGATGTTTTCTTTATTTTTTATTTTTTTTAAAGATGTATTTATTTATTTTATGTATATAAGTACACTGTCGCTGTCTTCAGACACACCAGAAGAGGGCATCAGATCCCATTACAGATGGTTGTGAGCCACCCAGTGGTTGCTGGGAATTGAACTCATGACCTCTGGAAGAGCAGACAGTGCTCTTAACTGCTGAGCCATCTCTCCAGCCCGGTTTGATGTTTTCTTGATGTTAGCTGTTCTGACTGGGTCGAGATGGAATATCACGGTAATTCTGATTTTCAGTTCCCTGCTTGCTGAGGATGGTGAACACCTTAAAAGATATTTGTTGGCTCTTTTTTTAAGAACTGTCTGGCCCATTTATTGGTTGGAAGCTTTGGCTTAGGTTCTGGGGTTCCTTTTTTGCAGTTTTGTATATTGTAGGTATTCGCTCTGTCTGCAGTGCAGTGCACAGGCTCTCCCACTCCCAGGCTGTCCTCACTCTGCTCAAACTTGGATTTGCACAGCTGCGTCGGGTCTCAGGGCTGTTTCCTGTGCCGTACCCATGCTTCAGAACATTCAAATGGCTAATGTGGTCGGTCCCAGCTCCAATCCCAGCACTGAGGAGGCTGAGGAGGCTGAGGAGGAGGGCAAATTCAAGGCCATCCAGGGCTGCACACAGACCCGGTCCTATCTCATCAGAAGGGGGCAGGGTTAGAGATAGAGGAAAATCAGAGGACAATGTAAGAGTCACTTGGGAGGATGAGGCAGGAAGGTGACCAGCCTTGGCAACATGGCATGATTTCTACATCAAAACAACAAAAATAAGAAAGAGCTCCAAGTGTGGGCAGCTGTGTGATTCTGAGCTCGAGTAGCTACAGGGCATCCCACCAGACCTAGCATCTATCCTTCAATAACAGTCTCTCCCCTCCCTCAGGACACCTCTCCCCGAAGCTTCTTTGATCCCACCTCTCAGCACAGAGATTGGTGCCCTTGGGTGAATATCACGCCCGTCAAAGAAACCAGGGAGAATGGGAAAACGGAAGAGGATGCCTGTACCCCAGCAGAGCCAGGCTGGAAGGCAGTGTTGACCATCCTGTTGGCCCACAAGCATTCTAACCAGCCAGCTGAGACTGACTCCATGGTGAGTTGCCCAGTGTGTGTGCAACACTTGTCTGGGATGAGCAGCAGAGGCTGGACCTGTAGTTAGTACCTGCCTGTTTCCAGCTCCATATTTGCCTCATAGCCTGGCATAAATATAGCTGTATCTGACCCCTGTGCTTTTCACAGACTAAAGCAGATAGATACTTTCCTGTCAGGCTTCCCAAATCCATGCTGGTCAGGTCACAGGATTTCCACCAGAGGGAGTTATAATTATACCACAAGCCCAACAAAGATATCATAAATAAGTGTCTATTTATTAATAAATAAGTACAGGAAGTTTCCAAAGTAAGTCTTTTTTCCTCCCTCCCTTCTTTCCTTCCTTCCTTCTTCTTTCTTTCTTTCTTTCTTTCTTTCTTTGGTTCATTTATTTAAAAATATTTAGGCCAGGGGCTAGCTTGATAACTCAGTAAGGAAGCTTGCTAAGTTCAGTACCCAAAATCTAAGCCAAGAAGGAAAGAACTGACTCTAGGAAGTTCTCCTCCACAAGCCTACATTGGTATTCATGCACATACACATGCACACACTAAATAAATAAATCCATAAATACACTGATACATAAATGTTTAATGTTTAGGTAGATACAGTAGTACACACTTGTGCCAGCACTCAGTAGGCTTAGCAAAAGGATCACAAGCCAGAGGCCAGCCTGGCCAACACAGGAGGCTCAGTCTCCAGAACAACAACAAAATGGAGATTGGGGATATAATAAGAATATAAAGACAAATAGTTGACCCACCATGCAAACTGGAGCTGTTAAATCTGTCTCTGTCCACAAAGTCAGGAAGTAGTTTTGGCAAGGTTGTTTGTTAGTTTGCTTTTAGTAAGATACTTCTCTGTTGCCAACTGTAGTAGCACACTAGGAGCAAAGGCAGGCGGACCTCTGTGAGTCAGAGGCCAGTGTGGTCTACACAGTGAGTTCCAGAACAGTCGGGGCTGAGTGGGTACTATGCGAATACCTAGGAATTACAGATGGTTCTGAGCCACCATGTGGGTGCTAAAAATTGAATCCAGTTTCTCTGTAATAGCAACACATGATCTTAGCCAGCTCTTTAACCCCCATGTGTTTTGTTTTAAAGGTTTATTTTTAAGTATACATAGGGCTGTGTATATGTGTGTGTCTGTGCATATACACATGAATGCTAGAGCTAGAGTTCAAAGCCACCTGATGTGTGTGCTACAAACCAAACTTGGGTCCTCTGGAAGAGCAGTTAAATGCTCTTTACTGAGTCATCTCTCCAGCCCCTCTTTTGCTTTAAAAAAAAAAGAAAGAAAAAGAAAGGTATTTGTGTGTGTGTATGGGGGGTGGGGGGTGGTGTAAGGGTTCTTTCCACTATGACCAGAGTTTGATCCCTATACCCACAGGATAGAAGGAGAGAACCGACTCCTGCAAGTTGTCTTTTGACTTTCACACATAGCATGGCATGTACATGCCTGCATATACAATCAGTCAATCAATCAATCAATCAATAAATGTAATTTTGAATAATGGTATGCACCTTTAATCCTAATTATTGAGAGGTCAAGACAGTGTATTTCTGTGAGTTCAAGGCCAGCCTGTTGTTCTACATAGTGAATTAATACAGTAAGGAAGCAGTGGAAATGGTATGTTTCATAAATTGAAGGTAAAACTCTCTTGCTAATATCCCTTGTAGTGTCACTGAGACATTGCCAGATGGAGCATCTATCCGTCCTTGGTGTCCCTCAGAGGGGGAAAGAGCCAAGTGTTCTATTGACTGAGAACTTTTTTATCTCTAGTGAATTGCTGTCTTCCTGTGACCACTCCTCAGACTCTAAGGACATTTCCTAAGTGTGATCAGGTAGCAGTGAGGGCCTCTCGAGTTTTATTCCCTGACTAAAACAAAACTGAGAGAGTGAGAGTTAAGCTTTTGTTTTATTTCTCAAACGTTGATGATATAGTTACCCCAGCTGGGGACCATTTATATCATTTCATGTGGGAAATAACTAGGTCCAACTAAGCATCCTGGGTAAAAGCCGAGCAGGGCTAGTGTTGCCCTCAGGGTGGGTCATAAGCAAAGATGGGGACAGATGCAGATATGCCAAGGGACAATATGAGCTAGGCTTTGGAGATTCAGAGTGAGTGTTGGCAGTGGTCTGGCAGTAGAACACAGGCTTCTTGATTTTGTGTGACTTTAGCTGTGCATTATGTATGTAGCATAACATGAGTTTTTATTCAATCATAGATACCAAGGCAGCCCAAAAGCTATACCTATCTTTTGTCTCTCTGAAAGAATATAATTCTAGAGCTGGAGAGATATAGCTCAGCGGTTGGGAGGACTGACTGCTCTTCCAGAGGTTGTGAGTTCAATTCCCAGCAACCACATGGTGGCTCACAACCATCTGTAATTGGGGTCTGGTGCCCTCTTCTGGTATGTCTGAATAGAGTAATGGTGGTGTACTCATATGTATAAAATAAATAAATCTTTGAAAAAAAGAGAATATAATTCTAATAATAAGCTTTTCTACCTACAGAGTCTCTCTGAAAAATCAAGGAAAGTGTTCCGAATATTCCGACAGTGGGAGTCGGAGTCTTTCTCCTCATCCTGAAAGTGCTCCAGAGAGAACTGTTGAGGATGACTTTTTGAAAAATAAGTCTGAGTTCTCTTTGGTCAGCTGATACTGCTTTTCCTCATTCTGGGGTAATTGCAAGTACGAACACCTGCCATCGGCATGACGAAGAGACCAGCTTGCCATGTGGGTTGTGGACAGGGTAAGATATAGCAGGCCCAGTTCTGTTGGGGACTGCAGGGTTATGAGCCAGCCACAAGACTTCAGGACTGGGTCAGGCACAGTGTTCTGAGCACATAGCTCAGGGATGTGACAGTATTTGTTAATAAAGTGTTTGCTAAGATTCCTGCTGCTAGAGAACTGTTTTCTCCCTCCCTGGTTCCCCGGGCGGGGCGGGGGGGAGGGCGGTGTTCATAAAATTTAGTGGTGGTTTGTCACTGGGCCTTAGAAAGAAGCAGTATAGCTATTGCTTAGTCATCCCCAAGAGAAAATTCTTGCAATAGTAATATTCTATCCATACTTTGCCTCAGTTGATATCACTAAGAAATATGACTTCTTTAGTATAGATTATGTCTAGCAAAATTAATCCCTAAATATCACTTAACTAGTCTATATTCAAAATTTGTAATTAGGGGGCTGGAGGTGTGGCTTGATAGTTAAACATGTGTTTGGCGTGGACAGGTTCTGGGTATAAGTCCCAGCACGTCCTCACCCTAGATTTCTTTATTTATTTATTTATTTTTTTGGTTTTTTGAGACAGGGTTTCTCTGTATAGCCCTGGCTGTCCTGGAACTCGCTCTGTAGACCAGGCTGGCCTCGAACTCAGAAATCCGCCTGCCTCTGCCTCCCAAGTGCTAGGATTAAAGGCGTGCGCCACCACCGCCCGGCCACCCTAGATTTCTAATTGTTCCAGATATGATTCACATATGATTTGTCTACCCTCAAAGGCTCTAGGAAAAGTAAAATAGGAAGTTAAGCCATCATAGCGGGCTCACACCTGTAACCTAGTACCTGGAGGATAAGGCAGGAGGATTATTAGGAGTTTAAGGCTAGACTGAGAAAAAAAAGAAAGAAAAAGGAAAATAAAGGCCAGGTAATGGGGCGGGGCGGCGGGGGGTGGGGGGGAGAGCTAATGTTCACAGATGGAATTGGAGAAAGTGTCCAGGGAAGTGTAGAGCTGAGTTCTACATGACTCGGTCCTGGAAAACTGACTGGGGCAATGAGGGAGTGAAGGGAAAGCAAACGCAGAACCATGGAGGGAGAAGCTGGGACCCGGTGGGCTGTACACACTCTGAGGGAGAAGCCCCAGCTCTGCACATTCATTATCCATGGTGCAGGAAGGGTAGCAGCCTCGGGAGGTCTCAGCTTAGAGTCAACGGGAGAAGGGAGCTGCAGTGTTTGCACATACTGCCAACATCCACACTGAGACCAGAGGAGCCCCATAGGTCTGAGGCTCTGGGCATCATTGGCATGTCTGTGTTCACTCTGGACTTCACACAAGGCCTCTTCCACTCCTCACAAGGCAGACTGGAGCAGGAGCTGGCTTCCAGGAGGACTGAAAAGGAAGCTTACCTTTCTTAGTTTTAATCCCAACACAGTGAAATACATAGCACACAATGGGTACTCAATTCTTAAAAAACGTCGTTTAAACTAGATGATGGTGGCACACACCCTTAATCCCAACACTCGGGAGGCAGAGGCAAGAGGATCTCTTGAGTTCAAGGTCATCCTGGTCTACAGAGTAAGTTCCAGGAAAGCCAGGGCTACATAGAAAAGTCCTGGGATTTTTTTTGTTGTTGTTTTTTGGGGTTTTTTTTTTGGGGGGGGGCGTTAAACCAAATGTAATAGGGCATACCTATAACTACTCCAGAAACTTGGGGGCAGAGTGTTATAGAAAGGGAAAGAGAGGGCTGTGGCAGTAGCTCAGAAGAAAACACATCAGCTGAGGTGTAGCTCAGCAGTAAAGTGCTTGCCTCGTACACTTGAGACCTAGTGTACAAACAAAACCAGCAACAATGGACACAACAGATGAGCTCAATGTTGGGCGGGTGTTCCGGGGCTAGCCTTGCATTCATCCTGCTAGCCAGGCAAGGAGACAGTTGGATCAAGTGGAGTCTGACTGAAGAGTTTGAGCTTGAGTCTGTGGGGAAGGAAGGCTGTGGGAGAAGCTCTGAGCAGAGAGATGCCCTTCATACCCAAGAAATGAATGCTGGTGCCTCCAAACACAGCATTGAGACAAGGCAGGGCAGAGAAGGGAAGGAGAGTGGCCATGCAGTGGACATGATCTGATAGAACTATCATATGATCACTTTGGATGTGAAAAGAGGAGTGGCAAGAGACTTGAGAGACGGCTCTGTCATTAAAGAACTTGCCACAAAAAAACAGAAGGATTTGCATTAGGATTCCCAACACCCACACAAAAGCCAAGGGCGTTGATACTGGGGATATGGAAACAGGAAGATCCTGGCTGGCTGGCACAATTGAATCATTATCTCCAAGTTCTGTGAGAGAGCCTGTTTCAGAAAAATAAAACGGAAATCCTCTGACCTCCAAATATATATATATACACACCACACACACAAATGCACGCACAGGCAAAGTGAGTCAAAGATGACCTTGAGGATGTGTCCTAACCAATCAAGATGACTCAGGTGGTGAGGAATGAAGATCATTTATTTCGGAGAGACCCACGCTTTTACACTTAGCATGGTGACTTCTGTCCTGTGGCTAGATTGCTGTCTACCATGGCGTTCTGAAGTCCAGAGTAGAGGGTTCAGTCCTGGGAAGCCATGTAAAGTGAAGCACAAGTTCCATATGTTACCGGGAGCATGTGGGGTCCCACCCTGTAGAATCAGTCCTCTCTACCCCCCTTTAGGTGGATTCTAGAAATCGGTCTTGGGTTTCTAGCCCCTTCACCTCCTGACTCCTGAGCTATCTGGTGCTTGCTTGCTTGCTTGCTTGCTTTTTATGGTTTTCCACCAACTGTTGTGTGTAATGGGTGTCTTGCCTGCATGTATATGTAGGTACCACAGGCATGCCTGGTGCCTGTGGAGGCCAAATGAGGGTTCCTGATTCCCTGGAAATGTAAGCGCTAGGAACCACTGAGCCATTCCTTCAGCTTGTCTGTCCCTCTGGTTTTTGCTCCTTTAGTTGAAGTTTTAAACCAGCCCGGGCTGGTTTCCCTATGTAACTAGGGATGATCTTGAACTCCTGAACCTTCTGCTTCAGCTTCCCAAGTGCTAGGATTACAGGAGTGTACCACCGCACCCGGCTGATGTGATTCTTTATCGTTTTGTGTATGTATGTGTGCATGTTCATGTGTGGCTGGACATACTTGTGCTTGTGTGTGTAGAGGACATAGGGCAACCCTGGATGTCACCTTAAGGAACTCAGTCTACTTTCTTTGAGCCTGGGTCTTAGCAATAAGGCTAGACTAGCTGCCAGCCGTCTCTAAGGCTCCTCTGAACCATCTCCTCAGAGCTGGGATCACAAGCACACACCTGCACCCAGCAGTGGGTTTAATTTAATTTTAATTCCAGCAAATTCCAGTCCTTTTGCTCATCACGGACACACTGCTATCTGATCTAGTTGCCCAGACACTTCCACCTTTTTTGAGAACAGGCTTTGGCTCTCCCTAATAGCCTGGACTAACCTTAAATTCAAGATCCTGCCTTCGAGTGCTGGGGTTACATGCATAGCCACCATAGCCACCATCCTATTAAAAGATAATTATTTATTTTTATTAATTTAGTGTTGTGATTTGAATGTTTTTTACTCATATCCAAATATATTGAGACTAGGAGACATTCCATTGATGGGTGTTGGGGCCTGTAACAGAGACTAACGCTTTCCTCATAGTATGAATTCTGGCTTTCCTGGGACTGGTATGGTCACCACAACAGTACATTGTTTAAAAGTTAGTTTGGGAGGCTGATGATGTACCTCAGTTGTAGAGTACTTGCTTAGCATGCATAAAGCCCCAAGTTTGGCCCTCCAACATCACCAAAAACAGACACAACGGTGCATTCCTATATTCAGCTCTTGATAAGTGGAGGCAGAACCAAGGTTTCAAAGCTACATAGAGAATTCCAGACCATCCTGAGCTACATGAAACCCTGTCTCAAAAAACAAAACCATGGACTGGAGAGATGCTCTAGTGAGTAGAAGTGCCTGCCAGGCCTGACGACCTGAGACCAATCCTCCAGCCCCACAGAAGAGGAGAGAACAGATTTCAAGTTACCTGTCCTCTACACATGGATGGTGTTATATGCTTACTGCACACATACATGTACATAAAATGATTTTTAGCAAAACTAAACAAAAGCTTTCTGGGATCACTCTTGCTGCCTCTCATGGTCACACGATGTCTCCCACCAGAAATGCTGACTGTGCTCTTAGCCCTCCAGAACCTTTTTCTTTCTTTCTTTCTTTTTTTTTTTTTTTTATTTTTTTTTTTTTTCGTTTTTCGAGACAGGGTTTCTCTATGTAGCCCTGGCTGTCCTGGAACTCACTCTGTAGACCAGGCTGGCCTCGAACTCAGAAATCTGCCTGCCTCTGCCTCCCAAGTGCTGGGATTAAAGGCGTGCGCCACCACTGCCCGGCTTATTTTTTTTCTTTTCCTTCTTTTTTGTTTGTTTGTTTCTCATTACAGATGGTTGTGAGCCATCATGTGGTTGCTGGGATTTGAACTCATGACTTCCAGAAGAGCAGTCAGTGCTCTTAACTGCTAAGCCATCTCTCCAGCCCTTTTTTGGTTTTCGTGAGACAGGGTTTCTCTGTATAGCCCTGGCTGTTCTTGAATTCAGTCTCTGGAGCAGACTGACTTTGAACAGAGATCCATCTGCCTTTGCCTCCCGAGTGCTAGAATTAAAGGTGTGTGCTACCACCACATGACCAGAAAGCTTCTTTCTTTATTAAGTACCCAGTCTTGGGTGTTTTCTAACAGCAACACAAAACAGATTAACACATTTATTACCCACAAAAATAGTCCTACAAGATTTCCCACTTTACTAATTGGGCAATCTTATGGGATGCTGGCTAACCTCTGACTTCTCCTGGGAAACAGCTCCTAACTCCCCCTTCTCTGTTTCCCGGGTTCAAACCTTCTCTCACTGTCCATAGTCCTAGTGAGGGTCAAGGTCATCCAGACCCTTTTCTCTCCATCCTCCCAGCCCTGCGGTTGTCCTACCAGGATGTGTAACTGGGGCCTCTAGGAGTCTCTGTTTGGCTGAGGTTGGGTCTCTCATGCAAGTTGATTTGCTTTTCTAGGAGACTGAAGCTCGACGATATTTAATAACCTAGCTCTGTCATGGAGTGTGGCAGACAGTGACACTCCAGTCCCTCCCTCCTGGCCTTCTGCTCTCTCCACTGCCTGGCAGCCGGGAATAACTCAGGCCTCGTGATTCTGTGGTTTTCCTTTTCCAAGCCCCGCACTGAGCTCTGCCTCTCCTGGTAGAAAGGAAGATCGTGTTGCCAACGGCTCATAAAACACTAGTTTCCTAGCTCTTTTTAGATTTTAGCCAGTTTTAATAGACTCACCAAGTGGGACATTACTTTCAGGGGCTTTCCACATTTGGTCATTGCACTTGTAGACAACTGGGATTGCTTCTCAACCAGCTCTTGAATCTTTTCCACCCAGTTCAGTCTTAGCAACCAAAACTGCTGCTTGTATGCCTGATCGCCACCCAGAGCTCAGGCACTTCCTCCTCAAGTTTTCCTGCCTATTTTTAGTTCTGCTCCTATTCTGGGCTTTCTTTGGCTTTATATAGCTGTCGTCTGGCCGGCTGACCCATGCCTTCAGAAGAGAATGCTACACTTGAGCCTTCGTTGAGAGACCGTTCTTTCCATCTTTAGCCCATGTTCTCTTCAGTGCCTCCCTGACTAAATTGATTCATGTGGCTGAAGTCAATGAAGGATCAGGAGGCCATGCATAGGCCTCTGGGTGGGGCAGTTAGGTCACAGAGACTGAGGTCAGAGTGCCCTTGTATTCGCTGCTCTGAGCTATCTCTCCAGTGTATCCGTGAGCCGTAGAGACGAAAGTGGCCGGTCAGCAGCAGCAACCAGAGGATAGAAGTAGGAGCCAAAATGCCTAGAAAGGACTCCAGATATATCTCCCAGGAAGGCCTTCACTACCTTCAGGAAGAAGTCAAGACCACACACACACACACACACACCTTTTCAAAATCCGTTCAGTTCCAGGCCAATCCTGTCCAACCCGATAAGAGCCAATAGAAAGGAAGGTACACTGCAATCCCCACAAGTGAGGCAGATCTATGGCCTTTTTGAGAGCAAAGGCTGTGACTGGAATGTGCTTCTCATGCAGTGTGAGGGAGGTGGGAAGGAAGGGAGAACAGTGTTCAGTTTTTCAGGCACTGGCCTAAATGCTAGGCCTAGTTTCACCATTTGATCATTAGAGCCCCATATAATCACTATCCCTTTTTACAAATGAGGATACTGAAATATGAATTAATACTTTGCTCAAGGTCACCAGCCAGTAAGGGCCAACATTCAAGTTTGGACCATCTGTATCCAAAGTCTAACCATTATCTGCTTCCCAACCAAGGTTCCACAAAAGACAAGACATGTGCATGGCAATATTTATATATTGCTGCTAGAAATAAATTGAAAATAACCTAAACATCTGGTAACTGAAACTCAGGAGACTATAATTTAAATTATTGAAATGATGCTTGTAAGGGCTGGGGAAATGGCTCAGTGGCTAAAAGCACATCTTGATCTTAAAGAGGACCCAGGTTCAGTTTTCACCACCCACATGGTCCATGACCCCAGTTCTAGAGAACCTGATACCCTCTTCTGGTCACCTCGCACACCAGGTATGCACATAGTACATAAACATCCATGCAGGAGAAACACTCATATGCAGAAAATAGATCTAAAAAATATTGTAGTCATTCATAATGGCGGGTGCATTTAATGTCAACTTTCAGGAGGTAGAGTCAGATGAAGCTGTGTGTATTGAGGCCAGTCTGTTCTACATAGTTCCAAGCTGGCCCTACATAATGAGACCCTGTCTTACAAAACAAAACAAGAGGAACATTACCTCAAAAAACACCAAATAACTTACTGTAATGTAGTCTACTCCTATAGTGGAATGATACTCGGAGTTTAAGTTGCTCTTTTTTTAATGTGGGACAAAACCGGCAGTATAGAGTGATCTGTCTTCTTTAGGTAACTAGACATTCAGAAAAATATGACTTATAAGATAGTAAATGGCTGGAAAACTTTCCATTCAAGAGAGCCATAGCGTCTGTCCACTTTCCAAAAACTTAGGTACTTAGTCCCGTTCAAACTCAAGGTCAGACTAGCCTTAGTGTCAAGCAGTAATACTAGCAGTACCCACTAGAGCCACTAGGTGCCGCCGGTGCTTCACATTAAACTCCAGCTTGCCTTTCAAACAACCAAGGCCCTACCACCACCAATCACTGGCCGACAGGTCCTGGGCCACACACACTTCCCTTTCCAAATGGTTCGCCCTCTTTTCTGCTTCATTCTTTGGGTTTTTTGTTTGGTTTGGTTTGGTTTTAGAAAAGGTCTCTCTTTGTAGCCTTGTCTGGTCTAGAATTCTGTCAGTGGTTCTCAACCGTCTTAATGCTGTGACCCTTTTAATTCAGTTTCTCATGTGATTTTTTTCATAACTAATTGATTTTGCTACTCTTATGAATGGTAATGTAAATATCAGTTTTCCAGTGGTTTTGTGAGACCCCTGTGAAAGGGTTGCATGACACCCCTTCCCACCGTGGGTTGCAACCCACAGGTTGAGAAGCGCTACTCCATTTAGACTAGATTGGCCTCAGACACAGAGACCCACCTCCATGTGCCTCCCCAGTGCTGGTATTGAAGACAAACACCACCTTGCCAGCCTCGCCGCTGCATCTGGCTCTGTCTTTTCTAGTTCAGTGAGTGCTGGAGCTGGAGCTGCTCGCTCCGTACTACGGACTAGTCCAGTGATAGGAAAATGGACCGCATGGAGATGGGTGCCCCGAGAGGAGGAGAAAAGAGAGTGGATTTAATGAAGATCCAGAGAAGTGAAGGATGCCCTCCTTAAAGTTCAGGGCTAATCCCTTGTATCCAGCATTAGAGACATGAAGAGATGCCTAAAAACCAGTTTGACTGGGAAGCCCAAAGAGAAAAACACAAAAGAAAACGACCCATTGGCAGCCACCTTGGTACACAGGGCTGCACTGAAGCCAGTCCTCCCAAGGTGTCACCAACACTTGGGCTGAGTCACTCCAAACCCAGCCCACAGTAACAAAACCTGGGAGACACGTCCACAAGGCCAAGGGCCAGAGCAGTGTCCTCACGGCCACCGTGCTCCTCGTGAGCATCCAAGAGCATGTGACTAGTGCTCATTAACCCTGATTCATGGCAGCACCGAACACAAAGAGGCCATCACTGCCCCTTGATCAAGTGGGGAAACTGAGGAATGGAGTGGGGAAGCAGCTTTGCCGCATGAGTCAGTGGTAGCAGGTCATGAGTTCATTTACTCCTTCACGGTCAGGAGTAAACATGGCTGTCCAGGGCCAGAGGAGGGAGGGCCTTCCATCCAGTGCCCTCTCCATACCTGGAGAGCCGTAGAGCTAGAGAAAAAGTTGCAAAGGCTATGGCCTGACTCCCGTGAGTTCCAGGCGGAGGAACCCGAAGGTCAGAGTGGGAGATGACAGCCAAGATGGCACAGAGGCTGTGGCCAAGCCCGTGATCTGACCATCTGGACTCAAATACTGGATGTACGCGTTGTCAGTCTGTCTTCCGAGCCAGCTCCTCAGGGCCTCTGATTCTTTTTATGTAAAAGGGGCAGCAGTGGTCAGTGTTCATGTCAAAGGGCCGCTTGAGAGCCAAAGGACCTAATGTTTGTTACGCGGTTGCTAAGCAATCCGTAGCTGCACACCTGACCACTCGTGCTTCCAGGTTGTCGAGACTTTTGGGTCTGAGGAAAGGAATGGGTGTTGGGCTCAGGCAAAAGCATCCCAGAATTTCTTGTTCATCCTTGCCGTGGGTAGGATTCTGTTCGCCCAGCGCTCTCCACCATCAGCAGAGGTGCTGGTACTTCAGCCCGATGCCCAGTTTTAGAAGCATCAGGAAGCATCTTGGGCAACAAAACACAAACTGAGATAACCACATTCCTGCCAGCAGCCTCCTCCAGCCTTGGCTCAGGGCCCAGTAGGGCCACCCTTAGGAGAAGACAACAGGCAAGCTAATTATAGGCTTGGCCCGCTGGGCTGTGGATACTGCTTGTTTGGCCTTCACAACTTACCTGAGTCATCTATCCTGTGGCCACTTGAGCCTGGACCTGGACTAGCAGGCCACAGGGAGTCTGGAGCCCCTTCCCTGTGCTCAGTCCCGTCAGCTGTAGCACTCCCTGCCTGTTTTCCCCTCAGAAAGCCAGTTGAGGCAGATTAGCACCATAGATGGAGCTTCCAACTGAGCCAGGAGCCTGGCTGGGGCCTGATCAGAGGCCAGAAGGCCTGGGGCCTACTGTGAGGGGAACACGGAGCTGGAGTCCCGGAGTCTCTGGAAAGTCACTTCACAGGTCAAAATAAAAGGCAGAGAATGAACAGGGCAGTAGCCGCCTCCTTCCACCACACCAGCACACCTCCATCCTCTCTCCCTGAGTCTCACTGGTCCGCAGGGACCACGGCTCTCCTGCCCCTTTGTGGTCAACTGTGATCTGGGCTCAGTTCCCATAAGCTTAGCCCAGGGGTTTTTCAAAGTAAAATGAGGACAAATATGGGTGCTGTGTTTTAAAAATCAGACTTAAAATCACAAGAGAGTTAGAAACATTTTTAAGGCGTCAAAAGTGAGAATCAACAACAAGAAAGTCCTCAGCTCTTTGGACTTAGTGCATTAGGGAGACAAGGGTGTGGCAGGAGAAAAACTAGGGGTACTCTCTGTGAGTCAGGAGGGGATTGTTTGTGCCCTGAGGGTTTCCATAGCAGGGCTCATCTGTACACTGGAAGGCCGAAACGGAAAGCTGTGAACCAAGACTCGGGAGGGAGAGACAGGGGGGATCAGGAGTTCAAGGTCAGCCTTGGAATAAATGGTGAGTTTAAGGCCAACATGAGCTACATGAGATCTTGCTTAAAAAAATAATAAACCAAAGGGGCCGTGAGTGGGATAGGACAAAAAACAGGAAATGATGTGGGTGTTGTTTCGTTTTGCTTCTGTTTTTGAGAGGGAGAAAGAGAGGAAGGGGAAGGGGGGAGAGGGAGAGAGTTGTGCATTCGTTCGCCTCTGAGGAGGCCAAAGGCCATAGGTCTCCTGGAGCAGGAGTCACAGGAAGTGAGTTGTCTGACATAGATGTCTGGAGTTGAACTCAGGTCCTTCGGAAGAGTAACACTTGTTCTTAACTACTAAGTCACCTTTCAGCCCCCCACCCCCACCCCTTTTTTTATGTGTGGGTGATTGGAGGGGTCTACCATGGCACAAGCGTGGAGGTCACAGGACAACTTTGGAGTTGTTGTTCATCTACCTTTAGGTGGGTCCCAGGGGTCAAATTTAGGTTCTCATAACAGTAGCCATCTCACCAACATGTTCTTTTGGTTGTTTTTTTTCCTCCGTTTTATTTTATCTTTCTTTCTATCTATCTATCTATCTATCTATCTATCTATCTATCTATCTATCTATCTATCTATTTCGAGACAGGGTTTCTCTGTGTAGCCCTGACTGTCCTGGAACTCACTCTGTAGACCAGGCTGGCCTTGAACTCAGAGTGCTGGTACTTAAGGCTTACAACTCTGCCTTCCTTCCTTTTTTCTTTTCTTTTTTTTTTTTTTTGGACAGGGTCTCGCTATGTGGCTTGCCACTTGCCGTGTAGACAAGGCTGGACTCAAACCCAGAGACTGTGCCTGCTGAGCCTCCCCCGTGCTGGGGTTAAAGACGTGTGCCACTCACCCTGCTCTGTGTTCTACTATTTGAGACAGGTTCTCTTGTAGCCCAGGTCAGCTTTAAACTCTCCATCCTCCTGCCTCTACCTTGCAAACACCGGGACCACAGGCATGCACCATGATGCTTGGCTGTTTTAAGGGAGCCATCCCTTTGGAGTAGAAATGAAGCTCTCTGCTCCCCAGGCGAGTGGAGCACCAAGAGGCCGCCCGAGAGCCTTGCCCAGTCTCAGGTCTCCGTCTCTGCAGCTTCCACATCATTAGAGGCTGGGTGACACCCTCTGCTATCTAAGCCTCAGTGCTCCTGTCGCCACCCACAGCCCCTCACCCCTTTCTACCCTTCACGAAGTGAGCCTGATTACAGACTGCCCCCTGGGGGGAGGGAGAGGCAGGAGGGTGGAGAGAGACCTAGTTCTGGCCTTGCTGACTAAAAGGATGACCTCAGTGTCATAATGACTGGCTTTCTGGTTAAGCTGCCAACCTGGGTGCCTCCCCACACTGGCCTTTAAGATAGCTCCGCACAGGATATTGTGTTGGCCAAGAGCAGCTGGACTCCTGTAGCAGGCATCTGTCAGGAGCTGGTCCAGCCTCAGCCTCAGTACTACCCCATTAAACAGGACTCAGAATAGAACCCCCCTCCCCCAGGACAGAACTCTTCTTTTGGTTTGATTTGTCTAGACAGGGTTTCTCTGTGTAGCCCTGGCTGTCCTGGAACTCTTCTCTGTAGAGCAGGCTGGCCTCGAACTCAGAAATCTGCTTGTCTCTCTTGAGTGCTGGGAGTAAAGGTGTGCTGGCCCGGCTCCAGGACAGGACAGAGCCTGGAACCTGTGACTCAGGGAGACTCTTATCACTCTGTAATCCGAGGGGAAAATCAGGGCACTGAGTCTAAGTATGACTTTGTACATGTAAGCACTATGCCGGTTTCAAAGTGAGACTGGCAGTGTACGCCGTCCATACCTGTAACCTCCGCACTCAGGGCCAACGAGATTCGCTCCATGGAGACCTGGAGGCCGGAGGTCAGTGGCCAGATCCCAATTTGGGTTGCAGGACACCCTGATCAGCCTTTTTGTGTGTTAATTCGTTTGCTTGTTTGTTTTCTGTGATAAGCCATTCTGACTGGAAGCCTCCTCTTACATCTCTATC
This sequence comes from Tokudaia tokunoshimensis, assembly GCA_036184795.1. Classification (NCBI taxonomy): domain Eukaryota; kingdom Metazoa; phylum Chordata; class Mammalia; order Rodentia; family Muridae; genus Tokudaia; species Tokudaia tokunoshimensis. The sequence goes on along the minus strand of BTHU01000002.1, from coordinate 51,683,278 downwards.
TCTGAGGGAAGGCAGCAATTAACAATCAAGAAAATACCCCCACAGACATACATGCCCACAGGCAAGTCCGATGGAATCACTTCCTCAGTTGAGAGTTCTCCCAGGTGTGTCAAGTTGACAAGCAAGATTAGCCACCACACTGTCACAACAAAATCAAAAACTGAATGAAAGACTAGGAAGAAAAGAAAGAAAGAAAGAAAGAAAGAAAACAGAGATCCTGGGCTGGAGAGATGGCTCAGCGGTTAGGAGCCCTGACTTCTTTTGCAGCTCTGGAGTTCAAATCCCAGCAACCACATGGTGGCTCACAACCATCTATACAGCTACAGCATACTCATATACATAAAATAAATAAATCTTTTTAAAAAAAAGAGAAAAGAAAAGAAAACAGAGATGCCAGGAAGAAAGCCCCAAGGAATCAGGCTGCAAACCATGGACCAGGAAGTGACTCAGGACATCTGAGCTGTACACCAGAAGGGGACAGGCATCTGCCCCTTTCCCTGGGCTCAGGAGCTCTAGGTCCTTGAAGACTGTCCTTGAACACTGCTGAAACAAGTTATCCATTCTCGGCGAGAATCTAGACAAGCCTTTGAGAGATCTGATTTTGGGCCCCTCCAACTACCCAAGCCGGAATTTTGTGCCATGGAGTTGACAGTGGAGACAGCCTCCATTTGTTTCAAACTTGTGATTCTCCTCAGCCTTGGAAGTGCTGAGATTACAAGGAAGAGCCCTCATGCCTCGCTAGCCCCAAGCCCTTTGATATTTTGAGGAATCCCAAATGGGCTTTCCATGTATGTGTTCTTGGATAGCCCAGTGATGGCCAGGCCTCATGAAGCAGCTTCCATCCATTCCATCCGCCTCCCTGGCTCCGAGTTTAGCTCCTACCGGCTGACCTTGCACATCCCCAAGCTACTGGGGAGTCACAGCTGCCTTGTTTCCACCGGTTCCAAGCAGTGCTCCCTGTCTCCATGGTGATGACCCCTCCCAATTCAGTGCCAAGCTTGTCGACTGACTACCTCGAAGCCATATGAGCAGTTGGGCTAGCTTATGACCCTTACCCTCCAGGGTATGTCCAACCCACAGCCAAGGGTCTCATGGACCTCAGGATAGCTGTGAATGAGACCCAACACAGAATCATAAAATTACTTAAAACATTGAGAGATTTTTTTTAAATTTATCTTTATTTTATGTGCATTGGTGTTTTGCCTGCATGTATATCCGTGTAAGGGTGTCCAATCTTGGAATTATAGACAGTTGTGAGCTGCCATGTGGGTGCTGAGATATGAACCCTGGTCCTTTGGAGGAGCAGCCGGTGTTCTTAGAGGCTGAGCCATCTCTCCAGCCCCGAGATTTTTTTTTTCTTTTAATTTTGCAACTCAATTTTCTGATTCATGAACTTTATAGGCAACATCATGTCATAATGTCAGAACACTGGGCCACCTGGCTGACGTTGAACTGAGACACATGGCCACTCAGCTCTGCCACTCAGTCCTCCCCCCTTCCGCCCAGATCCTTCCGCCCATTTCCTTTGGCACCTGAAAACAGTTTTGTTCTGTGGAACCAGGGCAGGAGCATGTGCCTCCTCTGTCTTAAGAAGCTACGCATCCCTGTTCCATTATCAGCAATATCAATCTTAGTGCTTTTCCCTCAAAACAAAGTTACTGGGTGTCCGAGAGGTAAATGGCAGTTTGTACCAGAACAGGATTCTGATGAGAAGTTCGTTTTGATCTTCTTCAGGGCACATTGAGAATCTGAGGATTGAGTTTCTTCAGAGCACAGTGTCACGTCAGGGTACAAGGAATAAGTAAGACAAATTGAGGGTGGGAAGAGGTGACTGCCCAAGCATGATGACCTTTGACCTCTCAGAACTCAGCTGCCTGGTCGGCCATGTCCTCCGCATCCCTACACATAACCAAGCATTCAGCACATGCCTGGTCCAGAAGGGACCTCAAAGGTGTGTGTTGATTATGTGAACAAATAATATGTTTACAGTTACCTGTAAGAGTTTGGGGGTATGGCAGAGTTCTTGGTGCAACCCTGACACTGGATGAGAACTCCCTTCTGCTCATATGAAAGAACTACTTCGAGGGACTAGAGGTGTAGTTCAGGGGAACACTGACTATTGACTATGTCCGAGGTACCAGGTCTGATCCCCAGCACACACACACACACACACACACACACACACACACACCACAACCAAAACAACAACAGTAAAATCTTACTTTGAGCCCCAGAGGTACTGGAACACATACATCTTTGATCCTAGTATTCAGGGGGCAGAGGTGGGTAGATCTCTGTGAGTTTACGGCCGGCTTGGTCTACAGAATGAGTTCCACAATAGCCAGAGCTATACACAGAAATCTTGTCTCAAAAAAAAACAAGGAAGGAAGGAAGGATGGATGAATGGGAGAAAAAAAAGAAAAAAATAGTCCTCCTTTGAAAGTGCCCCAGATGCCGGGACTGGCAGTGTATGGCTTTCACCTGTGACCTCAGTGCTTATGAGGCTTAAGGCAGGAGGATCATGAAATTGAATTCAGCCCAGGACTACTACATAACAGAAACTCTGGATCATATTTTGGTGGGGGAAAAACAGAAAGAAAAGAGACGAGGGGAGAGGAGGGGATCTGGAAGGCTGCCCCCTGCAGATAAGAAGTATCCAAGCCAAGTAGGAAGTAGAGAGCAAAACCAGCTCAGGGTTGGGAGGGGAAATTTGGGGTAAGTTTAGGCAAAGAAATGATGGAAGCTCTGTGCCCAGCAAGTGTGTGGCCCAGCTTTATTAACGGATATTAATTGTAGTGTGTGTGTGTGTGTGTGTGTGTGTGTGTGTGCTTGTCTGTCCTGCACAAGTACCTGCCTAGTGCTGGCTGAGACCAGAAGAAAGCATTGGATACTCTGGAACTGCCATTTGGATCATTGTGAGCCACCATGTGGATGCTGGGAATTGAACCCAGGTCCTCTGCAAAACCAACAAGTGCTCTTAACCACTGAGCCATCTCTAGAGCCCATTAACAATTTTTTTTTGTTTGTTTTTTTTGGTTTTTCGAGACAGGGTTTCTCTTTTTAGCCCTGGCTGTCCTGGAACTCACTTTTGTAGACCAGGCTGGCCTCGAACTCAGAAATCCTCCTGTCTCTGCCTCCCAAGTGCTGGGATTAAAGGCGTGCGCCACCACCACCCGGCAACAATATTTTTTATAAGATTTCTTTTTTTAAAAAAAATATTCATTTTTTTCTTATTTATATGAGTACACTGTAGCTGTCTTCAGACACACATAAGAAGAGTACATCAGATCCCATTACAGATGGTTGTGACCCACCATTGGTTTCTGGGAATTGAACTCAGTGCTTTTAACCGCTGAGTCATCTCCCCAAACCTGTTGCCCTGTTTGTTTGTTTTAACAATACACACACACACACACACACACACTTATCTTTCATGTCTCGATGTCTGGTAAGGTCAGAAAAAGGCATCTGTTTGTCTGGAACTAGAGTTATGAATGGTTCTGATCCAACACATGGGTGCTGGGAATAGAACCCAGGTCCTCCAACTACAGCATCAGGTTCTCTTAGCCATGAGGTTCTCTTAGCTCTCCGGTCCAGTTTACACTCTTTTATTTAAAGTACAGCCCATATTCTCATCCTATTAGTAGTAGCAATGGTGTCCTTCAAAGCATTTCCCCTGCACAGGGTTTAGTCCAGATTGACATGCCACATTTAGTTGTAACTAGTTAAGTTCAGGTTGACATGCCACATTTAGTTGTAACTAGTTATTTAGTCTCCCCTGAGCCATAATCGTTTCTCATTCACTTTTCTTGTTATTCTTGACTTCATATGATCTTATAAAAGTTTTTTTTATTTTTTTATTTTATGTGTATGGCCAGACAGTGGTGGTGGATGCCTTTAATCCCAACACTTGGGAGGCAGAGGCAGGCGGATTTCTGAGTTCGAGGCCAACCTGGTCTACAGAGTGAGTTCCAGAACAGCCAGGGCTACACAGAGAAACCCTGTCTCAAAACCCCCCCCCCCCAAAAAAAACAAATTGTATGGGTGTTTTGGCTGCATGTGTCTGTAAACTATATTTGTGCCTGGTGCCTTAGGATCCTCTGAGACCAGAGTTACAGATGGTTGTGTGTGCCACATGGGTCCTGGGAACTGACCCTGGGTCCTCAGAACTCTCACCACTGAGCATTATCCCATTTCTCAGATGGCCTTTTATAAATGCCAGTTGAAAGCACGTCCCCAGTTTGAGTATGTATGTATGGTATTTCCTGGTGATTAGATTCTAAATATATTTTTTTTCTTATTTTGTTTTTAAATTTTCCTTTTATTTTTTTCTGTGCTCTCCTGTATTCAGGTTCCTGAAGAGACTGAAGAAGGGATGGGATCCCCTGGAGCTAGAGCTACAGGCAGCTGCTAGTCACCCAGCCTGGTGCTGGGAATGGAATTCAAGTTCCCTGAAGGGCCGCAGCTGTTTTTCACATCTGAACCATCTCTCTAGCCCCTCAACAGGGTTTCTCTGTGACCCCTGACTGTCCTGGGACTCACTCTCTAGACCAGGGTGGCGTGGAACTCAGAAATCTACGTGTGTCACCAGTGCTGGGAAAACAAGCACTTTTGTTGATTTTTTTTTTGAGACAAGGTGTCATGGAGTGTAGGCTGGCCTCAAACTCAACAGGTAACAAAGGATGACCCTGAACCTCCTTCCTACTGGTCCTCCCTTCCCAAAAGCTGAGATTAGACATGTATGCAATCCTGGCTCACAGTTGATGTTGTAGTCAACTAAAAAATTATTTATTTGTGTGTGGGGGAGGTATGGAGATCGGAGGATTGTTTACAAGAGTTGGCCCTCTCGTGCCATGCGAGTTCCAGGAATTGAAAGCAGGTCATCAGGCTGGGCAGCAAGCACTTTTTACTGCTGAGGCAGCTCATTGGTCCTTTTGTTTTGCTTTGTTTTTGAGACAGTCTTGCTATCTAGCTCTGGCTGGCCTGGCACTTACAATGGCTCCTCCTGCCTCTGCCTTTCTCTTGCTGGGATCAGGTGAAGGTGTGACCCTGCATGCCCGCTAGGTTACATTGTTGACTGAACTATTCAGTAAGTAATAGCATATCATGAGATTCCACACACATGGGCACATAGTATCTTTTAATGAGACAGTCTTTGTTCTGTCACCATGTTGCCCTGATCACACCTACTCTGCTCTGATCTAGAGGCTAAGCAGGGTCTACCCTGCTTAGTACTCAAATGGGAGATGCAGGTTTTGATCTCTTGGTTAAGATATCTAATCTCTTTTCCCTGTTATTATCTGCCCTTTTGTAATTATGAGTAATTTGTGGCAAATTAGTTTAAGACTCCATGAGTGCCCTATTTCTCACCTTTGCCCCCTCCCTGATTCTGCATCCAATAGCCTGGATCAATTTTTACTAAGATGTGTCTTTGTTGCTACTATTACCTGTGGCCCAAAGCTTTCATACCAACATATCTTATAAAATGTTCACTATGAAGAATATGCAGCCTGGTCTCTTGAAAGCAGAGCTCAAAGGATGTTTTTGCATCTTAAGGATGGCTAGGGAGGGGCTTGGCCCTCCACCTGGATGGTAGCATTAGCTGTGGGTTTCCTGCTGGCTGCGGGCCCAGGACCTTGTGACAGACAGGACTAGAACACACTGAGGCGTCCCAGGGGAGCCCTTGCCACCCTCTGACAAGCTGTCCTTTGTGTTCTCCCCAAGACTTCTAACCTTTTCCCTTTTTCTAGCCCAGGCTTGTTTGGCTCACCACCCTTTCTCACAGATTCCTGGACGTTTCTAACTGGACATCCTGTTGTCACCACAAACTTAGCAGAAGCCACATCCCATTTTCTGTCTAGGTTGTCATAGCTACAATGGTTACAAAGGCTGGAAGCCTTGGTGACAACCTTTATATACCTACTGAGTCACCTCTCCAGCCTTCTTTTCATTTTTCTCAGCAGGATCTCAGTGGACAGGTGTGGCTGGCCATGAACTCTCAATCCTCCTGCCTCAGCATCCCCAGTACTTGGATTGTCTGTTTTGTTTTAACAGCTTTTATGAGACAGCTGTTCTTCCCAAAAACACACACAGCAGAGCCTCGATCTGGTGACTTTTAAATGTCCCTTTGTCACTGGTTTCCATCCCTTAAGGACTCAGCGACACTCCCAACTTCAAAACAGCTCACCGCTCTGAACTCTATAGAATATCCTTTCAGCGATGCAGGCACAATTATTTTCTGCTCACATGTCAGCTGACAATGCCATTCTACCACAATGGCCAAAAAATGTGGGCTCTGGGGCTAGGCATTATGGTGTGTCTGTGATCCCAGCTCAGAAGGCTGAGTCAGGAGGATTGTCATGAGTTCAGGGCCAGCTTGAGCTACATAGTAAGAATCAGGCTAGCCAAGGTATCTTCTTTAAAAAATAAATAAATAAAAATAAATAAAGCAGGCTCTGGTATCAACAGCCCTGACATCAATTCTGGCTTTGCTATTTGTTACTTTGTGACCTTCAGTGAATGACTAAACTCTCTGTACCTCATCCATAAAATAAGGATTAATATTATTCATCTTATCAAGTTTGATGTGATAACTAAATGATTTAAAACAGAAGGTACTTGAGCATATAATATCACATGACCTAGAAATTTAAGTATGTACCCAAAAGAAATGAACACAGGACGGGGTGTGGTGGCACATGAAACCCTAGTTCTTGGGAGGCCGAGGCAGGACGATTGTGAGTTCCAGGCCAGCCGGGACTGAAGAACGAGACCTTGTCTCTTAGGAACACTCCAAACATGGTGAGACACCGCTACAAGTCTCAGAATTCAGGAGGTAGAGGCAGAAGGATCAGTTCAAGATCATCCTTAGCCACGTAGTAAATTGGAGACCATCCTGTGTTACGAAAGAACCTACCCTAAACACCCAGAAAGAAATGAGACAAAATTCAAGTTTGACACAGACTAGGAAAACCTGCCAATCAAAAGAAACCAGACATAATTTTTCTTTTTTTCTTTTTTGAGACAGGGTCTCACTCTGGCTAGCCCTGCCAACCTGGAACTAGGAGAGATTCGCCTGCCTCTGCCTCCTGAGTACTAGGATCAAAGGCGTGAGCGAACATAGGGAGCCCCACAAATGTTAATGTGTGTGACTATGATTCCATTTACTTGAAGGAGGGAGGGAGAGAGAGAGAGAGAGAGGGAGGAAAGGAGGGGGAGAGAGAGAGGGAGGGAGAAGGGAGAGGGAGGGATGGGCTGGGAGAGAGGGTGGGTGGAGGAAACTCCTGAGGGTGTAGGAGGTAAGTGAAAAAGGAGTTTCTGTGAGAAGCTGTGAAACTTGTAGCAATGGGAGCCTCTGCCTGCCGCTGCTGAACAGTGGAGAGCAATGCTGAGTATGTGCAAATGTTACTTAACTTTACAAGTAAAACGGTTACATTGGCAACATTTCTTTAGGTGTATTCTACCACAATTAAACAATCCCTTCTGCAAGAAAGGAGTCTCTCAGCAGTGTGGTAGATGGTCAGTACAGACCGCGTTCTGTCTCTCACACTGCTGGGCTATCCAGGCCCACACTTAGTCAATGACCCATGCACTCACTTTGCTCCAAAGCCTGGACCTCCAGATCCCGAGGTATGATCCTGTTTGAGCAGCTTCAGGGGACCAGCCCCAGGGGAAGTGACTCATAGAAATCAAATTCCCTCACAGTAGCCAGCCAGTTCTCCAGATGTGCATTCTTGGAAAACTTTATGGAAAAACAACTGTGCTCTACAGATTGCTTAAAGAGTTGCAGAGGGCAGGAGCAAGGGAACGTTGGCCACTGGTAGCACTGGTCTGTAACTCTGGGCTCCCTTGCCCTCTGTAAGAACGACTTTTGCAGGAGTGTGCACTGTTCAGGACATCTACCCACTGGGGATCAAACCCTGGAACACACGATGACTAGCACTGCTTTGTCTTCCATGTTGAAGGTAGATCCTCTGGAACATTTATCCATTTATTTAAAATTTTCCAGTACTAGAAATCAAACCCAGGGGCTTATATATGCTAGTCAAGTGTTCTACCACCGAGCAAATAGTCATAATCCCCAACCTCCATCTGCCTTTATCTTGGTAAGACATTCATCTATTCCTTTTGTATTTTTTGTTTTGTTTTGTTTTGTTTTTGAGGCAGGATCTCATTTTGTAGCCCAGGCTGCCCTAGAACTCAGAATCCTCCTGCCTCAGCCACTCAAGTGCTAGGATTGCAGGCATGCACCATCATGCTTTGCTAGGACATTCGTTAGTCGAATTCTAAAACTACTGTTCACTTGTAAGCCCTCTGTATTCTAGATGTAGCTCTCCTTCTTGGAATTCTAGAAGATTTTCCAAGCCATCAGCATTAGCTATGATTGGCTGATTTCAGGGGGGAAATCTATACTCTAAGCCTTTTCCTTTCTCTAGGAAGGTAACCATGTCCACGTTGTGAGGACACCTCCGCACAGCTATATGCTGGCTACAGTGCTCCACTGCTGCTCACGGTTCCTGATGTCACTTACTGTGTCCTGTCCACTCCTTCAACAAGCATCATTCCAGCAGCTGCTGGGGGGCTGGTCATGTGCTAAGTACTAAGGATACAGCGGTGGACCAAATAGACCCATCTTCACAGCCGATAGCTGAGTGGACAAGGTGACTAAAAGCAGAACGGAAAGTTCGCAGGGCTGGAGCTAGCGTTCAGGCAGTAGACTACTTACCTAGGATGCACAAAGCCTTGGGCCCAGGGCCCAGTGTGGTAGCATAAATGGGTGTGGTGGCAAATGCCTGTAATTCCAGCAATTGGGATGTGGAGGCAAAAGAATCAGAAATTTCAGAGCTGTCCTCCTCAGCTACACAGCCAGTTCAAGGCCAGTCACAGCTATGGGAGATCCTGCCGCTAGTTAGCTGGGCTGTTTTTGCTTTTGCTTTGTTTTGTTGATCAGGGTTTCTCTGTGTAGCCCTGGCTGTCCTGGAACTCGCTCTGTAGACCAGGTTGGCCTCAAACTCAGAGATCCACCTGCCTCTGCCTCCCAAACGCTGAGATTAAAGGCGTGCACCACCAACTGCCATGCTGAGATTCTGTCTTTAAAATTCTTAATTTAAAATTTAGAACTTAAGAGTTGAAGCTTATGAAGGAGTACTTGCCTTCACACAAAAGCTGGGAAGATAGTCAGCAAAATGCTTTAATAGTTGAGTTTGATCCCTAAGAATCTATATAAGAATGCTGACCATGGGTGCACATTTTTATAATCCCAGCACTAGGGAGGTAGAGATAGGAGGTTCTCTGAGGCTCATTGGTTGGCTAGCCTTGCCTACTGAGTGAGCTCTAAATCAAAAAAGAGTTTCTGTTTTAGAAAGCAAGATGGGGTGGGGCAGTGGTGGTGCATGTCTTTAATCCCAGTACTCAGAGGCAGAGGCAGGCAGATCTCTGCCTTCGAGCTAGCCTGGTCTGTAGAGGTGAATGTATGTGTACATTCACACATACAAAATGTTATTTGAGATTAAACCTCTCCTGCCTCACTAACAAGGCTCCTTCTACTCAGAAAGTTTTATTTGTCTTTATAGTTCTCCCCAACCTCCTGAGCCTCAAGAACATTCTGGCTGGCGTGGTCTTCTGAATATCCTTAGAGGTGGCAAAGCTCACTGGTTGGTTGACTTTGGCTCTGATTTGCAGGAAAAGGTGTTCCTGGTTAAAGTCTGGCAAATCAACCATGTGATAAAGCTAGGCAGTAACTTAGTTGTTACTTAGGGTTGGCCTAAGGCTGCTTGTATTCTAATGCTAATTTGGGGCCCCCCAAGACAGGTTACCCCAAAGATGAAAGAGTCTTCATGGAAGTCAGAGTGACCCTGCCCCCAGTTCATTGAGATTGGTAAATAAAGATGCCAATAGCTGGGCAGAAGAAACATAGGTGGGGTTGAGGTTTCTCTGGTTGGGAAGAGGGGATCACAAGGAGGGAAGGAGGAGAGAGAAGCCCCGCCATGGAAGAAAGTGCAGGAGAGGAAAAAGGAGAAGCTGCCTTTTTTTTTGGGTCGGCTGAGCCATGAAAAGGCGGCCCTGAGGGCTGCCCCATAGGAGGTAAGAGTCAGACAGAACACAGAAAGTGGTAATAACTCCGGGTTATCAATAGAAAGTACGTTCTAACAGTATGGAGGGTGGACAGCTGCCCAGCTCTTGTGCTGTTTAAGGCATATGAAAAGTAAGGATGTGTGTGTGTGTGTGTGTGTGTGTGTGTGTGTGTGTGTGTGTCTTTCATCCAGGAACTCAATAACCAAAGGTGGGGTAGAAGCTCTGGGCTCAGGACTTTTAATATTTACTACTACACTTCGTGGGCAAACGAATAGTAAATAAGCAGCCTTCTCTGGGGCTAATTATTGTCTTGTACGAAAACTGCTTCTGGGGGCAGCTGCAACTCTGGAGAGCCAATAACCTTTGTCGGGACACCAGCTAAGAAAAGCAGTGCTGAGGGTGTGAGGGATGGCGGGCTCCTCGCTGCCCACAGCCAGGACCTTCCCATGATCCTGTTTTTTCATCTATAAAACAATCTTAACCATTTCTAGCTAGGAACTCCCAGGAGGAGGACGGAGCCTCTGGCTGAGTGTTCCGGCCACATCTGTCAAATCACATTTAAGGATGGTGTAGTGCTGGGTGATCAGCCCAGCTGTGGGTGCTCACATCTGGATTCAGATCCAAGCTCTGTCCATCAAGAGTCAACCAAATACAAGTGACTCAGCCTCTGTGTGTACAGGTGGACAGAAGCGCCTATGTCTGGAGGACAGAGATCAACTTGGGGTGTTGTTCCTCAGGTACTAGCTACCTTGTTATTAGTATTTTTTGTTGTTTCTTTGTGTGTGCCTGAGATGGGCACATGCGTCAGGTTTGCACGACAAGCACCTTCACCCTTGAGCCATACCCCTGGCCCTACCACAGGTTTTGTTGTTATTTTTGCTTGTTTCTTTATTTGACCATGTAACTCTAGCTGTCCTGGAATTCACTATGTAGACCAGGCTGGCCCGGAACTCATAGAGATCTTCCTGCTTCTGCTTCCCGAGTGCTGGGACTAGCTTGACTAATACATACCTATACATACACATACATATACATTGTATACATACATATACGTCATATACAATATGTCACATACATACATATACATATGCACAGGGTTTCCCAGTGGTCTGAAGTTCACTGATTCCGCTAGGCTAGCCAGTGAATCCCAGGGATCTACCTGTTTCTGTCTGCCAGTGCTGGGATTACAAGTGTATACCACCATGCCAGCTCTTTTACATGGGTTCTAGAGAACCCCGTAAACCCGTGAACTCAGGACTTCGTGCTTACTTGGCAAGCATGTCCCCAGACTGTTCTGATCACCAACAGTCTCAGGTATGACTTCCTTGAGGCCATTCTTTAAGGTAGGAAAATTCAGCCGGGTGGTGGTGGCAGACGCCTTTAGTCCTAGCACTCAGGAGGCAGAGGCAGGCGAATCTCTGAGTTCGAGGCCAGCCAGGAACTCACACTACAGAGTGAGTTCCGGGACAGCCAGGAGTCCACAGAGAAACTCTGTCTTGAAAAAAAACAGGGATGGGGGAAAGGTGAGGAAATTCAGTGCATGAATGAGGAGCCATAAGGCACGGAGAACAGTGCTGGCCGGGGGTTGCTCCGGAAGGGAACGAGCAGTTCTTCAACCACAGTTCTGGTTCTTTAGCAGGGATAGATGCTCTTCTCTCTGTTCCGGTACCCGCCGTGGGAAGCACGGTACACGCCCAAGTTGTTCTAGAACCTAGTGTGGTGGCGTGTACCTGTAATCCCAGCACTTGGGAATGGGAGGTAAAGGGCTACATGCAGTGAGTTCAAGGCCGGTCTGGGCTATATAGCAAGACTGTCTTTAAAAACACACAAAATGCTGGGCAGTGGTGGCGCACACCTTTAATCCCAGCACTTGGGAGGCAGAGGCAGGCGGAGTTCTGAGTTTGAGATTAGCCTGGTCTACAGAGTGAGTTCTAGGACAACCAGGGCTACACAGAGAAACCCTCTAAAAACCAAAAAAAAAAGAAAGATCCATTCATGAATAAAGCACATGTGTATGCACACACACACACACACACACACACACACACACACACATACACACACACACACATACACACACACACACATATACACACACACACATACACACACACACACATATACACACACACACACACACACACATACACACACACCCACACACACACACACACACACACACACACACACACCAGTGCTTCCTTGTGGGTACACCCCCTGTAATAATGTCTGCCCTTCTGCCTTGCTCCCCACAGCTAAGAGACTCAGAAGCTCCCTGCGTCCTGGCAGGCCGACAGCAGGGGGTGTGGGCAGCAGCGTTAGTGAGGGCTGGAGTGAGTGCAGGAAACAGAGGGCCCTCTATTTTAAGCACTTGTCTCAGCTGTTCCTTGAGAACTGTACACTAGGGATTTAAAATAGACGGAGCCCTTCTGGTGACCAGTGCAAGGTAACAATCCAGCTGGTGCAGGGTCCACCCAATCCTGAGAGGCCTTAGGGCAGCAGTGGCCTTGTGCCGGGTCATAAGTGGGGGCTGCCTAAGTGTAGGCGCTCTGGGGGCGGTGCTCAGAGCGCTGCGGTTCCGGGAGGGCAGCAGTGCCTCAGAGGTCTATCACTAGAGAGAGCCTCGACAGCCTGTGCAGCTAGCTTCTTGCAGGCTTGGGCCTATTTTTAGGCCCTGTGGTAAGCTGGGTTGTCTCTGTTCTCAACGTACTACCAATTTGCCAGCAAGACATTCAGCAATATAGCCACGTCTGTCTCCCCGGCAAAACTGCAGAAGGACAGAAAACAGAGGCCCAGGCCCAGCTACTTCTCAGAGGAAAGGATTTGGCCTGAGCAGAGAGCTCAGTTGGTGAAGTGCCTGCTGAGAGAGCGTGGGGACTTGAGTTCTGCTCTCTAAGCACAGAAAAGCCAGGGAGCTGGAGGGATGCCTCAGCCATTAGAAGCACTGGCTGCTCTTCCAGAGGACCCAGAGTTGATCTCTAGCACCCATGTGGTGGCTCACAACCATCTTTAACTCCAGTACTAGGTGATCCAACACCCTCTTCTGGCCTGGTGCGCAGATATACGTTCAGGCAAAACACCTGTTGACATAAAAATATAAAATAAAAAAGCAGACATGACTGTACAGACTGTAATCCCAGAGGTGGGGAAGGGCAGAGTCAGGTGATCCCTGGAGCTTACTGGCCAGTCAGCCTAGCAGAACAGTGAGTCACCCTGCCTCAAAAAATGAGACGGCAGGCAACTGAGGAAGATATGACATCTATGACTTCTACTTCTGGATTCTACACGTGTGTACTCACATGCACACAAACCCACGCGCTCTGCACTTACTACACATAGTACATACACACCACACACTACACACACTGTACACACACATACACTGCACATATGCATATACATACTACATAGACACACTGTACACATGCATATACTGCACACACACACACACACACACACACACAGAGCAGCTCTTACCCCATCCTAAGGTAAGAGCCTGTCCATATATGATCTGGTGATCTGGTTCAAACAACCCCATAGTGAAGTTCTGCCCACACAGAGGGGATCACCATCCTCCCCACACAGGTCCAGAACAACTAACTCTGTCCTTCCCTTCCTCAGCCTTCCCCGGGTCAGACTCTTCCCCAGCAGGCAGGCCCTGGTGACTTTTAGAGTCACCTGGTAGCTTGTTAAAAACACAAGGGCCTGGGCCCCACTTTAAACCCATTACATCAGAGTCTATGAGGTGGATCCAGGCGTCTGAAAACTTTAAACAAGGTTCCAGATGATTCTGATTCACTCCAAACCTTGGAGTCCTGACTGGAGCCCCGATCAGTGGTGTCCTCTTTGATCGTTTCCTTGTTTGATTGAAACTGGAAACCCCAGAGGCTCAGGTTGCAGTCAACATAATGTGTGCCTCTCTATAAAACAGACTCTAGAACATACACAGACATACACACACACACACACACACACACACACACACTACACGGACTCTAGATCTTCGAAATAAAGAACTGGCTTCTCATTTATCCAGGGACTAGTATTTCTTGTATTATCAGATTCTGCCTTTTAAATATAAATTCTAATCAAGATCAGCGAGGGGACTGTGCTTAGGAGAGGCGGCCCGCTGGCACTGCCGTTTATGTAAGTGTCTATTCTTAGGCACTGGGGCTACAGCAAGGAATGGGCTAGACATTCCTGCCCTCGTGGAGTTGATGTCTTGATGAGAGAGACAGTTAATAAGTGAGTATACAGGTAAATAGACTCATTTCTGACAGAAACTGAGTCAATGGATTTGATGTTCTTAAACCCAAGTAACAGACAGTCACAATGCACTGGCTAAAGTTACAGGGTAATTTTTTTTTTTACCCTATTGGTGGAATGATTGTGTCTCTTCAATGTTCATATGTCACAGTTCTAACGCCTAGGGCCTAGGGCATGGCTGCACTTGGGCTAGAGTGCTTACCTAGCATCCATGGAGCTCTGGGCTCAACCCTGGCATGGCATAAACCAAATGTGGTAGCACACCTGGGAGCCCAGCACACAGGAGACAGAGGCAGGAGAATTAGAAGTTCAAGGTCGTTGACAATCCTCAGCTATATATTAGATTAAACTTCATCGTGGGCTACATGAGCCCAGAAAGAGAGGGGAGGGAGAAAGGAAGGAAGGGAAGGGAAGAGGAGGAGAGGGGAGGGGAAGGGAGAGCTGGGGTGAGGGAAGAACAGAAGGGAATGGAAGGGGAAGAGAGGGCAGGCTGGGGAGATGGCTCATGAGATAAAAATGCTGGACACGTTACCTGCAACCTGAGTTTGGATTCGCAGAACCCATATAAAAGCCAGAGGTGGCTTGTGTCTGTAGAGCCAACTGTCCTGCGCAAGATGGGGCAGTAACGGGAGAATCACAAGAATGTTCAGACAGCTAGCCTGGAGTTAGAGGTGAAATGGCGAACAGCAAGAAAGGCCGTACCTTAAACAAGGTGAAGATGACGACTGTCACCTGATGCTGTCCTCTGACCTCCATACACATGCCCTTACACTCAAACACACAAGTAATAAGAAGTATTTTAAAAGACAAGAAAGGTTTCTTGCTCTGATTCACCTTTCTAGAAAAATTAAAAAATCTCTCCAGAAGCTCTCCAATAGATTCCCCTCATATATCATAGAAAGTAATGCTCTCAAGGAGGGGGTGGGGTGAGATAGGCGGGGTGGGAGGGTTAGAGGATTGGAAGGGTTGGAGACAGACAGACAGGCAGGCAGGCAGGCAGGCAGACAGACAGACAGACACACGCACACACGCGCGCGCGCGCGCACACACACACACACACACACATACACACACACACACACACACACACACACACACACACACACACACACACCCCTTTAATCCCAGCACTCAGGAGGCAGAGGCAGGTGGATTTCTGAGTTCAGAGGCCAGCCTAGTCTACAGAGGGAGTTCCAGGACAGCCAGGGTTACACAGTGAAACCCTGTCTGGGGGGCTGGGGAGAGGGGTGGGAACGCACTGGATATGCTCAGCCACTAATGAAGAGACTGCCAAACACCTATCAGAATTTATTCCCACGAGGAGTGGTACTAGGAAGAGTAACCCAAACAAACTCTGAGTCGTATGGGCTGGAGGAAGGGGAAACGGCTGCTGGGAAGGCAGCCAGCAGAGTCTGCTAGAGTGTCCTGCCGAGAATCAAAACAGGCGGATGTGACAACATGAGGGGTGGTGACTGGAAGGGGCCAGTGTTCTCCAAGCGAGGGGAGGCTCTGGGAAACTGATGTTTTGGCTGCTTGCCCAACTGAAGTTGAGGAGTCGGCAGGCAAAAGGTGGAGCAAAGCATTCCAGACAACAGAGACCCTGTAGCAGGGTTAAGTGTAAGGATCCCAGCCTCAGAGCTCTCTGTAATGTCACCTTCCTTCCCTCCTTCTACCCATTCTCTGCCTCAGTCTGCCCACCTGAAAAATGGGGCAGAAGAGTAATTATCTCTCACCCTGGTGTAACTGAGTCACCAGGGTAGATGGTACTCTGGCTCCTGTCATAAGCATGCCAACAAGCTTAGGAAACCCTGGACTGATGGGACAGGCTTTCTCTTCCTTAAAGGAAACCACAGTGAAGCCTGTCCAGGAATACTGGAGAGCAAGTACCACAGAGCACTGAGCTTTCCAATAGAGACAACCTACAACACTTGAAGGAGAACGTTAGGTCTCAAACCAGAGACATGGTGGCTAACTGAGGTGCCTATCAACCTATCAAGGATGCTGGCTGCCTGAGTTCTCCTATCATCCCTTGGTTCCTACCTGTTACAAGGTCCTCCTGGTTAGCATACTGTGTCCCCTACCCTGAACTCTCCAGCCCAGGGACTGGGCTGCCCTTCCCTATAGAATCCAGCCATTTTGGGGTCCTTTGCCCGCCACTCTCAGTCACTTCTCCACACATGGCCCTGTTCTCTCAGAGTCATGTCTCTGGACTCTCCCAAATGTCTCTGCCTCTGCCAGTTTTCTCCCTTGTAATAAAAACCCCTGGCCCTTCCAAGCCATCAGACCTTATTTGCTTGTTTGTTCATTTACTTATTAATTTGCATTCATTCATTCATTCATCTGGTTCTGAAAGAGCTACAGAGACCTTTGTCTCAGGAGCGTGGAGAAGCATGTGCCAGGCCCCCTAGGAAGAGGGGACATGGTATGTGTGCGTCCACATCTGCTTCCCCTCACATCACTTCTGTCTGGGCAAGGAGAGGGGGAGATGGCGGAAGCTGACACCAGTCTGTTGGCACAACTGAGGGGCAAGAGAGAGAGGGATGTGGGCTGCTCAGATGGCAGACTGAACGAGCTGGTGGCAGTCATCTGTCAACTGCTCTTCTTCTCTCTCCCCCTCCTTCCTTCCTTCCCTCCCTCCCTGCGCCCTGCTCACTTTTCTTTGGGTAATGCTGCTGAGGATGGAACTCAAGAGCTCATGCAAGGCAACATCACCAGTAAGCTACACCAGCAGTCCTGTTTTTCTTTCTTCCTGAATAATAATAGATCTTTAAGCCTTGCATAGCGGATAGTGGTGGCACACACCTTTAATCCCAGCACTTGGGAGGCAGAGGCAGGCAAATTTCTGAGTTCCAAGTCAACTTGGTCTACAGAGTGAGTTCCAGGACAGTCAGGGCTACACAGAGAAACCCTGTCTCAAAATCCAAAAAAAAAGAAAAGAAAAGGAAAAAAAGAAAGCCTTGCGTAGTGATGTGTGCCTATAATCCCAGCACCCAGGAAACAAGGCAAGGTTCTGGGACATGGGGAGGTCACAAACTCAGAAGTAGTGACATTGTCGGTATCAGGATCAGCTCTGAAGCTCTGAACCCAGTGACATCACACCTAGGCAACATCGACCCCCACACCTGTTACCAAGGCAACAGCCACCATATTCCCAGAATCCACTTGGCTCACCTCACACCTTTACCTGTGGCTCCGTCACTATCCATATAAAAGGAAGACCTCTCTGATCTCTCTTTCTCTCTCCACCACCTTTGTCTTCTCTCCTACAATAAACCTCACACAGAACTGTTTGACCTGGTGTGGTCTGTCTGGAGCCGTGCTTCTAACACAACAGACATAAGCCTGGAATTCCAGTATTTGGAAGGCTGAAATAGGAGGCTCATTGCCAGAGTTGGCTTACAGGAGTGAGTTGTAGGACATCCAGGGCTATGTAGTGAAACCCCAGCTCAAATTTACTAACTAAATAGATGAAAATGTAGAGGTAGCTTGGGATGCAGCTCAGTGGTAGAGCCCTTAGCTAGCTGGCACAGGTCCTGGGTCCAATCTCCAACATCACACATATGCACACACCCAAATGTTAAAAAGTATAAAGAAAGTAGATGGGGGTGCTAGAGAGATGGCTTTTTTTTTAAAAAAAGACATATTCAAATTAAAAAAAGAAAGGAAGGAAAAAAGAGAGAGAAAGTGAAAGAAAGAAAAAGAAAGAAAGAAAGAGAAAGGAAAGGAAAGGGAAAGATGGCGCCAGGTGTGGCAGCTCATGCTTGCAGCCCCAGCACTTAGGAAGGGTGAAGTCTGCTGAAAATTAGGTATCAGTCTAAGTTGCACAGTGAGGCCTTTTCTCACAAAAAAGGAAAGAGGAAAGAAGAAAGAAGAGAAGGAGAAAACTGGAGGGGAGTCGTTCCCACAGGGTCACAAGGTTGAGGAACAAAGAATACACCTGATTAAAGAGCGCCCAGAACAGTCAAAGGCACAGGGGTCCATGCATTGAATGCAGAGGCAGGCAGATCTCTGTGGGTTCAAGGTCAGCCTTCTTCATAATGAGTTCCAGGCCCTGCCTCAAAAACAGAAAGGTTTGCTATTGTGTTCTCTCTCAGGACAGAGCGGACACAGAGAATTGTTTTGACTCACTCTGCTGCTGAAACAAAACATGGGACAGTGGGCAGGCATTTCTTTCTCGTGGTTCTGGAACCTGGGAAGTGTCAAGGTGCTAGATCTGATGATGTCTGCTGAGAGCCTTTGTCTGTCTCTTCACATAGTGGAATGCATCAGGGCAAGAAGGGACAAAACATTTCGCCTTCATGTACCAGATGAGCAAAGACAGCTAACTCATCCCTGAAAGCCTTGTCATGGAGATGTTAATCCATTTACGAGGGCAGAGCCCTCACCACCCAACCATTTCTCAACAGGACCCCAGCCAACCCCACCCAGTGGAAAGGATTTCAGAGGGAAGAAAAACATTTAAACTATGCAAATTTCTCTTTGTAGTCCAGCTGTAGACCAGGCTGGCCTCAAACTTAAAATCTGCCTGGCTCTGTTTCCCTCTCACCCCCGTCCCAGCCTACTTTAATTTTTAAAAGATTATTTATTTAATGTGCCTCAGAGTCTCATCTGAACTTATGTCTTTGTAGCACTTACATACTTATATCCAATGCCTGTGTAGGCCTGGGGGGAAAAAGTTTCAGAGCCTCTGAAACTGGAGTTACAGGTAGTTGTGAGCCACCAGCTTGGCATTGGGAACTGAACCCAGATCCTCTGGAGGAGCTCTTAGGCACTGAGCCATCCGTCCAGCCCATATTATTTTTTTAAATTATTGCTTATTTATCTATGTCTGCTGAGAGCCTTTGTCTCATTTATTCCGGGGCGGGGCCCTTGAACTCAACATGTAGTTGAGGATGGTTTTGAACTCCTGATCCTCCTGTTTGCACCCCATCTATTGGGCTCACTCCTCTTTGTATTTAATTTCTATTTTTTGGCCTTGTTGGTAGAGGGTCTCATATTATAGAACTCAATCATTCAGCTTTAGGCTCTCAAATCTGTGATTGAAGTCTTGTACAACCAGGCCTGGATCAAATGGCAACTCATTGTTTTTTTGTTTTTGTTTTTGTTTTGTTTTTTGAGACAGGGTTAATTGTCGTGACAATTTCGGAATTTTGGTTTCTTTAAATAACACAGAAATATTATAAAGAATATGTTTTGTTTTATTGTCAGGTGTGGGGATACGGAGCCGCTTCACAGCAGCTGCCTGTGATTTACCTCGTGCTCTCTCTAGCAGGGGCACGATTTGGCCAGCTGCAGATAGATTCTGCGATTGTGTGACATTTGGAAATCTGGGAACTTTTCGGAGGGTATATAAACGCAAGGGCTCTGAACATCAGGGTGGGTTGTTAGTTGGTTGTCTTGGCTGGTTAAGTATTATGTGTAAAGAAGAAATAAGAATAATAAAAAATTAGAATATCCTGATGACCAAGATTAAACTTGCCCCAAGGGACTGGTTACCCTAATCATCAGGAAGTAGTTTAACGATGATAAGTCACCCCTTTTCCGAACCCCTGACCTCACTCAGGGATCTCTTTCCTTTTCTCTCCTTTTTTTTCTCTTATATAGTGTTAGGGAGGTTGAAAGGGTAGAAAGGGGGCGAAAAGTAGAAGCAAAAAGGACCCACAAAGTAGCTAAAGACAAGCTATAGCTAATGAAGTTCAAACTGGTCTCAGATTCGATGTGTGGCTGAGGCTAGTGTTGGATACCTACCTGTCCGCAGCCTCAGTTTTCTGTGTGCTAGGATTACACCTGTGCCCTATCTATCATAGGATTACGGTGTGCCCTATCATGCCTAGCTGTTCTAACTCCTGAGTCAATCTTTCAGTTTCCACCTCCACCACTAATTGGCTCAGTCTCTTCAGTCTGCCAGTTTCACATTCCCCGAAGAGAAATCTGACTGGCTCATTGTCCTACTTTGGTTTCTGTTGCTGTGATAAAACATGGAACAAAACCGACTTGGGGGTTGGGGAGGGTGTCCTTCATCTTAGAGGTTACAGTTCAAAGGAACTCAGGGCAGAGGCTTGAAGCGCAGAGCAAACATGGAGGAACACTGCTTACTGCTTTGCTCCCAGAGTTAGGTTTAGCTTGCTTGCTTCCATTTGAGACACGGTTTCTCTGTGTAGCCCTGGCTGTCCTAGAACTCAGTCTGTAGACCAGGCTGGGCTCGAACTCACAGAGATCTGCCTACCTCTGCCTCCCAAGGACTGTGATTAAAGGCCACCACCCGGCTCAAACTACCTTTCTTATACAGCCCAGGCCCACAATGGACTGAACCCTCCCATATCAATCAACAATCAAGAAAATACCCCAGTAGAAATGCCCGCAGGCCAGTCTGATAGTGGCAAGGCTTCAACTGAGGCTCCCTCTTCCCAGGTGTGTCAAATTGACAACCGAGATTAGCCATCACATTGAGTTTATGAAGCAGTGTGGCAGTTGTCTGTGGATGACTGAATTAGTTCTCTGTCCACCTCTGGCCCAGTCACTTGTGGGTAGAGGCGATAGGATCTTATCCTTCAGTACAGGAAAACAAGTGCTTTCTTCAGAAGAGACAGGGAAGAGGCTGACCCCTGAAATATATAAAATGGAAAGAGGAGAAAGGCAGATATATAAATGATAGCAGACTATAATTAATACCAGACAATAAATCTAAGCCTAGGGGACTTAGGAATGTCCAGAGAAAGGCAACCTTAAGGATGCTTGCTGGGAACTGTGGGTGGGAGGGCTGTCTGGGAGGAGAAACAGTAGGGGCTGAGGGCAGCAACTGCAACAGGTCATGGTCAGTTCAGAACGGAGGAGTTCAAAGACCCTGGAGGCAGAGAACTGGGGAGGTGGAGAAGGGTGGAAACTGGAAGATAAGGTGAGCTCAAATTGCAAATGACCGTGTTGACTAAGGAGTGAGGCGTTTATCCCAAGGCAAGGAGGAGCCACATTGCCTTTATTAAGCTGGAAGACAACTTGACCCGAGGTTCTCTGGAATCAGGTGGTTCAGTGCACATACAGCCACCACTTCCTGCCATGGTAGGGGTCTGATACTGTGTCACTACTATTGTGCCGGGCTTTGTTATTTTCTCATTTTTTTTATGTATATGAATGTATGTCGTGCACCATGAGCATAAAGTGTCCAAGGAGGCCAGAAGTAGGCAGGCTTCTGGTTCCCTTGGCACTGGAGTTACAGGTGATTGTGAACCACCCTCTGGGTGCTGGGAGTCAAACCTGGGTCCTCTAGAGGAGCAGGTAGTGTTCCTGCTGAGCCATCAACTGCTGGGCTTTAGTAGCCATCAGGGAATGGTCTTTCTTTTTGGGTGGGGACCTTTAGTTTCCACCCTAAGCCCACCATAAATATTTACACGTCTCCAGCTATGGACGGGACACACACAGGGGTCTTGACCTGAGATATTCAGGGGTTTTGATCTGAGAAATGGTACCCCAGGTCTAGGAAGGTAAGAAGATTCTGGGAGCTGTATAAACGTTAAATCAGAAGGGTCAGCTAGGCAGTTCCTATGCTGAATGAGATCTGAGGCAGAAGTAAAGAGAACCAGACTAATTAGAGTGAGGGGTAAGAGACTTCCTTCAGTGGGACCCATGGTCCTGGAGAGCTGATGTGGAGGAGGCAGGACAGAGAGCCTGTAACCCAAGTGAGTCAAACATGCAGGGACCCCAGGACAAGGGGTGGGCATGGGCAGAGGATGTAGGCTGGAGAGTTTGTGTTGTTTTTATTGTCATGTGTGTGTGTGGTGTGTGTGTGTGGTGTGTGTGTGTGGTGTGTGTGTGTGTGTGGTGTGTGTGTATGTGTGTGGTGTGTGTGTGTATGTGTGTGGTGTGGTGTGTGTGTGGTATGTGTGTGTGGTGTGTGTGTGTGGTGTGTGTGTATGTGTGGTGTGTATGTGTGTGGTGTGGTGTGTGTGTGGTATGTGTGTGGTGTGCGTGTATGTTGTGTATGCTTGCATTTGTGTGGGCACATGTGCCTATGCGTGTAGACCCCTGAGGTGCGTGTCTGGGATCATCTTTTATACTCATCCAGGTTCATCACGGAGGCACTCAGTGATCCCAGAGCTTACTCATGTAGCTGCTCTTAGCAGCCAGCTTACTCTGGAGACCCTGTGTCTGCCTTGCAAGGCTGGAATTATATACTGGGCATTTCCGTGGGAAGATTCGAACGCCACCCTCACGCTTGCTTAGCAAAGCGCTTTTCTGATCCTTCTCTCCAAGCCCTGGGCTGGGGTTTTAGTGTACTGAATTTGGAAATTTCTTTTTTCTTTTCTTTTTTTGTTTTTTTTTTTTTTTTTTTTGTTTGTTTTTTCGAGACAGGGTTTCTCTGTGTAGCCCTGGCTGTCCTGGAACTCACTTTGTAGACCAGGCTGGCCTCGAACTCAGAAATCCTCCTGCCTCTGCCTCCCAAGTGCTGGGATTAAAGGCGTGCGCCACCACCGCCCGGCTGCATGTTTCTTTTAACACCCACTTCCATTTTCAAGTTTCTCCCATCCAATCTACTCACGATAATCATATCACCCCAAATTACCCATGGGACTTTTATTTCTGTGACCCTTTGCTTCACAAAGATTCATGTAGGTCTAAATGAAAAGGGAAGGAGAAAAAACAGGCAGAGAGAGAGGGTAGACATGGGCAGGGCGGGGGCATTCCTGGGAACCCCTCTTCCTGGCTGGCCTTGAAACCTGTAATGGGCTTCCCTTTGTCCTCTGAATATCCAGATGCCGGGGTGGAATATAGACGATCCAACAGGGTAAGTTTTACTCTGTCACCTTTCTGTCCTCAAGACTTCTTTCTCTCTCTTACATATGCTTGGGACATGGAAGAGGGCTGCAGCAGCCCTTAAATCACATTCTCCAAATGACTAGGAGAGATGGAAATGGTCATTATTCCCACTGCTGCCCAGGCTAGCTACTGAGTCTCTGAGCGCATTATCCCACCCTTAGTACCTCCTCATGACAGAGGCATCTCCTGGTACCCCATGACTTCTCTGAGTTTCTTGTCTACAAAAGTGATTCCAAGGAGACTCTAACACTGGGTTGAGCTAGGAAAGATAGTGAGATTGCAAGCACTGGTATAGATGTATCATTGTTAATTCTATCTCAGAATTTAATGTTATCTCTGTATGTGTTTCTTTTTCTTTTCTTTCTTTCTTCCTTCCTTCCTTTCTCTTTTTTTTGAGACAAAGTTTGGCTGGAACTGGCTCTGTAGCCCATGCTGGTCTCAAACTCAGAGATTGGTCTGATTCTGCCTCCTGAATGCTGGGATTAAAGGAGTGTGCCACCACTGCCCAACTCTCTGTGTTTCTGAAAGCATTTAATTTGTGGTGGCCTATATATGTAGTTTTTGCCTGTAATTGAGGCAGGAAGACCATCATGAGTTTGAGGCAAGCCTGGGCTCCAGAGTGAGACCTTGTCTCACAAAACCTAAATAAATAAGACCATTTATTGACCTGATTCTGTTTTCCTCTTACTATGTTAAAAGTTTCTCAAGCGCAGTAATACATCTACATTAAATACATTTTAAAAAATCTTATAGCCAGGTATGGTGGCCATAGCTGTTAACCCCAGCACTTGAGAGGTAGAGGCAAAAGAATTGGGAGTTCACCATCATCCTCAGCTCCATAGCAAGTTCGAATTCAGCCTAGGTCCTATAGCCCTCTTTTTTTTTTTTTTAATAATTTATTTATTTTTTGTATGTGAGTACACTAACTGTCTTCAGACCCACCAGAAGAGGGCATCAGATCCCATTACAGATGGTTGTGAGCCACCATGTGACTGCTAGGAACTGAACTCAGGACTCTGGAAGAGCAGTCAGTGCTCTGTACTGCTGAGCCATCTCTCCAGCCCTAACCCTCTTTCAAAAGAAGCAAGAATCTTCATTTCCTTCATTGGCTAATGATCTGGAGAACATTAGTTGAATATGCGTGATGTGCACGTGCATGTGTGTGTGTTTTGTGGCTGAGGGAATTGAAGTTTGTTTGTTTTGTTTGTTTTGTTTTGTTTTTCCAAGATGGGGCTTCTCTGTATAGCCCTGGCTGTCCTTAAACTCAATCTGTAGACCAGGCTGGCCTCGAACTCAGAAATTCAAGCACCCAAATGGCAGCTTATAACGTCTATAACTCTAGTTCCAGGAAATTCAAGTCCCTTTTCTGCCCACTTTGAGCGCCAAGCATGCATGTGACACAAATCCAAAAGCACGACCCACAGAGAGCATGAGTGGAGAGGCCCCATGTCGGCTCTGCCTTTGAGTCACCCTAGCCCAGGCACAGGCGTGCACAAGATGATTCCGCCTGCCCCTTCCCAGCTAGCTTCAGTCTTTCTGGCCAAGTCCCCAGATATTGTGTTGCAGAAACAAGCCACACGGATCTGTGTAAACCTTTGACCCACACAATCTATGCTCACAGTATAATGCTAGAAGGAAGGAAATTCCTTCAATAGATGAGTCTGGAGACTAGGGAAAGAGGCCTGCTAGAGATGTAAAGTTGAGGACCATTTGAATAGCTGGGTTTACAATCCAAGCATTGGGCAGCTGAAGTAGGAGGGACCCCTGGGGAGAAGGAGACTGGGCTAGACAGCAAACCTCCTACTGAAAGGAAGGAAGGAAGAGAGGGAGGAGGGGTGGGGGGCTAGAAAGCACGAGCACAGTGAGTAAACACAGTTGGTGGCTTTGGGGTTAGTTAAACAGCAATGGTGTCCACGATAGAGATGAGATATGGGGAGGCAGATGTCCCATCCGGACAGCAGAAGTGACCCACTAAATCAGTAGTCACTGCTCAGTGTGATACGCCGGAGCTCCAGCCACAAAACAGCCGAAAAATGTTTCCTGTGCCTGCTGTAATCAACTTGCACAAAATGGGGTGGCTTAAAGTAATAGGACGGCCTCTTCCCAGCTTCTGTGGTCACTCCACTGCCATCTCTGCTTCTGCTGTCACAAGGTGTCCTTCCCAGCATGAGTGTCTCAATTTCCTTTGTGTGTGTGTAAATGTGTACATGGGCCAGATTGGCTTCAGTTGCTCCTCAACTGTGCCACACCTTTTTTTTTTTTTTTGAGTGGGAATTTCTCATAAACTCCAGGGAGCCCACTGTATCCCCACTAGCTCTGGGATTACAGACAATCACTGCCCTGCCAGTTGTTGTTTTGTGTGTGTGTGTGTGTTTGTGTGTGTATACACACACACATATATATATTGTTTGGTTTTTTTTGTTTGTTTTGACTTTTTGAGGGGAGAGACAATGACTAGGGACCTGATCTCAGGTCCTCAGGTCTACACAGCGAGCACTTTACTGACTGAGCCACCCCCAGGGATTTTTCCTACTCGCACTGTAGCTCTGGCTAGCCTGAAACTTGTAGACAATGCACAGGGATCTGTCTGCTTCTGTCTCCCAAGTGTTAGGATTGAAGATGTGCGCCACCACACCCAGCTCCAATAGCCCACTTCTTACAAGTCACTGGATTCAAACTTGTCTTGGTCTAGTATGGCCTAAACTTGAGGACATCTGCAAAGACTCTTCTTCCAAATGAAGCTACATTCACTTCAATGTCTCTATTGTTATTTTAAGACATATAAATGTGCCGGGCAGTGGTGGCGCACGCCTTTAATCCCAGCACTTGGGAGGCCAGCCTGGTCTACACAGTGAGTTCCAGGACAGCCAGGGCTATACAGAGAAACCCTGTCTGGAAAAACAAAAAAACAAACAAACAAACAAAAGACATATAAATGCATGTGCTTATATACAAATGTTTATATATAGTATAAAATTGTAGATTATAGATATACGTAAACATTTAGTCCACTTGTACATGTGGACCTGCACTGTTTGTGTTCCTTGCTCCTATCAGAGTCAGAAGAAGGTGTTCACTCCCCAAGAACTGGGGAGACAAGTCACCAGGCCCAGCTTAACAAAACTTTCAGAGGTGCACAACTCAACCCATATAAGGAGGATATGAGCCAGAGCTGAATTTCATTGATGAACCCATAGTGAGGAGCTGCAAAGGAGTTTCCATTGGAGAGTAACTTTAGCAGTTGTACTGCGTGGACCTATGCCCCACCTCCACTGTTCATATGTGGCCTTATTTGAGGATACTTTGTTGTTGTTGCTGCTGCTGTTGTTTGATACAGAGTTTCTCTATGTAGCCCTGGCTGTCCTAGAACTTGTTCTGAAAACAAGGCTCACCTCAAACTCAGATCCATCTGCCTGTCTCTGCCTCCTAAGTGCTGGTATCAAAGACATATACCAGGCCTGCCAGGAAGAATCCGAATTCTTTTTTTTTTTTTCAAGACAAGGTTTCTCTGTATAGCCCTGGCTGTCCTAGAACTTACTTTGTAGACCAGGCTGGCCTTGAAATTTTTTTTTAAAGATTTATTTGTTGTATATAAGTACACTGTAGCTGTCTTCAGACACACCAGAAGAGGGCATCAGATCCCATTACAGATGGTTGCTAGCCACCATGTGGTTGCTGGGATTTGAACTCAGGACCTCTGGAAGAGCAGTCAGTGCTCTTAACTGCTGAGCCATGTCCCCAGCCCAGAATCAGAATTCTTTTTTTTTTTTTTTTGTTTGTTTTGTTTTGTTTTGTTTTTCGAGACAGGGTTTCTCTGTATAGCCCTGGCTGTCCTGGAACTCGCTCTGTAGACCAGGCTGACCTCGAACTAAGAAATCCGCCTGCCTCTGCCTCCCAAGTGCTGGGATTAAAGGCGTGCGCCACCACCGCCCAGCTAGAATCAGAATTCTTAATCCAGCCTCAGCCTCTCAGTGGCAACATGTATCTGTCCATGAAAGGATCCACAGAAATCAGTTATGTGAAAATGTTTCCTCTTTCCCACCACCCAGGGAAAATACTCTTTAAGTTGCTCTAGTCACTGCTTTGAGGGACTAATTGAAGGTTGTCCCCAGTGCACTGGAAAATAAACCTCTTGCTTTTGTATTGAAAGAAAGAAAGAAAGAAAGAAAGAAAGAAAGAAAGAAAGAAAGAAAGAAAGAAAGAAAGAAAGAAAATACTCTTTAAAATGTGATTAAGTTGAAATGGGACTATTAAGGTGTCCTTATAAGAAAGTCATGTGATATGTTGATTATGTCCCTCTCATAATGATCTTGACTGTCTTCAAGAATAACCTCAAGTCATTCAAAACTCTCCCTAAATATTGTATGACCCGTCCAGCAGGTCTAGTTATTCAGGGTCCCGAAGAGGCACTACCTGAGGGTCATGGGGGGGAGAAAAGAACGAGACCAAGCAAGATTCCATTGTCAAGGCCTCGTTTATTGTCACACAGGCAGCACGTTTTAAGCAGTGGGGATGAGGAAGTTGGGAATGAGGAAGTGTTTTCGCCTGCCTTCAGTGGAGCACCCGGGGACCAGTTAGAATCCGAAAGCTCGGGCGTGCTTTTTTGAGGGACAAAGGTGTCAGGGGTACCCCAATCCGCACTAGCTCCAGAGCGAGCTGGTGAGAAACCACCTCATTGGGGCTACACATCATTATCCCCATTTGAGAGACAATGTCTCTCCCCCAAAGATTGACAGGGAGGCCCTCAACAATAAAAGTCTGCACAGTGCCCGAATTCCCCTCTGAATCTTTCCATGTCAACAACTTTGAACTTTGTAAGGTATTTTTAGACTGGCCAATGCCTTGTAAATGAGTCATTGAGGGCTGGAGAGGCCAGGCAGAAGGCCAGGAGCTCAAACTAAGAACTGTGTCAGCTCCCGTATCTATAACGCCATCAAACTTTCGTCCGTCCAACGTAAGGCACAAGGAGGGGCGCTCCTTAGAGAGTTGCTGGACCCAATAGACATCAGAGGAACCAGGTTGGCTATCTCCTCTGAGCCCTCCCATGTGAGCACCAGAGGAATCAAGCAGGAGAGGGAGCGCCTGGGCTACTCTCTGACCAGGGAGAATGGTGACCGGGCCCTTTTCTGCCTTAAAACTTTTATCTCTCCAGTACAGTCTGCGTCCACAAGCGACGGGTGGACACTGAGACCCTGCATGGTAGCTGAGGCATGCCCTATAATGAGAAAAAAATGTGCCAGATGGCGGGGGTCCAAAAATTCCTGTGGAGAGAACCTAAACACCATTTTGGGGGTTCAAAATTGTGTAGGAGGAGGCACACAGGTCCAGTCCTGAGCTCCCTGCTGTTGCCCTAGATAAGCTGGTGCCGCAGGAGCTTGGTGCTGTACTTAGGGGTGTGTGGGGCCCCCGGTGCAGGGCCCCTTGGCTGTTTTCCTGGACCGCAGGGAGGGCTTGCCCATTAGCATCAGTTCTAGACCAACATTCCTTGGCCCAATGACCGCCTCTCCTACAGCGAGGACAAACTCCCGGGGCGGTAGGCTTAGGGGCCCCTTGGCCAATGACGGGATTAAATGGCTGGCTGGGGTTGAGAGCGCTACATTCTCTAGCAAAGTGACCAGGCTGCCCACATCTAAAGCATGTTTTGCCTCTAGGGCGGCCAGAATCTCCAGTTTTTTGGAACACAGCCCCGATAGCTAAACTGATAGACTTGGACACTTGATGTGAGAAGGAGTCAACATCATTGCAAAGTTTAATCATTCCCGTAATATCAAGATCTTTGGTCTTGCCTCGTAATGCGGCTCTGCATGCCGAGTTAGCGTTTTCAAGAGCAAGCTGCTTAACGAGGAGCCCCTCACTTTCACTTTGACCTAGGATTCTTTCTGCTGCTTCCTGTAACCTCCCCACAAATTGAGCGTAGGGTTCCTGGGCCCCCTGAACTATTTTAGTTAAGGGGGTGGTGAGAGCAGGAACCGCTCTCCATCCAGGCAGATAAGGCGGCCTGTGCTGTTAGTATGCCTGGGGACAATCCTAATTGTTTTTCCTCGGAGGCAAATGGGCCCCTCCCACACAACTTGTCCAACCGCCAGGCGGTCCTGCCTAGAGGTTTTTTTCTGTTCCTAGCGGCCAGACTCTCGGCCCTATCTAAGAATTCAGATTTCTAAGTTAAGTATTGTCCTCTGGTGAGGACAGACTGCACCACCTTAGTCCATTCACTAGGAGTCAGATATCCAGACCCCGCGAGTCCTTCTAAAACGGACAAGGTAAAGGGTGCAGTTAAACCATAATTTTTAACAGCTGAGTGTAATTCTTTGATATGTTTGAGTTTCTTGTATACGGGACCCGGGGTTCCTCCGTCGTCCGGTAGTTGGCCGTGCTTCGGGTTCCTGTTCAGGCGCCACTTGACCCGTCCAGCAGGTCCCGAAGAGGCGCTACCTGAGGGTCATGGGGGGGAGAGAAGAACGAGACCAAGCAAGATTCCATTGTCAAGGCCTCGTTTATTGTCACGCAGGCCGCACGTTTTAAGCAGTGGGGATGAGGAAGTTGGGAAGGGGAACTATGGGGAAGTGACCTATGGGCCAAGCCCTGAATGAGGAAGTTGGGAGGGAGAGCTAGGGGGAAGTGAGCTATGGGCCAAGCCCTGTGCCGGGTGCCTGGGACATTCTGCGGTTCCCCCCCCCCCCCCCCGCAAAGGTCAGATTTTTATCTTGGTCTTGATGTTCCATCAGGAAGGTCAGGAGTTTCACTCGAGGGGAGAGGCGGCCTGTCTATGTAGCCGGCAGTTGGCCTGTCGGCCCCCAACAATTGTACTTACAGGCAGCATTAGGAGACTCGAACCCCAGGACCTCTAGCCCTCATTTTTACTGACAGCACTCCTGGTTTTTAAAGCATGAAGGAGGCACATCCTCACAGACTTCGTCTATGGGAGAAGCGTCTACAGGTGGGATGTTTGCTTCTGGACATTTTCCTTACATGCGGCCAAATCTTGGCTACCTGTGAAGATCCCTGGTCAAACTAGGCAACTGGATCTTTCTGAATCTGGGCAGTTAGGTTAAAATGTCAACAATCTTAGGCTAGACCTTTTGTGGAGTGCTTGCCTAGCCCTGGATCTGACTGATCCCCAGTGCTGCAGAAGCCAGGTGTGGTGAGTCCTACTTAGATCCTCAGCACTAAAGGAGTAGAAGCAAGAGAACTGTAATTTCAAGGTCATCCTCAAATACAGAGCGAGTTTAAGGCCAGCCTGGGCTACTCGAGATCCGGTTTCAAAAAATAAAGTTAATAATTTCACAAATACAGAAAAAGCATTGGAAGAGCATGTGGCTAGGCAGGTTATTGTTTGCTGGTTCCTTTGCTTGTGGGTGTGGGGGTTTTGGGGAGAGCTGGGGGGGAGACAGTCTTTATGTTAGGTTTTGCCTTGTTTTGTGTTTGCTCAGTCAAACCCTGGCTTTAGCATGTTAATAAAACTGACTAAATATGACCAGCTGATCACCACAGCCTCTGACTTCCACCTGCCATTCCTTGCAGCGCCTCTACCTGGACTACAACGAGCCTGCTTTGCTTAGGTGACAACAGGAAGAGTTGTTCCGAGCAGGACATAGCCTGAGGAGGGCCCCTCAGCCAGATCTCTCTTAGGACTGGGGAGCAGGTTCTTCATCCCTTTCCTGAGACACAGACTACTGCTTAGAAAGGTACTCAGACAATGGGGTTTGCTCTCAAGTGAGAGAAATTTAATTCCAGCCATCTGTGTGGGCAAGCTCAAAGGGGTCCCAATCAAACCAGCAGGGTTTGAGAGAAATCTACCTAATAACCATCACATGCATTTCTGAAAACTAGGTCCAACCATAAGGATATGAATTTTCCACCCCTCACCCCACCTTGCCTTATTATCATTTGAGAAAGCATCTCATGTAGCCCAGGCCAGCCTCAAAATCATGACATAGCTGAGGATGACCTTGAGCTTCAGATCCTCCTGCTTCTACCTCTGGAGTGCTGGGATGTCAAGAATTTGCCACCATACCTGGCTTTATATCCTGCTGTGGATAAAAACCCAGAGCTTTGAGCATGTGCAAATGCTCCACCAACTGAGCCACATCCCCAGCCCTCCTGGACTTATTGATAATCGTTGGGAAGCAAACTCTTCAACTATAACTGAAGAGTCCCTATCAATGCTAAACAAAGACACAGCTGTGCATGATTTAGACGTAAAATTGTCCCACCTGGGTGAATTTTGGGAACGGGGAGAGCTCTATCATCCAGCCAGGGGCAGACTTCTCAGAGAAGGGAACGACCTAACAAGGAAATGCATTTATCTGTCAAAGGCAGAATCAGTTCAACAGTGAGGGGAGAGAGAGCATGAGTGGGAACAAATGCTATTGAGTTGAATTCCAATAGCACGGGAAACCCCAGCACTACATGGGGACAGTGGTGGGGTGGGGAAAATTATATATATATTGTATAGAGTGTGGTGGCATCTACCTTTTATCTTACACTTGGGATGCAGAGGCAGTCAGATATCTGTGAATTTGGGGCCAGCCTGGTCTACTTAGAGAATGTCAGGACAGCTAGGGATAATAAAGACCTGGTCTCAAAAATGAAAAGTAAAGACTGGGTAGTACTTGGGAGGCAGAGGCAGGTGGATCTTTGTGAATTCCAGCCCCACCTTGTTTACAGAGTGAGTTCCAGGACAGCCAAGACTCCACACAGAAACCCTGACTTGAAAAACCAAAATAAATAAATAAATAAAAAATTTAAAATAAGAAGGAAAAGAAAAAATTAAGAAGTGGTTGTAGTTGAAAAAATTTTTTTATATATTTTTTTAATTGTTTTGGAGACAGGATCTCAACTCTAGTCCAGACTAGCCTGGAATTCACTTTGTAGCCCAGGCTAGCCATGGAGTTCCTCCTGCCTCAGCTCAAGTGCTGGGTTTACAGGGGAAGTATCGCTCTCAGCTGTTTTTCTTTCAGAGTCTTCTTTTCTCTGTCTCAGGGTTAGGAAAGAAAGACAAGGACTCTGTAAAGTAGGTCCACGCCCTTGGTCTTGTAAGCTTGAAGGGCCATCCTGGAGTCCCGCTGAAATAGTTTTTAAAACTTCCTCCAGTTTGTTGGCCTTGTAAGGGTGTGGCAGGCATGCGGATGAACCTCACACTAAGCTCCCAAGGCTGAGCGAGGAGCACGCCATTCCAGGGCCTCAGGGGGAAGCGAGTCACTCTGAGAGCAGTGAAGGACTGAGGGGACTGGGGCAGAAGTGCCCCGGGGACCTCGCCTTACCTCTTCTGCCCCAGAGACAGGCATTCCCAGCAGCCACTGCACCCCTCTTCCCTCCCTACAAGGATTTGGGGTAACGTAGAAATCAGAAGTGTAAAAGGGAATCACAAGCACAATCTTAAGTGCACGCAGGGCAGGCAGGATTGATTTTTAACTGGATGACAATCATGGGGAACCAATACCCGCCTTGCCAGGAGGAAGAGGAGGCCTGAGGGCCTGAGCACCCCTCTCCCTTGAGCGTTTCAGAAGCTTTTGGGTAAAGAAGTTTGGGAGATTATCCCTCACCAATGCACTGGGCAATGTCCCCGGCAAAGTGACGCTCAGCATGTGTTGGAATCTCTCCTCACTCCATCCCGGAAGGAAGGCTTCCCTCTCAGGAAATCAAAATCCAAGCCACGCACCTGCACCCAGTTAATCGCTTGACACTAAAAACCAGCATCGCAGCGGAGGAGGCGGGCCTGGGGCCCAGGTGTCTTTCCGGAAAACAAGGACTATCTAGAGGGTCGGACACCCGGGGAGCAGCCCCCGAGGGAAAGCCAGCAGATAATTTAGGGAAGGGCTTAGCAGTCTCCATGCTACTGAGGCAAGGAGACTCCGACAATAAAGGGAAAAGGAAAAGACTTGGGATTTATTTTTCACGGGTACATAATACCTGTACATATTTATGGGGCATGGTACACGCATACGGTGTATTGGTCACATTGGGATGATCTCTCTTAGGATTGGTATACCATTTCCAGTTCCTCAAGCCTTGCTTTTAATTTGTTTACTTATCCATCTTTCTTTTCTTTTCTTCCTTCCTTTCTTCCTTCCTTCCTTCCTTTCTTTCCTTTTTTTGTTTGTTTTGTTTAAACTTGTTTTGAGACATGGTCTCATGTAGCTCAAACTAGTTAAATGGCTGAGGATGACCTTGGACTTCTGCGAGTCCTGCTCCTGAACCTCCTAACTGCTGGGAATACAGGCCAGCAGCCCACTTCCAGTTTGTTTTACTTATGTATCTATGTGTTTGCATATCAGGATCCCAACAACTGAGCAATGTCCCCCAGCCCATTTTTTAATTTTTATTTTGAGATAGGGTGTCACTAACTGGCCCAAGCTTGCCTTGAACTGTCTCTGTAGCCCAGACAGGCCTTGAATTTGAAATCTTCCAGTCTCAACTCCCCGATAGCTTGGAGTATCATGCCTGGCTCTTTGGATTTTTGTTTGTTATTGACACAAAGTAGCATGTAACACAGGCTGATTTTGAACTATGTAGCAGAGGCTAGCCTTTAATTCCTTAGTCCTCAAGTCTTTGAACCTCTGGCCCCAAAATGATGGGGTTACAAATGTGTACCACCAGCCACCACGTTTGGTTCTTAGCTTCTTTTTTTTCCTTTTTATAGAGGTTCTGATTCACTGTAAAGGATTACATGTTCAACTGTTCCATCTCTGTAGTCTACCGAGAGGAAGGCAGCAGGTAGGTCCTCTACATGCTCAGGGATAGAGCTGGGATTGGGACTTCAGGTCAAAGACCTCCTTAATTCTTCTTAGAATTCAGACAGGTTGGAGTATGGAAGGTGGAAGCCCTGATTCCACACATTCTGCCTTTTAAGCACAGACTACTACTTTTGACACAACATGTGGGGAGGAGTGTAGCAATCTACTCAAGGGTGTAGAAGGGACCTGGAGCCAATTCAACTGTCCAGCACCAATAAGACAGGGATGCTGTGTTCACGCACAAGCTGGCTATGTACCCTTGGCTGCGACTGGTGGCCTCGGATGCTTTTAGGGGAACTTGACCTGCAATAGCTAAAGCCTGGGGGGCAGGGCTAGGTATACATTTGATGGGAAATACTGGCAGAAAGGGTACAGCAGCATGCTCCCCCAAAGAAGGCTTTGGTTCTTAGAAAATGAAGAGATAAAGGCCCTCCGAGGCCTCTGTCCCTGTCAACCTCTGTCCCTGATGGAGCAAGGAAGATGGCTTAGTTAGGGTTTCTATTGATGCAACAAAACACCATAACCAAAGCAACTTGGGGAGGAAAGGGTTTATTTCCGCTTATACTTCCATATAAATATTCATCATCAAAGGAAGTCAGGACACCAACAGGGCAGGAACCCGAAGGCAGGAGCTGATGCAGAGGCCATGGAGGGGTGCTGCTTACTGGCTTTCTCCTTATGGTTTGCTCAGTCTGCTTTCTTATGAAACCTAGGATCACCAGCCCAGAGATGACACCACCTACTTTGGACTGGGCCCTCCCTTTCTGATCACTAATTAAGAAAATGCTTTGCAGCTGGATCTCATGGAGGCATTTTTCTCAACTGAGGCTCCTTCTCTGATGACTCTAGCCTGTGTCAAGATGACACAAAGTAGACAGTACAGAAGAGGAAGCTGCATTATTGTTTATTTAGTTTATTTGTTGCAGCATGGGCCCACTCTATAGCCATCTAGTCTGGAACTCACTATGTACATAATGACATCAAACTTTTGATAATATTCCTGCAGTAGTTGATATTATAAGCATAAGCTACCTGTTTTATTTTTGTTCTTCTTTCTTCCTTTCCTCCCTCCCTCCCTTTCTTCTTTCCTTCCTTGCTTCCTTCCTTTTTTCTTTCTTTCCTTTTAAATTTTTTTGTTTGTTTGTTTTTTGTTTTTTGTTTTTTTTTTGGTTTTTCGAGACAGGGTTTTTCTGTGTAGCCCTGGCTGTCCTGGAACTCACTATGTAGACCAGGCTGGCCTCGAACTCAGAAATCCACCTGCCTCTGCCTCCCAAGTGCTAGGATTAAACTTTCTTTCCTTTTAGAGACAGGGTTTCTCTGTGTGGCCCTGGAACTCACTCTGTAGACCAGCTGTCCTCAAACTCACAGAGATCCAACTGCCTCTGCCTATTGAGTGCTGGGATTTAAAGGAGTGTGACATCATTGTCCAGGGCACTTTGCTGTTCTGTTCTGTTTTGTTTCGGTTTTTTCTTTATCATTATTACTTTTCATAGTGAGGGCAATGTCTCACTATGAAGTCCTGGCTGGTCTAGAACTGGCCTTGAGGCAATCCTCCTGCCTTTGCCTTCTGAATGCCAAGAGGGTTCTACCATGCTTGGCTCCTGCCCTGAACCTCTAGCCTCGTGCATGCCGGCAAAGACTAGACCATGAAGAAGCATTTCTTTTCTTTCTTTCTGGACCGATGAAGTGGTTCAGCACTTGCCTTACAAGCAAGTTATCATCCTGAGTTTAATCCATAGGGCTCATGGTGGAAGGCAAGAGCCTACTCTGGAAAGTTGTCCCATGGGGACTAGGAAGATGGTCTTCTTTTTCTTTTTTAAAAATAACATCTCTAAGCTAATCAAGCTGATGGGTGCCTGCAGTTCTGTCTATTTCAGAGCCTAAAGTGGGACTATCATTTGAGTCTAGGAGTTGAAGGCCAGACTGGGCAACATAGTGAGACCTTGTTTCAAAGGAAAATGAACTGTGGTGTGTAGTGTGTGGTGTGGTGTGGTGTGGTGTCATGTGTGTATGTGTGTGTATATTACTGAGGATTTCAACCTGGGCCCAGGCAAACATTCTACCACTGAGTTAGCCATGTTCCCAATTTTCTCTCTCTTTTAAGGTTTATTTTTAAGTGAGTTTTGGTGCCCAAAGAGTCCAGGAGGAATTGGATCTCATGGAGTTGGAGTTACAAGCAATTGTGAGATAACCATATGGGTGCTGAGAACTGAACTCTTCTGCAAGTGCAAGAAGTACTCTTAACTGCTGAACCATCTTCCTAGCCTGATCTACAGAGTGGGTTCCAGGATAGCCAGGGCTACACAAAGAAGCCCTGCCTCAAAAAAAATTGTAATAAATAAAAAGCAACATCAAACATAACAAACCTCTTGTTACCCTTGGCCTTAGACACCTTTTTTGGATGTTTCATGGAAATGCAGTCACACAATATGGGGGCTGTTTGTGACTGGCTTCTTTCACTTTACATAATGTTTTCCCGTGGTTGCCTATGCTGTAGCATGTGTTTGTGCTTTTCTTTTTATTGCTCAATAATACTCCAGTGTATTGACATACCAAATTTACTGAAGACATTCATCAATTTGGACTTTTGATTTTTTTCTACTTTATGACTATTCTGAATAGCCTGAATATTCTGAATAGCTGCTTTATACACACGTGTGCAAGTTTTTGTGTGGCAGGATGGAATTTCTGAGATAATTACTAACAAATATTTATTAACTGCCTATTGTACATATAGCATAGGGTTAAAGGGAAGTTGAATATACTCAGTATTAAAGTATATACAAATACATTTTTTAAACTAAATATCTAGAGGACTGGCAAGTTGAGGCAGTGGGTGAATGCTTGTAGCACTAACTTGAGGGCCTGAATTAGGAAGGCAAAGACCCTAAGGATCGATGTGTATAAATTGTAATTACTGTCCTATAACTTGTTGGGGAGATCAGACTGCATTTTAAAGAAATACTTAAATGAGTGACAACCATTCACTTTAGAGTGCTTACTTAATTCTGGTAATCAGGCCACAGTGGATCAGTCGTCCTGCAAAGGAAACTGAAGGAGGCCACACAGCTAATGAGGGAGGAAGCAAACCCAGACTGATATCGCTTGTCCCAAAGGCTCAAATTGTCCTGAGAAGTGTAGCTCAAATTGACCTGAATTTTAACATGTAATTGGGATTGACATCAAAATTAACCTATTAAACTAACTTTAAATCAGTTAAACAAGAAACAACAATAGTAAAGCAAGAAAGGAAAGAAAAAAGACTTGGGGAAAAGAATATCAAAACACACACACACACACACACACACACACACACACACTCCTGCATGAGTATAGGTAAGACAAGTGATACAAAATGTTAACAATTGGTAGATCTGCAAATACATTTTTAAACTAAAATATCTAGAGGACTGGCAAGACGAAGCAGTGAGTGAATGCTTGTGGCACTAACTTGAGGGCCTGAATTTGGATTCTAGTACCTATGTTAGCTTACAGGTGGTTCTGCTAGGCTCCTCCCAGGGACCTAGCAAAGGTTTAAGTCATCCCCTGACACCATTACCTGCGGCCAAGTGAGAGTGACATGTAAAAGGACTGCTTGCCACCCCAGTTCTCTCTCTGTTCCCATGTGTTCCCAGCTGGTCTCTCCCAATTTCTGTCCTCTGTCTCCAAGGCTCTGCTCCTATCTGTCTGCCTCTACCCCTTCTCCAGGCCCCCACACCCCTCTTCCCCCAATAAACCCCCTTTATACCAGATCTGTTGCTTGGGCAGACCAGATACCTCACCCCAACCTCACTTCCCTCACATTCTATTTTGTAACAATTTATGTAAAAAGATAGGCATGGTCTCCTGTTACCCCAGTACTGTGTGGGCAGAGAATGAGGATTCCTGACCTATGCTGGTTAGTCTAGCCCCCAAAACAGCAAGTTCTAGGCTCAGTGAGAGAGACCTTGTCTGAAGATAACAGGCAAAGTTGTAGTTTTGTATTTATTATATGCACATACACATGCCATGCAATTGGCTTCCTTGTATCTGTGGACTCTGAATCTATGATTCAGGAACCATGGGTTGAAAATATTTTTTAATGAATTATTTGATTTTATTTTATGTCCACAGGTGTTTTGTCTGCGTGTATGGCACGTCTGTGTGAAGATGTCAGATTCCCTGGAACTGGAGTTACAGACAGTTGTGAGCGGCCATGTGTGTGCTAGGATTTGAATCCAGGTCCTCTGGAAGAGCAGCCAGAGGTCTTAACCACTGAGTCATCTCTCCAGCCCCGATTGAAAATACTTTCACCTTTTTCTTTTTGGAGACAAATGTCAGCCTTATCATGTCCCTTCCCCTGGCTGGCCTTGAAATTACAGCATCCCTCTGTTTCCATCTCTTGAGCACTGAGATAGCATGCTTTACCATAGCCAGTTTGAATTTAAAAGAAAATTTTTTTAACTTTGTATGTGTGTGTTGCCAAGCCTGACTGTGAAGGTCAGAGAACAATTTCCAGGAGCTTACCTTCCTTCCACCATATGTATCTCTGTCTCCCATCCCTCCATAGACATTTTGGGATTAGAGATGCATGACGTCACCACATCTGGCTTTCTAACTGGGTTCTGGAGATCAGACCCAGATTGTCAGGCTTATACCCATGGGGCATCTCTCTTGCTCTTGAAAAATCTATCATTCTATCTATCTATCTATCTATCTATCTATCTATCTATCTATCTATCATTCTATCTTTCTATCTATCTATCTATCAATCATTCTATCTATCTATCTATCTATCTATCTATCTATCTATCTATCTATCTATCCATCCATATCTATCTATCTATCAATCATTCTATCATTCTATCTATCTATCCATCCATATCTATCAATCATTCTATCTATCTATCTATCTATCTATCTATCTATCTATCTATCTATCTATCTATCATTCTATCTATCTATCTCTATCTATCTATCTATCTATCTATCTATCTATCTATCTATCATTCATTCTATCTATCATTCTATCTATCTATCTATCTATCTATCTATCTATCTATCTATCTATCTATCAAATCATGTCTTGAGGGCTAGTGAGATGACACAAAAGGTAAAGGTATTTGTCACTAAGCCTGATAGCTTTATTTCAATCCCCAGCATTGGTATGACAGAAGGAATAATCTACTGTACACTCGTGTGCGTGCATGCATGAATGAGTACACACACACACACACAACTTTTTTTTACTAACTTTTATTTGTTTGTTTGTTTATTATTTTGAGCCAGGGTCTGACTATGTAGCCCTGGTTGTCCTGAAACTATGTAGACCAACCTGGCCTCAAACTCACAGAGATTCTCCTGCCTCTGCTGTGCTGGGATTGAAGGTCTGTGCCACTACTCTGGGCTTAGAAGTAATTTGAAATAATCATGTCTTTACCTCGGGAGTGGCTCGCCAGGTGCTGCAGATGCCTGATAACCTGAGTTATCAGTTCCAGATCACACAGTAGAATGAGAGAATGGATTCCCAGAAGTTGTCCTCTGATTTTGATGCTCAAATTGTGGCAATACACACACACAGACACACACACACACACACACACACAGAAAGAGAGAGAATAAATATTTAAAGATTTTAATACATATCTATATTGAACATGTAAGGTTTCTTTTGTTGTCATTATTCCCTAACAACACTGCATGGAATGACAAATCTAGAGATGACTGAAGGTTTGGGAGAGTGAGGGCCTATTGAGCCCATGGTCTCAGCAACTCGGGAAGTTGAAGCAGATCAGCACAGCAAGCCCTGGTCTTAAAAAATAAACCAGTAGATAAAATTTGGGGATGGCTATGCAAATTACATGTCATTTTATATCAGTGACTTGAGCGCTTGTACATTCCGTATCTTCAAGAGTCCTGGAACCACTAAAATAGACGGGTGAAGAATGAACAATTTTATTAGAATTTTCAGAGTGAGGGTGGGGGTCTTGGTAGGAAAAAAATAGGACCAGAAAGGCAAGATGGGGTTACTGTAGAGATGGGAGGCTAAGGGTAGGTGGAAGATATTAAAGTAACTTTTTTTAAAAGATTTATTATATGTAAGTATACTGTAGCTGTCTTTAGACACTCCAAAAGAGGGTGTCAGATCTTGTTACAGATGGTTGTGAGTCACCATGTGGTTCCTGGGAATTGAACTCAGGACCTTTGGAAGAACAGTCAGTACTCTTAACCACTGAGCCATCTCTCTAGCCCCTTAAAGTGACTTTATTTGCCTGATATAATTGTTGTCTCGGAGGCTTACTGCCTTCATCTGCTAACTTAGGCCTAGTCCTAGAAGCTTCTTGCCTCTGTACCGTCTAATCTAGGCCTACAGTGTTTTCAGCCTCTGAGACTTGCTACTGAATAAGCTCACCCCTTCCTAGTTCTTTCTGATCTTTGGCTGGCTGCTTTAACTCAGCCGTTCTGGCTCAAACTCCTCTCCAAGTTGACTGATTCAATCTGGCTCCTCAGAGCAATTCTTCAATAATTGCTCTGTTTGGCCTCATACTAATTTTGGCAGTATGTTCTAATCTTCTGGCTCCTTCTCATTTGCTGGTTCCTTCTGCCTTCACCTTGTTCTTTCTCTGCAACCTGTCTCTGTACCACAGTCCCAGTAAAACTGCTTCCTCTCTTCCCTTTCCTCTCCCTTTTTTGTGAGAGTTGGGCAAATCCTATTCTGTAAGATGTTTCTCTCTCTCTCTCTCTCTCTCTGGTCACTTTCTCTACCTCTTAGACATCACTTTCAAACATGGGTGTTTCATTTTTTTTTTTTTTTTTTTTTGGTTTTTCGAGACAGGGTTTCTCTGTATAGCCCTGGCTGTCCTGGAACTCACTCTGTAGACCAGGCTGGCCTCGAACTCAGAAATCTGCCTGCCTCTGCCTCCCAAGTGCTGGGATTAAAGGCGTGCGCCACCACTGCCCGGCTGGGTGTTTCATTCTATAAACTAAT
Organism: Tokudaia tokunoshimensis; assembly: GCA_036184795.1. Classification (NCBI taxonomy): domain Eukaryota; kingdom Metazoa; phylum Chordata; class Mammalia; order Rodentia; family Muridae; genus Tokudaia; species Tokudaia tokunoshimensis. Next base: position 51,642,424 of record BTHU01000002.1, on the reverse strand, counting down.
TTTGCCTCCATTATTTGGGATTAAAGGTGTGTACTAAGGCTGAGCCACACCACAACTGGAAACAGATTTTTTTTTCCAGTAAACAACACAGTCTAAGGGTTCACAGTGTGATCAAATATCCTGCAACAGAAAGATGTTGGGGATAACTTGGGATTGATGAATATATAGGGGGAGATATCAGCTTGCTGGTGGTCTATAGATGTGAATAAAAATAGTCAGGGGCTTTAGAGCAACTGCTAGAATTGTCATGTTGCTGTATGCACAGAGGAGACATTTCCTCTTCCGAATAAGTTAGTTTGGTTTACAATGGTCTGGAAGTCTTTTCCCCCTCATTTGTGTATGTGTGTGTATGTCCACAGGGGTCACAAGAGGACACCAGATCCTCTTGAGCTAGAGGGCTTAACATGGATACTGGGGACAGAGCTCTAGTCCTCTGGAAGAGCAGTGAGTGCTCTTGGCCACTGGCCTTCTCCCCAGTCCCAGCTGAGGTTAGGAGGAGTGTCTTCAATGTCATGAGGAAAGTGGGATTTGGATGGAGTATGAGACAGAATGAGTTCAACATATACAGATGAGATTTTTTTTTATTGGAGTTAACAGTGTGGTAACTCTAGAACCAATGAATTGTTATCTTCTGATGTTTCCACTTCCTTTCTGTGTGACCCTGGGCAAGTTGTTTAACTTCTGGGAACATTCATCCATCCTGCAGGCTGTTAGGTTGTAAATATCACACCCTGGCTCCGTGCCTGATTCAGGGGAGGCACTCAGTACATATAAAACTTCCTGCTACTTTGAAGAGAACTTTGGGAAGAACCAGTTAAACAAATTTCTCCCTACATTTTGTTTTATGTGGTTTTTCGAGACAAGGTTTCTCTGTGTAGCCTTGGCTGTCCTGGAACTCACTCTGTAGACCAGGCTGGCCTCAAACTCAGAAATCCTCCTGCCTCTGCCTCCCAAGTGCTGGGATTAAAGGCGTGCGCCACCACCGCCCGGCTCTGCACTGGGGTTTTAAGAAAAAAAAATCTAATAAAATCGTCCTTGCATTTCTCTTTGAGCCCATTTTTAAATCCTTTTATTAGTGAGACTAACAACTCCAAGCAGTATCAATGTGACAGTCAGGATATAAATTGCACGTAGTCAAGTAGTCTCTGCTTCCTCTATGGGTTCTGGGGTTGGAACTCAGGTCACCAGGTTTCGTGGCTTTTCCCTGGAGCCGCCTCAGCAACCCAGAGTTGACTTCTGAGAGAAGTGACTGGTGGGAGCTGTTAGATTTTTGCGCTCTGTGTCTGTGTGTTGGGGGGGGGGGGCTCATGTATGCACATGCATATGGAGACTACAGAACAATCTTAAGTGTTATTCTTCCTAGGTGCCATCTACCTTATTTTTGATATGGATCTCTGACTGGGATCTAGAGTCTACCAATTATCCCCAGGGCCAGCCTCTATCTCTCCAACACTGGGATTACAAACTTGAGCCACTTTACTTGGCTCTTCTCTGTGGTTTCTCAGGACTAAACTCATGCTCTTAAGCTGATGCAGTAAGCATTCTACTAAATACGGTACCCCTGCAACCCCTGTTTTGAGATAGGGCTCATGTAGCTGAGGATGGCTTTTAAGCTACCACCCACCAGTATCTTAGAACTGTTTCCCACTTCCTTCTTCCATGGGACTTAACAGCATCCCCTGCTCTCTGTCCTCTCCTACCACCAGAGCCTATGCTCTATGGACAGAGACCTTTCATCTGTGTCACTTACTCTTACATATTGAGTGCCTAGATCAACATGTGGAACACAAATTGATCATATCAATCTGGCCTGGTGTGGCTCACACCTACAATCCCATTCCAGCAATCATGAGGTTGAGACAGGAAGATTGCCAAGAGTTCAAGACTAGCCTGGGCTACAGAGTAATGATCAGTTTCAAAAATAAATCACAAACCAATTCGGTGGGATGTCATACCCCTGTGACTTGGGAAATGCAAGAGGCAGGAGTAGTAGTTGCCATTTTACCTAGATGAAGAAACATAAGAAAAGGAGGAAAGAATGTTGCATCTGAACTGTATTCTGGATCTGCATGCCTGTCTGGAGTTGTGGGGAAAGGACCTGCATCACAGGTGTCTTCTCAGGAGTCAGCAGGGACAGCAGATAAAGCCCTGAGGCTGGATGAGGTCACTTGGGGATTAGAGATCCGAGGCTTCCATATCTTTAGAACAGTGAGATGACGCAGTGAAAAAGACAAGACAAGGTACCACCAGTGGATGACTCAAGGGCTCTAGCCAGGACACCTTGCCCAGAAGAGCGCTCCCTAGATAAGGGTGTAATTCCCAGGCTTCTTTCTCACCCCAGGTTTGGTGCTGGGCAGTTTGTGTGAGGTTGCATGTGGCCGTGTGTGTAGACAAAACATGTCCCCCATGACTGGTGCTATAGAGGTTGCAACATCTCTCTGAACCAGACAGAAGTTGCTGCTACTGAGTCGTGCTGCATGGTCCTTAGCTCTCACTGCTCCTGAGGACACTACAACCAGGCTATATAGAGATCATTTGAAGTGAGCTACAAAGTTGGTTTTTTTTTTTGTTTTTAATTTGTGTATGAGTGTGAGTGTGCAAACATTCACGGGTGTCAGTTCAGGCATACAGCCATGGACACCAGCCCTTGCCTTCCACCTCTTTTGTGGCACCGTCTTTTCTTTCCTTGCCACTGGAAATGCCTGGCTCCCTGGTCCATGAGCTTCTACGGATTCTCTTGCTTTCTGGCTCCCATTTTCCCGGAAGAACACTGAGATTTCGGGCACAGGATACCACATGGGGATCTGAGGTCCTCAGGCTTACATACCTAGAAAGCCACATCCCCAGTGCAGGGTTTTTACAGTTTTAGGTCCAAGGTATTAGAGACTGCAGATATGACCTCCTGAAGGGATCCAGACCTGCACTCTGACATTAGAGTGAGCTGGCTCAGGAAAAACTGCTTTCTCTGAGGAACAATCCCATGGAAACCAGAGGCTGTTCTTGGGGGGTTGGGGGGGTTCATATTGGTTAGGGACAGCCATAATTCACCTTAAGGATTAATAGGCCATTTCAGATATTGTTTTAGTTTCTTGTTGACCTCTTCCACTCACTCTGTCAAAAATCTGGTTTCATCTTAGTGTCTTGTTGGAAGCACTATATTCTCTCAAGCTTATTTTCTTGCCTTGTAGAAGCTGCTTATGAGAATGGAGGCCCCTCCGGTCAAGCTTGGCCCTGCCCTGGGGCAGAGATAAACAGGCCCAGAATCCATTTCCCAGATTGCAACACTGGTGAGTCAGGCAGGGTCGGACAGCTGTTCCCTCCCAGGCTCCCCTTGGCTGTACCTGATAAGGAAGCTCATCGCTCTTTCCAGAGCGATGTCTTGCGAGTGCACAAGTATAAACAGACACTCCCAGGCCCTGGTGTTGTCTTAGAGTAAATTATTGACATTCTGAACGGCTGAAACATGGGGGAAAGGGGAAAGCAAAACGAACAGATTCCATAGTAACTTCAGTTTTCTTTAGCAAAGCTGTGGAAAAGTTTTTGAACTGATTCAGCCGAGGGCAGGCTCAGGAGTTCCTTGAAGCTATGGAAGCAGAAGGAAGGAGGTTAGACTGGGGGTGGGAGTGGGGGGTTCATTCAGGAAAGAACAAATGGCAAAATACCCAGAGAGAAATGTGTGCCTATTTTCGCCACAGAGACAATGGATGTTGTAGCATCCTCAAAAGCAAGTAAACAAAGCGAATGACCTCCTCCTATAAATGATGTATAAGGAAGGAAATGGGGGGGTTGGGGATTTAGCTCAGTGGTAGAGCGCTTGCCTAGCAAGTGCAAGGCCCTGGGTTCGGTCCTCAGCTCTGGAAAAAAAAAAAAAAGGAAGGAAATGGGGTGCTAAGAGCATAGTAACAGTTACATCACCGGGCGGTGGTGGCGCACGCCTTTAATCCCAGCACTTGGGAGGCAGAGGCAGGTGGATTTCTGAGTTCGAGGCCAGCCTGGTCTACTGAGTGAGTTCCAGGACAGCCAGGGCTACACAGAGAAACCCTGTCTCGAAAAACCAAAAAAAAAAAAAAAAAACAAAAAAACAAAAACAGTTACATCAAGACCAGTTCTAGTGCCATAGTACACCTGGCCATCAGTATTTCCCATAGTACACCTGGCCATCAGTATTTCCCATAGTACACCTGGCCATCAGTATTTCCCATAGTATACCTGGCCATCAGTATTTCCCATAGTACACCTGGCCATCAGTATTTCTCGTCTCCCCTGTGAAAAGCAGTTCATAATGTCTAATCTAAGGCTTTCACATTGATCTTTTCCATTGAACTCTGTCAAACTACTCAATCTGGGCAGGGCATCAGAGCCCGTACTTTACAGATGAGGAAATTTGGAGCTCAGGGAGGATATAAGCAGTTTTACTGAGGCATAATGAAGAGCAGGGAGGAGGGTAGATTTGTCCTAAGTAGCCAAGAGTTAAAGTACTTTCTAGGGCTGGAGAAATGGCTCTGCAGTTAAGATCCAGTGCGGCTCTGGTAGGATTTAAGTTTGGTTCCCAGTACCTACAAATGGTCTCACAACTGTCTGTAACCTGTAACAACAGTTCCAGGGAATATAACTCTCTCTTCTAGCCTCTAAGCGCACCAGGCACATAGTACATATGCATTCATGTAAGCAAACAGTCATACATATTAAACAGAAATAAATCTTTAAAAAAAACAAACCTCCAAACAGTATCATGATTCTTCTTTAGGATGTTTCCTTTGCTAACCTCCATTACATGTGGAGAGAGCAGCCTAGCCACCATCAGTGTGGTCTGCAAGTTTCCCTTATGAAACACTGCTCTTGTTATTTTGCCAAGTTTTTTTTGCTCGCAGCAGTTGTATCTGTAAAGAGGAAAACACCATGTAGTTTTAAGCCCCAACTCCAGGCCTTTCTTCCTCAAGTGTCCCTTCCTTGATCTCCTTTTTCTGTCTGCTCTGTATATATGCTGATGTTTTAGAGGCAATGACTATGGGTCCTCTAGGTGCCACTGTGTGCCTGGTGAAGGGGCAGAGCGGACGCAGCTCTTGCCTTTCTGGCATAGGACTTTATAAATGCACTTAACAACAAGGGGTGGTCAGATAGGTGTCCTGAAATTGAGATGTCTTTTGGAATCTTGAAGGCAGAGCTTTTCTGACTTTGGCCAGCATCAGAAACATCTGGGGTACTTGTTAAAGACAAGGATATTCAGGCCTCACTCCAGACCTTCTGAATCTCAATTCCCAATGGCAGTTCCTGGACTTAGCTTAGCTTAACAAGCTCCCCAGGTGATTCTGAAGTATTGGGCCAAGCTTGAAAACCACTGTCTTAGCACAGGGGCGGAAGTTAATCAGGCAAAGGAGGGTGGGGGAGCCACTCTAGGAAAGCTGGGAGCAGCACTAACACCCTGGGGAGTCTGGTGCAGACAATGAGAAAGACAAATCTTGTGTTTTCTTTTGTTTGTTTTGTTTCTCTTCCTTCAATGAAGTGATCAGATAAAGGTGGCTAGAAGTCTTTTCATAAGTGTCTGCTGGCAGATTTCTCCAAAGAGAAAGCAACAAATCATCCTCTTTCTCCCCAGAACATAGAATGGAAGTTACCAAGGGCTGGGGGGAATGGGGAAGAGGGGTTATTACTTAAGGGGCACATTGTTTCTGTTGGAATTGATGAAAAGGTTCAGAAAATGAACACTATTCATAGTTGCACAATATTTAAATTTTTTTTGGTGTTGCATTGAATATTTAAATATGGTTAATGTTTTAGGGTTTCTATACCTGCACAAAACATCATGACCAAGAAGCAAGTTGGGGAGGAAAGGGTTTATTCAGCTTATACTTCCTCACTGCTGTTCAAAGGAAGTCAGGACTGGAACTCAAGCAGGTCAGAAAGCAGGAGCTGATGCAGAGACCATGGAGGGATGTTTCTTACTGACTTGCTTCCCTTGGCTTGCTCAGCCTGCTCTCTTATAGAACCCAAGACTACCAGTTCAGGGATGGCACCACCCACAAGGGGCCCTCCCCACTTGATCACTAATTGAGAAAATGCCTTACAGCTGGATCTCATCGAGGCACTTCCCCAACTGAAGCTCCTTTCTCTGTGATAACTCCAGCCTGTATCAAGTTGACACACAAACCAACCAGTACAATTGACCCCTTGTCAACTTGAGACACAAACACATCACCATTAAGCCTCAACCCTTGCTTTCTTATTCATCCCCCAAGATCTAAATAACTTAAAAAGTCCCACAGTCTGTACATATTAGAAGTTTGAGGCCGGGCAGTGGTGGCGCACGCCTTTAATCCCAGCACTTCGGAGACAGAGGCAGGAGGATTTCTGAGTTCGAGGCCAGCCTGGTCTACACAGTGAGTTCCAGGACAGCCAGGGCTACACAGAGAAACCCTGTCTCAAAAAACCAACCAACCAACCAAACAAACATATTAGAAGTTTGATCCCTTTAAAATGTCCAATATCTTTTAAAATACAAAGTCTTTTAAAAATTCAAAGTCTCTTAACTGTGAGCTCCACTAAAATGCTTTCTTCCTTCAAGAAGGAAAAATATCAGTGCACAGTCACAATCAAAAGCAAAATCAAGACTCCAACCATCCAATGTCTGGGTTCCAACTCACGATCTTTTGGGCTCCTCCAAGGGCTTGGGTCACTTCTCCAGCTCTGTCCTTTGTAGCACACACCTTGTCTTCTAGGGTCCAGTCACCTGTACTCCACTGCTGCTGTTCTTGGTGGTCATCTCATGGCACTGGCATCTCCAAAACACTACTGTCTTCCGCTTGTATCTAGGCTTCACCAATAGCCTCTCACAGGCTCTCTTCATGGTGCCAAGCCTCAACTCCTTTGCATAACCCGTTCAGTTTTGGGCCATCAATTACAACTGAGCACCTTTACCAATGTCCTTCCGCAGCCTCTCACAGTGTCGAGCCTCAGCTGCTCTTCATAACCCTTTCATGCCTTCAAAACCAGTACCACCTGTGTGACTCTTACACATTACCAAGTCCAGCCACAGCACAAGGTACTACCTTGGCTATCTCCGGAACACAGTCTCTGTGTGTTCTTAAAAAAACACCTCCCAGAAGATTTCACCTCAATGATGCTGGTCTCTTCTTAATCACTGCTAATTTCTTAGCTCCAGCTAACCACCATCAATAGTCCCAGTAATGCAAAGGTTTTGCTTTATTAGTTCTGGTATCTTGTTAATCACAGCTGATTCTTCAGCCCCAGCTAACCAAAACTACAGAGTCTTCACAATCAAAACAACCACCCTGATAAGAGTCTTTAATCTTCCCTCTGAAATTTCACAAGCCAGGCCTCCATCTTCTGCACTGTTCTTAACATTATCTTCCAAGCTCCTACAGAACATCCCACAGCTCTTAACATCCTAATGGATCTTCTAGCCCAAAGTTCCAAAGTCCTTCCACAGCCCTCCCCAAAACATGATCAGGTTGTCACAGGAATACCCCACTATGCTGGTACCAATTTGTCTTAGTCAGGGTTTCTATTCCTGTACAAACATCACGACCAAGAAGCAAGTTGGGGAGGAAAGGGTTTATTCAACTTACACTTCCACATTGCTGTTCATCACCAAAGGAAGTCAGGACTGGAACTCAAGCAGGTCAGGGAGTAGGAGCTGATGCAGAGGCCATGGAGGGATGTTTCTTACTGGCTTGCTTTCCCTCACTTGCTCAGCCTGCTCTCTTATAGAACCCAAGACTCCCAGTTCAGGGATGGCACCACCCACAAGGGGCCCTCCCCACTTGATCACTAATTGAGAAAATGCCTCACAGTTGGATCTCATGGAGGCACTTCCCCAACTGAAGCTCCTTTCTCTGTGATAACTCCAGCCTGTGTTAAGTTGATACACAAAACCAGCCAGTACAGTTAACATTGTATATTTTATATGTATATTACAATTAAAAAAAAAACAGCTGGCATATTGAAGAGTAGAATGATATGAGCAAATGATCTTCAATTTGGCTCACAGTACCTGACCTGACAAAGTCCAAGTGTGCATCATGGATAGAAGACAATAAAGTTTTTGAGAATATTTAACACTATTCTGCCTCTTTTACCTTGTGGGCTCCTTAGGTTCGTGGTCACTTCTGAGCTCTGTAGAACAGTATCCCTCAGACTTCTTTGTTCAGGGAACCATCAGAGAACTTTGTTCATCTACATATGTTAATTGAGTAGGCCTAGTTCTCAAATGATGCTGACACTCTGGGAGAGCTGTGTAAATTTCATCTTCATTCATACTGTATCCTCAGTCATGAACACACGGTTGATATAGTTCAGAGGGCGGAACTGTGTCTTTGTTCTGGACTATAACTTATTTAGTGTGCTTTTATCAGTCACCTTTGTGATTTTAAAAATTACCTCTACTTACCTAAAATTCTGTAGAATGAGGAAGTTAGTATCAAATTATTTCTCTTCTTTGCTGCTTCTACTGAAGTCCTGGAATTATTGGCCTTGTTTGCATAGAGGGTAAATGAACCCTGCTTTGCAAGCTCTGGGGAAGCCTTACTGTAGTCTACAATCCCTGCAAACAAATTCCATCTGAAGAGGGAGCAGAGTGGTGAGAACATGCTGGTGTGGGAATTTCCAGATTTGGACGCCAGTCTGAGTAATTGCCACTTTGGCCTCCTCCATATCCAAACAGCCTTTGTAACACTGTTGAGAGGGTGGTTCATAAAGCACATGAATGTAATCATACTGCCATTATTTACTACCATCGTTTATGTTGATGGTAACGACACTGGCAGTTGAGCGATGAAGTGTGTGGGGAGGTTGGGGGCGGGGGCGGAGGGACGCAGGACGGCAGGAGAAAGAGGAACTACAACTCCCAGAACTCCCGGGACAAGCTTACACCGCGACGACGATGCTCCGCCCCTACCACCGGCGCCCCGCCCCTCAGATGACGTCACAGAGGTGACATCACGGCGCCTAGAGCGAGGCTAGGGTAGAGAGGCCGACCGAGCTGGAGTCGTCGGCTTGTGGAGGAAGCAGCTGGGAGCTGGCGAGAGCGTGAGCGGGCGGGCAGGCGATCGAGCGAGCGCAGGCGGGAGGGAGCGGCGCACGGCGCGGAGCAGCGGGAGCCCGGGCCGAGGCGAAGCCTCAGTCGGAGGGCAGCCCGAGCGGGCGCCTCGGTCCCCGCCCCCACTCGGCGGGGCAGTGCCCGGTGTTCCCCCGTGCGGGGGGCGGCGGCGGCGGCTGAGCGGACCCCACGGGACCGCGCGGGTGTTGCCACCTCGGCCGAGGAGCCGGCGAGGCCGCGGGGCCCTGCGAGCTGGGCCCGGGGCCCGTGACAGACGGGCCAAGGAGGGGAGAGAGGCGGCGGCGGCGCAGGCGACGGGGAGGCAGCGGCAGCGGCGACACCATGTCATCCCCCAGTCCCGGCAAGAGGCGGATGGACACGGACGTAGTCAAGCTGTATCCTTCATGGAGGGGGAATTCGGACTGCGTGTGGGGCGGGTGGAGGTGCCCAGTCGAGGGCTCCGGGGCACTCCAGGCCACTGGCCGCGCCTCCCCTCCCTCCCCCGGTGCCTACGGCGGCCCTTTGGCACCTCCCCGGAGCCGAGGGCTTTTTCAGTCCCCCTTTATCTGCAGCCCCCCGAGATGTGCGTTGTTCTTCGCCCTCCTTGCACCCCCTACCCCCAGCCCCTGACTTTCTCTCTACGACGTTTGGATTCCTAAGACGGCCCTTTCTTAGGGGTGTGTGTGTGTAACTAGCCGCCTCCTTCGGCACCGGGGCTCATCTTCAGGGTCTTTGCTTCCTGTTTGCTAGCTTTGGGTTTATGGACTCATTATAGAAATTCCTGAGAGGGAAGCTTCTCTCTCTCTCTCTCTCTCTCTCTCTCTCTCTCTCTCTCTCTCTCTCTCTCTCCCTCTCTCCCTCTCTCCCTCTCTCCCTCCCTGTTCCTTCCACTCACAGTGCTGCTTAAACTGGGGTAACTCAAGCGACCTTCTTTATCCCTAATTCCTTTCTATATTAGGAAGAGAGTAGTCTGCCCAGGGCCCCCTCTTGTAATAAAGAGCTCCGTGTGTTTTAAATCAGACACTCCTGTTAAGCCTTCTGGTCTGGAGAACCGTCCTGTTTTTCTTTCTACTGACAAAGCCTATCCCACTCCTAGTGCATGCAGTGAGGACCCCCAGGCCCTCTTAGCAGGCCGACCACCCTCCATATTGTGGAACTGACAGCTGGGAGGAAGGAGAGAAAGGAGCCCCGGAACAAAATAGCCACTTGAGCGAAACTCCCTCTGCGAGGGTACGGTTCTTGGGACTGCTTGCCCTGATCTGGGCCAAGTGACACCTTTTATTTTCTACCCCTTCCCCCAACTTTATGTACACCCGAGGTTGCAGTGGGAGAACTGTAACTGATAAGAGTCCTCCAGGCAGTGGTTTTGGTTGGAATCCAGGCTGATTCTTTTTCATGACCAGTAGAGAAATTCGCGAAGCTTCCTAAGACAAATCGAGTATTTAAAAATGTTTTTATTTTTTGAGGGCTAATTTTGAGGGTGGGGGCGAGAGCCCAGTGTTGTAAATAGCTAATCCCCCCCGGGGGGGGGGCGGCGGCGGCGGTAGTGTGTGAAAGGCTGTTAACAAGTCCTGTCTCCTGTTTCTCTTTTCTGCCTCGCCCCCATCCCCCAACCATTTCCCCCATTGCAGGATTTTGTTTATATAACTCAAGTTGTTTGTCTAGATTCTTCAGGTGAATTCCTTCTTTTATTTGTTGCTGTTTTTTATTTTTTTATTTTTCCTAAACATCAGTGGTGGTTGTCAAAAACTCAGTTATGGAATTTGCTGAAGTTTTTTAAAAGTAGTTTTTGCAGAGGATTTTAACTTGGGGGATGGGAGGGAAGTTGCCTAGGCAAGAGTTTTCTTTTTTGTTTTTAATTTTTTTTTTGGACTAATCCATCTTTTCAGGAGTAAGAACGTACTTTTTCTCCTTGCCCAGGGGAGATCTGGCTAGAAATTAAGAATAGTGGTTGAACTCGCAAGTTTTAAGGTTTGGAATCTAGAATTTGGGGGAAGGGCAGTAGGAAGTACCAGAGTGCAGCCAGTAAGGAAGGGTATTAATGCTAGATATACACCTAGGCACATGCGAAATCAACTTTTTATGGGCTGTTTGTGGCAGTGATTGTTTTGTAAATGGGTGAGTGATACCAGGAATGCTGGCTTTTCAAACCGCAGGAAAACCTGTAACCATAGCTCTGTACAGTCTACACAAAGCAGTTGGGGGGTGGCGGGCATTATTTTTGTTTAGAAACTAAGAAATGACATGGTGCTAGACTTAGTTATTTTTGTCTTGAATTGAGAGTTTGAGACTTCCATCACACCTAATGCAAATTTCACCCTAAGGTATAATTGGGATGGAGTGGGGGAGAGAATTCCAGCTGTTTTTGATCCGATGTCAGATCCTCAAATTGCGTTCATACATAGATTTCTGAAAGATTGAGGATAAAGAGTGAGGCCTAACTTGACCCGATGCCTTTCCATACAGTGCCTTTTGTTCACGTAGTAGTTGTGGCATCTAGAATGATTACTGCATTTAGGAGCCTGGGTGTGGGGGGCGGCTAGTGTGGGGGGCGGTGAGGGAGAGGGAGACAAAGAACAGCAGGGTGTCTCTCTCCCCCTCTCCTAAGTGTCTTATTTCATAGCTTATTTTTAGTAGAAGATGAAGAAAGGCAAAGATGCATTGGCTTCTGTTCTTTCCCCACCTCCCTTGCTGACAAAAGAAAGCAGGGCTCTTTAAAAACTGTAGATTTCTGAGATAAGAGGATAACAGTTTTGGTTTGAAAGCTAGAGGCTACCTCTGCTTCAAGTTTATTTTCTGGTTTAATGTAGTTTGGGAGTTAAAATTTTTCGGATTTCCTTTTGTGTGTGTGTGTTTGTGTGTATTGTGGAGGTGAGAGATTTTATGGCCTTCTTTCATAGTTGAATTCACATCAGTAGGCCCAAGTGGAGTTTACAATATTGGGGTAAGGTATACTTAGTGAAAAATTTAAGAGCGAATTCCCCAGTTTGCTACTAAGATGGGTACAATCGCCTGTCAAGCTGAGGACTAGAAATGAAAGATGGTGGTAAGGAAGTAGAAAGGAAAAGTCTGAAGGAATGTCTGGTACTTGTCGTCGTCCCTCCGTGATTTCTTTGGTAGAGGCTGATAGCCAGTTTCATCGATGTCCCCTGTTTTCAGCCCATTTTGGCTGTCTTCTGGGCATATTACACTACGAGGATTTACAGCCTGGCAGCAACCCTATATTGTAGGAAAGTAGGGGTGTGGGGGTAGGGAGAGAAGAGGGTGTGTTACTAACTGGTCACTGCTCTCCAGCACCTTGCAGGCCTCGTCTCCTCAGAGACAGTGATATTTCTTTTGTGGTGGGTTGGTAGGATAGCTCACTCCCAAGTTATGCAGGGAGTGAGTGTTTTGCACCGATGCACTTAATCTGCTGGGCGATTATGCTCTGAAACTCTGACTCATTCATTGTTTCTCTTCTGATCCTCAGCTGAGGGTTGTGCAAACCTCCACAGGAGCCTAGAAACTGATTTACATGACTTTCGGGTGCTGGGGAATAAAAACCACTTGTCTTTAGCCTAGGTCCTGTAAAATGGTCTTAGATAGTGCAGCCATTTGCTTGCCAGAGTCAGATAGAGTGCCAGCCTTGAGAGTGACACAGGACTAGCCACCTTAGAGGTTTCCATCGGCAACCACTGATTATTTAGATTGTCTGAGACCTGGGACTCTGGTGACCTTAAGCGTGATTTGCCCTAAAGGAATATTAGTTGAAGTTCTCCCTGGTGGAGGAACAAACAGCTCAGGTTACTTGGGTTTCCTTGTTGGTGGGGGTGACTGTCTCGCCCTGTTGCACAGCTCTGGTGAGCCTTTTATCTGTGAACCAGTGCCCCTGCTGAAGGCTAGAGCTGCTTGTTTTGGAAAAGCGTATGCAGGCAAAAGGCCGCAGGCACAGCTCCTTGCAGCTCATTGGCTGCTCTGTTACTACCCGGAAAAGGAGGAGGGGTGGAGCTACCAAACAGCTGATGGGAGTGTGTGACAAGAGTGTGTTTACATACAAAGAGGTGGGGGCTGGGAGGCCTTGAGCTGCTGACAGAACCAAGGGTATTTTCAAGGGGTAAAAAACAGAAAACCTGTGCTCAGATTCAAGAAATGTTCATAATATTAAACTAGAAAACCGAATCTTATCATAATGGGGACTTGGCACACCCTTCTATTGCTGTAATATTTGGAAATTTTAGAATACTATGACTTTTCAAAGATCATCTTTTCCAGGAGATCTCAGTAACAAAACAGGATATGCCGTTGTAAATGTCCTTAAGTGACTTCCAGTTGGGGTTAAAGGTGTGGTGGCAATGGACCTCCAAGGCTCTAAGCTTGCTAGAATTTACCGAAAAGCTGGTGACCGCTGTAGGGCTTCAGAAATTTTCTGGAACAAGTTCAAACCTCAAAATATTTGTGCACCCTCTTTGTGTCAGGCACTGTGTGTTTATGTGGAGGGGTTAGTGAGAAGTTGACTGTGGTGGACATAGTACTTATGGAGTTAGGTTTTTTTTTTGTTGTTGTTTTTGTTTTTCGAGACAGGGTTTCTCTGTGTAGCCCTGGCTGTCCTGGAACTCACTTTGTAGACCAGGCTGGCCTCGAACTCAGAAATCCTCCTGCCTCTGCCTCCCAAGTGCTGGGATTAAAGGCGTGCGCCACCACCGCCCGGCTGGAGTTAGTTTTTAAATTGTTCCTTTAAACCAGGATGTCGGTCAGCATTGTGCGTTACGCCTTGCCTTTTTTTTTTTTTTTTTTTTTTTGGTTTTTCGAGACAGGGTTTCTCTGTGTAGCCCTGGCTGTCCTGGAACTCGCTCTGTAGACCAGGCTGGCCTCGAACTCAGAAATCCGCCTGCCTCTGCCTCCCAAGTGCTAGGATTAAAGGCGTGCGCCACCACCGCCCGGCCGGCACCTTGCTTTTTGAATACTTAGTATTTTCAGAATTGATTCTCTCTCCCTTTTGCCAGCTGTGGTGTCTCACACCTTTAGTCCCATTAATTGGGAGGCAAAAGCAGGTGGATCTCATGGCCAGGGCTACATAGAGACCCTGTATCAAACAACAACAAAACCTGATTTTTTTTTTTAAATGAAAAGGTAAAAAGTAATCTTACGAGGATATACATGGACATCTGAATGCTTTTTTTTTAAACATTAAAATAAAAGCATTGAAATGTGGGGCCATTTATCTCAGACTTTAACTTGTGCATTTTTGTTGTTAATCAGCAGTTATTCTATCCCCAAGTTATTCATTGTTTAATTTGTGTTCAAAGTGTAGACAGTCTTTTAACCAGACCAGTGTCCACTGGCAACCTCTGGTTGACCCCTCATTTCCTGTGGCTTCTCTCTTGAGTTGGTGAGATGAAAGAATAATTTTGCGGGGCAGTGGTGGCGCACGCCTTTAATCCTAGCACTTGGGAGGCAGAGAGGCAGGCGGATTTCTGAGTTCGAGGCCAGCCTGGTCTACAGAGCGAGTTCCAGGACAGCCAGGACTATACAGAGAAACCCTGTCTCAGAAAAAAAAAAAAGAAAAAGAAAGAATGATTTTATGGTCTTAAAGCTAAAAGTTGAAAACTTGGCAACTCCCAGTGTTTTGAGTTTGTCTTCCCTGCATAGATTTTGGCGACACAGGGATTATTATAGCACTTATTTTGGTAAACCAAGAACCTCTGTGAGTTTTGCAGTGAAGTTGTAAAATACAAACAGGCTTACAAATTCAGCTTATATGAGGGAAAAATCTTGTGTAGGTGTGACCTGTAAGAGACCCTTTCTCTCTGGGCATGCATTAAGGCGACCTGATTTGTTAGTTTGGGTAGTGTTGTGACTTCCCCTGCACCCTGATTGGTGTTTACACACACATGCAGTTGGGATCTCATTTAGTGTTAGCAGATTTATGGTTTCAAGAACCATTGGATTTCTTTAGACATGCAATTCAGATCCTATAATGCTTACAATGTAGTAGCTTTTTATCTGGAGACCCAGAGAATCTGTGGTTTAATGAAACACTTTAATGAAAGACATAGTAGGGTTTTGAAAGTGTTATAATAAAGTAATTGGGGAAAATATAGGTTACAAAAAGGGAAAGAAAACAGCTACTCATAATCTTATCCTTTAAATAATAGTTTTCAAACTTGAGTGTGATCTTACTTACTTGGAGAGATTGTTAAAACTGGTTCTGGATCCCACTGTGGATTTCCTGCTTCAAGATGTCTAGAGAATGTCGTGTAGAAGTCATCCTCAAACCCTAGCCTGTGGCTGTTTCTTCTGTGCCATGTATTCTTTCCAGGATTTCTTGTTTCCAACATTGTGACCATATTATACATACCTGCTCTGTAACTGCTTTTCCCTGTTAAAAATACTGGGGATAGGGCAGGAGAGATGGCTCAGAGGTTAAGAGCACTGACTGAGTTCATTTCCCAGCAACCAACCACATGGTGGCTCACAACCATCTGTAATGGGATCTGATGTCCTCTTCTGGTGTATCTGAAGACAGCAACAGTGTGTGTGTGTGTATGTGTGTGTATATTACAGTGTACCTATATATAGATATATATTTATATCTACCTACCTACCCACCCACCCACCTACCCACCCACCGATCGATCTATCTATCTATCTATCTATCTATCTATCTATCATCCAGGGACAGAAATCAGACCAAAGGCTGAGAGGAAGAAAGAATTATAAATTGATAAAAGAAATTTTGGGCACTTAGGCAATGGAAGCAGGAGGATCAGGAGTTCAAGATTAACCTGAACTATGTGAAATCGTGTCTCAGACACTTGGAGGATGAATGTGCGTGACAGTGGCAACAGCTTCATGGGTATTATTATGCAAGAGAGCACTGAAACTTAACACATATATCCCTTTAAAAGGTAGTTTCCTAGCACTCAGGAGATAGAGGCAGCAGGATCTCTACTTCAGAGACCATCCTAAGCTACACAGCAAGACTATATGTCAAAAGGCCAGAGGCTATAGAGATGGCTCAGTGATTAAAAGTACTTGCTGCTTTTGCAGAAGTCTGGGATCTATTCCAAGTACCCACATGGTGGTTCACAGTCACCCATAATTCCCATTCCAGGAGGTCTAAAGTCTTGTTTATTTCTGCGTGTGTGTGGAGGGGGGTAAGCATGTTGTAGTACACACACATACATGCAGATTTATACATATAAATGTTTTTTTCAAATGGTAGAACTCCCAAAAGCTATCTTCTGACCTACACACACATATACACACAAATAAATTTGGGAGTGGGGGGGTTGGGTCTTACTGTTTAGCCCTAGGTACCTTAGAACTCTCTTGAGAACAGGCTGGCCTCAGATTCTCAGAGATCCTCTAAGTGCCGAGATTAAAGGTGTGTACCCCACACCCCAAGACAGGGTCTCATTATGTAGCCTTGGCTGTTTTGTTTGGAACACACCCTGTTAGACCAGGCTGGCCTTGAGACTTGAAAGCCTCAGCCTCAAGTGCTGGGATTAAAGGTTTGTGTCACTAAGCCCAGCTGAAAAGTAGCTTTTAAAAACTACTTTTAAAAATTACTTCACCTCATCTGAGTTGAGGCTAGTCTGGTCTACATAACAAGTTTTGGCTGCCTAGAGCTACATAGTGACAAACCAACAAAAAAGGATAGCTATGGGCGAGATAATACAGTCACTATTATCTACTTCTTCCTCCTTTTAGAGTCTTATGGTGCTTGTAGATCATGGGAGCGCGTGTGTGCGAGTGTGCACTCCCACTGGTCAGTCAATCTACCTACTACTCTGCAGCCTCAGATATTGCTCTTGTCTCTTTTTTTTTTTAAGGGCGGGTTGAACTTGAAGCAAGATCTTACTATTATTATATAGCCTAGGCTGGCCTCAAATTTCTGAGATCCACCTGCCCTGGTGCCTGGAATTCTGAGATTACAGGTATGTATTACTACACCAGCTATTTCCCCTCTCTCTCTCTCTCTCTCTCTCTCTCTCTCTCTCTCTCTCTTTATATATATATATAGTATCATATAGTAAGTATGTTAGCTTCCATACTATATGGAATCATATAGTATGTGTTGGGGTCCAGGAGTCACCCCACAAACCACACAAACACTCATCTCAGTTAGACAAGGATGGTTTATTGAATGCCCACCTTAAGACTGATCAATCAGGGCTGTAGCTCAGAATTCAGGGGCTGAGGCAATGACCCCAAACATTTTTCTATGTCAGCTTATAAAGGCAAACCCCACAAAATTCAAAATGAGCTCATACAAAAACACAAGGTGTGGGGGGGGTGCGTAGGGCGGTCAGTTCATTTTTTCATGTTTAACAGTTTAAGCTGACCACTATTTTGCTTGGTCCTGAGTGAAGGCTGCAGCTGGATTATTTTCTAAGGTGAGCTTTTCTCAAAATACGATAACAAACCTGAGCATAGCATGATATATGGTCATTGATGGGTCCTATGTGAAGCTTATAGTTGCAGAATTTAAGATTAACAAACCTCATAACATACAGAATATAACAGGAGATGAGATCAACATGACCTTGCTCTGAATCAAGTTATTTTCCTGTGTCAATACTGGCAGGCATATCACAGCAACAATATGAAATAGCTGGAGGGCATGGAACAAAATGGCTACAGCTATGCTGGGGGGCAGACCTTAATAGTATGTCCTTTTTACATGAATTTCTACACTGGTCTTAGTTTTAGGTCTTTGAGTGATATTCTACTGTTTGGCTGTTCTCTAACTTCTCAGAAGTTGTGTCCTTACATGTGTGTACAGAACTAGGCATTGGGTTCAGGGTCTTGTGCTTGCTAGGCAAGGTCTGAAACACTGTACTTGTGCCCAGACCTTTTTGTTTTTTAAATGTTTAGATACTTTTTTTAAAAAAAAGAAATTGTGTTCACTTGTATGTGTGTAAATCACATTTACAATGACATCTAGAGGACCACTTGTGAGAATCAGCTTTGTTTTTCTACCATGTGGTAGGATTTGAACTCAGGTGGTCAACCTTGGTGGCAAGTGCTCTTGCCTATCAAGCCATCTTGAAAACCTGTTGGTTTTATTTTAAATTTTGAGACAGTCTCACTAAGTTATCCAGCCTGGTTTTGAACCTGCTCTGTAGCTAAGCAATCCTTGACCTTAAAAGATCTTTCTGCCTCAGCTTACTGAGATGGTCTTTCAGGTATGTTCTAGAAGCCTGGTAAATTTACATCTTGGCCTGAGTATGCTTGGGTTAGTTTTAGTTTTAAGTGGCTGTGAACATTTGTATGGATGTGTGCTTTTTTTGGACTAAGAAATAACCTGCACCATGTGGTAGGTATGTGGTTAAGTTTTTTTTGCTTGAGACATGTTCAGTGTATGTCCCAGACTGGCCTTGACTTCTCCCATGCCCCCTACTTTAACCTCCCTAGTTCTGGGATTAAAGGTTGTACCACCTTGCAAAGGTATAACACCCCCCCCACCCCAAGTACTGATTACTAGCCCTACTGTGTCAAAGCCAAAGAGTGTTACAGCAGCTCTCTCCCAATTGAGAGAGAATTAGTGCTAAGCAGATGGCTGGGGTAAAGTATGAGAGAATCAGTGTTCTGATCCTTAGAACCAATTAAAAACTGATGCTGTAGTATGAGTGCGTAATCCCTTTGCCCCTGTGACAGGGTGGGAAGTGAGGACAGAAGAATCCTGGAGGCCTGTCGGTTAGGTAGCCTGGTATATGCATGTACACACACACACATATGCGTGCACACACACGGGCACATGAGCAATTACATAAAGTTGAAGAAAAGAAATTAGTGAGTTAAAATTTTTTTATGAAGTATTTTGTGGCCCATTAAGAAATGCAGTCATGACAGGCGGTGGTGGCGCACGCCTTTAATCCCAGCACTTGGGAGGCAGAGGCAGGTGGATTTCTGAGTTCGAGGCCAGCCTGGTCTACAAAGTGAGTTCCAGGACAGCCAGGGCTACACAGAGAAACCCTGTCTCTAAAAACCAAAAAAAAAAAAAAAAAGAAAAAGAAATGCAGTCATAACTTTTGCTGACAGTATTTTTATAAAGGTCCGCCTCTATCTGCTGGTATTAAAGACCCATGCCACCACAGGCCAGCTAAAGGCTTGGTTTTTATGGTTTTTTTTTTTTTTAAGATTTATTTATTTATTTAATGTAAGTACACTGTAGCTATTTTCAGACACACCAGAAGAGGGCATCAGATCTCATTATGGGTGGTTGTGAGCCACCAAGTGGTTGCTGGGATTTGAATTCAGGACTTCAGGAAGAGCAGTCAATGCTCTTAACCACTGAGCCATCTCTCCAGCCCTGAGATTCCTATGAACAGCCTAGGATAGCCTCAAATTCCCATCTCTCCTGCCTTAGGCTTAAGTACTAGGATTGCAAAGTACACTACAATACAAAAAACGAAACATTTTATTAATTTTTTTAAGTTAGTATACAAGTAATAGGTTTTATTATATCCCTCCAAAGTGATGGCATTTACATTATTATAATAGTAACATATTAAGATCTCAAAAAACAAACATGGGCTGGAGAGATGGCCCAGCAGTTAAGAACACTGACTGCTCTTCCAGAGGTCCTGAGTTCAAATCCCAGCAACCTCATGGTGGCTCACAGCCATCTGTAATGAGATCTGATGCCCTCTTCTGGTGTGTCTGAAGACAGCTACAGTGTACTCATATATATATATATATATATATATATATATTTAAAAAAAAAAGGAAGACCTTGTCTCCAAAAAATGAAAATGGTTTTGGACTCTGTAAGAGTAGATATGACTTAACAAAATGTACTACTTTGTGATGTTACTGTTACTTTTTTCTGGTTAATCACAGTTGTGTTTATATGTGTTATTTACATGTGTGTTGTTTAACAAATTAACAGCTTATTAATGTCAGCTGGAACTCCTAGACTGGATAACAAGAAAAGGACAACCTGGGCATAGGGCTGTTGGTTTTTGTTTGTTTGTGTTTTAGGAGACAAGGTTTTTCCGTATAACCCTGGACCAGACTGGTCAAACTCAGAGAGACCTACCTGCCTCTGCCTCCTGAGTGCTGGGGTTAAAGGCATCCCCCACCCCGCCCCCCAGCAGGTTTTTAGCCTGATTTTTAGGTTGGAGTCAGTGGTGGAGTCAGTGAGTAGGCTTCGTTTCCTTGTTCAGGATCATCCCTGGAGCATTAAGTCAGCAAGTGTTTTTTTCAGGAAGATTTGCCTCAAGTGCTCTGTGAAAACCTTTGCAGACAGAGGCCTCTTCATGTTTTGTGAGTTGTAAGCGAATAGCAGATTTGAAAAATTGCCTGTTTTTGAGGCAGGGTCTCATTATATAGCACTGGCACCTGCCTCTATCTCCAAAGTGCTTCATTGTCTTAATGTTTATGGGAGAGTTATTGTATCAAACCATATACTTGAGAAACATGGCTATTTATTTGTAAGCTGGTTCTTATGCTTATCTCTAAGCCCCGCCTACAGAACCCACAATCTCAGGAGCTACCTGGGGACCGTTTCACAGAGTAATATGCTTGTGGAAGATGAATGGTCCTTTGCTCCCCCTAGATTTTAGGGTGCTAGGTGGGCAGCTTGAGAAAATGGTTCTCTTCAGACCTGCCTTGATGAGAAGTTTGGAAGTAGTCCCTAGTCTGTCTGTATAAGGGAGGGCAGTTCCTTGTCACTCTGAGGAAGACAGGCTGATGGTTGCCAGTGGAAGGAGCACCACTGCAGCCCAGAATATTACTGGTGTGGAAATGGGATAGTTGGTTTTTGTCCCACCTCCTGGCTTCTAATTTGTAAATAATTTTTAGAGTGATATATATGAAAATAGGAGGTGCTCCCAACATACTGATGAACGTTTCCTCTTTGAGTATCAAAATACCTTAAAACAACAACAACTGTGTGTGCACACAGGCCTGGGTGCACATGTAAGGTCAGAGGACAACTTTGTGAAATTGATTCTCTCCATTCACCTTTATGGGTTCTAGGGATCTAACTCAGGTTGTCAGGCTTACAAGGTAAGTGTGTCTTAGCTGCTCAGCCATCTTGCTGGCCCAGAAAATTTCTTGTCTATGTGTCATGTTTTTTTTTTTTTTTTTTTTGAGACAGGGTTTCTCTGTGTAGCCCTGGCTGTCCTGGAACTCACTCTGTAGACCAGGCTGGCCTCGAACTCAGAAATCCACCTGCCTCTGCCTCCCAAGTGCTGGGATTAAAGGCGTGCGCCACCACCGCCCGGCTTGTCATGTTTTTAGTATGTATGCTTTTCAAGTTTTCTTGGAGTATTTCTTAGTACTTTGAATAGAAACTAGATCTAGAGAGGGCTTACTCCTGTTCCCTCAGAAGCAGCTGGGCTGACACTGAGCTCATGAAACTTCAGTTTGGCTAGACATGGTATTGCATGTCTTTAATCCCAGGATTTGGGAGGTGGGCATATGGATCTCTCGAGTTCCAGGCCTGCCAGCTACATAGTGAGCTCTTGCCTCAAAACCAACCAACCAACCAAACACAAAATACACTGGGGTTGGTGGTTTACTTCTTTAATTCCAGCACTTAGGAGGCAGAACCAGGATCTCAATTAATTCAAGGCCAACCTGGTCTACATAAGTTCTAGGACAGCCAGGGCTACATAGAGAGACCCTGCCTCAATAATAAATAAGTTTTGTCTAAATGGTGCCTGTATAGTTTTGAACTTAGGATTTTTGTTAGTATGTTGACTTTAGCATAGACATTTTATAATAATAATAATTATTATTATTATTATTATTTTGGTTTTACAAAGGATTGGTTAATTTTAAAAGCTAAAAATTTAGCTAAACGTTTTGATAAGCCTTTTCCCTAACAGACACTGTTAGGTTTGTGTCCTTAAGAGAACAACAGTTGTGGTATGGGTAAGGTATATTATATATGGCCTTCTACTGCTGAGTGTTTAGAATCCTTTGGCCAATCTTCTACAGATTATTTTATGTGTGTAAGTGTTTTTGCCAGCTTGGAAGCATGTTGTACCATGGAGGTCAGAAGAGGGCATTGGATCTCCTGAAACTGGAGTTACAGATAGTTGTGAGCCTCTATGTGGGTGCTGGGAACTTAACCCAGGTCCTCTGTAGGAGCCATCTTTTCAGGGTTCCCCCCTTTGCCAGTCTTTGATTCTAGATATACAAATAAATTAGTAAGTCTTCTGGGTAACAGCTTGGAAAATCAAATTTTGCAAAGGAAGAAATTAAATTTGGTTGCTTTTTTTTTCCATTAATAAATGGTTATTTTTTTTGCATGGCCTTAGGTTTAAATAGTCTTAGGTTCTCACAACTGTAAATTGGTAACTAGTCAGATCACTAATCCAAAGTAGAATTCACTCAGAAATCATTCCATAATGCAGACTTTGGACACACAATATATTATGAATTAAATTTATATTAAAGTGGATGAACATAGGAAAATGTGTCATTTTATGACAAGAGTTTTAGCTTTAAATTGGTGGTAATATTGTGTTGTGTCCCCCAGTTTCCCTATGTAACCCTGACTGTCTTAGAACTCACTTTGTAAACCAGGCTGGGCTCAAGTTCAACAATCTGCTTGTCTCTACCTCCTTAGTGCAGGAATTAAATGTTTGTGCCACCACCACCCAGCAGTAGTATTGCTTTTAAGTATACTTAGTGTATATGTGCATATGTTTTAAAAATAGTGTTCCTGTTTTATCAGAGCATGGAAGTATAAGATATTGTGAATCATATCATATGTACTCTTTATTTTTATTGTGTGGGTTTTTTGCCTACATGCTGTGTACCATGTGTGTGCCTGGGGCCTGTGGAGGTCAGAAGAAGGTGTTGGATTACTTAAATCTGAAGTTATAAATCGTTGTTAGTCCCTATATGGATGCTGAAAACTGAGTCCAGGTCCTCTGGAAAGAGTATCAGTAGCTTCTAACCACTGTGCTATCTCTTTGGCCCCTATTTTTATTTATGTGTCAGGGTTTCCTTACATAGCCCTCTCTGGACTGGAATTCAGGTATGTGACCAGGCTGACCTAGAACTCAGATTGTTTATTCTGCCTCCTGAGCACTAGGACTAAAGACTTGTGCCCCCTCCTTACCTCCTACTTAATGTATATGGGTAGTTTGCCTGTGTATAAGTATGTGTACCAGATGCTTGCCGCACCCACAGAACCTAGAATATGGCTTGGATCCCCTGGATCTGGAATTAGACATTTGACCTGCCATGTGGGTACTGAAATTTAAACCCTGGTTCTCTGGAAGAGCTGTAAATGCTCTTAACTGTTGAGTTATCTTACTTTTTTTTTTAACATGTATTTTTGTGTATGAATGTGGGTATGTGTGGGCCGTGGTAAGTGTATGGAGGGCAGAGGACGATCTGGGGGCATTGGTGCTTTCCTTACACAGTGTAGGTCCTAGGGATTAAACTCAGGTCACTTGGTAGCAAGCACCTGTATTTGCTGGGCCATCTTGCTAACACACTCAGATCAGTTTCTTTGAGTTGAGAAGTAACTTGGTTCATTTTACTTTATTAAGCTTGTTAATGACATATCAAACGTGAATGTTTACTAACTGTATATTAGTTTACAACGTTGGTATGTACCTTCTGAAGGAGAGAAACAGCAGGTGTAAACCCTCATTCACCTTGGCTACATGGAAAGGAACTTAAACACCTTGATTTTGGTGTGTATTGGTGAGACAGTATTGAGAATTGAGACTGTAGCCCATCCTGGCCTGGAACTGTGTGGTTCACACTAGCTTATAACTCTCAAGCGATCCTCCTGCCTTGGCCATCTTGGTGCTTGGATTACAAATGTGAGCTACTCAGGCTGCTGCTGGTTATGTCTATTCTTCTAACCATTTTGAGGCAGAATCTCACTTTAGCCCTGACTGCCTGGAACTTGCTCTGTATGCTGGCTGAACTTGACTTTATAGTCATTCTCTCTCTCCAGCCTTTCAAAGTGATGGAATTTATGGGTTCAAGTTCAGCTGTATTGTTACTCCTAAGAGGGTTTATTTTTATAGTTTGATTGATGTATTTGAGATTCAGAAACTGAAAACCTGTTTTACTTCTTCATGGAAGGGGGTATTGATCTCTACCAGGCAGTGCAGGACTGAGAATGTAGTTTAGTGGTGGAATACTTGCCTGGCACCCTTAGGATCCTCAGCTCGAATTTTAGCATCATAGACAAAACCAGATATCTGCTTGTGCTTATTCTCCTTATTTCCTGTCCCTGTGCTGGGGATTGAACCCAGGGCCTAGGTGGTAAGCAAGTGTTGGTTTGCAAGCTGTACCTGGTTCTTCCTCTCCATAATTTTAGTGGCCTGGTGCGATCTGCTGACTTTTGAACCAGTTTATATTAATTTAAAGGTATGAATGCTGTTCTATTCTTCTTAAGGGAAATAGAATTACAAATTCTTTTTTTGAAGGGGAAACCAGTGTGTGACTTGTATGCTTTGAATAGGGACTACTTAATGGCTAAGGGAATTGGGTAAAACGCAGTGTTTTTACTCTGCCAGTTTGGCTATTTGTATTTTCAGTGCTTGTGTTTTATCAGTGCTGATGACATCTGATTATAGTCAAGTTTCAGTTAATTATGCTTATGTAGTTAAGCATGTTTTTATACTTGGGAAAATTTGGACTATAAGAGCATTATAAAGCACATTGATCCTTTCTGCAAGTTAGAGTTTTTTGAGTGGAAATTAATAATTATATCCTCAAGGTGATGCTATTTTGGTCTCAGGAACAGCTTAAGGAAGTACTAATGTTTGGGTATATGACTTCATATTAGTGAAGTAAACTCTGGTAATTTGTTGTTGCTGTTATCTTTCCTCCTTTTTTTACAAAGAATATTTTATGACTACATTGTCACTTTTCAGACACACCAGAAGAGGGCATTGGATCCCTATTGCAGATGGTTGTGAGCCACTATGTGGTTGCTGGGAATTGAACTCAGGACCTCTGAAAGAGCAGTCAGTGCTCTTAACTGCTGGGCCATTTCTCCAACCCCTCAAGGTATTTTGTGTGTGCACGCATGCTTGGTAGTTTTCACAGTGTAATTTTTTTTAAAGATTTGTTTATTTTTTGTATAGGTGTAAATGTGTCTTCAGACACACCAGAAGAGGGCATCAGATCTCATTACAGATGGTTGTGAACACCGTGTGGTTGCTGGGAATTGAACTCAGGACCACTGAACATAGGGGCCAGTGCTTTTAACTCCTGAGTCATCTCTCCAGCCCCAGGAATTTGTTTGTTTGTTTGTTTTGTTTTGTTTTTTGTTTTTGTTCTTTTTTGAGACAAGGTTTCTCTGTGTAGCCCTGGCTGTCCTGGAACTCACTCTGTAGACCAGGCTGGCCTGAACTCAGAAATCCGCCTTCCTCTGCCTCCCAAGTGCTGGGATTAAAGGCGTGTGCCGCCACCGCCTAGCTCCCAGAAATTTTTTAATCAGAGTTTTAGACCAGGAAGAGAATATACGTATGTTTGGTATACTTTTCAAAAAAAGTCTTTTCATTGATTTTGTGTGTGTGTGTGTGTGTGTGTGTGTATGAATTTTCCATCATGTATTCTAATCTCATTCATTCCCATCCCTCCATAGCTGCCCTACAACCTTGCAACCTCCCTTCCCAAAACAAAACAAAAAATAAAAATAAAATTAAGGAGAAACTTCTTAACCATGGAAGCTGCTGCGTGTCCCACAGTATACCTTTTTGTCCAAACAGCTTTATTTGCAAATGTTGATTGCAATGATTCAAGGCCTCTGTCTTCTGCTCCACTATCAATACTGAATCCTTACTGGGATTCTTCTCTGATATCCTGTTGTTACCCTGTCGTGGAGATCCTGCAGCTTTGGTTTTACAGGACCTGCCCGTTTATATACTCCAGTACTTCATAAATGAGCTAGATGTTGGTGTGGGCCAACTCAACCCTGATCTGGGCTTGGGGAGTAGCTGAGTTGGTCAGTCTCCCAGCTCTCATGTGCCCTTGCCACCAAGGCCAGCTCTCCGGCTTTGCCCAGGCAAGGAAAGTGGCCAGCTCACCTGAGTGCTACAACCCACAAGGGGAGGGGCCAGCTCTCCTGCACCCCCCCTCCCAATGAGGGGTGGGGCCAGTTCTCAGCCCTGCCCTGCCAGCTCACCCAAGTGTCACAGCTGCCAGAGACAGGCATCCTGTACCACCCTGCTGGCTGAAGGGTGGGACCGGCTCTCCCTTGCTCACACCACAGGTCATTCTGGATATATTTTTGTTAACTAGTTTTAGTTCACTTGCTAATTTAGTGGTGCCTCATCTTCTTCATAGGTAGTCTTAGAGAAGGTTTTGTTTTCTATTTTGATTCTTTTTTTTTAAATCAATTATACTTGTAGTTTTAGTCAAAGTTGTGATTTAAAATATAGCTGGGAGTTTTAGTCAGAAATTATGAAATAGTTTCGTAGGTAGAACCTCACCTTTTTTGTTGTTCAGATGGGTTGTCATTGTTTTACCCAGACTGGTCTCGCACAGCTCATCTCTGTTCTTTTTCCTCAGCCTAATGAGGAGCTCAGACTTGACGTGTATGCACCATAGCATCTAGATCTCTTTTTCTTGATTTCAGATTTTTTTTTTTTTCCGAGACAGGGTTTCTCTGTGTAGCCCTGGCTGTCCTGGAACTCACTTTGTAGACCAGGCTGGCCTCGAACTCAGAAATCCTCCTGCCTCTGCCTCCCAAGTGCTGGGATTAAAGGCGTGCGCCACCACCGCCCGGCGATTTCAGATTTTTTAATTGGAGTTATTCTTTCTCTTTTGTTTGTTTGTTTTTCAAGACAGTGGCTCACTGTGTAGTTTTTCTGGCTATCTTGGAACTCACTATGTAGGCCACACTGGCCTTAGACTTGGAGATGTCTACCTGCCTGTGCCTCTTGTGCACCAGGGTCAAAGGCAAGCCACTATGTCCATGGTTTGTCTAATATTTTTGCTATTTTGCTGATATTATTGTTTTTTTTTCCTTCCTTGGATACAAGTGGTTTTATTACATATGGAAGTCTTACTATATGCATTATTGAGAGCAGACTATTAAGTGAAGCTGATGGGATAATAGTAATACACTAAAGTGCGCTCAGCTTCATTTGTCTAAAAAGTTGTGTTCAGCATCTTGAAGAGTAGAAATGGAATGTTGTAGCAACACCTTACTAGTTATGAATGTAGTGACAGAGACTGAAGACAGCTTAGAACTCCCTCTAAGGACACTTGTGGTTTGTGCCTTCTGTGGGTCAGAAGTGTAGCCGGCGGCTTACTGCCTCAGTAACTCTGCTGGTGTATTTAAAAAACAAGACCGTTGTATTTAAAAAACAAGCACCTGGCTGTCACTAGGTGCCTGGTGTCAGATGTGTGACATTTAGGCTTTCTTGCTGGTTTTTTGACCCTGTGCTTCAGTCAATTTGTTCTTCTGAACCTCTGGCTTCTCCTCACCCTAGATTTGTGTGCTGTGAGCTGTGACCACCTTTGATAAACAGACATGGTATTTTTTTTCTTTTTCTTTTTTTTCTGTAGCCCAGGATGTCTTGGGAAGTTTACTATGTAGACACCTGTCTTTGTTTATGTAGAGTAGACTGACTTCAAACTATCTGCCTGCAGTATACAGTAATATATCTCTCTGTTTTGTTTTATTCTCAGTTTTTTTAAAGGTGTATGGGTGTTTTCCCAACATGTATGTCTGTGAAGCCTATGCACGCAATGTCTGCAGAGTGGAGAAGAGTGCGTTGGAGCATCTGGAACTGCAGATAACAAGTAGTTGTGAACTAACGTGAACTACCATTTGGTGGCCGTGTCTCTGCCCCTCCTTCCTTTATTCTTGCAGCAGTGTTGTTTTCAGATGTTATGGCACTTTGTGTGCACTAAAAGCTGGCCTACTTGGGTTTGTTCAGCGCTAATATCATCCCTGTTATTGCCAGATTTACTACAGGAGTTCATTTTTCTTTTTTTGAGACAGGGTTTCTCACTATGAAGCTAGGCTGATAGGAAACTCATGTACACTAGGCTGCCTTTGAACTCAAGAGCTGTCTGTCTCTGCCATCCAAGTGCTAGGATCAAAGGTATGTGCCTCTATACCCAACCTACTGCTAGCATTTCCTATACTTTTGTTCATTAGAGCACACAGTGAGCTTTTTGTGTGTTCTAGGTATTCAGGAAGCATCTGCTTAATCAATTAGTGTAAATACTTCACTTCTGGGATTCCCTATGTCAAATCATTATTATTCTGAATTTTTGGCACTTGTAAGAGAAACAGTATGGAAATGGGCAA
The DNA here is from genome assembly GCA_036184795.1 of Tokudaia tokunoshimensis. Classification (NCBI taxonomy): domain Eukaryota; kingdom Metazoa; phylum Chordata; class Mammalia; order Rodentia; family Muridae; genus Tokudaia; species Tokudaia tokunoshimensis. Next base: position 51,614,129 of record BTHU01000002.1, on the reverse strand, counting down.
ATTTTCAAAAAGTAGGACTTCTTTTTAGCTGGGTGTAGTGGTGCATGTGGATCTCTAAAATTGAGGCCAGCCTGGTCTACAGAGCAAGTTCCAGGACAGCCTGGGCTACAGAGCAAGTTCCAGGACAGCCAGGGCTACAGAGAAAACTTGTCTCCGAAAAACAAAACAAAACAAAAACCTAAAACAAAACAAAAATGAACATAAAACAAAAAATAGGACTTTTTTTTCTTTGCAGATTCCACTTGCTGGTTTTTGTTTTTTGTTTTGTTTTGTTTTTGTTTGTTTTTTGAAACATGGCCCCTCTGTAGCCCTGGCTGTCCTGGAACTTTTTATAGACCAGGCTGACTTTGAACTCAGACATCTACCTGCTTCTGTTTCTTGGGTGCTGGGATTAAAGGCATGAGCTACATACAACACTCAATCCCATTGCTGTTTTATGCATAGCCTTTATGGCTTTACACATGTGATAAGTGTGTTTGTGTATGAGCTCCCTTACTTCTAATACTTTAGCCAATGGTTTCTGTTTTATGATTTAATTGCTAGGTTTTTGTTTTGGTATTGGCAGTTAACCTATGGTCTTGTGCATGCTAACATTCTCTCCTGCTGGGGTATGTCCCAGCCCATAAGTACAGTGCCCTTCCCCATCTCTGTATGTTTGCATGCGTGCTCAGTTAGAGAAACACAGTTGTGCTCCTAAGGTCTTCAGCTTCTTTTTTTGTTGTTGTTGTTTTTGGTTTTTTGAGACATGGTTTCTCTGTGTAACCCTGGCTGTCCTGGAACTCACTCTGTAGACCAGGCTGGCCTCGAATTTAGAAATCCCCCTGCCTCTGCCTCCCAAGTGCTGGGATTAAAGGCGTGTGGCACACTGCCCGGCAGTCTTCAACTTCTGATCCTCCTGTCTTCCATCTTCCATGAGCTGGGATTATATTGGTAAATGTTTCATCAGTTCCTCTTCTGAGGTTCCATTACACATGTCACCTGAAATTAATAGTAATGTTCATTATTATTTGTCCTTTGTGCTTTATTAACATTTACACTGAGGTGCAAAACCAATGGCAGGGAAAACTGTATACCTTAGTGTGCCCAGGTCATGTGAGTTGTTCTCTCTGCCAGCATGTGCAGCAGCAGCTTTTAGAAGGGCAGTTCTGCTGGGCCTGGTGTACAGATTCGCAGTCATAGCTTCTCACAAGGTGAAAATGGAGGGTCTCTTTATGTTTCATTTGGTCTTCAGCCTGTCTCTCTCACCTACCACCCACCCAGGGTGAGGATAACCCAGTTCTAGAACACTTGGTTAACATGCATAGTATCTTAGGTTCAGTTTCTCTATTGTTAAAAAGAAAAGGACAGGACAGGTGTAACAAATACAAAGAGCTCTGTGAGGTTTTTCTTCTTCAAGACAAGGCATCCAGTATCCCAGGCTGCCTCCAACTCATCTGCTTTCACTTCCCTAATGCTGTGTGAGTAACACGCAGCATCACTATGGCTGGTGTGTGAGGTATTGGGATCTAGGAGAGGACAGTACCAACTCGGTGTGTGCTGTGGGTGTGCATATGGGCACGTGTGTTTTACATACAGCACATGATGGATGCAGAGGACAACTTTGGGAGTCCTCTCCTTCTGTCATGGGTTCCAGAGATCTAGCTCAGGTTGTCAGGCTTGATGGCAAGCTCTTTTATCTGCTGAGCCATCTCTCCAAGCATCTACCTCACTTTTTTAAGACAAGGTTCTTCACTGAGTCTGGAGTTCATTTGATTTACCAGGTCTCTGGGATCCACCTGTTTGTGCCTCCCCAGCGCTAGGATTATAAGTGTGCGCTGCAGTCCTATCGTTGCTTTTCCAATGAGACTCTTCAGTCCTCCCAAGTGTAAAGAGAGATGACTAGTAGTAAAGAGCACTGACTGCTCTTGGAGAGGACCTAGACTCTGTTCTCAGCACCCGCAGGGCAGCTCACAGCCATCCACACTCATAAACACATGCGGGCAAAACGCTCATGTCCATAAAATTAAATCAGTCTGTAAAAAAATGTGAGAGTAAGGAGTCCTGAGAACACAAAGTTTGAGAACTAATACTGTAAGAAATATATGTTGAAAGAGAAGTTGTCATGTGTTGGGCGTACTTAATTGTATCCAAAACAGTGCCAGGCAGATTAGTAGGTTCTTTATAAAATGTATGAATCATACTGAACTTAATTATACAGCAAGTCGTAAAAATACATATTGAACCCATAAGGAAAATTGATGTGTGAAGATGGAAAGCAATTTTATGTTAGTAAACAATGTCAGGTTTACATCATATTTTCTAGATTCTAAGACAGATTTTTTCCACATCTCAACATCATTGAAATTGAGATGCCTTAAAATGGGTGGTGAGTCACTTTAATGCAGCCTTTTTCTTTCTTGGTGTGTCATAACATAATGATGTGTTGTACATGTGATGAAATATGGTAGTATCTTCGTGTGGAGAGAACCATAGAATTGCAGTTTGGTTCCTAAGATACAGGTTATGCTGCATTAAATGTTCTTGTCAGGCATTAAATTGACTCTGGGCAGTTGGTAACATTTCTGTTGTTGGAGTATTCCACTGTGAGAAGACTAGGCGGCAGTGCTAGAATGCAAGTTTTTAAAAATAAACCACAAGAGCCAGGCGTCCCAACCACACCTGTAATCTTAGTACTCTGAAGGCTGAGTCAGGCGGGGGAGGGTCAAAGTTTGAGGGCTACCAGGCTAGCACCAACAAGCTGGATCAGGGGTCCGTGCCTGTAGTTGAGTGGTAGGGTGCGCAGGAAGTCATCCTGATCTTGGCTCCTTGAACCCCGCAGATAGGCATAGCACATAAGACTTGTAAACCGTTTGCCTTTTGTTTAGTATTTATTCTCCCCACTGTATTAGGCTTTGTGTCATCTCTTTTCCCACTCTTTTTTTTTTTTTCCTTTTCTGATTTTTGATACAGGGTTCCCTGTAGCCCTGGCTGGCCTTGAGCTCTCAGAGGTCGGTCTGTCTGCCTCATGAGTGCTTGGATTAAAGGCACATGCTAAGTGCTTATTTATATCATGGGTTTGCTCTGCAGCCCAGTCTGGCCTTGAACTCCTTGGCCCTCCCGCTTCCCTTGAGAATGCTGGGATTATAGGTGCGCCTTGAGTAGTGTATTAGTTACGTTCTCATTCTCATAAGTAGACCTTAATTTACTCATGGTTTGAGGGGGATTGTGGCCTATGGGACAGGGGGAAGACCTGATGCGTAGATAGATGGCTCCTGTCAAGGTGGGAGTCTGAGTACTACAGTTTACAGTTAAGGAACCAGGAAGCAGAGAGAGGGAGGCCTCAGCACAGTCTCAGGCTGTAACCCTCAGGGTCTTTTCTCCAGGGACCTAATTTCTCTAGCTAGGCTTTACCTAAAAGTTTCACAGCTTCCCAAAACCGTGCAACTACTTAGGGATCAAATTTTTAAAACAAGAGCTTGTGAGGGATATTTCATGTTCTGCATCTTTCTTTCCCTTCCTTCTTCACATCGTCTTAGTTACATCTATCTATTTAAAGATGACTTTGATCAGGAGGCTGAAGGAGGAGGATAAGGAGTAAAAAGGTTAAGCCTGGGCTATAGCAAGACTTCATTTCAAAACAAATGAAACCAAAAAGATGAAACGAGCACAGTGACCCTCTCCTGTAGTCCCTGCTCCTCAGGAGGTTTGGGATTGGGGGAGGGGAGGTTCACTTTGAACCTGGATGTTCCATTTTGGGCTATAGTATATAGTAACTTCTAGTCCAGTCTGGTTCATATAGTGAGTCTGTTTCATAAGGGGATAGGTGGTGGTAGAGAGATGACTCAGTGGGTAAAAACACTTGCTGTACTTTGCAGAGCACTCACGTTCAGTTCTCAGCACCCATACTAGACAGTTTACAATGGCCGTAACTCCACCTCAAGGGGGTCTGGTGCCCTTTTTTGGCCTCTGCAGGCACCTGCACATATGATGAGCACAGGACAAATTTTTTTTAAAAAACAAAGTTAATGCATTGTTACTAATATTGCTACTGTTTTATGATCATAACATCTGAATAGTACATGTAGTTTGCCATTTATTTTTTATTTTGTTTTATTACTATGTAGCTCTTGTTGGCATGGAACTTGCTGTGTAGATCAGGCTACCCTGAACTTGAGATTTACCTGCCTGTGCCTTCTGGTATCAGAATTAAAGGTGTGTACCACCGTTTCCCAATTCTTCAATGTACTTTAAACATTAGTACAGAGTAGGGATCAAACTTTGGAAAAGTTCACAATTGATTCTTTGTTGTTTCTTGTAATAGAGTCTTATACTGTAATCTAGTGGAATTTACTTTATAGCCCAGGCTGGTCTTGAACTTTGGCATTCCTTGTCTCAGTTCTCCCAAGTGCTGGGATTACAGAAATGAGACCACACCAGAAAGAAGCTGAGTGTCATAGTGACAAGAGGCAAGTCAGAAAGAGGGGGGTGGATATAAGCAAGTTACTCCTAAGTCTGTACCTACTGGAGTGCAGGTGTGTCTGACCAACATTGTGGACAGGCTGAGCTTCTGATCTGGGACTACTCTGGAATCTCTAGGATTTCACTTCATACTTTTCTGGTGTCTCTTATCAGTCAATGAAAGGAGGACTTTTGGAAAAAATATGTATCTATGGAGGTTGTTTGAAACTTCACCATGGGTTTTTGGGGGCCATCCTTCCACTTAAGGAATCAACCTGAAGTTTTGGATGTAACTGGCAAACACCGTACCACTGGAATGATTGAGCCAAGGATGAGATGATGTCACCCTTTCATTTCTAGAAATGGATCCTGGAATTAGGTGTTGTGAAAGGCTGTTCCTACAATGCTTGCCTGGGTTAATGCATCACCTGCTTACCCAAGCATTTCTACATTTTCCGTGTTTAGGTCAAACTTTTGCCAACTGTGGGACTAGTATTACAGGTGGTAAGATTAAGGCAGTATAGTGGTCATCCTTGTCTGGTGGAAAGCAGGCAAGGCTAGAACATCTTTTCGCTGTGTTCTGTACACCAGGTAAATCTGTTACTGTATATGTTAGTAGTGGGAGACTTGTCCTTATCTTGTTTCAGTTTTGTTCTTCAGGGCCATCTGAAAAAGCAGGATGATTCAGTAGATGAGACAAAGACCTGGCCAAGATTTGTTCAAATAATATATAAATTCAAGCGGTAAATTTCTCTTTCCTGTTTGTTCTGTAGTTCTGTTCTGTTTTTTAGAACAACAGGCATTCACTTGATGTGGTGGTGCATGCCTATAGTTGTAGCACTTGGAACCTGTGGGTAAGTAGGACCCAGGGTTCAGTTGTGACCAGCCATGTTGCTGCTGGGAATCCGAGGCTTCCCAGCTGGGACAGCTGAGCTCGTAACCACTGAGCCAGCTCTCCAGGACCAAATACTCTATTATAGATCTTTTAACCTAAGTTTGGCTCATTATAGGCCAAGTCTTTCTAATCTGGAATTCTCAAGTTTGCAAGTGTTTTGGGTTCAGGACATTTTTGAATGTTTGCATATTCTAGATAAGGTGTTTGAGGAAAGGGGCTCAAGTTTAAACACAACATTTTTGTTTTATATATACTTTGTGCAAAATTTGAAGGTAGTTTTACACATGCATTTTAGTAATTTTTGTACATGAAACTTTTTCTTTCTTTCGTTCATTCTTTTTTTTGAGAGAGGGTTTCTTTATGTAGCCCTGACTGTCTTGGAACTCACCTCTGTAGACCAGGCTGACTTCAAACTCAGAGCGGTCTGCTTCTGTCTCTGGGATTAGTGATGTTTGCCACCATCATTAGCCATACTCTTCTGTACAGAAATCAGATAGTTTAGTGTTTTTCTTTCAGACTCTTTGCAAAGTGGTCATGCTAAGAGGAGCAAACACATGGCTCCTCTCCCTCCTGGTCGAGACATGACTCTTATTCTAGGAAGCTTGACTCTGGGAGGGTGAGTTAGTTAGTTTCCTGTAGATTATTTATGTATATGGGCGTTTGGTTTGCTTCTACATCTGCACTCCAGATGAAGGCGTCAGATCTCATGGGAGTATAGTTTCAAATGGTTGTGAGCTGCTACGTGGTTGCTGGGAATTTAACTCAGGACCTCTGAAAGAACAGTCGGTGCTCTTAACCACTAAGCACCTCCTCCTGACTTTGAACTTTCTTCGAGTGTCAGGTACACAGAGGAGAGAGGGATACACATCTAGACTCATTTAGGCAGAGGAGACTATTGGGAGATAACACTTGATCTTGGTCTTGAAGGGGCTTTTTGAAGGAGCACTGGAGTTGAAGAAAAGTTGGGAGAAAAGAGGGCTTGTCAGAAGCATAGTCGGTAAACTGACAAAGGACAAGGGTGTTAGGTGACTGCTTGGGATTTGTAATATCAGGGGATGAGCAGAGGGGACAGCTTGTGGACATATAGCTGGAAAATGAGTTTTTTATGTTGCAAGCACTCAGAAAATGAGTTTTTTATGTTGCAAGCACTCAGAGGCAGGATATAAAACAATAGTGTTTTATTTTTGCCTAAAAATTGTGGTGTTTAAAAATAAGACCCATGCTCAGTGTGGTTGGGCATGCTCAGGCTCAGCAGCAGGAGGGCTGAGGTTTACAGGAGAGGGCGGCGGGTTAACTAGCACTAGATGCTCTTCAAACTTACTGATGCTGTGGTCAGCCCACTTTGTTTAGAGATAGGGTCTTGGCTCTGTTTGCACACAGTGGCCTGGAACTTGTGATCACCCTACTTCAGACTGTATAAAGGTAGAAATTATATTAGCATGTGACCTACATCTTTTTTTTTTTTTTTAAGATTTATTTATTTATTTACTTAATGTAAGTACACTGTCTTCAGACGACCAGAAGAGGGCGTCAGATCTCATTACAGATGGCTGTGAGTCACCATGTGGTTGCTGGGATTCGAACTTAGGATCTTTGGAAGGGTAGTCAGTGTAACCTCTGAGCCATCTCTCCAGCCCAGTGTCCTACATCTTGCTGAGTTTTAAATTTTAGTTTGAAACTTGTTTCTCCATCTGCTTTTTACCTTTTGAAACAGTAGGAATGGTTTTTCTTTTAAGCTGATCTTATGTGGGTAATTGGCTATCCTAGTGTGAAAAGATTTACAGCCTGGTACATGACGTGTTAAACCTCATCCAGGCTTCTCTGTTTTAAGTGGCTCAACAGCTGAATGTCATAGGTGCTCTTTGTTGTCAGATAGGATAGGTATAGTTTTGTGTTGGGTTGGAAATTCTTAAGAATTTGTATTTTTGGAAAGTATCTTTCATGAGGCTATTTTAACTTTGTTTTGAGTAATCACTATGGTTCTTTTTCTAAAATTTAGAAATAGTATGGATGTTCTACCTGCACGTATGTCTGTGTACTACTTGCATGCCTGTAAAAGCCTAAGGAGAGCATTAGATCCACTGGAACTCAAGTTGCAGATGGTCGTGAGCCACTGTGTGGGTGCTGGGAATCAAACTTCGTCCTCTGTGGAGAGTCAGTGCTATTAACCACTGGGCCATCTCTCCAGCTTCAACTTTGTTTTTAAGTTTGTTGTTGTTTGTCTTTGGAGACAGGGTCTGTAGACCAGGCTGTCTTGAACTCATGCCACTCCTGCCCTTGCCTCCTGAGGGCTGGGGTGCAGGTGTGCACTACCACACTGGCCTTGGTTTGCTCTGTTTAATTGAGGAAAATCCTATGCATGTAGATTCACTTTCCTGGGTCTTACAGTTAGTTTTAAGTTTTAACTATATTTCTTAAATTAGATGCTTTCCTTCATGCTATCTCTAAAATACAGCCTTTTTATTAGTGTGTATTTAGTCTGTGAAGAGTTTTCTGAGGGATTCATGCTTTAAATGGAAAGTGCTGAGCAGAAGTACGTACCATACCATATCCTTGCCTGGGCTTTCTTCTTGGGACCTTTAGGGACATGCGGATCCCATCAGCCTTACTCTGTCTGTCACCTTCTCCAACTCAGTATGTATACCCTTAAGCACAAATGTGTCTTCACAGTTTGACAGTTGCGAAGGTTGTTCCTGGCTAGGGGCTAGTGCTCTCTGATTTACATCTACATTTAGCAGATGTCGATGCATGTTTACACAGTGGCTTGGAGTGGAGCAGTTGGATAGAAGGTGACCATTCTAAAATAAGCAGAACAGAACAATGTACGTAATCTTGAGTTTGTAGGTAGCATGTAAGACTGAACAAACTGGACTCCTCCAGGTGGTTTGGCCATTAGCTGTGGCCATGAATTGAGGTATTAAGCAAGTGAACAGGATGTTCTATGTACTGTGTAACCTTGAAGCCTTCTACCTCCATTATCAGAAATGGAGCCTATAGTAGAAGAGCAGTTTTCTTTTTCTTAGTTTTCAAAATAAAGTGTGGCTTGTGCATCTGAAGTCAGTGCTACAGCCTGGAGAGAATGGCTCCGTTCGGTTCTGGATTTGTTGTTAGTTTAAGGGTTTTTTTTTTGTTTTTTTTTTGTTTTTTTGTTTTTGTTTTCTGTTTGTTTTGGTATTTTTGTATATGTTTGTGTTTTCTTATTTTTTCTTTTTTTAAATTTCAGAAGTCAGACATAGAAAAATGTTTTGTGACTGGCAGGGTGGCCCAGTGGGTGGAGGCTTGCTTCTGGGTCTGTTTACCTGCATTTGATTCTCATGGTAGAGGGAGAAGACCTACTCTACACACTGCCCTCTGGCCTCTGGCCTGTGCTCCCACACACGGACCCTTCCATCAGAGTAAACGTAATGAAAAATAAGAGAAAAGAACACAAAATTACTAACCACTTGTACATATTCTGTTTCAAATAACTGAAAAATTTAGGACAAAAATTGGTCAAACTGCAGAAGCCCAAGTGTGTTGGTTTCTGTGGTGGAGAAAGCTAAAGTCAAGATTATTCTTTTTTCTTCTTGATTACTCCTTAAATTGAGTATCTGCATGGGGAACCGAAATGTTTTTGAGCTACAGAACCCTGCCTAGACCTTAAACCCACGTCAGTCTTCCTAGCTCAGCCTCTGAGGTGCTAGGATTATAGGCATAAGCCACTATATCCGGATGAATTACATACCTTTAATGGAAGATTATGCCAGTTAGTTAAAATGCCCATTAAAATTTTGTTTTTAGAGTCCTGAAACAGATGTAATTATCTGCTTTGGAAAATCAACAATTATTTCAAGAAAAAACAGGTGGAGAAATATGAGCCATTTGAAAGTTTAAAATGCCTCTGAGAAAGCACTCTCAGACTCTTGGGGGTGGGGGTTGTGTGTTTTGTTTTGTCTTGATTTGAAAAGTGCATTTTGGCTAAATGGACTGACGCTGAAAGAGGTCAAGGAATATTTTATTTTGCTACAGGTTGCTTTTAACTGTTTGAGGACTTGTTTCTTATCCTAACTGTTGAAAGGGAAACCCCTGGAGATCAACATCTTTGTGGCTTTGTGGCCAGGGAGGTTCAAAGGCAGCTGCATGATGACATAGAATTCTTCTGAAAGACAGGCAGTTTAGTTTGGGCCTTGTAGCCTGGCCTTGCTACTGTTGTGGTCATAGGAGTCAGTAAGCAGCTCTTCAGAGTTCAAGCCCCACTGTTGAATGGATGCTGCTCTGCCTCGTTCTTCTTCCTAGTGCTCTTATCTGCATGCTTTGAGAGCCATGGTGAGTGGTTTCTAGGGTAAGGGTATTGTCTGCCTGCCTGCAGGCACTAGCAGTGGAATAGTTTAAAGACTGAAGCACTTCAAGAAACCTTCCCATAACCAAAGGGAGGCAAGCCAGTGGTTTTAGTTTTATGAAATATGTTTCTCTCATTCCTGTAAAGCTGTAAAAGTTACTTTCACAATCTCAGGGAAATATGTAGCTTCCCCTAAAGACCATGCCTTGTGGTGGTGGAGGAGGTTGATTGTCATTACCTGAGGCTTACACTAGTGGCAGAGGCCTGTGAAACCTCCTCGAAGCCAAGACATATCAGTAGCAGTACCAGCCAACATGGCAGTGTGTCCTGTACCAAGTGTGCACTTTTTTTTTTTTTAAGCACTCTGTATGGCTTTCTTGGTCCTCAAAATGACTATAGGAGATAACTAATGGTGTTTTAAGAGGAGAAACTAAGGCTTAGGTTACGTAAAATTGCAGACTGCGGCCGTCGGCTTAGGCTTCCTGAGTCTGGAGCTTTGACTCTGAACTACTGAATTCTGTGTCATCATACTGATAACTCTCTGGACAGGGTGGCAGGGAGTGCGGCCCACATTACCAGGGGAGTGTCTCAGAGATAAAGTTACTTTAATAAGGCTCCTGTTGAAACCTGGGTCAGTTAGAACTTGTGCTCGTCCACAGTGTATCATGTGATGTGACCTCATAGAGTACATAGATGCAGTATCTGAATGACAGGGATCTTTTCACTTCTGTGTGGGCTGTCCTGTTCACAGACCTGCTGTTTAAAAGTTGATCTGTGAGCTGGTGTTTGGCACTGTAAACTCATATTCTCCTGGCAGTCGTTGTCATACCTGGTGGATGCTTAGTTGATAACTTTATGTCCTTAAGCCAGTGACCCACCTGGGTTCTAAGCTCTGTACTGAGTTCCAAGGAAGACAGGGAAAGCATGCGTGTGTTGATAGTTCACGGGCTACGTTTGTCCTCTTTTCCAATGTTATCAGTGTAGGTGTGAAGTCTGGGAGTGCAGGCAAGAACAGGACCAGTCCAGTCAGACTTGGTTTTCCATCCACTCTGCAGGGGTCCTGAGGGAAGGCTTTTAATCTTAATTTGTAAAATGTATTGGTGTCCTTATGAGACAGTAGTGTGGCTTAGATGAGACAAACAGGCTACAGGTGCTTAGAATGGTAGCTGGATATTGGTGTGTGGGGAAGGAGGGCAGCGGTGGGGGCTTCATGGACCAACACTGATTTGTATATAAACAATAAACACTTGGGCTTTTCTTTATTTTATAATGATGCCAATTGACTTAAATACTGTGTTTTCCAATCAGTTATGGGGGGGGACGGACTGTTGAGGCAGGGTCTCTCTACATAGCCCTGGATGCCCCGGGACTCACTCTGTAGACCAAGTTGGTCTCAAACTCAGAGATCTGCCTGCCCCTGCCTCTCAAGTGCTGGGATTAAATGCGTGCGCCACTGTGCTTTGCCTTGTGTTTCCCAGCTTTGAAAGTTTACACTCTAAAACCTCAACTTTATTTGGAAGTATACTTGGTTTATATTGAGTAATTTTTTGTGTGTGTGTCCATATTTTTTTATTGAATATATTCTTCATTTACATTTCAGATGTTATATACCCCTTCCCGGTTTCCCCCCTCCCCGAAAACCCCCAATATATGGAATAATTTTTAAAAATTATTTGTGTGTGTGAATGATGTGTGGGGTAGGTGGTGCCTGTGCCCCTATAGCAAAAGGACAGAGAACAGTATTGTGAAGTTGGTTCTCTCTTTCCACCCTTATGGATTCCAGGGCTTGAATGCAGGTAGCCAGGCTTGGCAGGCCAACAGTTAGTCCACCGCCTGTACTCTTCTCCCATGATCCTGTTATAGCAGCCTCATGGCCTTGTTTACTTCCTTCCAGTCTTCCTCTACTTTTTGCTACTAGGGCAATACTGTTTTTGGGTGCGTCTATCTATCTATCTACCTATCTATCTATTTGTCTGTCTGTCTGTCTGTCTGTCTGTCTACCTACCTATCTACCTATCTATCTATCTATCTATCTATCATCTATCTATCTGTCTACCTATGTATCTATCATCTATCATCTATCTACCTGTCTGTCTGTCTATCTATCATCTGTCTGTCTGTCTATCTATCTATCTATCTATCATCTGTCTGTCTGTCTGTCTATCTACCTATCTATCTACCTAGCTATCTATCATCTATCTATCTACCTGTCTGTCTGTCTGTCTGTCTGTCTGTCTACCTACCTATCTATCTATCTACCTATCTATCATCTATCTACCTATCTATCTGTCTACCTATGTATCTATCATCTATCTACCTGTCTGTCTGCCTATCTATCTACCTATCTATCATCTGTCTGTCTGTCTGTCTGTCTGTCTATCTATCTATATCTACCTGTCTGTCTGTCTATCTACCTATCTATCTATCTATCTATCATCTATCTACCTATCTACCTACCTATCTATCTATCTATCTGCCTGCCTGCCTGCCTGCCTGCCTGCCTGTCTGTCTACCTACCTATCTATCTACCTATCTATCTATCATCTATCTGTCTGTCTGTCTACCTATGTATCTATCATCTATCTATCTATCATCTATCTATCTACCTGTCTGTCTATCTACCTATCTATCTATCTATCTATCTATCTATCTATCTATCTATCTATCTATCATCTGTCTGTCTATCTATCTATCTATCTATCTATCTACCTGTCTATCTATCATCTGTCTGTCTCTCTGTCTATCTACCTATCTATCTACCTATCTATCTATCATTTATCTATCTATCTATCTATCTATCTATCTATCTATCTATCTACCTATCTATCTATCTATCTACCTATCTATCTACCTACCTGTCTGTCTGTCTGTCTGTCTGTCTGTCTACCTATCTATCTATCATCTATCTATCTACCTATCTGTCTACCTATGTATCTATCATCTATTTATCATCTATCTATCTACCTGTCTGTCTGTCTATCTATCTATCTACCTATCTATCATCTGTCTGTCTGTCTGTCTAGCTATCTATCATCTGTCTGTCTGTCTACCTATCTACCTATCTATCTATACCTATCTATATCTATCTATCTATCTATCTATCTATCTATCTATCTATCATCTATCTATCATCTATCTATCTACCTATCTATCATCTATCTATCTACCTATCTATCATCTATCTATCTATCTATCATCTGTCTGTCTGTCTGTCTATCTATCTATCTATCTACCTATCTGTCGTCTGTCTGTCTGTCTATCTATCATCTATCTGTCTGTCTGTCTATCTATCTGTCATCCGTCTGTCTGTCTGTCTGTCTATCTACCTACCTGTCTGTCTCTCTGTCTGTCTGTCTATCTATCTATCTATCTATCTATCGTCCGTCCGTCCGTCCGTCCATCCATCTATCTCATCCTGACTTTTCCTGCTTTTAAAGCTTTGAACTTATGGACAGTCTTCTGTCTCAGCCTCCAGAATGCCACGATTACATATATATGCTATCACACTGGGTTCTCCCCCCCCCCCCACTTTCCTTTTTTTCTTTCTTTCTAAGACAATCATGCTATGTAGACCAGGTTAACCTAGAACCTGGTGTGATTCCAGGCTGGAGTCAGGCTCAGTCTCCCCAGTGCAGAGGCTTGAGCACACCTGGTTTGGAACTACTCTCTCTACAAGGCTCCCCAAAATTCATTTTCATTCCAAATAAAGTTAAGCTTGTGCTTCCTCTGCACTGGAATTAGAGGTGAGTCAGACTGTTTGGGAGAGTGCCTGGGGCTCCGGACTCAGGAGCTCTTGTTTCCTGACTGAGCATCTCCCCAGCCCTATCTACCTCCTTTTTGAGACAAGGTCTCATGTAGCTCAGGCTGCTCTTGAAGATGACCTTGAGCTCCTGCTGCCTTCCCTTCCCACATACTGGGACCCAAGGCTTGCCACTACCATGTCATGCAGGTGCCACGGTTATTTTTGTACACTCATAGGTCTTCCCCTTTCCAAGACACTTGCCCCCTGACCTTTTCTCCCTGCTCCATACATAGTTGTTCTGATCTTTCTTCCTTTGTTCCTTTCTTCCCTTCTGCGAAAGAAGGGCTTCATTTGCATAGAGGTTTCGGTGATAAAGGCAGTAGTGTCTCAGTTTAGGACTGAGTACATTGGTTTTCCAGCAGGGAGATTGATATGAACGAGGATTAATTTCTCAAAATGAAAATGTGCATGTGAGATACAAGTCAGTTTAAATTGACTTTTGTTCCAGGGGAGTTGTATTCTGATTTCTAAATCAGAGGGACTTAGCTTTTGAAATAAAATTGTTGGGGAAGGGCTGGCGGGATCAGACCTCTGTAGCCTCCACCTCAGGAGTGCTCTACTAGGAGACTTTGGCCCTTGACTGTGGGCTGGAAAGTGGACATGCCCTGCGCTGAAGGCTGCTGAGCCAGCGCACTCCAGCAGTTCTTCGCATTTGGAAATACTCCTTGGTTTGGAGATAGGTGCCTTCAGCAGAATAACTTGATTATTCTTCAGTGATCACAGCATAATCTGCATAACAAGTGAACTATTTTACTTTAGAAATGGGAGGGAAACTGGTTGTTCAGAAACTGAAGCTGTTAAGGAAGAGTTGGTCTTCACAGCAGGGTTCCTACAGAAAAGAAAACCTTCTGAATGCTACTGTGATGTGAGGGAAGCACATTACTGTAATAGGCTCATGTAATTTCCCTTTTGTTGTTTTTGTTTTTGAGACAGGGTCTATGTAGTTCTGGCTATTCTGGAACCCCATGTGTAGACCAGGTTAGTTTTGAACTTAACAACCACCTGTCTCTTTCTCCCTAGTATTGGAATTAAAGGTATGTGCCACCCATGCCCAGCCTCTGCAATTTACTTTTAATGCAGAGAAGTAGGAGTTCTTGGACATAATCATCTCTGGTTGGCATTAATTCTAGAAAAAATTATCTAACAGCTAGAAACCTTGATTGAGAGACATAAAAGTTTCCTTCTTACTCATTGACTTTTTTTTTTCTTCTGAGACAGGATCTCACTGCATTATCCTACTGTACTGAAACTTGATTTGGAGACCAGGCCGCCCTTGAAGTCACAGAGATCTGTCTGCATCTATCTCTTGAGTACTGGGATTAAAGATATATTACCACTCTTCTGTAATTCTGAAAACTAAGTTTTTACATCTTAGATTTAAAATTTTGTAGGTATTTTATGTGTATGGGTGGGTTTGTCTATATGTCACTTGAGTGCCTAGTGTCCTGAAAGGCCAGGAGTTGGCATTTGTATCCCTTAGGACGGAAGTTATGAATTGTTGTGGGCTACCTGTGGATGCTAGGAACTAAAGCAGGGTCCTCTGGAAGAACCATTTGTGCTATGTACCCCTTCGCCATCTCTCCAACCCCCATCTCACAGTGTTTAGTTAAACACTGACGTCTACTGACGGTAAAAGAGGAGTGCTTCAGAGCCCCCGTTTTCTGGAGCTAGAAGACCATATCAAAGGACTTCTCCATTTAGGGCCATTTTCATGCTAGACTTTGTACAGTAGTAACATGGACTATGTGTAAATGATGATCAACTGCCCTTGAGCAAGTGAAACCCCTGGTGTGTAGTGATTTCTAAGGTGTAAATTCTGTACTGGGGCAAGTCTGTCTACAGTGTGACACCGGGAAGAGATGAATATAGTCATCGGATTTGAGTTAACCTCAACTACCTACTGTGTTTTATAGTCTGTTTTATTCTTTAAAGCTCTTTTCTTCCTTCCCCTTCTGTGTATATGTACACACACACACACACACACACACACACACGCACACGCACACACCCCACCCCCCACTGTGCCACAGTGTGCATGAGCTGATCAGAGGACAACTTGTGGAGTCAGTTCTCTTTTTCTACCATGTTGGTCCCAGGTATTCAACTTGGGTCTTACATCCTGACCTTTCATGCTAACTATCCTTTATTTTCCTTATCTCTTGCATAAGTATGTAATTTGAACTAAGAGCAAGGTAATTTCTTTGGCCTTAGATGAACTAATCTCACAAATCTGAAAGTTAAAACTGGAAAGCCAGTGTTTGTCAGTGTGGACAAGTGTCTTGTGTCTCTATGGGTGGACATAACAGGGAGTCAGATGCCACAGCCAGAGGTTATTTGAGAAAGAGCTGGCACAGAAGCTGTACAAAATGACCTTATTAATCTGCTGCTGTGTCCGGCACTCACTTTTCCTCTTAGCGGGGGCTTGGCGGACATGGCCCCTGCTAGCATTTCTTTCTGACTTTTCCTTTGATGCCGATAAGAGTTCCCCTTCCTTTTCTGGCAGACACCTGTTCCTTGGCATGTATGAATACACTCAGCCTGGCTGCACTTGAGCCTTGCCAAGTAGGAAACCACACTCTCTCTTTCAGATGGTCGCTCCGCCAGTGTTTTCTGGTAGGCTTCTTGTGAGTACTTTTTGTGAGTACATGTGCCTTTATCTCAGATTTTTTTTTCAAGTTTCAAAGAGTAAGAACAATTCCTGATTTTCTCTTTACTTTGCCCCCAGAAAATGTCCCTCTCCTCATAGACATGTGTTGATTTCAAGTTTAGCACTCAGAAGCCATCTTACTTCATACGCAAGCAAAGTTAGCTTCTTAGCATCAGCACCTGTGGAAAACTTCCTTTGCTTCCTCAGCCTCCAGGGCTAGAGCAAGAGTGTGCGCATGTGCCTTATCACTTAGTCTCCTTGGACATTCATCCTGATCCCACTGTCTAGCAAACTGTTCTCAGTAGTCAGAGTCAGTTTATGTAAGTACACCGTAGCTGTCTTCAGACATACCAGAAGAGGGCATGAGATCTTGTTATGGATGGTTGTGAGCCACCATGTAGTTCCTGGGATTTGAACTCAGGACCTTCGGAAGAGCAGTCGGTGCTCTTAACCACTGAGCCATCTCACCAGCCCGGTTTCTTGCCCTTTAAAACCTGAATTTTGTTGATGGCAAAAGAGAATGTAAATATAAAAAAAACAAAAACCAAAAACTAATGCCCATAAGGCCGAGTAGGAAGTGGACAGACTGTAACTGGGGAGCTATAGCATTCTACCATAACAAAAACAGAAGAAATGGACAGTTCCTTGGATGTGTACTTTAGGTGCCCAGGAGGGTCTTTGAGGAAGTGGCATTTAAAAGCTAGCAGAAAGACTAGGAGGCCGCAGCTATCTGTAGAAAAAGGGAAGTCGGTGAGGCAGGAAGACAGACAGCAGAGTCCCCAGGAGGATGACATGCTTGCGTTTCAGGAAATGAAAGTCAGCAATGCTGAAGAAGGGAGCAAGGGGAGGCGTGGCCTTCTGTGTCATCTCACCGTGGGTGGGATGCCAGAGTCTAGATGTGACTCGTGGAGGTTGAGACCTGATCCAAACTAGTAGAGTTAGAATTTGGAATTCTAAATGTATGTTTTTGCATTTGCTTTTCTGAGATGTTAGTAATCAAAAATGATTGAAAGCTACAGCTCTATCTTATGTGAGATGTGTCCTATAATTTCAGGAAAGTCAGGAAGGAATTAAGGCCTAGTAATACTTAATGTGATGAGGTTGTTCCAACCTAAGCAGACCCAGCTGCACGTGTGCTGCCCTCCTCGAACCCCAGTCTCCTTGACTGCTGAGGTGTCGGGCCTGAGCCGTTTGCGCTCTGCTTTCTGCTTCAGTGTCTCAGAGGCGCTCATACTGCATACCCTCCCAACAGACCGGAGACCCAGGAGCGTAGCCGGCTTGTCCAGGTCAAATCTTCTTTCTACCACATCTGCACCCACTCTTGTGTATGTGTCTAGGTTGGTTTTCTCCTATTTTACTACATGATTTTGGGTTTCCTCTTGAAATATTTAAGTATTCTGTGAACAACTTGATTCTTTCATTTCCTGTCTGTACCTCTCATTACTGTTTGTGCATACTTAAATCTCACACTTCTGTTCTTTCCTAAGTGTTAGCATCCGCAGAACATAGCCACTTACACATTAGAATTGTACCAAGCAGCTTGTTTCTTGCTGTGCTAATCCCCTCTGTTGGCCCTCTTCACATGGCAACACCCCCCCCACCCCCGTTACTTATATAATGTTGAAAATAGCTCTGCAGCCCGTGTCGCACTACGTGTCTAGTTACAGTGTCCTTTCCTGTCACTGCTTCTGACTTCCAGGGTTTTGTGCTCATTTATTGAAATGATTTGTGATAAATTATTCCTTTTTTAAATTTTATTTATTATTGCGGGTATGAACAGTCACAAGACAACTTTGTGGAGTTAGTTTTCTCCTTGCATGGTGTAGGTTCCCAGGATTGAACTCGGATTCTACGCTTGTGCTGCACACACTTTTACCTGCTTACCCCATCTCACCAGCCCAGGTATCCTTACTTCTTCAGGGTGTCTGTCTGAGTGAATGAATGCCATGTGTGTTTGGGTGCCCTCAGAGGAAATCAAATCTCTTGAGCTGGAGTTTAGGGTAGGTGTGAGCCACAGGACATGGGTGCTAGGAACTGAACTTGGATACTCTGGAAGAGTAGCAAGGGCCCAAGAACTCATGTAGGCCAGAATGATCTTGTACTCACTGTGTAGCCTTGGACTTCTGATCTTCCTCTTTCTGCTTAGAAATAAAATCAATGTTATAGTTGAGTGTTTTCTTTCCTTTTTTTCCATCCTAATCATAAATATAAATCATACAGCTTCAAATGTTGATTTATTTGTGTGTATGTGGCCAGTGTGTGGAGATCAGAGGAAACTTGGCAGGACTCACCTTGTCATTCTGTAATACAGGTTCCTGGATTGAACTCAGGTCTTTTAGTCTTAGTTGTCTTCCTAGTTTTTGTTCTAAGACCCAGTCTCACTAAGTTTCCCAGGTTGGTCTTGATCTCGGCTCTGTAACTTGAATTCAGAAGCCTTGGCCTCTAGAGTACCAGGATGATGAATCTGCACAACCAGACCTGGCCCCAGTGAGTTCTAAGCAGACTTTCTTACAAGAAGCTGCTGCTGTTCTCTACATCACTTTAGCCTGTTTCTTAAAATAAACTTATGACAGGACTGGAGAGATGGCTCAGCAGTTAAGAGCACTGACTGCTCTTCCGAAGGGCCTGAGTTCAAGACCCAGCAACCACATGGTGGCTCACAGCCATCCATAATGAAATCTGATGTCCTCTTCTGGTGTGTCTGAAGACAGCTACAGTATACTTAGATATATCAATAAATAAATATTTAAAAAAAAAAAAACAAAAAACTTATGACAGTAATTACTATTTCCTCTTAAAAGTCTTCCAAGAGGGCAGCAGAAACTGGGCTCAGCTGAATGAAAGCATATTAGATTGTTTTGGAAGATAGAGTAGTAGATCACATGAAAATCACATTTAACATACCAGATAGTATATTTATTTGTACTTTGCTTTCCTCAACTTAAATTTTGGCCATGAGTGATCTTGAGCCTGCCACTTTTTTGTGCATGTCGCTTTAAACAGGCCTAAGTGTGTGCTGTTCTCTGGCCCCTTCTAATTTTTATGAAAGCAACACTGAATTGCTGTTGATGTCACTTAACAACTGACGCCTGCTCTGCTCGATGCACACGGAGTAGTAAAGAGAAGAGCAGGTGTCAGCCGTGTGTGTTTTGGAAAACCACTAGCAGGCATGACTGGCTTGCATTTGGATCACATGAATCCCAAGATAGCTGTGAACAGGGTCCAGAATGTTTGCAGATGACAACAGACATTATAATGTCAAAAAGGTCGGACATTCAGAGGGAACGAAGCTGTATTGTCTGTGGTCAGATCTTCTAGAGAAGTGATTCCAGCCTAGGGTCTCCTAGCTGTGTGCAGATGTGTGTTGTTCCTTATGTTTAATGTTTAAAAAGTTTGTCTTAAGAGAGATTCTTGTTTTGTTTAATGTTTAAAAAGTTTGTCTTAAGAGAGATTCTTTCTTGTTGGATTACTGGAGTCATATAAGTCTGGTAGGGAATTACTGATCTCTGGGCACCCACGCTAATAGCTAGCTAGTCTAGGAAAGAAAAGGACAGGAAGGAGGGCCAGTCACAGTCAGAGTTGAAGATCCTGGTCTTTTTCTAAGTAGCTCTGTGACTTAAAGGGACTTAAAGGTGTGTTGCATTTTCTATAGAGAAATGACAGCACATCTAAGATCTTTTTCTTCAGTTTCTGCATCCATTGTTGTTAACACTTTTGATAATGTTCATCTGTTGAATGGATAGCAATACTTATTATTAAAACTATTAAAAGAATTATTCTTTAATTCAGTGCTTTAGAACTCTTGACTATACACCTTTCATCTTACTACTTTATAGATGGGAAGTGTATATGTTACCATGAAAAATGCCAAAGAATAAATGATTCCCATGTGCTGTGATCATAGTGTCTGAGTAGTGCTTGTAAACACTTGGCTCAACTGTCCTCAGGGATGGCATTGGCATTGCTATCTGCATGTCAGGTGCTGCATAAAGCTGGTCTGTCTGCTCTCTTAAGGTTGATATGGTTTAACCGGAAGTAACTGTCAAGATTAATTAATAGTAGCATGCCTCTACTCACAGCATTAGAAAGGCAGAGATGGGAGAATCATGAGTTTGAGGCCACCCAGATTTGCAAAGGGAGACTCTTACTCTAAAAATATAAAGCAGTCACATACAGGGAAGCTGGGAGATGGTAGGGTTGGGTATGGTGCACCTGTAATCCTAGTACTTAAAGCTGACTTAGGAAGATGGACAGTTCAAGGCCAGCATGGGCTACCTAGTGAGCTCCATGCCAGGCTGGGCTGTGCATAGAAGACCCTGTCTGGAAGGAAAAGAGAAGGAATTAGGAAATTAATTAGAAGTTAGGAAATAGGTGTTGAAATTTAGATTTTTTCTTTTTTAATCTGGAGTGGAATTTTATATCTTTAGCCTTAGGTACTTGGAAAGTTAAGGGTCTTCCCTGGTTGCCTAATGAGTTTGATCTGACCTGGGACACTGAAACCTGTTTCCAAAAAAAAAAAAAAAAACCCAAAAAGCAAAATGGGCTGGGTGTGGTAGTGCATGCCTTTTATTCCAGCACTTGGGAGGCAGAGGCTGGCAGATCTCCAGGCCAGCCTGGTCTCCATAGCAAGCCCCAGAGCAGCCAGGGCTGCATACTGACGCTTAAGGAAATGACTCGTGACTACATTGGAGCTTCTTAATGTCTGTGTCCTGTGTAGACCAGCTATGGAGTCCATTAAATCTGTCAGTTCTACAATCATTATATTCATGTCCCTCTCTGCTTTTAATGTCTGACCTTGTCCTCTCCCTATTCTGCACACGCTGTGTATCTCTGTAAAGTACGCTGGCATGAGCTTTGCATGGAAATACTGAATCTTTGTTTACTGAACATTGTACCTGAAGGCCCCACCATCTCTTCTTGCCCAGCCTTTTCTTACTTTCTAGCATTTCTCTCATCAAAATTATGCTGCATTTCGTTTTGTTACTTTAATTTTTCTGTTCTGTTTTTATGGGACCAGATTTCAGCCTCGCTCACTGTGTTGTTGAAGATGTCTTAAAGCTTCATTTTTAATGTTTGTTCCTGCCTCTACATGTTCAAATAACATTGCTTTCAAGATATTGTGACCTCACACTGTAAGTCTTCTAAGAAGACCTACAAAGGTCTCAGGAATTAAACCCAAGGCCATCAGGTGGTAGTAAGTACCATTACCTGAAAAGCATCTTGCAGCCCGGTCGCAGTGTGCAGAGAAGCAGCCATCAATCCTGAGCCTCTAAACAAAAGCACACTCTTACCCTGGTGCATCCCTGGGATACAGCTCTCAGGGCCACTTCCTTGGTAAAGCACTATCAGCAAGCTCAGGAGTCAGTGATGGCTTTGAGTCCTAAGCCCTTGACTTGGTAATGTCATTCCTGTGGAATAGCCTTAGTGCTTTTCTCCCTTGCTGGAAAAGTTCTGAACTATACAAAAATCACTTAAAAGTTCTGATAGACACATTTTGCCAAGAATTCC
Organism: Tokudaia tokunoshimensis; assembly: GCA_036184795.1. Lineage (NCBI taxonomy): Eukaryota > Metazoa > Chordata > Mammalia > Rodentia > Muridae > Tokudaia > Tokudaia tokunoshimensis. Next base: position 51,592,522 of record BTHU01000002.1, on the reverse strand, counting down.
AGTTGTCTCTTGTCAGTTTGGCATTTAAATATTAGATTGTGTGACCATAATGCCATTCAGGGAACTAAGGTGGTGGGTGGCTGGTATTGTAAGAGTGAAACGGACTAGAGTTCTTCAGTGCTAATCATTGTTCTGGTGAAAACAATCTTAAGGTGAAAAGCTAAGTAGGTAAGATGTATTTTGTGACTAACATAGAAATGAATAAATGTAATTTATGGGTTTGACAGAATTTTTTTTATTAGCAGTATTCAATGAATTTGTAATTTCTTTTTTAATTAAGTCAAAAAAGTCTTTTCTAACGCCCACCCCCAGATGATAAAGAATCTTCTGAGTTTCTGGTTTACTAGCCTGACCAGCCCATTTCAGCAGAAGGTGGCTTTTGTTATTTTAACTGGCCTTTTGTGGCACCCCCACCCCTACCCCTGTCCCTTGACTTAGGAACAGAGAGGAAAGAGAAGCTGTGTCCTCTGCCTTAGGTACACACTGTGAGCAGTCAAGTGACTGTCATCTTCCAGGGGGCACTGAGGACTTGTTTCAGTGTTGTTTGTCTTTGAACTAAACATGAATCCCTTCCTTCTCTCTGATTTAGTGTCTATAGTTTCTCCACAACATAAATTTAGCAGTTCCTTACTATAAACTTGTATTTTTTATACTTTTATTTCTGTTGGCCTTTAGATTCTCATACAAAATGGACTCTGCTGAGGTTTCAGCATGTAATTAGAGAACCTGTTGGATCTGGCATGTGGTATACTAAAGGCAGAGGAACACTGATCTAATCTTGTTTTAGCATGATTTAGGAAACAGATCTTTCTTTGTCCAGTAAATGTGGCAGATTAAGTGGTTTACATTTAATGAACATGGTCTGCTGTTTTATTGCAGGCTTTTGACTTAGGACAGAAAAGATGCCTTAGTTGACACCCACGTATATAAGTCACCATTGTAAATATTTACGATTCCTTCTGAGTGGGGCTGCTATAGTGCTGGGCATGGAACCCTTGTTACATGCTCTATCATAGCCCCAGCTCCTGTCCTGCCTCTTCTCAAGTATGGTGTTATCCCCTGTTGTGTGACTGCCACAGTTAACTCTTTTGCAAAAGGGTTAAAGAACATTAAGATTGTTGCTGGTATTTGAATGTTAACACATTACAGATAGGAGCTTTGGTGAACATAGCTGTAAACACTTGTTGGCATGTATTTAGGAGGGGCATTTATGTGTGCAGATTGGGGCCATCAATTTTCTTTCTCTAGAAATATGGGTGTTTTGACCTGTGTGTATGTGTGTGGAACCAGATCCCCTGGAACTGGAGTTAGAGGTGCTTGTGAGCACTACGAATTGAGCCTCTGTACCCTAGAAGAGCAGCCAGGGCTCCATCTCTCCACAGATCGGTTCCAGAAGAGAATGCAATCAGATCCCTCTCTTAGTTTAGCAGCAGGGACAGGCTTTAAAAACAAGCCAAGCCTTTAATCCCAGCACTAGGGAGGCAGCCATAAGAGGGTCTCTGAATTCAAGGCCAGTCTGGTCTACATATAGGGAGTTCCAGGAGAGCCAGGGCTACATAGTGAGACCCTGTCTCAAATAAGGAAAGCAAAACGAAAAATGTGTTTAACGTAAGAATTGAATAGCAGTGAATTTTATTCTAGGGTTGATGGTGGTGATAGACTTGTTCTCCGTGTGTGAGTCTGCACCACGCAACACTGCTGGTGTTTGTTCATCTCGTTCACTTCATAGCAGGGAAATATTATTTTAAAAGTGTCAAACTTTTTATATATTATCGTTCATTTTAGTTTCTTTTGAAAATTTTAATCATTTGTGTGTCTGTCTGTCTGTGTGTCTGTGTCTGTGTGATTATAGTGCCCGCGGAGGCCAGCAGGCATCAGATGAACCCCCTGGAGCCAGGGCTGCAGGCCTTTGTGAGCAGCCTGCTGTGGTGCTGGGCATTGGCGTGGGCCATTTGCAGGAGCGGGGTGTCCTTAGTCACGGAGCCATCTCTCTAGTCTCCCTGTTTTTTTTTTTTTTTTTTTTTTGACCTGTTTGGACCTTTTCTTTGTTAAGGTATCGTCCTCCTTACTCTTATAATAGCATCTTATTCAAATTAACTTTGAGGGAGAATGCTGGAAATTGAATGCAGGTGTTCTACACTGTACTGTTTACCCCACTTTTTTGTCCTTTCCTGTGTTGTCTAGTTATGTAATTCTGCATTGACTTCTGAACTCGTGTAGCCAGCCCAGACTGCCCTAGAACTCAAGTTCTCAGCCTCCCAAGACCCCTCCCACGCCCACCCCCCACCCCCCATATGCTTCCTATTTTCTTTACCAGCTTAACATTTACAGTATGGAGGGGTAGACCACACGTCCACACATGTGCATGTGCATTCTTATGTGTGAATGTGGAGACCAGAATTCTGTGTGTGTACACATGTATATTTAAATGTGTTTGTGGATGTGGAGGCCAGAGAGCAACCTTAGGTGCTGCCTTAGGAGCTATCTACTTTGGTTTTTGGAGAGTGGCTTTGTTTCTAACAAGGTCTTACTACGCTAGCTTTGAAACACTCAAGAGATCCACCTGCCTCTGCCTCCATATGCCATCATGCCTGCTCACCTTGATTTTTTTGAGGCAGGGATTCCCACTAGGACCTAAATAAAGCTTACTTGTGATGCTGGCTAGCCATAGAGCACTTGGGATCTGCCTGTCTGCTTCTGTAGTGTTTGTTGGGATTACAGATCAAAACATCAGGCCTGGCTTTTGATGCAGGTTTTGGGATCAGATTCAGACCCTCATATGAGCTTGTCCAGCAGGCACATTACAGAATGAGACGTCTCCCCCAGGCCAGAATCTCATTCCTGTAAGACTGCTTAAGATATCTCAAAGCTAGGCAGGTATCTGAGAAACAGAAGTGTTGCCGTCAGTGGTTAGAGTCGTGATCCACACCTAAATCTGAAGACAAAGCTAAAGAACAAAAGACTGAGTGAAAACACATGCCATAGTTTTGCTCAATTTTCCCTCTTGAAACTTGACACAAGTCCCATGAAGTGATACTTGCCCAGTTTGTAGAGGGAGAGCAAACACCCAGAGAGTAGGTTTATATTGCTAGGCTCTCTGAATCCAAAGCTTATCCATATTCTTTTCATAAGGGGTAGAAATCGTCTCTTAAACTGCTAGAATTGTTCTGTACATGTGTTTTACCAGAATTATATCAAGTTTGGTAGCACTGGCAAGCTGGCACTTGGATACCACCTGTAGTTCTTTCATGAGCTATAATCCTTTGTAATTTCCTTTACTTTCTACCTCAGCATTGAAAGCAAACATGAGGTTACAATCCTAGGAGGTCTCAATGAATTTGTTGTCAAGTTTTATGGACCACAAGGAAGTAAGTACATGTGTGGGTATGTGTTCTTTTTTTATTATCTTTACTAGACTATAATAGAACTATCAACAGGCGCATGGCTTTGGAAAGTAAGTTTTAACCAAATACTAGAACCAGCGATTGAAGAGATCTTTGTCATTCAGTCACTTAACCTTTTTCACAAGTTCTGGTTCTATTATGGATGGACACATAGGTGTTCCTTGGGAAGTGTATTTTCTTGTTCTGTTTTTGTTAGGGGGATTGGCTAAGGTAGGAGAAAAAGGAACATGACTGTCTCTTTACGAATAAATGAGTAGTGTGTTTAATAGGATCGAGTAGGAAAGAGTGAATACTGGCTTAACTCTGGATATTTTAAAGGAAGATATATGGTGTTTTTTTTCTGGTACTGGTGGCTGACCTCGGGCTTTGCACATGCTGGATAAATGCTCCCCCCTGCTCCGCTGCTGCCTCACACTCCCTCGTCTCCTATCCCAGCCCCTGCCCTCTCTCTTACTTTTTAAGGTGTAAAAAAAATTTTTTTTAAGATATGAGTATTTTACGTATGCGTGTATACCATGTGTGTGCCCAGTGCCCATTAGAGGTAAGAGGGTTCAGATCCTCTGGGATTGGAGTTACAGTTGTTGTGAGCTATAATGTGGGTACTGAGAGTTTAATCTGGCTCCTGCAAGAGGAACAAGTGTTCTTAACTCCTGAGTCATGGCTTCAGTCCCCTTAGTGAGGTACAGGGTCTCGCTAGTTGTTCAAGCTGACTTGAAATTACCCTAGTTCAGGGGCCCTTGAACTTTTGGTCCTCACACCTCAGTCTCCTAAATAAGTGAGGAGAGACTCTAATCAGAACAAGATAATTGTAATAGAACAGATCTGTACATGTCAGATGCAGCGTAAAGAAAAACACATTAATCTGAGGTGGAGTACCTACTTTGGGGTTGTAGTTGGTCTTGAGTGGTTTTCCCTTTGTAAACCATAGCTTTCCTCCTTCCTTATCTTCCGGAGGGCTAGGATCACAGCGAAAGTCAGCCCCGTTTGGTCAGCTAGTTCCCACCTCTTGGAATTGGTTTGAGGCCCTTTTCAGGGGAGAGGGGGATTTAATGTTCATTTACTCTTAGGTTTATTTACTGATTTGGAGATACAGTTCTAATGGATAACACGTTTTATTTCTGTTACAGCACCATATGAAGGTGGGGTGTGGAAAGTGAGAGTGGACCTTCCTGATAAATATCCTTTCAAGTCTCCATCTATAGGTATGTGATGACAGTTCTGAAATCTAAGAGGAAAATAAAAGTGATATATTTTATGAGAGATGATTGTCCAGAAAATTTTTCTGAACTGAATTTTTCCTTTCTTGGCTTTTTAAAAAAAGACTTACATGGATGTTTTGTCTGTATGTATATGTCTGCACACCGCACGAGGGCATGGGAATTCATGGGTCTACAGTTGTGAGCTCTCTTCACCATCTTCAGAACTGATGCCTAGTCTCATGCAGTTTAGACAAACCCCTACTCTAGCAAAATGGACTGAAATATCCTGAAGTTTGCTTTAATTACCACCTTTCACATTTCCATGTAGTGTAAATAGTGTGTTAGAGTGATGTGTTAAGGGTGATCCCAGAACTAAGTCCTATCTGAAGCTGCAGCCTGTATCATATCAAACCACTTTACGTCCTATAGAGTTTCATGTCCTAGAAATACTAAAGAGCATCTGTAATTCTTTAACATGGGGACTTCTTAATTCTGTTCTTTCCTTCAGGTCCTGAGGTAGGTTTTCTAAACCTGCAGCCACCCAGGAGAAATTACTTGAGTGCTCTAAGATCCTGCAAGCTGTAGAGCTAGGGATGGTAGCAGGGTAGCTATGAGGGGTTGAGTCTGACACAGTCTGTAAGCACCTAGGACATTAGACCTATGTGGCCAGGGATCAGAGCCTTTCCATAGCTTAATTCCACAGTGGCAGTTCTCTCTTCATAGGGCTCTTCTGTGCTTTTCCATGCCTAGTTTATTCCTGTGTCTCTAAACTTCAGTGTTTCTATTGAAACACTTCAAATGTAAATGTTCACGTATGTATCATATATACCCATTTAAAGTCAGAAAATTGGCATTTCAAGTGTAGTTTGTTATCTTACATTGCTATTTAACAGCAGACAGTAGGGCTTGTGGAAGCCAAGAATAAACTATGGGAATGCAACCCGTGCTATAGAAATAGAACTCTTCTTCCTCAAGCTTTATTAACCCACTGTCCCAGGCACAGGGTACATTTCACTGAAGCTTTCTGAGATTTGTCCTAAAAGACCATTTTCTACTCCATTGCTGGGCTCAGATGAGACCTGGAGCCTGGCTCATCCAGGCAGGTGCCTCCTCCCCTGAGCTGCTGTGTGCACCCTTCCCTACAATACCCAAGCATAAAACACCGCTCATCTCTAACTAGAGACACAGATTCCTAAGGTAATTTAACATAACTTTTATTTTGCCTTTCTGTGAACTTTTCTACATTTGATGCTCTACACATGAGTATCATCTTCCCTTACAGAAGTTGATGTAGTTGAAATATGTACACTAGCTGTCCTTTCCTTCAGAGGGGGATTGATTGTATCAGAGTTTTCATCAGTTTGTGACATGATCCATTTTTGGGTCATCAACAATGCAATACTACTAGGATGTACTTTAAGCATTTTGAGAGCCAGTAGCTCATTTTAAAGGGGCAAGGTTTATTTTTTGAGTTGTGTAGACATGGAATTAAACAGACTGGAAAGAAAATTAGATAATTTTGAATCAGTGTACTTTTAAATTCCTTTTCCCATGTGTCTGGCATGTATACTGTTGAGTTTAATTTGAGCTCTTAGATAGTAAGATGTCCAATTGGGAGATTGTAGCTTGGAGGCAGAGAGTGCTTGACTAGAATGAATGAGGCCCTGAGATCAGCCCCAGCTTTAAATAGATAAATCTTTTATCTTTTAATAGATGAATGTTAAGTTTAGATTAAATATCTTTTATATTCTCTCTTTTCCTCCCTCCCTCCCTCCCTCTCCAGGTAGTCCTTCAGTTTGTCCTTTGCCTCAACCTCCTGATCTTGGGTGTATGACATCACCCCCCAGCTTGGATTTTTAAAATATTAGTATAGAATTGCTCTATGTGTGTGCGTGCGCGTGCGTGCATGCGTGCGTGTGCATGTGCGTGTGTTAATGTTTGGGTATGTGTACATGCGGCATATATATGTATGTATGTATGTATGTATGTATGTATGTATGTATGTATGTAGAGGCCAGATGTCAACCTCAGGTGGTGTTCTTTAGGAACTATCTACTTGATCTTTGAGACAGTCTCATATTTGGGCTAGATTGCTTGGCCAGTGAGCTCCAGAGATCAGCCTATGTCAGCCTTCCAGTTCTGGGATTAAAGACCTCTACACTGTGCACAACAGCAGTGATGTATTTTTCATAGATGTCACTTGCTGTGTGTGTTAGCAGTCCTGCTGGTTATTAGTGACCATATTAGCATCCATGAGTAACAAGTAATCACTGGTTATCTGTCAGGAAGAGCTCAAGATTTGATTTTAATTTTCCATAAAATGATATTCATCCTATCTGTTGTTGCCTTTCTGGAAAATAAGACACAGGCCAGGCGCTGTGGTGCTCATCTGTTTGGCTGCAGCTGCTCAGTAGGAAGATTGCTCAGACCTACAAGTTTGAGGCCATTGGACAGTTTATTGACCCTATCTCTTTAAAAAGTAAAAGGAATTTGAACCTGGTGGTTCATGCCTCTGTCATACCTGTAATCAGGTAGTTGAGGCAGGAGAGTTGCTTGGAGCCTGATTTACAAATCAGGCTTGCGACATGGCAAGACATTACCTCAGTCATATATATGTATTTTTAACAGGCTTAGTGGTGCATATCTGTAGTATCAGCACTTGAGCAGGTGGAGGTAGGAGGATCAGGAGTCAAAACTGGCCAGCCTGAACTTCAGAGGACTCTAATAGAATTAGGTGAATTACGTGCTTGTTAACTGCTCTAAATACTCAAACTTGTATGGCCTTGACATTAGGAAGAGTAGTAAGAATAAATGGACGTAAAGTACCAAATATCCTTTAGACAGTGTATGAGACAGTGCTTCAGGGTAGCAGAGAGTGTAAAGAAGAGTTTTTATTTTTAAAAAAGTGTTATCTTTACCAAGCTTTGGAGCTGTGAGGATACAAGTGGGAACTTGAGACTATGTGGATTCTTAGTGCTGTTTTAATCTAGAGGCTGCTTCATAAGAAGCTCTCAGGCCCATGTCTCCGGGTTCCATTTGTTAGCTGGAACATGTGCTTAGCTGGTAGGAATGAGGAACAAGTGTAGCAGCTGCACTACTGCCGAGCACATGTGTAAAAGGGCAATACCGTGAACTCACACCAAACGATAGTTTGTACATAAACTGTACTGTAAAGTATATAGATTGCTGTGTGTGTGTCCTGGGCAGAGTAGCTCAGCACTCCAGAAACAAGAGGCAGGTCTGTTAGTCCAGTTTCAGCCTGTTCTGCATACCTAGTTTCAGGCCAGCCAGAGGTGCATAGTAAGCCCTATATCCAAATAACAATTGTTTTATGTGTAGCCAATAGTGAACAATGTGGTTGAGCTACAGTGTGTGCTTGAAATTTAATTTGTTTGTAGTCAGCTTAGTATTATGTTTATTGCTTGGTAAAGATCTTACCTTTTTAAAGATCCTTTAAAAAAATTTTTTTTTACTTCAAAAATTTAAAAAAGTGCGAGAGTGTGTGTGTGTGTGTGTGTGTGTGTGTGTGTGTAGAGATGGGTCAGCAGTTAAGAGCACTGGCTGCTCTTCCAGAGGACCCAGATTCAATCCCCAGCACCCACATAGCAGCTCACAACTGTCTGTGACTCAGGTTCCAATAACTCTGACACCCTCACAAACACATACATGTAGGCCAAACACCAAAAATTTTTTTACAAAAGGCAAACCAGACATGGCAGCAGAAGCAGTGGGGTCAGGAGTTCAAAGTGCTCGTTGACTGTATAGTGAGCTGTACTGAGCCATAGCACAGATCTCTAGGTTAGATTACACTGTCAACTAAGTAGGACAGTTTAGGTTGTCTAACTAGTCAAAACCCCCTTTAAATTTCCTAATCTGATTCATTTTGAATTGGAAGCTACTCTGGTAATCTGTGTGCCATATTTTTATGCTTGTGCCAGAGAGTAAGGGCTGTACATTTCAGTGTTTTATTCACTGTGGTCAGACGCAACCTCACTGGGGATTGACTTCGTATAATGCAGTAGGACTAACTGTGGAAGGATGCTTAGTTCTATTTCACATGTTCTAGACAGAAACGGTCTATAGTCACTCCCTATCCTCCCAGTTTGAGGATAGGGAGGAGTACATCAGTCATGAGATGTCACTTAACAAAGACTTACTTGTGCCGCCTAAATATTTACACGAAAGAGTGAACTTGAGCTAAGGAAGCAAAATTCCATTTTTTGTATTAGTTATGTCCTTCTAGACTTTCATGACCTTAGATTTGAATTAAATTCCTATATCAAATACCTGTGTTTTGAGTTTCAGTAGAGAATTGTAGTAAGACAATGTTAAAGAACATTTTAAAGCTGAGAATGCAGTTGGAAATGTTCCCTTGTCACAGGTGCTCTGAAAATGAACTGTCTGTCTCAGTGTGCATTAAAATATGTGTGGCAGCTCATTTCACTAAGTTCATCAGATCCCTGCTCTCCTGGTACAACTCAAGGGCTAGGAATACAGAGGTGAGCAACATGTGCTCTTGGCAAAATTTAAAATAACTGATCAATTTATGCAAAGAACTGATGTAACGAGATAGTTACTTTGGATCAGATATTTAAAAATTAATTCTAAGCCTCTCTAAGCAAGTATATCTAAACTAAAGAAAAAGGCAACTCTGATCTTCATTCAGTCAGGGAAAAGAGTAGAGGGGCACACATAGGCGGGGTGGAAGAGAGCATTGTGCAGGCAAGGCTCATCTTAAATGTAATGGAAAGGTCATGTAAAGATTGGATTTGGGGTGTTCAGGATGACACTTGTGTTGAGAAGAAAGCACTGTGGGTGCAAGCAGTTATCCCAGCTGCTGTGGGAAAGATCTCGTGTGGACAAGGATGCTGAGGTTGAGACATCAACAAACACCTGACTTGGGGTCAGATATATGTAGTCCTAGTTCAGGAGGTGGAGGCAGGAGGATCAGAGTTCCAAATGATTTAGAGGTATAGGATTAAAGTTATTAGAATTAAAGATATACCACACCCCTAGCTGTAAAACAGATTTCATATATATTGCTAGCTATCCTAAAACTTGATCTGTAGACCAGACAGGCCTTGAATTAAGAGATCTGCCTACTTTTCTCTCCTAAGTGCTGGGATTAAAGACAGGTACCATCAAGCCCAGCCTGTTGGGTGTTTTGTTTTGTTTTGTTTTGTTTTGTTGTTTTTCTCTCCAGACAGGGTTTCTCTGTGTAGTCCTGGCTGTCCTGGAACTCACTCTGTAGACTAGGCTGGCCTCGAACTCAGAAATCCACCTGCCTCTGCCTCCCAAGTGCTGGGATTAAAGGCGTGCGCCACCCCTGACTGACTGTTTTGTTTTTTTAAATGGGATATTCTGAAAGGTTTTTAACTTGTTTTCCTGAGGGATTTGTTTAGGAAAGAAAAACTTAGTGTAGTAGGATCAAGTAGGAGCCATGCCTTCAAGGAATGAAGCCGTAAACTAAGGGAGTATATGCTGAAGATGTTAGAAATAATATATAAGGCCAGGCAGTGGTGGCAGACGCTTTTAATCCCAGTACTTGGGAGGTAAGGCAGGTGGTTCACTGAGTTCCAGGACAGCCAGGGCTACACAGAGAAACGTGTCTCTAAAAAATGAAAAAACGGAAAATGAGGTCTACTGATTGTATACCCGTTCCATGACAACGGACTGTTGAATGGAACCAAGAGAAAAGAATGGAAGATTTGCAGGATGGGATAAAGCATAAGGAAAAGTCCCTGGAGGTAGTGAGCTGCTGCAGAGAGAAGAGAAAGATTGTAAGTGGCAGAGGGTCCACACAGAGTTGTTGAGCACATTGTGAGATGTTACTATATTTTTTTATAAAATAAATCTCAGAGGTTGGAGAGATGGCTCAGTAGTTACAAGCACTGACTGCTCTTTCAGAGGTCCTGAGTTCAATTCCCAGCAACCACATGGTGGCTTACAGCCATCTGTAATGGGATCTGATGCCTCCTGGTGTGTCTGAAAACAGCTATAGTGTATTCACATACATAAATAAATCTTTTAAAAAATAAAATAAAACTCAGTAAATAGACAAATTCTACAAAGACTGTTTTGCTAAAAACCGTCTTGCTCAACAAATACTCAGGGTCTGTTGCTTTGAAGAATATTAGAATGGGCATATTTCTTCTTAGTGTCACTCTAATGTCCAAGTACAATTTTACCCTCTTAAGTCCAAGGATTCTGTATCTACTGATTAAAGCTCACTTATGTACCAAAAACAGTCTGATGGTTTGTATATGCTCGTCCCAGGGAGTGACACTATTAGAAGGTGTGACCTTGCTGGAGGAAGTGTGTCACTGTGGGGTTAGGCTTAGAGATCTTCCTCCTTAGATGCCTGAGGATGCCCAGTCTGTTCCTGGCTTCCTTTGGATAAAGATGTAGGAACCCTCAGCTCCTCCTGCCCCATGCCTGCCTGGATGCTGCCATACTCCTACCTTGATGACAATGGACTGAACCTCTGAACCTGTAAGCCAGCCCTAAGGAAATGTTGTCTTTTATAAAACTTACATTGGTTGTGGTGTCTGTTCACAGCAGTAAAACCCCAACTAATATACAGTCTAAAAGCTATTTCATCAATTTGGAATGTGTGCAGCATTCCCTGAAGTATAATAGTGCAACTAATCATAGTGTATGCATTGTTTCACTTACAGTAGTCCAGAGATAGTTGAAATACATGGAAGGATGTGTCCATCATAGACTGTGTCCCTGAAGAACTTGAGCCTGTGTGGGTTTCAGTCAGGAGTGACAGTGGCGCTGGAACAACTCCATCAAGGGAATGCAGAGGAACACCTGGCTAGCAGATAGACCCTTTCTGTGGGAAGGAAGGGCATGGGATTTGCAGAGGAAAGCTAAAGAGTGATATTCGTGTTAGCTCTTCAGTCTAGAGTTGAATAAAGGCTGGCAGGTAGGAAGATCCTTGGTAAGGACAAGAGACTGGTGGGAAAGGAAATATCTGGATTTGTGATGGCAGAGGCATAGCTGTTTGTAGACATGACAGTTCTTGGTGTGTCCTAGACATATAGACTGGAATGAGATGAGAAAACAGTCATTGAAGAGGAACATAAAAGGCTGAGAGGTTAGAAATATGATGATGATAATGGAATAATAATATAGGAGTGGGACAGAGAGGACTGGGTACCAAGTTACCACAGAGAAAGGCCATTTATTAGTGAACCTGGTGTCAGGGACCCATGTTGTATGAATTCATCTCCCTGGTCACTAGAGTAAAAACTGTACATTGCCTTTTTTCCCCTCCTCTAAGGATTGACCTTGTCTTTGTGTGCTACTGAATAGAGGACTTAGCTATTTCCTTCTTGAAGCTGACTTAATAATGCCAGTTTAAATTCTGGCTTAAAGAGTGCCTTTTTTTTTTACATTTTTTAAAAAGATGTTTTTGTTTATATAAGTTATGCATAATAGGTATTATAACATTTTCATACATATATGTAATATATTTCTATTGTATCACCTGTTACCCTTACCCCGCACTCCTCCTAATTCTCTCTCTTCCTTTCCATTACCACCTAACTGTCCTTTATTTTCCTGTGTCTTGTGTCAGTGGGAGAGGGAGAGAGAGAGGGGCCTAGTGAATTTCATTAGGTTTGTTTACAGGAGCTTGAATACCTTACTAGTAGCTATACCACTGAAGACTGTGTCTATCCTATATTGACCATTAACTTTGTGTAAATCTTCAGAAATGTGTAGTGCTTCATGGACCCCTCTCTATTACAAGACCATGTTGATGGGCCAGTCTTGTAGTGATCTATGCAGTGAGCTCAGGTGCGACAGCCATGCCACATGTTACCCCATCACATACCCCCTCTCACAGCCTTTCTGCCCCTTCTGCTTAGCTTCTTCAGCTTTGAAGGAGTGGTATAAATATCCCATGCTGTGAGTCACTTTTCACCATTGCAAAAAGAGCCTTCTCGGAATAAGTCTAACAGCAGCACTAATCTATGGGCACAAACATAGTTATTTAGAAGGCAGTTTGACATGGCCACTTAGCAAAACAGCGGCAGTAGTTTCTTGACTTAAGATTTTTCTCAAAGGCTTTTGGACGGGTTTTCAGTACCTGCCATGAGTTCCTCCTATGGAGCAGACATGGAATTCAGTCAGAAAGGACTTGGTTACTCCCATAACAGACTTGCCACTATTGCTGCAGTAGGCTCATCTTGCCTGGTGAGTCATTGTTGCAGAGTCCACATCTGAGTAACAACTGCTGATGACAATTCTCCACGAGTAGCCTGCAGAGCGGCATAGTACCTTTGGACCCGTGAGGGCTAGCCACAGCAGGTAGGAAGCTTCTAGCCAGTTCCAGCTACAAATAAGTATGGTTATAGTTTTACCATCTAGTTCTGGTGGGCAAACAAGAATAGTGGTCATTGCTGCACTGTTTTGAAAGCCTCTGGAGAAGCCTGTGACTGCTAGGAAAGTAGACTCTTGGCACTGGATTTTCATTTATTAAATAATGTATGGCTTCTTGACAGTTCAGGCCTTGGAACTGGAGTTACAAGCAAGTGTGAGTTGCCCAATGTGAGTGTAAGGAGTCAAATTTGGGTCTTGTGGAAGAACAGCAAAGGCTTTTAACACTGAACCCTCTCCCCAACCAGTTTCTTTTTTCTTTGAACTGAATTTAAAGAAGAAAAAAAAAAAGGAACTATGCCAAGCTGAGCTTGGTGGCACACATCTTTAATCCCTGTACTTAGGAGGCAGGGGCAGGAGGGTCTTTATGCCAGGCCAGTCTTATCTACAACTCAAGTTCCACGACAGCCAAGACTACGCAGAGAAACCCTGTCTCAAAAAACAAACAAAAAATACCCCACAAACAATTATGTTTTAATTCCCTTTGAAAAGCATAGTCATACCACTTAAGATTTGTTTATATTTTGGGTGTTAAAAACCCTGCTGTTGACAGGCACTTTAGAGATGGTTCCATTCGATTGCCTCAAGATGTATTGCCATACTGGTTGCCAAATTTGCAGTGTGGGATTTTTCTGATTGTTTTGTTATGACCATGCCAAATTCTACTAGAATGCTGCATAATAACTATTGGAGTATTGTAAATTCTCTATTTTCACTATGATGAGAATATATGAAATATAGTATCAATGTCAAAATACCCCCTCACCCTTGACAGCTCTTAAATAAGTTGTTGCGGGGCATGGAGAGATGGTTCAGTGGTTATGAGCTTGTTCTTGCCAAAGACTAGAGTTTGGTACCTCATACCCATGGTGGACAGCTCACAACTGCTTGTGTCTCTAGCACTAGGGCAGGCCAAAGCCCCCTTTGGACTACTTGGGCGTCCATGAGCGCACACACACACACATAAAATAATACCATCTTTTAAGAGCGATATTCACATGTGCTGGAGAGTTTCATTTCTAGGTTGTGAACAGTAGCATGAAGTTACTTAGCTGGGTATGATAGGGCAAACATGTAACCCTAGCCCTTCAGAGGCAGGACAAGAGGGTTGTAAGTTCGAGGCTAGCATGGTCTTCATACTGAGACCTTATCTCAAGAAAGAAAGGAGAGATTAGGAGAGGGAGGTAATTTGCTCAAGCTCCTGTATTGAAATTACCCTCTTTTTGTTGTTGTTGTGTTGTGGTGGAGTTTGAACTTGGGGTCTGGTGCATGGTGCAATTGAATATTGAAGTGTATATTCAGCCTTTGCACTATCTCCTGGCTTCTGGATCCAAGTACACACCACCATTCCCTGTGGCCAAAACTAGCATTGCTGAGTGCTTATAGTATGCTAGTTACTTGTATTTCCTGTTTCAGACGTTCTTCTGATGTGTTTGTGAAATTATTTAATCTAGTCTTAGGAATAGCAGTAAAAAAACAAAGAAATTGACTTGTTAAGGCTCACTGTGTTGGGCCATTTGACTTTTAACTATCAGCTTAAAATTGCTAGAGGCAGATGTGGTAGTGCACACCTTCAGAATCCCAGTGTTTAAGACCATCAGCAAGTAGATCTCTTTCTGAGTTTGAGATGCTATCCTGGTCTACATAGCAAATTCTAGTCTATCCAGAACTATTCAGTGTGAGACTTATCTCCAAAAAAAGGTGGGGAAAAGGTAGTAACCTGAAACACTCTACTGTCTTCCTGCTGCTCTGAAAAATCTTTCCAGATCTCTCAGTGTGGCTAGATGAATGACCAAGACACTGAAGGATAAATTATGGAGCTGGGAAAGAAGATAAAAATGAAATACTAGGGAGTGGGCTAAAGGTTTTGGTAACCTACTAGTTTAATAGAAGAATCATGCGGTTGAAGGACAACCCTTCATCATTTCTTAATTATAAATGAGTGTTTCTTACTCATCCAGCCCATTCCTCAGATTCCATCAGAGAAACAGAAAAGAGGACCGCTTGATGAGTTTAGATCTCCTGAACATATAGGATCGGTTCAGAACTTTCCATGACATAGGGTTTTGAGAGTGAGCTCTTCCTTGGCTTGGTTCCTTACCTGAAAAGAGACAGGCCAGGTCTGTCTCCTGAGTAGGGAAGTCCCACTCTGAAGAGTCTTCTCTTCTGGTGCAGGCCTATCTGTCTGAGGTAAGATAAAGGTCTGAGATGGTGTGTTAGTGCACACAGATGAATATTGCTGTCACCCTTCTTCAGCTGGATAACTCTGACTTTGGTAACCTGAGTGTCAGGAACTGAGATAGAAGCGATGACTCTATCCTGAAATTCAGGCAGTGATGGCGCACGCCTTTAATCTCAGCACTCAGGAGCCAGAGGCAGCTGACTCTCAAGTTCAAGGCCAGCCTGGTCTTCAAAGTGAGTTCCAGGATAGCTAGGGCTACATAGCATAGAGAAACTGAGAACTCTGTGTGTGTGTGTGTGTGTTTCTGAGATACTACTTCAAGGAAAGGTCTTGTGTGTAGGTTTTTCTTTTGGTCCCGGGAATTGAACCCAGGGCTTCTTATGTAAGCATAAGCTATACTACCAAGCTGTATTCTCAGCCCCTGAATATATTTTTAAAACTATTTTAAAAAAACAAATGCTTCTCTTTGAATCATCTACTTTCTGAGAAGGTTTGTGTGGGCATATGTGTCCTAACAAATAGCAAAAATGACAATGTTTTTGCTTGCATTTTCTCATAGGAATTTACACACTACATTTAAATTCCATCAGCCACAGTGAACCTCAGCCACTTCAGTCGTAGCTCTTTCAGTCCCTTGGACAGAGCTACACTCTCACCTCGGGCATTTCCACTATTGCTTTATTTCCTTAGCCCCAACCTCTCATTACGTCAAGATAAACCTGTCAACTTTCCAGATAGGGAATTGACCCCAGAATATTTCTTCACCCCCAGATTTGATCATTAGTATGTCTGCTAGCAAGTAAAATGTTAAGCCATATAGATTTAAAAAAATACATGTTTAGGGAATAGAATTGTTTCCTCATGTCCATGGGGTCCTGAATTCAGTATCCCCAGGCTCTCCTCACCCCATGTCTATCTCTGGGACTTGCTGCTTTTACTTACTTACCACATTCCCATAAAGGCTGCTTTCAAAATATGTCCTCTTAAAATAACTTCATAATAGTTTCTGGTGGAATGGAAACAGGCATTGGGGAAATTGTCTTGTTGCATACACATTCATTATTGTAGTCATAGCGTTGCCAAAAGGAAGAAGACCGTGCCAGGGCAAACATGCTCAGTCCTGAGAACATTCCTTCTCTGAATTCCTGGTTTGTTCTTTCCCAGTCTTCTCTTTCCGCATCCAGAAGTCTCATTGTTGGCATCCTTGTCCAGGATAAATGGCTGGGCCAGAAACTCTGCACACAGATTGTACAAGAGCAAACATCAGAAATAGTGTTCCTTTTTATTGATCAGCTTTGGGGTTTTGTTTTGTTTAACAATTTGAGCTGTGCATCATGGGATATGCCTCCAATCTATGTACCTAGGAAGCAGGAGAATCATTGCTAGACAAGTTCCAGCTCAGTCAGGGCTACATCGACAATGTCTGAAACACATTCGTATTCACATTCTCCCGTAAAAGCCTGCTAGTATCCTCCCAATATAGTCTGGGAGGGGGGGAGTGATTCAGATGGAGTTGGAAGTGGGGAGTAGGAGAGATATGACTCAAATATATACATGTATGGAATTGTATAAAATACATGTATTTTCTTTTAAATAAAAACCTGCACTAGGAAGAACTTTTCTGTGGCCTGGGAAGGTTTCTTGTGTAGTGTTAGTCTAATAGTACCTGGTCCTTGAAGGTGAAAGTGTCAGCTAATACTGCCCACTTTGGAATAGTCAGTGGGTGTCGTGACTCTGGTGGTGATGCACACTGGTACTTAGCAGCACTGCCTTACAAAGTCATCACTGGGCGTTTCCTTTTAAGTCCTCTGTTCTTGGAGATCAAGACACTTAAGAAATCCTAGATTTTTGGCATCCTAAGGACCTCTAGAAATAGAATAAGAATGGGAGTTTAGAGATGATACAGTCCGGCTGTTTATCATCTTCACAGATGAAAAAATAGACCCATACTTGGAAGTGAAGTGACTGGCCCAAAGCCTGAAGTTGGTAACAGAGTGCGGGCCAGAACATTACCCAGTTAGTACTTGGCTCTGTGCATGTGCTTCTGGCCTCTGTCTCAGAATTCTGATACTTGTAATTCTTAGCATATTGGGGAGCTGCATTCTGGGTTCCAAATCTTTCGGTTTTTGGTCCTATTATATACTCTCTATTCAACCAGACCAAATTTGAAACTGGTTTTCAAATGTACTGTCAGGCCAAGGCCAACGAAGGGGATACTTTACTCATTGCCTGATAGTTTTGGTATAGTCCGAACTCTTCACCATCGTCATTCTTATTCCTTTAAGGTGCCCTATGGCACCAGAATGCCGAGTCTTAATTCCCATGTAGGATTCCTGTTTATTCAGTTTGCTGGAGATATACCATTGTATCATCTCTCAAATAATGAAAGTGCTGGGAGCCGATTGAGCTGTCTTCCAAAGAGTTTTTTGTTGTTGTTGTTGGTGGTGGTTTTTTTGTTTGTTTGTTTGTTTGTTTAAAAACAAGAAATGATGTTCAGACGCTAGTTTCCGGGGCTTTTCATTTTCCTCTTATTGAAAGCTAGCATCCCCTCTGCCCTGCATCTGTCCTTTTTGTCCCTTACCCCTTCATTTTCAGCTGTGTCTTTGCTAATCTTCAAAAGATGAATGATGGAAACTTCCAGTGTGGTTCACACTCCACTGTTTGTGTAACGTAGGTGTTCTCTTGGGTTCCAAGTGCTGCTCCCACTCCCACTTGGTAAGGTACCTTTTCTGGCCACAACTGAGAATTGAAACCTCTATTCTAACCTTCCTATCTTTTTTTCTCCATGACATTAGTTACCTTCTAATCCAACATGTTGTAAACAACTCTCCAGAAGAACCTCTCCTAGTCAACTCGGGAAGCATTGGCTTCAGTAGGGCTCACTACAGACTCTAGCAAAGCGCAGAGCTACTGTGATTCAGAGAACCATTCTTTTGAGTTAAAAAACAGTGTTTCAGTTCTGTTTCCTATTCATTGGAAGGTTTTGTACTCTGTGGGATAGATCAGTTGTAAGAGTGTGTGAGGCCCTTGGTTTAATCATAGTATTTGGGAGGCAGGAGCAGGAGGATCACTAGTGAGGCCAGGCTCTAAATTCCTTTATGAATGGGATAATAGTGTATTCTTTTTTAAAAGATGTGAGTACACTGTAGCTGTCTTCAGACACACCAGAAGAGGGCACCAGATCTCATTACAGATGGTTGTGAGCCACCATGTGGTTGCTGGGAATTGAACTCAGATCTTCTGGAAGCGGTCAGTGCTGTTAACCTCTGAGCCATCTCTCCAGTCCCAACAATGTATTCCTTTTTTTTTTTTTTTGGTTTTTTCGAGACAGGGTTTCTCTGTGTAGCCCTGGCTGTCGTGGAACTCACTCTGTAGACCAGGCTGGCCTCGAACTCAGAGATCCGCCTGCCTCTGCCTCCCAAGTGCTGGGATTAAAGGCGTGTGCCACCACCGCCCGGCCCAACAATGTATTCTTAAATGTAAGAGTTGAGTAGTATGTTCCTCACAAGGTAAGGGAGGTTTTTTGTTTGGTTTTTATTTTGTTTTTTAGTAATGGATTCTTGTTTTTTTTTTAAACAAAAGGAAATTAAAGATGTTAGATCTCAGAATAGTTGGCTTTGATTTTATTGATCAATTCCCTTTAAAAGATTTGGTACTTGTTTATACACATATAGTTCAATCTACTTTAAAAACTTAATAGTTTCCACTTATTTGAAAGTTTTTTAACTTTTAAAATTAAACATAGAAATTTAGGAGCACTAGGAAAGGGAAAGAAGAAATTAAGGAGTTACCACGCAGATGCCCAAAGCTTACAGACTGGTCACAGGTTCTGAGGATGTGGGGGTGGGATTTTGAAAATACTATGGCAAGTGTTTTCAACTGAGAACTCTACACTTAACCTTTGAATGTGTTGCTTCCAGCTTCTTGTCTATGTGCATACTTGATGTTAAAAAAAAAGGAAAATACCCAAGTACTTTGTCTCTCCTATTTTGTATCTAGGAGTCTTACCCACGTGTGTATTTGTATACACTGTGTGTATGCATACACTGCCAGAGTAGGGCATCAAATTCCCTAGAACTGGAGTTAACAGATACTTGATAACTCTTATGCAGGTGCTCGGAATTAAACCCAGGTCCTCTAAACCCACGCTGGAAGAGCAACCAATACTCTTAAACACTGAACCATCTCTCCAGCCCCCACTTCGATTGTTTATTATGATTTCTTTATTTTATGTGTATGTATCTGTGTGTGTGCCATGAAGCCAGAAAGAGGATGTTGGGTCTCCTGGAGCTGGAGTTAAAGGTAATTGTGAGCTACCACATGGATGCTGGGAATGGTAGCTTAGCAATAGTAGTGTCTGCTCCTAACTGCTGAGCCATCTCTCTAGCCATCTTTGTTCTCTTTTAAAAGGAATATTTAGTATTGCATAACATCTCTCTCTCTTTTTTTTTTTTTTTTGGAAATAGGATACAACTGTATCTCCCGGGCTGGTTTCAGGCTTGACACCCTACATCTGCCTCCTGGTTATAGGCATGTAGCACTATCTCTAGCAGATGAAATCTTCATGAACTGTCTTGTCCACATTATGTTTTGATGTCCACTGTAGTCACTCTGTAGCCTAGTAAATTACCTTTGCAGCTTTGATATTTGTGGTTCACTACAGTGTACCATAAAACCCAGAGCGGTATTATTACTTTGCTATTTAAATACTGTGTTATTAATACATCAGTCTGTTACATGGTTTTGCCTTTTTTTAAATAGTGTTTTTAGTTTATTTTTGGGCAAATTTATACATGTATACACTGATCATAGCTACCCCACAGTCCTTCCTCCCACTCTTCTCCAGAAATTTCCAGTAAGCCCCCCTTACTTTTATGGTCTCGGGGTCTCTCTCTCTCTCTCTCTCTCTCTCTCTCTCCCCATCCCCCCCCTCTCCCCCCTTCTTCCCTCCTCCCCCCTCTTTCCCTCTCCCTCCCTCCCTCTCCCCTCCCCGCCTCCTAATAACACAGTCCAGTTAGTGCTTCCTGCTAGAGTGCTGACTGGTCTCACCGCCTGTTCTTGTGGGTGACCATAGCTGCTTTGAGTTCATGTCCCGAAGACAGTACATCACAGCACTCCTTCCCATCCTCTGCCTCTAACACTCTTTCTGCCTCCTCTTCCTCCATGTTTCTGAGCATTGGGGTGGGGCCTTCAGGGTTGCCATTAGGGGCTAAGTGTTGAAGCAAACCTCAGCTGAGAGCATCAGTAATCTGTGGGTGTGTACAACGTCTCCATTTAGGAAAGCAGTACTGGTTCTCCTGCCCTCCTAAGCCGAGGGCTTCTGACCGGGTCTATAGTACCATGCTTTGGTTTCCATTTAAATTTAACTTTAAATCCATCCAAACTGACACGTTGATCTAGTTCACTGTGCCTGACTGTGTGGGATTCCTAGTCCATGGGGTGCTGTAGCCCTGTCCATAGGGCTTGGGGTCTTTTTAGTTCTTGACTTTTGGGTAGGGAGGGATTTTTATAGAGCTAGCTGACCTGGAACCTCACTATGTAGACCAGGCTGGCCCCAAACTATCATAGAGATCATTCTGCCTCTGCCTCCCTAATGCTGGAATTAAAGGCGTGTTCCAGCTATGCTAACTGTTATAATCTTAACTTCCAGTATTCTCACAGTTTATCCTGGCCATATATGTCATTGGCATTTTCCTAGGATTACAGGGAATTTTTCTCCCTTTAAGACATTAACTTGGGTTGAAGAGAATGGCTCAGTAGTTAAGAGCTCTGACTGCTCTTCCAGAGGTCCTGAGTTAATTCCCAGCAACCACATGGTAGCTAACAACCATCTACAGATTGATCTGATGCCCTCTTCTGGCATGCGGATTAGAGCTCTCATACCCATAAAATAAGTACATAATCTTTAAAAAAAAAAATATGGGCACTTTTATTAGCTTTTATTAATCTCAAGCACCTTAATGAAAAATTGATAGTGATGCAGTCTTTTGCATCAGCATGATTTATACATTATAGGACTTTTTTGCTATAATAGTAGATAAGGCCTTAAACATAAAGTTGTAAAGACAAGAATGAAAGATTGGGACTGTGGCATGGCTAAAGTCTGGAAGTGCCTATGTGTATGTGTTCTTGTCCTGGTTACCTAACTTGAGGGATGTTTGTAAGTATTTAGAAGTCACTTAAGGCCGTCCTTTGAGTTGCCACATCCGTGTTTCCATACCCTCTCCCTCTTTCCGCATGTGTTCTCTGTGTCCATACTTAGAACACATAGCAGTTACTTCCTCCTGTGTCTTGGCACAGTGTTACAGTGAGGCTGTGAGGATAGTGCTGTCTCAGTCCTGGACCCTGACTAAATGACTACCAAGTGGGTGCTGACAAGCATACTTGGAAGGACAGATAGACCCTGTGGGAAAGGGATGAGAGGGTGGAGTGGGGACAGTGGTGGTAAGAATTGTCCAAGGTATGTTTTAGGGCTGCACAGTCCTCCTCAGGGAGCACTGTGGGAAAACGGCACAGTGAGCAGCTCTGAATTCTTCCTGAAGATAGTGTTATTTCATTTATATACTGATGAAATCATTAATGTTAAGTTTAAAATGAATAAATTTCTTCTTGGGATTTAAACAGCAAAATTTTTAAGTTTTTACTTTTTCTAGGAATGTATTTTAAAAGTTATATCTGACAGATTGAACTATCTTAGATAATGTATTTTAATTCCCTTTCCTTATTTCTTGGTTGCCTCAATTTTAATTAAAATTGACTTCCTTTGAGTGAATAGATTCAAAGGAACGGCTTCGGTCACTGTTGTTGTGAAATTTTGTGGTTTGGAGGCAGTACTCTCCTGAACTGAGTAGCTCTGGCTCATGTTCTCCTGCATGGTCAAAGGGTACCCGTAAATACACCAAGAAGCTCAAGTGCAGAACTTTTAAGCTAAGCACAGCTGTTAGAGTGCCGTTTCTTAGCTTCCATCATGGCACTAGGTATAAATCACTTAACCATTCTTGGCAAGCTCCTGCTTAATCCAGAAGACAGTTGCTTATAAGATTATCTGATCTGGGCGTTGGATGGTTCACACACCTTTATTCCCAGCGCTCAGGATGCCGAGGCAGTAGAATCTCTTGAATTCGGGGCTAGCCTAATCTACACAGCGAGTTCCAGGACAGCCAGGGCTACATACATAGAGAAAACCCTGTCACGAAAAAGCAGAAAAGAAAAAAGATGATCTGATATAAACAGCTGCATGGTCCCTAAGCTCCCTGGTTGTTGTTATAGGACTGTATTTTAGTTAATTGGGGTGGATATATATAATCTTATATATTCTATAAGTAGCCAAAGATCTAGGGTTGAGAGTAACAATTTTGAGGACCGCTGCCTATGCCAGTCCTAAAGTGGTGTCCAGTACTGACAAGTCAAGACTCGCTGTTCTCTGCATACTTTGTGCTGCTAATTAACATCTCTTTTTGCAGGATTCATGAATAAAATTTTCCATCCCAACATTGATGAAGCGTAAGTAACTATTTAAAAATGTTTGAATTTTAGCAGCAGCTGTTCTTGATTAATTAGAGGTCATCTCTCTTTCACAGATTTAAAAGAACTCTCAGTTATTTTTTGGGTTTGTGGGAGGCAAGACTATATGAGCAGTCAGTTAAACTATGGAGTCCTAGGGACGTGATCGTCTAAGCCATTGAGGTTCCAGTGCAGTTGATTGTACTCTCATGTACTTCCATTGTCATGACTGGGCCTTTCATTTCCTTTGGTATCCAGCTGAAATTGTCCGCATCTCAATTCTTATTATATAGACCCAAAAGACTTCTTTGTCAGCATATGGATTTACTGTTTTCAGCTCTTAATGTATTTCTTAGTTCTTGAGGAACAAATATGAATGATAATTTCATTTTAGCTAATGAATCTTAATTACCCGTTTCTTAACGATTGTTTTTAAGTAATGTCATCGCAGCCGGTCTTGCCCATCCTGTGCTGGTTTTCTGGACTGTACTTTTTTCTTCGTCCAGCTTCAGTTTGGCTGTTTCACAACAACATAGGAAATTTTTGTGAACCGTCCATGAGTAGGTTACATACATGTCTATATTGTGTTCCTTAATCTTTAATACCTCAATGTATCCACCATCCTAATGACAAATAATGTACTCTTAAGTAACCACAGTAAAGTAGATCCAGGGATTTAGTATGGTATGATACTTGTTATCTAATCTGTAGAGCAGTAGTGTAAGGTTCATATACTACCTGTAGTTGTCAAGTTTCCTTAAGTAACTTTAATCTTTGACATCTATAATCTTTAAAAATAAAGAATAGTTATTTTTCAAATTATTCTTTAAGTTTGTTTTTCTTAAGGAGACTGAGAACATGCATACATTTGACTGTCTAGTGAAATTCTGTGCTGGCGAATCACAAGGTCTACCTGTCGTTCCCTGCTACTTCTCATCACCTGGGTCAGGCGTTTTCTTCTTGGAAAACTCACTCATGTTCCTTGTTGGTTGTAAATGAAGCACAAAAGAGCTTGTAAATCCCTGTGCTTCTCCTCCAGTTTACTCCCAGCCAAATCTTAAAGGATCTGTTACAAAGTGTTTTTGATAAAATTGGCTGCCAGAAACATGTAACTAGATTTCTAATTTTTAAAAAGTGCCATTCTTTTTCATCTGTTTCAGGTCAGGAACTGTGTGTCTAGATGTAATTAATCAAACTTGGACAGCTCTCTATGGTGAGTTTGGCCATGGAATATTATTTGGAGATACTGAGATGACATTGCTTCAAGAGAATGTTGCTTGGCTATTTTTCAGTTATGTTGTGTTGGGAATGGGAAAGAATTTTGAGGGGCTGAGTGGGAAGGTTTGCTTGACGGGGAAGAAAACGGGGTGGGCAGTGGAGCGAGGGACATTGCTCAGTGGTCAAAAGCACTTAATACACAAACATGAGGACTAGAGTTTGGATCCCAGAACTCGTGAAAATCCAGGTGAGCGTGGGGTTTCTCAAGGCACAGACAAGGAGTTCCCCTGTGTAAGATGGCTAGGGAGACTGGCCATATGCCGGGCCTCTGGTTTAATTGAGAGACCCTGCCTCAGTGAATAAAGTAGAAAGAACATGTATGCACATTATACACAGCCAGCTGTGAAAATGGATTAAAAAAAAAAACAGGCTTTTTGTCCCTCTTATTGAGCTTCAGTTTAGTAATGCAAATTTAAAATAATTTAATGAAGGGCTGAATTGATGGTTAACGAGACAGTCCTACATAGGACCAGAGCTCATGTCCTGCACCCGTGTCAGACTGCTAGCAATTGCCTGTAACTTCAGCTCTGCGTGGTCAGATGCCTCTGGCCTCGGGTACCCACATTCATGTGAATATACTGCCCACTTTCCACAGACAGGCATAAAGATTCTGATCCAGGTGGAATCATTTCAGGACTCAGGAAGAAGCGTCAGGGCCTTCATTGTTGGCTGTGTGGAAATGGAAGATTAAAAACAAAAAGAACTAATACACTTCGTAAGATTCTGAACTAGATGTATAGTAATATGTATATGTATATAAATACAAATACATACACACATGTTGCTTGTTTTTTATTAAATGGGTGTATTCTGAAACTTGTATCCTGTAGTTTTAGATAAGTCTCTTAGCAAGGTGCCTCTGAGATGAGGTGAGTACGGAAGGAAGCAGGTATGCCAAGGACAGCTTAGCCATCCTTCAGTTCCAGTGTGACCCATCCATTGTAACTAACCAGCCTCAATTCACCACTGAGGACTGTGGTGAATGCCACCTGCTAGGGGAATTGAAAATAATTAAAAGTCTATTGAAAGGGAACAGTCACACTAAACAAAGTAAATGTTTTTACTGTTAGCCACAAGTTCAGATCCACAGTTGTTAATAGACACCCCACGAGCTTCTCCTGCACTGTTTCTGCAGTTAGTAGCCTCTGAGTATGTCTTCGAGTTCTCTCATACACCCACTTTGACATGGTATTGGTTGTCTGTGCCTATTAATTTTTTGTTCTTGCTGGGCAGTGGTGGCACACGCCTTTAATCCCAGCACTTGGGAGGCAGAGGCAGGCGGATTTCTGAGTTTGAGGCCAGCCTGGTCTACAAAGTAAGTTCCAGGACAGCCAGGGCTACACAGAGAAACCCTGTCTTGAAAAACCAAAAAAAAAAAAAAAAAAAAAATTTGTTCTGCTAGATTGTTATCTACTGTAGGAACTGTTAAGTGTATGCAAGTTGTCTCTACAATCCTGAAAAGGATTGTAAGAATGACTTAAATCCTAGTTGCTGAAGGCACGAGGGAAGGAGGGAAAAAAAAGATTGTTCAGAAATGAGAAGAATCAAACAGATGCAGAATGATCTCTGAAGTTTGAGGCCAGCCTGGTCAGAGAGACCCTGTCTCAAAAAAAATTAAAGACTTGGAGGAGACCAGGAAGGGAGAAATGATGTAATTATAATCTCAGAATACAAGTTTAAAAGAAGAAAAGCTCGTGAGAGCACAATGCTCTTGGTCCACCCAGACCCTGAACTGCCTTTCCCAGACAACCCTGTCTCAGATTTGTAGGTGAGCTCCCAGGATGGCTTCTCACTAGCCGTCCGCAGCTCATCCCTTCCTGCTCCTCAGTGATCAGACCTTTCAGGTAGGATTTCCTCAGTAGACTTCTGTCTCTAGATCTTTTAGTGGCTGGTTCCTTTTTCACGTTTTCTCATCAGAAGCATTACTTTCTCAGATGCCCATCACAGCCAACCTGTCATAGAACATCCTGTGTTTCAAACCTTTTATTTTATCTTGATCTACTGGATTGCAGGACTTCCTGAGTTTTCTCCATCTGCAACGCCCTTTAGCTCAAGAACAACTTCGAGTTTTGGGGGGTTTGTTGTTGTTGTTAGTCTTTAGATTGTATTTATTTGTTTGTTTGTTTTTCAGGTAGGGTCTCTGTATGTAGCCCTGGCTGTCCTAGAACTCACTATGTAGACCAGGCAGGTCTGGAACTCACAGAGACCTGCCTTGCCTCTGCCTCCCAAGTGCTGGGATTAAAGGCATGTAGCCAAGAAGAAAAACATTTTAAAAGATTTCTTTATTATGAGTGTTCTGTCTCCATGTGAATGTGTATCCTATCCATGCTTAGAGCCTGTGGAGACCTGAAGAGGGGTCACAGCAGCCATGTAATGCTGAACTAAACCCTGTCTTCCGCAAGAGCAGCCACTGCTCCTAAACTACCAGCTATCTCTCTAGCACGCAGACCAGGAAAAGTTTTGTGACCCTGGATATGTGAGCATATACAACAAATACACAAGTTAAACATTTACTGGTAACAACCACAAATAAATTTATCTTAAAACAATTCTTTGACATGCATATAATTTTTCCATTTATTAAAAAATTAAAGCAAGTTTCCAGACTGATAAGATTAATGAGTTTGGGGTTTTTTTGTTTGTTTGTTTGTTTTATTATTTTTTGGTTTTTCGGTTTTTCAATTTTTCTACCAAGTAGATTAAAGGCATGTGCCACCACTGCCCGGCTCAAGTTTGAATTTTTAAAGAATTAAATATCAACTAAATTTTTGATACCTCAAAGATATAGCATTTTGGATGCTTTTAGAGTTGATTGATAATGGTCAAAATTGAAAAGGCCACCTAGATTAATATATAATACAAAATGACGGCTATGTTTGTTTGAGAACATTTCAGAAAATGTTGGAACTTATAACTTAATACATCCATGTAGAAGACTGGTTGTAAAAATATTGAAAGTATTTGTATTTGTATAAGAGCAGAAAACGTGCATGGGAAAAGCATCACAGCTCTTAACACTGGTGCCTCAGACCTTGGGAGCATTCACTGATTGACTAGCATGGCATAGCATGACCACAGACATAGAACAAATTGCAGGTCTGTGTTCAGAGCTAGAGCTGCTGTAACATTCACAGTGCAACACAGGCAAGCACTGCTGTGATCTTTGGTTTCATTATATGTTGGAATTTGAATTAATTTTGGTTTATTGCATTTTCCAAAATGCTATGCTTTTTCCCAAAAACATTCCCATTTTTCCTTCCCTCCATCTGTATGGCATCCCTATCCACAGTTGTGTTTGAGAAGCTGAATAATAGAGGAGGGACTTGACCGTTTCTGAACCACACTCGCGTCTAGAATGGTACCTGCTCTGCAGCAAACCGTGTATTGACCATGTCCACTACTGCTTCCCATAAGCTTTGGGGACCAGTGGCTTAATAAGACAAGGCAACCAGAGCACACACTTCAAACCTGATTGAGTGGATTTTAAAAACCAAAACATTTCTGGCAAGTTGCCTGAACTATTTGGTGTAATGATGTGTTTCCTTAAACTGTATTCACATTTTAGAAATGTACATAGCAAAATATCCCAGTCTGGTTCCACTTAGACTCAAGTAAGTTAGATTCAGTCTCACTAACTTTTGTACAACTGTGGCCAGAAAACCTTTCTTCTGATTCTCAAGGAACTTGTGTCTCCAAAAATTAACAACAGATTTATTAGTTGTAATTCGTATGACTCAAAGTGATGGTCAGTTGTACAAGCTATCACCACCAACCCCATCCAAAGAGAAAGACACTTGTTAGCCAGCACCACACATATACATACCTACACCACCAGCCTACTTCTTACGTGTATAGATTCATCTGCTCTGAACATTCTTATCAACTGTGTACCAGTTGGTGACTGGCTCTTTTGAGCTTGCATAGAAGGCTCACCCTTGTAGTATGTATCAAATTCGTTTCCTGACTGAGTAGTCTTAGCACATTTTATTGATGTGTTTGTCAATGGTCATTTGAGTAGTGCTTTGTTGTGTACAAATTAAACTTTTTAATTTATTTGTTCTTGTGTATGGGTGTTGGGCCTACATATATGTCTCTGCGCTGTGTGTGCAGTACCTGCAGAGGCCAGAAAATTCCGATCTCCTGGAATTGGAGTTAACAGGCAGTTGTGAGCCACTCTGTTGTGCTGGAAACAGAACCTGGATCCTCAAGAAGAGTAGTCAGTGCTCTAACCTCTAAGCTGCCTCTCCAGCCCCTTCTTTGTACAGATTTCCTTGTGGTCATGTCCATTCATTTCTCTTTAGTGTTGAGTTAACAAATTTATTTGCAGAGTTGCTGCACCATTTTTAAATTTTTGTCAGAAGGTCTGAGATTGTCAGAAAAGATTTAAGAGTAGAAGCCAGTGTGAGTACTAGGTTTTATCAAACTTACAAAATGGTGTGTATGTTCTTGTGTTCTCTTGTAAGGCATTTAGTAAGCACTGAGTGGTAAGGCACTCTGGTCAGAGAGAGAATTAAAAGCACACTTCCACAGTACACTCTTAGTGTTTCTGTGTTCCATGCTAGAATGTAGCCATGCTAGCATTACCGGTAAATGCAGGGAAACAAACACATTTAGATCTAGTCAAAGGTAAAATGAGCATGAGGAAATTGTTTGGCATTTTGCTTCTAAACAGCAAGCTATTTCTCTAGAAATTTCAACATACACCAGGTACTGGTAGAGTTAGTTCAAATGCCCATAAAAGTTTTGTGGGAGTTAAGATTTATCTGATTTTGAAACTGAACTGTTACTGAAGACTCTTAAAGCCTCGGCATTGAAGAGTTAGAACACAGTTGGAGTCTTGTATCAGAGACTGACTGACTGACAAGCTCCAAAAAAAATTCTAATATAAGTCTAAATAACTGGAGCTGGAGAGAGATGGCTGTTCTTCCAGAGGATCCGAATTCAATTCCCAGCACCCACATGACAGTCCACAGCTGTTTGTAACTCCAGAGGATCTGGTACCCCAGTACAAACATCAGGCACAAATACAAAAAAAAAAAAAAGTAAATTAAAAAAAATGACTACTCGAAGAAAGTTAGCTTAACATAAGTGTCCAACTGAAAACATAAAGCTTAGCTTGGCCCCCAAAACTTGTTGAAACAAACACCTTCTTCAGTATTCTGTGGAGAAGGACAGGGTGGGAACTGTCTGTAAGGTTTCCTGCTGTTCACTGTGCCGTGGGCATGGGCCAATCAGTGGGCACTAGTGTGTTTAGAATAGTCATTCCAGCTGAAGTCCAGGTCTGCGCTTACCGTAGCCTTGTTCATTCTAGCGGCAGATTTAGTCCTTCATGTGACTGGCACATTGCTTCCGTTCTCAGCTGTTGTCTCAGCCAAGTACACCTGAATGAAGCTTATTCCTTCTAAAGTTCTACACTGGTATGATCATAATTTAATCACCAAGTAGTTTTATATTACTTTATTTCTAGAGAATTAATTATAGTGGGTAATATGGTTACTTTTGTAGAGATGATGTCATCAGTATGAAGTGCTCTATCTGGCATTTATCTAGTAGTTAACTGTGGTACTCTTATGACATTGAAAGAAAATAGCAGATGTAGCATGACAAAACCTTTTCTTCCATCCCTTCCTGCTCTTGCATACATCAGTGATGAAAGCACTGGAAAACTTAAACTGCAGCCAAGCGGATCTGGGTTTCAGTGTCAAAGACAAATGTGATGTAAGAATTGGTGGGGGGCTGAAGGGGGGGGCTCACAGTTAAGTGTGCTTGGTGCTCTTCCAGGTTTGTTTCCAGTGTCCACAGCAGGAGGCTCACAACACCTGTAAGCCCAGCTCCAAGTCTGTGCTGGGTTGTGTTTACTTGTTTGTTTTGAGAGGGGAGCAACTTGAACAACCTGGAGTTATCTGAGGACCTTAAGAAAATGTTTCCGTGAGATTGGCCTATTTTTGTTGGTGGTATTTGGCTTGGCTTTTCAAGACAGGTTTCTCTTTGAAGCTCTGACTTTCCGGGTACTTATGCCTCAAATTCAGAGATCTGCCTGTGTCTGCCTCTGGGCTGGGATTAAAGGCTTATATACCTCCTAGCAGAATGATGATTAATAGTGCTTAATTCCAACAGAGGCAGATGGATCTATATGAGTTTGAGACCAACATAGTCTACAGAGTTAAGTTCAGGACAGCCAGGGCTACACAGAGAAACACAATCTGGGAAAACAAAAAACAAAACACACACACACAAAAAAAAACCGTTTTTAAAGATATTTTTTGTTTCTGTATATTCTTGTGTGTCTTCATATATGCAAACACATGCATACATGTATCCAAAGAAGCCGGAAGAGAGGACATGGCATCCCCTGGAACTGGAGTTACAGGAAATTGTGAGCCAGCCAGTGTAGATATTGGGAACTGAGCTTCTGCAGTGACCGCTCTTAACCACTGAGCCATACCTCCTGTCCCCAGTATTCATGTGCATTTTTTAAGTTCTCCTTCCATTTCTTAGTTTTTAAATTTTTCTCTGAAATACTTTTTTACTTTATTAAATACTATTTCTTTTTGTAGTTGCCATATGACAAATTAAGTCTCGTGTGAGTTTGACCCCTGCACCCTTTGTTGTACTTATCTATCTCATAAACTGTATTATGGATTAAATTGTGGACAAATGAGGTGTAAAAGACTACTTTCTTAAAAAAAATTGGAGCCGGGCGGTGGTGGCGCACGCCTTTAATCCCAGCACTTGGGAGGCAGAGGCAGGAGGATTTCTGAGTTCGAGGCCAGCCTGGTCTACAAAGTGAGTTCCAGGACAGCCAGGGCTACACAGAGAAACCCTGTCTCGAAAAACCAAAAAAAGAAAAACAAACAAAAAAAATTGGGCAATTTACAGTTCTTACCCTTAAGATGGCTAACCAATAGACAAGCTTTTATTGAGACTAAAAGTCAACATATATTAAATATTATTTCCCCAAGAATCATCTGGATATTAGTAATAGATAAGGTCAGCTATGACAGAAGGAATGTGTTAAAGACTTAGAGGCAGGAAGAGAAACAAAGGTAATTTTATCAGGCATTTGGAGGGAAATTAGAACAATTTTTTAAAGAATTAAATAGTTAACTCTTTCAGGCTGTGACACTTACCAGATAATTCATTTTTTAGCTAAAGGTAGTTGTACCAAATAATGCTTTGTTGAGGCATGTAGCTGAGTGGTAGCGCCCTCCTGGATTTGACCCTTTGCATTGAAAAAGACAAAACCAGGAAACCCTTTCCTGAGCTGTGCTGATGGACAACACTTATAATCCTAAAGGTTGGGCATCCAGGGCAGAGAGAGTGCAAGTTCCAGGTGAGTCTGATCTACGTAGTGAAACACAGTCTTAAAAAAAAGTGATGCAGCGCTGGAGAGATGGCTTAGCAGCTAAGAGCACTGGCTGCTCTTCCTGAGGTCATGTAGGCAAAACAGCAACGAACGTAAAGAGGAGGAGTGTTGTTCGCCACTCCACTGTGTGCTGGTCCAAGATTCTGTTTTTGGTTTTAGTGGTTTTGAGACAGGGCCTTGCTATGAAACCCAGGGTGGCCTCTTGATATAACAGTCTTCCTGCCTCCCAGATACTGGGTGACATGTCTGTCACCATGCCCAGCTGTTTGTAGAGGTTTGAAAAGGTTTGTGTGTGTATCATTATGACTGGTCGGGCACAAAAGCTCAGTGTTGCATCTGTGTATGTGTAGACTCATAACTTCATACCTGTTATCTATCATTCGGAGTCTTCTAAGCAGAGGCTAAGTAGAACAGGTTCTTCTCAGCAGGAGAAGAATGTCGCCTGTTATACAATAGAGAAGAAATATGCTTAGTTTCAGGCTTGCTGGCTTTGACGGGACTTAGCTAGCTCCATGACAGCCCTCTTCAGGGACTTGCTACTCTTTAGAAAGCAATTTATATGTGGCTCAGAAAGTACCTATTTCAGGAAAGTGGAAAAGTTGTTCTTCAGTAGAAGAGTTTAGTGGATTGGATATGTCACATTCACTGGTCAGCATTAGATAGACCCAGGCTTTGTGGATTACATCCCAAGCCAGCCAGTATAGGACTCATGAAGATGGCCTGCTTTATTGGGGCTATAGATACAGGGTTCACTTTTGTTCTTAAATATGAAGACAAGTAGCCCTGATTTGTTTTTTCTCTTGTGTTTATGTTAATAGGTAAAATTTACCTTATAGGTGAATTTCTTTTTTGTGTTTGTCAAGACAGGGTTTCTTTGTATAGCATTAGCCGTCCTGGAACTCAGCCTATAGGCCAAGCTGTCCTTAAACTCACAGTGCTAGGATTTAAGTGCCTGTCTAGTGCTGGAATTAAAGGAGTGCACCATCACAACCTATGGATTCTTAGCTTATAATTGCATGAAGCCATCTTTGGGAGGGGGGGAGGGAGTTGTGGATTAGAGATAGGGTTTCTCTATATAGCCATGGCTGTCCTGGAACTCACCTTGTAGAACAGACTGGCCTTGAACTCAGAGATCTGCCTGCCTCTGCCACCCCCACCCCAGTACTGGGTATAAAGATATCTGGCTTTTTTCCCCCTTACATTAACAACTATTACTGCCTAGTCAAAATTTTAATAACAAGCTTTAGTGTAACTATAAGTATACCCCACTGGCTGACTGATTAAAGATTAACTATCTTCATTTCAGGAAGGTTGGTAACAAATCCTAGTGTAAGATAAGCAAGGTTGTGTCAGGTTTGAACTACAGTGACCTCTAAACCACCCCAGTAACAGTGTCTCTGGGAGCTGCTCGTCTGAGGCAGTGTTTCCGATCATTCAGTCAAATACATTGGGAAGGGACTGCAACCAAGCAATTTATTTTATGAGTGCACTGTCGCTGTCTTCAGATACACCAAAAGAGGGCTTCAGGACCCATTACAAATGGTTGTGAACCACATGTGGTATCTGGGAATTGAACTCACTCTCTTGAAGAGCAATCAGGGCTCTTTACCACTAAGACATCTCTCTAGCCCAGGAAAAGAATTTTATATGTAGGCTTAGATAACTGTTTTATATGGATGAATGTTTTGCCTGCATGTATGTCTTTGCACCACGTTTGCCTAGTACCCTCAGAGGGCAGGAGAAGACATCAGATCCTTGGGGAATTGGAATTACAGACAGTTGTGCGTCACCATGTGGGTGTTGGGAATTGAACCCAGTTCTTTGAGAAAGAGCAACCAGTGCTCTTAGTCATTGAGCCATTCCTCTAGCCCCTCTATTTTATCTTGAGACACAGGCTTACTATGTAGCCTTGGCTGGCCTAGAACTCACTTTGCAGACCAATTTGAACTCAGACTCAAAGACACCCACCTGCCCCCGCCTTCCAAGTACTAAAACTAAAGGCATTCACTACCATCCCCAACCTAGAATGCTTTTAAAATGGTCCATGCACTGGAAATGTTTCTCAGTGGTGAAGCATTTAACCTGTCATATGTGAAAGTGCTGGGTTCAATCTCCAATATCACAACAAAGATAGAAGTAAATAAGAACCTGCACGTGCTCATACAAACAGCTCTTAGGTTCAGATTGGTAACCTGGTGATCTGGCACTTAGCAGAACGTTAGTGTTGTCTTTCCCCGCAGAGAACAAAATTACTTATTTTAAGCTTAAAATACCAGCAAGTGGAATTCAGGGTTGGTGGTGGGCTGGTCCGTTACCTCCTGAATGTGCTAGCCATGTGGGATCTTTCTTGATCCAACAGCATTTATTTTAGAGAAAGTTACTTTTAATCTCAATTTTTTTTAAAGGTGGTCTACCTATCTGAGGATAGTCCTGATTAACTTTACTAAAATGTTATTTCTGAGGATTTCTGCTACCTTTTATAGCCAGCCCCCTTATCAAGTTTTTCTCGCCCATAACTGGGTGAGTTCCTTGCAGCGTAGGCTTCTCTGGCTGTTGGGCCACGTAGGTATTGTGGTTTGAGTATGAAATGTCTCTAACAGGCTCATGTGTTGAACAGTTGGTCCCCAGTGGGTAGTGCTATTTTGGGAGGTGTAGAAACTTTAGGAGGTGCTCTAGCTGGAGGAAGTGGGTCACTAGAGGCAGGCCTTTAGAGGTTATAGCCACTACCTGGTCTCTTACTTGATCTCTGCTTCTGACCAACAAGTAAAGAGCCTCCTCTGTACATGCAGCCATTGCCACTGTGGTCCATCAAAAGCACTTGGGCTGAGCAACCACGCGCTGAAACCATGTGCCAGTAAGTCTTGCCTCCTTTAGGTTGATGTCTGAGTTTGGGACATATTCTTGAATGCGAGGACAGCCAGGTCTACACAGTGGGGGTCCCTGACTCCTCCCACTCCACCACCACCACCCCCCAAAAAAGAAAAGTAACAAAGTTTTGGGGGTTTTTGGTTTTTTTTAAGAATCTCATTGCAGTTTTTCACTGTCAGGAGAGAAAATTGTAAATGTTTAAACAAGTTCCAAATCTGTTAATTAGCCTAAAATTATAAAAAATAATCAAAGGAAATATGGGAGTCTTTAATTATTTATAGTGTTTCAATCTTTTTTCTGTTTTTGGTTTTTCAAGACAAGGTTTCTCTGTAGCCCTGGCTATCCTGGAACTCACTCTGTAGAGCAGGCTGGCCTCTGCCTCTGCCTCTGCCTTTAATGCCTCTGAGATTAAAAGCATGGGCCACCATCACCACCCAGCAGTTTTCTCTTTTTGTCTGTCTGTCTGTCTGTCTCGAGATGAGATGAGGTCTCAAATTAACCCTGGCTGCCTCTCAGGTGTTGGGATTTCTGCCTGCACCACCATGCCCTGCTCTGTTTCAGTCCTTAAAACACCCCACAACCCCCACACTGGCTCCCTTATATAGTAGACAGTCCTGAGCCTGGCTGAGTACTGAAGTAAAATCTCATGGTTGGCTTTATTCTGAGAATGGTAAAAACTCCTGATTTGCTTCCGAATTGATGGTGTGATTTTGGAAATTCGGTGGCTGGTTTTTCCCTAGTAGTCAGGGATATGAATAATGTGATTAAAATGACCACAATTTACTTAGCCATAAGTTTGAATTACAATGGCCAGAATCCCAGGAAAGTCCTGTGTAAGTCACCGAAGGAATCATGGGTTCTAGACCAGCATACATTTATTGCTTTAATATTATAAGACAGTGGGCTTCCAGAGTGTGTATACAAAACTAATTCCTGGGGGGAGATGGGTAGAACAAGTTCTTACTTTGTAGACTTGCCTTGTTTGGAACTCAACTGTATCGGCCAGGCTGGCCTCAAACTCTGCTTCTGAATGCTGGAATTAAATGTGTGCTACCACACGTGGCTTACAAAAGCTTATTCTTAAATTACAAATACTATGAAATCACAATAAGCTTGTTTGGTGCCTGCACAGCCAGATGATGGGGCAGTGGGACAAAGTGGGGGTAGGCAGCGACTTCTGAGAGTGAAGACAGGGCTCTAGGAGGTCAGAGTACAAACGCAGATGCTGTTTCTCAGATACCTTGAGCCGTTTGGTCGAGACAGGGTTGGTTTTTCAGTGGTGTAGAATATCACCATATTGGCAAAGCCAGTTGTCCAGCAAGCTCCAGGGACCTGACCACCTCTGCTGCCCTCTTACCAGCACTGGGATGACAAGTGTGTGCCCCTGGCTTTTTCCATGCATTTGAGGACTCAGACTCCTCCCAGGTCTTAATGCTTAGAGGCAAGTTCCTCCTTACTGAGCCAGCCCCACCTTAGCAGTTTTTTGTTTGTTTGATTTTAGTATATGAATACACCATTGCTCTCTTCAGATACAGCAGAAGAGGGCATGGAGTCCCAGTTGCTAGCTGTATGAGGAAACGCCCTTCTCTCTGCCTCCAGCTGGGCAGAGCCAGCCACTCTGGTGCCCAGCAGCTGTAGTCTCCACCCAGGAGGGCCGGCCGTGCACTCTCCTTTGTCTCTTTCCTAACTTACAGGTGTGACTCAGCACATCTGTAACAAGTTGTTAACACGGGAAGAGAATAGAAACAGGAAGGAAGAACCAATATTTATTTGTTTAGCGCAAACACATTGACAAAAGTACTTAAAAGTAGTAGGAAAGTTTATTAGATCCGGGGATACAAGAAATCCCCTGGTTATGTAATAGGCAGTCTGCAGTATTTCTCTAGCCCCCAAGCCCTTCTGAGTGTCAGAGAGAACAAAACCTATACTTTATTTTTTTTAAGAGGTTGTTGTTAGATGGGAACAGTCGGTAGTAATCCTTGTCAGCAGCATGGGCTGTTTCCTATGCAGGGGACTTGAGAAGAAGCAAATTGTCACTTTGAAGTAACCAGAGAGGCAGCCTGTCCTAGGCCCAGCCCAGCTCCCCAGCCACGTTTGCGCTACAAACAGCGTGAAAATGAGATGGTGTACTTCACTCATTGACAAGAGGCAGCATGATCAATATGCTTGTTTATCATGTAACTTCTGTGAGACTCCTTTTTTTTCTTTTTTAGATATATTTATTTTATGTATGTGATTACACTGCCACTCTCTTAAGACACACCGGAAGAGGGGACATCAGATCCCATTACGGATGGTGTTGCTAAAGTCCTGTGAACATCTAGGAATGATGTGCTTTGCCCCACTGAAACCACAATTAGCCATCATTTTAGGGACTTTTACTTGCAAAGTCTCTACTTTTCAGGTGTTAAACCATCGTGTGGTTGCTGGGAATTGAACTCAGGACCTCTGGAAGAGCAGTCAGTGTTTTTAACCACTGAACCATCTGTCCAGCCCTGAGCCTCCATTTCTTTATGTGTCAGACGGACTTAGGAACCCCCTGTGGTTGAAGTGAAGTGCTCAGCAAAGCTCAAAGTGTGTCTGGCCAAACTGGACGTGATGGCGAGAAGGATGAGGCAGAAGGTCAAGGGTGTGCGGCCAGTCCTACACAGCAAGATTTTGGCTTGTGGTTCCTGAGATGTGATAGTTGGCCACTGCTGTTACTCTCTTCCCTCTTAATTACAGCAGTTGCTGATTCTCCCTGCTCTGACTTAGGATTTTTGCACAACTCTTCTTTTTTTTTTAAGTTGATTTATTTTCATTCTTCATCTTGTGTGTGTATGTGTATGTGAGTGTGTGTATGTGTATGTGAGTGTGTGTGTGTGTATGTGAGTGTGTGTATGTGTATGTGAGTGTGTGTATGCGTAAGCTCAAGTGCCCCGAAAGGCACCTCATCCCCTGAGCTACCTGATGTTGGTGCTTCTGGCTGAACTCAGGTCCTCTGCAAGGACAGAGCGAACTCTTGACCCTTCCTCCTCTTAATGTATTTGCTGATTGCCATTTTTAACCCATTATCTGTCTGAGGTTTTATTCGTTTGTTTGTTTGAGACAGTCTTCCTGTGTAGCCTTGGCTTCCTGGAACTCACTGTGTTCCAGTGCTTGCCTCAAACTCACAGAGATCCTCCTTCCTGCCTCTGTGTTCTCAGTGCACCACTATGCACAGTGCTTACTCGTCATACTTAATTCATTCTCCCCAGAATTGAGAAGGCAAATAAAAAACTTTTTTTTTTCATTTGGTTTGGGTTTTTGTTGTTGTTTTGTGACTGGGAAATGGGTCTCACTGCATAATCCAGCTGTCTCATACTCTCAGCTTCCTTGTGTCCACTCCCCTGTGCCGAGACTACAGGAATATACCAGTAAGTCCAGGCCTACTTTACGTGTTTTATTAGATACACCACCCAAGTGCTAGGCTCACACGTGTGCGGTGCTAGAGGTCAAACCCATAGATTAGTGCACGCTAGGCAAACAGGACTGATGGAGCCACATTCCCAGACCCTTGACATGTCTGAAAGATATTGTTAGTTGGGCTTGGTGCTAACACCTGGAAAGGCCGAGGGAGGAGGATCACCGCTAGTTTGAGGAACATGTTGCTTCTAAATTTTAAAAATTATAAATGATGAAATTCTTAGGAGAAATTGTTTTGTTTGCCGTTTTGTTTAAAATGTTTAGCACTGGGATCCTGGTGTGGGACTTTACTGTAATTTAGTCCCATGGGACTGTTCTGAAGATGGCCTTTTAAAAGCCCAGGCAGTTATTGTTACATGTAAGTACACTGTAGCTGTCTTCAGACACACCAGAAGAGGGTGTCAGATCTCATTATAGTTGGTTGTGAGCCACCATGTGGTTGCTAGGATTTGAACTCAGGACCTTCAGAAGAGCAGTCAGTGCTCTTAACAGCTGAGCCATCTCTCCAGCCCGAGATATGAAATTTTTATCTCTGCAAAATGTTTGGTTGAGAAGCACAACTCTAAGAGAACATTCAGGAAGTGAGCAGGGAGAACCTACAAGTCTGAAAGGTCTTCCTCTCCAGGGCTGGGCTTGCTAAGTCAGCACAGGCACTTGGTGTGTAAAGCGTTGCTGGAGCACGGTCATGCTCATTGTGCTGTTTCTCTTCAGCTGCCAGGAGCTGCAGCCACAGAACCGCACTGAGCAAACAGCCTCGTTGACTACAGATCTAAAGTATTTACTCCAGGCGTCTATGAAAAGTTTTGATCTTTTTTATGTCTAATGTGGTATTTATCAGACTTGCAACAAATTCCATTTTGGTCTTGATAATTCTTTGTCATTGGTGCATCTTTTTTTTTTTTAATGTTCATTTGGCATGTGTATGTGTGTGTGTGTGTGTGTGTTGGATCTCCTAGAACTGAAGTTAACAGACAGTTGTGAGCTGCCGTGTGGGTGCTGGGAATTGAACCCGGATTATTTGGAAGAGCAGCCAACACTCTAAATCTCTGAACCATCTCTCCAGCCCCTAGATAACATTTAATAGCATCTCTGGTCCCTACCCTGGTCCCTACCCAGTAGATGTCAGTAGCATCCCACCTGTTGTGATGGCCACAATGTTTCCATATACTCCTAGATTCCCTGGAGGTAGCAGGCTCGGTAAAGTATCCACCAGTAACAGTACATAGCCAGTCATTCTAAAAATAGACCAAATCCAGTAAGACAAGGGAATAAAAGGGGGGAGGGGTTGTTACTTCAGTGTTCCCTCTAGAGATAAGATTGTTTTTATGACAGTAGTTGAAGTAGGAAGAGGGCTGAGGTTCACTTTACGGAGGCACTGAGGATGAAATCACATCCCTACTAACAGTAGGTTGGGTATCTGTCTTAGTTATTTATAACTGGGTTGCGTAGGTTTCTGCCCTTACCTTGAATAATTGAACTTCATTATGTCTATATCCAGTAGAAATTAATATACCAATCCATTCTTACAATCCCAGCATTCATGAGGATCATGAGTTCAAATCCAGCTGAGCTACTTAGTGACCTGTTGCCAAGGAGCTGGGGAGCAGAATATTAAATATCCCCTTCCAAAATAAGACTTCCATAAGTAACCCAGGCCTGGAATTCTTCACTAGATAGCTCAGGTTGGCTTTCAACCTCATGCAAGCTGGGATTGCCTGTGATCCTGGGACCTGGGCGGTGAAGCAGGAATATAAGGGCATCCCCCAGTCTGTGGCAGCCTGGTCTATGGGAGACCCTGCATGACAAACAGCAAGTAATTCACAGTAGAGAGTTTTGAAAATTATAAAGGTTGACTATTTTAAGGAATTATTCATAGGGCTGTAGAGTGAACTCAGTGTTAAGAACTTTGACGGCTTTTCCAGAGAGCCAAGGTTCAGTACTCAGCATGTACAGTGCCTGCAGTCCCGGTGGACCTGATGCCGCTTTCAGCAGCTGTGGACCCTGCACACATGGTACAGATACACGTGCAGGCATAAAATACTCACATGTATAAAACAAAAATATTGTTACAGGAAATTAACTCATTTTGAGCTAGTTAGTAGGGAGTTTCTACCCCACCTTTGAACATTCAGTTCCCAGATAAAAGACACAAAACCGTTATATTTATAATAAGCCTTAAAGTACTGGAGCAGGGCAAGGATCAGCCCTCTCTGTATGCTGTTTTATCTGCTTCCCTGTCAATAACCTGGAATTTTAATTTGCCATGTTCTGGCTGGTCCGCTCTTACTCCAGTTGGCCAACCCTCATGGTGTCTTCTGTGTGTGTCTCTCTCTTTCCCTCTTCCCCACCCACCCCTGCCTTAGAGAACTGAAACTCTGCCTATCTTTTCTATAGGCTGTAGGCATCTCTGTTGACCAATCAGGGATAACTTGGTGGGGACAGTTACATACGCAACATCCCTTGGAGTATGAGGGCAACTGGGCCAGTGTTTAGCATTACAATACATAGCGACACACCAACCCTCAACATTGGTGTGATGGCTTAGTGTGAGTAAGCTCTTTGCCATGCACACTTGGCTTCCTGAGTTCAGGCCCCTGAATCCATGTAAAGGTGGAGGAGAGAGCCAAGTGCAGAGTTCCTGACTCTAGTGCACACAGCACAGCAGATGCTCCCTCACAGTCCTCGCACGTGCTCATAGGAATACGGTGTTTCACAAAGGAGTTACAGTCGCTTGGGGTGGAATAGACTCTTGGGACATAATGTGTAATAATAGTATGTGTTTCTGTTTGGGAAATGGAGTGAATTTAAATGGGGAAATGGGGCTGTGATCGTACCAGTCTATCATAAAATCCTGGATTTGAACTCTTCAACAGTGCAAAAAAAATATGTGTGTGTGTGTGTAAAGGTTGAGGAGACTGCTCTTCAAAGAGAATGCTCTGTGTATGCTTGTGTGGCTACTTAGGTTTCCATTTTAAATATAGTTGGTGCTGATGTGCTCTTGTGGAACATACCTCTGTGGAAAATCATCTCCATTGTAGCTGAGTATTTAGGCAGGCAAGCAAGACGGGGGGGGGGGGTATTGGGGCGTGGAGAGGTAGTTCTGTGGTTAACAATGTGTGCTGCTCTTCTAGGGGACCTCCCTGTAGTGTCTAGCACCCTTTGGCCTTCATGGGCATTTGCATGCACATGACTCACATACATTAATGCATCTACACATTAACACATACATGTAAATATAAATAAATATTTTTAGAGAGCATTCTCTTTTTGTAAGATTTATTTATTTATTATATGTAAGTACACTGTAGCTGTCTTAAGACACACCAGAAGAGGGCGTCAGATCTCATTACAGATGGTTGTGAGCCACCATGTGGTTGCTGGGATTTGAACTTTAGAACTCAGGACCTTCGAAGAGTAGTCGGTGCTCTTAACCACTGAGCCATCTCTCCAGCCCAAGAGAGAGCATTTTTGACTACTGAATTCCAGTTAATTAGGTAAAATTGCATGTTCCAGTGCCTGAAGTGGTCT
The DNA here is from genome assembly GCA_036184795.1 of Tokudaia tokunoshimensis. Classification (NCBI taxonomy): domain Eukaryota; kingdom Metazoa; phylum Chordata; class Mammalia; order Rodentia; family Muridae; genus Tokudaia; species Tokudaia tokunoshimensis. The sequence goes on along the minus strand of BTHU01000002.1, from coordinate 51,551,362 downwards.
TTTTGTTTGTTTTTTCAGATCTTACCAATATATTTGAGTCCTTCCTGCCACAGTTGCTGGCCTATCCTAACCCCATAGATCCTCTCAATGGTGATGCTGCAGCCATGTACCTCCACCGACCAGAAGAGTACAAGCAGAAAATCAAAGGTGAGATGGCTTTTGCTTTTATTTGACCATTTAGAGTCTGTCTGTCTGTTTTGATACAGGGTTTCTCTGTGTAGCCTTTGCTGTCCTGGAGCTCAAGAGATCTGCCTGCTTCTGTTTGCTCATTGCTGGGATTAAAGGCTGCCGCTGCCCAGAGCCTCCTTAGGTGGCTCCGCTAAGAAGAGACGGCAGGGGTGTGGCCGCATTGACTCCTTGGGGTTCAGAGCCTGTGTTCCCACACTTGCATGAGTCTGGGAAAGGACACTAAAGCTAGAGTTGTCCCGGCTCACCTTCTCTCTCTTCAGTGCTTTCTGGCCGGGCTGTGGCCGCCCCTGCTCGCTCCTTCACCTGGGTCTGCCTGCATTTGAGAACTTGCCTATGAAAAGTGCAGGTGCACAAAAGCCTGACACGGAAGGGAGACTCAGGTCTGGCATGCTCCTTCTGCACACACAGCAGGCACCGGCTTCCCGCGGTCAGGTAATGATGTGCTCATCTGCACAGGGCGCAGAGCAGCAGGACCCTCCAAGTGTGCTCAGAATCCATTCGCAGTAAAGCAATGGCAGTAAAGGAGTGTTAGGAGAGCTGGAATACACGGGTTTCCCTGTTTAGCTGTGCCAGGCTTAAGTCAAACAGGAGCACTGGGGAGGACCACGTGTTCAATAACAGTTTCCTACTGTTTGTTTTCTCCTATCCCCAGGTCTCTATGGAGTATTGTTGAGTATTTTGTTTAAATAAAGTAGAAATGTTCATTTTCATAGGTCTCAAGTACTTTGCAAATTAATAACCTAATTTAATATAACACAGTAATGTACATAGCCAAAAAAAAAAAAACAAAACATGTATTCCAAGAAAAATGCAATTTCAACCAGATAAAATTTTTTAGGAAACTATGCTAAAATTTTGACCTTGTAAACCATGGGTATCTTAATACAGAAAATGTTTCTATAGTTCTAACACCCATTAGGCCTTAGCAATATAGTATTACCCTGACTGTACTACAGGTTTGCTCTGGTCCTAGTTAACAAAGAAATGAGACCTGTGTTCCTCCTGGGGTAGCTAGCTCCCCCAGGTCTTGGGGACCCTGCCTTTCTATGCTGTCCATATTGAGGGTCAGTTTGCAATCCTTGGTACTCTGAGATAGCTGTTCTGTCTGAGCTCAGTCCTGCTTTCTGTTGTACTTTTGTATACTAACTCCCCCATCTTTCCTATGCCATTCAAGAAATGAGGTCTCTGCCTTATTTCTCAAACTCACCCCCTCACCAACTTGTCCGTTTGCTCCCCTTGCTCCTGGGACCACGCATTTCCGAAGCCCTTGTCTGCTCTGCTGCCATCTAGGGACTCAGGCTTTGCTCCCTCCCTGCCTGCCCTGAGCCACACATTGTGTCCCTGCCCTACCACAGCTGGAGCACCTCCTCCTAACCTGTGGACCCTTCTCAGGCCCCATCCTGGGCGTCCTTACACTCTGATGTTTCCTTCCACTCTGAAGTGGATCTCATTCCATTTCCTGAATGTGACCATTCTCTTATGACCAATTTATGCTTTACCCCCAGGCTCCCGCCTCTCCCCCTGAGTTGTTTATTCATGGCGTTTGGTAGCCCTCTAAGTATATGGACTCAAGAGTGGCTATATCTAGGCCTCACCCTTCTCCCAGGTTATCTTTGCAGTGGTAGTCACAGCTTAGCATACTTCATCTCAGAAGAGTCGTGGCTACTTCTCTCCCCTAGGTGTTCGTTAGCATTTACATCTACTTAGGAATGCAGGTGTGGCATGCCTCGGTTGCATGTCTCAACAGCTAAGGATGCCCATTACTCTTCTAGAGTGGCTGTGTAACTGTTCTGTTACTGTAAGGAGAGACCAATGACATAACTCCTCCAATAAGGTCCCACCTTCTGAACCTTCCCAAATAGTTTCGATAACTGGGAGCCAAGTATTCAAACGGATGAGTCTGTGGGGGACATTCTGATTCGACACGCCACACGGATGGTTTCTCAGCACTCATGCCCACAGACCACTACTGCCTGGAATTTCAGCTTTAGAGGATCCAGTGTCTCTGGTCTCCAGGGGTACCCTGCCCCCATGCACACAGATACACCCATATCCACATCAATAAATGTAAAAATAAATCTTTGTTAAAATGCGGGTGTAAAAACAAGGTTGAGTACTATGCAGCCTGTGGGTAGACATGGGGAGCCTTGGCATTGTCTAAAGATAGGTAACGCCCTGCTCAAAACCTTTGCTAGTAAGCCAGCCAGCACTCGGGAGGTAGAGGCAGGCAGATCTCTTGAGTTAGCCAGGGCTGCATAGAGAGACCCTGTTGTATGTAGCCAGTCTTTGTTACTTTGTGTGTTCTTTTTCTTACCTCCTTCACACTAGAGAGAGAGATCCCTGAATCTGATTTCTTTCTTTGTTTCTTTGACCACGACTACTAACAAGCTGCAACCAACCCACTGAACAGCCAACAGCCTCCAACTGGGGCTCTAACATTTTATATGCTCTTCAAAAGTTCCCAGAATTCCACCATCACACAGTTGCAGAAACTGTCTCGGAAAACCATGCCTCTCTTAGAGCACGAGGCAAATTACAGCCGCTGCAGTCAGTTTGAAGCAGCCCCACATCCCCATACCTGGGATTAAAACAAAAGACTATATACATGTATATATACATGCATATGTACTATTGTTGTTGTTCTGTTAGGTTTGTTTTGTTTTTTTTTGTTTGTTTGTTGGGTGTTTTTTTTGTTTTTTTTTTTTCTTTTTTTGGTTTTTCGAGACAGGGTTTCTCTGTGTAGCCCTGGCTGTACTAGAACTCACTCTGTAGACCAGGCTGGCCTCGAACTCAGAAATCCACCTGCCTCTGCCTCCTAAGTGCTGGGATTAAAGGCGTGCGCCACCACTGCCCGGCTTGTTCTGTTTTTAAAGAAACCAAAATTCCAAAATTTTTACTACACCAAACAAACAAAAACACCTTTACTCTAGCTCAGTTGTTAAAGTACTTGCCTCATTAGCATGAGTAGAAAAACAGGATCCTTGGAGCCCGCCAGAAGGTGGAGAACAAAAAGGATGCCTGGCACCAACCTCTGGCCTCATCCAGTTCCCATCATGGCTGCCCTGTCAGCAACCTTCATAATTCCTTGTTCTTCTGAAGAGCCTTCTCAAATGCTTTTTAGACATTTGGTTGTTTTTTTACTTTTTTTGTTTGTTTTGTTTTAATATCGTAAAAGCTGTAACAGCATCTGTAAAGGGAAAGTAGACTAGCCAGCCAGGAGTCAGAAATAAAATCCCTGGGCAGGGGAAATGGCTTAGTAGCTAACAGCACTTGGTGCTCTTTCAAAAAACCCGTTAACTTTCCAGCCAGCCATAGGGTAACCCACGCCTGCAACTCCTCCAGCACCTGTGCATGCACATGCATATAAATTAACATTTTTCTTATCCTAAAAAGTACATTTTTAAGCCAGGCAGTGGTGGCGCACGCCTTTAATCCCAGCACTTGGGAGGCAGAGGCAGGTGGATTTCTGAGTTCGAGGCCAGCCTGGTCTACAGAGTGAGTTCCAGGATAGCCAGGGCTACACAGAGAAACCCTGTCTCAAAAAAAAAAGGACAAAGTACATTTTTAACCAGGCATGGTGGTATATGCCTATAGTCTCAGCATTTAAGAATGGTGGAGAGGTGAAAAGGTCAGAAGTTCTAATCGTCCTTGGCTTCAAGTTAGAACCAGCCGTGAATACATGAGCTCCTGTCTAAAGAGAAAAAGATCTTAACTACATTTGTTATAGTTTTAAGGGCTCTAAATCTTAGAGGTCTGCAAACTTTGTTCAGAAAGTAAGTCTGTCTGAGTGTGGTGGTACACATCTGTCTCAGCACTTGGCATAGACTCGCAAGTTAAGTGAGTACACTGTTGCTGTCCTCAGACACACCAGAAGAGGGCATCAGATCCCATTACAGGGCTGTGAGCCACCATATGGTTGCTTGGGAATTGAACTCAGAACCTCTGGAAGAGCAGTCAGTGCTCCCAACCACTGAACCATCTCTCTAGCCTCCCTCATGGGAGTTTTAAGTTAGTTTGGTACACATTAAGTTCCAGGCCAGTCAAGAATACACTACTGTCTCACAAAACAAAACTGAAGGAAATAGGGAAATGTTCCTTCCTAGAGCCCGTGCTGTCTCATCGGCATTGGCAGGCCTGTGTGATCTGCAGCCTCCTCTCAGCACAGCAGCTTCAACAGCACCACAGGAAAGAGGCACAGCGTGAGGATGGGGGGGGGGAGGGGGGCTGTGTCCATCTCGTGCCCTGATGGGATTCCCACCACTGCCCTTCCGTAGTCTGTGTAGGCAATTTCCTTACACAGAGTGTACTTTCAGGAACAAATGTGTTGTTTGTTCAGCATTCTTAAGCCCTTTTTCAGCTGGTACTTTGGCCCAGGCTCTTGAAGCGAAATCTTGAGGTGAATAGTGAGTGCGTGGGAGAGACCCTGAGCCTCACACAGCAGCTTGTTCCTGATGAGCAGACCGAGGGAGACCATGATCACTGTCTGCTTCCGAAACTCAGTGGTCAGGATCCAGTTGTGATTCCACAGGGGCAGACCATTGACGGGTGGGGTGTCCTGATAAATCATTGTGGAATCTCCACATTTCTGTCCAGGAGATATATCACTTCATTTACATGGAGAGTAGAATGTGTGGACTGCCCATTTCAACCCAGACAAGTCACCTCCTCTTTGGAACCCCCTTGGCTTTTTGTTACCATAACACTGGGATAGCAGGTGAGTTTGTATCTTGGGGTCACTGAACTCACACCCTGTGTTTTCTTTACCCACCCTCTCCCCTGTGCAGAGTACATCCAGAAGTATGCAACGGAGGAGGCCCTGAAGGAACAGGAGGAGGGCACTGGCGACAGCTCATCGGAGAGTTCTATGTCTGACTTCTCAGAAGATGAGGCCCAGGACATGGAGTTGTAGTAGAAAAGGCATCTGCTTTTCAGAAAGACTATTATTTCCTAACCATGAGAAGCAGACTCTAATATTCATATTTAAACAAAGCAATTTTTTTTATTACTAAACAAGGTTTTTATGAATAATAGCATTGATATATATTATATATCACCCTTTAGATCTTGATTTCTTGGTCATTTCTCAACCTGAGGTGCATAGCATATTCCCACATTCCATTTTGGTAGCAATATGCGGTCTGAATGCATGCATTCATAAGTCCATTTGGCCAAGTCAGCCTGTGTGCTACTGAACTGTCAGGAGATTGCCGCTCTGATAGGTAAACATGAGAAAAACAGGAAACGTTTGCTTCTTTTTATTGATGGTTCCAAAGAAACAAGCCAAATCTACCAGCTCTTGGATGAAGATAGAACAGTGCTTTTCCCGAGTGGGAAGGAATGGGTTGAGAAGCGTGCGGCGAGAGCTGTGAAGCTGCTCTGTCCTTGTCAGCTGCTCCCTAGTCCCTAGAGGCTCTTGGTGGGGCAGCGTGAGGCAGGGAGTTGAGTGACAAGTGAGACTTAGGGCTTTTGTTTTGTTTTGTTTGTTTGGGTTTTTTTTTTTTTTTTGACTCAGATTTAAGTGCATTTTTCTAGGTAGGTTCCTGCCCTCTGTGCTCCCAGACCTGCAGCCATACTGGTTCGCCTTGGAGAGAGAGCATTTGGGAAGCCTTTTCTGAGCCCATTTCCTCGTGGGGTGTACAGCTTGTCATCCAGCAGAGCTTTTTGAGAGAACAGGACTGACTGGAGGAGAGAAGTGACTGAAGACGCCCAGTGACATCCTAGTGCTGGGCATTTTGGAGACCATTGCCTGGACTGAGCTGTGAAACTGGAAGCAGTTTTGTTTGGTCTTTTTTCTTTTTCTTTTTTTTTTCTTAAATTTGTGTGAATTGTACCTAGACAGGTTACAGATTTAATTTTCACCTACCAAGAGACAGCCTCCTCCCTGGACAAGGCGCTCAGTGGACCATCAGATGGAGGAAGACTGGCCTCGTCACTTGACACACACACCCACACCCCCGCGCGACCCTTGACCTCCAGCCTTAGTTTTCCTCCTGGAAGCTGCCAGCTGCCTACGGGAGTGGGTAGTGTGGGTGTCTGAGACCCAGAACATCCTAAATTTGCAGTGGGTAACAGTTGAAACAAACGAAAGTTTTTGTACCAAAGTGGCCCGAGGTGGGAAGAACCACTTTAGCGAATTGTTACAGAGGCAGGTAGAGAGGACGACACTTCTCCCTCCGCAGTAACGGCCAGTTAGACGGCTGGAGGTGCCTGGCCTGCTGCTGCCAGCTAACTGCCATCAGACCTGACTCTGGAGGGCATTTGGAGACAGTTTAGACAGCAGCTCTGCTCTGTATTCTTTCTGCCGAAACCAGAACAGTAGAAGTAGCCAATCGTAAGACCTTCTGAAGACATGTTGAATGTCCCACTGGACTAACCTTTCTTTTGATGTGTGTTTTTAGTTTAGACGTACTGTATTCCACAAGGGTTAAGTCAGTGAGGTTGGAAGACACCTATCTTTTTTTTTTTAATTCAAAAAGCACAATCAGTCTTTCCTTTGAAAATCTATATAAAGTACAACTTTTAGCATGATTATTTTCCTAAATAAGAAGACGAATAATTTACTTATGTTAATTACGGGCATGAAGCAAAAGGTGTCTTCGGGGAACTGCAGTTCTGTGGTGCTGGGGTTGGTGCGCTGCCTGTCCTGGCACCTGCCTTACGGAGAGGTGGCTTTCGCTGTGCGTGTAACTGCTTACCTGGCCTGCTGTCCCTCTGTTGTGGTTAGGAGGGTTTCTGCTGGCACTTGCAGCCTGCTTCCCTGAGGATTAGCCCTTTGCTCCTGCCAATAGCCTTCATGTGAGTGCTACCTAGGGCAGGCTTGAACTGCTGGGTGGTGATTGTGAGTTCAGACAATTTTAAAAAAATGTATTTTTTTCAATACTGTATAAAAATATTCTGATTAAATTACCTCCCCCTCAATAAAAAAAAGTCCAGATAATTGCTTTTGATATTGATGGAAAAAATACAAAACAAACCCAAGAGAACAGCGCCAAGTTTGGGGGAAGGGTGTGAGCGGCTCAGGCTCTGGCCCTCACCGAACGGGACCTGCTTTACTCCAGTGAAGAGACATCATCTCTTCCCGTGCCTCGGCACACGAGTGCAGGGGGTGTCCACCCAGACTACGGTGAAGGCCCTGGAGTTCCCATGACTGTCCCCACGACCCTCCACCCTCTGGCACCAGTCTGGGCCTTGACTCCGTTAGAAAGTCTGCAAGCTTTCTGGCTCCCCCCTGCTCCTAGGTACTAGATGACCATACCCATAATTGCAAAGGAGCAGAGAGAAAAGGCCTGCCTGTGACTGAGGACTCTGGGTCCCCGCAGTAAAGAGATCTGCAGTAGTGAGTCAGCTGCGGCTGCCGCCCCTGCGTCTGCCCACCCTGTAGCTACCATTTTTTGAGGTCCTCCCTTGTGCCACCCTTTGCCCCTATCGATGACTTGAGCCCTTGCCAAACACCGACAAGCAGGTGGCTGTGACCTGGCAGCCCAAACCTGCCACGCTCCTGTGCCCCCGGAAGCCCGGCACTGGGGCCAGTGGGCTGTGTTCCATGGCTGCCAACCTAGACCCTGGCATTGACAGTTTTTGTCAGCAGTCTCCGCCCTCTCGAGCGCTGAGCCGCTTCGGCCAGCATTTCTGTTAAGAGTTCCCAGAGGTTGCAACATCTCCAGCACTAGAGTGTTTTGTCCACTTCAAACACTGTTCTAATTGCCAACCGGCTGATCTAGGCTCCTGAGCTGAATCGCGCCCTGGGAAGGGCTCCCCGAAGTTCTAGGTGGCCTTGACCTGATACTTGCTTTTTCTAGGCCACCTTTTGGAGTGGCTAAGAATCATGACAGATCCTCTGCCAGTTTCTAGTCCCTCTGGGTCAGGTTTCTGAGCGCTGGCATTGGATTTTAAGTGGCATGTGACCCTTCTGTGTTTTAGTGATTCAGAAAAGTCAAGCCATTTGCAAAAGTTAGCAGTTTGTCTCATCAACTTCTAACCGGGTCATAGCCTCGTTGAGTGAAATCAGCTCATTTCTGATTGGGCACAAAGAACTGCATTCTTTGGACTTCTGGATCCATGCTCATCGTCCTCTGGCCACTGAACACCTCGGCCGCTCTAGGAATTGGATGGAGTGGCAGCCCCTGGGGGCTGTGGGTGAAACCTCCCACTCGCCTGAGGAGGGACCAGGGCTCTTGGTTTAGCAATTACTCGGCTGTGGGTGTGGGAAGAAATGGCCTTTAATTACTGATTGTATTTGGTACACATTGTGTGATACTTGAAGAGATAAAAGGGACTTACCAGCCCTTAATTGAAATCTAAGCTTTTTACTGCTTTCCCCTCCTCGCCCTATCGCCTCCCTCCGCCTTCCTTGCATTGTGATGATCTAGTGGGCATGTCTGTCACCTGGACAAATGCCTCCTCTGACTATAACCTCTTCATAGTTGTGTATAATGAAAACTGTAAACTTTTTTAAATAAAATGTGTATATACCTTGGCAAATGGCTGAACTTGATCAATCAGAGCTGCCCACACACACCCAACACAACAGAGGACAAATCAGGATAATAGTGTGTCACTCTCAGGCAGCAATAACCAAAAGGGCCCGCCCACAGATGGATGGCCAAGGTGTGAGCATCACAGCCATCCCTGCAAAGCCTGGGGGGGTGGGGTCTCATCCTGTGCGAGGATGTGAACTTAGGCCGAACTTGAAGGTCAGTGTCTAGACTGGATCCTGTGTGCTCAGTGATAACTTCGCCCTTCCTGAGGAGCCCAACAACCGCCTTTCAGTTCCGTTATAGCGCACATGCACAAGCCGCCCAGCAGGTGGCGATGCCATCCAGTCTTCTGAGCTGTCAGGAAGACCTGACACAAGGGCCTCCTGGACTCTGTTCCAGTGTTTTGTTGTTAACCAGGCATAGCGACACTGACTCCAGGAGACATCTTCATATCTGCCTGTTAAGAGAAATTTGGCAGGGGGAAGGAGGGGCAGGCACCAGACTGCTCGAACTGTTCCTTGAATGAGGTAGAGCAACGAGGCGCTCCTGGTTCCTCACGTGCCCCTTCCACAGAGCTCTTGCTTGAGTCCAGTCTCTAGGAGCTGGGCTTCTTCAATTTCAGTCCATGCAGACCCAATTCAATACCATAACCCTATCAAGAGCTACTGTGGGATTCCCCCACTTGGAACACTAAGGTTCTAATACAGATTTGGAGTTTTAGACCCCAGAGGCTTTGGGAGTTCACAGAACCCATTTTCGGTTGAACAGGGAAATATGGGTCACAGCCCCAGGAGGAGTCCACAGCCCTTCCCACCCATGACCTCTACTCTCAGCGGCCCTGTGAGTGTCAAAGCCTTGTCCTTTCCTGAGGAAAGGCTTATTTTCCAGGAAGGGGGTGGAGTCTAAAGTTTGTGATTTTAGAAAGTTGGGGTCCCAGAGGTTGCACAAACCAACTTCTCTCAGTCTGAAAGCCAACAGATGCTCCCCTGGGGTTCAAGTTACTGAAACACTGGTTCTTGGGGTGCCCTACCCAACAGAGAAGAAAGACAAAGCTTAGGATGACCCCAAAATAGTTCACTGTGGCTGAGACCTGGTCTCCAGAGGTACAACCTCCAGGAAGGGAAAGGTTATCCGACTCCTCGAGTATTTAAAGTTACCTCAAAGGAATGTTTCCTCTGCTGTTTGCTTGTCTATGGTGATGGAAATACAAACATATATTTATACATATATGTGTATTTTTTCATATACACTGTGTGTGTATATACATTTGAATATACATTTGAAAAGATTGGAACGTTTATTTTTAAAGATATATTTATTTTATGTATGTGAGTACACTGTAGCTGTCTTCAGACACATCAGAAGAGGGCATCAGAGCTCATTACAGATAGCTGTGAGCCGCCATGTGGTTGCTGAGAATTGAACTAAGGACCTCTGGAAGAGCAGTCGGTGCTCCTATCTGCTGAGCCGTCTCTCCAGCCCTGGAATGATGTTTTTTTAAAGATGCCCTTCTGGACTAGGCATGGTGGTATATACCTTTATATTCAGGAGGCAGAAGCAGGTGGATCTCAGCACAGAGTCAACCTGCTATACATAAAGAGTTCCAGGGCCAGATCCTCTCAACAAAACAAAGCCCAAGAAACCTTTCTGCAGATTTCAGAAGAGTTCTGTGCTGGTAGCAGCAGAGAAACATGTACTCTTCCATAAATGCCTTCCTCTAGAGTGACGAGTCTCAACCTGTGCTCCCAACTCCTTTGGAGATCAAACGACCTTTTCACAAAGGTCAGAAAACACACATATTTACATTGATTCATAACAGTAGCAAAACTACAACTATGAAATAGCAATGGAAATAATTCCATGACTGGGAATCACCACAAAACTAAGAACTGTATTAAAGGGTCACAGCATTAGGAAGGCTGAGAACCACCGCTCTGCCCTGTATGCAGAAAGTTCTGCCCTCTTAGGATTCCATGGTGACCAGCCCTCCCTCCATCTTGGAGCCATAACTGAGAGAGACAGTGGTACCATGCTGGATCCTAGGGCTTCAGGCTTTGTGAGCTTATGACCTTGTGCTGTTCAAAGGCAGAGCTGATGGCCAGCACCTACTGGAGCCTACACCATGGCTGACTTGCCCAGATGTCAGTTCCATAGTTTTGGTCCAGATCTGAGAGTCAGGACTTGTCCCCCTACACATTCCATTTCCACTGAAGATAGTGGCCCCAGTGTTTCTGAGGCTTTCAGGAGACAAAATAAAAAGTCAGCTGTAGGGCCAGGAGATGTAGTTCAGTGATAGTTCACCATAGGTAACTTAAAATGTAGGTGGCAGTACACACCTTTAATTTCAGCACTCAGGATGCAGAGGTAGGCAGATCTCTGAGTTTGAGAATAGTCAGGGCTACATAGAGAGTCCCTGTCTCGAAAAACAACAGAAAACAAAAACAAAAGCCAAAAACCAACTTGCTGGTGATTACTGGTTTTTGTTTTGTTTTTTAATTCATTAATCATTTGTTTACATTTCAAATGTCCCCCTTCCCGATCTCCCCTCCAACCCCCTACTTCCCTCCCCCTCCCCTTTGCCTCTAAGAGGGTGCTCCCTCACCCACCCACTCACTCCTGCCTCACCCTTCTCTGGGGCATCAAGCCTCCACAGGACCCAAGCACCTTCCCTCCGCCTGATGCCAGATGAGGCCATCCTCTGCTACATATGCAGCTGGAGCCATGTGTACTCTTTGGTTGGTGGTTTAGTCCCTGGGAGCTCTGGGGGGTCCAGTTAATTGATGTTGTTCTTCCTATGGGGTTGCAATCCCCTGCAACCCCTTCAGCCCTTCCCCTAACTCTTCCATTGGGGTTCCCTGGCTGGGCTCAGTCCCATGGTTTGCTGTGAGTATCTGCATCTGTCTAAGGAGCTGACAGAGCCTCTCAGAGGACAGCCATGCTAGGCGCCTGTCTGTAAGTACATCGTGGCATCAGCAATAGTGCCAGGGTTTGGTGTCTGGGGATAGAATGGATCGCACAGTGGAGAGGTCTCTGGATGCCTTTCCTTCAGCCTATGTTCCATTTTTGTACCTGCATTTCCTTTAGACAGGGACAATACCATTTTTTTTAAAAGATATTAGGGTTTAATTTAGCTCAATATTACCTGTTTGCTGTACAGTCGATACTTAAAAGTTAACGGGTTATTTTGCACTCTAGCCATGGTGACAACACTTTAGTCCAGCATGTATCTATCAACACGGATGCTAATTCCTCAGTGCTCAAAGGCATAGCCAGTCTCTCTGGGGGTGCTGAGGAGGTCTGAGAAATGTGAGTTGAAAGCCAGCTTGGCCAATCCTGTCTCCAAACATTCAGGGGGCTGGAGAGATGGCTCAGTGATTAAGAGCACTGGCTGCTCTTCCAGAGGTCCTGAGTTCAATTCCCAGCACACATGAAGACTCCAGTTACTACGGTTCCAGAAGGTCTGTGCCTTCTGACCCCCACATGCACCAGACTCACAAATAAATGGTGCACATACATATGCAGGTAAAAGCACTCGTGCATAAAATAGAATCTAAATACAATATTTCTTTCTTTGTTTGGAGACAGTTTTTCTGCCTAACCTTAGCTGTCCTGTAATTCAATCTGTAGACCAGGTTGGCCTTGAACTCTGAGATCTGCTTGCCTGCCTCTGTCTCCCAGAAGGTTTGTTATTGTTTTATGAGAACAAAGTTTTGCAGAAAAAAAATGTTCAGTGTTTGTTTTAAGATCTAATTAAGGAGTATATACCGTGAAGAAAAAAAAAATTGTGCTCGTCCAGAGACAAAGCGCGAAGAGGGGAGGGAGGGGTGAAAAAGAAAGGACTGTATGCTCAGTACCAGGAAGGACCTCCCACCCGCCCGCTGCTGGATGGAGGCGCAGTTCTGGAAGTCTCTGCCTGCTGCTGGGGTTTTCTGTAGAGAAAGCAAATCCCAGAGCATTTGGAGACAATGGAAGTACCAGGCAGAGGGACCAGAGGCTCGCGGGGTGAGGGGCTCTGCGGCTCCACCTGGCTGTCCCCTCAGCTTCATTCTCCTGGAGGGGAGGGAGGTGACTTCCAGGATCCGAGGACACCGGGTCCCCGCCCCACTGGAGAGTCTGTAGACAGCTGAGACCTCCGCCGGGGCAGATCCGGTGACCCTCGAGCTGCTGAGGCGCCACCTGCTCTCCTGAGAGTCGCTCCTCGGCTCCGCCGCCAGGGGGCGCGCGGGGCTCGTGCTGGTCCCGGCTCCGCGCCTCGCGACGGAGAGCCTGGCTGGAGGCACAAAGCATCCCCATTCTGTGACTACCACACCTGTCCTCTGCACACAGAACCCCAAGCTGTCAGCTGCCAGCCCCTCAGGACCAAAGCACGGGAGCAAGACCAGAGCAGGAAAACCCTCTCAAGGGCGTTCTGTGGGGGAGACTGATGTCGCGACCCCGGCCACTGTGCACCCCAACTGCCTTCCCTGTGGGGAGAACCACAGGGCTGGAAAGTAAGACCGAAATGGGTATTAGGTTCCCATCTTTCTGCCTAGTGTCCTCCATCCGTCGTAGCTCTCACTTCCATTTATTCGGAAGGTCATCTCAAGGTTCAAGGCCGCTGCTAGAGCTCCAGAAATCACATCTCAAGTTCTAGGTTGCCGGTAAAGGGAAGAAGGGAAGGTGCTTGCTACCCATAAAGAGTCTTCTTGGAAGTCTCAGCTCCCACTATATCCCCTAAAACAAAGTGAGCCGCATGCTGCCATGCCTTTTCACAAGATCACATAGTCCTCTACCAAGGCAACATGTGGACCTTCTGTTTTTGGAACCTGATGGAACAAGTTAGCTTTAAATTGCACATGGACCAGGGCAGGATTATAAGTGCTTTTCTTACAAAGGACCCTGGTTGGATTCCCAGCACCCACAGGGTGGTGGCCCACAATCATCTGTAACTCCAACTTCCAGTCATCTTATGACTTCTGTAAACTCCTACACGCATGTGGAATACATACATCTACTCAGGGATAATAATACATATTATAATATGTAAATATAAATTATATATCATCAGGCCTGGAAACATGGCTCAGTTGGTAAAGAATCCCCTCTGGAACCCACATGGTAGAAGGAGAGAATCGACTCTGGAAGTTTGTCTTCTGATCTCACCATTAAAAAGAAAAAAAGTAGCTGGGCATCGTGGTGCACACCTTTAATCCCAACAGCAGGGTGGCAGAGGCAGGCGGATTTCTGAATCGGAAGGTCAGCCAGGTCTACAGAGTGAGTTCCAGAACAGCCAGAGCTACACAGAGAAACCCTGTCTCAAAAAAATCAAAAGAAAAAACAAACAAAAAAAGGAGCCAACCTCATGAGTGCCCCAGTGCTAGCCGCTCTTGAATTGATTATAGTATTCCCATGACTGCTTGTTGGGTTTTCTTGTTTTGGTTTGGTTTTTGTTTTTCTGTGGGGGGGAGACAGTTTTGAGACAGGGTTTCTCCGTGTAGCCCTGGTTGTCCTGGATCTCACTGTGTAGACCAGGCTGGGTGGGACTAAAGATGTGTGCCGCCACGACCAGCCACAAGCAATTCTGTTTTTGTCAAACTTAGTGACTCACACCTGTAATCTCAACACTTGGGAGGCTGAGGGAGGAGGGTTGCCACCAGTTCCAGACCAACCTGAGCTGCGAGTTTCAGGCCTGCCTGGGCTATAGAGTGAGACACTGTCAAAAGAAGCCAAGCTGAGAATAATTTAAAGTGCTGATTTTGAGTGAAAGTACTAAGGTCTTTATTTACGCACGGGCATGCTAACAGTAAGGAATGGGGGAGGTAGCTTCGGGTTGTTTGAGCAGACAGTGCCCATTCAAAAACACCTGGACTGAGAGCAGTCATTTCCAGACTGAAGGAGGTGGCCTTTGTACTGCATGGAGGACCTCAGGGTGAGCTGGCAGGCCCTAACAAGCAGAGGAGAGACTGGTGAGACTGCGAAGGAGGCATGGCTCAGGATACATTCCCTGCCGGGAACTCAGTTCCACTGAGCCCTGGAATGAGGGCCTCTCCACTACAGCTGCACTGCCTGCCCTGCCCGGCATCTGTTCCCTCCTGTGTCAAGGACACAATGCCTTTGGCTCTACTCTCCGGCCTGCCATGTGGATCCTGAGGGTTCCCTCTCTCTCCCTCCCTCCCGAGCAGGCTCTCTACTCTGAGTTCAGAGAATGGCAGACCTGGGGAAAGAGGAGAGCCTTTGGTCCCAGTTGGCAGAGGCCAAGAAGAGGCTGCCTGCAAGCTGCCCCGCCTTTCCCCTTGGTGGAAAGCTAGAGTTTCTTTGCCCTTAAGCCAGGTTTCCATAGCTTCCTGTCATTTACAGCCTGTGTTCCTGGGGGCCAGGCCTCTAAGTTTTGGTGGGAAATTGGATGGTGCTCTTATGATTCAGCCCTGTCTCTAAAGGGCACTCACCCCTGAGCCTGGTAACCTGAGTTCAATCCCCGGGATCCCTGTAGTGAGAGAAGAGGAACCAACTCCTGAAAGCTGACCTCTGACTTCCACACATAAGCCATGCCATGAACACACTCCCCCCTCCCCCAGTGAATACATAAATGTGGTTTCTTGAGGCAAAGCCCGTATACTACTACTACTACTACTACTACTACTACTATTAAAATTGGCAAGAGCCGGGTGGGAAAGGCCATATGTTGAGCTTTATGAGTTCGAGGCCAAAAACAAAGACTTTGCTCTGTGTACCCCTGAACTCACTCTGTAGACCAGGCTGACTTTGAACTCACAGAGATTCAACTGCCTCTGTTTCGATGTGCTGGGATTAAAGGAGTGTGCCACCACACAGAAGTTCAAAAAGACATTTGTAAGAGTACAGATAAAGCTAGAGATGTAGCTCAGTGGTAGAGTATTTGCCTAAGAAACACAGTCCCAGCACTGAAATAAATGGATAGATAGATGAGTGCAGTCAAGGCTATGGTTGGGACTCAGCTGGCATGTATAAGAAAGACCCTGGGCTGATTCCCAGCACAAAGAAAGAAGGGAAGTGGGGGGGGGGTTGGGTGAAGAAATCTACACCAAAATTTGCTCCATGAAACAATCATAAACCTTTAGCTAGACCAACTGTGGTGGTTTGAATACACTTGGCCCATAGGGAGTGGCACTATTAGGAGGTGTGACCTTGTTGAAGGAAGTGTGTCAATGTGGGAGTGGGCTTTGGAGGTCTCCTCCTATGCTCAGGCCCCACCTATTGTGGAAGAGAGCTTCCTCCTAGCTGCCTGAAGATGCCAGTCTCTCTCCTGGTTGCTTTCAAATCAAGATGTAGAACTCTCAGCTCCTTCTCCAGCACCACATCTGCCCGCACACTGCCATGCTTCCTGCTATGATAATGGACTAAACCTCTGAACCTGTGAGCCAGCCCCAATTAAGCACAGCCTTTGTAAGAGTTGCCTTGGTCATGGTGCCTCTTCATAGCAACGGGAACTCTAAGACACTGACCAAGCAAAAAGAGCTCAAGGAAAAGGGGGGGGCAGGGGCACAAAAAGAAGACAAAACAGGAGCTGGACAGACGCTCAGTGGCTAAGAGCACTTACTGCTCTTTCAGAGGACCCTGGTTTGACCCAGCACCCACATGACAGTTCACAGCCATCTATGACTCCAGCTTGAGGGACTCTGACCCCATCTTCTGACCTCTAGGGACACCTGCACACAGGCACACAAACACACACAAAAGTAAATAAAAATAAAATGAGTCTTACAAAAATATAACAACTAACTCAAATTACTAAAATCAGGAATGAAAGAGAGGACATCCCTCCTGTTGACTGGCATTATAAAAGTAAATGGAGCAGATTAAAGGTGCCGCTGTGAATAATTGTAAGCCAACAAACAAATGCTCAGATGATGCTAGCAGTTTGAAGGAAGGCAGTGCTGACCTAGAGAGACAAAGGTCTGACTGGTTTACAGCATGACTTGATCTTATCTTTTTTTTTTTAACTTTTTCTGATTTATATATTCTATGTCTATGATTGTTTGCCTCCATGTGTGCATGTACACTGTGTATGCAATCCTGGTGTGCATGTACACTGTGTGTGCAATTCTGTTTGTGCATGTACACTGTGTGTGCAATTCTGGTGTGTATGTGCACTGCATGTGCAATCCTGGTGTGTATGTGCACTGCATGTGCAATCCTGTGTGCATGTACACTGTGTATGCAATCCTGGTGTGCATGTACACTGTGTGTGCAATCCTGGTGTGCATGTACACTGTGTATGCAATCCTGGTGTGTATGTGCACTGCATGTGCAATTCTGGTGTGTATGTGCACTGTGTATGCAATCCTGGTGTGCATGTACACTGTGTGTGCAATTCTGGTGTGCATGTACATTGTGTGTGCAATCCTGGTGTGCATGTACACTGTGTGTGCAATTCTGGTGTGCATGTACACTGTGTATGCAATCCTGGTGTGTATGTGCACTGTGTGTGCAATCCTGGTGTGTATGTGCACTGTGTATGCAATCCTGGTGTGCATGTGCACTGTGTGTGCAATCCTGGTGTGCATGTACACTGTGTATGCAATCCTGGTGTGCATGTACACTGTGTGTGCAATCCTGGTGTGTATGTGCACTGTGTGTGCAACCCTGGTGTGTATGTGCACTGTGTGTGCAATCCTGGTGTGTATGTGCACTGCATGTGCAATCCTGGTGTGCATGTACACTGTGTATGCAATCCTGGTGTGCATGTACACTGTGTGTGCAATCCTGGTGTGTATGTGCACTGTGTGTGCAATCCTGGTGTGTATGTGCACTGTGTGTGCAATCCTGGTGTGTATGTGCACTGCATGTGCAATCCTGGTGTGCATGTACACTGTGTGTGCAATCCTGGTGTGTATGTGCACTGTGTGTGCAATCCTGGTACTGGGGTAGAAAGAAAGAATATCTGTGGATGGGAATGAACAAAGTTTCCTCAAGATTAAAAACAAATGTTTTAACGCGTATGCATGCTTGCCTGTGTATCATGACCATGCCTGGGGGCCATGCAGGCCAGAGGAGGGCATCGGATCTCCTGGAACTGGAGTTGCAGATAGTGTGAGCTGCCGTGTGGGTGCAGAACTGAACCCGAGTCCTCAAGAAGACCAGCGGTGCTGCTAACCACTGGGCTGTCTCTCAAGCCCCTTCCTCAAGATTTTTTTTTACTTGTTTTTTTTTAAAGATTTATTGATTGATTGATTGTGTTATGTGAGTACTCAGTACACTATCACTTTCTCAGACACACCAAAAGAGGGCATCAGATCCCGTTACAGATGATTGTGAGTCACCATGTGGTTGCTGGGATTTGAACTCAGGACCTTTGGAAGAGCAGTCAGTGCTCTTAACCGCTGAGTCATCTCTCCAGTCCTTTTGACTTGCACTGTGTGTACAATCCTGGTGTGTATGTGCACTGCATGTGCAATCCTGGTGTGCATGTGCACTGTGTGTGCAATCCTGGTGTGCATGTACACTGTGTGTGCAATCCTGGTGTGTATGTGCACTGCATGTGCAATCCTGGTGTGCATGTGCACTGTGTGTGCAATCCTGGTGTGCATGTACACTGTGTGTGCAATTCTGGTGTGTATGTGCACTGCATGTGCAATCCTGGTGTGCATGTACACTGTGTGTGCAATTCTGGTGTGCATGTACACTGCATGTGCAATCCTGGTGTGCATGTACACTGTGTGTGCAATCCTGGTGTGCATGTACACTGTGTGTGCAATCCTGGTGTGCATGTACACTGTGTGTGCAATCCTGGTGTGTATGTGCACTGCATGTGCAATCCTGGTGTGCATGTACACTGTGTGTGCAATCCTGGTGTGTATGTGCACTGCGTGTGCAATCCTGGTGTGCATGTACACTGTGTGTGCAATCCTGGTGTGCATGTACACTGTGTGTGCAATCCTGGTGTGTATGTGCACTGCATGTGCAATCCTGGTGTGCATGTACACTGTGTGTGCAATCCTGGTGTGTATGTGCACTGCATGTGCAATCCTGGTGTGTATGTGCACTGTGTGTGCAATCCTGGTGTGCATGTACACTGTGTGTGCAATTCTGGTATTTATGGGAGCCAAAAAGGATGTTAGTTCCCCTGGAATTAGAGATTCGGGTGTTTGCAAGTCGCCATGTGGGTGCTGGGAACTGAACCCTGATCTTTGACCTTCGACAGGAGCGGCCAGCACTCTCAGAGGCTGAGCCAGCTCTCCAGTCCCTTGATCTTACTGCTTCAAGCTCCTCACAGACAGCCAAGACTTAACTAGTGTCTCTGGCAAACTCAACCAAACACTTAAAGATCAATTAAAACTGGCTTTTCACAGTTTAAGAAAAGGTGCATTTCCCAGCCTATCTCATGCTAACATCTTGAAAAGAGGAGAAAATGAGATTGCAAACATCTCATGGACACGGGAGCAAAAACTCTCATTGAGCTACTGGACAACCAAAGTGACCAGCATGTTCAGAGCACGGCTAACTGGGATTTATTCAGAATGAAGAACTGGTTGAATGTGTACACATAAACCTGGGGCTGGGGAGATGGCTTGTCAAGTGCTTGACACAGGATGCTAGCACCCGAATTTGGATCCGTCTATAGCAGCCAAGGACAAAGCAGGCACAACCATAGGATACAAATTTCTAATCCCCACACTGGAGAGGCAGAGACAGGACGGTCCCCGGAGGCTCACGGGCAGGTCATTCTAACCCACAGGGTAAGCTCCAGTGAGCGACCCTATTTCCAATACAGTGGGGAGGATGGCAGAAAACAGCAATGTCTTAGTCAGTTTTTCCTTACTGCTGTGATTAAACACCAGGGCCTAGGCAACTTATAAAAGAAAGCACTTACTTTGGCTTACAGCTCAGAGGGTTAGGTCATGATGGAGAAGCAGCTGAGAGCTCACATCTTAATCTACAGCCATGAGGCAGAGCGAGAAAGAGAGAGAGCGTTCAGAGTGTGGTGAGTCCGTTGCTTTGTTTTCCTTTTTTTAAATAATGTTTTATTTTATCTTGTGTACATTGCTATTCTGACTGCATGTATGTCTGTGTGAGGCTGTGGGGTCCCCTGGAACTGGAGTTACAGACAATTGTGAGCTGCCATGTGGATCCTGGGAATTAAACCCGGGTCCTCTGGAAAAGTAGACAGTGCTTTTAACTGCTGAGCCATCTCTCCAAGCCCTGCTTGTTTGTTTTTCCAGACAAGGTTTCCCTGTGTAGCCCTTGCTATCCTGGAACTCACTCTGTAGACCAGGTTGGCTTTGAACTCATAGAGATCTGCCTCTGCCTCCCAAGTGCTGGGATTAAAGGCGTGTGCCACCATACCCAGCTGTAAGGCTTTGGAAACTTCAAAATACCCCAGGGCATACTCCCTGGTCCTAAACGGGCACCAAGTACATACACACACACACACACACACACACACACACACACGTATATACGTATATATATGTGTGTGTGTGTGTGTATATGTCTATGGGGGGCATTCAAACCTCAAAACTCACCATTGACATCTTGGCCTCTATAGTACTGGATAGGATGTCAAAATGAGAATGTTACTAGAGAACAGTAGAGAGCTTACAGAGGTAAAGCCTCTGTTTTACTAAATGCAGAGCCTGGTAGCTTTATTTACTGCCGTGTTCAGTGGCCTCTCAACGGTTTCTGCTTCTCTGATAATGAGTTTTAAGTTACAGCAATTGTCCAATGGTCTTAATGTCAAAATGAAACTCAATATTGAAATAGATCTGATATGTCTTTATAAAGGAATAAATATACATATGTGTATAAGCATATGTGTATGTGTGTTACATTGAATAAATAGAACACAGGACTTAAAGAAAAAAATACAGCAAAATCCTGATCAGCCTACTAGGTACAGACAACACATTGATAAAGCTCTCCACTTGATAAAACACTCATCACGGAGCTGGAGATGGCTCGAGTGGTAAGAGCACTGGCTGCTCTTCCAAAAGACCCAGGTTCAGTTCTAGAGCCCACATGTCAGCTCACAACTGCCTATAACACCAACTCCAGGGGCCCCACACCCTCTTCTACCTCCACAGGGACCTGCACACACACACACAATAATAATAATGATAAAGATAAAAATGTTCAAACATACACACACACACACACACACACACTGTTCAGCCAACTAGGTGTACAAAGGAAATTTCTCAGCTCAGGAAGACCACCGCTGAAGAGCACATAGCTCACACCATTCCAGTGAATGAAGGAAGCCTCTCAGGATATCTGCGCGTCCTGTTCCTATCTAACATTTGACTAGACAGATCGCTGTGAGTTCCAGGCCAGCCAGGGCTACATAGTGAGACCCTGTCTCAAAAGAGGGGCTTGGGGTAGAAAGAAAGAATATCTGTGGATGGGAATGAACAAAGTTTCCTCAAGATTAAAAACAAATGTTTTAACGCGTATGCATGCTTGCCTGTGTATCATGACCATGCCTGGGGGCCGTGCGGGCCAGAGGAGGGCATCGGATCTCCTGGAACTGGAGTTGCAGATAGTGTGAGCTGCCGTGTGGGTGCAGAACTGAACCCGAGTCCTCAGGAAGACCAGCGGTGCTGCTAACCACTGGGCTGTCTCTCAAGCCCCTTCCTCAAGATTTTTTTCACTTGTTTTTTTTAAAGATTTATTGATTGATTGATTAATTGATTGATTGATTGTGTTATGCAAGTACTCAGTACACTATCACTTTCTCAGACACACCAAAAGAGGGCATTAGATCCCATTACAGATGATTGTGAGTCACCATGTGGTTGCTGGGATTTGAACTCAGGACCTTTGGAAGAGCAGTCAGTGCTCTTAACCGCTGAGTCATCTCTCCAGTCCTTTTGACTTGTTTCTTTTGAGACAGGTTCTCATTGTGTAGCCCTGGCTGGCCTGGAACTCACAATGTAAATCATGCTGGCCGTGAACTCTCAGACATCCACCTACCTACCCCTACTTAATATTTTTAACCAACAGTTTTTTAACTCAGCAAGTGCATACCTATAGTCTCAGCACTCAGGAGGCCGCGGCAGCAGGACCATGAGTTTGAGACTAACCTGGGCCACATAAGGAGGCCCAGTCTCAAATATACTAAGAGAGGATGGGTGATATGGTTCATCGGTAGAAGCATTCTACCAAATCTTATGGTCTGAGTCTGACTCCTGGAAGCCATACGGTAGGAGGGGAGAACTGACCCTACACATTACCCTCTGACCTCTGCACACAATGGCATGCTCACAATAGCCCACACACTACAAACACACCCACAACTAACCAAATACGAAATGTTAAATTTTTAAAAACTTAACCTTAGCCCAGTAATTCTCCTTTTAAGCAGACATCCCAAAGAACAGAAAATGAGGAGTCACATGGATGCCTATGAAATACTCTTCACAGCGGGCTTGTTCACAAAGTCAAGATGGGCATAATTCAGGCACGGGCCGACAGAGGAATAGCCAGCCACCTCTGTACAGCGTTTTATATATGTACACAGTCGCACACAGCACACAACGACTTAACCTTGAGCGAGGATGAAGTTCTGCCCTGTGCTGCAGTGTGGTTGAACCCTGAAAGCACACCAGACACCAAGCACATGGGTCCCACACTCTCACCCTCCCGAGGTCCTTAGGAGAGGCAAACACAGATACAGTGAATGGAACAGAGGCTCCCGGAAGGGGGCTGGGTGTTCAGAGTTGGAAATTAGCTGTTTCTAGCAATGAACAGAAAGGGGGGGGGGGAGGTCCTGCAGCAGTCTGAGGACACTGAACCCTGTTGGTTTGCACAGTTAAGGGCGGTTAACCCTCCCATGTTGGCCTAGGTAGTCTGAGTACACCAGAGGCTGGCACAGAAGGACTCCAAGTTCAAAGCCAGCCTGGTCTGGCTACATAGTGACTAATATTCAGAAGGTGACCAGATTGTCTAGAAAAAGAAAAGAAAAGATAAACTAACCCACCAGTTTCCTATTGTGTGTATTTAAAGCCCTAGGGCCAGGTGGGTGGATGTCACAAAAGAAAAAAAAGGAAGGAAGGAAGAAAGAAAGAAAGAAAGAAAGAAAGAAAGAAAGGAAAGAAGGAAA
The DNA here is from genome assembly GCA_036184795.1 of Tokudaia tokunoshimensis. Classification (NCBI taxonomy): domain Eukaryota; kingdom Metazoa; phylum Chordata; class Mammalia; order Rodentia; family Muridae; genus Tokudaia; species Tokudaia tokunoshimensis. The sequence goes on along the minus strand of BTHU01000002.1, from coordinate 51,528,640 downwards.
GAAAAAGAAAGTAGGCAGCTAGGAGTGGTGGTGAGTGGCTTTAATCCCAGAGAGCATCAGGACCAGGGTGGGAAGTGGATACTTGGCCCCAAGACCTGAACTATGAATGCGGCAGAGGCAAGGGCCGATGGCCAGGCTGGGTCTCAGGCCATCATGAGCAGGGCGGTTAACTGGGGTTACCTTTGGGGTGCAGCGGAAGTGGCCTTGGCTTGGACCACAGTAAAGACTGGGAAGAAGGAGCTGTGTGCGACAAGGGACCTTTACCCTGATCCAGAGTCTCGGACCTCATCACCTGGGGTAAGGATCATCTGCTTGTCACCATCCGCTTGTCTCTCTGCTATCAGTCTCGTGGCTCAGGCAGGGGGCTGGGAAGCACCCAGGACTAGGCCAGGTGGAGCAGGGCCAGCCACGAGCTCTGACCTCACTCCTGGGGACATGGAGACAGGCTGGAGGCTGAAACTTGAGTCCCTTGTAAAAATTCCAACCGGAGAAGAGCACCCTGGTCTTCCTGCACCCAATCCCCTGTCATAGTCTCCTTTTTGAAGCTATAACAGAATACCTGAAACGGGAACATGGATAATTTTTATATTCCTGGGATTGAACTCAGATCCCAGGTTTAGCAGCAAGCCTGAGCCATTTTGCCAACTCAAGAGGTCTGTTTTGTTTGCTTATTGGTTTGTTTTGTTTTTCTTTTCTTTTTTTTTTTTTTTGGTTTTTCGAGACAGGGTTTCTCTGTGTAGCCCTGGCTGTCCTGGAACTCGCTCTGTAGACCAGGCTGGCCTCGAACTCAGAAATCCGCCTGCCTCTGCCTCCCAAGTGCTAGGATTAAAGGCGTGCGCCACCACCGCCCGGCTTGTTTTGTTTTTCAAGACAGGGTTTCTCTGTGTAACCCTGGCTGTCCTGGAACTCACTCTGTAGACCAGGTTGTTCTTGAATTCGTAGAGATCCACCACCCAAGTGCTGGGATTAAAGGCAGATGCCACCACCACCACCTGGCTTAGAGGTCTGTTTTGAACTGTAGTTCTGCAGGCTTGAGGTCCAAAATCCTGCAGCTGAAGGTGAGGAGACAGGAAGTGGCAGAAGGCTGAAAGACAGCCAGCATGTGGAGAAGGCAGGCCCTGCCTCCTTCACAACAACCCGCTTTCCAGGTCTGAAGATAATTAATCCCTCTAAGTAACCCAATTGGCGTTTAAAGCACCCCCCCTTCCAATGCCCAATTTGTACCCTACTTTCTCAGTGTTTCAGGCTGCCCCATATCTCACTCTCTCCACCTAGGATGTGCCCCACCCCCACGCCAGAGCTTCCCTTCCACTCCATTTCCTCAACCACGGCCTAATTCCTGAGGGCATTTATCTCCAGTGTGCTATGTGGTCGTGTGAGAATGCTTTATCTGCTTGGGGAGAATTACAAGGACAATCACGTTTTGGTACCTAAGGGTAGCTGTAGGCTCAGAGAGACAGCCTGGGACTCCAAGGGACATCCATCCAAAGCTGTTGCAGGAGTAGGGATTACAAGGTGTATTGGGGTAGGGGTGGAGGGATGGGGCCCATCCTCTACCCAGAAAGGGGAGGGGAGCTGCCTGCAGTCCCGGGTCAGATGCATATCATCTCAGGTGCCGGAGTGAAGCCCCTGCCATCTTTCCCAGAATCCTCTCTTCTTCCAGGCCTGCTTGGTTAGTATACCCCTAGTACATGTCTTCAGAGAGGGCCGAACATAGACCTGATCACTTCCGGTGAGGAGAGGGAGGCCCTGTCCAAAAAAAACCAAAAAAACCAGCTCGCATGCCAGTAAAGGTGCCCCGAGAGACCTCTGGGATAATTTCCAGACATTTCCGGTCCAGGAACCACTATAACAGGTGACCATATGAACAGTCAATGCTCAGAGCTGGATGAAGCCCCTGCTTGCATTTCTGTTCGTTCTGAGGGCGAGGGGAGGTATTTGGTGGCCCCACCAACGTGGAGTGGAGTCTGGGGGCATGAGTGTCTGAGTTCAGATTACCACCCTACTCTGGAAAGAGGGCGCAGGGCCAGCAGGATCGGTGGCCATTACTAATTCATGTGCTCACAGGAGCCGAGTGACCAACTCAGCCTCCCCAACCGGGCCCCCAAGAAAGTCCTGGAGACATGCAGAGCCTGGAGTTGGCCCAAAGCCCACAATCACCGCCGGTCCCCAGCAACAACCTGGAAAATAACTAGCCCAGGGATTGGGAGCTCAGACCGAGAGGAAGAGGAGGAGCTAGAAAGTAGCCCCGCCCAGTGCTTTCCTGTGCTGTCCCACCCCACCCCCACCCCAGGCAGAGGTAACCTCTGTGTGTGCCCAGATGCCTCCCTGGGCTCTGATACCATTCACATTTGAATCTCACTTTTGCAAGGGAAATGACCAGTGTTCTGGCCCCTGCCTCCACCCTGGACAGGGTCCTTACCCGTCCCGCAGTGTCCAGCCTCTCTGTTTTCCTTCAGGATGAAGTGGAGGGAGACGTGTTCCCTCGTCCTTAGGTACTGGCCTTTCCTGGGCTGGGCCTCAGTCTCCTCAGAAGCCTCACACTGATGCCATTGTGTATGCCTTGCTGCATAATGTATATATGGTGATCGAAAAGACATCGAGGGCACCATGGTTCCTACTGCACTGTGTCAGTTGTCGTTCATATATGCTCCAAGGGTGAAGTAAGGCCAGACAGAACTCCCCCAAGGTCACAGGCCTGGTTCTTTCCACAGGCTCATGTCCTGCCCCATGAATAATTTGCGACCGGCTGGCAGGGCAGTCAGTCATCCACCACATCCCTCTTCTCGGCTTTCTGGAAGCACAACTCTGCTCTGACTGTGGTGGCCCACATTCCTGCGAGCCAAGGGACACATGGTGGAAATGCGTATGTAGCCAGTTGCTTCTTCTGCTGGAAGGACCACAGTCAGACAAGGGCCCCGTCCTCAGAGATGTCTCCTCACCCCACTTCTCTCTCTCTCTCTCTCTCTGTTCTGAAACACCTTGTAGCATTTGCAGAATAAGGCTGGTTTCTAATGTCTTTAGGAAGAGAAGCTAGGGCTGTAGCTCAGGGGGCAGAATGTTTGCCTAGCATGCATGAAGCCTTGTGTTCAGTCTCCAACACACACACACACATGCACGCACACTTCACACACTCATAATTACACACAATCACACACACACACATATATATATACACACTTATATACATTCTCACACACTCACACATACATACTCATAGATACACACGCACACTCACACACATACAATCATACACCCACACATAATACACATTCACACATGCTCTCAGATACACATATACACACACACATACACTCATACACACTCTCACACTTACACATACACATACATTCACACACTCACATATACATACTCATACACACTCATACATATACACAGATACACACACAGACACACTCATACATACACACACTCACACATACATACTGATACATACACAGATACACTCACACACTCACACATAATACACGTTCACACATACACTCAGATATACATACACTCACACACACACACACACACACACACACACACCTTCAGAAGCAGGTCTGACAATCCCCTGAAGAGGCAGCTGAGGAAGTTCTGACCGGACAGCGGGGAACTGCCCATGCCCACGTAGGTTTCCTTTTTCTTCCTTTAAACATGTTTTGAGGTGTTTGTTTTTTCAAGACAGGATTTCTCGGCGTAGCCTTGGTTGTCCTGAAGCTTGCTCCATAGAACACGGAAGCCTTGAACTCAGAGATCTGCCTCCTTCTGCCTCCCAAGATTAAAGGCGTGCGCCAACACCCCCTGGTGGAGATTTTTATTTTATGTAGAAGAGTGTTTTGCCTCCATCTATGTAAATGGGCCTGCCATGTGCTTGCACTATCCACGGAGGCCAGAAGAGGGCGTTGCATCTGCTGGAATTGGAGTTACAGACTGTTGTGAGCAGCTGTATGGGTGCTGGGAATTGAACCCTGGTCCTCTGGATGAGCAGCGGGGGGGGGGGGGTGCTAGTAATGGAGGAGCTGTCTCTCCACCTCCCAGGTTGCTTTCTAAATACTCTGGCACTAAAAGGATCCAAGACTTCTTAGAGCAATGTTTGATCCCAGACCCAGGACAAACACTGTACAAACAACCCCTGGGAAAATGGGGATGTGCCCAGAGACACAGCACAATGGACTCTGTCAAAGAGGAGTTAGCGTCTGAACAGATACGGATATTAACAAATGAGGGTCTGGGAGCCCATTGGGTAAACCCAGTCCATGAGTCTATACTGCTATAAATAAACAAATTAGTGCTTCTGTGTGAGAAGCAGGACATTTTCATAATCTCAAAGCATTTCCCACAAAACGTGTATCATAATTGAAGGGAAGAAGAGTCACTTCACCCTCAAGAAGTCCAGCAGATCAAGATGGCATCACCCGTGATGTGGCACTGAAACTGCACAAGCCATGATAGGATGCCCTAGAAACCCAGCAGACCTCGGTGACACGGAAGATGCCAGTCTGAGGGATATAATGAAGAAAAGATATGTCAGACTAACTCAAACCCAGGGCTGACCTGTACAATAACAAACATACATTCCAAATATGCCAGGTAGGGAGGGATGGGGGGTTGGAGAGATGGCTCAGCAGTTAAGAGCATTGACTGCTCTTCCAAAGGTCCTGAGTTCAAATCCCAGCAACTGCATGGTGGCTCACAACCATCTGTAATGGGATCTGATGCCTTCTTCTTGTGTGTCAGAAGACAGCTACAGTGTACTCACATATAATAATAAATCTTTAGGCCGAAGTGAGCAGGGCTGACCAGAGCAAGCAGAGGCCCTGAGTTCAATTCCCAGCAACCACATGATGGTTTACAACCATCTGTACAGCTACAGTGTACTCATATACATAAGATAAATAAATCTTTAAAAAAAATAAAAAATAAAGGTGAGTGCCACTGTGCCAGGCTGAGAGGCGGGTTTGAGGTTTTTTCTTTTTTTTTTTCCTTTTTTCTTTTTTTTTTTTTGGTTTTTAGAGACAGAGTTTCTCTGTGTAGCCCTGGCTGTCCTGGAACTCACTCTGTAGACCAGGCTGGCCTTGAACTCAGAAATCCTCCTGCCTCTGCCTCCCAAGTGCTGGGATTAAAGGCGTGAGCCACCACTGCCCGGCTCGAGGTTTTTTCATGAGTAACTTTGGGGTTCAAACCGGGTCATTTTTCTGTGTAGGGAGTGTGAGCCCGATAACAAATTGGGCACAGAGTGAAGAGTAGGGAGTTTTATCACTGGCTGAGGTGTAAGATAGGGGACACAAATCAATGTCTTGTCTTGTTGGGGACCAGGACATTATAGAGTATGAGAGAGCTGGGGTGTAGCTCAGGTAGGGGAGAACCTGCCTAGCATACATAAGGTTCTAGGTTCTATCTGAGGATCACATAAGATACGTGGTGGCGTGGTGGTCCAGGCTTATATTCCCAGCACTGGGGACATAGAGGCAGGAAGATCAGGAGTGTACATCATCTTCTACTACATAGTGAGTTTGTGGCTAACCTGGGCTACAGCAGACCCTGTTTCAAAAGAAAAAAGAGGGGCTAGAGAGATGGCTCAGCGGTTAAGAGCACTGACTATTCTTCCTAAGGTCCTGAGTTCAATCCCAGCAACCACATGGTGGCTCACAACCATCGGTAATGAGATCTGATGCCCTCTTCTGGGGTGTCTGAAAACAGCTACAGTGACCTTACATATAATAAATAAATAAATAAATAAATCAAAAGAAAAAAGAGGGTAGGCTGATAGCGGGTAGGATGTTCACTCACTTTGTGGTCAGGTTTTCCGGAAGATGAAGGCCACTGTTTCTTTCCCTATTGTAGTTCTTTCAGATCTTCCTGCCTCTGCCGTTGTCAGTTGGTGGGATTGGAGGTTGGCTTCATGGAACACGGCGGCGGGTGGGGCCGTCACCAAGTTAGAGGTTGTCCCTCTGGCTGCCATCTTAGATCCAGCCAATTGCAGTTAGCTCACCTACAGGGATCTCAGGCTTTTGGGTACCCCGTCCCCAAAGATGAACAAGATTGGAGTAGGGCAGAACTTCAGCGAGGTCACCTAAGCTGTGACAATCGGAGAAGGGTGACCCAAGGCACCACAGAAGCAACCGCAGGGACACACACTTGTCTGCATTGTCTGTCGCACACAAACCCCTGACGCCAGATGTGGGTTTTGTCACACATGCAATAAGCAAGTCTACGATTTGATTCAAAGCTGGCATCATCTGCATGGACATGGTTACAGATCCCACAGGCCGAGAACGCGTCCCTATCTCAGACAAAAGTCCCAAGTCCCATATTGTTGGCTGCACTTCTGACCAATCAGCTGTAGGTTAAGGCTTCCATACCAGCCCCGAAGATTTGATCATTTTCTAGAATGGCTCCCAGAATCCAGTGAACCCTGGATTTATGACTGCTTGGTTAGCTGACAAGGAAAAGAGTGAATGGCCAGAGGGAGAGATGCCCAGGGCAGCAGGTACTGGGAAAGGGGATTGGGGTTTCCATGTCCTCTCCTGGCACATTCCTCTCCGCATCACTACTGAGATGATCACTATCCTGTTCTGTATCCTGGAAGGAAGGCCTTCACGCCTTTCTTGTTCACAGGCTTTTCATGGGTTCAGTAGTGTTTTGTGTTTTTTGTTTATTTTAAAGATTTATTTATTTATGATATGTGAGTTCACTGTAGCTGTCTTCAGACACCAGAAGAGGCAACAGATTCCATGACAGATGGTTGTGAGCCACCATGTGGGTGTCGGTATTCGAACTCAGGACCTTCGGAAGAGAAGTTGGTGTTTTTATCCGCTGAGCCATCTCTCCAGCCCCCTTCAGTAGTGTTTTTTAGTCTCTCACTTCTCAAAGCACAATGAGGCCAAACACCCCATTGTGTGGATCAACTGGACGGGGCCTCTGGACGTTGGTGGCTCTAATGCAGAACAGCTGAAGGCAGAGAAGAGGCAGAGTCAGATGGGGGAGGTAGTCAGATGGGGGAGGACAGCTGTATACAGTCTGGGTACCCCCTTGCTCGGGGAGAGGCTCTTCCAGACTGCAAACCCCTTGAAAGCCCCTTGTTGACTGGAGGCAGCACCCCAGGTCAGCATCCTCATTCCCTTGTGGGCGAAGGTGTGTATGCGCCCCACCAAAGCTGGTCTAGGTGACCCTGAGGCCTTGAGGGAGGAGTAAAAGGTCTCCTCAGCCCCAAGATCTGGCCCAAGCTGGTTGGTGACAGTGGAGATGTGACACCAGAGAGCCTGGTCAGAGCTGGGACATACTCAGTGATTCGGTTCCTGCATAAGAGGGAAGGATAGGGAGTGCCCTGCACTGAGGTAAGAAACCTGTGGACCCCAGGGTGAGTAACAGAGCAGCCTTCAGTGCCGTGGGTGTAAGACCCACCTCCTACGGAGTGATCCACAGACAATCACCTAGAAGGCCTGCTTCATGTCTCTTGTCCTGAAGTCAGAGCCACAGCACATAGGCCTGTGTAGAGCTGAGGGGCACAGGCAAAGGGTGAACGCGGGGATTGGGGGACCCCTTCCAGGGTCCTGATAACAGCTACACACCCTTGCTTTGGGGGCCAGGTGGATGGGGAGGGACCCAGCTGCTCCTGGAGGAGACAAGCCTGTCTTGGAGCTCCGTTCCCAGATTCTGTCAACTTCAAAAGCAATTTTCTTATTGTTGGCGCCTTCGGCTGGAACGGTGTATGGGTAAATTAGCGTCGCGAGCAGGTGGGCACAGTCAATGCCCGTGCAGACCTTCATGTTCTCCCATGGTAAACAAAGATAACCCGGGGACACAGCAGTCTCTTCCGGGCTGCCCCTGCTGGCCCACACCTATACGCCCTCACTCCCCACAAATGAAGGCTTCTCTGTGGAAGAGACCTGGATCCCTCCCCCAGCTCAGGATGGTATGGACGGCTCTATCTCAAATGGAGACCTGGCTCACCTGCCCCGCCCTGCAGACTCAGTGTGGATCCTTCTCGCCATCCCTAAGCCCCTCAGCCACTGCCCTGTCATAAGAAGTCCTGAATACTGCAATTGCTGTGATTATCTTGGGCCTCCTGGGGCCTCGGGGCCTGGCTGGCTCCCCAACCTCCACACCCACTGTATCTACCACTCCAGGGCCCGGGAACCGGAGGCCAGAGGCATCCATGATCCCTGCTCGCTGCGCAGCGGGAACTTCTGAGGCTGGGCTCAGGGGCTGCCCCCTCCCACCATGTTTCATTTAAACCTGTAAGGAGGAAGGGTCCTATCCTAACAGACATCCAGATGGGGTGCCCCGTGGCATGTCAGAGAATAAGATCCCGCCCGCTGCCAGTCTCCAGGGTCCTCACGCGCTGACCACGAACGTGCTGAATGATCTCATTTCTCCCCCCCATCTCCAGGCCTGTAAGACAGGCAGGCACTCTGGCTGGGCTCGACAGTGACAGTCACAGTGCTCCTTTCATGGACCCTCGAAGACAGGAACTCAGCCCCTCTCTCCCTTTCCCTTCAGTGCAAGGGATGGGGCGGGCAGTGGGGAGAACTGAAGCCAGGGCTGAGGTGAGCCAGGTAAGCACAGAGCAACATGTCCAGCCCGGGTCAGAGGATGGAGTGAGTCCCTGGCAAGAGGTCAGGAGTCAGGGCACCGGCAGAGTCCTTTTACCCTGTTCACAATGGTGCCACGCTGCCTGCCCTCAGCCAGCAGAGGACCCCACCACCACCACGCATCTCCAACCCTACATACAGCGGGTTCTGGAAGTCTTCCTCCCAAGAAGTCTGTCCCTCTCTCTGCAGCCCATAGCCACCACCCTCAGGGGCTGTGTTATTGATTTCCAGGACTTCCAGCTGCCTGCTGCCCCTCTGCTCCCTCCGTCCAGTCTGTCACCAGACAGCTGTCTTCACATCCAGGCCCACGGCCAACAAAATTGCATGGTAAGTTCTCAAGTAGAGCAGGGTGACACACACCTAGAATCCCAGCACTTGGGAGGTGGAAGTAATGGGGTCAGAAGTTCAGGGCTGACCTCAGTGTGGTGATGTGAAGGAGAATGGCCCCGTGAAGAGTCAGTCCAGGTGAGAGAGACAGCCTGTCTTGTACTGGCTTACAACTCGACACAGGCTGGAGTTACCACAGAGAAAGGAGCTTCATTTGGGGAAATGCCTCCATGAGATCCAGCTGTGGGGCATTTTCTCAATTAGTGATCAAGGGGAAAAGGCCCCTTGTGGGTGGTGCCATCCCTGGGCTGGGAGTCCTGGGTTCTATAAGAAAGCAAGCTAAGAGCCGGGCAGTGGCACACACCTTTAATCCCAGCACTTGGGAGGCAGAGACAGACAGATTTCTGAGTTCGAGGCCAGCCTGGTCTACAGAGTGAGTCCAGGACAGCCAGGGCTACACAGAGAAACCCTATCTTGAAAAACAAAAAACAAAAAACAAAAAAAAACCCAAAACCCTAAACAAACTAAACAAGCAAAAGTGAAATAAAATAAAGACAACATGACTGACAGGTTAATGCTAGCACTTAGGAGGCAAGGTCAGGTTGGTCTCCTGTGAGTTCCAGGCCAGCCAGGGCTACATAGAGCTCCCATGTCAAACAAAACAAAACAAACTAACAACATAACAATAGCACAAAAAACTGGAAAGGCACGAAGCTGAATGAGGCCATTAAATTTCTGGGATCCATATCGTTTGCTGCGGGCTTATCCATGCTGAGGTGCTCCCGGGGCCAAGGAATCCCAAGCATCAGTTTTGAAGGAAAATTAAACAGAAAGAAAGAATCACAACTCAGGACCTGAATGAACCTGCTGATGAGAGGGATCTCCATCCCCAGGCTCCCGGAAATAAGCTTCATCTCCTAGGCCCAGGTCAAGAAAGAGAAGCCCTCTTAGGCCCTTGAGATGTTCAGGCCTTCAGAAGTAACCCTGTTGACTCCACTCACAACAAACTTCCAGCAATTGGGATGGGTATGTAGTGCCTCAGACTGGCCAGTTCTTTGTGAACTGGCCTGTAATAAGACACCACCCATGGCTCCCCACCTGCAGACACAGACGCCTCAAGGGTCCCTGGTTTCAGTGTGAGGTTTTAAAACTTTCCACAGCTTATAGATCTAAAGGCAAAGGAGAGATATACTAGTCTTACCCTTAGGAGAGGAAGCCGAGGGGAATGGAGGACAATTTGCTTACTGTGAGACTTAGCTGAGAGGCCATCAGGGATCATTTCCTGACCTGTTCCTTGTGCCACTCAGGACTTTATCCATTCCCTGGGGCATGAAGGAAATGGGAGGTCCCTTCTAGAGCCCCAGGGTTTAGGGGAAAGGTCTGGTAAGGCCTTCTCCCACCTGCAGCCAACCCTCTGCAGGAGGAGAGGAGGTTCCTAGTGTTATCCATCTCCCTCCCGCCCCAGGTAGAAGGGTCGGCAGTTATCCCTCAAGGTGTGAACCCAACCTGTTCCCAGGGAAACAGTCTCCTGAGTGGCAGAGGTGAGAATGGTTATAGCTGAGAACCACTCCGCAACGGGGTAGGGGAGCTTTCTTGGAAGGGAGAAAGGCCTAATGTTCAATTCCTGAACCCTGAAGCCTGGCCCCTTTGGTGAGTCTGAGTTCTTAGCACCACATGGTGGTACTGACAAGGGAGGGAGGGGCAGATTTGGTTTAGGAGTCCAGATAGGTAGCTACATTTAGAAATAAAAGCTCAATAGCCAGCTGGGTGAGGTAGCTCATGCCATTAATCCTGCACTCAGTGGGCAGAGGCAGGTGAATCTCTACGAGTTCTAGGCCAGCCTGGTCTACAAAGTGAGTTCCAGGATGGCCAGGGTAGAGCTGTTACACAAAGAAACTCTGTCTTTTTTTTTTTTTAATTTATTCATTTTATTTATATGAGTACACTGTAGCTGTCTTCAAACACCCCAGAAGACATCGGATCCCATTACAGATGGTTGGGAGCCACCATGTGGTTGCTGGGAATTGAACTCAGGACCTCTGGAAGAGCAGTCAGTGCTCTTAACTGCTGAGCCATCTCTCCAGCCCCAAGAAACTGTCTTTAAATAATTAAAAAAAATTAAAATAAATAAATAAATAAAATGAAATAGTCAAAAGTCAAGAAGGGAAGCTGTAATCCCAGCACCCAGAAGGCTGAGGCAGAAGGATAATGAGTTGAGATCCTGTCTTTAAAAATGGAAAATAGGGCTGGAGAGATAGCTCAGTGGTTAAGAGCCCTGACTGCTCTTCCGAAGGTCATGAGTTCAAATCCCAGCAACCACACGGTGGCTCACAACCATCAGATAATAAGATCTGACGCCCTCTTCTGGTGTGTCTGAAGACAGCTGCAGTGTACTTACACATAATAATAAATAAATCTTAAAACAAATAAATAAAAATGGAAAATAAGCCGGGCAGTGGTGGCGCACGCCTTTAATCCCAGCACTTGGGAGGCGGAGGCAGGAGGATTTCTGAGTTCGAGGCCAGCCTGGTCTACAAAGTGAGTTCCAGGACAGCCAGGGCTACACAGAGAAACCCTGTCTCGAAAAACCAAAAAAAAAAAAAAAAAAATGGAAAATAAGTAAATATGAATCGAATTCATAAAAATACAAGATTGTCAAATTTAATTCAGATGAGTCATGAGTGTTTTTTGATTTGCTTCGAGTAGAACGGGATGTGCTTATCGCCTCAGTTTCCCTGTCTGTGCAGTGGGTGGAGCTATGCTCTCATCTCAGGCTCACGGGAGTGGGGGGGCGGGAGGGAGGGATTGCTGCCCTGTTTGATTACAAAGTGGATTAAAAGTCTCGATCACTCGATACAAGTAACCCTATCCTGTGCACAGATAGTTTCGGTGAGAAGCAGCCTCTGCTGGCCTCTCACCAGCCTCTGAACAGCCGCCCCCGCCCCAACAGAATGAGCTGTAAAGGAAAGAACCCAAGGTAATAGGCTCTGCCCTGAAGCCTCCGCTCTACTCCTAGGAAGACCCACTGAGCAATGGTTCCTAGTCTCTGCGGAAAGGCGCTGTAACTGGCAGACTTGATGCTACAGGGTCGCAGGCAGGGACCAGAGCCCGTGAGCACCCAGACCCACTCACGCTGGGCCTCCCTGGGAGAGCCTGTGTTTCTCTGACTGCAAGAGGATCCCATGCCACATCAGCTTAGATGCCGTCTGTGGCTAACATCCAGTCCCCTGACACGCCATGGGCGTCCAGGGGGAGGACAAGTGTGAGCTGACCCCTGAAGAGTGACTGGGAAAGCTAGTGTCACTATGTCCCTTGTGTCACACATCCCTCAGCTCAGAAAATTAGCCACCACCTCCACGTTAGGTGTGATTGGGTGTGGTTCAGAGTGGCTTTGTACTTCTCCTGGGGTAGGGGTGGGCATGAATTCTTTTCTTGTGAATGGCTTTCTTTCTTTCTTTACTTGGGGGTGGGGTGGGGGGAGGGTTGGTTTTTCCCGAGACAGGGTTTCTCTGTATAGCCCTGGCTGTCCTGGAGCTTACTCTGTAGACCAGGCTGACCTCGAACTCAGAGAACTGCCTGCCTCTGACTGTGGAGTGCTTCGTTCGAGTGCTGGGATAAAGCGGTGGGTGAGATACCACTGCTTGGGAGAATAGCTTTTTTCCCATGGTCTTTCACTATGGGATGGGTTCTTGCAGCTCTTCTGGGAGGGAGGCATCAAGCTAGAAAAGTGATGAATGAAATATGCCTTATTTATTTATTTATTTATTTTTTCGAGACAGCGTTTCTCTGTGTAGCCCTGGCTGTCCTGGAACTCACTCTGTAGACCAGGCTGGCCTCCAACTCAGAAATCCACCTGCCTCTGCCTCCCAAGTGTTTGGATTAAAGGTGTGTGCCACCACTGCCTGGCAAAATATATCTTAATAGCTTTTAGGAGGTTGGGCATTAGTGGAGTAGCACACCCTCCTTGTCTGTCTCTCCTCTTCTCAGGGGTGGCAGGGACCCATAATGCTGACATCCAGGCCCCTGTGACCTCAGCCAGGTCAGTTACAAACTCCTGTATCACAGAGGGCTTTGTGATGTCTGAAGGGATGGGCCATCTCTGGCTGTTATCCTTTGCAGTAGAGAACCTCTGACTGAGGCTGATGCTGGATTTGAAGACATGCTCCAGGAAAAGGGTTTGGAATCCACTGTTTTGTGACCAGCAGGTACCACCAGCGCAGTCAGACAGGTAGGCCAAGCAGAGACTATGGAGAGTTCAGAGGCTCTGGCTACCTAACTGCCCACCTACAAGCCCTAGGGAGCCCACTCTTTCAGCCATGTGTGGTAGACAAAGGGTTGCTATGGAATTCAACTGGATCCTGTTCCTACTCCTTCCTAGATGAGCGGCCAAGTTATTAGACCTTTTAAGTCCCTGTAGGATGGTTCTAACAACACACGCACCTAGATGTGATGAAAAGCAGGTAAACCCAGAGAGTAAGCAATTTCTCTCATCCTGGGGTTTGGTTTGTTTGTTTTTCTGAGACAGGGTTTCTCTGTATAGCCCTGGCTGTCCTTGAACTCGATTTGAAGACCAGGCTGGCCTTGAACTCAGAGATCCATCTACCTCTGCCTCCTGATTGCTGAGATTTAAAGGTTTGTGTGCCACCGCCGCTAGGTGTTTGGTTTTGAGACAGGGTTTCTCTATATAGCCTTGCTCTCTACAAACTCCCTATATAGACCAGGCTGGCTTTGAACTCACAGAGATCTTCCTGCCTCTGCCTCTGCCTCTGGAGTGCTGGGATTAAAAGCATGCACCTCCTGGAGTCTGAATTTCAATCAGGGAAGTAGAAGGTGCGGTGAGTAGGAACAAGGTCTTTGGGTGGGACAGCTTGGGTTTCCAGCTTCAAGGCTAAGGGCTACTGGAAAGGTAACAGGATGCTAAGTGTTATTACATGAGTAGAATAGTTCTAAGTGGGGTCAGTGAGAACTTGTTGGGGCTTGCTCAGAGCCAGGGTCAAATGTTCCTTCTTACTGTTTGAATCTGGAATGTCCCCCACAGGTTCCTGTGTTTGTCCTGGTCCCCAGCTGGTAAGATGTGAGCCACTGGGTGTAGGCCTGGAAGGCCACCTGCCTCTGGCTCCAATTTGAGCTCTCTGCTTCCTGTTCACTCCAGGCACAAGTTCCCACTGCCCTGGGGCTGCTCTGTAACGCCATCCCTGCCATTGTGGACTGCGTCCCTGTAAACCATGAGCCAAAATAAACCTTACCTTCCTCAAGTGGTTTCTGTGTTTTGTCACAATGAGAAACAGAATTAATACCCCTGCTGGTGAGACCTGTCGAATCCCTCAGCCCAGAGAGAGGATCTGGGGCTCAGATGAGTCTCCTCCTCAGGGACAAGTGGCAAAAGCAGAAACACAAGGAACTCTGGTTCAAGCCTCAGATCTGCCACTCACAAGCCCTGGGACTCAGACAAATCGTTGAGCCTTCCCAGCCTTCCTTCCTTTCAGCTGAGACCTTGAGAAGCAGATGCAATGGCCCATGGGGAAGCTCTTCATGAACAGAAAAGGAACATTTATCGAAATGGAATGGAGGAAGGAAGCCCCCCGAGGGCTGAGCTCCTTCTTCCTGCTGCCTTCTGAGGGAGCTTGGAAAGTGAGTGATTGCTCAGGTCTGACCGCGCGTCCAGCCACGAGTGTCAGGTCTTCCTGACTCCCGAGAGCTAGAGCTGAGGAACATTAAAACTACTTAAGCCAAGCACAGGTCACACTTATAATCACAGCACTTGGGAGATGAGGCAGGAGGATTGCTCCAAGTTTGAGGTCAGCCTAAGCTACATAGTAAGTTCCTGGACCGTTCTCTCCCTCCATCTTGCTATGGGTTCCAGAGACTGATCTTAGGTGGCCAGGCTTACGCTACTAAGCTTTCCAGGGGCCATGTTTTGGTAGCTCCCCCCTCCCCCCCCGCCCTCCCCCGCATATACAAGCCATCCCTCTGGCTCTACATCCTGGTTTTGTTTAATGCTGCCTGGACTGGCCAAGGACTTACCTTGAGATTCACCTGCCTCTGCTTCCCGAATGAGAACCTAGCCTGGAACAATCAGAGAAAACGTACTAGGCCAAGGAGATGCCGCTGGAGAGAGGCCAGCTGAAATCTACTTTGAAGTAGGACAAGTGACTCAAAAGTCACACCTACCCCAAGGTAGGCGGAGCAACCCCGGGATGAGACCCACAGAAAGCTACTCCACCTGCCACCCTCTCCACCTTCCCAACCCTGCAGAAACTGGGGGGTGGCGAAGCTGGATGCTGCCTAGCAACAATGTTTCCACGAAGGCTGCTGGAATTTGTAAAGCAGGGGTTTCTCGGATTTAGAGAGACTGCAGAGGGGAGACTCAGAGCCGGGAGGGACCAAGACTGCCGGCTGCCTGCCGGCTTTTGACATGTGTGCTTGGAGGGTTAGCATATGGCCAGTAATGACCAGCTGTTCTCTGCTGGTTCCAGATGGAATCGCTGAAAAACGAGCCTCTTGGATAGCAAGAAAGATTTAGGTGGTGCATAGTGATGAACTTTCCGAGAAAGTTTTTGAAACCATTGGAGATGTGTGCATGCACTTCTATGTAGGTACACGTGAGCCTGTTCCCAAAGCAAAGGGTCTCTGTAGTATGCTAGGAAAGATAAGCCTTGCTCTGAAATGAGCTTGGTTGGTTCTCTCTGGGCTGGGGACAGAAAGCTGGACCCAGGCCCTTCCTCTAGGTATTCTGAGGGCAATTAGCTAGCTGGCCCATCAGGAAGACCCCCAAACCAGAGGTCTGTGGAGCCAGATGGATACTTACTGCCAATCTCCTCACAGACGGCGGAGTTCTGCACTCTCCTCACCATTAGAGCAGAAAAGACCATCCATCAGCATGGTGGGGGCTGGTGATGTCAAGGCCACAGGCCTCCACTGCAGAGGAAGCCTGCAGACCCCCTCCAAGATGCTAAATCATTCATGGGGCAGAGAGGCTGGGTGGTAGGAGATTGCTGCTGAAGAAACACTTTAGGGACTTGTGGAAATCAATTTCTTAAAGAGACCCCATCAGCTAGCTAGAGGCTTGGGGCTGAGCCTCCAATGTGTGGCAGACACAATGAAGTGAGGCGGACAGTTCCCCAGCTCGAAGGAGGAGAATGCAAGTGAGCCCAGGACGTGGGCCCAAGGAAAGGCAGCTTCTATTGCCCTATGAGAAGCAAGGGGGAGAGCCTCCAGCCCAGCCTCCCTCTGTCACTTGCATGGGGTTTTGGGGTCAAACCCACAAAGGCTCCACAGGTAAGATTGAGCTCTAGGGTGGGTTGTCCCCACTGACTGACTCTGCTGAGTTTGCTGGTCCTTCAGTGGCAGCCCCCCCTCCATCCTCAGCCATGCGACTGCTGGAAGTTTCCAGAGACATCTGGTCTGTCTGACATGGTAGGTTTCTTCAACATGTGTCCTCATATCTGTAGGACAATGTGAGCTTGAAGGCCCACACAGTCTCTGGCGTGTGATAGAATTCAAGGACTGGACGATTCAGCTCCTGGGAGGCTGTGGTAATTCAATGACTAGACGTCTGTCTATTGTTCCATATCGTGTGGCACACAGAGGGAGACTCACTCCTCTGAGCCTCAGTTTCCCCATTTGAGAAATAGGCAGGATGCCTCCCTCTTCTCAGAGGGGACAGAGGGAACCTACATGTGAACAAGTACGTCCAAGAATCCCCTCAAGGTCAGGCCCTGCCTTATCAGTGTCTTCACAGCCCAGCCCCTGTAGCCCAGCTGTCTACTCCAAGGCTACAACACAGCTCTTCAATGTGTCTTGGAAAAGGAAGCTGGATGGGGGGAAGGGCTGAAGGAAAACCAGATCTGATTCCAGGACTTTCTTCCAGCTCCCAGTTTGCAGATGTGGAACCTGTCCATAGCCCATGCCTAGGACAATGGAGACTACAAAGAAAAATAAAAGCACCTGTATGTGTGTGGGGGCTGGGGGGGATGCCCCCCTTAGCAGTCCCTTGAAATGACAAGTCCCAGGCTGAGGTCCTGCCAGCTAAAGGCCACCATGGAGAAACAGACCAGGGGTGTGAGCTCTGTCTTCTCTCAACTGCTGTGGAATCCCGGGTCCGCTCTTGGTAACTCCCCTGTTACCCTTCCCTATCATTCAAACACAGACTCAGGGATAGATAACCTTTCCGAGGCCAGGAAGGGCAGATGGGTGTGGCCCTTCCCGTTGGAGTTTTATCCCTAAGGGTTTGAGATAAAGGGCTGTGGAGGTTATTTGCCTCCTACACTAACTTACCCAGGAGTCTGAAGCCAGGCTCCCATCACATTGAGCTCCTAGCAGTGTGAGGTCCTTGCCGCAGAGCAAAGACGGCTACCTCCCTCTGGGCAGAGCTGACAGCTGCTGAGGGAGGCACCGGCCTGTCTCAGTGGGTCCACGGAGGGCCGGGAGGGTCGGCCAATGTTTCTGCCACGACCGTTGGCACCCACCATTGAGAGGTTCCCTTTCTTAGTGGAAGTTGGTGAGCAGAGCAAAGTGATCTCAGCGCTTCAGAAATTCTTGACGCCCATGCTGAGCAGTTTGCTCCAACACACAGACTGATGCCTCTCTTCCTCGTCGCTCCCAGTGATTTCTCATACCCTTCTTCCTGGGAGGCCCCGCGTAGTCCCTGGGGCTAAAGAGGATATGGACCTACAGCCAGGGCACTATGATAATCTTTCTATGCAGTCCATCCTCAGGGATGTCCCCAGAAAAAAATCTCTGCAGTTCCTGGGGTGGCTCCCTCAAGAAAGGCCCTAGGACTTCCCTAGGGAACCCTTGGAGTCCTTTAATCTCTCCTTCCGGAGTTCTCTAAGGAACTTGCTCCCCCTCCCAGAGGGAAGATCCCTGGGCTCGTGTTCCAAGACCTGGACACTGGTATCCACTCTGCCTGCAATTACAGGCCTACCTGGGCCTCGGGTCATTCATCTGTAAAAACAAAGAGAGCAATAACATCGACATTGAACGACGACACAACTCCCAGGCAGCTCCAGCACAAAAGAGGGGACCTCTGCACCTTCGCCCTCGCGGAGCCCTGGAAGCCTGAGGGGCTGCGACTGGGAGAGACATCGAGTCTCTCCCAGAGACTCGCACCACGAACACGCCAAGTTGGAAACAACAGAGTTTGGTCGTGGGGGAGTGCGAGGCACCAAGTTGCGCACAGAAAAGTGAGCCGAGCCCCCGACCCGGGAAATGAGGGACTCATTCACACCAAGGAGAGCATTGGCAGTCTCAGACAACCTCATCTCCTAGAATGCATGTGACTGGGAGCCAAAAGCAAAACAAACGAAGTCAACAAAACAGTCCGCTGAAAATGCGCTTTGCCTTAAAAAAAAAGTACTTTAGAAAAGTATCGTCTAATTCGATGTTCACAATAGTCGTCTGATTTGGGCAAGCTCCCATTTCACAGACTGAGAAACTCAGAAAATGGAGGACCCCCCCCCTTTGGAGTGGGGGAGGGTGCAGGGCTTCAAAAGAGTTCTTGGCAGGCCTGCCTGGAATTTGTGGTGATCCTCCTGCCTCTGCTTCCCAAGTGCTGTGATTATAGGTATGAGCCAGCATGCCATGTCCAAATATATGTTAACTGATTCATAAATACTGCAGATTATATATATATATGTATATATATATACATATATATGTATGTATATATATATATATATATATAGAGAGAGAGAGAGAGAGATTTTTTTTTTTCGAGATAGAGTTTCTCTGTATAGCCCTGGCTGTCCTGGAACTCACTCTGTAGACCAGGCTGGCCTCAAACTCAGAAATCTGCCTGTCTCTGTCTCTCAAGTGCTGGCATTAAAGGCGTGCGCCACCACTGCCTGGCCAGATTATTTTTAATTCGGGACATTTAAGAGCTAACTCTTCTAAAGGTTCCAATATGAAAAAAAAATGCATTTGCATGGTTTGGAGGCAAATTATTCAGCACAATTAAATTGTGCTTTTGATCCCTGCATTCAGCATACAGAGGCAGGTGGATCTCTGTGAGTTCCAGGATAGCCAGGGATACACAGAGAAACCTTATCTTGAAAACAAACAAACAAAAAACAGAAACAAAACAAAAATTCTGCTTTGGCTTTAGGAAGTGAAACCTGGAACAGAGCCAAAGCATTATCTAGGTCATCGACCTTTGGATAATCTGTTGAGGGCTGAGAGGGGGGCAATCCCCAAGAACTGCAAACAGTAACTGCCTCAGGGGTTCTGAGCCTTGGACCCCGGTATTCTGAACTTGATCTATCTCAGGTATGCTTCCCTTCTCTAGGTGTAGTGGATGCTAAAGGGTCGCCGGGAGGGAGTGGGAGTGTGTGTGTGTGTCAGTCATGTAAGTCCTTTCCGGGTGTGTGTGTGTGAGCTCCAACCCCCGGCTGAGCAACGTAGTGAGATGTCCCTCTGCAGGGCCAAGCACCTTCAGTTGCACATCCTCCCCATTTCGGAAACAGGTACGGAGGTTTTCCAGTCTATTTTACCTACAAGGCAACCGGCTAAAGGCGGTCTTCTTTCCTCCCCCGGCCTTGGTCTGTGCTGTCTCCGATTAGAAATTCTTTGGGAAGGATGCTCAAGACTCTATAAAACGGAGATGGAGTCCAGGCAGGCAGTACAGACAGAGGGAGGAAAGAGACCCGAGCTACGAAGCCACGAGGTCCCCTAGCTTCTCTCCCATCCCCCACCCCTTGTTCGGGGTGATGGTTCCGGGACGGTAACTGTTCAGAGAGCTACAGCAGCCTCAGTCCGATGGTCTGCAACTGGATTCTCGGGTGCCACTCCTCCAAGACCGCAAAACAGGTTGGATTAAAAACAGAAACAAAAACAAAAACAACAGCCAGGCAGTGGTGGCGCACACCTTTAATCCCAGCACTTGGGAGGCAAAGGCAGGTGGATTTCTGAGTTCGAGGCCAGTCTGGTCTACAGAGTGAGTTTTAAGACAGCCAGGGCTACACAGAGAAACCCTGTCTCGGAAAAACAAAACAAATAAACAAAAAACCAACCTACCCCCCCCACAACTTTTGAGTTTCCTTTGTAATTAAAAGGTCATAGATAGGCAACACAATTCACTTGGCACAGTCTAGAAAACACACAAGAAAAATCACAAAAACACCAAGGAAAAACGTTAAAATTCTTTCATTTTCTTTAGAACACAAAAAGGTGACGTTAAAACACCCCAACCCCGTTCATAATTTTTTTTTCACAAACAGGAACCGATGCATTTTTCATTGAATGCCCAGATAATTCCCAAGATATGGTCACATATCTATCCTATTTAGCTAATTTAAATGAATCAGCTAAATAGGATAGATGATTAATTTATCGGGCAACAAGAACTCGATATGCATTCCAGGCTGGCCTTAACCTGGGATCCTCTCGCTGCAGCCGCCCTGAGGCTGAGTCTACAGGTGTGCACCTCCAGCCCGGCTTCAGGTTTTGAGAGCTATGTGGATTCCTAGGAGGATCTCCTTCCATTTGTGGGCGTGTTTCATTCTTTCTAGCCGGGCACCTCCGCTTTCCGCAGCTGGAGTATTTTTCCTGAGCTCCCGCAGAGACTCACAGCATTCTGCAGCCTCTTGGAGAGAAATGCTCAGAGACACAAACCCAGCCCTTGGAGGCAGCAAGTTGTGTTTTGAACAGCCCTTTGAGAGTCCATCCAGGAGCATCTAGATTCTACTGTAAAGCCCCACCCTTAGAGCTGGGGCCGGTACTGGGCCGACACAGTAAGCCCGTATCCCCATGAATAGCCCCGTGGAAAAAGGGGAAGGAGATTTCCAAGGGGTCTGAGATACCACGGCAGAACCAGGGTGCAGGGTCTCGCAAGAGGTAGGATTCAGGCTATCCATTTTTGCAAATGGGAAAACCAAAGCTCATAGAGGTGAAGAGAATCTGGAAACCGTGCATTCATATGATAAGCAGAACACAGCCGCTTTGAACATTCCAGAAAGACATAAAAGAAAAACAAAACAAAACAAAACAACCAAAAAACCACGGCTGGAGCACAGGACCGAACTGAAAGCACGAGGCCCCGACTGTTCCTACGAGGCCAAGAAGTGGGTGGAACTACCTTCAGCGGTTTGCTTGAGGGACTGGTAGCCCGCACAGCAACCCTATCCCCGAGGCTGATGCATATTAGTGGAAAGGGAGATGGAACCTGAGGATTAACTCTTCACTCAACATTTTCGGCACAACTGGGGCCACCACAGGGGAGGGGGGAGGGGTTGGAATTAGGTAAATTGCAAGGGGCAGCGGTTGGGAAAGAATAATGGACATGCTCAGAGATGCCAGGAGCGCTAAGTTGCGTGCCCTGGCACAGGGCGGACTGGCCTCTCAGTACCCCACTAGCCTAAGGCTCTGAGGTCCAAGAGCCCAAGCATAAGATCTTGTAGGTGGGGGGGCGGTAAGTAAGGCCCTTCCTAAACCGTGATCTAGGGTCAGGAAACAAAACTACATATCTCTAACAGCACGACTCTGGCCCGAGTGGGTCGTTGGCCGCTGGAAGGGAGGGATCTCTGTAGGTGGGGATTGCCGCAGCTCGTAGGCAGACGCTGGACCTGTTGGAGGAAGGGTAGGATACTTGCATGCAGCCGTGGGTACACTCGGCGGGCCAGCAAAGTGACGACCTGGGTTCGTCCGAGCTCTTCTCCGACCAGAGCCCGGAGCTGTAAGCGATCTGGGATATCGGGTCCCTGGGGACCGCCCCCTCACCACTCCGGCCCAGCTCCAGTTACTGGCCGAGCCTGCTACCTAAAATATGTATGAGGACCTTGCGGGTGCAATTTCACGGCCCCTCCTAGAGTGAGGCTGGGGGGTCTCAGGGTGAGAAGGGAGCTGCGGGGGCAGCAAGCGACGCTGGCTCTTGGGCGGGGGCCGTCTCGACTTTCAACAGAGCATTTAAGAAAGGTGGAAACCGGATCCATCTCACCCGCGCCCCCGCCCTTCGAGTCCCGACGGCGGGACCCCGCAGCCGAGCGGCTAGCTTTCCGTTCTGCGGTGTCTGGTTCTCGACAGCAGGTGAATGGGCTCGGGCGAGGCGCGGGGGGCGGGGCGCACGCTATAAAGGGGCGCGGCAGGACGAGGGGGCCACTCGCAGCCGGTGTGGCCTGCGCGTCCGGGCACACAGCGCTGTGACCGCCTGATGCCGTACAGGCCTAGGGACCAGGTAGGGCGAGAGTGGAGATGCCGGCCGGCAGAGAGCTTCAGGGCCACAGGGATGGAAGGGAAGGAGGCGGGACAGGGAGGGTTAATGTGGAGTCACCACACCCCCCTGAGGTCTGTCGGGTCGTGCCCTGCTCCTCCCGTTCGGTTCTGGTGCATCACGTCCCATCCCCAACTGTGCTGGGAGAGGGACAAGCAGGTCCTGGCCTTCCTGCCTCGGGGTGGGTCTTGCCTCCGGAGCCATCTGTCTGCAATATCCATGGCTGAAGCAGGTCTTGCCCAGGATCCGAGTATATAGAAGGGTTCGTATCTGCAGCGTCATTCTCGGACCCTGGCAGACAGCTGGGGAGGGAGGAATCTAGGGGCTTGGTTCCCCTAATCCATTTCCTTCGCTTGGGCTCAAGGCTTTCAGTCTCAGCGCAAGGGCCCTTTAGTTCGGTGGGAACGTCAGCTAAACCCCACCCCACCCCCACGCTCGGTTTTAGAGGCTTCTAGGCGGTCAGACCTGCCCGGATTCATTGGGAGAACTAGGAGCTAAAAGGGAGGAAGGCGGATTAACGTTTTATTTTAATCTGGTTTTGAACTGTGGTTGCCGTCTGGGGCAGCCGGGCGCGGCAGGGAATGGGAGGGCGCCCAAAGCAGGGGAGGGGGATGAGGGCACTCTCTGGTCTCAGGATGCTAGGGGAGAAGGAAGAGGCCACTTCACCCGGGACAGCTAGGGTGTAGGCTAACTCGGCCTCTCCCCAAAGGCTCCGGAGTGGCATCCTAGCTAAGAACCTTCGGAGGGATCTAATCCCGGTCCTCGCCCCAGATGGCCCCGCCCCCTCCCCGGGGAGCCACTGCGGCAGTGGAGGGGAAGGAAGGGAGATGGGAAGGGGTCTGGGGGGTCCCTTCCCCTCCCCCTTCCGGGACAGGCGGTCTTTGTTCCCTGCGGCGGCGGCGGCGGCCAGACACCTGTGAGGCTTCAGGGCTAGGCAAAGGTGGGTTAGGACGAGTGGGAGCCTCCGGTGCCCACTCCAACTCTGTACCCTTCGGCCGGGGTGCTCCCACCGAGGCGGGACAGCCTGTGGCCAGCTCTCCGGCTGCAGAGAACCGTCCAGTGTGGTCCCACAGTACTCCTGGCCTCCAAACGCACTTCCCCTCCCCCAGCCCAGAGTCGGATTTCCAAGTTTGCTGGGCTACACACACCTTGACTAGCAAGGGGTTCAAAGGGAGGTGGGGTGGTAGGGCATCGGGGCGCACTTCGTGCGGCGGCACCCCGGCTCCGAGGTAGGAAGCTAGAACAGAAAGTGGGCAGCGGGACCCCTTGGGGGCCAAACCCAGCTGGGTTGGGCGAACAGGCGGGGCTCGCGACGTATCCGCAGTCCCGGTCGGGCGTGCCCTGCGACGCGCACCAACCGGAGCAACATTCAAGGTGAATCATCTTCGGTCCGCCTCCCGTCCCTCCCCCGCCTCACAGCACCTGAGCCAATGGCGCGGCGCGGGGGGCGGGCGGGGCGCCGGGGGCGGTAAAACCCTCCCGGAGTCATTATCTCTGCACTCCGTCGAGCCCCCGGGTCTCGGCGCCGGAGCCCGCCAGCCTCCTTCCTTGAACACGGTCGTCACACCTGGTGCGCCCCGTTCGTCTGCCTCTGGGGCCCGGGGACCATCCCGTCCTACCCCGCCTGCTGCGTGGATGAGGCTCCTCCTCAGGTGGCTCGGCTGGGGCCTTCCCCTGCAGACCTGTCACCCGACACCCAGGAAGCGCGCGGCCCCATCCCGGCTCCTCTTTGTTCCCCCGCTGGGCTCCGCGCTCCGGCGCCGCCTCCTCCCGCCAGGGTCCTGAAGATTTGGGGCGCCGCCCTCGGCCCAACCTGAGCGCGCCTCAGGTTCCGTCCATTGGGCCCGCTCCAGACGAGGGCCCCTTTTTTGCCCAGTTCCTCGGGTGTGGACTCGGAGCGGAGCTGGGAGGCGGCGGTGCGCCCAGCCCGGAGCCGGCGCAGGTGAGTGTGCGGGGCGGGGCCGGGCGGAGCCAGTGCGGGGCCGGGGCGAAGGTGGAGCGGTCGCCCGAGGGCCAGCAGTGCTAGCACCCAGTTTTGTGGGCGGCCGGAGGGGCAAGTAGAGGCTACGTCGTGGCTGTGGCCTTCGGGGATGACGCGGCACTGTGAATTCCTGACTTCCTTGGCCTTTTGGCGGGGATGCCGACGAGGTGCCGGGGGGAGGGGGACGGGGCCCTCAGTACCATGTGCTCCGCATCCAGTGCGGTTCCCGGGGCGGGGAGAAGGCGGGGGTCATTTTGAGCCCAGATTGGGTTTGGCTCGGTGCCTGGGGCTGCCCGCCCTAATGTCGCCTCCCGGAGGAATTCGGTTGGGGTCCCGGGAGTTTCGCCGCCCTGTTGGGCCTGGGAGGAAGTGCAAGGCCGGGAGGCTGGCCGCGACGCGGGCTTGGGGAGCGTTCCTGCCACGAGCTGGTTTCTCCAGCCCCTTCTCAGGGTTTCGCTGCAGGTTGGTTATCGCTTCCGTGGCCCGGAGGCTGCCCCGCCCAGTCCCCTGGGAAAAACTGGTCCCAGACCTCAGCTTGCCTTCCTTCTGCATCCTCTAGCCTGGAGCAAGCGGATACCAGTTCTGAGTCGAAACCAATTCGGTTTGTAAGGGCTGCTCCCAGGTCCCCAGAATCCTGCTCCTGGAACACGTCTTGGATATTTTACTAGTCGGTGTATCCAATAGTTATGGGCAGTGACGATGCAGCCCTACAGGCTGAGCCCTTCCTTTCTCTTCCTTTATCCTTGGCATCCCTGCACTAAGTAGAAAGATCTACCAGTGCAAGGGACACAATTCTGATTAGGAGATTAGGGACAGAGATGAGGGTGGGGGGCTGCCCTATTGGGCGCTGTCTCTGTCAGAGTTAGAACCGGGCCTTCTAGGTTTCCTGTTGGCTTTGCTAACCTCCGGAGGACTAAGGGTCCAATTTTCACACTGGACCAGGTACCTGCGCTCCACGTCGGTCCTGAGACACCGGACACACAGCTCACCTAGCCTGCATCACCCTCTGCCTATCACAGACCTTAGGCATCACGTTTCCAGGTTTCTGTTCCGAGGTCAATCAAGCTTTCCAAGAAACCAATCCTGGTGGGCTCACCGTAAACAGAGCCCACCTTTTAGCCTCCACTTCTTTTCTTTAGGGCTTCTAGCCACCCTTTCAAGCAGTGATGGGGATCAGTGGGAGGGACATTATTACACAAAGAAACAATTTCACTGTAATAGTCTCCCTTGTGAGGATTTCGTTTATTCTTATTTTCCACCAGGAGTATTAACGGGGTCCAGTAGCCCCCGAGAACGTGCTTGTGCTGTGCACAGCTGCACACGCTCGAGTTTGGTGCATGCCTGGGTAGCTTGGACTGCATCGCAAGCAGTTTGAGGGGCTCTTAAGATCTCTCATTAGCCAACCAGGAGGTTGGGCCACGCCCTGAGCGAGTGTAGAGGCCGGCCACCCCCAACCTTTGCGGCATTCGATGGAGATGTAAATGATCTTTGCAGGGCTGATCACTGGTGGGAAGATTCGCAATAGAGAATCTAGATTCGTTGTGCAGAGGTTGATAGAAACAGTTAAGTTACAGAGCTGAATGATAGCAAAAGATCCCTAAAGACTCCACCCGAACCACTCACCCTCTAGGGAGCTCTGGTACTGAGAATGGGGAGGGAAGAGGCACCTACAGGCTGAAGGACAAGTGCCCAGGGAAAGAAACCCCTCCCCCCAGCCAAGGGAGGGCGAATTCTTTGAAGTGTATTGAGGATCCAAGAAGAGTTCGGGAGACGTGCCTAAGGGGACTAGGGCTAGGGGAGGGAGACCTGGCAGAGGATGTTGGATACACAGGAGTACATTCTGTCCCCCTGGCAGTCCCCCTTACACACCAGCTCTGATGCTTTTTAATTGTTCATGCCTACCAGGCTGGGAGACAACCTCTTCCCACGGTCAGAGGAGGAATTTCTTGGCTTTTAATCTCAAGGTCAGGGTTCTCACCTTCAGAGAGAGCAAATGCACCGTCATGCTTCCCCTTTGTGGGTACCTGGGATGCTTTTGCAGAACTCCACAACCCCTATTTCAGGAGATCCTATTTCCTCTGGCCCAGGATGGGTTCTGCTTCTACTAAGGTCTAGGGATTACCGCTCTGCTGTTTGTTGGGTGGACTCCGGCTGTGGACATGGGTGTGGCCCTGCCTGGGTTCTGCAGCAGCAGTCTCTCCTTCCGCATTTGAATTAGGAGGGGCAAGGCTGCGCAGGGAGGGGCCTCATCCATCTCACTAGAACTGGGTGCTGACGGGGTATCTGGCTGTGTAAGCTGGTCCCTGCTCTCCATCCCTCTGCAGTTACAGAAGAGGAAGGTGTAGTCAGAAGGGTGGGTATGCCGGGCACTTGATCTGACAGGGCTGTTCTCTGCCTTGTGGTGCTTCCTTCCTCCCTGGGTGCTCCAGACCGAGTTCTCAGGAGGACACTGGTACCCTGAGTGTGTCTCAATCTTCCCCAAGGCCCTTCCCCCATGGCTGCACCTCTGGTCCATAGAAACGGGGAAAAAAGGAATTTAGGATACTGTTTCCTAAATATCCTGAGTGTTTAGGGAAAGGAGTTTCCAAACACAACTCTAAATAGCTCCTCCTTCCCGGCTTCACATTCTCCAGGTTCATATTAAACTGTAGATTTCTCAGTGGCCCACGAATCTACACTTCAGGGGGCTCCTTGGTGGTTCTGATTCTGACAAAGACACTCCAAACCACATAGAACACAGTCGTAACTATAGCCGTTCACTCCTGCTTGACCCAGAGCCTCACCTTCAACCCCTAAGTTCAGAGAATTATAGTGGGAGAAACTGAGGCCACAGACCAGGAAGTGACTTCTCCAGATTACCATATTACCAAGATGAAATGGCCTTTGAGATGGGCTGGAGGTCCAAAGTCAACAAATAGTGAGTTTTCTGTCCAAGCCCCACAAGTATGTTATCAAGCCAGGTCTGAGGGTTAACCGTGGGGTTAGCCTGGAGTAAAAGCTTATAAGGTTTCTGAGCTGGAGAACTCTATCTGACCCCTTCCAGTGTACTTCCCCTCTCCCTCTCCCTCTCCCTCTCCCTGTGGGTTCCAGGCTGGTCTAAGGGTAGGCTCAACCTGTGTTGGTTTTTCCACATTGTCTCCAGCTTCATGCTCTGGGCACCAGCTCCAGAGAGACTTACCCTCCCTCTTTCCTCCATCCCCAGGGCACCTGGCACCAGAGGCAAGAGCCTCCATCCTGCCTTCTCTCGTGGCAGCCGCTGTGGCAACCACTGACGCAACCGCCCAGCCCTCCCTTGGCTCTGTAGCCCCTACCTTCCTCCAAAGTACTCTCAGAGCCTTCCAGAAGCTGCTTCCATGGGCTCTTGCCCGAAACAGTTCACTCTAGCTCCTTCCAAGCTGCCCCCTTGTCTGAAGGCGCCTCCCGCCCTGATCCTGACCCTGGTCAGACAACAAAGGTGCCCATCGGGGACACTTTGCATTGTTGCCTTCTGGGCCTCTGCTTGTGTCACCTGGTAAGTTGGGACTGCTGGCCTCTGTGCTAGGAGGCCACACGAGAAGCACATTGGACGTTCCTGTCACTGCCCATTTGGGAGTAGATGAGGTCCAGCACCGTAGGTTATGAGGATCTGGCAGCTGCTTGCTGACCTAGGCAAAAAGGTGACTGCTTTGGGCAATGGTATTGGGGTGAGCCTTCGGGATGAGATGGAAAACTCTCTGCTGCCCTCTGCAAACCGAAGAAATCAGTCTTTCCCCTCTCTTGTCCTTGTCTCCTTGAAGGTCGATTTGGGCTATGACGCCACGGAGCTGGGGAAAGAGCTGGGGAGGAGGGTTGCTAAGATGTGGAGGGGGGAGTAGGTGGTAGGACCTCCAGGAGTCCTTCTGGGTATGGAGGCTCGGAGGCCTCCAGGACAGGGCAGCTGACCTCTCTGCAGGGTCTGCAGGCCGGAGAGTGACTCCTGTCCTGTGTATGGCACTGGTAGAATTCACTGTGAACAGTCTCGGTCAGTGAATTACCGAAGGGCCATAAACAGAGCAGAGACAGATCCGCGAGGGCCTCGGAGCTCCTCACCCCTTCCTGCCTGGACCTCGCCGCCGTTTCCAGGGGTGCTGGGGGCACAAAGACCTCCTCTACTCTGTCCCCAGAGGGCCTGTTCCAGGACCATCTGCTTGGCCGATTTTGGCACTAGCACATTTTTGCTTGTGTCTCTCCATTCTGAGCAATCATGTGCAGTGCCAATCTGGGAAAAGCGGGCTGCGGCAGCCTTCACCGCGATCACCTCCCCCGGGTCCCAGGGTCTGGGTGTCTCCGGGTTCCCTGGCCCATCTGGCTTGCTGCTGGGCGAGGGAGGGTACAGCCCTACCCTGGTGAACAGCCAGATCACCTTACACTGCCTGAGGCCAGAGTGGAGTCTGAGCTGGGCCAACAGATGGGGTTGCTTGGCGTGGGGGTGGGGGTCACCATCTGTAGGGCCTGCTTCTGTGATGCCATAAGAAATGCCCTGCTTGGCTCCTCCTCCTTGAGGTGAGACCTCTTCTAGCAGAATGGGGTCTAGCCTTCAGCTACAGGATTGCCAGGAAGCAGTTCCGAGCAGTGGGATATCCTGTGCTCAGCACGAGTGTCTTATGAGGGTGGCTGTCCCTAGAGCCTACCGTTGAGTGGCTTACCTCTGGTTGGTGATGAGAGGGATACGAGTGTGGTTTGGCATTAGAGTGCTGGGAATGTTCTGGAAGGGTCA
Organism: Tokudaia tokunoshimensis; assembly: GCA_036184795.1. NCBI lineage: Eukaryota > Metazoa > Chordata > Mammalia > Rodentia > Muridae > Tokudaia > Tokudaia tokunoshimensis. Next base: position 51,499,793 of record BTHU01000002.1, on the reverse strand, counting down.
GTTGTGGCCTTTACATTCACACACTAGTGTTGGTTTCCTGCGTCCTTGGAGTCCCTGTGACTTAATGGCCCTAAGCTACCCATACATGTGTCAGGTAACGTTGTATATGTAAACTCTGATCTTGAACAGCTGTGTGGGGTATGCAGTTTGTAAAGAGGCCTTGGGAAGAGAGCCAGGCTGGAGGTCCGTGAGTAGTGAAGTAGGGTCAGTACCTCTTTTCAATCACCACAAGGTATTGACCTCTAGTGGCCTTGCTCTGCGGAGATTGCTTACACCCCCCCAGGGCTGGGTGAATCTTGGCTCTGACCCTTCATACAACTCTGGTCTTCAAGATGAGGAAGATCGGGACCTGGTCCATAAGGCTAAGAAGAGCCCATCCACCAGCCAGGCTCTTGGGTGAAGCCCTGGCGGTTAGCGCTAAGCTGGCTGATCTGGTCTACTGACCATCTGGGAGCCATCGCCATCGTATCTGAAGCCACTGGGCCAGCCCCTAATGAAGTTGCTTCTCCCTGGGGAAGGGGAACCTCAGGCAAGGGCTAGTTACTCAGTCAGGCCAATTACTGAGTCATTTTAGGTGGGCAAGCTAGAGAGGGCTGGGGCGAGGCCAGGGGACTGTGGAGTAGAAATCAACCAATCCAGTTGGCTGCTCATCAGGACCGTGGCTGAGCGAGCATCCAGGGCGGGCCGCCTTGGGTACCCTGAGGATTGTGTTGGATAGTGAGGACATTTATACCTACTGTTGCCAAACGGAGGCTCCCATCGATCTCTGGGGTATGGTGCTAGTGTCCCCGTGCAGAAGGCCATCTGAGCCCTGGGGGGAAAGGAAGGATAGGAAGAGACTTCATAACTACTGCCCTGATGTTTCAGGTCTTGCCTCTGTAGGTCCTGGTCCCCTGTCTCTGGGACTTCTGGCTACAGCTGTTTTAATCCCCCCCTAAGGCTGTAACTCTACAACTCTGCTCCTTCCTGCCCAGCACTCAGGGAGCCCCCATAGCTGGGTCCCTCAACCAAAGCAGTCCCAGACCCTAGCGGTCCTGCCTCTCACACTGACCCTGGTGGAGGCCTTGCTAAGACCTCACTTCCAGGCTCAGGGTTCCACCCCTCTGGGGCCTGCATTCCCAGAAGATGACCACGGGCCATAGCTTTCTGGTTCTCCTCATCTAGCCTGTTCTAGGCCTGGGTGAGAGTTCACCTATAGGAGTGACTGCCGGTGAGCGGAGGCCACAAGACTGGTTGAAGTCCTGCAGAAAGTCAGCTTGCAGACGACCGAGCTGGTGAGGGCACGGTAGGAGGGGAGGACTCACCCTGTCAATCAGGACCAGGTTTCTTCCTGGCTGTCTGATCCCGGGGAAGGATTTACCCTTAACCTTTCAGTGGACACCAGGGCAGTTGGTTTAATCCACCTGGGGACCTTCCTGACTTGTATTTTTCGGGCACAGTGGCTCCTAGGTGCCTGAGGTGCTGCCTCCTGGGTAGGCTCCTTGCCTTGTTGCCTGGTGTTGGGATTGCCTGGGCCGATGGCTCCCCAGAGTCCCCGCTCAGTGGATTATTCCAGACTTTCACCCTTCCCCCACCCTTGCATTTGCTGATTCAATCCAGGCCATTATCCGGGTCCCTGCCCCAGCTCTGCAGTCCTCTGGCTCTTGGAAATGCGATCCGGCTCCATTGATCGCAGGCAGGCCCCGAGCAGGCGGGGCCGCTCGCTCCCAGCCTGGCTAGCTTGGCCCAAGATTGAGCAGTCAGGGGTGGTGACGGGACAGGGCCCTCTTCACTCACAGTAGAGTGGAGGGAGGGACCCAGCCAACCCACTGGTGGCTTTCCTTGACCCTGTATAATGTAATAAAAATGGCCTGCCTTTGGGAGGTATGTGGCCAAGAAACCAAAGTCCTGCTTGTGTCTCCAAAGGTCAAGGTTTCAAGGAGCTTCCTTGCCAAGCAGATCACCCCAGCCCTTGAATTCAGTACTGGGATCACAGGTATGACCCACAACTCCGGTCCAGCTATAAAGCAATTTTTTTTCTGAGCAGTGGAGTCGTCTCAGCACCCAAGCTTAGGCCACTGGCAGTGCCCAGCCTCAGTCCGTCCTGTGTTTGTCTGCAGCTCTGCCCTTCCAGACATCATCTTTGAATCCTTCGTCCTCCCTGCTCGGGATCTCCAGCCCTGCGAGCCAGCAGCTCCCCTAGATTTTTGGAAATAAATCCATGGGTGGTTTGGGGGCAAAGAAGTCTGTCTTTGGGGTTCCTCGAAGGCTTTGGGGGTGGGGTGTGTTTTTTTGGGAAGGGATGTGTAAGGAGATCTCTGCACTTGGGAGAATGCTGTGCGGATGGGCTATCTATGCAGCAGTGTTTGGCTTGGCTGGCCCTGCTGGACTGCAGTGATGGCTGTCTAGACGCTCCAGAGAAAGTCAACCTCAGTGTTCTTCCTCCCCAGCCTCTGGGAGGAGACCCCAGGCCTGGCAGTGGTTTGCCTGTGGCTTGACTTTTTACCTCCCTCCTGGTCGGGTTGGGCAGCTGAGAAACTTTAGGCTCTGGGGAACGCCAGGAAGGGATTAAACAGGATGCCCCTGGGGCCCTTGGTAGGGCAAGCTGTCTCCCTGCAACTCTCTTCCTTGGTTACCAAGCAGGGGACTCCCTGACCCAGAGTGCACCCATTCCCAAGCTCCTGCTGTCAGGTGCCTGGGGTGCAGTCTCTGAGAGCAGTGGCTGTGGCCCCGTCACTGCCCAGTGCCCCTACACAGGGACTGTGGGTCTCAGGGGAAGGAGGTGGCTGGGGGAGGTGGGGCTCGAGGGGGTTTCTACACTGGACCAGGACCATACAGGCCGAAGGACCATAATCTGCACTTTTTGTCTTAAACTGTGGGAAGAGCTCCCTCCTCAAAGCACACTAGCTGCTTCTTCTTCAGCGTAGGCTTACCTGTCTGGCTGCTGGAGGCCTCCCACCATTTTTGGCAATGGTAGAACTCACACCGGTAAAGTAATGGGACCCGGTGGTTCTAGACTTGCCAACTATGGTGTAAGTGCTGAGCTGCTGCAGGAGGGTCTGCACCGTGCTGGAACCTGCTGATCACCAGGAAGGAGAGGGGACTCTTGTCCCCAGACCACCAGGCAGTGGCAGAGGGTGGGCGCAGCTGGAAGTGAACCCTTAATGTTTCCCTGCGCCCCCCTGAGGTCACAAGTCATAAAGTCAGCTGGGAAGCCAACCTCTTAGCCCCCAGGACTTGGAATCCAGCCTTGCTCCAGGATGGCCCTCACAGGGATAATGGGGAGTCCTCTTCTTCCCGCCCTTGGCCCCCAAGGGCTGTTTTTCCGGGTAGGTTCTGAAGCCACAAGGAAATGTCTTCCGGTTCATGCATAGAGTGTGGGTACCCTTTTGAGCTTCTGGCTAGTGGGTGAGGGGGGAGATGACATTCTTCCCACTCACAGACAGCTAGGAATCCTGCCTGGGCCCTAGAAGGGTAGAGGAATAAAGGCTCCCATGTGGAGGGAGTGTGTTGAGGTCATCTGGCGTTGGAGCTGCAGTCTCTGCGCTATTGCCCCTCCAGCTCTCTGCTTCATGGATAGGCTGCTGACACCTGAGCCTGTGCTCACGGAGGGGCGCAGTCAAATTGTGCTGACCGTCTAGACTGCAGGTTCCTAGAACTCAACTTTGGAGCTGGGTAGGTAGGTCTATTTGGGAAGTCTGGGCCCTAGGGTTGATTTCCTGTCCCTATAGGTGGCCAAGGCAGCTGCCACAGGAGCTAAGCTACACATACTTGTGACATGCACATCTGTATGTGTGACCATAGTTAAAGTCTTTCCCCTTTCTCTGAGGACACCCCAAAACCTCAACTCATTATTTGTAATTGGACTTCCTTTCTTCCCCCTTTGCTCTCAGTCATGGTCATTCCAGTCCCCGAGGCTCATAGGGGAGAGGTGTAGGTGGGGCTGGGCCTCTTCAAGGCCTCTGGACTGATGTAGTTCAGCTAAAACTTCCTAGGAAGAGATAGGCCAAAGAGGAGGGTCAGGGAGCACCCCAGAAGAGAAGGACACACGTCTTCCCACACAGCGTATCGTTGAGGGGAGGCTGGGCTGCTTGGTAAACACGCACACAACTCAGGACCAGACCATGCTGAAGGCAGGCCGCTGTCATCAACTTTAGAATTTCACCAGTATTCTATTGTTATGTCAGTACCCCATTTCTTTCTTCTTTGCAGGGGGTTCCATTTATTTGTTCAATGTTTCGTAGACAGAGGTTCACTAAATTTATGTATTTATTTATTTTTGTGACAGGGTCTAGCCTTATAGCTCAGACTGGTTCAAACTCCAGATCCCCCTCTGTCTCTACCTCCTGAGCACTGGCATTGCAGGTACGTATCATCAGACAAATGGGGGGTTTGTTTGTTTGGAGACAAGGTTGTGCTATGTGGTCCTAGCTGACAGTAGACCAGGCTGGTCTCAAACTCACAGAGATCCACCTGCCTTTGCCTCCCAAGTACTGGGCTTAAGGATATGAACCACCATGCGCAACCAGTTGACCATGTTCCAGGTCACATTTGCTCTTGAACCTGAAGGTCATGGGGGCTACAACAAGCAGTGGGAAGATGTGGAAGATGCATGTTTTGTGAGAACATTTTTGTGGTCAAGTGGAAAATCAAAAGATCAAGTGGAACTGTGGTCCTAGGATTCCCGAGGCAGCAAAGGCTGCTTGTCACAGGTTCAAGGCCTACGCAATAAGTTCCAAGCCATCCCGGGCTACATAGCAAGACCTTGCTTCCAGAAAGAAAACAGGCCGGGCAGTGATGGTGCAGTCTTTGATCCCAGGAGGCAGAGGCAGGCGGATCTCTGAGTTTGAGGCCAGCCTGGTCTACAGAGCTAGATCCTGGACAGCCAGGAAAAACCCTGTCTCAAAAAGCACCCCCCCCAAAAAAAAAGTACTACTGGACGTGGAGTATCTGCTGTGTGCTGGGCAGGGTACAGGAGAGCAAAGACCTCAGGCCACAGAGGGGCCTGAAGCCAAGAGGAGCAAGAAACTGAAGACTGAGTTCTACCGGCAGCTGGCTGGGCCGTGGCCCTCCGGCTGGCCTGGTTTGTCTTTGCAGGTAGCCCCGCCCTATCCCAAAAGCTCTGGCTATTGGGGATTGTGCAGAAACAGGGTGGTGGGGAGGTGCCCACAGAGGATGCTCCCAGGACAATCACCACCCGCCCTCTGTCCCCTAAGCTGGTCTCAGCAGCCCATCCCCCACGCCCTGGGCTCTGATGTCCCGTCTTCCCTCCACTCTTCTCACTAAGGTGCTTGTGCTTCAGGACTCTCCTCAGGCTGGCGTCGGGTGCACCCCACCTCTCCTGAACCAGGTGGGGTGACTTCACCCCTACCCCCCCAAACGCCAGGCGTGGGCCAGGTGGTGCCAGTCCGACTTTTTTGTGTGCAGTGTGTATGTGTTCTTCTCACACGTCCGTGTGGAGCCCAGGTGTGAGCGTCTCCCTCCATCCCTCACTGCTTTCTTCCTTTATGTTTTTAGTAAGTTTGTTTATTTGGGAGAGGGTGCCTGTTTCCAGTGCCCTTGCCCACTGCGCCTTCCTGATGGCCTTTCTTTTGATCTCATGGACCGTGGCACGCACTGCCTAGCCTGGCCAGTTGGCAAGCCCTGAGGAGCTGCTTGGGTTGCAAAGGCAATGCGGCTCATGTCATGCCTGGCTTTTTTTCTTTTTGCCTTTTTTTTTTTTAAAACGTGCGTGCTGCTTGCATCTCACTAACAGCCCGCTCCCCAGCGCCCCTCCCCCACCCGATTTATTTTTAGATGGTCTTGTGGTCGAGCCTGGTGTTCAGAGCTCACTGAAGCCAAGGATGACTTTGAACTTCTGATCCTCCCTCCTCTACCTCCCAGTGCTGCCATTAGCAGAATGAGTCATCACCCCCAGTTTCTGTGGTACCTCCATTCTGTGTGTACTAGGCCAGCACTCATGGATGGGAGTTTCCTCTCACATTCAAGCTTTGTCTGGCCCGAGCTTTACGCGGGAGGCCCTGGGGCCTCACAAACTTGGGTGTCTACATCAGCTCCCCAGTCCATGATCTCAAGGACCCCCAAGACCTGCTCATTTCTTGAGCTCTGGTTCCCACAGACCAAGGCATTCCTCATGGGTGGGTTTCCCTTGGGCCCCATGAAGTTAGAGGCTGCAGGAGCAGCAGCTGATGGCCCCGCGGCAGCACATCCAGTGCATGCTGCTGTGAAGTGGGCTTAGTCTGCAAGGAAGCTGTCCTGTTACCCCCCAGGCAATTGGCACTATGATGGAGCACCAGGCCGCACATCAGGCTGGCATGGGACACTATCTCTGGAGGTGAGCTTTACCTCTTAGGGATGTGCAGTGGTACCTGGAGACAGTCTGTTGTCTTGACTACAGGGGAGGAGCCACTGGCATCATGGCAGAAGCCAAGTATGTGGATCAGCATACCATAATACAATAATCTGACCCTGTTAATAGAAGCCAAGGCACATGGGCATACTTGGTCATCTAGCACCTCATAGCCTGAGGCAGGAGGATTTTATGTTCCAGGCAGCCTGGGCTACAGAGTGAGGCCTTGTGTTTTGTTTTGTTTTTTTAAAGTGTCAGTTGAGGGTGGGAAATGGCACAGGCTGTTAGGTTACAGCCAGCAAGCCGATACCTGAGATCAGGGATGCACCCCAGTCAGGGGAGAAGAAAATCAATTGCACCAGGGCAGGACCTTGAAAGACAGAGGTGAACTTGGTGAAGGTGAAGACTTGGTGACTTTGGCAGAACATGAACCCACATGGGACAGCGCTAGAAGAGGTGGACCATCCCTGTGCCTTGGTAAGATCCTGGCACCTTCAGAGTGTGCCTTTGGTTTGGGTCAGACCAGTGGCAGCGTATGTACCTGGGGGACTGTGATGGGTTACTAACTTAATTGTTGTACATTTAAAGGTATGTTTAAAAATATCTTCTGCCTTTGGAGGTCTGGCTCTGTAGTAGAATTTGCCTAGTTGGATGAGGTCATGGATTTTGAGAGGAGGGCTGTTCTGGAAATGTAAATATTCCATCTTTAGTCAGCGTCTCCAGGAAAAGCTTACCTAGAAAAGATGGAAATCTTTTATAATTGCCTCAAGACAAGGGAGGCTACAGGGGGCCCCTTTGCGCCCCGACATCCTTACTGGTGGCTGGGCCCCTGGCTTCAGAAGGATGATTGACTCCTCCCAGCCTTGCAAAGGGCTGGGGTGTTGCAGTGGGTTGCTGGTCTCCGTGGGGAGCAGTATCAGCTGAGACTTGTTGACATCAGAACCGTGTTTGGGTCACCTTCTCATCTGGTGGGTGGTCTCAGCTCCCAGGCTCCATAGCTGTGCCCCGGGTATCATCTAGCTAGCTTGTCCCCTAAATGTGTCCAAGTGCTGTAGGGAGAAGACATTCTCACAGAAAGTGCTGTGCGTGTCTTTTCTCACAACGCAAATGCTGTGCGCTGATCCTCTATTTGAAAGTGGGTTCATCCTGGGTATGGATTTGTCCTGGATGTGGGTTCTGGAAGCTCTATAACAGGTATTGGGACGATCCAGATCTTCCCGAAAGAAGGTATCCCTATGCAGTGGCTCTGCAAGTTTCCTGAAATAAAAGACTGTCTGGAAAGGCAGATTAGCAGGCCTGTGGGTGGTTGTGGTAGAGGCAGCCATTAAGGCTCCCTCTTCCCAGCCAAAGCTCATGCCTATCTTGATCAACAGATGCTTCTGGAACCCTCCTGTATGTGCTCCCTCGGCCCCTATGACATCCTGTCCTGGTGGACAGTGGGGGGCAGAGGACCAGAAGAGGAAGGCCAACTGTCAGTGGAGATTTGGGAGGGGGGGGCTGCAGGTACATCCTGCAGTCACAGGATGTGGTGGGGTGGGGCTTGTCCTTTCCAGAGAGCAGACTAGTGTCTCAATTATGTCGAAAGGAGCCTTTTGTTACCCTGCGGTGCCTTCTGTTTAAGGACTTAAAAAGGCATCTTGATCTGAATTTGAATTGTGGATGTGTTTTTCTTGCAGAAACTGCTCTTCTGTTTGCTTGATTGACTCTCTCTTCTTGACTCCTTAAGGACATCTGGAGTGAATTCCACCACTGTAAACGAGCCTCACCATCCAGTCCGTCCACCTGAGAGCTTCAGTCTCTAACTAGAGTTTATCATGACACCGAGTGTCCTCCGAGCACGGCAGGTCCTGAAGTGCTGGGTGCAAGGCTTGTCTGCCTCATGCACGTCTCTCTTCTTGGTTCAGAACCTCCAGCGTTGGCAAGGGAGGGAAAGCACTTCACTAAGACCAAAGGAAAGAACAGCACTGACTTTCTTGACGGTCTTAGACTATCCAAGGCTCCCTGGCCCAGGTTTTGCAGTTCCTGCGTCTAGGCTGGTGTGTTTCTTGAGAATCTGATGCAGGAAAATCTCTTTGTCCTCTCTGTATCTCCCACCCAAAGAGGAAACCGTGCGCCATTTCTTGTTGCAATCATTTCAGGACCAGCTGCCTGGCTCACCATGTTCGTCCCTTCAGCCTTCCCCCCAGAGCTACATCTGGGAACAGGCACTTTTAGACATCTTGGGAGTTTAGCCCTTCTCAGAGTATCTTTGCAAGGGAGCTTTTGTTTGTTTTTTGTTAAAATGTTTCCTGTCTTGTTTGAACCAGGGACAGCATTTGGCCCCAGAGTTAATGGGACCATTATTCCACCAAGGTTGACCCAAGCTGGCAAGTGTGTGGCCTCCTCTGGTCCTTGGCTTCTTGCTCCTGCGTTACTTTCTTTAAACTTCATTGTATACATCTTTTATGGAACCTGCTTCAAGTCATCTTTTTTGTTTTTGTTTTTGTTTTTTTTTCCCAAAGTATTTAAAAGTAGCCTCTTACTGGAAAAATAAAACTGTTCTAAACTTGGGTTGTGATGGAGGAATACCTTTACAAAGCACAAACGAGCACTGCACTGAACAGAGATGAGCCTTCCTATCCGTAAAATGTGAGAGGTTATAGGGATGGTGGGCATGGGGGTTAAGTGGCACTGTTATAAAGATCCCCTAAGTTACTGATGATAGACCCCAGAGGCTCTAGTTGGGTTACCAGGCTCCATGCTCCCCGGTGCCGTCATACCCCAGCCTTGACAGTTGTCTGCTCCCGGGTTTGGACTGGGTGTGAACTCCAGGTCACCACTGGTCAGGTCACGGTGGGCACGTGACAGAGGCAGGCTTCCCGGCTGGCTGCCCGAGAAGCTGGCTGCTCACCTGAAGCCTGCAACTGTAGCAGATGGAATGAGGAGGCCCCGCCAGTCATCGGAAGGGCTCGACGCTTCACACAGGAGGCAGTGCTGGCCTCCTTTCGTTCTGTCTTAGCTGGATGGCCGGGGCCCCTGAGCAGATGTTGAGACTGGCCCAGTGCCCAGCAGAGGAACTTCCCTGGCCCATTGCAGACAGTGCCCGAGAGCTGTAAAGCCAGGACAGGAGCCAGCCAGGAGTTGGGGAAGAGCATTTGGAAGTGACAAATGCTGGGTGCCGGGTGGCCCTGGGCCTTTCCCCGCCTCTGGATAGGCATTTCAAAACCAACAACAGCAACAAAATCCCATTTACTTTATTTGTATGCATGTGTCCGCCCTGAAGCTGGAGTTGCAGACAATTGTAGCCCTGTAAGGGAATCTCTGCAGAGCAGAGATTAAGAATAGAGTAAGAGTTAAGAGTAAGCACTTCTAACTGCTGAGCCGTCTCCCTAGCCTCTCCTGCTAGGTAGGCTTTTACTCTTACAGGTAAGAAGGGCCTGGGTGCTGGCTTTTACTCTTACAGGTAAGAAGGCCCTGGGTGCTGGCTAAGGCTGTTCTCAAAGCTAGCGCTGCCTTCCACCCAGGTCATAGACCCAACTGACCTCACAATCCAATGGCTGTCCAGACTCGGCTTGGCCTCCTTGTTTGCCTCTTGAGTTTTGTTATTAAGTGGGCTTTAGTGCATCTTCTAGGTTGCAACAAGGCCTTTTGGGCCTTGCGGGATTATGAATTAAATAAAAAAAAATTTTTACATGAAATTACTTAACCGTGCCAACACTGCTTTTTTGTTTGTTTGTTTGGGAAAATGTTGAAGAAAACTGGGTGTTTGGGGCTCCCTATGTTTTGTGATTAAGAAACCATTGGAAACCTAGTGTGCTGTATCCAGCTCCCGCTGATGCATGAGTCTGTCTGTATATGTGTGTGCCGGAGCTCATGATGAAAGGCTGCAGCTGAGGGAGGGAAGCCTTGGTCAAGGACCATGGTGCAGTCGCAGGCCTGGCTCAGAACGAGCTGGCCATCAGTGGGAGGCTGTGCTCAAGGCACTCCTGGTCTACAGCACAAGTTCTAGGCTAGCCCAGGCTATATGTAGTGAGATCCTGCCTCAAAGTTAAAAGGCAAACAGACACAGGTTTTATACAGAAACCTAATGTAGCTTGTTTGGCATGACCTCTCTGAGGGCCAGCATAAATAGCAAGGCTGCTGGGGACAGCCATACACACGTGGAGTTTGGGGAAGTTGCTGTTTCAGTTGTCACAGCTGTAAGCTAGGCCTCCTCACAGGCTGGAGAGGTTAGGACTCGGGGTATAAGGCCTCTGACAGCAGAGTACAGAGCTCTTTAGTACCTAGTAACTCTTTTCTTAGAACAAGGTTTCTTTGTGTAGCCTTGACTGAACATTCTGGAATTAGTTCTGTAAAGCAGGTTGGCCTCGAATTCAGATCCACTGCCCCACCACTGAGCAGGCCCCTTCCCCTCCTTTGCAAAAACATTTCAATTGGTGATCATTTTTTATGATTTATTTCATATGCATTGGTGCTTTGTCTGCTCTATGTCCGTGTGAAGGTGTCAGATCCCTGGAACTGGAATTACAGACAGTTGCAAGCTGCCATGTGGGTGCTGGGAATTGAACCCTGGGTCTCTGGAAGAGCAGTCAGTGCTCTTAATTGCTGAGCCATCTCTCCAGCTCTATTACTTAGTAACTTTTAACTGTTAGCATCTTTGGTTTTTGAGACAAGGTCTCAGTGTAGCTCAGACTGTGTTTAGTAGCCTGCTTTTGTTTTTTTTTTTTGAGACAGGATCTCTCTACATAGCCCTGGCTGTCTTGGAGCTAGACCAGGCTGGCCTTACACTCACAAAGAACCACCTGCCTCTGCCTCCCGAATGCTGGGATCAAACGCGTGTGCACCATGCCTGGCTCACTATTCATTTCTTAAAAGGTATATATACATCCAGAAAAAAATGAGACCCAGTGAATTAATCACTTAATGACATTTTGAGGAAGCTTTTCACTCTGCAGGGTGGCTTAGCGTGGAGGTATTCATCACACACTGTCTTCCCTTCCTGGCAATTTTGCATCAGCCTCCCAAGTGCTGGGGTTATGAATGGGGCCATCACACCTGGTTACTTTGGCAACAGCTAATTTAAGTTCTCCAACAGTTGTCCCTCTGTTGGCTGCGCTGGGTATTGAACTTGGGAGTCTTGCAAATGCTAGGCAGGTAATCTACAATAAACTACCCTCTGACTCACTGACAATTTCATCAGCAAGTGCATTAAATCTTGGGTAGAGCATCTATACCTTCCCCCACCCCCAACGGCTAAGCTACTTAAAAAGAGAGACCGAAGATGCTCTGCGCTCTCCGTTTCCCCAGCTCGAGCAGATGAAGTAGCATTTCTGCGCAGGTCCTAGGCTTGCCTGCCCAGGTCTGTGTCCTGGTTCTGTCTCTTGCTGACAGTGTGAACTGGTTAGGTAATCTGGCTTCTCTGGTCCTCACTGCTCGGGATGAAGGTGCTTCACACAGCCTCCACTGGAGGGTCGCGGAAGGACTGGCTACTACACTATAGAAATTCTCTAATAGTGGGAAAGCCAGTGTTTATAACAAGAGTGAGGAGTGCCTGTGGACAGGGTTCAGGCCCCACCCTATCTCTGCAGATGATACTCCCTTCTTCTTTTCCCACTCTGGAGAATTACATTACATGCCCTTGCACTAAAAAAAAAAAAACAAAACAAAAAACCTGTCGGCAGCACAGTGATGAGCGACATGGCGGATGCTTGGGTCTATCAGCGCTTATACTGCTCCGCACCCTACCAGGCCTCAGCACAGGGAGCTGTAGCAGCAACTGTCCGTCCACAGACCCGTCTTCTCTTTCACTTGTGCTCTCGGGGGAAGCGCGTGTCACTGAGCTACAGCCCCAGCCCCACTCTTCCTTCTCAGAGAACTGCCAAGTTGTTTTTAAAAAACATCTATTCATTTGTGCTTGCATGTACGTGTGTGTGTGTGTGTGTGTGTGTGTGTGTGCATGCGCATGCTCACCAGTGCCATGGTGCATGTGTAGAGGAGGTCAGAGGGCACCCCAGGGAATCAGTTCTATCCTTCTGTGTGAGCTTCAGGAATTCAACTCTGGCCATCAGGCTGTCTACCTGCCACGCCACCTCACAGGACCATGCCAAACGTTACTCACCTGGGACACGCTAATATTCGTGAATCTAACCTAATGGACCCTCAGGTCAGATCGAATTGACCAGACATTTGCTGGGGATTTTGATGGTAGCAAGGCCCATGCGTCTTTGAGGAGACATTCCGCTGGCTTGGGACAGGTGCCCATCAGATAGCTGTTTGCCACCTTGTCCCACGCCACCTCTACCCCACAGCTTCTCTTAGTCACTGGACTTAGCTGTCTGCCCTGGTCAGTGGCTTAGGGAGAAGTGAAAGAGAAGCTTTGGCATCAGTGCCTTGGAAGACAGCTGTCACACGCTCTCTGGAAGGCACCGTCTGGGTCTGGCCTCTAAACAGCAGAAGCTAGTAGCAAGCATGCTGGAAAGGCCGATTAGGAGGGTTTCCCGAGAATGGTGCTGTGCGCTGCGCAGCCGCAGTCACTCCTCCCTATGGCCCATCCTCTGGTGAGCATAAATGGCGGTGTAGCATGTATGTAAAAAGGGATGGAAGCCGGCACTTGACATTGCTGAACCAAGGCTTAGCCTCGGAGGAAACCACATCCTCATTCCCTCACTGTAATCCTGTCAGCGAGAGACTCACTGAGACATCTACAAACAAAAATGGCAGGAAAAGGCACCCAAGGGTGAGATGAAGCTCGTCAGGTGTGAGTGAGGAGACAGACTTCGGGGAGGGCCCAAGTTAGGGTGTGGCAGGGTCCAGCTGTGACACACATATTAAGCAGTGAGTGTGATGCATGAGTGTATAAGAAACCAAGAAACGAAGATACAGAAAGCAACTCAGGGCTTGGACCTTTGCTCTGAAGACATTTCCTGTAACAAACACACCCACTAGGGAAACCCTTTCAAGACACAAGGGCCACCAAGGGTCACCTAGTGTTTTAATACGGTGTCAAATAAACACCTAAATCAAATTCCAGAGTAGAGCCTTCAAACCATCTAGAGGCTTTCTGAAGTGACTGATCCAGTAGCCGGGATATAGAAAACAGACGTTGTCAGGCCTGGAGGTGTTCGTGCAGCACGCAGGAGCCTGGAGCACTCCCTCCTCCCGGAGCCCTCAGCAGCTCCTCGAGTGTGGTGCAGTCTAAAGACCTCTAGTGCATGTCTTTTGTAAAGGACAATGAGCCACACCCCAAAAGAGTCCTGTAGCCTAAATGGCCAAGGCTGCTAGACAGAGGGGCACTTTTTGTTGCCACATTAGACTATTTATTGAGTGAGGCAGTTTAGACAGAAGGGAGAACAACACAGAATCCATGCTCTCCTGCTGCGATCTTGCTTTTATCTTCTTGGCAATTTCTCAAACTATTGGGAGGTTATTTCACCACAAAGGAACTTGGACCTTAAAGCCCCTGGACAGCTTCACAGTGAAAAAAAAAGTAACAAATTGTAGAACCAGGACATTTATATGTAAATTTCCCACTCCTCCCTTATTAGGTACAGAAAAGAACATACAAAGAACATTGTATAGTTTTATATAAAACAAGCAAATATAAGAATTGGAAACTTTTCTCAAAGGCTGAGCAAGACATGAAGAATCTTTTAATGTCTCATTAAAAAACAAAAAACCAAAACACCACATTAAATACACTATCACGCACGGGAGAGGGCTGGCAGGAAGGAGGCAGAGTCCCTGCACAGGGTGCGGGGATTTGGCTTGTCGGGACATCAGATGAATGAGCCACGGGAGACTCAGGGCTCGTGGCTGGAAAGCACAGAAGCTCACAGTGACGACGACTGCTCAGTGCAATCCACACTGTGAGCAGGAAAGCTGTCCCAGGTCTGTGCCGCCAGGATGTGCCTGGGAGACAGTCCTCAGAGTTGCCGGGCACATCTGTGACAGCCAGCCTTCGGGCGGAGGCCCTGCATGAGGCAATCCCGTCTGTGGAAACAGCTGCAGACAGCCGAGAACACCATTCCCACAGCGCACCCTGATTATGAAGAGTTTTCTCCTTCCTTCCTTCCTTTTTTGCTCTCCTATACTCTTCTCATTCTCTCTCTCTCTCTCTTATACACACACACACACACACACACACACACACACACACACACACACTCGTGCGCACGCGCCCTGCACTTACACCCGCCTGCTCCATAAACATTCCTCAGACCCTTACCGCTTCTGTCACCTTCAGTTCGTAACAGGACTGACCTTACAACCAAGCAACTCTTTAATAGTCATGAGATTGAGGATTCCTGGGAAGGGAGAGGAAATGGGAGTCTGAGGAAAGATTTCTTGCCCCTGCCAGGAGCCTGCAGGACATTTACCTGCCTGTGGCAAGGTCAGCAGCACCTGGGCCAGCCGGAAGACTGTCTCTGCTGGCAAAGCACGCGGTCACTGGCCGTCGTAAGCACTTTCTGGACCACGCTGTGTCCTGGATCTTCCTTCCCTCGGAGAATCTAGCAGAGGTCTAGGCGGCCACTGGGAGGCAGCTTTGGTGAAGGACAAGGTCACCTCCGCCTGAGTCTGTCAGTAGCTCAATGCATGACCCTGGTATGAACGAAAGCCAGGTGACTGTGTCTGGTCATGTACCCTACCGCCCACTAAACTGGGCAGGTTCTTGTAGCCACAGTTCACCTTGATTTCATACAGGTAATTCCATGCGGGTTTCATACATATATATGTATGTACATATATACTTTATACATATATGTAAATGTGTATGTCCATATGTACACATATACATATATTCACACTCACACATACACACACGTAAGTATACACACATTTCCGCACAAAGAAGTCTGGCCA
Organism: Tokudaia tokunoshimensis; assembly: GCA_036184795.1. Classification (NCBI taxonomy): domain Eukaryota; kingdom Metazoa; phylum Chordata; class Mammalia; order Rodentia; family Muridae; genus Tokudaia; species Tokudaia tokunoshimensis. The sequence continues at coordinate 51,484,627 of BTHU01000002.1, read as the reverse complement.
CAATTTGGCTTTTTGGGACAGTGAAATCGGTGTCGTTTCTCACTCCACCAGATCCCAGAAGTGGTGCTTTAAAAAAATGTGATTCCAAAATCTGCTGCCTTTCTTCCTTTTTAAAAAAAGGTTACCGAGACTTTCTTTCCAAGTCGAGAGACTTAATTCCATTTGATTGCACCTCTGCAAACATGTAAAAAATCCTGAAGTAGACTAGAAAACGATGGCATGAGAGAGCTTCATGTCACTGTTCCAGTGTCACCACCTCCACAGCCTGGCCGTCCATGGTGACTGCGCTGTCCGATATCCTGGTGGTCACTGGGGCCATGGCCACCTGCACCGGCCCGTTGCCCTGGGCGAGGCTGGTTACCACAGTCTGGTACATGCTCACAGGGATCTGGACCAGGCCTGGAGAGACAAAGCAAGACCGTTGGTGGGGCCCGAGCTCAGGACCCAGGAGCTGGCTCCGGTCCTTCAGGGGATCACTGCCTGCCAGCCCCGGGTCAATGACTTACCTGCTTCCCAGGCACAGATAAGTCTCAACTCTCTTTTTTCTTTCTTTCTTTTTAGAGACAAGGTCTCGATGTGTAGCCCAGGTTGGCCTTGAGCTCTTGGTCGTTTTGCCCCAGTCTCCCAAGGGCTCAGATTCCGGGTGTGTGCCTGGCACCTGGCAGTAAATCTCTCTCCTCACTTCATTTCAATCCTTAGACTCTCGGCAGGAGTGTGGGAACACTCAGAAACACTTCCACGGAGATGTCACGGTCTCCATGGTTAGGAAGCACAGCCAGCCGATGTGAGCCCCTCCAGCCAGCCCTGCCGCCAGCAGCACATGCCCACTCTGCTCCCGGGCTGTGCTGCTGCTCTCTCTCAGCCCAAGGGGAAAAAGAACAAAAAGCAAATTTCCGTCTTCTGCCCTGTTGTCTGGCTACTGGTCCATCTATGTTTTTTCCTCCAGAGTCAAACGTGAAAAGGAATCAAACCAAATTAGCTCATTTGTCTCCCAATTTTAGGATTTCACAGACTGGTGTATAATTTAACGCAGTTTAGGATCAGCTAAAAGCAACAACAAACAGCCCAACTATCTCCCAACATATAGCACATAGGGCGTGGCACCTTGGAGAACAGTGATCCATTTCCAGCTCACTTGGACCAAATAATCGTGTGCATCAGCCCTGTTTTCTTGTTGGAAACAGAATTACAATGCACAGGGAAGGGCTGTGCTTTGCAAGCCACCAAGCAAAACTACTCTGACTGTCAGCCATGTGGAAGCGGTAACTCCTGCCCAAGGGGCTCAGGGCGCGGGGGCCTGGATCCTTCAGAAGACAGAGGAGGCCAATAACAGTGGAAACTAGTATTCAGCTGGCCAGGTTAGTAGGTAGGAGCCCCAAACCTTAACATAGACCACTGTGACAGGAGAGCTGAGATTCAATCCCGCCCCCAAAAAACCCACTAATAGTGAAATGAGGTGAATGAACGGCCTGCTCTAATGCTGACGAGCCCTAATGTCCGTAAGCCGCCCAGCTCTGTCCCTGTACACGCTGCAAAGCAGCACAGAGCCACACAAGGACAACATAGACAACTTAGGGAGAAGAGAAAACAAAATAACTGCTGATAAAAGTCTGCTATCCTCTGATTATTTTCTTAAAATGGGAGTTCATATGATATTATATTAAATCCATATATATCTCATATAAAAACCCAACACACCAACACACACACACACACAAAACATATGAACAAACAACTCCCACACACCTGTAGTGGGAATCTGAGAGAATTCCCTGAGCTCAGGATTGTCAGGCTAACGTAGGCCATAACATAGGGGACTTTAGTTCAGAAATATGAAATAAAGAGCTGGGAGTCTAGCTCAGCGGAAAAAGCTTGGTCTGCTATGTATGAGGCACTCAGTCAGATTCCCAACGCCATAAACAACAGCAGGCCTCAAACCACCCACCCACCCACCCAATCAGACCTCAAACTCCCAAACTTGCAATAGGGTCTTTAGTCCTACCATCCAGGAGGCTAAGACAGGACAACTGAGTTTGAAACCAACATGGACCACAGAGTGAGACCCTGTCCCATAAAAATAACAGCAGCAGCAGCAGCAACAACACCCCAGGCAACCCTAAAATCCTACAACCAACTAGAAAAATATGAGAGTAATTTAAAAATAAAAAGTACAATAAATGAAACACATTGCAAAGGTTATAACAAGGAACAATTCCAGAGACTAGAAAATAGGGAAATGAAGTCACACGAGCAAACTTCTATTACTGAAAAGCAAGTCTGGCATGGAAAAGGCCACTTGATGCTCTAGGCACGATGGACAGAAAGAGATCTGGACACATCTCAGAGTATAAGGGAGATGGTGAAGAGCCGGAAAGATTCTAGGAAGAACAAAGCAGGGGTTGGGAAGAATATGCAAAATACTAGACACAAGAACAATTCTGGGTATCATGGCAAACCTAGAAGCTAAATGATGGAGCCATGCCTTCAAGCATCCTGGTTCAACAGTCCCCGAATTGCTTTCAGTCCAGAATTCTACACCCAGCTAAGATGATCTATATGAATTACACATGACACAACTTCAGCTATGGCTCAAACTGTAGCTGCCCATACACTGTCCCTCAGAGGATGTGCTCCATATTAGCACAGGAACCTCGCATGGGCTCTGCAGACCCTGAACAGAGACAAGGGGAGCAAGACAAGGGGCGGGGCTGGGCCTGAGTACCAGGAGCCTCAGAAGCTTAGGGTTGGGAACAACTGGCTGTATGCTGAGGCAGCACCTGGAAGAAGAGGCCGGCAGGATCTCCGAGTGTTGAAGGCAAACCTGATCTACACAGTGAGTCCCTGGCCAGCTAGTGAGACCTTGTCTCCAAAAGAAAAAAGAGAGAAGTTAAGGCTAGCTAGAAGGCCTGGTGGGTGGGAGGGACTCTTTTAAGCCATCCTGATGAGCGGAGTTCAATGCCCAGGACCCACATGGTGGATGGAGAGCAGTGACTCCTGACCATAACATACACGTGGTGGTATGTATGTACGCACATGTGTACCTGCTCGTGTGTGTGTGTGTGTGTGTGTGTGTGTGTGTGTGTGTGCACGCGCACGTAAGTATGAATCCAAACCAAAGGAAATTAATGCAAAAGAAAATCTGATTTCACAGTGTTGACTGTGTGTGAGCATTTTCTAAGAGTCAGTTTTGTCAATTTAGGGATAAGCATTTGATGGTACAACATGAAACAGGCTTGTTTTGATGACAGTTGTTTTGAAACCCCACTTATAAGGGCATGTTAACGAAACACAGGTGGGTCGGTACAGCTTCCTTGAGAGTCTGGGGCTGAGGAGAACATTCTTGTCTGTGTGAAATGGGGAGAAGCTGGCAGAGAACTGGGAAGGAAAAGAAGGCTGAGGCTTCAGGGTGAAGGTGGTCTGGTTTCTTCTAAACCAATGCAAATGGTTTTTAAGTGCTGAAATCAGTTCTCTCCATTCACCCTCCCTTGCCACAGACATTAGTTTTATTTACACTAAGTTGCTTGGTCCTTTAGAGTCACACTTAGGCACCATCATGTTGATAATGCTGAGATGCTCTGGCATGGTGTTCAAGGCTCTCATGAGTTGTTCTTGTCTATTTTCTCCTTTTGAGGCAGGGTCTCCACGTGGAGCACAGGCTGGCCTTGAACCTTTGATCCTCCTGCCAAGTGCTGGGAATACAGGTGTGTACCCACTGTGCTCTGGCCTGCAAGGGCTGGGATGTACTTGAGCTTCTCCACACAGACACCTCCATGCTTCAGGCACCGTGGCTTTTGCAGCAACTGTCCTTGGTTTGTCCTCTGATTCTCCAAGTCTCTGTCCTCCAATGATTTGGGTCCTGCTCCCTGGTGGCCTCTGGCACTTTGCCCAGCCCTCTACAGAGGAACGGTCCTTACACACTGTCCCTGTCTGCATTTTGATCTCCACCTCTGTCACCGAGCCTATCACTGAGCCCTGACAGCGATCAGGTGCTCAACATGCTCTCCACACTCATAAGTGACAACTCAAGTGTCAATCACTGTCAAGGGTGGTGGCTCAAGCCTGTAAGCTCAGCAGCAGGAGAGTGGACTTAACTTCAAGGCCAGCCTGGGCTAATTAGGGAGACACTTTCTCCTAAAATAAAAACAATGTAAAAATACCACACTCAAGACCTATCTAAATATTTTTTTTTACAGATTGCATTTTGTGCATTTCACATAACTCGAGGAAGAAGCAAATTTGGCCTCAGTTGTACTGAGTTACAAATGACTTCCACACAAAGCTATCTCAAGGTGAGTAATTGTGACAATCACTATACATCTTAAAGGCTTTTCAAAGAGAGGAACTCCATAAGCAGGGTCCCTGACAACCTCCAATGCTCCAGAATGTCTCCTCTACACTTGCTCTCAGCAGACACCCACCTTAAACAAACGCATCACCATCTTCATGTGTGGATTTTAAGATCTCACACAAACACCCACGCAGGCATTTTGACATGGGATTAGATTAAATCTCCTGTGTCTCTGACCTAGCAGCCTTTACGTCCATGGCAGGGGAGGGACCGAAGGCTTTGAAACCCAGTACGCACTAAGTCGGGCGGCTGTCCTTGGAAGAGAGATGATTAAATGCTAAGGCTCAGTAATCAGGCCGGGGCTGCCCCTGCATCTGCTCAGCCTGCCCCTGATTAGCCCTAATCTAGAGGCACATGCTAATCCGTGCTTGTATTCTGGGTCATTTCAATTGATTAAGTGACAGGAAGCCCTTCATGTTCTACTTTAAGGGCCTGAGGTTCCCTTTCCTTCTCGGGAAGACCCCGGACAGTCTTGGTAACTGGATGCTGTGGTATGTGTGTGGTTGCATGTCCCTTGACTTGTGCTAGCATGGGAGAGGGATGCGGGCTAGTGTTCCTCTAGCAGAAGCCAGGATTTCTCAGGGAGGCAGACTCACCATGTTCTAAAGACTCTAGTATTCCAAAAGGTCAGAGCCACACAAATGCTAAGAGCTTAGCAAATCGAAACTGCTTTTAAATTAAAAGTTTACTACCATTTATTTTGTTTTGAGACAGGATCTTACTGTGTAGCCCAGGCTAGCCTCAAACTCACAGCACTCTCCCACCTTACTCGACCTTCCAGGGGCTCTGATTGGAGGTGTGATGCTCCGCCGCACGACGCCTATCCAGTTCCAGCACTTGGGAGACAGAAACAGGTCATGTTTTTTTGTGTTTGAGGCCAGTCTGGTCAGCAGAGCCAGTTCTAGGCCAGCCAGGGACACAAAATGAGACCCGCCTCCTAAAGTTTAGCAAAAAACAAAATTCAAGGACAGGCAAGGTGGTTCAGCAGGTAAAAGTGGTTACCACCAAACCTAACAAACTGAGTTCAATCCCCAGGGTCCATATGATGGATGGGGAGAACTAACTTCAATAAGTAGTACACACACGCACACACACACACACACACAAATAAATGTAATGACAATACCTAGCAGCTACTGGGTGTGGTGGTAGATACCTATATAATGAACACTGGGAGGCAGAATAGGCAGGAGGGTCTTTGGTTTGAGGTCAGTCCAGGCTACATGGTGAGTGAAACCCTGTCTCAAAGTCAAAACCACCAAAGCCAGGCAAGGTAGTATGACTGCAGTCCTAGGACACAGCCTCTGAGGCCAGCCTTGTCAGCATAGGAAGACTGTCTAAAAAACACAACCTACACCCCCCCTCCCCCCAAAAAAACCAAACCACCAGGTAAATTGACTGGCTGTCATGACCATTTGCACAACCCTCCCCCAAGCTAGATGTCTGGGCTTTGGATTTGGATCTGGGAGCCTTTGCACACACCAGCACACCTGACGCCTAGCGCCCTGGCCAGCAGGGCCCCTTAGAACTCACTGTTGCCTCTCCACACTTCATGGCACATCATAACAGCATTGCCAAAAGGTGAAGAGAGGGGGGAAAGGAACTCAGACAGTTCAGATCTTCAGGATCAGCAAACTCCCTAGAGGAACTGTTAGCCCTACAACCATGTTTCCTCTTAAATGAGGTCTGACCCTGCTCTGTCCTGATTAAAATAAAATCTGTCGGGTATCGTCGCTGACATAAGTGGTAAAGCACACCCAGGCTTCCCTTGCCCCCTTACCTCAAGACTTGGCAATCACATCCTTCCCAAGGCTCAGGGTCAAGCCTCTGAAATCACTCTTCCCACCTCTTTACATCCAAAACATTATCAAACCTTGTCAACTCTCCTTCCTTCCTTCTTGAAAAAATTATTAACATTATTCATGCGCGCACTAGTGTGCTTGTGTTCCTGTGTAAGGGAATGAGATGGATGTAGAGCCCTTGGAGGGACTTACAGGCACATGGGTTTTCTGAAAGGACAGTGAACATTCCTAACTGTGAATCAACTCTGCAACCCCACTCTCTTTCCAAATTAAACCAGAACTCGGTCTCTACTGCTCCAATGTCAGTAATAACTCCTGAGCCCCATTCCAACACTGTACCTTCAGTTTTCAGAAACTTAGACCAAACCAAACCAACTACCCCACAGTCAAGACCAAAACCCAAACCATACACATGCTAAAGTTAAAAGCTAAACTTTATTTCTTTTTCAATTGCTGAGGCGAATTAATTTTGAAGAAGATAATATCTCCGTCTTCAACAACGTAAGTTCTGCCTTGTTGTTTGTACTTCCCAGCAGCCTTAGCTGCGTTCTCAGAACTTTCCTCTTTAAGATCTTCGTTTTTCATTACTTCCGCCATAATGAATCCCTTTCCAAAATCTGTATGAATCTTTCCTGCAGCCTGAGGAGCCGCCACGGCTTTGCTGATGGTCCAAGCATGAACTCCATCTGGGCCTGCAGTGAGAAAGTACTCTGTTGGAGTGCTGCAAACCCAGCCTTAGAGATCTTTGGTAAAGCATTGTCCTGCTCAGTTCCAGATACTTCTCCGTCTCCTCAGCACTTTAACCCAGGATGGTATCAAATTCGCAATCCTGCTGCCTCAGCTTCCCAGGAGCTGAGAGTATATAACTGTCACGTCTAGCTTAGCTGAATCTTGAGCAAGCATACATAAACTTTTCCCACAAGTTCCCTACGTTATCCCTCCATCACAACCATGGTCCCTCAACTCTCCCCAAAGCATATCTCCCTGCCTAGCTCTGCCTGTGTGAGCAGGGCTCTTCTGACAGTCCTCACATCTCTCCGGGGGTGTTCTCTGCTTCCTGTGAGGTTAGGGACTCCTCCAGACACCAAGTATGCACAGATCTGTCCTGCTTCCAAGTAGTTCCCGTGCTTCCCTTAAGAAGTCTGCATACTTTCAGCTGTTGATAAGACTGTCACTGAGCGACCTGGGCACAGGAAGTGTTCAGTAACTGAGCGCATCATGACACACACACCTGATGTTCTTCGTGACTTTTTAAGGAATTGGGTTACGTTCCTTCCAGCCTTGCCCTCTTCACACTGAAGGGCCTTGAAGCCCTTTCTTTTGCTCTAGAGCAAAGCAGCTTTCTCCACAGGCATCCTAAGGGACTGTAATCAAATGCTTTGTCGAGTTCTGGGGCTTTTCATGAGAGGGTTACTTTACTCTATGGGGTCTTACTTCAATTAAAGCATTCTTAGCTACAACGACCCACGTGAATTCTGCCATTGAACATCTGTGGGCCTTAGTTTCCTCACATGTAAAATGGTCACTAGTAATCTCACAGGGGTGTATAGCACACAGTAAGTTGTACAGTACTTGTCAGCTGCTTTTCAAGATGTACTGAGGAGTGTAGTTTGGTTTGCAAGTGGTAGATTAACACTCCCAGGAAGCAGCAGACAAGCGGAAACAGCACACATCTTGCAACAGGAATTTGATCCTATGGTAGGCAGATCATTTGCTGAAAGCCTCCAAAGATACAGACTCCAGATGAAAGCCACGGAACCATGCAGAGGGCCGGCAGGCAGCTTCCCATGCATATCATAGCCTTGGCACTAATGAGGGAGGCGAAGCAGCCACTGATGGAGCTCACAGACCCGTTGACTGAGCATGCGCACGGGTGAGCATGCAAACCTGGGCACACCACTGACCCAATCAAGAAAGTTAAAGATAGGACCAGTGTTGGGGCTGGGAATGTAGCTCAGGGGTAAAATGCTTGTCCAACACATGAAGGCTATGGGTTCAATTCCCGACACTGAAGTAAATGTGTCATATATATGAGTGATCACTTACAGTATAATATTATCAAAAACTTCTCAGAAGTGAACAGGATAGACATGTACCAAGCACAACACAGGGCTTCAGGACTGGCTGACCTGGCACTACAGTAGCTTGCCCTCCCCCACCTCAAGACAAGATAGGGCAGGATCGACAACTTTGGGAAGAATGGGCCTTTCATTTGCCTTCCAAGCTGGGAAACCTTTGGGAATTGTTTGCTGCAACTTAATCTTTCAGTCCAAAGGCCTTGTGAGTTGGCTGTGGAAATATTTTTAGTTGGAGAATATTGATGGTCATGACAGGAAAAAAATAGCTAAACAAAATAAACATAATAGTTGGTTTGAGACACGTTCTTCACTGCAGCCTTGGCTGGAACTCACTGTATGGCACAGGCTGGCCTTACATTCAGCAATCCTCCTGCCTCAGCCTCCTGAATGCTGCAATTACAGGCATGGGCCACCACAACGGACTGAGAAATGATTCTTCAAACTAAAAGGAAATGACATTGTAATGTCTTCTGTAGTTTATTAACATGAAGGCTAAAGGAGGGAGCAGAAGACTGGCCTAGGTGGAGATGGAAGTCCATGAGCAGAGAGGACATGAAGGACGACAAAGTGCTGACAACACTGCTCAGTTGCTCTTGTGGAGGACCTGGGTTCAGTTCTCAGCACCCACATGGTGGCTCACAGCCATCCTTCACTCCAGTTCCAGGGGACGTGATGTCCCCTTCTGACTTCTGCAGGCACCATGCACACAGATGCATACCGATGTAGGCAAAACACTTACATTCACAAAAACTTAAGTCTGAGAAGAGGAAGAAGAAGAAGAAAAATGTTCACTTGACTTGGAAGAACACACCAGTGGCTGATACCTAAGGAAAGGCACTATTATGTGAATCAAACAGGCCAGTTATCTGTCAGGGAAGCAGAGAAAGTCAGGAAGGGAAGCTAGTCCAGCATAGACGGGAGGAAGAGGCAGATGCCCAAGGAAGGACCAAATGGAAAGAAGATGGGAGAGAGAGGGCAAGGGACGGCCATGAAAAGAAAACCAACCTCAAGTGGAAGGGCCAAGTAGCCCTGATGCTCGCACGCATGGGAGCAAGGGCTATTAAGCTTTTCCTTGTGTGCTTAAGTCTGAAGCACTTGGGGAATTTATGGATCAAACGTGTTATACCTGGCGAGCACTCAACAGTCTCAGGAACTGAGCAGCCTCAGTATTGGATCCTTCTCAGCACTCAAAGCTTCCTCTCTTCTGGCCAATCTCAAGATACACTCAGGGGGAAAAATGCTTCTAGGAATAAGGTTCACAGCAGCGCTGGCCAGCTGGGATACTGTCACTCTGTCCTTTGCCTTTAAGGCTTCAAAGAAATTCCTCTTGCACACTTGCCCATAAATCAAATGTTGAAGTTAAATTTATTTTTACTTTTTAGTAAATGTATCTCAAAGATATCTTGGAAATATGAACTCACGGTTTCCTCTTGAACACCCTGGAGATGCTCAGGAAAACTATGAAGTGAGACTCTTGTGTTGGCATCAGAACCCCATGGTTGATCATCCTAGAGACTGAACCCCTAATGTGGGCTTAACTGAATTCTAGACTTGCTGATCTAACCATCAATGCTTTTCTGAAAATGGAAATAGAAACAAACCTTTGATTAGAGAGTAGAACATGTACTCAGCTCAGGATATGTGACCCAACTGTACAGAGAAGTCAGGAGGAATAAGATCAAGGCTACAAACCCACACAATAGTGAATGCTCTCAGAAGAAAGTTAGCAAGATGTGGTGTTTTTTGTTTTTTTTTTTTTTTTTTTTTGGTTTTTCGAGACTGAGTTTCTCAAAAGTCCTGGCTGTCCTGGAACTCACTCTGTAGACCAGGCTGGCCTCGAACTCAGAAATCCACCTGCCTCTGCCTCCCAAGTACTGGGATTAAAGGTGTGCGCCACCACTCCCGGCTAGTTTGTTTTTTCAAGATAGGGTTTCTCTATGTAACCCTGGATGCTGGGGACTCACTTTGTAGACTGGACTGCTCTTGAACTCACAGACTCGCCTGTGTCTGACTCCTGAGTGCTAGGACTAAGTGAGTTTTAATGCAGAATGAGGAGCGGTAGGCTCACACAGAAGCTACCCAGAGTGAAGACCCTTCCAGAGTTTGACAATTACACATAGACACAACTACCTCAGGAAAGCCTCATCTTTTTTTCAAACGAGTCACCTTTTTATTAGATTTTAATTCTTAGGGTATAAAAGGAGTCAAAGACCGAGTTCCCCACACAGGGGTCAGGAAGACAATCATGGTCCAGAGTGCACCCTGGGCACCGCCCTTCTTCAGTGGTTATATGGGTTGCCATTCAGTTTTGAGTTCTTGTAAGAAAGGCAGGATCTGAAAAGCATGTAAGCTGCCAGCACCAAGCCAACCCAGCAATGAACACTTCCTGTCTTCTCACTGACGTACGTATTGTAGTGACCTCTTTGAAATGCTCCAACGATGCCTTTAGGGGCAAAACCCCACATCAGGGTCTAGCGTAGCAGCTCCCCTACTTTGACATCTAAAGGTTTCTTCTTCTTCTTCTTCAGGTAGAACTGGCACCATCTTGGAGTCCGTTTATTCCACAAAGACCAGTCATTGTGACCAGTCACTTTCTCTGTCTCTCACATCTGAACTATACTCGCACAGCCATCTTGTCTGCCAGGGACAGTTCTGCACAAGGGAATCAGGCCGTCCACAGAAGCACCAGCGCCTGGGATGGCAACGTTGCTGTTACTGGGCCCTCAGCTGCTTCCTTCTCTCCCCAAAGACGAACCCACCTGTAGCCTTCTTGCCAGGATCCACTTGCAACCTCCACAGTCTGCCATAAAGAGGCCTGACAAGAACACAGAACTGTTAAAAGGCGCCGGGCAGGTCACGCCACTATGACTGCCACAGCTCTGCAGCTTCCCATATGCCCTGATGTAGTGTTCTGTGAAATAGCTAACACACTCAGCTCATCAACACAGCAGCTCACTGAGCGTGTGTGGTGTGTTCATATCTTACAGCCAGTCCTTAGTGGAGCCAGAGGGTGAGTTGGCACCCCTGCTCACCTCTGTCCTAAAGTAGCAGTTATGATGATATGGTTTCCTTGCAGCAGATCTACCTTCCTAATTATGTCTTCCTTAAGCTAATATGAAAACTAATTTGTATTTCCTAAGCACCCAGCAGCTGGGCGGGGAGTGGTAGGGAGGGTCTAGGCTTATACTGGCCTGCTTAGAGAAACTGCCCGAGGATTTAAAATGTGTCACAAGTAATCTACATGAGAGATAATCTGTATGTGACAACCAAGAACTGATTATACTTATAATTATCCACAGGCCGCTTTTGACTATGAGGACCAACTTGTGCTTAAATAACATTACATTTATTAGTCAAGTTAGAAAAAAAAAAGATACTGTCTAAATGTGAAGCAACAGTGTTTATTTCATATGAGCTTTCGCCATGGTTGTCAAAGCAACCATGTGGAAGCTACTGGAAGCAGAGGAGAAGGAGGAAGCAAGATTAAAGCCACTTATACCTTGGTCTAACTGGAACAAGAAGCTGCCAACAACCTACTTTTTGATTCCCAGGAGCACTGTCCACACCTTAAGCTGTCTATACGATGAACAATTCACCTATATCTGGCCCGAATTGCACATGGCCTCTTGTTAAAGACTATTGAGGGGAAAACCCCACAAAACTCTTTAGTTCTTATGGCTGAGCCCTAAAAGCATAGGGAAGAGGCAGCCGGCAAGAGGATAAATTGAGAACAGACGTCCGTTCCTGCTGGGTGTGGTAGTGCACACCTCGAGTCTCAGCACTTGGGAAGCAGAGGCAAGGGAATCTGAGTTTGAGGACAGTCTGGTCTACACAATGAGCGACAAGCCACCCAAGACTGCACAGTGACACCCTGTCTCAAAATATCAAAAAGTAGGCATTCCTAGAATCAAATCCCTTCCTCACTTAGTATATTTCAGTATTTTTTTCCTTTCTTTTTGTGAGGATAGTGGGGCAATCCTTGGAGGCAATTTTTTTTTTAAACTAAATTAGGCAGTGATGGCACATGCCTTTAACTCCAGCACTCAGAGGTAGGTGAACTCTACAGAACAAGTTCTAGGACATTCAGACTTATACAGAGAAACCCTGTCTCAAAACAAATAAAACAAAACAACAACAAAAAAACCCCTTGAGAATAGTCTAGGTAGTGTGGCTAGAAGCATATTCTAAACATGCAGACATTTTTCTTTTTCTATCGAGACTGCACTAGATATTCCAAAGATTCCTATTTCAAGCTCAGACTAATGTCTCTGGGAATTACCTTTAACAAAACATGTTCAATGTACTAGCTAACACAGTGGCTGTTGAGGGTGACTAAGGAACTACACTTTAAATTTCATTTCATTTGAATTAACATTATTCAAGTATTTGCTGGAATGTTAAAAATGTAGAGTTTCAGGCTGGAGAGATGGCTCAGCAGTTGAGAGCACTGACTGCTCTTCCAGAGGTCCTGAGTTCAAAGTTCAGCAACCACGTGGTGGCTCACAACCATCTGTAATGGGATCTGATGCCCTCTTCTGGTGTGTCTGAAGACAGCTACAGTGTACTCATATATAATAAATAAATCTTTAAAAATAAAACATCTTGAGTTCCCAGTATGCCAATCCCACATCATAGATATACACCAGTCACACAGACACACACACAGACACCAGAAGAGTTGCCTTTGTTTAGATGGAAACTCAATCTGAAAATGGGTGCTTTGTGTTAGCCTGAGATATATTTCCTGGACATTTTCTTACTTTATGTCACAATTCTTTCCTTCTTTTTCTACCCACTCTACCAACTTACTGTAACACTCTCTAGTCCCTGAGGCCCAGGAAGCTGGGCCAGCACCACTGGCATTACACAGGCAAGACACACCTACAGTTACTGCTGAGCACCGTGGGGAAGCTGGGACTGGGCAGCAGTCAGAAGCGCTCTTGCTGGCTCTCAGTGAGCCCATCTGATAGCATAGCCTTTGTTGGGCTGCTCAGAGCCAATGGCTCGGTTCCTATACAGCAAAGATTTTTTTTTTTTAATCAATTTCACTTTGAAAACCCCATTTAGGCTCTGGAAATCTCTAAATTAGGGCCCTTCTGAAAAGGAAGATTTGGTGTAATTATAATGTCACAGGCAATTGTGCTGACAAAGCAAAATCAGTATGTCTCATTGCTGGACCTTTGCTCTCAACCTGACCAACAGGAAAAAAAGCAGCTTTGTCAGGAGCAGATGTGTGGTGGGAGGCCCAGGAGAGCAGATCTACTGAATGGAGCAGGTGCCACTTAGACATTCACTTTACCCGCCCCAACCACAACCTCCCCTTCATTTGATACCCTACTCCTGGCAGGAGATGGAGAGAGCATCGCACAAAAAGGAAGCATGCTTGTCCTGTTCAGATTACTTCTTCTAGGCTGCTGCTGGGCTCTGCACATTTGTTCTTTATTAAGCAAATGGTATAGCTGGATGCAGGGAAGTGAATCCTGTATTTACACAGGTAACCTGAGAGTCAGAAGGCCCCAAAGCATCCAGGTTGTGATGTGCACATTATTACAGTTAATAACAGCACAGTGACATTCCTTCCAAATCCTAACAGAAGCATAAACTAAAAGAGGAAGGTCCTCTTTTACTCAAGGCTTTAAAAACTTTCTTCTCCAAAAGCTTGCCCTGTTATGATAATGTGGATCCCTGTGTGAACAGAAGTTAAAGGCCCTTTAACATGCCCAACTAACTCTGCAACAATGTGGGAAACACCAAACAAACAAGTATTTTCCAAGCATGAACCAAACAGCAATGACTCCAGTTAAATTTGTTCAGCTGTCTCTAGATCTGACCTTTTTTTTTTTAATCTATTTGCAAGAGTGTTGACTTTAATGACAGGCACCAATATTCTTTAATTCTTTTTTTTTTTGGTTTTTCGAGACAGGGTTTCTCTGTGTAGCCCTGGTTGTCCTGGAACTCACTCTGTAGACCAGGCTGGTCTCGAACTCAGAAATCTGCCGCCTCTGCCTCCGAAGTGCTGATTCTGATTTGGTTACAAGTAGCTGGAATCATGAGAAACTGTAGCCTGCCTTTCCTATAGAGAGACCTAGGAACCAAATGAAGAGGGCAATAATATACAGAAGCACATGGCCTGAAGGGCACTGGGGTACAGTGGTCGGTGACATCTGCAGATAAGGACTTTCTAAGTCTCTGCTCAGAGTGGACTTGGTCCATGGAATGACTCTCCACAAGCAGAGACTACCTACCTGACCACTAAGGAGCAGAGGAAGGCATGTCAAGCTGGCTTGCTGATGTGTGCTAATTCCTTTTGTGGTGTTGAGGAACAAATGGAAGGCATCTAGCTTTTTAATGGGTAACAGCTAAGCACTACATTTGGAGGCCATAGCACAGCTCAGATGAGCCCGTAAAGACAAAACGCCCAATGGTCTGGTATTTACTACGAAACCCTCAGCGTCCACTTGTTGTCTCTCCTCCTCCTCCTCTCCCCCTTTCTTTCCTTCCCCACTCCCCTACGTCCTAACACTTTCTAGCAGGGTCTTGCTGTGCATCCCAGGCAGGTCCAAAATCTGCTATGTGGTTACACTGGCCTCAAACTTGTGAGCCCCCTGTCTCAGTCTCCACAGTGATGCAATTACAAGTAGGATGCCGTGCCATGCTAAAAGATAACCCATATGTTGGAACAGGCGACCTTGCAAAAGGCACTGCTACTTTTGAAGGTGTCTAACACACTAGCTTTGCAGGAGGCTAAGTAAGGAACTAGAGAAGGCTGTTGTAGAAACCTTCCTGTGCGGGGCTGTATCTGAGTGACAGGAAGGCCCGGGACCTTTGGAGAACATGAGCTTCCTGAAGTAGACTCTTGCTTCCCTTCCCATTTCCTGTGAGGCTTTTTTCTAATGATAACAGTCGTTACTGGCACAATGGTAAATGTGGGCAGCTATGTGTGTTGGGTGACCCTCACATTAAAGAGCATGACAAAACAGTTTCTGCTGCTCTTAGTGTCATTGTTAAACCCCCTGGATGAGAAAAACTGAAGTCAGGAACACTGCTGCCTCCTATAGGGGCTATTGTGGACTTCAGAGTCATTCAGAATGGAGGAAGGAGAGGATTCAGGACTGAAGACTCCTACTAAGAGTCCCTTTCTTTTCTCAGGCCATCAAAAGGCAGGGAATGAGTATCACCCATGAGGTGGAGGGTTGCAGGGATTTTTTTGTGCTACAGAACAGAGTCCACAGCATCGCTTCATCCTTTTATTTCTTAGCAGTATCTGTGTTTGTGGTGCAGTCTGGCATTCATCCAGTAGCAATGGCTACTTTCCGACTCCTGACCTTCTGGGCTTTCCATGATTGGTTCTGGGTATCCCTGGCTACAAGGAAGAACTTGCACTTGTGTGAGGAGTCTAAGTAGAAATATGCTAGTGGTCTGGGTTGTGAATAAGCAGACTAGGAAGTGCGTCTAGGTGTCCCCACTGCCTCTTGTCTCAGGGTTTCCAACTCAGGACTCTGCTGTGCATAAAAATAGGGTGGCTCTTGAGAACCTCCTACCTTGCAGTTTACAGTCTGTGGACTCCTGTGGTCACATGGGCGGCTTCTTCATCAAAGCCATGCTGTCTAAGAGCCGAGAAGGTAAGAGGTCTGGTGCAACAATATCACCCAAAAGAGACTTCTCCAGTGACGGCAATGTACAACTATATTGACTGTAAACTTACAGGCTATTCTAGTGGTCAATGGGTGCTTGCTCTTATTTGAATTTAATTGTGAAGAAACTATAGTTAAAGACTCAGGATATCAGACCATAGATGACCATTTACAACTTCAAATATGATTACTGTAACTGAGTAAATGTCAAGTTTTAGTTATAATTTACTTTCATTTAAGTGGCTACCCATAGAAAACAGCTACCACATTGGATAGTACATTTTTAATTATCTTTTTTTTTTTAAAGAGACACTCAGTACACTGTTCAACCTGACCCTAAATACTTGGGATTATGTAACCCTTCACCTCAGAGTCTGCTTCTGCTCCTGACTGGGTCAATGCAGTTTTAGATGTTAGGTTTGATATTATGTACTTATTTGTCTTCTGAGGCTGTTTGTTGTTTTTGTGACTCTGGTACAGTACCTGGTCACCAGCAAGAGAATACAGTAACAGTCAGGAAGAAGACCAGGAAGTTCCTGAGTAGTTTGGCAGGCAAAGACCAAGCCAAATAAAAGTGGCTCTTTCTCTGATGAGGCTTACCCTACCCGCACATTTCCTCTTCAGTTGACTCAAGTGGGGAAAACCCGTGTGCAAAATCTGCTTGCATCTCTGCAGGCTGTGGAGGCTGCAGTGGCACTTCTTTCCTGCTGCACTACACGTACTGCACTGCACCTCACTGCTGGTCCCTGGAGCAGCAGCCAGCTGAGGGCTCATCTCAAGCCCTGGTCACATGCCTGCCTCCATTTTCTTTCTGAGTCAGTGTGGCATCTCATCTTACGTCTCATCTCTCATAGAGACCTTAGCCGGTGTGTGCAGATGCTCTGTGATCCATCCCACAGTGGAGGGGGCTGCATTAGGAGCCCTTGCAGAACAGACAGTGGCCCGGCTTAGTCCTGACTGAATCCCAGGGCCTTTACTCTCCAGACACCACCAATGGGGCCAGTGGAAAAGAGGGCCATTTACCTTCTAGGAAGCCTGCAGCAACTACAGTGATACTCTGTGGCACCTTGAAGATAAGGCAGTAGCATGCAAATGCTGGGATTCAAAACACACACAAGGCATACTTGCTCAGGGGGCTGCTTCATGGCTGGTATATAGCATTTGTCACATTTGGATCAGGTATGAATAGTATATAAAATATAATTTCGCTTTTTTTCTTTGAGACAGGGTCTCTCTGTTTAGTCCTAACTGTCTTAGAATTCAATACATAGGCCAAGCTGGCTTCCTCCTGCCTCTGGCTCCCAAGTGCTGGGATTAAAGGTATGTGCAACCACATCAGGCTAAATTGTAAATTTTTATTTATTACTCATTTGCATGTATGCACACACATGGGAGGCCAGCGGACAACTTTAGGGTGCCTATTGTTTCCTCTGAATGAATCAGAAGATGGAACACAGGTTGTTAGGACTGCACAGGAAGTGCCTTTACTCACTGAGCCATCTCATCAGCCCCAAAATGTATTTTTTTTAATTTCTTTATTTAAATCTCAACACTAAGTCAAAAAGTAATCAGTGCACAAAGGAATAGCACATTAGGACCCTCCTGTCAGTGACTGGCACATCTCTATACTAAGTTAATGTCCACCTCTGTCGGCACTTTTGCAAACATATTACCACACATCCATGGTTTATCAGAATAAGGTCTTGTGTCTTAAAGAGCTAGAAAGCCAAGGCCATGGCAATGATAGTGGACCATGGTGATATCAATGCAGTCCCTGAGATCTGCCCAGTGACAGCGCCACTTTAGGAGAGGAAAAGGACACCCTAGTCATTGTGAACTGTGTGCTGGAGAACAGCCCTACTGGGACAGTGCAGACCCCAAAGGAAGTGCTTCAAGCACTGCCCTCAATCAAGGATGCAGGGAGGGCTTCTGACCCTTCTTGGTTGTATGGTGTCTGCCTCAGGATCAGTCCCAAAGATGAAAAACATGGCCTATACTAGTGCTGTGAGCTCTGCATTTCTTGCCCCAGTGAGTAAAGTGTGGAGACACCATCCGACTTATAAATCTATCTATGTACCCTGGACTCTCCTAAGCCCTGGACAGGAACCATTTTGTTCCATGCTTACCACCATATGAACAAAAACCAACCATTATCCTAACTGTACAGCTAAGGATTAGAGAGGTTAACCTCCTGCCCCCATAATGTTAGTGATAAGTGTCAGAGCACTTAGCTCACAGATCTGTCCATCTTCCCCAGCCCGGCTACTCTAAATACCATAGGAGATGCAAAGTCAACGACCCTTGCCATCACTCCTCCCACTCACTGATGAGCCACACTGAGAAGCAACGCACATATGCGCTCTACTACTGAGCTGTATCCCTAGCCCCTGCCACCTTTTGTAGCAGAGGTTAGATCTGTGTGTGCGTGAGAGAGAGAGAGAAGGGGGGGGAGAGAGAGAGAAGGGGGGGAGAGAGAGAGAGAGAAGGGGGGGAGAGAGAGAGAGAGAGAAGGGGGGGAGAGAACAAACCTCATATTAAAGATACCCCAATGCTCTTATAGCACATATGAAGGCGGTTTAGTACGAAGTTAACACACAGTGCTCCTGATGCAGCCGGACTCACCTCTCAGAGGCAGGCCTTTCTCAGAGCCTCAAGCTTGTTCTGACTCACCTTCTCTGTTAACCTTGCTAAGATAAACTCATCAGTTTTCCTTTTCTGTCCTCTTCTTTCTGCCCCAGGTCCTGCGCTTGCCACACAATCTACCTCTGAGCCACATTCTCAAGCCTTAAAGATCAAACTTGAGAGGTATTTTAATACAGTTGAGATCAAATTGAAGTAGGGATTTTAAGAGTTTTTTTTTTTTAAAGGATCACAGTGGTGCATGCCTTAATCTTGGTGAGTTTGAGGCTACCCTGATCTACACAGTCAGTTCCAGGATAACCAGGCTATGTAGAAAACCCTATCTCAAAATAAAACAATATGAAGAAACAAATATGGGGGGTTGTCAGAAGATTCGAGGTCGTGCTCAGTGAGGAAAGGCCAGGAAGCATTGTTTCCTGCAGGCTTTGGAGCCTTTGCTCTCCTCCGGCAGTAGGCAGGCAGTGAAGACTCATGTCTGTAGTAGGCAGGACCGTGGAGGCAACTGTGGCCAGGCCCAGCCGGGCAGAGCAGGCCATGGTCCAGGGTAATTGGGAGCAGCCTTCTACGCTGGCGGGCAGTGCCCATGCGGGCGGGCCTCAGGGTTAGTGTTAACAGCCCTTCAGTCCACTTTTTTCCTCTCAGGACTAGAAGGAAGACTGAGGCCGCAGTTCTTAACACCAGGATAACACAGGCAGTGCTGCTAAGAGGTCTGCAGCAGTCAAGGAAAAACTAAGGTTCATTTTTCTTAAGGGAACTTCAAAACTACTTTAAAGCTCACTCTTTAGAATTTTGACAATTCCATCCAAATTTAAAAATGGGTCTTTTGGGCTGGTGAGATGGCTCAGCAGTTAAGAGCACCGACTGCTCTTCCGAAGGTCCTGAGCTCAAATCCCAGCAACCACATGGTGGTTCACAACCATCTGTAGTAAGATCTGACGCCCTCTTCTGGTGTGTCTGAAGACAGCTGCAGTGTACTTACGTATAACAATAAATAAATCTTTGGGCCACAGCGAGCAGGGTCGGAATGAGCAGAGGTCCTGAGTTCAATTCCCAGCAATCACATGATGGCTCACAACCATCTATATAGCTATAGTGTACTCATATACATAAAATAAATAAATAAGTCTTTTTTTTAAAAATGGGTCTTTTAATTGACTGATAATAACAAATATTGTAATATAAATGGAGGGAAAATACCAACTTATTTCTACCTAATATAGAATAGTAAAATAAATTTCAGATATTTTATAATATTCAAAATAAAAAAAACAAAACTAAACACCATAACTGTATTAAGCTAGGCTGGGCTACATGAGACCTTATCTCAAAAAAACAAAAAGCAAGCAAACAAACAAACAAACAAACAAACCAGAAATACCCAAAACAAAAAAAAAGAAAAAAACCCCAAAAAACAACAAAAACCACCTAACAACCAGAAAATGACCGTGATGGCACACACCAACAAAACAAACAAAAAATAACCAACCAACCAAAAAAAGCACAAAAGAAAGAAAGAACAAAAGAAAAAAAGAAAAGAGCCACTGAGCATAAAGTGCCCAGACAGTGGCAGACAGTTGTCAGCACTGGGAGACAAGGCTGGTGCATCAGGATTTTGATGCTAGACTGGAAAACCAAAGCTCTGTCTCAAAACAAAAATAACAACAAAAGCAAAAATTCTATGAACACAAAAACAAATAAAAAGAATCAAGCTTTTTCAAATTAATAATAGAAAGGTAAAGATAATACACATGTACACACATGACAAAGAACATTACTACGACACAGACAAATAGCAGGCAAAACATTCATCCATGTTAAAACACAAGCGTACAAATGTGGCTAAGACGTGAGCGGGCTGCAGTGTTCCCTCATGCCTGTGATCCAGCCATTTAAGGGCATGCTGTGGAGGGCTGCCTTTGAGTTTGAGCCGAAACTGGACTACATAGTGAGCCCATTTCAAAAACAAAACAAACAAACAAAATAATGAAAAAGATGAACACATGTATTACTAATACAGAAATGCAAATTAAGACAGAACTTATTACCTGTCCTAAAACAGATAAAAAATAAAATTATGCTAATATTCAGTATAAATTAAAGAAGCAGAATGTCCCAGAGGGAGGGGTAATCAAGCACAGGATATGTGGCATCAAATAAATAAAACTGTGCAAAATCTTGTACAAACATAAACAGTAGCATTTTATTGTTTTTTTTAAAAAAGACTATTAATAAGATAAATTACTAATAACAGGAGGCTCTCTCAATTATGGAGGAAATATTCCCAAGCATTATAAAAATGACCTTTTCAAAAGTTATTTAATGACATGAAAATGGTTAAGATACTTTGAAACAAGTTACAAAATAATACTGATAATACAACCCTATTTAGTTTGAAAAGACTTTTCTGACAAACAGAAAGAAAAGGCCAGATTTAAAAAAATAAGAACCCTTCAAACACCAACATTCTATTCTTTAATAATCAAGGTAAAACCAAAAATATCATTCCCTGAAAAACAAACAAACAGACAAACAGAAGATAAAAGCGAAGACTGAGGCAATGCTCCCTTTGTCATGTCTGTCTCCCTTCCAGATCTAGGAAGAGGGTCAGCAGCTCAGGGAGACGCTGGGGGCCTAGCAACACCACTCACTTGTTTTGCTTGGCCTCATCTTGTTTTTAGGAAGAAAAGAAACCCAAACGAATCTGCGATAATATTTCTGACACAAAAGCGGGGGCTGCCTGAGGTGGCAGGAGACAAGAGAATCCTTTCATTATTTTTGCTGTAAAATAGGAAGGAGGAGAAAGGGTCTATAGAGGTCTCCCCCACAGGAGTGCCTGTATCCGCTGGTCTTGGAGGCCATGAGTCCTGGAAGCACAGGGGATCCGGGGCCTAGCAGAGAAGAGGATGGTAGAGAAAAGGGAGATGAACAGTCTAAAGTGTGTAGCCTAACAATATAAACTGAGTGAAGCCAAGCTAGGGCTCCACCTTCCTGTTATGTTGGGATGGAAGTGGTGCCCAGAAAAGCAGGGGATGTCTCCTGGGAGGGAGAGTGCACTTATGAGGAGGACTGCCCTGTCGGCCCAGCAGGATCGTTTGACACTGTCTACAGGATACCCTAACCCACCACCTGTGGTTACTTTACTCCATCAAATTCTGTGGCCAATCCATTCCTGCTATTCTGCTCCTTCCTCTTCAGGCCAGAAACCATATCTGAATCACTCTGAGATTTTCTATTCGCACTGTTCTTTAGACTGTTCTGGAGTCTGTGACACATTTCCCCAAGAAGTGTGTATTTCTAAATTAGTTCTACTCTTACAAGTAGGGCTTTATTCTGCCATCATTAGATTCTTCCTGATAATAAACTTTTTGATTTAAAAACAAAAGAGATCTTGTTGGTTTACTGGCAAATGCTTGAAGTTTATCATTATGCAGTGGCAGGATCTGGAAGAGTGAAGAGAGCCTGGCAGGTTGGGCTGGCTACCATTAGCTCTAACCCAAAGTAAACCCTATAGCACTCTGGGTGAATGTCAGTACAGAAGGAATGTCAGAGCAATCTGGATCATCTCCCATACTAGACTGTCTGGATTCCCAAGAACAGTTAAAAATGATTGGCTCTTGCCTAGAAGCACTGAGATGTGGTACAAGGCATTCGTTTAGTTGGATACAGAGAACCTACAGTAAGAAAAGGACAAGTCCAAGTCAAAAATCCCGAATTTGACATGCACTAACTTGCTTGGGAGACTAATAGCTTTTTAATCTAATTTTTTAAACTTTATTTTTGAGATTAAGTTCTTCCCACATTGGTCAGGGTAGTCTCTAACTCATTCTCAGCCATCTGAGTAGTAGGACTGCAGGCATGTGCTACTAGGCTTGGCTGGAGCTGTGGGCTCTTAGGATACAGATCACAAATGTTCTCTTATCAAGAAGATAGCCAGCAACATGGAACTACTAAGAAGAGGCAGCTTGTAGCACTGGACAGTGGAAAATGTGATTTAATTTCATTATATAGCCCATCAAATCTATTTGGCTGGATATTCAGAGCATCTTTAGATACCAATATAAATTTGCCATTCTGAAAAGGTAAGGCTGGGGAGGAGCTAGAACCCTAAAGCAGCCACTTCTCTCTCAGATACATCAAGCCTATCAGAATGGGTAACAGAATCTCCCATGAAAACCACATGGTAAGTAAGTGTTCTAGCAGTTCCACTGAGAGACAACTGTAGCTCAGGAGGATGCCACACGCCAGAGAGCCTGCCTTCCCCTCTGAGGATGAGCAAAGGTGATGAAGAAAGAGGCAGGGCCCAGCCAGAGGAGCTTTTCTTTACTCCCCTCCATGGCCCACCGTGTCCTGAACACACAGTTGTAAGATGTCCTTTATCCTGCAGTATTCTAGCTAAAACCTACACTATCTCCATTCAGGTTAGTGTAAGAAAGAAAGTCCCCCAGTCTCAGAGAAAACAGCCAGTGGTTGTAGTATGTAATTTGTTTTCTTTTTTAGAAAAACAATTCTCAGAAATGACATTAGCTAGTAGTCCCTACATTGCTTTCTCCTAGAACAGAAAAACCTTTTCCTACTGTAAAAGACACATTGTTTCTTCCCCCAAAGACTTCCCTGACTTGCAGAGTATTTACTTCTTATGGGTGGACCATAAAACCAAACAAATAGTGCTAGCAACCTCTGCCCGCTTTCCTCCACCTCCACCCTGCTCCCTTTATTCTGAGACTGTTTCACACTACAGTAGTTCTGGCTGTCCTTGAACTCAGATATCAGCCTGCCCTGCCTCTGCGCTGAAACTTCTCTTTCATACATTTAATGCCACTAAGGAAATGTCTGTCTAAGTAAGAGACGTTATCTATTTACTCTCTTGCCAGGACTTTGAAATACCAATCTCTCCCGTACCACAGATAGTAGTCCTGCTTGGCACAGGTAATGTCACAGATCAGGCTGCCCCTGTGACCAGTCTTCTGAGGCATTCCCCGGGAGCCCAGGGCCTGTTGAAGTGGATCCACAGAGATGGGCTGGAGCCATAAGTTTTTGCCACCAAATTTCTATGAACTTTAACCTTTTTATTTATTCCGGATAGTCACCAATATCCGGGAAGTCAAAGAGCTGGGAAAGAAGGGCAGGGTGGTAACAAGTCATTGTCTAGAACCAGCTGTCCTTTGTAAGGCCACATATAACAAGAAGCAGGGCACAGGATCAAAAGTGCGTCCATCATAGCCTGCTGCATATCCTGGGACAGGTGACATGCTGGTGCATTCCAGCCACACATGGGAGTCTCTACCGCAGTCAAGATCAACAACTTACCCTACCCCATAGGATAGGAAAGGAAGGAAATGCTCCAAAGCAAACTCTTATGTTTCAGCAAGTCTCATCTTAGCAAAACAGCTCATTAAAAAAAAAAACTCCAATTAAGTAGCCATTATTGTAGCATTTTCCTTCAGGGAACCTTAAGAATCCTATTAGTAAAAGCAATCGGAGGCCCCTAGATTTTCCTAGGCATTAACTGCCTACCTATGAAGGAAAGACTCAAACCAAGCTCAATGTCTTTCTAACGGCTTTGTTGTCAGCTATATCAGGAAGGTTTAAGTGGAAACAGGGAGTACATTCAATAAAATATTCATGATCTCTTACCATTAGCATCTTGAACTCCAGTAAGTGCTCCGACGGCTGCTGCGGTTTCCCCAGACAGGACTATCTGTCCCCCGCCTTGTAAGGTGGCTTCAGCCAGAGTGGCGACAGCATGGGCGGCAGCTTCACTGTGGGTACAGAGATAGGACAGGGGTATATGCAAGATGAGTCAAGGCACAACACTGTCTTTCCTAGGCTCTTTGGGCTCCACAGGTACTAGTCACCAGGGCTAAAGGGTAAGAGTAATTTCAGTGATTATAAACAGCTAGAAGAATCTCAAGTCGTACATATTTTCTAAAGCTAATGTGAAGTTTTCTTTAAACTGAGATAATGGTGATGAGCGCTGGAGGACAGAAGATGCTCACTCAGTCCTTCCTTACTGATACCAATGGTACAAGCGTAAACCCAAGTGGAAGCTCTGGTCCATGTTCACACATGTTTAAGACAATATAAGGCAGACCATTAGAAGCTATCCTTTTATGCCAAAGATGAATGATAATCTGAGCAGTCAGCAACCTTATCTGACTCATATTAAATAATAACAATACAGTTTATATACATGCTTTTTAAATGTGAAACAATGGCTGGCTACTAACTTGAAATATCCAGCTCCGCCTCTTGCTTCACCTATATGTAGACATCACTAAATATGGAGTCTTAGCATTTAAAATCATTACCGTAAGACCAAGCTTCTTGCCTCCTAAGTTCAAGGAAAGCATAAACTCCCTTTCCTACACGTCCAACACTGCAGAGCAGAGACGCCTGCTAAAAGGGAGCACACGGTCCTACCAGTTAGGGAACCACTTTCCCTTCTCCTTGCTATCTACTTTTTCTATATAAATAATAATCCCTTTTTCTTGACTCTGTCATGTCATACCCTATAAGACATACTATTATTTAATTTTTATTTTATATTTTAAGGAAGAAAATTCCTAAAGAAGTTAAGACTAAGATTTGTCATGTAAATTTCAGTGATTTTAAAAACAAAACAAACAGCCCAGGGGAATTTCAGAATCTCCGAGATGAAGATGGAGATATCATCTGACAATCTGGGGTTCCCGAGGGGATATCAGAATTGACTCTGCAGGCTTTGCACTAGTCAAATTATCCTCTTGCACCCCAGGTTCTAGTGGAGAATGGTGAGGGAGTTGGAGCTGGCTGGTATAGACCAGTCACTGAGCAGGTCATACCAAAGCATACCTTATATCGTGCTTTCATCTTAGAAGCTCAGCAGCTAAAGCCAGGGTACAGTAATGCCCCAGGTCAGACAGACAGAACTAATCTGCCTTGCTTCTAAGCCCTGTCTCCTATTGTAAAATGAATGAATGTATGTATGTATGTATATTTGCATATATAATATGTATGTGTATATGTGTGTTTTTGCACAGAGTTGGAGATCAAAGCCAGCATTCACTAGGACACTCCTCAGAAGGATGGACCGTAGCAGGTGCCACTTAGAGGATGAAAAAACAGGTTTATTTTTGAAACAAGGGAGATCCTTTGGTAAAGTCTGTGCTTTATATAGAAAAACTGTGAATCTCCAGATAGATTAAAGCATTGGTAAGAACGCTACACCGGACAGCCCAAAGAACTGCGAGTGGACCTTGCCTTTAACTGGACTTATTTGGAAGGCTGAGGCAGGAGGAATGCCACAAGTTTGAGGTTAACTGGGACTGTATAGCAAGATCTTGTTCTGGGATAGTTGGAGTGGTTAGAGTCATATCTGGGGCCTATAATCCCAGTCACACAGCAGGCTGAGCAGGAGGAATATACAAATTATGAACTACAGAGTAAGTTCAAGGAGAGCCCTGGCACAGCTGTGATACCTTGTCACAAAATTAAAACTTAAAAATATTGAAAATATATACAGCTCAGGGGGGAGAGCATGTACCTAGCATGTGTGAAGTCTTAGGTTCAACATTCAATACCAAGGGGGAAATCTTTAATTTAGGGGCCAGAGAGCTGGCTCAGTGGTTAAGAGCATTTGTTACTCTTGCAGAGGACTCAGGTTAGATTGCCAACATCCATGAGGTAGCTCACAACAATTTGTAATTCCAGTTCCAGGGAATCTGAAGCTCTCTTCTGACTCCCAATGGAACCAGGCATACATTTGGTATACACACATATGTACATGTATGTATACTTATACATATAAATATTTTAAAATTTTTTCATTACTTAAAAATGTAAATACTAATTAAAATACTACCACTTTGTAAATTTTAGTCAAAATCCATTTTCAAACCAGAACAGACTCCAACACTGCATGTATATTGGCCAGAGATCTACCCCCCTCCCTTCCTTTAAAGTCACTGGCCTGGGGTTCACCCACGAGGTTAGGCTGGCTGACCTGCAAGCCGCAGGGATCTGCTGTCTCGACCTCTCAAGCACTGCTGAGTTACAAAAGCAAAACACTATACTCTGCGGCTGGGGACAGGGATCTACTATGGCACTGCCCCCACCCCATCACTTTACTGATATCTCCAAGTCCCTCATCAACTTTTGTAGATGTCTAATTTGAACTCACTCTGTAGAACAGGATGGCCTCAAACTAAGTGATCCGCCTGCCTCTGCCTCCCTAGTGTTAGGATCAAGTATACTAATTTTAATCTATAAGAAAGAGTGCAGTCCTTACCTACTATAGGTAAGGGCATTCTGATCTACATTATCCATCCCCTCTTATGTATATACTTAAATAAAGT
Source organism: Tokudaia tokunoshimensis (assembly GCA_036184795.1). Lineage (NCBI taxonomy): Eukaryota > Metazoa > Chordata > Mammalia > Rodentia > Muridae > Tokudaia > Tokudaia tokunoshimensis. The sequence goes on along the minus strand of BTHU01000002.1, from coordinate 51,457,792 downwards.
TATATTTTACATATAATATATAATAAATGCATAATATTCATTACTACATAGTATATTAATATACACTCATATCCATAATATTTCCAACATATTTATATCATATAAAATATATATTTATAATATAGTTAATATATATGCTATATCAATTATGTGCAATATATTAGTATAAAATGACGGTTTTATAAAAAGGGATGGATCTTTGGCCAATATATTAATATATAATATATAATATAAGATAATTATAAGACTATTTTAAAATGTCACAATACTCTTTAAATATGTATATCTGTATATCAAGTCAATAAAAAAAAAAACAAAAAGAATGAACTTTATTTCAAAATATGGTTTATTTTCTTTTCCTCCCTTCCTCCTGCCCCTTGTCTTTTTTGTGTGTTTGAGCCTGGCTGATCAAGGGCCTCTAGCCAGCCTCCAGCCCCCAAGGGCTGATAGAGCATGCACCATCATGCTCGGCTTTGCTTCTTTTTAAAGCAGTGTCCACAGTTAAAGAAGGGCAGCTTAGCTACTAAGCTGGAAAGAAAGTCCAAGCACCCGCTTCCTTACAATGCTGAGTGGAAGCAGTGTGGACAGCAGACACACAAATGTTCTATTGACAAAACAATGAGAAGCAGGTTTGTCCTAAGGTAAATACAGGCCCTGTCTACAGCGGAGTCCAAACCTCCTACCATGCGTCTCTGCAGGGCTGCACTGGGGGACTTGAGCAGAGTCCCTGGCAGGAGGCCTGGCTAAGAGGAACTGTAAGCAGAGAAGACATCCTAGTCAACGACATGGAGTTTCCAACTATGACGGCATTGCCCCCTCTCTCTGCTGCTTGGCTTGTTTGGGTTTTTGTTTTGTTTTTGGGTGATGTCCTCCTCATTTGTTCACCAGGATTCCCTTCTTGCCTCCTTCCTAAAAGTGCCAGCTTATTCTTTACTTTAGACATTAAAATGAACACCGATTTCAGTTTCTAATACTGGTAACTCTTGCTCAGCCCCTTTAGACTGTTACAAAGCCAGGGTGGGCTAAGGCTGTGCAGCTCTGGGTCCTGTTCTGACTTGCTGTAAAAACTCTTTTAACAGCACAGGTGAAAAACAGGTCTGTCCTGCAGCTGTCCTCCTTCCCTTCTAGTGGATGAAGGAACCCTATGCCTCCTTAGGCCCCATCTGCCTCCCCACAGCTTGCTTCCCCTTTCTCACCCTGCACTCACTCCCATCTGCTGTTTACAGTGTAGCTGAGGTGCAGGTGGTTATTAGAGAGTCAAGCTTGTTCCACCTGTACCTGAGACAGACTGGGGCAGATTAGGAACAACAACCAGCATTCTCTGTATTTTTCATCAAGAGGACTTCCAACATGAATTTTGAGGGGATAACGGGGTCCTCTTTACCTCATGTACTCTGACTCACGAAGTAAGGGGTGGTCTTAGACCCAGCCCTCCTGACAAAGCATCCGTCTGTGGTTACAGCTTGCTTTGCAGCCAGGTTTGGCTGCTGGCGGAAGTGGCAACACAGCACCCCAGGACTCACTGGGGCATTGGACTATCTGATTGCAAACAGATTTCAACATCTCTTTTCTCCTCCTTCAAGCCACAGTGATCCACACTCTCCTTTCTGGAGTAAACACTGCAGCCGCATCTCAGTTTTGTTAACAAGCCCTCAGGGGATACCATTATGCTCACTGCCTTTAGAAATAAACTTTATCCTGACAGCAAAGGGAGCCAGAATATGCCTCACATTTTCCACTATGTGCAGGGTTCCCTGGATACCACACTTCACTGGGACTCAAGGTGTTGGCTGCAAGGTTCTGGTTTTGTTGGTCTTTAGTGATAGCTTACTACTTACTACTTCAGACCCAAAGTAGCAGTAAGGGGACACCAGGCTGAAGGCAGTGAGTTTTACCTCTGAGCTTTTAGAAATTTATCTGAGTACCTTGAAGGAAGGAGTGGAAGAAGGCCAACCTGTAGAGAACAGCTACATTTCCACGATTCTGAAACGCACACATCAATGGCCCTAGGACACAGTAAATCTTAGAGGACAAGGGTGAGTGCATGCCTGTGTCTCAGACTTAGAGTCTGACCAACCATGTCTAAGTCATGACTTCCTTTACAATCGATGGCTTCCAAGCCTTTAACCAAGCATAAGTGGGCTCTGGTTTGCCTTGTCCTAACTGGTTTTATAGTTATATCCCACTATAATCAATTCTGATAGTCAAATCTTAAAACACAACCTAAATCCAGGGCCTCACACAGGTCACATGCCCCCACTGATCTCAGTCCCGATCTCCTTGCAGTATGACTTAAATACCATGAGCATGGTGGCTCACACCGACAATCCCAGTACTCAAGAGACTTTAAGACAGGAGGATCACCACATGTTCAAGGCCAGCCTGGGATACAGAGTGAGTTCTATCTAGGTCAACCTAGGGTATAGAGTGAGACTCCCTGGAAAGAAAGAGGGGTGGGAGGAAAGGGGGCTGAAGAGAGGGAGGAAGGCAGGGAGAGGGAGAAATGAAGGAAGGAAGGGTAGAGGGAAGGAAGAGAAGAAACGAGGAAGACAGACTTAATCCCCCGAGTGTTAACATGAGCAGGTGCCTCTAAAAGCTTTATACACATTGCATTTCTACAATGTTCATTCTAACATCAACTGTTAGGTGGTTCACTAAGATGGCTCAGCGGTTAAGAGCACTGACTGCTCTTCCAGAGGTCTTGAGTTCAAATCCCAGCACCCACATGGTGGCTCACAACCATCCTTAATGAGATCTGATGCCCTCTTCTGGTGTGTCTGAAGGCAGCTACAGTGTACTCATTTACACAAAATAAATAAATAAAGTCTTTAAAAAAAAAATTAAGTCTCCCCAGGTACGAGGAGGATTTCTTTGACAGCAGAGACTGTGCTGTAACACTCCTCTCTACTCACAGCTCATGTAAGAGTGCTGGCTTGACAGAGAGGGCAAGGACTCTGTGAGACTAACGACTGCACACAATGATTAGCAGCGGCCCTGACCACATGCCCGGCACTGATCCAAGGATTTCACCCACAGTGACGCCTTCAGTTCTTACAACACCTCCTGAAGGCAGGGAGAAGCATTACAGTCAGTCTACAGAAAGAGAGCTTGGGCACTGTGTTTAAATAAACTGCTCAAGGTCAGACACCAGTAAATGGCAGGGTAGAGTGACTTTAAGGTCCCTGCTCTTAATGATTAATAAAAATTCTTGGGTCTGCTGAAAATAAAATTGTGTCAAGAATCAAGAATAATAGGGTGATGCCCTTCCCTGTCAATAATCAGTAGGCAGCGGCCAGGAAGGAACATGCAATGCTGTTCTGGCAAATGCCTCTCTCTTTCTGCAGTGTGCCCTTCCTAGGTAATCTTCAAAAAAAGGGTTCAATTTTTCTTGGTGGGGGCTGATTAGAAATGAAAGTAATACAGCTCAGTATTAGAAGGTCTGCTTAACATGCATGAAGCCCTGGGGAGCCCCATCCCCAGGACTGAAGCAAACAACCCAGCCTACAGTGTCTTATGAGCTGTGCATCCCTGTTGGCCGTGACTGAGGAGGAATGTGGTGGCTCTCTCAGGACAGGCCTGCAATCCCACTCTTCCCCACCCCTGCCTCCACCTGTTGAGGGCCATGGTGACAGTGGCTCCCTGTTGCATCTCCTGAGAAGCTGCCACCGCGGCTTCTGCCAGTGATGCTACCGCCTGGGTGGCCTCTGATGCTTGCGTCGTCTGGATGGTCATTTCACCGCCCTGTAATGTGGCCCAGTTTTGTTCCACCTGAGTCAGAAAGGACAAGGACAGTCAAAAGTCAAAATATAACATTAGAATATTTTTTGCCAAATGAATGCACACATGACCTATAATGTATAGGGAGGGTTTCAGCGTGCTATATTTTGTGCACAACGGGGGACTGTTAGAATTTACATTTGAATTTGATTGTGTCTATATCAAGTAGTTCTGGAAGTACATAAGAGAAATCACTGAAATACTTTCTGGAGGCAAGTATGGCAACACATGCATATCCCAGCATTCAGGAGGTTCCCAATTCCCAGGTCAGCTTGGCCTACATAGCAAGACTGTGTAAGGAGAGACAGGAAGGGAATGAGGCAGGGAAAGATGGATGGAGGAAGTGGGTGGGGAAAGAAACAAAGAAACTGGTTGGGTCTGGACCGGAGGCAGAAGGCAGACTTGGCAGGACCTGCTTCTAAGCAGTGCTTTCCTTGGCCGTGTTGCTTGAGCCTCGGTTACTCCTTCCTTCCTGTGTAACTGTATGCGTTTGTATGCTACCATGTTGCTCCAAAGAAAAGGCTAAGCCTAAGAGGTAGAGTTATTCAGAAGATGTCCTACTGCCTTCCTGAGAGAAATTCACTGTGCTGAGGTCCCGCAAAAGGTGGCCCCTCTTATGTCTGGTTAGAGCGGGTCTCTATAGCCATTTCATGGTTTCAAAACTCAGGGCATGGAATGCTTGCTGGCTTGGACAGGACACACTCCTCTCCCAGAATGCTTTGCTCTCGCTTGCCTCCCTCTGGTCTGAGTGCGGGTTCACCACTCCTCAGAAGCAAATCCCCTGCATTCCACCCAGGTCCCTCTTGTCCCCTGCCACTGCTCAATGAATGGTTCCCTGTGGGTTTCCCACCAGCCTGTATGGTCCCTACGGACAAGAAGAGTTTATTGTCCGGTATGTGCTCTGGAGCCTGGTGCAGGCTCCAGAGCTGTTACTGAGTGTATGGTGGAGAACATACTCCTGTCTTTTCCTACTTGTTACTGAACCTGTCGTAGTATTTCAGCTGGATCGACATTCACTAAAAACCTACCAGAACGTGTCATCTAATCTCAAACCCATCACACATGCTAGTGCCCTACCTTTAAACTCACATCTTTAACGCCTTTGTACTTTGTCCAGCAGAGTTACATATACCATTATCATTAGGTATCACTCAAATTTTTGATGTCTAATGCATTCAACATGACCAATACCAACTGATGTCCAAAGTACAATGGAATCTTTTTTTTTCCTTGGAGACAAGATTTCTCTATGTAGACCAGGCTGGCCTTAAACTCCCTGAGATCTGCCTGCCTCTGCCTCCCGAGTGCTGGGATTAAAGTGGGGAGGCACCACCACGTTTGGGTACAGAATCAACTCTTAAGCCAACTGCATCTTAAATAAATCACATACTTATAAAATCCCTTTTATTGTGTTTTATATTAAATACTGTATTACAAATGTGAAATTCTAAGTCTCTAACAGGTTGGTTTGGGTAGTGCTGAATTTTAACTGTTACAATTAACATACACAGTATTAGATACTTCTCCAAATTGTCATGGTCTGATAAATACAAAATGTTTCAAATATTGCAAGGCTGCTCACTCCTTCATCTTCTGGGCCCTGCGTATTCGCACTATTTCAGTAGGAGAATACAGAAACCCTTTCCTTACCTCTCCATCAGCAACAGCAGAGTAATTCACTTGGGCAACAGTGACTGTGGTTGGCAGTTCTGAAGCATCAGCCAACGTGGCTACTGTTGCCCCTGTACCAACCTAGGAAACACAGGAGGTTAAGTGTCGGGGGACAGCCCGTCTGCCTGGCCTTTACACATGAGCTAAGACTCGTTGAGCCCCAAATTCAGCATAATATGCCTCCTGACATGAAGAGAATGACTAAGATCAGCTCTCAGAGACTAGCATGAACCAGTATTAGAAGAGTGGCTGCACTCTACTCTGGAGTTTGGTGCCAGTCAACCAATGCTCTACTCTAACCAGCCTGAACTTTAGAGATTCCTCATCTATCAATAAACAGTGTTCCACCTCAGAAAAGGCATTTCTCTGGCATGTACACACCTCTCTCTCTCTCCCTCTCCCTCTCCCTTCCTCCCAAATCCTCACTGTTTCTCTCTCCAGATGATGAGGACTGAAGGGGATGGTCTTCTACATGCTAGGCGAGCATTCTACTATTTAATTGGACCCTAACCCAAGAAACAATTTTCAGACGCTTTGTTTGGAAATGTTCCAGAAGCTACTTATAGCTCTGAATTAAATAAAGCACATGCAGCCTGGCAGTGGTGGCGCACGCCTTTAATCCCAGCACTTCGGAGGGAGAGGCAGGTAGATTTCTGAGTTCGAGGCCAGCCTGGTTTACTGAGTGAGCTCCAGGACAGCCAAGGCTGGAGAAACCCTGTCTCAAACCCCCCCCCCCAAAAAAAAAAGCACATGCAATGTAAAATATGGTTCAAATGCTGGAGATAAGATGTGGTAGAGTAGCCGGGCGATGGTGGCGCACGCCTTTAATCCCAGCACTTGGGAGGCAGAGGCAGGAGGATTTCTGAGTTCGAGGCCAGCCTGGTCTACAGAGTGAGTTCCAGGCCAGCCAGGGCTACACAGAGAAACCCTGTCTCGAAAAACCAAAAAAAAAAAAAAAGATGTGGTAGAGTACTTTTCCAGTGTGGGTGAGGACACTGGTCCCATTCCAAGCATCACAAGAAAATGAAATTAAAAAATAACTGAAACTTTTTAGAAGCGAATGCTAGGCAGGAAGAACTAGAGCAGCTGTTAGGTGTGCAGAGAAGAGCCCCACGCGTACAGAACACTTCCCTGGTGCAAGGTGAGACAGCACCAAGCCCCCTCCCCTGAGCCAGCAGGCGCACTTACCTGGATGAGGGACACGGTGCCATCAGGGTTGCTGAAGGTCTGCACTACTGTCTGTGATGGTACGAGATGGGCGATACTGTGTGTGGTGGCAGCCTGAGTTTGTGTTTGCTGATCTTCAAAAGCGTATAAAAGATCCTCCCGCCCATGTTGCTTATAACAATTTTTAACTATGGTCCGTAATGCCTGGGTCCATGAAACCTGTCATCAAAAGACCAGGAAAGCATAAGCCACAAAGAAATCAGGTATTTAGGCCACCATGGAAGAATTAGTCATGTATTTATCAAACCTTGTATAGAGTTAACTTCTTAGGATTTCCCACAGAATTATTCTGGAGCAAAGCAACTGTCCTGTCCTTCCTTCCTTCCTTCCTGTCCTTCCTTCCTTCCTAACCAAGGTCTGAATTTGCTTTTATGTCCTATCCAAACTGAGGCCAAACTCTCCAATTTCTCATAAGAGGTAACACTCTGATTAAGAAGTATATATTAGTCTCTTTGTGTGTATGTATATCTATCTGTGTGTGTCTGTGTGAGTGTATCCTACATGTGTGAAGGTGCCCATGGCAGCCAGAAGAGAGTGTCGGATCCCTGTAACTAGAGTTTCGTGTGGTTGTGAGCCACAGACATGAGTGCTGGGAATTGAATCTTATGCAAGATTATCAAGCACTCTTAACACTCAACTAGCTCTCTAGTGATTTGTTGTTTTTTGTTTTCAGGTGGGTTTGGTCTAGAGCTCACTATGCTGTCCAGGCTGGCTTCAGACTAGAGATTCTCATGCTCTGGCTTCCCGAGTGCTAGTATTACAGATATGTACCACCAAACCATCTCCACAGAGGTTCTTGCTCATCAGAAGCAAGGCTATTTCTAAGCTTGCAAATGACATTTACTTCCAAGTTTCTCTGGTTTAAAGCTTTTACAAAAGACAGCTATGAAGAAACAAAGTATAAATCCATAGGCTTTCCAGATCTTTCCGTGTACAGTGATGGGAGTAATGAACAGGAAGGGCCGCCCATCAGAGGACATCCAACTTCCTTGGAGGAAGAGGCTGGACTATTATGAAATGTTCTGAGACTTGTAGTGACAGAAACTGAGGTGGGGGACCCAACATGGCAAAACAATGGGCACTCTGAGGAACTTACCCTTTGCTTTTGTTCTTCTGTGCGGACATCACTGCGGACATTGGCCCATGGGATGTCTTCTGGCCACCAGATAGGCTTGCAGCTTTCTTTCCCCCAGCCTGGTTTTCCCCGACCTGTGGAATACTTGAGCATCTCTGGGATAAATGCCCGAAGCTGAGCCTGAAAGATAAGAGCATGGTCATCATAACAGTGACCTCATGACCCACACATGGGATGTGCACCTGGATTCCACACCCCTCAGATCACCAAATAGGGAGCACTCCTAAGAGTTCTAGAAAATCCCGAAAATTCCGAATGGGACTGCTGAGAGCTCATTGCTTCCTACAGTTACTTCTGCTCCATGGATGACTAAGGAGGATATATCTGTTGATTATGGAGACCTTAAAAGCTACATTTTGCAGACTTGTTCTTAAAAGGGCAACAATATCTATCTCCAAACTTAATTTCTGCCTCCGGAGACACTACTTCACTATGGGCTAATCTTCCTTCTATAACTTCCATGAGTTAAGGGTCCATGTCAAGGTGCTGCTAACACTGTTATGGAGGTGATGGTCAAGTAGACACAGAAGATGAGAAATGAGCAGCAGGTTGAACCATTGTTATCTGTAACCAAGATGACTCTGGAGCAGGACCTCCAGAGAATCAAGTGAAAAATACCAGACACTAAAAGGTGGATTACATCCATGAAAAGAGGGATGTTTATAAGATATATGAAAAGAAATTGCTTTTCCAGTTAGTAATGTGAAAATAACCCAAGAGTTCTACTAAGTTCCCTGGAAGAGCATGTACGAGGCTCAGAGGTAGATGGAGCAATATCTGTATGAAATACATAGTGAACTTCACTCAGCTTGATGTTGGAAAGCGAACTGAAGCCAAGCCAGGCTTAAGCCACAGTCAACTGACACACTTATTTCCTGGCACAGGAACCAGAGCACGTAGGTAAAGACAGTAGATCTGTGCTGTGAATATTCTTCAGCATGTTTGATGATTTGGGGCAAGAAAAGCAGTTGATCAAGCTTAAATCTTAGATCCTGCACCTACCAAGAACACATCTGTGCTGCCTTTGCACTGTAAAACCAGAGGGAGAGGAACATTTTGAGCAAGGAGTTAGAATCAAGGACTTGGCTATATATAGCTGTAACTAAATGGTAAAGCAAAAAAGGTAGGTGATATTTAAGAATTGGTTGCAGAGAATGAGTATGTCAATACTTTAATGTGGAAGAATGTATCTACTAGGTGTTCTTATAATTCTTTTTATAATAAATATGGACTCTCATTATATAAGAAGATAATACAAATAGTTATACAGTAGGGGAACATGCAGGCAAATTACCCATGCTTAGGTAATATAGGCCTGGTTACTTCCTGTGTGGAGCATGCCACCTCGTCTCTTCCTAAGCGCTTCCTACTTACACATCTCTTGCCTACAGGCCATGATATAATACACTCCATGTATATTTGGCTCTGAGGCATCAAACAGCAGGCTAATAGAAGTGTATCCATTTGCAAACCCATGCTATCAGCTGACTCATGAGATCATTCCTCCAGTTATTTTAAGAAAGTACATCTCAAAGTCATTTTTTCCTTTATCCTAGTTTCTTGACTGTCTTTTCTAGCCTCAAGCAGAAAAGGGCTTATATACATTTTTATTTCTTCATATAAAAAACAAGAGCTATTTCAAATGCACAAATGAAGTAAACTGACACTACAAACTTAAAAGTTCCCTTTTCAGTTCCGCTAATAACCACCCACAAAAGCAGAGACTTTTAAACTGTCCCAAATAAAAAAGAAGATTCATCTTATTTATTTACCTACCTATCTCTTCCTACCCCCCAGCCTGGCTTTGAACATGAGAGTTTCCTTCCTTAGCCTCCTCGATGCTAAGACTACAGGTATAGATCATGCCTGAGCAGAAAGGAACTGACTCTACGGGAAATCAGTTACCAGTTGTCCAGCATAGAAAGAGTTAAGTAGCTCCTTTCCAGAATTTGACTCTGTGCCTTCACTGCCAGCTGGATTAATTAGTGGTCCTAGAGAGTTTAGGAAAGTAAAGCTTCTCAATGTGCTTGTTAAGGAAGGTCTGTCTGTCGTCCACAGGGAGACAATCAACAGGATCTTACTTCTCAGGCTGTCCTTAATTGGGCTAGAATAAGCCTGCTTGGCTGCTCTCACTCTGACTTAGGTCTCTCTATGCCTAAGGGCCCTAGGCTGCCCAGTAAGCTTTCTCCAAGCACAGTAGCAAATGCTGCTTCTTCCAGGGTACAACCAGAGAGAAAGGGTATCAAATTCATGTTAATAGCAACTAAAAGTAAAGATTATAGGAGCTAGAAAGAGAGCTCACAGTGAAGAACACTGGCTGCTCTTCCAGGGGACCCAAGTTTGATTCCTATTAGTGCCATGGTAGTTCCTCCTCTCAACCCCAAGGTAGTTCTTAACAGTCCCAAGGGGAATCCAATGCCCTCTTCTGGTATCTACAGGCACTGCATGCATGTGGTGTACAGACACAACCACATACAAAAAAAAAATAAAGATTAGGTGGAGAGTAAGGTGGCATGGTGACATATGTCTGCAATACCAGCACTTGGGAGGCAGACACAGGAGGATCAGTTCAAGGTCATCCTTAGCCAAGGCAGCCTGGATTACATGACACCCAGTCACAAAGAAGCCAGCCAGTCTCAGTCAGTCAGTCAGTCTGTCTGTCTGTCTGTCTGTCTGTGTCTCTCTCTCTCTCTCTCTCTCACACACACACACACACACACACTATAGATGGTTTTAAAATAAAAGATTTTCTAAAATGCTAAACAGCTTAATTGAAGGGCTGGAGACAAGCTGCTAAATGGAAGGTAGAACACTTCATTAGCATATTGAAGACGTGGGTTTCCATCTACTGTCTGGAGAGAAAACAAAAGCCTAAGCCAGCTAAAACGAAACAGTCATTCCTACTATGCTAGAAAGCTGCCATTTGTAAATTCAGTTATTTATCTGCTGTTCAGCAAATGCATTATCCTTAACACGTGCTAAATTAGCATTAGCCACTCAATCCCTCTGTCAATGGTATTTAGGCTTAATGGTAAGAAAAGAACTTTCATTTGAGTTGAGTTTCAACAAATTACAATTTTCACCCCCAACCAAAAAATAAAGAAAAAAGAAAAAGAACTTTAAAGTTAGCATGTCTAACAATTCCACCCCTACTAGTCAGACAATACAAATCACCACCATATCTGTGAGTTAGGTATCTACAGATTCAATCAACTATAAGCAAATACTCAGGGTAAAAAAAAAAAAAATACCTGTCCTGAATATGTACCGAGTAGTTTTTTCCATAGTTATTTCTTAGATAATACAGTCTAACAATTACTTATATGGCATTTACATTGGATTAGGTATTGTATATAGGCAATGCAGATATGATTTAAAGTCTATAGAAAGATCTCATACAAACACTAAGTGCCATTTTCTGTAATAATGTGAGCATTGGTGGATTTGGGTATCTGTAGTAAGTCCTCTATGGACACTGAGGACAACTGTAACACATTTAAAGGGAAAGTAGCACTTAGTAAATCATGCAGAAAGATTTCTATAGTCTACAAGAAAATTGTGATGTGTCAGAGAAGGTAAACTGGAGATTTTATTTTTTTTATCTCTCTGTGTGCATGACCCATGCCTTGGCATGCCTTTGAAGGAGAAAGGACAACTTTGGATGAAGAGTCTCACTTTGTACTTTATTTGAAAAAAGGTCTCACTCTTGTTCATAACCAAATCCAGCAAGCAATCTGGCCTGTGAGCTCCTGGGCATTCTCCTGACTCTGACTCCAATCTCTGAATTACAGAAATATACCACCATGCCCGATTTCCTGTGGTTCTGGGGATTTGAATTCAGATCCACACACTTATGACAAGCCCTTCTCCCTCTGAGACACCTTCCCAGCCAGGCATTGTTATCTTAATTTGAAATGAGGAACTTGCAGGCTGACAGACCAGTTATATCCAAATGTGTATTTCAGGGGCGTTAGAGAACTTGAGTCAAATGATTTCCTTTCTCACTATCTAGATTATGTGCACTACCAACTCTGGTTCAGAGATGGCTAATCCTTATGTGAAATCTAGCTGCCTACGACTGCCAGCACGAACACTGGCATCTCTTGAACACTGGCTTTTCTCAATCTCATTCCCTCCTCACTCAAAGCACACTGTCATAGAAAACATGGGAAGAGCCAGTGTGAAACTGTAACCTCAGGATGAGTATGGTCAAGGACTCAAAGGCTTCTTCAGACCAGCCGCCCTTCTGCTTCGAATGCTCACACCCAGGAATCTACCTCCTCAAGTGTTGCCCTTCAAGCCTCAGCTTTTCTTATTCTCAGGTTGGTCAGTCTCTGCGGGCTTGTGGTAGCTACACTCTTTATGTAAACCACACACTAAAATAACAGGCTAGCTTGCCTACCAATTCATCGTCCTGACTTAGACTGATGAATAATACCTTTCTTTCCCTGTAGGCCAAATTCTACCCATTTCATTAACATATGTTAGAAAGGCAGCTGTGTTACTGAAGGAAAATCGACCAGTGCCATTTCCTGGACACTGTACGATGAGCTTCTTCCACTCAATATTTCCCTCTGGACATCTCTCTGAATGACTGTGCTCACGTCTTGTTCTCTAGCAGTTGCCAATACCTGTTTCTCAGGTATCTCCTCTTGATAGGCATTTAAGTTCTCTAGGGAGTTTGGTGCTGTCTTGTCAGACCCCACTGCTCTTTCTCCTCAAGCTCAGAGACCTGCCTGCCCCTGCCTCCTCAGTAAGGGGTTAAAAACAGTCTACAGTGTGTGCATCTTAGGAAGAAACTGTGGAAAGTGAAACTGCTGGTTAAAGGAACTCACACTCAATACTGACAGACACCACCTTTCCATCTCCCACCCCAGCTGACAGTACTCACTGGTCCATACTTGACTTATGTTATAGGTATTTTTCCAGTAAGTATGTCTGTGTACTAATGCATGCATGCCTAGTTCCCACAGAGGTCAGAAGAAGGCGTTGGATTCCCTGGGATTGGAGTTACAGAAGATTGTAAGCTGCAACGTAAGTGCTAAGAATTGAACCCAGGTCCCTACAGAATGAACAACTGCTCTTAATGCTGAGCCATCTCTTCAGTCTAACTTCCCACATGTTCTTTTTTCTTTTTTTCTTTCTTTCTTTCTTTCTTTCTTTCTTTCTTTCTTTCTTTCTTTCTTTCTTTCTTGTTAATTACTGAGCTTTCTGGTTTGAGCTTATCTGATATGAAGGAAAGAGTTCCCTATGTTAATTTTTATTGCTAGTGAGTTGAAATATTTTTTTATATATTTGCTGGTTATCTTTCAGTGAGCTATTTATAATGCTTTGTTAGTTTTTCTAATTTTTCTTATTAATTTGGAAGAAGCATTAATTTGTTCTGCATATTAATTCTTTATCATGTAAGCTGCAAATATCTCCTTGGTCTTATTGTATCCTAAATGTGTAATTCACTTGGTCATCATCCCTTTCTTTATCATTCTTGAATATACCTTATGCTTCTCTGCTTATTTTAAACAGTATATAATGTGTCCTATTTAAGAATGTAGCACATGGCTTTGTTTTGTTTTATTGAGACTGCTGTCCTGGAACTCACTCTGTAGACCAGGATGGCCTCAAACTCAGAGATTCACTTGCCTGCCTCCCCCAAGTGCTAGGATTAAAGGCATATGCCACCACGTTCAGCTCACAGCACAGATTTTAAAAATTATGACTGATGTATTTTCCGTCACCGCGTGTGCTATGGCATGGGTGTCGGGTGTCACTTTTCAGGGGTATTGGACTTCAGTTGTGTACAGCTTGGAGGCAGGTGCCCCCACCTGCTGAGCTAACTTGCTGTTCCTATACCATATCCCAATCTGCCTGATTTTTTAAAAAAAAGATGTATGAGACAGACAAACAGACACACATAGGGTGGTGGTGGTATTTCTGGCTATTTGAACTTAGGTCTTCATACTTGTGTGCCAAGCCCTTTACAAACCAAGGCATCTCCCAGTTAGGTGGAGGCCACAGAGGAAGATGCCTGTCTGTCTGTCCGACCCTTTTGGTGGCTCTGCAGCTTAAACCTAGTGTCTGATATATGTTAGGCAAGCACTCTGCCACTGAGCATATCCCCAATGATTTACCAAATATCAGATTGATATTTGGTAAATCATGACATGGCATTCACACTCTGAAAACTTGAGAATAGTACGGAAAGCCTGCTGCACCAGGTGTGGCACCAAGCACCTGAAATCCCAGCACTTAGGAGTCAGAGATGGGAGGGTCAGGAGTTCAGCACTAGCCTGCCTGAGTTACAAGACAATGCACCCATAAAAAAGGAAGCCTGCTTTGCACGAAGAGGCATCTTCGAACTATTTTTTTTTAATATAACAGTGGGTAACACAAAATCTGAGGGGTTAACACTACAGTTATCTGAGTTTCAGCCACAAAATTCAGACTTAGCAGGCCTCAAGTATGAACCATATACCAAGATTTTAAATTCCCAGGTAAGTTAGTGTGAAGTCAACCCTGAAGACAACCAGATATACATTTTAATCTAGCTCCCCCTTTCTCTCCTTTAAAAGGTTTTACACACAACCTAAAATCTACTACCTTAACATACACAATTCAGGGACATTTACTGCACTCACGATGTCGTTTGACATCACCACTATTTCCAGAATCTTATCATTCCAAACAGAAACTCTGTTAAAACCGTACCTCCCATTTGGACTCCCCCGTCCCTGGTAGCCTTTACTCTACTTTTTATCACTGTGGCTTTACCTATTAGAGACTACCCCATTTCCCTTTATTACACTAGGCGTATGTTTATTACTGTTAGTGTAGGAAAAACCACACCCATGCTTTATCAAAACAAAATAAAACCCTTGGAAAACACTGACAGCAGACGAAATGTTTTCGAGGGAAAATGAATCAAATGCTACGATTAACCCTTCCTGACAAAGTACCTGCTGTATGGATTATTTCAGAAGGCTTTCCTGAAACTAGTAAATTACTGCCCAGTTGCATCATTGCTCCAGGGACAAAGATGGCCCCAGTGAGAGTACAAAGGAGGACAGCAAGTTCAAGGGGGCAGGGAGAGCCACTAGAAAGAGGGGTAGAACGAACCAGTTATCCTGGGCAGGCTTTTCAGAGATGATTCTGGAATTCCTTCCATAATAAGAGTCTTTACCAAATCCTTTCGAACACAGCTCTCCCCAAAATGTACAACTTCTCCAGAATATGGGAGTCCTATCCTACTCAACTGTGGCAATGAGAACTAATTCCTCTTGAATTAGTTGGTTGGCTCGAAACTCACTATGGAGACTAGACTGTGATTAGATTCACAGAGATCCACCTGTCCTGCTCCTACCTCCCAAATCCTGTGTTAAAGGCTGTGAGGCCTCTCCTCTAAGGAGACTGTTTTCAGTATATGAAAATTCCTCAGGGAACAATGGTGCCCCTGAGAACTAGCAGCAGGGGCTGGCATCACCGAGCTGGAGCCTGCGCCCCCAACTCCACATCTACTGATCACAGTGGGCACCTGAGAAGCACAGATGAACCTGCCCCAGAGCTGAGCCGGCACACCTAGAACAACTTGCTAACACGACCTGCCAATTTTCTGAAAAACAAGGCACACCTACAGTCTCTACTACCTGAGAGGCTGAGGCAGGAGAACTGCTTGAGCTCAAAAGTTCAAGACCTTCTGAGTATGGTGGCACATGCCTTTAATTCTAATGCCTGGGAGGCAGAGGCAGGTTTGTGAGTTTAAGGCCAGCCTGGTCACATAGTGAGTCTAGGATAGCCTGAGCTACATAGTGAGACAAGTTTCAAGGGGGAAAAAAAGTTCAAGTCTACTCTTGGCAACATAGAACCTAACCCACCCCTCAAAAAATGGATTATTCTGCTAAACCTTATTTCAACCTTTTCAAATTCTTATGTAAGAGTAGTTAAAAATGAGAATTCTTCTCACCCCCCCCCCCATGTGTGTGTGTGAACACACACTCTTGCGTTCATGCTTTTCATGACAAGGTCTCATACTGCAAGGCTGTCCTCAAACTTGTTTTGCAGCTAAGGCTGACCTCGAGCTTGAACTTCTGGTCCTCCTGCCTTTACCTCCTAAGGGCTGAGGTTACAGATGCTCACCATCGTACTTGGCCAAGAATTATTCATTCAAAACGAAGCAAAAAAGACAAGAAAAACCCAAAGGCCAACAACAGCAAAGCCCTGGCACAGCTCTGCTTTCTGAATTCAGGGCAGTCAGTTCTGCATGAAGTTCAACTGCTTGGTTCTGTGACGCCCATCTACTTGCATGAGTCAATTCTCAGTGTTTAAAGCGAAAAGAAAGTGGAGCCAGGGAGATGACTTAGCAGTTAAGAATGCTTACTGCTCTTGCAGAGGACTGCAGGGCAAAATGTGTTGTCTTCTGGCTTTTACATGCATCTGCATACATACATGTACACATACTCTTTCCACTCCCCCACAATTAAAAATAACTCCAACTGCACCTGAGTGTGTGGCACATGCCTTTAATTCCAGCACAGAGAATACAGACAGGTGAACTTCTGTCTGTTTGAGGCCAGCATGATAGAGCAAATTCCAGGTAAGCCACAGCTACACATGGAGACACTCTCTTGAAACAAAGTCCTTGAGAAGAAATAAATGCTAACAGTAATAATAAAATTGTAAGATGGTTTAGTTTTCAAAGCACTTTCCTCCACAATACCTAATTTTTACTTCCTCCAACTTTATGAGGCATGAAGGCTCATAAAACTGAGGCCTAGAGGGCTGGAGAGATGGCTCAGCGGTTAAGAGCACTGACTGCTCTTCCAGAGGTCCTGAGTTTAATGCCCAGCAACCACATGGTGGCTCACAACCATCTGTGATGGGATCCGACTCTGGTGTGTCAGCAGCAGCATGCTCATACACATTAAATACATAAATAAATACATAAATAAATCTTTAAGGAAAAAAATGAGGTTTAGAGTTAATATATGGTAGTGCTTGGACTAGAAACTAGATGTTATATTCTTATAAAAACAAGTAAACTGTCTAATTTACAGAGTCAATAAAGCTAACACAAGGCCAGCATGAAGTGAGCCTCCTTGGATGATTCAGAACACATTTCAGGTCTGCACACAGACTCACACATCTATGTTAGCTCCATAGATATGAGTCACCTCTGCATCATAAAGTATAGTTATGGTAGTTAACAGAGCATATCTGTAGTATAGTCTAGTTTCCTAGGACTTACTTGATCACTTTAAAAAAGTCATAAATTACTCATATGGTCTGAAATCTAGAATTAACATTCCATCACTTGTCTTTCTATGGCTACAGTCATATCTGAATTGTGCTTTCTGGACTTTAAAGTAGAAGTCTCTCTCTCTTTCTCTCTCTCTCTCTCTCTCGTGTGTGTGTGTGTGTGTGTGTGTGTGTGTGTATGAGAGAGAGAGAAGAGAACAAATGGGTGCCTTTGTGAAGAATGTAATAGTATGCCTTCCAACTGTCTATAGAGATCCAAGGTGGTAAAAAGAATTCATGACATTTTCATCCCAAAATAAAGAAGAAAAAATAAACTTTGGTCAAAGCAGAAACATTATCAAACTTGTACCCTAAAAATTTCAAGTTACCCACTGTCTTAGTCAAGGATTCTATTACTGCACAAACATCATGACCAAGAAGCAAGTTGGAGAGGAAAGGGTTTATTCAGCTTACACTTTCCATGTTGATGTTGATCACCAAAGGAGGTCAGGACTGGAACTCAAGCAGGTCAGGAAGCAGGAGCTGATGCAGAGGCCATGGAGGGATGTTTCTTTCTGGCTTGCTCAGCCTGCTCTCTTACAGAACCCAAGACTACCAGCCCAGGGATGGCACCACCCACAAGCCCCCCCCCCATCACTAATTGAGAAATTGCCCCACGGCTGGATCTCATGGAGACACTTCCCCAACTGAAGCTCCTTTCTCTGTGATAACTCCAGCCTGTGTCAAGTTGACACACAAAACCAGCCAGTACACCCACAAATTATTAATCCATGCTTATCTACAAAGAAAATGAAAATTACCCTGTCACCATGCATAACTAATCACTTAACATTTTGATGTACATTCTTAAAAATTTTAGTGTACACACTTGAGAATGTTTTGTGTACACATTTTGGAAAATGATGTCAATCAGCAGTTTGTGTTCTCTGTTATTTAAAAAAAATCTAGTCTTTGAAAAAAAAATGAAAAATAGTAAGGCCTTAACCTTCTAAAATTAGGTATGTAAGAAATGCAACTTTACAAACTGTTTGCTGTATCTCCCAGGTACTAGTCTATTGTAATAGAGACCCAATAAGTCACTTAATAGTAAATAGCCTTGTCATCTTTGGGCCATGGTATGCCTCTCCCCAGGTAAGTAGTTGGCATTCCTATTATAATTTAACATCTAGTTAAATTCTATACTCTGGAACTTTTCCTGTTTAAGCAATGCTGTCATAAACAGTAAACATCATCGCTACTTCTCTAGAGGGCAACACACGCACCTTTTAAAGATTATTTATAACCTCCTATTTTTCATTATGTATACACATCCGTGAGAGGGTACATGCATGAGTTCAAGGACCTGCAGAGGCTGTCAGGTTCTGGAGCTGGAGATCTAGTCCACTGAAAGCACAGTTGCTGAGAAGCAAATTCAGGCTAACCTCTGGGCCATTTGTCCACACTGGGCATTCACACTTTAAACGTCACTCTGCATTCTCAGCCACCTCCTAGGAGGTATGTCAGTTTATATTCTCATGGACAGTAGGGACAAGTGCTTTTCCCATGCCTCTTGTCTACCAGGTTTAGTGTGAAATTAAACACTCCTTTTGCTACTATTAAAGTGAAAAGCTTTAAGATCATTTAACATAGAGAGGTATTAGGCTCAGGGTAAGATGAAAGTATACTAGGAAGCAAACAATAAGAGGCTGAGGGAGAAAATAAGAGTATCTGAACATTTTCTGAACACTTAGAAATTTCCATTCAGGTATGAATGGTCTTTTAGCACCCTACTGAATCCTCTTCACATTGTAATTTTTAAATGTTTATTTATTACCACAGAGCACATGAGGAGGTCAGAGGATAACTTTTGGAGGCCAGTTCTCTCTTCCCACCATGTGAATTCTGGAAATTGGATTCAGGTGGCTAGGCTTGGTGACAAGTGCCTTTAACCATCTCATGGTTAAAGGACTCCTTTAAGATGCTGAAACATTTTAAAACTATTTGCTATGTTTTATTTTCAGTCCTCAACTGCAGCGAGAAGGGAAAGGGGGAACTGCATGCTTACAACAGCGGCTGTCTGTCTAGCTGGGGAGGAGTTGCCAGTTTCCCTTGGATCTGTCACTGGGCCATGCTCTGTTTACCAAGCATGTGGAATGGAATGAAGCACACTGAGGTTCCCAGGTTTTGCTTTCCAAACAGTAACCTCTCCATTTTTTTGTGGCTATAGGCTGCTCTCCATGAAAATGAACATTTAGGCATGTTTATCATTAAAACCTTGGGCCATTTCAACAAACACGTCAAAAACGGCAGTGGGGCACAAAAATCCTTCACAGGCGAGACGAGGATTCACACCAGTATCTTACACCAGAGGTTCAGCTGGCTTTTCATGCACTCTATGGCGGAGAGACAGAGAACATACTTAAAACTAGCCATGCAAAACAGAATCAGCAACAGAATGTAACGCCAACTGTGAAAGGGCACTGTACGCCTTTCTTTCTGAACGATGACTGAGAGAACCTTCATGTTCACAGAACGCTATACGCTCCAAAAGTCAGAAGATCACAGTTTATGTTTAGAAGGTATTTTATTTTAAAAAGGCAGGGCCTCACTATGTACTGCAGGCTAGTCTTGAACTCTTACGATTCTCCCACATCTCTCCTCGGGTGCCCGGATCATGGCCCATGTGACACCACACTCAGCCCTAGCTTTATAGTTATAAAATGCAGTGCTATTCCCCACCAAGTCTCAGGTTCAGATCCATTCAAGGAACCAGCTGATCCCTACATTACTGAATTTAGTTTTGTGCCAATATTCTTAGGCTATTTGCTAAACAGCTACTATTGTTTAGATGGCACACTATTTTAGGTGTTGAGTTTCTGAACTGAGAGCAATAAAATATAAAAAGTCATTGCTTTAAAATTCTACCTAGAGAGAGAGAGAGAACAACATTAAAAGTTGGTAAATAAGCCAGGTGTGGTAGCACACCTTTAGTCCCAGCACTTGGAGTCTGAGGCAACTGCTCTGAGTTTGAGGCCAGTCTGGTCTACACAGCAAATTCTGGGCCACTCAAGGCTACACAGAGAAACCCTACTTCAAATACCTGGGGGTGGGGGGTGAGAGTGGGGAGGAGCAGGGGGATGAGAGTGGAGAGGAGCTGCCAAGCCTGCTAAACTTGCTAAACTCCTCAAACTCCAGGTCAAACTAACCCCAAGCAGAAAGTCTCCTTCGCTAGCACAGAAAGCCAGGTGAAGGGAGAGCCTGGGCAGCGGTGAAGGGTGCTTAGTCAAGAGGCTGCTCCTGGGACGGCCTTGCCCAAGGCCGCCACACTCACTCCAGTCGGGGTCTCAAGCTCAGGCCACATCACTAAACACAAAGCTAGCAAAGTGAGGAGAGGCCCGCCCACATCTGCATCTCTTATCTTTGCATCTCCTCCTCATTTCCCGCCCTGTACCTGGGTCATTTTGTCCACAGAGACTGGAATCCCATCGATGGTGAGAGGCGGAAGTTCTGAATTAACCTCCTGTGGCGCAGGGGCGTGTTCTGCCAGAGCCGACTCCAGGTCTTCCAGGATCATGCTCTTGTACTTTCGCACCTGCAGGGAATTAAGAGCAGAAGTAAACAAGATGCCCAGCAACAACAAAGTGGGTGGGGTCGGTCTCCCTTAGCCTCTCCAGCGCTTCGAGAACAAATACTCCTCTAAGTAGAAGGTGAAAATACCCGCGGGCCCAAAGACACCACATTGGACAGAATCAAATGGAACGATGATGAAATTTTAGGAAACAGCAGGAGGAAGGAGCCAGTGGGAGAAGTCTACTGCTTCTCAGTTAAAGATCTGTTTTCTCAAGCCACAGAGATCTTTCACTACTCTGCATTTCCCAGGCTTGCCATGTCCCCAGTCACATCTAATTGACAGTTAACTGTTAAAATCATTTTCTAGATCTGAGGGCTTATGTCTCTAAACTCTAATGTATTTGAAACTGCTTTTGTTTTTGTTTTTGTTTTGTTTTGTTTTTTGAGAAAGCCAGACGCCATACAGACAGAAGATCCAAGTGCTTAAGAGGCTGAAAAGAATGAGTGCCAAAAGTACCATTACTAGCAAGGCCTGAGGCCAGGGAGCCCCACTGCCACCCTGTCCTCCCTTCTTAAGACACCAGAACTTTCCAGAGCTGCAGCACAGCACGCATGTCCACATTCTTCCACCATGAAAGCAAACTCTGAATCCACCATCATCAGTAATGGGTTTATTCACTTAGAAGAATACACAAGGGGATGAGGGGATGAGAATGTCTCTAGGGATAATAAAGCTAGGAATCATGGAAATATAACTAGATGGGATAGAAAATTAACTTGTTTTCAGGTCTTAAGGCATTCTCTTGGGGACAGGGGGAACAAAATTTTGACAAGAAGTTCCAACCATGTTTTCTGTTCCATGAACTTACTTCCTTAGTGGGGTCTCATTGTGAGGATCCAAAAAGAAAAAGATCGCCGGGCGGTGGTTGGCGCACGCCTTTAATCCTAGCACTTGGGAGGCAGAGGCAGGCGGATTTCTGAGTTCGAGGCCAGCCTGGTCTACAGAGCGGGTTCCAGGACAGCCAGGACTATGCAGAGAAACCCTGTCTTGAAAAACCAAAAAAAGAAAAACAAAAAAAACCAGAAAGAAAAAGATCCCATATTGTACCTCACTGACCTCAACAGTAGTAACCAGTCCAGTTCCAAAGCTATAGAATCCTCCAGATAGGAGGGTCAAGGGGATGAGAGAAAAATAGTCCCAACACTAGACTCGCTATAACTTGTCTATTTCAAAAAAAGTTTCAAATATCACCAGCATATTATGACATAACATCTGGCACTATTAAGGCATTGTACGGGGGATGGAACAAAGCCCAACTCTTCTAAGTCTGGGTTCTTTGAACTTACTGTATCGGTTGAACTCATGTGTAGGCCCACAGGAGAATTGAAAATGGTATAAAAACTCTTTTGATCATGGTGGTGATATCTGGCATTCAAAGATGGGAAAGCACTGGGCTATTACTATTATATCAGTCAGTATCAAGTAAGCCATTTTTATGGATCAGGAAAAAAGTCATATTCTGGTATTTTGCTAAACTTAACAGTGCTATACAATTCCTTAACAATACTTATTAAAAGAATGTTGATAGAGTTATGTTTTGTAGTAATTTGCAACAAAATAATTCCAGGTGAACACAGCACTCCCACCTAAGCTTGCTTAGTAAAGTAGATTTCCCAGAATCAGAAAGCTGGTGTTTCAATTCTATCTGGCCTCTCAATTCGGAGCTGCACTCCCCACTCCAAAACCCCAAACCTGAAATCACAGTGCATCTAAAACTGCTGCCATCCTCCTCACGAGTTTTTGCTTCTGGCAAATTCTTTTCTGCTTCTTATCCAAATAGTGTTTATTTTTCAAAGTCCAATGCAATTTCCACATGTGCTCTAAAAAACCTCAAGTGTTCCTGTCTTAGTTATCTTCCTGCTTTAAATTCTTAGTTTCAAATATATTATTATCCCCAGAATACAGTGTGCACACCAATACAGGACACTGCCGAGCAGAGACTAAAGAAACCTTTCCTTCCCTCCCTCCTTTCCTTGCTTCCTTCCTCTTGGTTTTACAAGACAGGGTTTCTTTGTGAAGTTCTGGCTGTAGACCAGGATAGCCTCAAACTCATAGATATTCCTGCTCTGTCTCCCAAAAAACCCTTTCTTTTTAACATGTATCATGAAATATATCTTGTATTCGGACATAAAGAGGAAAGATGAAGGTATATTACCAAATATTCTTATGACTATCAAGGATAGAAGGTTACGTTTAGTACATTTACAAAAATCATTTGAATTCTAGAAACAGATTTACTATTGAAAATTTAGAAACTGGCCTTTAGTCAGGTTGAAGAAAAAAGAAAGAAAGGGGTCTTGAACAAGACACTATGATTCTTCTAAATTTCTGAAGCTTTCTAGACATAAGGAGTCTTTGGAAGTTTCCATCAAAGATCTTTGAAAAACTCACCCATGCTCCGTGGAGACTAAAGCTTGTCCTCTGGAGCAGGGAGCTGAGAGCTGGGGAGTCAGACCAAGGTCCAGGCTGGCATGTGACTGCTTTACTAATTGAGTAACCACCCCAGTCCCACAGCCACCACAGTTAAAACATAGGCCTACATTTTATACAAGTGAAGCTACTTTTTAAAAATCTATATAAATAAATGAAGGACAGTTCACGGCTCTATCAGGGAGATGAAATAAAGGGGGCTGGATGACCTGCAGGAAGCTGGTGCTAGCTCCAGAGCCGCCCTACCCCGTGGCTGAGAATGTGGTCAGGTGTGCTCACCAGGCCCTAGCCTCTGACTGAAGAGCTCTATCTCCAGAAGCCCTGGAAAAAGCTAGGCAGTGGTGGGGCACGCCTTTAATCCCAGCACTTGGGAGGCAGAGGCAGGCCTGGTCCTCAGAATGAGTTCCAGGACAGCCAGGGCTATACAGAGAAACCCTGTCTTGGGGAAGAAAAGAAAAAGAAAAAGAAAAAAAAAGCTCTAGAAAACTTCTTGGGAAATTTTCATTTTGTATCAAGAAAATATTTCAGGCTATTCCTGTCAAGCTGAAGAAAGCCTGTGGTTTGCACAGAGCACAGCAGCCAGTAAGTGAGTGAGTTAGTTAGTTCCACCTCTGCCTGAGCTCAGTGTTCTTTATGCTATTTCTCCTGAGCAGTTTTAATGGGAGGACAGTCAGTTTTAATGTCTGTCCCCAGTGAAGAAGGTATTGCTGGCCTTATTTTACACAGAGGACACTGAGGAAAAATTGGTGGATTTTTTTTTTTTTTTAAATTATGGACATGAAGAGAAGGCTCAGTTGTTAAGACCCGAGCACTGGAAAGAAGAAGAAAAGGCCAAAGTCTACACAAAGCAGAGGGCCTCTGGGCACCGCTCAGATCTTACTTACCACGTTCTCCAAAGGTGCTGCACCAAACACCTTGAAGACGGGGTTGGGTTTGGAGGGCGAGATGCAGAGCACAATCGCTTGCTGTCCCACTCGTGTCGTGTACTCATCTAGCGTGGCTCTGAGTTTCCTGAATAGAATGGAAACAAAAGGTTACGGTGACAGATGATGCAGCAGTAGAGAGTAAACTTACTGTGAGTGGAGACAATCCTGAGCAGATGTGATCTGAAAGATGAGAACAGGAAGGACAGAGAAGTATGGAAGTCTATTAGAGAAAGTGCGCACACTATACTGCCACGCTGACTACAGCTTTGTATTTTATTGTTATATAGACACACTGTCCTACTTAGCTTCAACTGTCAACTTGACACAGCCTAAAGGCACCTGAGAAGGTAGTCTCACTGAGCAATTGGTTACATTCGACTGTCCTGTGGGCATGTCTATGAGAGATTTATCTTGACTGCTAATTGATACAGCAGGATTCAGGCCATGGTGGGCAGCACTATTCTTTGGATAGGTGGTCTTGGGCTATGTTAGAAAACTAGTTAAATATAATCCTACAAGTGGTGTTTTGGTATACACATTTAATTCCAGCATTTGGGAAACAGAAGCAATCTTTGTAAATTCAAGGCCAACCTGGTCTATGTGGTGAGTTCCCACATAGCAAAAAATAAAAATTAAAAATGCAAATACCAAGACTACAAAAAAATTCCACAAAGCCTGTAAAGGAGTGAGCAGCATTTGCTATAGTTTCTGCCAGGCTCTGGCTCTGCCTTCCCTCAGGATGACCTTGACCTGAAGTATAATGACTTAAGCCCTCTTTTCCTCCCAATTGCTTTTGGTTAGAGTATTTTATCACAGAAGAGAATCTAGAACACAAACCCACAGTGTTTGCCAATGAGGATGAAATGAGTCTCTGCAGTAGCCCCACTTACTGCTCCAAATGCCCACTGGATACCTATGAGTGGAGATGGAATCAAACCCTCTGTATATCGTGTTTTCTTCCTATACATATATACCAATGATAAAGTTTAGAGAGATGGCTCAATGGTTAAGAGTACTTACTGCTCTTTCAGAGGATCTGGGTTTGATTTCTAGTACATCCTTATATGGCCTACAACTGTCTGTAACTCCAGCTTTAAGAGGCTCAATGCCTCTGGTTTCCTCAAGATCATAGAAACCCATACAGGCACACAAAACCCTCTTCTGACCAATGTGGGCAATAGGCATTTACATGGTACACACAGGCAAATCACCAATACACATAAAATAATTAAATTAAAATTTTAAAATAAAATATTCAAATTATAGCAATATCTTTAGTAAAATTACTCAAAATTCATTATCTACTTTAGAACTCTCCATTTAATAGTTTTGGACTATGGTTGACCCTCTAAGGTAACTAATCTTGGAAAGCAAACCCTCCAATAAAGAGAGACACCAGGTGGAAGCAATAGATACACAGAATACTGCCCTTTCCCTCTGAGTCACAGGGACTATCCTATATTTCATAGTACCATAGAAAATCTGCAGCATTTCTTGAATGAATAATGAATAGTTGATATTCACCACCTCCAATCCTCCCTCCCTCCCTTCCTCCCTCCTCTTTGGTTTTTCGAGACAGGGTTTCTCTGTGTAGCCCTGGCTGTCCTGGAACTCACTCTGTAGACCAGGCTGGCCTCCAACTCAGAAATCCACCTGCCTCTGCCTCCCAAGTGCCACCACTGCCCGGCTCTCTCTCCACTCTTAAGACAGGATCTTCGTATGTAGCTCAAAACGTATGACCTACCTACCTCAGTCTCTTGAGTGCTGAGATTACAGACATATCCTAATCATGTCTTGAACCTGTGGCAATCCTCCTCCACCCCAGCCTCCCAAAAGCTGGACTCACAAGCACAAACCGACATACCAGCCTGCCAACCTCTGGATGTGCTGGGGTTTACTCTACTCCTCTAATCATTCCTCTCATGCTCTCCCTGGCTGCTTTATAAAAAATTTCTTTGACTGGGCATGGTGGTGGACACATTTAGCCAGAGCACTCAGGAGGCAGTGGGCAGAGCTCCACGAGTTTCCGGCTAGTCTGATCTATATAGAATTTTAGGACATTCAGAGCAACATAGTGAGACCCTGTCTCAAAAATAAAATTAAAAGTAAGGGAGCTAGAGAGATGACTCAGCAGTTACAAGCACTGACTGCTTAAATAAAGTCCTGAGTTCAAATCCCAGCAACCACATGGTGGCTCACAACCACCTGTACTGGGATCTGATGCCCTCTTCTGGTGTGTCTGAAGACAGCTACAGTGTACTTATAATAAATAAATAAATAAATAAATAAATAAGCAAATCTTAAAAAATTAAAAGTAAGTAAACAAACAAACAAATAAATAAAATGACTACCTTGGCTGTTAATAACTCCCTCTGCCTGAAATGATCTTTAGACATAAACATGGCTATTTATTCAATTCCTCCCTGCTCTGGGCAAAGGCTGCTTCTTCCAAAGGATTTCTCAGACCATTCTTAGAACAGAGAAACAGCTACGTCCTTTGATGTTCAGAAATACTTTTTCTAATTTGTTTTCTACCCACAACACAACTCTCATTTAATATTGAATGAAAAAAGAAATAAAAGGAGGGCTGGAGAGATGGCTCAGTGGTTAAAAACACTGACTGCTCTTCCAGAGGTCCTGAGTTCAAATTCCAGAAACCACATGGTGGCTCACAACCATTCATAATGAGATTTGACGCCCTCTTCTGGTGTGTTTGAAGACAGCTACAGTGTACTTACATATAATAAATAAATAAATTTAATTAAAAAAATAAAGAAATAAAAGGAAAGGATACATCTACTCCTAAGTATGGTAGAGGAGAAACTCTACTGTAGATAAAAGGCAGAGCACAGCCAGAGGCAGACACGTCTGGGAGAGCCCAGAGTGGGCATGACCCTGAGCCCTGTGAGGAGACAGGTAGGGGAGAGGAGCTGCTGACCAAGAGGGGCAGCCTAGGCTAAGAGACGGACCAGTACAGTAGCACAGCTAAAATGGCTGGATTATATAGAGAAGGGCAGCCCAATCCCTGGACCGCAGAAGTTTAGGCAGAGGGCAGGATACACCAGCTATACCCTGTAACGGGTAGAGACTAAGGGATGCTGGGAGAACTGGGTTGGCCAGACCTGTTTTCAAATAGGCACCTCAGCCATTGTCCCATGGTTTGAGACTTAACAAATATAATGTATGTTTACTTTCTCTCTCTTTCAGAACATAAATTCTTTAAGGGCCTTTGTTGCTCAGTGTCCCAGTGTCTACAGTGCTGCCTGAACATAGCAGGTGCACAAAGTATCCTGGATGAACCAATGTGTCGTTAGACATCTTCCTATCTTCCTTCCTTCTTTTAAGACACTGTCTCACTCTGTAGCTTTGGCTGGCCTTGAACTCACAGAGATCCCCCTCCCTCTACCCCCTAAATGCTGGGATCAAAGGCTTGAAGCACACAGCTGGCCAGTGTTATGCATGTATTACATCATATTTTCTGGATTTTCATCAATTTAATTTTATGGGAGTGATACAAAGTCTAAACCTGTTATCAAATACTCCACCCCAGTGTCTTGAGGAATCCAGTAAAGAATGTTCTAGCTCTTGACATCCACACAGGAAGCATGTGGAGAACAACAGCAAGATGGGGTAAGGTAGCCCTCACCGAAGCAGACGTGTCTGCTGTCTCTTCCGGATAGACGGATTAGACTCAAATACGTGAGGCCGTTTCCGTTTCTTCCCTGTTGCCACAGCAGCAGCAGCAGCCATTCCCACAGGACCTGAAATAATAAGTATATGGTGAGATTAGGCAGGAGACTGCAAGGGTACGAGACAGACAGCAACACACTATCAGTGAAAACAGAGTGTTTACAATATTAACAATGTTCTTCACTATAGTTTCCCATGAACCATATAAATTTTCAATCAGTCGTTTAAGAAGCAAAAAGTTTCTACCTTCCTGCCAAATACCATCTTGAATTTTGTACAATGCTGTTGCTGTTTTACCAGCATGCCCACACTGTTAGAACAGTGTTCTCAAAGGGACCAGGAAATGCTACAGCATTGAGAGAAAGGCCTGCCACAATGAAACAAGCTCAGGGCTTCACACTGCACTTCTAGCTCCATGGTCCTTCCACTGTTTCAAGACTAGAAGTTAAGGAACTGGAAGGACTTCAAGCAACCTGCACACTCCCACCTATAAAGGGCCACACAGAGGAACTAAACCGGACCATGTGCCAAGGATTCTGGCCAAGGAGATGAACATTTCCTTAGTCCAACCAAAAAAAAAAAGTTAATAAAAGATGGTCTAGCTGTCCTGAGACCAATGCATAGAAGTCTTGGGGTTGTTTGAATGGATAAGTCTAAGTAACTACTACTCACTTTTGATAGCGATGGGTTAACATCAAAGACAGCATGTCACTTTATCCTTTTCTGCCAGCCCATAAAAAGCTTAGATTAAAAATTAAGCTGCTAACATTATATTCACATGTATATTCTAAACAGGTGAACTACAGCAAGCCCTTCTGTCTGCAGGCTGCTCAGTGCTGTCATGTCCTTGTTAAAGAGAGACAGACCCTCTAAAAAAAACCCCAGACCAAGCAAAAGCCAGAGGCTGGCTCGCTTTCTATCATAGAGATAGATGTGGTACAGATTTTTTTCTTCTTCCAGAGTCACAGTACATAACGCAGACTAGCCTGGAATCAAAGTGATCCTCCTACCTCTGCTCTAAGTGCTGGGATTACAGGAACCTTGTTGTGCTCAGCTAGCTATCCCGTGAAAATCTTAAGCCCTGACATTATTGCCCCTGACATTTTATTATAAAACTGTGGCAATATTTTAACATAAGATCCATCTCTGAATAAAATTTTGTGCACAAAACAGTATTAATTACACCCACCATGTACAGGTTTTTATAACTTATCTGTCTTATATAACTGAGATCTTCCCTCCCTTTCAGTTTTTTGAGACAGTCTCGTGTTGGGCAGGCTGACCTTAGAATCATTAAGTAAGCAAGGATAACCTTGAACTCCTTCCTGCTCCTCGAGCTGCCTCCTGGGATTAACAGGTATATACTATCATTCCCAGTTTGTCTGCCTTCTCTCCCTCCTCCTGGACTTTCTTTCTCCTTTCTTCCCTCCTCCTGCTCTGGTGCATCCTAGGCAAGAATTCTGGCTCTAGCACTAGTGTCTATCTGATGACAGCAATTCCCTACACCTCCTCCTTCCCAAAGCCCTGGAAACCATCCCACATATGTTTCAATCCCTCACAGAAGTGCAATTATACCGTATCTGTCCTTCTGTGACTGGGTTGTTTCTGTTATTATAATGTCTTTAAGGCTGATCTATGCCTTCACACACTGCAAGATTTCCCCTTCTGAATGCAGTGTGTGTGTGTGTGTGTGTGTGTGTGTGTGTGTGTGTGTGTGTGTGTGTGCGCGCGCGCGCGCATGGGCACCAATGTCTCTTAGGATTCAATTCATGTGGTTACCTAGAAGTAGGCCTTATGGACCATATGGACCATAAAGTTCTATCTTTAACTTCTTAGAGATAACTCCACATTCTTATAGCAGCATTATTTCATATTACCATGTAGTATACAAGGGATCTAGCTGTTCCACGGTATTGCCGATACTAGTTATCTTTTGTAACTTTGATGATAAAAGCTATCCTCTTAGGCCTGTGGCATCATTTTCTGTGACATTGAATACTATTTTATGAGAGATGTCTTTTCAAATCCTTTTACCATTTTAAAATATCAGATTGATTTTCTTGTTCTGTTGCTATTGAGCAGTCAGAATTCAAATATTTTTATCATAAAAAAGTTTAAATGCACAAACCAAACTGAAAGAATTTAACATTTTACCATTATGTATGTGTGTGTATATATATATGTATATGTATGTATATATATTCTTTATTTGTCAATCCATATTTGATTTTGTTGAATTTCAAAGTAAATTGCAAATGTCAATTTAATACCCTTAAATACTTCAGTAAACTTATCATTAGGTAGAGTCACCAATGTTTGTAGTTTTTGTTTATTTTTGAGTTGTGTGTGAGCACATAGTGTGGTTGTATACTCCATTTTCTGACAGCATTTTTCACTGAACTTGGATTCTCAGATTTGGCTAAGCTGGCTAGGTAGCAAGCTCATAGGACCCTGATCTGATAAATCGATAAATTCAAATATAAAGCCGGGCGGTGGTGGCGCACTCCTTTAATCCCAGCACTTGGGAGGCAGAGGCAGGTGGATTTCTGAGTTCGAGGCCAGCCTGGTCTACAGAGTGAGTTCCAGGATAGCCAGGGCTACACAGAGAAACCTTGTCTTGAAAAACCAAAAAAAAAACAAAAAACAAAAAAACAAATTCAAATATAAATCCCAACAAGAATGTTTTTAGAACTGGATAAACTAATCCTATTATTTAAATGTAAATACAAAGACCAAACAGAGGTAAGACAACTTAGAAGACACTAAGCAGAGCCTTATCCTGTCGCATGTTACCTTGAAGGTTAAGTTACTAAGACTGTGGACTGGATCCTGAGACACAAATTCATATCACTGAACGGCCACGATTCTATGTCAGGAGACAAGGATGAGAAAAGTGGGCTAGCAAAGGTCCAGTGTTCCCTCATCACACAGGGAAATACATTTTGGCTGTGGACAGACAGCTGTTTAAACCAATACTGGTTAACAAACACCCACCTGATGAGGAAGAGCAGGTGAGACCGCACATAGCAAACACGGGAAGAGAAGCTAAGAGTGCTCTAGCATACTCATTAATGCCTGGTTTGGCAAATTTCAATAAGCTGAAAATATTCCGATCTTCGGTCCCTCAACTACTTTCCTGGATACCTCTTCAAGTGGTGTTTGCCAAGAGCACTTGTGAGAATCTAAGCACAGGTAAGGTCGGGGCAGGAGGACTGAGAGCTTGGTTAGAGCACACACTGCTCTCATAAGACAACTCAGGTCCAGCCCCACTTATGTTCCCAGCACCCACACTGGGGCTCACAAGTGCCTGTAACTCCAACTCCAAGGAATCCACTGCCCTCTTCTGGCTTTTGCAGGAGTGGACTCATGTACAACACTCTCCCCATATACATAATTGAAAATAAGATAAAAATATTTCAAGAACACCCTTTCAAAAAGAAATTCTACAAAGTTTTCTTTTTTCCATTAAGCAAATGGTAACCTTTGGTAGTTCATGAGTATTTTTCTAATAAAACAGAATAAAGCCAGAGTAGATTAGAATATCAGGGGGAAAAATCAGAACATATCACTTGTAAAGAAGGTATTACTGAATGAAAAATCACCACTTCAGTTATAGATGTTTATTTTATTTGAGGACAAAATATAAAATATATTGCTATGAGAAACTTGTTAACTGGGGCTTATATCTGTACTCCCTGCTCTAAGACATATCTACAAACAGTGAAATATTCCAATCCTGATAATCAATGCAATAACCACACTATGAACACAACTGAATCTCAGAAAAATGCTGAAAGAAAATGTCATTCTGAAACTCAATTATACAATGAATATACATTAATAATTAAAAATATAAAAAGAGGGTCCAGAGGTCAGCGAGATAGTAGGTAAAGGTATTTATCTCTGGTAAGGAAAGACACAGACAGACAGACAGGCAGGCAGGCAGGCACGTACACGTACACGTACACGTACACACACACACACACACACACACACACACACACACACACGGAGAGCAGGGACATGGCTTAGCAAGTAAAGGCATTTGCCCTGCAAGTGCAACTTGGGTTCAGATCCCTAGAGCCCATGGAGAAGTCATTGCACCTACATAACTATAAATATTTTTTGTTTTATTACAGTTTTGAAAAAGATTCTTACCATGCAAGCCCGGATGACCTGGACCAAGCTGGTCTTAAACTCAATGAGATCTTCCTGCCTATGTCTCTCAAATGCTGGGATTAAACTTTTTTTTTTAAAGATTTATTTACTTATTTTATGTATATGAGTACACTGTAGCTGTTTTCAGACCCAAGAGAAGAGGGTATTAGATCCCATTACAGATGGTTGTGAGCCACCATGTGGTTGCTGGGAATTGAACTCGGGACCTCGGGAAGAGCAGTCAGTGCTCTTAATGGCTGAGCCATCTCTCCAGCCCAGGTGCTGGGATTTCAGGTGTACAGCACCATGCCCAACTTTGAACAATTTGTTTTTTAACTTTTTTATAGAAAATTAAAGATTAACAAAACGCTAAACAAAAACAAAAGTTCAGAGTGGGATCATTAATATAAAATTTAAAGCATGCAAAACAATGCCAACTATTACTTAATGACACATGCACATAAAGCAAAAACATAAATTCAAGAGAACAAAGAAATTCAGAATTTGTGTGACCTCAGTAGAAGGAAGTATAAGAAAGAACAAGGGTAGGAAGAGGGGCACTAGCCGAACATGAGTCTGCACACCTTTAACCCCAGCACTCAGAAGAGGCAAGAGGACGAGCCTGGGCTATACAGCAAGACACTGTTCTAAATAAATGTGGAAAAGGAACACACTACAAGTTTCAATTGCACCTGTAATCTGTATTTCCAAATGAATGAATGAATGAATGAATGAATGATTTAGCCAGGCAAGGTCTGTATATGCCTTTAATCCTAGCATTTGGGGAAGGCAGAGGCAGATCTCTGAGTTCAGGGTATAGGGAGAACACTAAAAATTTCAACTGCATTTGTAATGTTTATTTCCAAATGAATGAATGAATAAATCAGTAAGACATGGTGTTCACTCCTTTAATCTCAGCACTTGGGAGAAGACGGGCATGAAGATTTCTGAGTTCCAAGACACCCAGGGCTGCAGAGAAACTCTGTCTGGAAAAAAACAAAACCAAAGAATACACCCCCCCCCCCAACAATTTGAAGACCCATTAAGATGGCTCAGTGGGCAAAGGTGTTTACTTCCAAGTCCAACTCCCTGAATGCCACCTCTGGGGTCCATATAGCAGCAGTAAACACTGGAAGCAGCAGCAATGCCCGACAAAGCTGGGCTGCAAGCAAATTTGTTTGTCATGTCGATATTGATTTTCTTTTATATTCCAATATCAAGTTTCCCCCAAGATTCAAGATTTTATACTTGTCAGACAATTCATCAAACCTCATTCTCAGGGTAGCAATTGTGACTACAGAACATGTAAATCTTTTTCTACTTCTATCCACTGCCTCAGAGAAAATAATTCTAAGTAGTTTAAAATGAAGTCCACTGGAGGCTGGAGAGATGGCTCAGCAGTACAGAGCATCTGTTGCTCTTCCAGAGGATCCACTATTGCACCCACATGGCAGCTCACAACCATCGGTAATTCCAGGTCCGGAGAATCCAACACCTTCTAACTTCTGTGGGCACCAGGCACACATATGGTACACAGACATACATGCAACAAAACACTTACAAATCTAAAAAAAAGCCATGAAGTCCTGTGAAATTGATACCGGAGACTAGGAAAAAGGTTGACCACCCTGTGCACAGTGCACACACACGTGTGTTCCTTGGGTGCTATCTAGCCAGAAAGAAGGTCCCAGGTCTGCCTGTCTCTCTTCCCAGTGCTGGAACTGTAATGCCAGCCACCACGCCCAGCTTCTTACCTGGGTTCTGGAGATCAAACTCAGGCCCTATGCTTGCACAGCAAGCACTTTGCTGACTGAGCCACCTCCCAAGGCCCTTCTTAAGCTTTTTTCCTTGAGAATCAACACTGACCAAGAGCTATCTGAACTAAAGAGAATTAGAATCATTTTTGATAGGCATGGTATGAATTGACTGGTACTGGCTTTCCGAGTTGTCTTTTGGGTGTGTCGATGCTACAGACTAGTCCTCAGAAAAAATTCTCTAGCAAGCAACAAATGTGACAAGTCAGGATCAATCAAAACTGAGCAGTTAATAAGGGCCCTCTGCTACCTCTGCAAATTCTTTTGTTTACTGTAAATGTAAGTGCATCCTACAGAGACCCTAAGCCCTGTGCGGTCACACTCATGCCAGCCCTCTGTACTGGCTTCTCTTCTGCGCCACAAAGCTCAGCCACGATGGACTCCTTCCCTTTTCATCTCAGAGTTCCTTGACACTCGTCCTCAGTCTGAGACCCTCTCCTCAAAACTTGCCTGCGCTGATAACCTACCACTAGTGGCCTGACAGCTCCTTCAAAGTAAGTCATCTTAGTCAAAGATTCTATACCTTGTAGTATATCTAATTACAATTCCTTAGTGGCAACTCACTAGAGATTTGAAGGGCCTCTGTTTTTACACTGGACAAATGAAAGATTTTAGTCCTTTTCTGTTTTGTTTTTTGCTGTGTGTTTTTGAGATAAGGTCTCACTGTGTTGTCTAAGTTGCTCTTGAATACCTGGGCTCAAGCGCTCCTCCTCCTGCCTCAACCCCCTGAGTAGTTGGGGCTATAGGCTCATGTCATTATACCTAGCCAGCTCTAGTGTTTGTTTAGGGATGTTGGGAACTGAACTCAGGGCTCACACATGCTAGGCAAGTGCTCACCTCTGAATCAGTCTCAGCTACCCTTGCATCATCCTCACACCATGACAACACAACACAGTAGCAAAGCCAAGCCATGTCTCAAGAGCATCTTCCTTCATAAGACAGAAGTTGGCCTGGGCTCATTATGTTAGGATGCCCTCTTCTGGGAAGGATAAAAATTTCACAATATAAATGTTTCAAACATTGAAGTACATGGCTAAGTAAGTGCTTTACCACTGAGCTAGATTCCCAGTCCGACCCTTACTTTTTTTTTTTTTGGTTTTACGAGACAGGGTTTCTCTGTGTAGCCCTGGCTGTCCTGGAACTCACTCTGTAGACCAGGCTGGCCTCGAACTCAGAAATCCTCCTGCCTCTGCCTCCCAAGTGCTGGGATTAAAGGCGTGCGCCACCACTGCCCGGCTCGACCCTTACTTTTTAAGTTCACCATTCCAGAAATAGTACAGTGAATAAGTGATAATATGAGATTATCACACTATTCTTCTTCAACTTAATTAAATACAACATATATACTATATTAATGTAGGACTTTGGCCATTCCTGATAATTGCTTTCCTGCCCAGCTTTTCCTAATTCGAACATTATACCCACCTAGACATGGTTTATATGTGTGTTCTCACCATAATGCTAAATATATACTATACATAGAATAATACACAACTGGCTTTAAGTCTCTTAGTACCCTGAAAAACTTCAAATCCATAAAATCAGACTGAGATAACTAAGGATCACTAGTGTTCTTGGTACTATGTAGCAGAAGCAAACAGAAACCATGTCCAGCATATCTTAGACCCCAAGTAATTTTTAAAATTAATCTCCAAACACACCGTAGAATGTTCATTTACATAGAACTAGTATATGAAGAGAATAGTCAACATAAACAAGAACTGTCAGTGACAACAGACAGTAGAGAGATCCACAAGTCCCTCAGAAAGAACTACCAAATGAACTGTAAAGTCATATGCCTATTTGTGGAAATCTAAAATCATAATAAACTTCCACACAAACTGGAACTTACAGTGCAAATCTGGACAGGTGGAGAAACCCACTCTCATCAGAAAGTCTAGTGAGGGCTATATTAGGGCTCAAGTACACTGTTCAGGGTTGGACTCTGGTCTCACATGTGAAACCCTAGGGTTTGTTCTAGCACAAAGGGAATGAAAACCCAATACTAGGAAAAATTTTTAACCTTAAAAATATTAAAATCCAAATATGTCAACCCTTACATTTAATATGAATATAATACATACTCTAGTTAACCAAACTGTCAGAATGGAAGAAAATCAACACCATAACACTAAAAATAACGGACCCCAGAACTCAACTCTCATAGAACAGGCTAACGTTGGAGGTGCAGGCTTAAAAACTGTGATGAAGGGCTTGGGATGTTGCTCAGTGGTAGAGTACTTGCCTAGTATATGCGAGGCCCTGGGTTTGATCCCCAGCACTGAAAAAAAAACAAAACGATGAAAAGAAGTGAGAGAGTGCTGGAATTCCAGGCTCCTTCGATGGCATGAACCCACAAGTCAAAGAAAGAAGCAAGCTTCTAGCGCAAACATTACCTGCAGCAGCCAGATGGGCAGTTACCTCATCAGCTGCCGTGGAGTTGAGTATGTCCGAGTCATCATAAGAAGTGTCCTCCGGGGAGGAAGGGGAGTCTTCATCAGCACTTAGCATACTGTGCTCAGTGTAAGTGGCTACATGGACCTGCTGAACTTGCTGGGCCACTGCATGGGCTTCTATGGTAGCCATGTGCTCAGTTTGGGTCACTCCGTGGTCCTCCATGAAGATCTACTGCTAGAAAAAAAGGGGGGGGAGAAGGAGATTCAGTGTGCAACGTAACATAATGCTTAAACTAAGTTTTTTATTAAGAGCAAAGAAACTTTGACAAAGCTCTGATTTTATTTCTTGACCACACCAAGGTGTGGGAAATTCAAACAACATAAAAATAGAATAATTTCTATGTGAAATAACTGACAGAAATTTACTACCATAAATGTATAGAAGCATATACATGTCTCAAGTCAAAAACATTAAATATCTTTGATATATGTATAACCATAAAAGACATTTAAAATAGCCCAGGGATTAGCATTTGATATTGTGATATAAAAATATATCTAGACATTTAGACATATTAAAACACACAAACCAGCCAGGCATGGTGGCACACCCCTTTAATCCCTGCCGTTGGGAGGCAGAGGTAGGTGATCTCTGTGAGTCTGAGGCTAGGCTGGTCTATAAAGAGAGGACAGCCAGGGCTGTGACATGTAGACATCCTGATGTTTTTAAAGTAGACCTACTGTGATGACCTGGCAGCTCAAGTTGTGGTTCTTACCCCAAAGGACGGAAAGCCGGGTCTCAGAGAGCTCTGTGCACACCCATGTCCATGGCAGGGCTGCTCACAACAGCCAGAAGATGGAAGCTACCCGAGTGTCCATCAATGGGCAGGCGGGAAACCAATGTGCTCTACATGAACCACGTATCATTCGACCTTAAAAAGGAAAGAAAATGCAAATTAGGAATAAAGAGGATTTCCTCAACTTGATAAAGAACATCTATAAAAATGCCTATATGCCATTATCCTTAAAGGTGAAAAATAGTATCTTTCCCATTACATTCAGGAGCAAGAAAAGTATGTGTTCTCTTTTCAGCATTATCTTGGAACTCATAGTTCATGTAGTAAAAAAAACACAGAAAAGAAAGATAAAGGAAAAGGAGACAACAGTGGCGAGGGAGGGAGGGAACAAAGGGGAACAAAGGGGAAGGCAAAGCAAGAAAGGGCCTCTGGGAGGAGAAGACAACTGTTTTTGCATGGCATGACTGTCTGCATAAGGTGATTAACCAAAGACTCCTGGATTGAACAGCCAGTAGGTTGTGAGATGAAAGGTGTATAAACAAACAAACAAACAACTTTTTATTGTTTTTTTTTTTGAGACAGGGTTTCTCTGTGTAGCCCTGGCTGTCCTGGAACTCACTCTGTAGACCAGGCTGGCTTCAAACTCAGAAATCCACTTGTCTCTGCCTCCCAAGGTGTGTGCCACCACTGCCTGGCAAATAAATACTTTCTTTTGTATCAACAATGAACAGGTAGAATTTGGAATTAAACATAGTTTAATTTCAATCAATGCCTCCTAAAAGTGAAATATCAAGGTACAAATCAAAATATGTACAGGAGCAAAATGAAGGTGGAGAGAAGCAACTAAAATGTTATTTATAGCCACAGTAAGTGACTAGGCTGGGTCACTGCCAGCCAGTCTTAAGGGTCTGCTGAAGGCTGGTGAACACGTCCCCTGCAATAAATAGGAGATGCTGTAAAGTCTTTTTACATTTTTATTTGTATTTCAAATAGATAAAACTGTATGTATTTATCATATACAGCACGCTATTTGATATACTATATATTTGATATATACACATCGCAGAACAGTGAAATCTAGCCAACTAAATATGCATTACCTCACATAGGTATTATTTAGGAAATGAAACATTTATAGGCAGTGTATCAAGGGCAGGAGACATTTAGGAAACCCTTGTTCCTTTAATCCCAGCACTTGGGAGGCAGAGGCAGGTGGATTTCTGAGTTGGAGGTCAGCCTGGTCTACAGAGCAAGTTCTAGGACAGCCAGGGCTATACAGAGAAACCCTGTCTCGGAAAAAGGAAAAAAACGGGGGGGGGGGGGGAAGGAAACTCTTGTACCATCTATTGAATTTTGTTGTACACTTAGAGCTCTTCTATTTGAAACTAGTTTTTTGGGTTTTCAAATTTAGACACACACTACACTGTGGGTGAAATTGCTCAGTAAAATAAGCTAGTCACAAAGGCAAATACTGTATGAGTCCATTTGGGTTTTATCTTATTTCTGTGTGTATGTGTATGATGGGGCAGGGGTACTGCAGCCTGCCTGGAGAGGTCAGGTCTCTCCTTCCACCTGGGTTCTGGGGATTACATGGCAAATGCTCTTACCTGGTGAGTCATCTCCCCAGTCTACAGTCCATCTGTACGAACTAATTAGAATAGTCTATAGAAAAGTAATTGCCAGGGCAAGAGAAATGGCTCAGCAGTTAAGAGCACTGGCTGCTCTTCCAGAGGACCTGGATTCAATTCCCAGAACCCACATGGCAACTCACAACTGCTGTAACTCCAGGGGGAATCCAACACCTTCATACAGACATACACACTGGTGAAACACCAATATACATGAACTAAAAAGAAATAAATCGTTTTATAATAAAAAAGAAAGAAAAAACAATAAATAGCAGCCAGGGGCTGAGTGCAAGCAGGTAAGGAGTTTTCTCACAAGATGCATGAGTTCTGCTGATTGGGTACACAACGACATAAATGTACTTAGCATTACTGAACTGTGCACCACCGAAGATTTATTGTTATATATGCTCTACCACAATGTGAAAGTTAAAACACAATCATCCCTCACCCCAGTATAACTTCCTCTGAATAAAGAATAAATAAGTACTCTCACAGCAAAATAAAACTAAGCCCTTATCTTTACTTAAAAAAAAAAAGTACATTATTTGATAACTATTAAAAATAAGTTCTTGCCGGGCGGTGGTGGCGCACGCCTTTAATCCCAGCGCTTGGGAGGCAGAGGCAGGTGGATTTCTGAGTTCAAGGCTAGCCTGGTCTACAGAGTGAGTTCCAGGATAGCCAGGGCTACACAGAGAAACCCTGCCTCGAAAAACCAAAAAAAAAAAAAAAAAAGAAAGAAAAAAACAGTTCTTGACATTTCTGGTGGCTGTAGCAATGTAAGGAGAGGATGACTGGCTCTGAAGGTACAAGAATGGTATTTAGCAAAGCATTTGGATCTACCACAAATTGGCTCCTGGCCTTTGAGCTACATGGTGGGAACTAGGCACCTTCTGGGGTTGTGGCTATGCTTTGTGTAAGTCACACGCCATCCAAATAGTTATGATCTATGTAGCTCTTAAGACTCAGAAGTTTTAGGTTTTTTTTAAGATTCTTGACAGAAAAAAGAAGAAAGCTGTGAAGTACAAACTTCATAAATTGTGAAAGTTGCTAGAGTAAACATACTAACAAAATATATAGACATCTGACTTGTATTTGAAGCTATGATTAAAAGTTGAAGGTTTGGGCTGGAGAGATGGTTCAGTGGTTGGGAGCACTGACAGTTCTTCCAGAGGTTCTGAGTTCAATTCCCAGCAACCACATGGAGGCTCACAACCATCTGTAATGGGATCTGATGCCCTCCTTCTGGTGTTTCTGAAGACAGTTTCAGTGTACTCATATATATAAAATAAATAAATCTTTAAAAAAAAAGAGTTGAAGGTTTGACTTGTATGATAACATCACTTCTCCTCATACAATATTACTACAATACTAATACAAAGTAAGATTTGATTGTTGTAGTAGTATATAGCACTACATATCTAGAATTTACAAAAAGAAATGGCAAGCATATATATGCAGAAATATGACATTTACAATACCTATATGTAGAAAGAATAAGATTATTTATATAAAATTCTTCTTTTATACATTTTTAAAGAAAAATGGTGAAGCGTCTGGTAGGGTTTCTTTTCTATTTTTGTGTGAGCTTTTCAAAGATATGCAAGGGATATATTCTAGCCCTTTGTTGTACTTACCTAAAGTGTAATTTGATACACCAAGTCACACAACTAAGCATAGTATATACAAGGAAGATACCAATAAAGTGTTATTTTTCCATTAATTTCACTGTTCTAGTCTGAGACAATTGCATTTTAGAAATCTGGGCACTTCAAAATTGTTTTTAAATGATTTGGGATTAGATGGCATCTGAACTGCTTTTCAAACGGATCATAATGCTCTGTGCTTCGGTAATGGATTTCAGTTCTCTGCTCCAGAATGGAGCTTGCAGCATGAATCAATAGGGCTGTCTGCTTTTCAGGCTTGTCCCTCCTGCCTGGTGCCTCTTCTCTTTCCACCCCTCACCATCTCATCAGCCAGCTTCTCTAGCTTCTTGGACACTCTAAAAAGCAAAGGCAGAACATCTGAACCAGAAATAGAGTACTCGTAAATATTGTTTTCTATGGTTTAATAAAACCATAAATAAGTAAGGTCATCTAAGCCAGTTATGAATGGCATACACATATCGCTGGATCAGGTCTCCACTTCCTTATTTATTTAGCAGAAAAAAAATGAAGATGAAAACAGCCCACCACTTCCCTAGGTCAATTTTATCTTCAAATTTATTTGTTTTGGGCCAAGTGTGGTAGAACACATCCTTAATTTCAGCACTCTGGAGGCAGAGGCAGGTGATTTCCATGAGGTCAACCTGGTCTACACAGTGAACACCTGTCTCAAACAAACAAACAAACAAACAAACAACATTGATTTATTTTATATCATATGTGTAAGTATTTTGCTTGCATGTATGCATGTATGCACCACATGTCTGCTGGTGCCCATGGAAGCCAGAAGAGGGTGTTGGATTCCCCTGAAGAGGGAATTATGGGCAGTATTGGCCACCATATGGGTGCTGGGAACTGAACCCATGTCGCCTGCAAGAGCAGCAAGTGCTCTCCTCTTAATCACTAAGCCATCTATCGCTCCAGCCCCTCCCTCAGGGCAGTTTTAGTAAAAGTGCTTTAGCTTTTATCCTTAAAGAATCAGATTCTCTGGCTAGCAAAAATAATGTGAATTGCTAATGGGGAGGGGAAGTAATGACACAACATGCATTTTAAAAGACAGCACACTCTTATCCAGATATACAGAACCTCTTAACAAGTTATTTAATGACCACTAAGCCACAATTCTGCCACGGTTGTGAGAACATCAACGCACTTGATAAAACTTTGTGTCAGTGTACAAAATGGAGAAGAGAG
This sequence comes from Tokudaia tokunoshimensis, assembly GCA_036184795.1. Taxonomy (NCBI): domain Eukaryota; kingdom Metazoa; phylum Chordata; class Mammalia; order Rodentia; family Muridae; genus Tokudaia; species Tokudaia tokunoshimensis. Next base: position 51,416,429 of record BTHU01000002.1, on the reverse strand, counting down.
GGGGAGAGAGGGAGAGAGAGTGGAGGAGAGGAAAGAAGGGGAGGGAGGGAGGGAGAGAAGGGGGAATGCTGGGAAGTCTGAACCAGAAAAACAAAATGGTGTATCTGTCTATCCCACTACAGACTGTGGTGTTCAGCAACCTATCCAAAACTTGATTTAATATAATTTCTTCGGGAGTGGAGGAATAACTAGACGGATGGTAAGAATCCTGCTCCGGCAGAGGACAGTTGGTCCCCAGTACCCACAAGCATTTGTACCCCAGCTCCAGGCATATCTGAAGCAGCTGGCTTCTCCAGGATCCCACCCACATGTACATGCACATGCACAGACACTAACTTTTTAAAAATAAGGACACAGCAGCAGTAACAGTGACCTCTGCACTGGGCAGGCAGGCTAAGGCATAAGGATCCAGACCAGCCTGGGCTGCAGAGTTGGAAGGCCAGCTTGATCTATATCAGCAGTTAGTTCCTAAGTTGTACATTGTGACCCCTTTGAGCGTCAGATGACCATTTCACAGGGGTCACCTAAGACCATCTGCATATCAGATATTTACATTATGATTCATAACAGTAGCAAAATTACAGCTATGAAGTAGCAACAAAAATAATTTTATGATTGGGGTCACAACATAAGGAACTGTATTAAGGGCTGCAGCATTAAGAAGGTTGAGAATCACTGGTGTATATAAAACGAGATACTGCCTCAAAAATATGAATGAATGAATGAATGAATGAAACCCTCCATTACCAAACTGTAAGAGTTTCTGCTTTTCCCTTTGCAGAACCAGAGGACAGTGGCAGAGAACACAGCAGGACTGCCAGCACCCTGCTGACATGACCTCTGTACAGTACCTAGGGAGCTGCTGGAATTTGGAGGAGCCAATCAAGGGGCTTAAATGCAGTCTAATCCACAGATAATGGATGAGATTAAGTGAAGAGTATTTAAAAATCAAAGGAGAAAGAAGATCAGGCCAGGAAATCTAATCAAAGCATAACAAAGTATAAAAGAGAGCATTAGTCTAATCAATAGCATTATCATTTCAAAAGAAAAAAATAATCAGCAAGAATGGTCTAAAAATCAGTCCAAGCCAATGCCCATAGGGTTGAGAGGCTCAAGTTACACTCCTGGATACATCTGGAACCTAAAAGTCATCACCAGGTTAGAAATCATGCTCAAAAGTCAAGGAAATCTTCCAGACTTAAATTATTGAATAAAAAAAAACAAACAAACATTAAATTAGTGAGATGGCACTTACTGACATATTACACAAGTTTCATTTGGTGTCTATGCTCTAGTTTCATCATATATAAGTGGAGAATATATGGAATCATCGTGAGGCCCAAATGAGTTGCTCTTTGTAAATACCCAGCAATGGGGTGTGCATGCAATGATCCACAAACGGCAGGTATAAAGCTGCCTCAAGTTAAACTATACTTATCTTTTAAAGAATAAATAATGCTTACAGATCACTTTAAGAGTTATGACCACACGAAGACCTATATCAAAAAGCAAGTCTTGGGTTGTTTTAAATCTTGGGTCCTTTGGAGATTGGGCAAAATGTACAGACACCTTCCCAAGGGAGGGAAGGAACAAGAGAAGAAGAAGAGAGGAGAGAGAGGGGGAGATGGTGGGGAGGAAGGAAAGAGATTTGCAAAATGTTTTAGGGTTCTTTGAGGGTAACCAAATGAATATCAGAACATTCCAAGATTGTACTGTTTCAAAGTGGAAGCACTAGATGGTGCCACAACCAAAGGAACAAATGTGGAGAATACACAGGGAATGTCAAGCCTTTAAAAGTTTTCAACTAGAACACACTTCCACAGAAAAGAATAGTTAGGGCTGGAGAGATGGTTCATTGGTTAAGAGCACTTGATGCCTTGCTGAGGAATCAGGTTAATTCCTAGTAGCCTTATGGTGGCTCACAATGACAGTAACCCCAGGTTCAGGGGATCCAATAGGCGCAGATGCAGCACACATTCATATGTGCAGGCACAAACATTTCTACACAGAAAGTAAATAAACAAATTTAAATCTTTAAAGACCAGTTAGGCCAATCTACTTCACCAAATGCTTTAAAGACATGCCTACTTTTCTCTAGGCTCTAGACTTTGCCAACTAAAAGAACTTTCAGCGGTGACATTTTTTACCTGTCATGTACAAGGTTAACAGCCACTATATACCCGAAGCCACTGACCATATTGAAATGTGACTATTGTGACTTAAGGATTAAAGGTTTCAAGCCAATTTAACTTTAATTAATTTTTATGTTAAAGTGGTTTTTAGCTTCTATAATGAATGGGGCAGTCTACACTATATTTTGAAAGGACTTGCTTCTAATTATAGGCCATTATATATCATTGTTTCATGGGCTGGTCCGGGGCTCGCAGCACATATGTCTGGCCTCAGTGAGAGAGGATGACCTAATCCTGTAGATTGGATGCCCCAGGGAAGAGGGATGCCTGGGGATCGGAGTACGGTTACAAAATCAAAAGCTTTTATTTCCTATAGAAGATTCTACATACCCAATTTCTTGTGGTACTTTATTCAAACAAAGGCTTAAACCCCTAGGTTATAATAGTTTTTAAATTATGTGTTTGTGTGTCTGCACACATGAACATGCATGTGCTGGTGCCCACAGAGGTCACAGGGGTGGTGTCAGAACCCTTGAAACTACAGTTCCAAGTGAGGTGTCTGTTGTGGGTACAGGAACCAAAATCCAGTCCTCTGGAACTCTCCAACTGCTAAACCATTTCTCTAGGCCCTATAACAACTTTTATTAAAGTATACACTGGAAGGCTGAGTCAATAAGAAAGTAGGCATTGCCATTTTTTAAAAAAAGAGCAATTCCATTCTAGGAAGAATTGTCAAGGGCTAAGTAAAGTAACACTGTAAGGACAGGGTTGCCAGGACATCGTGAAGAAGACAGTCTTTGGGCTCCAGAATGAAAGAAAAGTGCTACAGACAGAAAGCACATGGCATGGTACAGAGGTAACAATGAACACCCAGACAGTAGACACTGAGCCTCTGAGGCCTGTCACACCAGATTCTTTAGCAACTTACTACACAAAAACTAAAGCTAATGCTCACCCCACCTGTCAGAGGGGAAAGCAATCTTCTATTGCCAATACTACAGTACAGTTTACAGCCAATATCTGTCACAGAACCCTCAATGAAATAGATAACAATTATAAAAAGAATTAGAAAAATGTATTCTTGTCAAGTATGGTAGCACAGGCCGTTAATCCCAGCCCTTGGGAGGCAAAGGCATGTAGATCTCTGAGTTCCAACCAGCTAGAGCTACATAGTAAGACCCTGCTTCAAAAGAATGATGGAAAGAGGTAAGAGAGGAAAATAAACCCAAGTTGCCAAAGCTATCTGTACCTTGTTTAGAAGGCTGTGGGAGGGAAGTTTGGTATGCTCAACCACTTAGTGACTGAGTCTAAACACAGCTAGCTACTTTGGCTCTTCCAACTTGGTCAGCAAATACAGAGTTCCAGGCCAGTCAAGGATACATAGTAAGATCCTGTCTCAAGAAAGGCAGGGGGAGGAAGGACAGGGAGAAAGGAAAGGAGGGAGGGAGGGAGGGAGGGAAGGGAAGAAGAAAAAGAAAATACATTTTCAAACACATAAATGCTTAAAAAGCAGGTGAGTTGCTAAAGCTCTACCTGTTTTAGGAAGGCTGTAGAAGGGAAGTGTGGTGTGACTAAGCGACCTCTTGGTGACTGTGGGTCTGAATACAGCTGCTTGGCTCTTTTTGTAGAATAATTGTTTGTCTGCAGCTGCTCCCAAATTACCAAAAATCAAATAAGTAGCTGTCATGTGATAGCAGGATTAAAGGTTGCCTCAATTTCCATTAAGGAGAAATAACATAAATGGCCACAAGCACCGCCCCTCCGCCTGAGATCCGCACAAAGGCCACTTTTATTCAGTCTCTGTTCACTGTGAGATAGCACTGTGGCCCGGCTGCTTCTGTGGCAGGCCTCAATTCTGCTGGGTCTGTCACCACACAATCAGCACTCACTGAGAGCTGTTTCCTAATTTCTGAAAAACAACTCAATGCTTGAATTTTCTTCCCCCACCCCCCTCTCTCATTGGTTCTTTGTTGTTGTTTTGATGGTTTGTTTTGAGACATTCTCATTGTGTAGCTCAGGCAGTCTTGGAACTTACAGAAATCCACCTGCCTCTGTCTCCTGGGTGCTGGGATTAAAGGCATGAGCTATACCACATCGATCTCTTTGGGGGGGGAAAAAACAGCAGAGTGTCACCATATAAAACAAGCCAGGCCTGTACTCAGTAGGTTAACCCTGAGCACCAGACCACCCTGACTCAGCATCCCTGTGCTGGGATTATAGGTGCTTGGGCACCCTGTGCCCAAAGATACTGGCATGACTTTAAGTTTTGAGATAACTGAGTCAAGGATTTTTTTTTTCCTACATAAAATTAGGAGAGAGATGGCTCAATTAGTACAGTGCTTGCTGTAGGAACTGAAACAGAGCTCAGAGCCTCAGGACCCACCCACACACTAGCTGGGCGTGGCAGGCAGCACCTGTGACTATGATCCCAGTCCTGGGGACAAGGAGGATAGGGTCTTAGAGGAGTGGGGCTCTCACTGGCCAGTCAGCCTCCCCAGATGGATGAGCTCCAGGTTCAATAAGATACCCTATCTCAAAAAATAAGGGAGAGCAGTGGAAAAGACGCCCAAAGTCAACTTTGGGACCACACCCACACCACAGGCATGTGTGCACACATACTCAAGTGTGTGTGCATAAGCAAATGCCTGTGTACCTACACAGCATGTGCAAATATACATGAACAATTACATAAGCCAAACAAAAAAATCATGAGAGTATTATAGATGCCAATGTCATTCATCTGGAATATCTGCAATTCAATCCCTCATTCATTCATTCATTCAACAAATATGAATACTTAGCCGGGCGGTGGTGGCGCACGCCTTTAATCCCAGCACTTGGGAGGCAGAGGCAGGAGGATTTCTGAGTTCGAGGCCAGCCTGGTCTACAAAGTGAGTTCCAGGACAGCCAAGGTCCAAAAACACAGAGAAACCCTGTCTCGAAAAACCAAAAAAAAAAAAAAAAAACTTGTCAGACATTATAGTATCATTTTAGAGTGCATATTTTGAGAAAAACTGTGACCCTAAACTCTCACTTTCTATTTTTATTTTAAACAACGTCTTCTTATAGAAATAATGCATGTTCTTTGGGGTAACTGAGAAAACACAAGTATTGATTGAAAAACCAAAAAGCATGAGGTCCTGGGTCCAAGTTGACAGGAACTCCAAGAGGAAACAAAGCAAAAAACTAAAAGCATCTTAAATCACTACTGAGAACACCTTTGCTGGTCTTCTGTGTGTCCTCGTAGTTTCTTTTGTCTCTTCTCTAATATTTATACTTACTGTCTTTATGTGTATGGGTATTTGGCCTGCATCTATGTATGTATACCACATGAGTACCTGACGCCTGCAAAGGACAGAGGAGGGCATCAGATCTCTGGAACTGAAGTTACAAATGGTTGTGAGCTGCCATGTGGGTGCTAGGAAACGAAGCCAGGACCTCTGGAAGAGCAGTCAGGGCTCTTACTTGCTGAGCCAGCTCTCCAGCCTTTCCTAGTTTCCTAATGTGCTGTTCTGAGCTAAAGCTGGCCTATAGTGCGTGTGCGTTTTCCTGGTTCCCTGGGAGGCCAGGAGAAAGACTCAGATCTCTGGATCTATAGTTGCAGGTGGTTGTGAGTGGAACTAAACTCCAGTCCTTTGTACTTATCTTGTATGTTTTGCATTTGATACAAAATAAGAAAATTCTTCACATTCTTAACATGTTTTGTATCATTCTAAAACTTTTAGCTAGGCCTAGCTAGCACTTGAGACATGATGGCAGGTTGCTACAAAGCAAAACTGAGGCCAGACTGAGCTGCACAAAACATCTTCAACAAAAAGCAAACAGGAAAAAAGCTGAGCATATCCACTGCAAAGAAGGCACTGTAGGGAACAGAAAGTGAAGAGCACTTGCTGCTCTTGCGGAGGACCCGAGTTTGGTTTCTAGCTCACCACCGTCTGTATACCCAGTTCCGGGAGAGCTGAGCCATTTTCTGGCCTTTTGGGGCACCAGGTACGCAGAGCTCACAGACATTCAGATAGTCAAAACATCCATGTACATAAAAGTAAGCAAGCAAATAAAACCCCCAAAACTAAACCTATAAGTTATAAGTTTATAATTTTTACAAAAGAATGTTTAAGTTGGTCAGTGGTGACACATGCCATTAATCCCCAGCACTTGAAAGGCAGGTAAGTGGATCTCTGAGTTTGAGGCTACCCTGGTCTACACAGACCAAGTTCTAGGACATCTAGGGCTACACAGGGAAACTCTGCCTCTAAAATCCATAAAAAGACAAGACAAGACAAGACGTTACTTAGTTAGGGTTTTTACTGCTAATCAAAGCAATTTGGGGAAGAAAGGGTTATTTCAGCTTACACTTCCAGATAATAATAGCATATCACTGAGGGAAGACGAACTGGACTAGGGCAGGAACCTGGAGACAAGAGGCCATGGAGGGCTGCTACTTACTGGCTGTCTCCTTATCACTTGCTCAGCCTTTTTTATTATAGAACAAAGACCACCAGCCCAGGACAGCACCACCTACAATAGGCTGGGCTCTCCCCCATAAATCACTAATTAATAAGTACCCTACAGCTGAATCTTATGAAGGCATTTCTCTCAATTGAGGTTCTCTCCTTTCAGATGACTCTAGCTTTTGTCAAGCTGACATAAAACTATCCAGTACAACTGACTTCTTGTCAACTTGACACAAACACATAACTGTTAAGCCACAACTTTTCCTTTCTCATTCATCCCCCAGGTCTCACATTAAAAATATAAATAACTTTAAAAATCCTTTACAAATTCAAGCACATTCAGTCTTTTTAAAATACCCAAGCTCTTTTAAAATCCAATGTCTTTGGAAATTTAAAGTCTCAAAACTGTGGGCTCCTATAAGGTCAAAAATAAATACTTCTTACTTCAAGGGAAAAGAACCAAGGCACAGTCACAATCAAAGCAAAGCAAAGCAAAACTCCCAAAGTGTAAATAACTCAACACCCAAAGTCTGGTATTCACACCTCGATCTTCTGGACCCTTCTAAAGGGTTGGGTCACTTTCCCAGCACAGTCCTCTTCAACACACACTTGTCTTCTAAGCTCTGGTAGGCTCCACTCTAAGGCTGCTGCTGTTCTTGGTGCTCATCCCTAAGTCTGGTCATGCTACTGGCATCTTCAAAATGCTGGGGTCTCTGCTGCAACTAGGCTGTACTTTCACCATAGGCTCTCTTGATGGTGCCAAGACTCAACTTCTCTGAATGACCCCCTTCAATCCTGGGCCTTCAAGTGCTAACTGAGGCTGCACCTTCACCATTGGCCTCTTCTGGCCTCTCCCAGTGCCAAGCCTCAGCTTTTCTCCATGACCCCTTTGTGGCTTCAAATCCAGTACCACCTGGGTAACTCTTACACTACCAAGTTGAATCTCTTCATTGCCAGTAAGAAGAGATACAATCTAGTCCTCCTCTGAAACAGCTTCTGTGTACTGACTCAGAAAACACTTCCCAGAAGACTTCACCTCAGTGATGCTGGTCTCCACTTCATCACTGCTAATGTATCAGCTCCAGCTGATCAACAATTATCTCAGCAAAAGTTTCATTTTACTTGTTCTGGTGTCTTGTTAATCACGGCTGATTCCTCAGCCCCAGATATCCAGAACCACAAGCACTTAATTCAAACTAGCAAACGGCCCCAATAGTCTTTAAACTTCTCTCTGAAATGTCAAAAGTCAGGCCTCCATCTTCTGGATTGCCCTCAATAGTCTTATCTTCCAAGCTCCTATAAAGCAGCTCACCAAGCACTGAACACTCCAAGGCTTTTCTTGCACAAACTTTCACCAATTCCTTCCACTATCCTTCCCAAAACAACATGTTAGGTCTGTCACAGCAACACCACACAATCCTCGTATCAACTTGTCTTAGGGTTGCTACTGCTGTGATGAAATCTGTGACCAAAACAAGTTGGGTAAGAAAGGGTTTATTTCAGCGTATACTTCCAGGTATCTGAAGGGATCACAAAGGAAGTTCACCAGTCCAGGAATAGCACCACCCACTATGGGCTGGGACCTCCCCCATCAATCTCTAAGAAAATACCCTATAGCTGAATCTTATGGAAGCATTTCCCTTCTTTTAGATGACTCTAGTTTAAGTCAAGCTGACATAAAAATTGCCAACATACTTTCCTAGTCTTGATAATCGGGTAGTTCTAACTTTACATAATATATAATATTATAATATATATTATAATGTACACACACACACACACATATTTCCATTCCTTGAACTCAGTATTTGTGGAATAAATGAGTTAAAAAAGTGATTTACTAATTTAAACCTAAGATTTTAGGTACATACTCAATAATTTTCTTGACTTTTGAAGGACATTACAACTTTGCATATACAGTTATGGGGTGTTGAACACGAAGTTAAAATAAACATTGAAAATTCATACAGTAAAATAGCAAAGATAAGCACTGATGGAGGTCAGAGGACAGAATTAAATTATTGCCTATTAGTTTTGATATATATATATAGTCAGGTACCCATTTTTGCAGCTACTCAGGAGGCTAAGGCTAAGTGTTAGGTTTCTGTCTAAGCTCCACCCCACCATTACCTGGCAACAGTCCGGTGGGCCTAGCCCACTATAGAAGGGGCTGCTTGCCCCTCCTCTTCCTCTTATTCCTCTTGCCTCTTGCTCTCTTGCTCCTCTCAGCCTCTCTCTGCCCCTCTTGGGCTCTCCTCCCCTCTCCCCTCTCTCCACGTGGTCATGGCCGGCCTCTACTTCTCTACTCTCTCTACGCTCTCTGCCTCTACTACCCCATTAACTCTCATCCTCTGCCCTAAATAAACTCTACTCTATGTCTGGTCCCTCGGGGGAAGGGATGCCTCGGCTTGGGCCCGCTGGGGCGCCCCCTTCCCCCACACTGCCGTATACCACATTCTCTAAAACCTCCCTCTCTTTTTATGATCATAACAAAAAGGATTGCTTAAGTCCAAGAGTTCAAGAGCAGCCTCGGCCACATAGCATGGCTGTGTCTCAGAAGAGGAGGTACCACTATCCTCAAAGAAGAAAGGATAACAGCATTTATAATTCCATTTTCCAAATGGCAAATTAAGATATCCTGCCCAACTCTGATTGCTAAAAACAACCTAAGTAGCCTAGGGATATACTACGCAGCAGAGTGCTTGCCTAGCAAGCAGGGTGCCTGAAACTGAAGCTCCAGTACTAAACAGTAATAGCAAGAATAAATAACGCTAGCTGGGTTCAGTGGTGCACACATAATCCCGACACACAGAGGCAGGAGGATCAGTGAGTTCCAAGTCAGCCTCAGCAGTAAAGTAGGGCACTGTGAGCTACAGTGACAGCATACCTCAAAAACAACCAAGGACAAGGTGACCTATAACTCAGCAGACTACTCCCCCAGCTCGTTTAAGACCCGAGTTTGATTTCCAGTGAGCAATCGAATGAGAAGGGCCAGTGAGACAGCTCTGTGGATTAAGGTATGTCACCAAGCCTGATGACCCTGAGTTCAAGGCTAGGATTCCACATGGTAAAAGCAGAGGAATCACTCATAACAGGTGTCCTCTGCCCCCCACATGCATGTCATGACACATACACACACAAACAAAATGAGTAAATGTTAAAAAAAAATAAATACAATAAACATTTTTCAAAATAATGAAAATATCCAATGCCTGAAACTGTGAGCAAAAGGCGAGGGTTGATTATAGTTGGCAGGGCTCGGAACAGGGCAAAGGGAATAGAGTCTCCTGTAGAGTCAGTGTGCACTCTCCATGGCTTATCAAGGTAAACAGCAGGCTGATAAAAACTGATTGGGAAATCTGTAGCCATTCACTTCACCTCCCCACACTCTATCTTCTTATATTTATTAGCAGTCAGACACAACTGTTCACGGGTTGTCCCTTAACCAGAGGCAAATCTAAAACATCTAAAGCCTTGGAGAACATCTAGACTTACTTTTCTCATTCTAAAGGTTAAAATCCAGAAAGGCTGAGTTGAATTATACAAAATCATATTTCTAGTTGGCAGCAAAATTCAAATTCACACTTCCTTCCTCCCAACAAAGTACTCCCTCTGTTCCACTGACCAGCCCTGCATTGGAGCACAGTTGCTTACTGTTATTAACTATTGTAAACAGATTAAAGCCAAAACGTTTTTTTGTACTGAGCATTTAATGGATCTCTATTTAAAATGACACACAGTGGAGTGACTGTTCAAACTGCCCCTGCAGTCACCCATCTCCACGCTCTAGTGACTGTCCTGTTTCTCCCAGCCTTAGCCCACTCCAACCACCACTGCCTCACAAGAACAGCTACTTGAGGATGGATACCTAAAAATGAGGCTTCTCATCCAAACGAACAAATGTGACTGAAACACACCTATGAACCCAACGTTTAGGAGGGAGAGGCAAGAGAATAACTCTAAGATTTAGACTAGCTTGGTGTGCACAGCAAGTTCTACATCAACTGAGACTACATACTCCGACTGTTTCCAAAAACAAAGAAACAAACAGGAAATGGCTCATTAAAAGTCCCCATTAAGAGCACTCATTGTTCTTGTAGAAGACCCAGGGTTTGATTCCCAGAATCCACAAGGTAGCTCACAATCTTCTCTAACTCTAACCCAAACCCAATGCCCTCTTCTGGCCTTTGTGGGTACTGCAACACATGGTGGCAAAACACCCATACATAAAAATAATCAACTTTTTCTTAAAAAGGGAAAAAGAGCCAGGTGGTGGTAGTGACACACACCTTTAATCCCCGCACTTGGGAGGCAGAGACAGGCAGATCTCTGAGTTCGAGGCCAGCCTGGTCTACAGAGTGAGTTCCAGGACAGCCAGAGCTACACAGAGAAACCCTGTCTCGAAAAACCAAAAAATAAAGAATTAAAAAGAAAGAAAGAGCCGGGCGGTGGTGGCGCATGCCTTTAATCCCAGCACTTGGGAGGCAGAGGCAGGCGGATTTCTGAGTTCGAGGCCAGCCTGGTCTACAGAGTGAGTTCCAGGACAGCCGGGGCTACACAGAGAAACCCTGTCTCGAAAAACCAAAAAAAAAAAAAGAAAGAAAGAAAGCAAGCTACTGTCTTCCTCTACAATCTATGCTTCCCTTTCTTGTTCATAGCCAGGCTAAGGACCACACTAACCCAGCCAATGGTGGAGTTCTGACTTTCCTCAATCGTCACACATCTGCCTTTTCACTAAGTCCCTTTGGTCATCACTCATACATCTTGGGGCTTCTTGTTTGGTTTGGTTTCACGTTTTTAGACAGGGTTTCCCTATGCAGCCCTGGCTGGTGTGAGCTGGCAGTATAGATCAGGCTAGCCTCCAAGTTACAGAGATCCATGTCTGAGTCTCTGCCTCCCCAGAGCTAGAATCCAAGGCATGGGCCACCGCCCCCAACTCTATCTTCATTGTCTTAATTCATGCCTCCAGGATCCTCAGGATCCTTGAACTCGTCACTCGACTAGCTCGCCTCTAGCCTCAGTCCTCCCCATTCTACACACAACTAGAAGGTTGCCGAACACCACATAGCTATTCAGCACCTCATCTTCATTAGCGAGGCTGGGACGGTGAGGCATGCCTGGAGTCACTGCAGACCTGAAATCCTTGGGTAGACCAGGTTATACTGTTCTCACAAGTACTGCTTACTAGATTTTAAGAAAACTAATGTTAGTATAGTCTTCTTATCTCATTTTAAAAAAAGATTTGTTATTTTGTATTTAATATGTCTATATACATGCCTGTTTGGATACATGCATTCAAATACAGATGTCTCTACAGATGCCAGAGGCGACAGTCAAACCTCTGCAATTACAGGTCGTGAGTACCTGATACAGGCACTGGGGACAAAACTTGGGTCTTCCGTAAGACCAGTATGCACTCTTGACTGCTGGTTCATGTGTTCAGCCCCTTATCTCAGTTTATGAATAAATATTTTATGAATAAATTAAATCTTGTAACTTGCAGTTTTAAAACTTGTAGTAGTAGAAATTTCTCTGTGCCTTTGTTCATTCTTGTGTTAGGAAGGGATCTTTTATATTAGGCGCCACTGAGCAGTTAGAATAACAACAGTGATTTTGCCCAGTGTGTAAGACTCCCACCATCTAGCTCCCCGAGCTGAACCCATTGGGTGCTCCAAAGGTGATATTTCCCCCGCTCAGAAGGTTACCATCCTGGACCCCAATGCTCCCCTACAACATCTCTTGCATACCCATTTCAGAGAGCTTCTCTATCAGAGTGAAGTCCAAAGTCCTTTGCAAGGCCTGCGATTCCACCAGTCTTTCCTTTCTTTCCCTCACTTTCCACTGCTTCAAAGTCACTCAGATCCTCTGTATATCCTGCTCCCGTGTGAGAGGACGAATCTTCAAGTGCTCAGTATACATATTGTAGATTGGTGGCTTGTTCCTGGATTTATAAAAACAATAATCTGCAGGATGTTTATACTTTAAGAATTCTAGGGGTTGGTGAGATGGCTCAGTGGTTAAGAGCACTGACTGCCCTTCTGAAGATCTTGAGTTCAAATCCCAGCAACCACATAGTGGCTCACAACCATCCATAATGAGATCTGATGCCTTCTTCTGGGGTGTCTAAAAACAGATACAGTGTACTCACCTATAATAATAAATAAATCTTTAAAAAAAAAAGAATTCTAGGTAAAGTGGTATACTCCTGCTCTTTCTGGGAAGTAGCTGTGTTTGCTTCCCAGCACCCACATGTTAGCTCACAACTCCCCTTATAACTGAGAGGAGATCTGATGCCCTCATCTGTCCTTCATAAAAATAAATCTGTTTAAATTTTTTGCATATTGATATGATTACAAATAATAATTGTGAGCCAAATTATTTATTAGAAAAAAATCAGCCTCGTGTCTTTTTTGTCTCCACCCCCTTTTTTGTTTGTTTGTTTTGTTTTGTTTTTACCCAGGCAGGGTTTCTTTGTATAGCCCTGGCTGTCCTGGAACTCACTTTGTAGACCAGGCTGGCCTAGAAACTCAGAAATCCACCTACCTCTGCCTCCCAAGTGCTGAGATTAATGGCGTGCACCACCACTGCCTGGCGTTTGTTTTTTATTGATTTTATGTATATGAGTACACTATAGCTGTCTTCAGGCATACCAGAAGAGGCATCGGATTCCATTACAGAAGGTTGTGAACCACCATGTGGTTGCTGGAAATTGAAGTCAGGACCTCTGGAAGAGTAGTCAGTGCTCTTTTTTTTGTTTTGTTTTGAGACAGGGTTTCTCTGTATAGCCCTGGCTGTCCTGGAACTCACTCTGTAGATCAGGCTGGCCTCGAACTCAGAAATCCGCCTGCCTCTGCCTCCCAAGTGCTGGGATTAAAGGCGTGCGCCACCACTGCCCAGCGACAGTAGCTTTCTCTTTTTTTTTTTTTTTTTTTGGTTTTTCGAGACAGGGTCTCTGTGTAGCCCTGGCTGTCCTGGAACTCACTTTGTAGACCAGGCTGGCCTCGAACTCAGAAATCCTCCTGCCTCTGCCTCCCAAGTGCTGGGATTAAAGGCGTGCGCCACCACCGCCCGGCTGACAGTAGCTTTCTCTAGGCGCTGTCACAAAAGTCACTCGGGTTTGAAACTTGGGGGAAGTCTGTATGAAGGTGGAAGTACTGGACTCATCAACAGCAGCTAGTAAATGGAGCAGAGAACATGAACAAAACTGAGAACTAAAAAAAAGCAAGACAATAAAAGAAGCAACTCCAACCACAGGGCTCACATCCTTAGAACACTTGGGATGCTGAGGCAGGAGAACTGCCAAGGGCTCCAGGCCAGCCTGGGCTAAAGAATGATTGATACCTGCTTCAAAAATAAAATAAAAGATTGAGAAGACAAAACTCTAAAAGCCAAGTGTGGTTGAATATGCCTTTAATCACATCACCCAAAAGGCAGAGGTACTCAAACCTCTGTGAATTTAAGACTATCCTGGTCTATTTGGTGAGTTCCAGGTCAGTCAGGGCTACATAGTGACCTTGTCTCAAAAATAAAATAAAAATTAAACCAAACCAAAAAAAAAAAAGTAAATAAACAGCAAAAAACCTGGGGGACAATTAAGAGGTCATTAAAGGGTAAGAAAAAAAGATGTAAAAGGAAAATGAGATGCAGAAGACAATAGTGTAGTATTGCAAGAGATCAATACATCCATGTTCAGTAAAGGGAAAAAAAAAAAAAAGAACAGAGTAACTTACCAAAGGTTCATACATTCACTAACACTGATGTGAACCAACCCACCCCTGACTTCCTGGATTTCACATTCTACAGAGGTAGAGGGTAGCAATAAGCACATACAATAATTTTAGGCACAGTAAATACCAAGGAGAAAAGTAATAACAAAACCAAAGTAGTAAGACGAGGGGGACTGGAAAGTGAGAACAGGGAGTGTTGTGTACTGCTCAAAACATCCCTCCTCCAGTCCAGCCCATTTTTCTGTTATGTTATGTGTGTGTTTTGGGTGTGTGTGTGTGTACGCGCGCACCGCTGGAGGCCCAAAGTCCAATGTCTTAACTCATCTTCTGATTGTTCTCACCCCTCATTCATTGAGGCAGAGTCTATCAAACTCATAGCCTGCTGATGTGGCTAGTTTCACCAGCTAGCTTGCATTGGACATTCCTTGTCTCCACCCGTCTTCACTCTCTGAAGCTGGTATTACAAGCGGTACCCAGTATTTATATGGATCTGGGCACTACACTCTAGTTCTCTGGTGTTTCTGGTGTGGATAGCAGGACAGCAAGATGGGCCCCATATGTGGACAGGTGGCAAATGAGACAACAGAAGCAACACCCAGGATCAAAACTTGTGGGCTAGGTAAGATCCTTAGACTTTAGAGTGAGATGGAAAGTCTTTGGAAGATTTTTACAAGTAAAGTTATCGTCTATGTCTTAGCTTAGATTTCTATCGCTGTGACAGTACACTATCCAAAAAGCAAGTTGGGGAGGAAAGGTTTATTTGGCTTATACTTCTACAGCACTGTTGGGTTTTTTTTTTATGTTTGTTTTGTTTTGTTTTTAGATTTATTTATTTTATGTATATGAGTACACTGTAGCTGTATGGATGGTTGTGAGTCACCATGTGGTTGCTGGGATTTGAAAGCAGGACCTTCGGAAGAGCAGTCAGTGTTCTTAACCGCTGAGCCATCTCTCCAGCCCTCTACAGCATTGTTAATCATGAAGGAAGTTGTGAAGGGGTGCTGCTTGCTCCCCACGGCTTGCTCAGCATGCTTTCTTATAGAACCCAGGAGGAATTCCACCAGCAGAAAAGTGACACCACTCACAATGGGCTGGGCCCTCCCTCATCGATCACTAAGAAAATGCCCTACAGGCTTGCCTACAGCCCAATCCTAGGAAGGCTTTTTCTTAACTGAGGTTCCTTCCTCTCAGGTAACTTATTTGTGTCAAGTTGACATATGACTATCCAGCACAATCTAATTTTCTAATTTCTGTTTTTTAATGGTCACTGTGATGATGTACAAGAACAGGCTGAAGGAGGGTGAAGAGTGGAGAATTACTATAAGGCTACTAAAACATGAAATGTGACTTGGACCAGGGAGTAGTAGCAGAATTGGTGAGACACTATCAGGTTTTCAAGCTGCCAAGATTTCCTGATGATTTGATGAAAGACAGTAAAAGAACAGTTAAAGTGGGTTTGTCGGGTTTTGCCCCTATGCTATTTCTATTTTGAAATACTTTGCTTCTTTTCAGTGACATGCTAAGTGACCTACCATTGAGCCTGGCTATAGTCCCAGACTCCCAAAGGTTTTGTTTGGCAGCTCAAAGGACTCAACAGTTATTTTTTGAGCTGGGGGTGAAAGTCACAAGAGTTAAGATGCTAACTTCTCAGAGGAAACATTGAGCAGAATAACAATTGATGGCTTTTTGTAAACAGCTTTGAGAAAAAAATTATTTCTGTTCCATTTCTAAAGACTGTAATTAAGAGTTGCCCTTTTCCCTCGTTGGCCATCTGAAGGAAGAGGGTCAACAGCAGCTGTACCGGAGTCATGAGGTGTAAGTTTCACTCCACACGGAAGTGGAAAAGAGGGCTGAACATATATATGCCATAAGGGCCAGAAGGACAAGGGTGTCATTACACTGGACTGAGCAACCTTCCTTGTATGAACTATTTAAGACCATCTACCCAGCGAAAGGCATCATTATAGTCTTTGTACATAAAAAATTAAGAAAACTTTAAGGCATTAAAAAAGAGTAAGAGAGAACTACACTTACATTTTTCAGAGTGTTGCTAACATTTATGATCCAGGACCATTAATTTCATGGCAAATCAGTTACAGAAACACCACTGCTAACTTTTTTTCAAAAGTAGTAGCATCCCAACATCTGTTGGATTTGTTTATGACTTTTGTCAAATTTTCTTTTTAAACAAGGCTTTGCTATGCAGCCCTCTGGCCTCCACTTCTCTCGTAAGCTATCCTTTTGGGTTTTTTTTTAAAGATGGACTCTTGCTATTGCACTATGGGTTGACCTCTTGTTTCCAGCTTCCAGGAACTGTGTCACAGGTCTATACCAGCACACCTGCTTCAAACGCCAGCAACAGCAGGAACCAGCCCTGTTCTGCTATACCACACTAGGAAAAAAAAAGGACCTTGAAAGTGCTTCTCTCTGAATGATGTCACAAGTTTGTTGATTTGTCTTCTTTCCTATTCAGGGTCTCACTGTGTGGCCCTGGGCTGGGCTGGAACTTGCCAGTGTAGACCAGGTTGACCTCAAACACATGTGTCCAGCCTCCTGTCTCTGCACCATGATTGCTAGAAGTAAGGATGTGAGCCATCATCCTAAGGAAGGTTTACTTTATGTAGTAATAAATGGAACCACACTGAGTTAACACAACTGTGAAACTGACAGTATGAAAGAAAGCAGACAATTTGGAATAGAAAGCCATTAAATCCCTCAAACTCACTTGTTACATGGATGTAAAACAGAACTGTCTAAATTACTTGGAGAAGAAAACACAACAAATACGTTAAGGCAGATAAATAGTACCTATCTTATTACTTAATAATAAAACAAACCTTTCCAAATAACAAAAAAACAAAACAAACAAACAAAAACCCTCCAAACAGTATCAGAAATGTAAATGTTTCCGTAGTTGATCAAAAGTTAACATTTCTGCAGGATGTGGTAGACCACTCACTGAATTCCAGCACTGAGGAATCAAGAGGCAGGCAGGCAGGTTTCTATGAGTTCTAGGAGCCAGCAGGTCAGCAGATCAAGTCCCAGGCCAGCCAAGGCTACATAGTAAGAGCCTTTCTCAAGAAGAAAACAATTTCCACATTTACTTTGTAATTCATTAAACTAAACTATCTAGAGTTACTTAAAACATAAATTTAGTATAGCATTTAAAAAAAAAAATCAAGGCAAAAAGCACAGCGGTCTAAAGAAAAACATGTTTGATTTCTAGATAAGAAAACAGAACCAGGGGGCTGGAGAGATGGCTCAGTGGGTAAGAGCACAGACTGCTCTTCCAGAGTTCCTGAGTTCAATTCCCAGCAACCACATGGTGGCTCACAACCATCTGTAATGGGATCTGATGTCCTCTTCTGGTGTGTCTGAAGATAGCAACAATGTACTCATATACATGAGATAAATAAATAAATCTTAAAAAAAAAAAAAAGAAAACAGAACCCGAATGGCAGGCTGCAGGAGTGAAGGCAATGAGGTTTAGAAAGTGACTGATTATAAAACTTAAATACCACCTAAAATTGAAATTAACAACTCTATTGTAGAACTGGTTTAATCTGCAATAGACCCATAAATCTAAAGGGGTATCAATTTCTAAAATGTTACCCTGGAGGTTTAAAGAAACCTGAACTGCCTACATAATGTTTATATACAACATTAATTTTAAAAAATACCCAAATTCTCTAGTGACAAGTCCAAGTCTGCAGCCGTTCTGATCAAATATTTTAAAGGGGTAGTACCCTAGACAGGGGGGAGATGAAAATTAGAAGAATAAAACATGTTTCTCATTGACATTTTCTCAATATAATCTTTGATACAATTTGCAAAAGGAGCAAAAGAGGCAACAAGTGGAATCTCACTTGGTCCTGACCACAATGGGATAGGTGCTGGCTATCAGCCCAACAACAGCTGCTTGCCCAACTTTCTTAGCTCATTTGGTCAACTCCCTTCTCATTGCAGAAATATCTGGAATTAAAGTGTTAAGTTCAATTCTGCCAAGACATCATCCATAAGAACATACAAACTACAATCTCTGCAAGAGAGGAGTACTGCAGACACGGTGGGCACAGTAGTGGAGTAGAGACCACCCATGTCATTCTCTGTAACAGTGTCCCTGTGCTGTGCATGACAGGGTGGCAGCCCTGTTAGTTCAGAGGAATACCACAGAAGTCCTGAAGGATAAAGTGCTTTATTTATAAGTAAAATGACCACAGTCATTGTAAACATTTTCACAGTTCTTTAGTGCTGAATATATGTGACTGTATGGACTGACTGCGGAGATCAGGACAGCAGATACGGTTTATCCATTAAAGAGACACAAGCTGGCCGCTTTCCCACTGCAGCCATTAGTGAGAAAACCACTTTAAACTCCATGCCATGTTCTTTCTCCTCTCTCCTTGAAGTGGCACCCTTCGGCTGATAAAATGCTAACCAAAAGGTGCACAAGATAAATTAATACAAAGGCACTGCCCTGAAGGAAATTCCAATACAGGCCAGTAATTTGCTTTCCATAGTGACCTCAAGTTGCCAAGATAAAAGTATAAGCAATATATAGTGCCCCCATTTAACAGCACAGAAATATCTGTATTGTTTCATTTTCATGGTATCCCATAAAAACAAACCAACCAACCAACCCCGTAAGACAGTCAAACATGTGGACTATGTCCTTAACATCAGCATTCAGGGGGCAGATGGAGGCAGATCTCTGTGAGTTCCAGGACAGCTAGGACTCCATAGTAAGAGCCTATTAAAAAATAAAATAAAAAAGTAGAACCAAAATAGTACTTAATATTTAAAGGGGTCCATATCATCTATTTGGTAAATGTTTACTAGAAAAATCATATAAAAACGTAAAATTGCTTTATTTGCTGCTAGTGTATTTATTATGTATGATGAGCACGTGCAGGCATGCACATGCTAGCACAGAAGACAACTTTTAGGGAGCTGGTTCTCTCCTTCCGCCTGGTTCTCACTGTTTCAGCCATGCTGCTGCATGCTTCAGACTAGCTGGCCAGCAAGCTTCCAGGAAAACCTCTTATCTCAACCTACCATCTCACCACAGAAGCACTGGGATGACAGATGTAGATCACCACATCTGGCTTTTTTAAGCGGGTTCTGGTGATTGAACTCAGGTCATACTGATGTGACAGTTTTACCCACTGAGCTGACTCTCAGAGCCTCACAAAATTTTTCAAATATGTTAAGCAGTATCACCTAACTTCTTAGATGCTGCTATGTGATGTCTCTATAATAACACATTGCCAATATTTGGTACATTTACCAGGCACATCTCATATGTGATACTCCTTCATTTTCTTTACCTTTTCAAAAAAAAAATTAGATTACAGCTTTATGTGACTATTTTCCAATTTTACATAATCCATAAAACCAGATGCCTTTTGTATTAAATGAAAACACACACACACACACACACACACACACACACACACACACGAATTAGGGAAGCATAGAAAAACAAGAAAACCGTTGTCTTAGGATGGTAGGTTGACCAATCTTTATCATCCTGTAGACAGAGGATGTTGCTCATGTTTAAGGCCCCCAGTACTTTCAAAGCACTTTCCCCTTAGGATTTTCAGCGGGGCTTCTGCCTGTAGTCTTTGGGCCTTCAGGCTTAAGCAGGAGGCTCACCAAGAGCTTGGGGTTGGGTACATAGTGAATTCCATGCTAGCCAGGACAAGGAAGGGGAAGGATGGGGCAAGGAAAGGGCAAGGGGAAAAAGGGAAAGGGAAAGGAAAGGGGAAGGGGAAGGAAATGAAGGGAAGGCAGGAAGGAAAAGAAGTAAAAAGGAAAGACAAGGCCTCATGTAGCCTAGGATAGCCTTGGACTTAAGCAAAGGATGATCTTGAATTCCTTCTGCCTCCACCTCCCAAATGCTGAGATTACATAGCCATGCCCAGTTAATTCTTGTGTGTGCGTGCGCGTGTGTGTGTGTGTGTGTGTGTGTGTGTGTGTGTGTGTGTGTGTGTGTGTGTGTGACATGTTCTAAGTTTGGACATGTGCCACAGTGTCTGTGAGGAGGTCATAGGATGAATAACCTTAGGAAGTTGGTTCTCTTGTTTCACGAGGGGACCTAGGGACAATCCAGCTCAGGCTTGCACGGCAAGTGCTTTCACCCACTGGTTATCTTACTGGAACTACCATTTTATAATATAAAATTCTTTTCAATATAAAACATGAAAGTTTATTTTTAACTTAGTCAAGGTTTAAATTTAACTTACAGGTCCTCAACATGTGGCAATGACATAGAATCAACTTAGGACAAAATGCAAAGTTAAAAAGCCCTACAAAATAATGTTTTACGTCAGCAAAGCTAGCTGGGTGGAGGTGATGCATACCTTTAATTCCAGCACTTGGGAGGCAGAGACAGGCAGATCTCTGAGTTCAAGGTCAGCCTGGTCTACTTAGTGAGTTCTAGGACAGCCAGGGCTACACAGAGAAACCTGGTCTTGAAAAACAAAAACAAAGCAAAAAGATAGGAACTGGAGAGACAGGAACACCAACTTGTCTTCAAGAAGATCTGGGTTCAATTCCCAGTAGCTCACAACTGTCTGTAACTCTAGTTCCAGATGATCTGACAAGCTCACACATACATTCAGGCACACCACCAACGCACATAAAATAAAAATAGATAAATCTTAAAAATAAACCAAAACAAAACCAAATTTAGCAAAATTAGTCTAAAGGATAAAACCTAGGGTCAAGTGTAGCGGTGTCCACTTTTAATCCTGGCACTTAGGAGATGGCAGGTGCAGGTAGGTCTGAGTATGAGCCAGCCTGGTCTACATGATGAGACCCTGTCTCAACAACAACAAAACTAGTTTACAAGGATTTGAAATGGCCAGTCCCTCCATTAATTTCTATTAAAAGAATAAATCAACATCTCCTGTTTTGAAAGGTCTTTACTCAATTTTTTCTTTATTTCTGTGAGGATGAAATAACAATTTATCCCCTGTAATCACTCTTTTTGTAATTAATTTTGTAGGTTAACACAGAGTAATGAGTGAAGACTGAACCCAGGGTCTGCAATACCAGGTTAAGCACTCTATCACTGAATTACAGCCCTATCCTCTTTTTCAATAACCAGTCTATTAAAATCCAAAGGATATAAAGATTTATAGTAAACAATGTTTCCTAAAACCAATCCCCGCCCAGCAACAATAATGAAAAGACAGAGGGAGAGTGGGAGAGGCGAGTTGTTTACAGCAGGAGCAGCACCAAGTATTAACTCATCAGGAAAATAATGGTGGGTTCACATTTCACTTCCTGTGGTCCTTTATCAAAAGACTAACAAATCAACATAATGACCTACTGAAATTTAAATTGGTGTTTGCTTTCCTGATCAGCTCCAACCTACTAGAGAAGCCACCTTACATAATAAGACAAAAAACAGAAGACACTAATAGAAACCTAACATGGCTTGAAATGTTGGCACCCAAGGATTATCAAACTGTATTTAGCCATTTCATGGTTTGTGGTCCCAAGACATGCTTTCTAAGTTCTGTTTGCTCACATCATTGTCACAGCGGCTCTCCACTCAGGCTGCCTGGATGGACATAAGACTACTCACCAAACTATACTGGTGAGCTCTGTCCTGTTTAAATGTCAGAATATCACATGTATTAAATGTCCGTCTGTACCTTCTGGGTATGAAGTTTGGGATCAGTCTCTTAGTGACCATGGGGCTGGATAGGCAGCAGTTAGACTTCCTGTCAATGGATCTGCTTAAAACGGGATGAAGACTTCCACCTTGAGGAGATGCTTAGGAACTTTTTTTACCATAAGTTATACAATATTAGATGGTACCCAGGAAAGTAACTATTTCAAATGCATTTCGTGAGGCTTCTGCAATGAGAGAAATAAGTTCAAGACTTGGTAAACTGGGATAGAGGCTAAGTATTTGTTTTGGTTTTTTTTTTTTTTTTTTTTTTTTGGTTTTTTGAGACAGGGTTTCTCTGTATAGCCCTGGCTATCCTGGAACTCACTCTGTAGACCAGGCTGGCCTCAAACTCAGAAATCCGTCTGCCTCACAAGTGCTGGGATTAAAGGCGCGCGCCACCACTGCCTGGCAGGGGTTAAGTATAGACCTGGAAGAAGCACAGAACTTTTCCAGGCTATTATTAATTATAAGCCTATGGGCTGGAGAGATGGCTCAGTGGTTGAGAGCACCGACTGCTCTTCCAGAGCTCCTGAGTTCAATTCCCAGCAACCACATGGTGACTCACAACCATCTGTAATGGGATCGGAAGCACTCTTCTGGGGTGTCTGAAGACAGCTACAGTGTACTTACATATAATAAATAAATCTTTAAAAAAATTATAAGCCTATTCTAATTACGACACAACTCTACCTTTCTTTCTTTCTTTTTTTTTTTTTTTTTTTTTTGGTTTTTCGAGACAGGGTTTCTCTGTGTAGCCTTGGCTGTCCTGGAACTCACTTTGTAGACCAGGCTGGCGTTGAACTCAGAAATCCTCCTGCCTCTGCCTCCCAAGTGCTGGGATTAAAGGCGTGCGCCACCACCGCCCGGCCAACTCTACCTTTCTAGTTTTGTTTTAGACAGGTCTCACTATGTAGCTCTGGCAGGCCTAGAACTCCATATGCAGACAAGCTTGGCCCCAAACTCACTAGATTTGCCTGCCTCTGCCTCAAAAAGTGTTCACACCATACCCTTTTTGTTTTTGGAGCTAAGATCTCACCCTAGCCAGCCTCAAACCCCATCTTCTTGCCTCCATGTATGCTGGAGTTGCAGGCATATGCCACCAAGTCCAGCTCTGCACAGACCTGATCACACCCCCAACAAGGTGAAAGATGAAGACACACCTCATTCTGTGTCAGCCATGCTTCCATAACTCCAACTGCTGTCCCCGTGCCTCAGCTCTCTAGTCCATTGTTTCCCAAGGCACTTACTTCACCCAAACACCTTCACGTCTCAGTCTTGTCCTAAGCATGTGTGTAAAATTGATGCAATTTTACATTTTTTATGTCTCATTACAAAGCCTATCAGTTGTGATCCTAATGCCAAAAGATATTTGCTAATTGAGTAATCTACCTTATTGTATTTTCTGCTTATCAATTTTATGACACACACTCACACACACCCACACCCACCAAAAAAGACAAATAAGTCACTATGCTCAGTTTTCTGAAGTGCCTCCTCAGTGCCTCTGGCAGGTCCTTCAGGAAAGATCCAGAAGGCAGATTTGTCATGACAAGACAACAGCTCCTGGACCTTCAAGTGGGACCAAAGGTCCACGCCAGTGACACTACTGTGAACCTGTGCAACCAGTGGTTCCCAGCCTGCACATTTAGTAACAACAACAAAAATAGTATTTCTTTAAAAAGTTAATAATACAAAAACAAAAAATAATAATTTTATGGTTGGGGTCACTACATAAGAAACTGCTTTAAACAACGACATCAGGAAGGTTGAGAACCACTGTTTTAGACTAAAAGACGTTTGTCTGAATTTACTTAGCATCTCACATAGCCCACCTTGGTCTCAGATTCCACTCTAGCTCGGGTTGACCTTGCACTTCTACTCCTACTGTAGCTGCCAGGATACAAAGACAAGATTGTGCCACTATGTCAGGCTTATATGTGTTTTGGTTTTTTTTTTGTTTTTTGTTTTGTTTTCGAGACAGGGTTTCTCTGTGTAGCCCTGGCTGTCCTGTAACTCACTTTGTAGACCAGGCTGGCCTCGAACTCAGAAATCCTCCTGCCTCTGCCTCCCAAGTGCTGGGATTAAAGGCGTGCGCCACCACCGCCCGGCTTATATGTGTTTTAAACAAAACAATAAATAAAGCTCCAAGATATTTAAAATTTGAAAATAGGTGAGTGGGATGGGTATAAAATACTGTATATTCAATGTAAGAGGGGTAGGTAGCTTCTTTGGGTTTTGGAGTGTCCTATATTAGGTATTCCTGACTAGCCTAAAAACTCACTACAAAGACCCAGTTTGCTTCAAACTTACATCAATCCTTCTGTTTCTCTCTCCTGAGTGCTGGGATTACAGGCATGCATTACAATGCCCTGCTTAATATATTTGTTTTAAGCTAAGAGTGGCAAGAGCCAAGAAGTTCAAAAAAGTTGCAGTAAATACATATTGAAGAAATTCATTTCCTAGGTTTAGTCTGGTCTAAGTGTACACCATTTATTCAACAATTTCCTGTAAGTTACAGCAATACCTAAGCCTTTGCACAAAATTACTAATGACTAACCCAGAACAACTAGTCTCCAGTCTTACAAATGCCATTCATGGTTAAGTGCTTTATAATACACTTTAAAAATCCTTTAGGCTGTATTTTTACTGCACCTCTTTTTGGGTTGTTGTTAAACTGCTTGTGCTATTTTGTGTATTAATATGATAAGCAGATTTGGAGTACAGGAACAATAAAGTCTCCCATATCATCTAGGTGTACAGTCATGAAACTTCTAAAAGCAAAACTAAGGATGCATTTATTACAGCGTGTTCCTGTCTTCAAAAGATGCAACAGCCTGGGCTACATAGTCAGTTCTGGGACAACCAGGGCTAGATAGAGAGACCCTGTCAATGAATAAAAGAGTAAATGAAAGAAAAATAGCAGATGGATGGATGGATGGATAGTAAGTGGGGTGTGACTATACCTAGGTAAAAATTACTTTAGGTACTAAATACATTAGCCTACTAGTTATTTACCCAGAGTTTGCTTATATTTTGTACAACGAAATAAACCTGTCAGATGTGGTGACATCTTTAATCCCAGCACTTGAGACACAGAGGCAGAAGAATGTCTGCAAGCTTAAGGCCTGGTCTACAGAAGGAGTTCCGGAACAGCCAAGACTACAGAGAGCCCTTGTCTTACAAAGAAACAAATATCCAGTCAACCATGAACTACTACAAGGTTATATTACTGTACTTAAGAGAATTCTCTACGTAAAACCTTTACGAAAGGTGACTCTGAGAGAGACCAGTCACTCTTTATCTAAAATGAATAGAACACATTTCATTGAGGAAGAACATAGATTATATAGATTTCTGCAAAAATATTTTTGTATTTTAGTATTTAAACTCTTCAAAGAGATGCTTTTTTGGAAGGGCAAAGATGACTCTTCAGCACTACTGTATTATAATTGCTGCTACAAACACTCAATGGGAATAACAACTTGACAGATCTCAAGGTAAACGGCTAGTAAACAACGAGATGCAGTTATTCCTGTCAGAAACCACCCCAAAACCACGCTCTAAGCTAGGGAAGTTTGACAAAGCAGACAGTATGTGATGGCATAGAAGGGAAACTGAGGTTAGCAGGCATTTGCCTTTGTTTCACTGAGCTCTCCCAGAAAACCTTGCACCTTATTTCAAGTCACCCTACCTCAGCCACCAGGAAACAAACAGCACTGAATAGAATAAATGCACATTTGAGAAGAAAATTTTTAAGCTTTATTCCATGAAAAAAAGTACTTGGAACTTTCTCATTAAAAATATTTCAGGAGCCGGGCGGTGGTGGCGCACGCCTTTAATCCTAGCACTTGGGAGGCAGAGGCAGGAGGATTTCTGAGTTCGAGGCCAGCCTGGTCTACAAAATGAGTTCCAGGACAGCCAGGGCTACACAGAGAAACCCTGTCTCGAAAAACAAAACAAAACAAAACAAAAAAAAATTTTCAGGAAACCAGGTACAGTGACACCTTTAATCCTGGCATTCAGGATGCAGGAGTTCAAGGCCAGCCCAGTTCATGGGGGTGGGAGTTACCAGAGCAAAGAAATAAACAAACTGGTGACATTAAATACATGGAAATATATGGTCTAAGACTGCATGCATTGTAGTATCCTATATCAATCCGTGTAAGCATGTATCCTTACAAAAGGACTTAAAGCCAAATCTACTGAGCTGGCAAGATTACTATAAAGGCCTTATTACCAAGTCTGAGGTCTTGAGTTAGATCCTTGGCAAATTATGATGGAAAGAACTGTCTTTTGTTGTTCCTACACATGCAACGTGGCAGACAACACCCCCCCCACAAATGTAATAATTAAAGAAATTACAATCAAATACATTAAAATATTCTTTATATGGCAATGTTATATTTTCTTTTACTTTTCTATAGTGAATACATATTATATGTACTTTTACATTCAGTAGTTATTAATAACAGACTCAGAATTCATTTTAAAAGTAACTTTTATTTAGAGGAAATTTATAAAGCCAAAAATCAGGGGCAAAACTTCAACAGTCCCAAAATTAGCAATATATTAGAACATTTCTTACTTAGATTTAGAGCCAAAGCCCATGTAAGCCAAAACAGTGTTCAGAGATGGTGCACCAAAGCAAACCCTGGTTGATTCTTTGCTATGTGGGCTTTTTTATATGGAAAATTTATCACTAAACCTTTTATTTCATAACTAAAGAGGAAAGGAGTGGGGAGGGAGGGAGAAAAGAATGGAAGGAGGGAGGGAGGAAGGGAAGAAAGGAGCAAGACCTAAAGAACAGACAAAATGTTTTTCTTCTATTTGGATCCTTGTTGTAGATTAGTGCATACAATGGTCCACTTTACAGCAATATGCATGACCTGTTACAACATGTGAAGGAAGTCAGGCACAGGAAGACGCCACATGTTCTCACCAGTGCAGGAGGTAGGGGTTACCAGAGGGAGAGTAGTGACAAAAAGGATACATAAAGGTTGGTTAACAGGTACAAAAATACAATTAGGACTAAGGTCTCATTTTCTATAGCATGGTACAGCAACCATAATTAATAGGTAGGAAAAAAGATGTTGAAGGTTTACAACACAAAGAAATAATGTTTGCGGTGCTGAATGTACTAACGAAATACTGTACACTGTTTACATTTAAATGAATACAAGTACATCCCTGAATAAGTATAATTATGTTTTAAATTTAAAAGCAATCAACATAAACTAATCAAAAGCTGTGTGCCATAAACTTTATCTGTTTAAGATTACCTAACATATCCTTATCTATTATTCCTGTATTTACCAATATTTCTGTAGGATTGCCTATAAACAATGTCAACCAGTATTTATTGTGAACATAGCAATCAGAAGTGTGAAGATTTAGGGCTAAGGGAATGGCTTACTGATAGAAGACTTGTCTAGCAAGGACAATATTCTGAGTTCAATTTTCCAGCACCATTGATTGAATGGATGAATGAATGAATGAAAGAAACTAATTTATAGAAATTACCACCCAGAAACTAGGAAGTGATTAAAAACTGTCTCCTAATCTAATTTCAAATGCCAAAGATTTGAGTAAAAAACTAAAAATGACCAGTTATCTAAAATTTCAGAATGAAGTACTCTAGAAACCAAGCACTTTTTTGTTCTTAAAAAATGGCTTATTTATTTATTAATATTTTTTTGACAGGATCTCTCTATGTAGCCCTGGATATCCTGAAAGTATATGGATATCCTGGTAGAACAGGCTGACCTGGCACCTAGAGAGATTCACCTGCTTCTGCCTCTCCAGTGCTGGGATTAAAAGCCTGTGCCACCACACACAGTTTGGAATGTTTATTTGTAAGGAATATGTTTGAATGAATACATTTCATTCATGACTTTAAAAAATGTGAATATTAGGTAATGTGTTAGCATTAAGCAGTCTAGAATATCAAAGTATTCTATTCCACAATCATGTCTCAAAGGCTCTAACAAAACAGAAAAGTATTTTTATTTCATGATCACATAAATTAAGTAAGGAGAGCAAATAAATATCTTGCCACATTATCACTAAAATGAAACAATTGTCTATTGCAGAAAATCTCAAAGCTATAAGCAATTCTTGCTGGGTGGTGGTGGGCACACATCTTTAGTCCCAGCTTTTGAGGTGGCAGAGACAGGCCAGCCTGATCTAAAGTGAGTTTTAGGACAGTCAACGCTACACAGAGAAATCCTCTTGAAAAACAAACAAGAAGTGAATAAAAAGAAAAGATTTTTAACTTAGAATCATTTTTTCTCTGAACACAATCTGTGAACCAATTTGTTTTCTTTAAAAACCTATTTTTCCTTTACAAAAATAGTACTGAGCTCTCCCTCCCAGAGCCTACCATATCTACCGTGCATGAACAGTCACTAGTGCAAGTCCTGAAGGATAAGAACCACAGGAATCTGCCAATTTCTGCCTAAACTCTGCTCCGTTCCCCTCCATCTCTAAAAGGTGCCTCAGCAAAGCTCAGACACCCTATCAAAATCCCTCCCTGGAACTTATTTCAGTCAACTAACAACACAACCAGCACTGGATTCCCTCATTAACATGACTGAAAGGTCCTTAACGCTTGTGTTGAGAGCCCCCAAGAATCTCAGAAAAGTGAGACTGGTCCTTCCCCAGAAATATCATAGAGGCGTACACACAAAATTTTGTAATTTCAAGACACAGTTATACATCCCTGAACTCCAGAACTAAAAACTTTATAAAATGTATTTAGCATAAGTCTTCAAAGGTCAAGATGAACTTATGTTTTAAGAGATTCAGGGCAAGCCGGGCGGTGGTGGCGCACGCCTTTAATCCTAGCACTTGGGAGGCAGAGGCAGGAGGATTTCTGAGTTGTAGGCCAGCCTGGTCTACAGAGCGGGTTCCAGGACAGCCAGGACTATGCAGAGAAACCCTGTCTCGAAAAACCAAAAAAAAAAAAAAAAAAAAAAAAAGAGAGAGAGATTCAGGGCAAAATAACACATACATATAAGACTTTTTATCTCCTACAATTTTTATTAACTTATTGGAGTAAGGGACATGCAGGTATCATGATATGTATGAATGTGCATGCACACAGGTAGGAGGACAGACAATTTGTGGGGTCAGCACTGTCCTTCCACCATGTGGGTGCTAAGAAATGAACTCAGACTGCCAGGCTTGAACGTAAGTGCCTTTACTTGCTGAGCCATCTTGCCAACTCAACTTTTTACTTCTCAAATGCCTAATCACATTCTTATCCCAATGAATTCTCTGCAGCATTTCACATGGCTAAGCTCATGACACCCTCTTCTTGCCTCTGGGGACATTCATGTAAATGTGGGGCACATAAACTCACACATGCACGTAAATCTTTTTTTTTTGTTTGTTTTTTTTTTTGTTTTTTTGAGACAGGGTTTCTCTGTGTAGCCTTGGCTGTCCTGGAACTCACTTTGTAGACCAGGCTGGCCTCGAACTCAGAAATCCTCCTGCCTCTGCCTCCCAAGTGCTGGGATTAAAGGCGTGCGCCACCACCGTCCGGCTGTAAATCTTTTTTAAAGCATTTGTCTTCACTCTTGATTGTACATCTCACATTCTCTATGACGTTAGTTGATGAGTGAAATCATCAATCTCTTCCATTTCCAAATCTCCTTGAGTTACAATCAATTCCACAGAACTCAACACATCTGGATTCCTTCTCCACTGCTGTTCTTCCTCCATGTTCTCTACCTTAAAGGCATCATAGCCACCCACTAACTACACTACAGACCTTGACTCCTTGTAGTCAATGGTTACACAAGCCACATAATCCCCAGCATCTGTCCCCTTTGACAGTACAATCCAAGTCTCAAACATTTCTAGTCTAATGTTCTATGTCAATCTTTAAAACCCAGTGAGTGCTAGGGACACTGCTGAGTGGTACAGTGCTTGGCCAGCAGGCCCAAGGACTTGGACTCAGCACAGTACCACCAGTCCAAAGTTACAGACTGAATGCTAGCTCTCCTGAATGCCTTAGCCCCTACAAGCCTAGAGACTAAAACCTATGCTCCTCCACTTGTGAGTGCCGATTACCAACTTCCCAAACTTTCCCAATCAAATTTCCAAATGGAAACTTCGTCTTGCACACTCTTCAAGTACGAGTAAAATTCACTTTCTGCTTCTCAAGGTGCAGAACAACATGTTAGACTCCCTCCTGCTTATCAGTCCGTCTCAGACTCTATTTAATACACATAATCCTCCCTAATGTTTTCCCTTTGTCATTGTCCCTCCCCAAAAACTAATTCCTCCTTATTCCCACATCATTTTCTTTACCCTTTTTTATTTTCTACAAGTTGTAGAAGAGTCAAGCTCATCTTTCCCCTCTGATATAAGGCCCAAATTTTGTGACTCTGGTACCTTGTATGGGTCTAGAAAACCATCTTTAATGTTTGACAATGGCAAAACTCTTAAAGTGAGGACTCGCTCACTCCAGGAGCTTAAATTCTCAATGGGGGATATGGCCTCACCCGTTTTTAAACATAAAACAAGAATTCAGCTCTGTTTCCTGCTCTCCATTTCTAGTCCACTGCTTAAATAGCTTTAAGCAATGTTTCACAGAGACATTTCCTCACTTCCTCTTGCTCTCTGTAGGTTAGCTGCCAGCCTAACCACATTGACATTCAGGAGCAGCAGCAGCAACACTCTCTTAAGTTCTAAAAAGCTTACAATTGCCAACAGTAAAATGTAGGCTCTTTTAAAAAAACAAAACGGTCTTAACAGATGCAGGCAAAGCTCACTCTTCGAAGGCATTCTGGAAGAGGCCCAGTACAGTTTATCCAACAGGCACTGCTTAAAGGGATGTCAAGAAAATATCGACTTAGATTACTAGCCAAACTTTGCACATCTGAAACAAATGACATCAACTAGACTAAACTTAAAAAAATTATTTACCTGAACCATCTTTTTGACACAGCCTGAATAGCATATTTCACCTATCTACCAAGCAATACAATCTCCACAAGTAGCTGACATCACCAAACAGATGGCCCATACAAAGAATGGCTCCTGTAGCTTCTTTGAAAAACTATTATCCCTCCCAAAACCAGTGACCAATCTAATCACACACAGAGATGTCTACAAACACATGCCCGTTCTAGATATGGCTTTGGCTACTTCAAGAAATTATGTGATACTGTGGGCTTCAGGAGACCCCTCTGTCAAGATGATCTTCTAAGACCCTGATGAGTGTACAATACTGACTTGTCTTAAAAGGATAGCATGCAGTAAGTCAGCCACATGGAACTTGTTTTGTTTTTTAATGTGCTTGAGTATCTCCAAAAAGTTAACCATTTAGTTTTTCTTCAGTTCAAACGTGGTTTAATGTCTGTAAGTGTGAACACATTAGGACAGCTAAGGCATAAAGACCTCTCCTAAGTCTTGATAAGTACACTAAGGAGAGATTGAACGACATTAGTCTAATTCTCAACTGTTTGGGGTAGAGGGCATAATCCAAGACACACATAATCCATTTACTTTCCTTCCTTTTGGAGTCAAAACTTCACTTCTCAGTGAGTTTCACCATATCACATTAAATAACTTCAAAGCATTCTTATGGCTACAAGATTCAAAATTTCAAACAGTTCAGTATAGTTGTGGTCTGAAATGCCTGTAATTGGTTTGTTTCAACTCTTACTGTTTCTCTTCCAACCTGTTCAGCTTAGAATAATGATGGATAAGTATTAACCAAGAGCTAGGATGTAGCTCACTTGTTTAAAGTGCTTGCCTTGCTTACCCATGCAAGAAGGTACATGCCTTTAATCCCAGTATCTGGAAGGTTGTAGCAGAAGATTTAGAAGAAGTTCAATGTCAAACTCAACTACAAGTTCTAGGCCAGCCTGAGATAGACAAATCCTTATCTTAAAAAAGCAAAACAAAGGCTAGAAAGATGGCTCATCGGTTACAATCACTGTCTGCTATTCCAGAGGTCCTGAGTTCAATTCCCAGCAACTACATGGTGGCTCACAACCATCTATACTGAAATCTGATGCCCTAACCCTGGCATGCAGGTAGGTATGCATGCAGACAGAACACTCATATACATCAAAACAAGACAGTTTTGGGGGCTGGGGATGGCTCAGGGGTCAAGAGCACTGACTGTCCTTCCAGAGGACCCAGGTTCAAATCCCAGGACCCACGGGGCAGCTCACAACTAACTGTCTGTTAACTCCAGAAACACTCTCACATGGACATACACGCAGGCAAACACCAATGCATATTTAAAAAAAAAATGAAAACAAAAACAGGCTAGAGCGATGCCTCAGTTGTTAAGAGCACTGCCTGCTCCTCCAAAGCAGCACAGCCGGCTTCCCAGCACATTACTCTTGTTGGGTAGATCAGGAGC
Source organism: Tokudaia tokunoshimensis (assembly GCA_036184795.1). Lineage (NCBI taxonomy): Eukaryota > Metazoa > Chordata > Mammalia > Rodentia > Muridae > Tokudaia > Tokudaia tokunoshimensis. Next base: position 51,384,051 of record BTHU01000002.1, on the reverse strand, counting down.
ACCTGTAATTTCAGCTCCAGGCGATGATGGATTCTTTTGGATTCCAGAGAACCCAACTGGTTCTCAGTATTCACATGCCCACACACAATACAACTGCCTGCAACTCCAACTCCAAGGGATGGGATGCCCTCTTCTGGCTTTTACCAGCACCAGACATGCAAGTAATAGAGACATAGATGCAGGCCAAACACTTACAGGAAAGTAAGAAATGATGGTACATAACACACAGGCGGAACGGTCACTAGACTTCTAAACAGCCTGCTGCTACTGCTTCCTCCTCCTCCTCCTCTTTGCTAGAGATTGAACCAAGTGCCTTCCTCAAGTTAAACACACACTCTACCCCAAACAATGTATTTCTAAAAGAAACTTATAAACCTGTGCCTTTTAAACTGCTATTTTACTATGGGATGGTAGAAAACTGAATTTAGTAAGCATGAGATGAAAAAAGAAATGCTGTCTTATGTTCTAATAAAACCATGAAAGTACAAACAACTAATACTCTATAACAGAACATTTCCTTAAATGCCTTTCATAAGACCACAGGCTGGTATGAGATTGATCTTTGAAATTACATACATACATACATGTACATGTATATATAATGAGCATCATACAGTCACAGACAAACACCTAAAGTAAAAGATGCCATTTTTGGAGAGACTGGACTTCTCAAGTTGGGAGGATAGAGCAGACATTTGTGAAACTCAACAGCACACAAGAGTTCCCCCTCAACCTCCAAGCTTGAGTAGGTGAGCAAGTGTGTCTCAGTGTGGAGCACTGAGCTTGTCCAAGAACCTGACAGAGTTGACAGGTTACCTTCCTGTGGAGTGTGCTTCTCAAGACTGACGGCTTATCTCCCCCCACCTCCATTCCTAGACAGAAATAAATCAACATGCCTATGATGATTTTTTTGTCCTGAAACAAAACCCAACTTCAAAAATCGCTGTTCATCGTCACTATTCTTCCAACATTTACTGAATGTCTTATTGCAAATAAAAATATATGAAAATGTCAGCTGGGTGCAGTGGTATACACCTTTAGTTCCAGCACTCTAGAGGCAGAGAAGGGCAGATCCTTTGAGGCCAGTCTGATCTACAAGGCAAGTTTTAAGACAACCAAGGCTACATAGCGTCAAAAAACAAACAAAAAACCAAGCTATTATAAAACTGTAATTCTAAACCACAAGAACCTTAATTTTCCCTTAAAAGGTACGTGCTTCTTTTCGTTTCCCATAAAATGCTTTGTTCAGACAAGCCAGGTCTGATTTAAAATATAGTACACCAGCAAAGACAATTCACGAATTTAAATCACGGGGTTATTGGCCCTCACCACCCTAACTAAATTGGCAGCGTGTGTGTAATTATGCCTTAATAAAACCGAAAGCCCACAACCTTAGGTCCCACTGAAATATGTATGAAGGTCGAGGAAAATCTGAAATCCTTTCTATAATCCTTCTATAATTCCGGTATTTTTGTGAAAACACCTAATTTGAGTTGGCTGATTTTAGTTAAATGAGAATATAAGTCACTCACTTGCAGACAAAAAGGCATCTTCCCTTCTGTATGCTGAGTTTGAGATTATAATGAAATCAAGACTTTATATATAAAGTGGGCTAAAAGACTGTTGTTTTGTTTCAGTGTGGGTTAGGTACCCAATTGGAAGCAACAGTCTAACTCCTATCAGGCAAACAAACAAAAACAAATAAACAAAAGGCTGCCAATGTATTTCAGCAGCAAACGGTCTGCATGGCCAAAGCCCTGGGTTAGATCCCCAGCAAAGCACAAAAAAAATGAAGAGGAAGGGTAACACCTTCCCAAAAATCTACTCAATTACAGTAAGTCTGCACCCAAATTAAGTCAATACACCACATTACACATGACGATTATACACTTAACTTTCCTACTCATAACATAGTTTTACTACTTTACAGGGTAACTTGTCAAAAACTTTCAAACAATGTTAGGGAGTCAGGACACAACTGAATGGAAAAAACAAAGCCAACGCTTGTATTAAAAAAAAAATGTATCTCCAATGTTTTCCCCTCTTCTCTTCCTCGGAGTGAGGAACCATCCAATAACTTACTGTTCTAGACTAAAGGATCTGCTGAAGACTGGGAGAGGGACCGCTCCTCCAAGGACAAAAGCTGCACCCATGCACCCACTCTCCTATAGAGCACAGTCCCAACTGACAGGTCCACTCCCACCAACTTTCTTCCAATAAATGGAGTTTAAACACTTACTAAAATGTAAATTTTGCTCTGCCTACTTAAAAAAAAATTAGGCCCAACCGATACCAACTATAACGTAAGTCAAAGTACAAGATATTTTAATGGTTGGGAAGATGGGATGACCTGTTAAGAGCTCCTCCAACTGGTCAGAGCAGATATCCTTTGAAGCTCTAACAACATTAATATATGCTTAACAATTTCAAGTTCTGGAGGACAGTCAGATGCACCGAACAAAGTTTGGGGCCAGCAGCAACGACACAACAGGTGAGAAACAGTGGACATTACTACAGAACATGCAATGGCAAACCCATGAATCCACGAAAGCCTGGGGATATGGGGGAGAATCAAGCACACGACCATCCCAGACCCCGTTTTAACCGAGGCAAAAGGCTCCGTTCCTTCTGAAGGGGTGCGCCACCTCCCCATCCTGTACTCCGGGGACCACCACGCCAGTCCCGGGAAGAACCCAGGCCCTTCGGTGGGTATCTCCGCCGTAGAGGAAAACACAATGTCGCTCCTTATTTCTGCGTACAAAAGGACTTTGCGCCCTCCTCCTCGAACTGCCGCCTAGGCGCCTCCTCACAACTTGCAAGAAGGTGGGCAGCGCGCCATATTCAGCGCCCCCCAGTCCACCTGGGTAACCATCCCACGCCACCCCGGCGGGAGGGAAGCTTCGGAGGTCGCCCGGCCGAACCATCAGCCTCCTCTCCCGCCAGAGACAGCCACTCCCGCGCCCCGCCCGGCCGCGCCGTGCTACCGGCGGGCCAGAGCCGGGAAGAGCCGAGGGGGCAAGCGTCGAGCCGCCGCTCCGGTCCCGCGCAGCCCACCCACCTCCCGCTCCCGGGCCCGGCGCGCTCTCCCGGGCCGCCCGCTCCCGAGCCCGAGGGGGAAGGCCAGGCCCGGGGTTCCACGGCGCGGAGGAGGCCGCGGCCGGGAGAACCCGAGGCGGTAGGGGAGGCCGGAACCCTGGGGCTCTTGGGAGGGCAGCCGCCTCCCTCCCGAGCCCGCCAGGACGCCTGGGGCCTAGTGCGGCCTGCGCATCCTCGGGGTGGCGGTTTGGCTGGGCCGGGCTCGGGCCCCCCGCCCCAGGCAGGCCGAATCCGGCAGGGGCCCAGGCCCCGAGCCGGGGGCGGCAGGGTGCCGGCTGCGGGGCGGGCCGGCCGGCCGGCGGGCGGGCGGCGTGTTGCGGCTGCGCCGGGGCTGAAATAGCTGGAGATTGCGCGGTAGGGCACTCACCTCAGAGCGGCTGCGCTACCGTGGGCCTGCGCCGTGGAGACTGCGACCGCGCCGGCTCCTCGCAGCCTCCTGCCACCAGCGGCAATGGCGAGCGCTGCCGCCTCTGCCGCCGCCGCCGCCGCCGAGGAGGGGGAGGGGAGGGAGGAGGCACGCACGCGACGCACGGCTCAGCTTCCCCGCCCGGAGACCGCCATGATGGCGAGGCTGGCTCGGCTGTGCGGCCCCGGGGAGGGGGTTTCGGGGGCGCTCTCGCAGTCTCCGGCAGCCTGGTCGGCCTCTCGTGCCGCTCTGCAGCGATGGCTGGGGCCGGAACCAGGAGGGCAACTGGATGAGCAAATCAAGGATGCGGCGGCGAAGTGGCTCATGCCGCCCAAAATGGTTGCTAATCCGAAGGGGCCCTCCGCTCGCTGCCGAGCGCGGGGAACTGGGACCTCCGCTCCAAAGGGGCTCCCCCACATTTTAATCGGCGCGCCTTGCGTCGTCACCTCGACCCCTCTCTGGAATGAGCTTGGTTTCTCTGTTTCAAAGCCCTAACCAGATCTTTAAACGGGAAAGTTTTGTACAAAGCAATATGGTAATTTATTCTCCCGTTCGTTAGACCAACATTTCTAAGGGGCCCCTTTCCGTACTGGATGCTGATGTGAGTGCTCCGAAGTGCACCTGTCAGCACACCCTACTTAATAAAAATAAAAAATTGTTCTTGCCCTTGCTTTCTTGGAGCTTATATGAAACAATAGGGTGTCCTAGTCGTATGCCTAACAAGTGAGTAGGCAGTGGGAAAATATGAAGTTGGAGACCTGGGGTAGTTTGGGTTGCTTTTGTTATGTCGTCAGGAGTCACCATCAGAACCACTGATTCCCAGCTCCAACTGAAACCTAGAGTCTGAATGTGTTAATATACTCCAAGAACCCGCATTTTTAACACTTCCTGGAGATTTAATGCACACTAGATAATTATAAAATGTCCCACGTGGTGTCAAGAAAACAGTTTAACAAATAAGGAAACAATTTTTAATTGGGTATCTTTTATGGTTTTTTTTTTCCAAGACAGAGTTTCTCTGTGTAGACCAGGCTGTTCAGGAACTCATTCAGTAGACCAAGCTGGCCTCGAACCCAGAGATCATCTGCCTCTGCCTCCCAAATGCTAGAATTAAAGGCCTGGTGCACCACTGCCTGGCTTAACTGAATACCTTTTTCCCTTAATGTTTTCTAAACCAAACAGATGTCCACATGTCCACCCATCCCTGTAGGAATAATGTCTGCTCTTTCCTCTTTGCCTCAATTTTTTTTTTTGAAGAGATAGGATCTCAATTATGTAGCCCAGAATGACCTGAAGCTTACCATAAAGACCAGACTGGCCGGGCCTCTAACTCAGAGATTTTTATCCTGTCCTTGCCTTCCAAGTTCTGGGATTAAAGACATATACCCTATACCTGGCCATCCAATGAGATCTTTAAAGCATTGTTGCCTGTCCTTCTTACTTTGGTCCAGGCTGCTTTCTTATGGAGATGCTGCACTTAGACTCACTCCTCACAGACTCCCAGCCACTGGACTTGGTTGCTCCAGTCCCTTCTGCACAGGTCAACTTGAATGGATTCCCCCACCCCCAGTTGGGGTTTCTCTATATAGCCCTGGCTGGCCTGGAACTCATTCTGTAAACCCGCTGGCCTCAAACTCAGAAATTCACCTGCCTCTGCCTCCCAAGTGCTAGAATTAAAGATGTGCACCACCACCGCCTGGCGGATTTTTTTTTTTTAAGCAGATAGTGTTATTTCCCTGTTTGGGATATCTAATGTCTAAAATCCTTGAAGGTGGCTTTGAGAAATGTAATGACCTCACCCAGGGTGCCATCTCTGACTTCATCTGCCATGTCTCTCTCAGGCTACGGAAGAATTGGGAAGCTGTTGGATTATATATATCAAGGAATACTACCTCCTCTGCTCAGAACATTTCTCACTCACTGCTGTCTTCTCACCTGCTAGAACTTTCCATCAGCACAGCTTGTTACTCCTTTCGTCTCAACGTTGCTTTCATCCCTCATCCCTGAAGCCTGGGTGCTTTACCTTTCCTCATTCCACAGGACTAACCAGCCTCATCTGTATTCTCTCCCTTCTCTGTTTATAATGGCCTCAAGTAGCCCAACCTAACCTCCATTATGTACCTGAGGTTGACCTTTCATCCTGGTCTCCCAAGTGGTGGGATACCAGGCCTGTGCTACCATGCTCAGTTAATGTGTCCTGGGGATTGAACCCAGGACCTCATGCATGCTAGGCAAACACTCAAACAACTGAGCAACATCCCCAGCCCCCGCACTCTCCCTCTCATTTCATTCTCCGATGGAGCCCATTAGGTAAGTACTACTATGGTCCCATTTGACAGATGAAGAAGCCAAAACATGTCGATGTTACTTGCCCCAACTCAGATGGAACCAGTCCTGATCCTAAGCCTACCAGAGCTTTTAGATGGTAATTCACACCCACTCACAAAGCACAAGAGAAACTTAGTGTTAAGCTGGGCAGTGTTGGCGCACTCCTTTAATTCCAGCACTTGGGAGGCAGAGGAAGGTGAATGTCTTCAAGGCCAGCCTGGTCTACAGAGTGAGTTCCAGGGCTATACAGAGAAACCCTGTCTGGAAAAACAAAAAACAACAAACAAAAAAAAAAAAAAGAGAGAGAGAAACTTAGTGTCAGACAGCATTAACTTCTGTGAAACTTTTGACATTTTGTGCTACAAATGTTCTAATTTTACAAATATTAGAAAATACCAAACTACACAGAATATTTATTACCAGGGCTAATATGGTGAGACGAATGCTGTAAATGGATATGACTTTATCGTCACCCTTAGTTCTTAACAGTCTTAAGATTTAATGACATTAAGCACCCCAAACAAATTGAAATTACTGCCCGAAAGACAAACCAGCTGATGTTTCCATGAGAATGGGGACTCCTGGCTTGGCAGGTCAAGGCTGCCTCTTGAGCAGAGGATTTGTTGTTGTTTTGTTGTTGTGTTGTTGTGCTAAGGACAAACACACCAAGTCCTTTGTATGCAAATCTTATGTCAACAGGTTCTCAGACCTGCCCTACACATTTCAGTTCTCCTAGGTCCTCTTGCCTACTTCTTTCTGAATTTATTGATTCAATGAAATCAGTGAAATTCTGGAAGCTTTTACCCAAACACCTTACCCTCCTGATTAGATCTGACTGAGCTCATTGGATGACAAAGTTTGGCAATTTTTTTCTATTCTTGTCTTCTTATTCCAATGACAGAAAGAAAAAAGGTAGACGGGGAGGCCTCAGGACGCTCTGTGCTTTTCAAGCAAACGTGATGACCAATCCCCGGACCTGGACCACACTGCGGAAGCAGAGAACCTACTTCTGACCTGGTATCTTCCATGCTATGCACACCTTCACATGACCACAATAATTTTTATTTGAGGTAGATGATCCTAACGGCCTCTTCGAGCACTGAGGTTTAACTTAGTATGACAGCGAGCATTTGGCAATGTTGGGCAAGGGCTGACATTAACAGTGCAGCTTCGCTGGGATCAAACGTGAGTTAAGCCACTGAGATCTAGAGGAGACTCAAGTCTCTCTATCTCATTATCCCCTCCAGGTAGAGACAAACCGGGAACAAATTTTACTCCACTATACTTGTCCCCAAAACAGAAGAAAATCCTGTTCAACTTGAGAAACTATGAAGTAAGTTCCATTTTTCTGGGAGATTAAAGACCAGCTTCCTCATATTACTGAGAGGTGACAAGGGCTGTCTTTGACATTCAAGGAGGCAGTCCAGCCAGGTCATGCATCATCTCACACACACACACACACACACACACACACACACACACACACACACAAGACAAATCCTTGGACAACTCCAGCACTGGGCAAAGGCTGCAAATAACCATTCTGTCAACCAGTTTGGTGTGACTGTCTTGCTAAGAAATAAACTTTAAGGGCTGGAGAAATGGCTCAGCAGTTAAGAGCACTGACTGCTCTTCCAAAGGTCCTGAGTTCAAATCCCAGCAACCACATGGTGGCTCACAACCATCTGTAATGAGATTAGATGCTCTCTTCTGGTGTGTCTGAAGACAGCTACAGTGTACTCACATATAATAATAAATCTTATATATATATATATTTAAAAAAGAAATAAACTTTAAGACTCTTGTTTGAGGGGGCTAGAAAGATGGCTCAGTGGTTAAGAGCACTGGTTGCACTTCCAGAGGACCCAGGTTCAAATTCCCAGCACCCACATAGTAACTCATAACTGTCTGTAACTCCAGTTTCAGGAGATCTGACACCCTCACACAGACACTCATGTAAGCAAAACACCAACGCACATAAGATTTTTAAAAGATAAAGTAAAAATTATCTTTTAAAAAAAAAAGATAGCCGGGCGGTGGTGGCGCACGCCTTTAATCCCAGCACTTGGGAGGCAGAGGCAGGCGGATTTCTGAGTTCGAGGCCAGCCTGGTCTACAGAGTGAGTTCCAGGACAGCCAGGGCTACACAGAGAAACCCTGCCTCGAAAAAAAAGAAAAAAAGATTACTACTTGAGCATTGATGGCATGGGGGGCGGGGTAGACTAAAATGACGAGTGTCTAGCCTGTTCTACACTGTAGCTTGGGAGCAGATATCTATTTAATCACTAAGTTTTTATTTTATTTGGTTGTATCATTGTTTCCAGGTACCTCGCTGAGTAGAGAACACTAGTTAACACAGGACAGCAGCATTCCTAGGTGACCAGTCATATCTTTTCCATACTGTCTTTATATCAGTCACTGAAAGATACTCTGAAGTCTCCTCACCGGTGGGAATCAGGACTGAGATAGCTAACAGAAATGGAAAGGAAAGGACCAATGTAAACAGAGGAAAATTCAATACTGCTTGGTAACTGAGATGACTGAAGGGCTAAGAGGGTGGAGGACAGAGGCGATCCAAGGTTTTCAGGACAAAATGGTGGATGGATGCAACTGAAAGTGTCCTGACCTTGCCGAAAGGGAAGTCAGTTTTGATACAGGATATGTCTGGTTTCCAGCAGACTGAACGGTGGCTGGCAGTAGGGAAACCTGCAGCTTTAGGATTACCCTGGCCCAGCCAGCAGCTTGGAATAGACTGAGGTTTCATTTTGGAAGTGGGTTTTATTTTGAGTGTGGTGGAGTGTGTTTCCCAGTACTAGCTCCCTAATACTTAGCCAATAGTTCTGAAGAAGTGCTCCCTTTAAAATGAGACTATTCCATCATTCTATTTATTCATTCACCTGTAGGTATGACTTACCAGCTCAATAGTTTCCCTTTCTGGTAATTGCCCTCACAGAATGCCCCTACTGATCTTGCCTATTTTATAAAGCCTCCCTCTCCCCGGCCCCCATTCCTGGTGCTCATCTGTCCAGAATGGTGTGTTTTCCATTCCAGGAATTTAGAAGAGCTAAGACACGGAGACTGGAAACTGAGAGCCAGGGTCTCATTCTCGATGACGCTGTGAAGATAAAGGTCATGAACACCACCAAGGTCCCCAGGACTGTCCTGGCCGTCATTACCCTGAGATCACAGGTGACTGGTCCAAAAATAGGTTCCTGGCTCAAAGTGGACCAATCAGATCCATTAATGGAGATTTTGAAACTGAAATTGAAAAATCTCACATTGTCCCTCTCCCCTCCCCCCTTGTTCCCGCCTTCCCTCCCTTCTTCCCTTTCTCTGTTTCTGTTACATCTTAGACGTTGTGGGAGGTGCAGCCTGGACCATTTTCTACCCAAATAAATGAGAAATGTGATATCTATCAGTTATGGGAAGAGAGCGGCAGAAGCACAGAGAGAGGGAGCCCAAGGGAGAGGGAAAGAGGATTCCTGGTGTGTCAACTCGACTAGACTTTAGAATCACACAGGAGACATCTTTTTGGACGTGTCTGTGGGGGCATCTCCAGAGAGGTTTATTGGGGAACACTGGTCCAGCCTAAATGTTAACAGCACCACCCCATGGGCAGGTACTGGACCAAATACAAAGGAGAAAACAAGGCAAACACCAGCCCTTTTCTGTCTGTTTCCTGACAGAGGATGTGATGTGACAGGCCTGGCAAGCTGGACTACATCCTCAAACCGTGAGCCAAAATCAAATCATCCTTTCCTTCTGGGGGTTGTTTCTTGTCAAGTATTGGTCACGCAGATGAGCAAAACAATGTGCGCATGCCCCGAGACTCCCGCCTGGTCTCCTCCAGAGCTAAAGTACACCCCCTCGCTCCCCACATACAGACACACAATGCGGCTTCTTGAGCAGCCCCTAATAAATTCCCTTTATCCTGAAAGTACTTCGAATAAGGTTTCTAATGGGCCGAGGCGCTAAGGAGCCCACAAGAACCGAGGGCGGTGCCTTCATAAAGGCGCTTAGAGCAGAGGGCAGCAGACCTACTTTGCGTTCCAGTTGCCACGGCTGAGCTAGGAACAGAGCACACTTTAAAGATGAGTCAGCCGCCGGGCGGTGGTGGTGCACGCCTTTAATCCCAGCACTTGGGAGGCAGAGGCAGGAGGATTTCTGAGTTCGAGGCCAACCTGGTCTACAAAGTGAGTTCCAGGACTGCCAGGGCTACACAGAGAAACCCTGTCTCGAAAAACCAAAAAAAAAAAAAAAGATGAGTCAGCCATGCTCTTGGGGTCTAGAGGAGGCCTAGGCAAGGCCAGGACTGGACAGACACAGAGAGGCATGGAGCGCACAGGATCATTTGAAAGATTTATTTTTATTTATTTATTTTTTAAATTATGTGTAAGTAAATACAACTACCTACATAGGCCATAGGGGTCAGATCCTCTGTAACTGGAGTTCTAGATGGTTGTGACGCACCTGCCAAGGGTGCTGGGAACCAAACTTGGGTCATCTAGGAGATCAGGAAGTGCCCTTAAACACTGAACCATCTCTCCTTTCAAGCCTAAGGAGCCACCTGCTCTTGGGGGTGGTGAATGTGGGGGTCAGCACTGACCCAGTCTGAGGGCAAGCATCTCGAACCTCCTGCACATGGGTGGCTGGCTGGGCTCACTGTCACCTAGATTTGCTCACAGTGGGACTCTGAGAAGGCTTCAGAAGAACGCTGGCAAGCTGAGCTGAACCTGGGAGGAGGAACAGCGGGACTTGGGGGCCATGTTGTATGCCTCAAAGTAAAGTAGTGATGTTCCAATCTCAGGCTGTCACCCCCCGGGATCGTCAGGTCAGACTCCAGAGTGACTAAATATCTGAGGCCAGAAGAAGCCAAGACTAAGAGGAAGGGGAGACCAGAGTTTCTGGGAGTATGTTGCTGCTATACCCCTTCCCCGGGGAAGATGCGAACGGAGTCTACCCCTCCTTCCAAGGTCCCAGCAACAACCTGAAGCACAGGTCCTTTCACCAAAGCTTTGGTAAAACATGAGTTTCTGGGAGAACAGGTGACGGTGGGTGTTCTTCCCTTAAAAGGCCAGAAAGTCTTTATCCACCATAAGGCTATGAGGACTTTCCCCATAGCCAAAGCTATGTAAATGGAACCTCCCCCCACCAGTCTTCCCTGGCCTATATACTCTAGCCCCTCCCTAAGGCCACATGCAATTGAGACGGAGTTATATATAACGGGTGGTAAGAGACTCAACACTAAGATGAGGATTTGTGACTCTCCCCAACTCTTCATGAGGAGCTGGGATAACTCTTTTCAAGGGAGGGCACAGCTGAACTCCCTAAGATGGTATTTGTGTGGCTTGGAGGACAGTCATGCACACCAAAGCAGTGAGAAAAAAATGTGTTTCCTCCTCCTCCTCCTCCTCCTCCTCTTCTTCTTCTCTCTCTCTCTCTCTCTCTCTCTCTCTCTCTCTCTCTCTCTCTCTCTCTGTATGTGAAAAATATAAGGGGTACATAGGATTCTGTTTTAGAAAAAGCTCTTCATGCCGGGAGGTGGTGGCACATGCCTTTAATCCTAGCACTTGGGAGGCAGAGGCAGGCGGATTTCTTAGTTCCAGACCAGGCTGGCCTCAAACTCATTCAGGCTGCCTCCCGAGTGCTGGGATTAAAGGCGTGCACCACCACTGCCAGGCTTGTACATCTGATTTATTTTTAAAAGGGAAAGAATAATATGTCAATTAACAAACATTCTCATAGTTGCAAAAACTGTATTCAGTTGTGAACTACATGATAATGTTCTAGTCAATAAAAAAAATCACATATACACTGGTAATCTCACAAGGTTATATAGTCTATGGATACAGAGGTGTACCCTGTAATGTGAGCATTCCTGCTCAGAGAGGAAGATTATGGTACTTTTGAGGCCAACCTGGGCTACCTAGTAAGACTCTGTCTCAAGAAAACAAGTTATCATGTATAAGTGTGATATGCTAATAAAAGCATAATCACATCACTGGAGAAATGGAGGGAGGGAGATCAAGAGCTCAAGGCCATCCTCAACTGAGTTCAAGGCCAGTTGGGACTGGATCTCGAATAAATAAATAAATAAATAAATAGTCAGGTTCAAGTGTTCGAAAGAGAATCTATGAGTTTAAGGTCATCCTGGTGTACATAGCAAGTCCCAGGCCAGTCAAAGCTACAGTGAGATCCTGCCTCAAAAAAATAAGAAAAAAAAAGTTTATCCAGCCTATTGATGCTGTACCATGGTGGTTCACAGTACAGATGTCTATCATGTTCCCACAACTATGAAACCACCTAATGATGGGTTTCTTAAAGCGTGTCCACCATTACAAGATACATATGACTGTGTGTTCCTAAAGACATGTACACAAAGTGGTAGCAATAATGGCCTGTTAGGATAGAAAATTGGTATCTGGAGGTCATTAGTGGGAGAGGATCTTTTCAGAATTTATCATTTGAATATTTGGACTCTTGAAGCATTTGGATACATCACCTAGCAAAAAATAATTCCTGAAAGTTACCTAAACAAAGCTAATACCCAATCCCAAAGATGACAATAAGCCATCGGCGGGTGACAAAAGCTATCAGCGGAAATAAAGAACTCGAGAAGAGAGGTTCCTTTGAGAAAAAGAACAATGTATTGGACAGGGTCTGAGAATACCAGCCTACAGGTGAAGGCCAGCATGCAGTGTGGGACTTAGAGACACTCTTGAAGGCCATAGGCCAGAACTGTTTCTAAAATGGTGGAAACAAATGTCAGAACTCAGAGTGTATGAGAGTGGCGGCAGCTAGAGTAGACTGTAGGGAGCAGCGGAAGCCCTGAGCGGCTGACGTTCTGAGTGAATGACATGGCAAGGCTAGGTAGAGGGACCTATGGGAAACTGACAAAGCAGGCACCCACCTAAGCCAGGCTCAAGAGGAGCGGCAAAACTTCCCTCGGGAGTCAGAGTGTGAGTGTTTATGAACTGTTCATCAGTGTATGCAAAGAGAGCAATTGTAGCTTCCCCTTCCAGGATGATCCCTACAGAGACCTCCTACAGACTAGCTAGTCCTTCCAGAACCCTACCTGACCCCAGCTGCACTGTACACATGTCTGTGTGTCTATCCTCCATTCGTTCTCTTGCTGCCCCTAGCCAGGATTCTAGGACACAAGCTTCGAGGGTCAAGGTGATTCCTTCAGGAATGGTAAGTTAAATTAATAATGGAGTTATGATAGAGAACACTTGTGGTCATAGTTAGACCACACACAGATTTAAATCTGTAGGCTTCTGGAAAAGAAAGAGAAAGGTTAGAGAGCGAAGAAGAGGAAGGGGGAAGGGTGGAGGGCATGGAAGCGTTGAGAGATCCTCTCACTTATTGGCTGGAAGGGGCCCAGCAGTCCACAGGTTTCTCAGGAGCCACAGTGAAGGTTAGAGCAGGCTTTGCATAAGGAAAGCAGCAAGGACATAAGAGGGTGGGCCACCGGGCTGTGGTGGCGCACGCCTTTAATCCCAGCACTTGGGAGGCAGAGGCAGGAGGATTTCTGAGTTCGAGGCCAGCCTGGTCTACAAAGTGAGTTCCAGGACAGCCAGGGCTACACAGAGAAACCCTGTCTCGAAAAACCAAAAAAAAAAAAAAAAAAAAAGAGGGTGGGCCACCCATGCTGGGAGCCCAATCAAGATTAGGACCCACTTTCCACACAGCTCACAAACATCTGGGTGGCCAGTGAAGTTTTAGTTTGGGAGGTACTGCTGAGCCCAAGGCCTCACACATGCTAGCTCTAGCACTGAGCTACATTTCCAGCTACCTGTAAACATTCTTGTGGGCTTTGTTTGTTTGTGGATAGTTGTATTTTTATTATTTTATTTTATTTTATTTCGAGACAGGGTCTCTCATTTAGTTCTGACCATCCTGGAAATCACTATGTAGAGTAGACCAGGCTAAGCTCAAATTCAAAGAGATCAACCTGCATGGAACAACTTTTTTTTTTCACTTTCATTTTTTAGTTTAGACTGGCCTCCCCCCAGCTTTAGCCTCTAAATAGATGGGATTTCATGCCTGCGTTACTATGCCTGGTTCCGCTTGTCTGGGATTGTAGTTTTTCAATAGTCAACCTCAGAAAGTTTGTGTTTGTCAATCTGTTGGCACAAGTCTTCAGTCTAGCACTCAGGAGGCAGAGGCAGGTGGATCTCTCTAAATTCAAAACCTGCCTGGTCTACACGAGAGCTCCAGACCAGTCAAGGCTACATCTGAGACCCTGTCCCAAAAAATAAAAACAAAACCCCCCTATGTTGTCCTCTGACCTCCACATGCAAATCCCATAGCATGTGAACACCGTCCCCATTAAACACACACACACACACACACACACACACACACACACACACACACATACACCCCATGCACACACAAATACATATACACCAATAAAAAACTTTTCTCTAAAACTTCCTTTAAATTGTGGTGAAAAGGGCGGTGGTGGCGCACGCCTTTAATCCCAGCACTTAGGAGGCAGAGGCAGGAGGATTTCTGAGTTCGAGGCCAGCCTGGTCTACAGAGTGAGTTCCAGGATAGCCAGGACTACACAGAGAAACCCTGTCTCAAAAAACCAAAAGATAAAAAAAAAAAGGGCTGGAGAGATGGCTCAGTGGTTAAGAGCACCGACTGCTCTTCCAAAGGTCCTGAGTTCAAATCCCAGCAACCACATGGTGGCTCACAACCATCTGTAATGAGATCTGACGCCCTCTTCTGGTGTGTCTGAAGACAGCTACAGTGTACTTACATATAATAAATAAATAAATCTTTAAAAAAAAATTGTGGTGAAAAGTCACGTATTAGGGCTCTAGAGTTGGTGCTCCTGCCCATGGGTGGTTTTCACAGCGGAAAATTATTTCTCTAGACTCTAGAGGTCAGAGGTCAAAAGCAAGGTGCTATCAGACTTGGTTTCCTCTGAGGCAGAGACACAGCCCTCCCACTGTGTGTCATGTGCTATCTCAATCCGTCTCTCCTTCCACACTCCTCCCCATACCCCCTTTCTTAAAGATGTATCCTCAGACTGGCCTCCAGCTTGACAGACAGCAGAGAATGACCTTGAACTTTTGATTGTCCTGACTCCACTTTCTGGAGTGCTGGACTTACAGGTCTGTCCCAACACCAATGGTTTTATGCTGTGTTGGGGACCCAAATCAGGGCTTCAAGCACTCTACCCAATGAACTTCCTCATCTGACTCTATATTTCCTCTTCTTATAAAGATTATGACCCACTGTAATGACTGTGAAAGTCAACTGGAAAAGCTCCCACTGGCCAAAGCTGTAACAACTTGGGTAGCCCAATAGACTAGGTATTATTATTCAAAATATATTGAGATGGCTCAGTGGTTAAGTGCATGGACTGTTCTTCTAGAGGTCCTGAGTTCAATTCCCAGCAATCATGTGGTGGCTCACAACCATCTGTAACGGGGATCCGATGCCCTCTTCTGAAGACAGTGACAGTGTACTCATATACATCAAATAAATAAATAAATCTTTTAAAAAAAAACAACAGATACTTTTCAAAAGGAAAATAAGTTTACAGAGTACCTCAGCTATGAGACTGAGGTCCGTGGCAACATTGAAATTTATATTTTTACATGATATAAATGATACTTTTTTTCCCCCAAGGACAGGGTTTCTCTGTGTAGCCTTAACTGTCCTGAACTCACTCTGTATACCAGGCCGGCCTTGAACTTGGAGATCTGCCAGCTTATGCAGGGATTAAAGTGCTGGGATTAAAGGTGTATACTACCACCACCACCACGCTGCCCAGCTGTAAGTGATACTTTGACTTCAGTGATCTTCCTTTCAAAAATCCATAAACTAGGGCTGGAGAGATGGCTCACTGGTTAAGAGCACTGGCTGCTCTTTTAGAGGATACAGGTTCAATTCCCAGCACCCACATGGCAGGCCATAACTGTATATAAACCCAGCTTCGAGTGATCTGATGCTTTGTCTGTCCCACACACGCACTAGGCACGCATGTGGTAGAGACAGACGCCCACTCAGACAAAACACCCATGCTCATAAAATAAAGTAATTCTTAAGATGTGGAGCTCCAGCCTAATCATGACTTTCTCACAAGACAAATCACAACCGCAGGCTCTCTTACCAGTACCCTCAAGTCTGTCAGGATGATCACAGTCAAGGTCAATCTAAGATGTAGAATCATGGGCTCCTGGAACCAGAGGAGATGGGTAAAAACTAAGGACTCCTGAGTCTAGCGACCATTTTTGTTATTAATAAAGTACAGGAGCTGGGTGTTCCTCGGTGGTAAGAACAGACACCTAGATGGAGTGCCCGGGTTTCTATCCCTGATCTCAGAAAAGATGAGGTACCAGAACTGCTGGGTCAGGCATGGTGGCTCACGCCCGCACCCCCAACACAGGAGTGAAACCAGCCTAGGTTAAAGAGTGGAAACACTGTCTCCAAAACAGAACAAACAAGACTTCAAGTTCTCAGGATGGCAATAAGTTTTGTGGTAGTGATGGTAGCTGTCATGGTGGTGATGACAGTGATAGTGGAGGTGGCAGTGGTAGGGGTGATGGTCATGCCAGTGATTCACGGTGGCCTTGATGGTGATGGTGATGGCCATGCCAGTGATTCACGGTGGCCTTGATGGTGATGGTGATGGCCATGCCAGTGATTCACGGTGGCCTTGATGGTGATGGTGATGGCCATGCCAGTGATTCACGGTGGCCTTGATGGTGATGGTGATGGTCATGCCAGTGATTCACGGTGGCCTTGATGGTGATGGTCATGCCAGTGATTCACGGTGGCCTTGATGGTGATGGTGATGGTCATGCCAGTGATTCACGGTGGCCTTGATGGTGATGGTGATGGCCATGCCAGTGATTCACGGTGGCCTTGATGGTGATGGTGATGGTCATGCCAGTGATTCACGGTGGCCTTGATGGTGATGGTGATGGCCATGCCAGTGACAGTGGTGGTGGAGCTGGTGGCAGTTCTGGAGCTCAAAGTCATGACCTACTCTGAAACATTTCCTTTTTATTTATTTAATTTTATTTAAAAATTTATTTATTATACGTAAGTACACTGTAGCTGTCTTCAGACACACCAGAAGAGGGCGTCAGATCTTGTTACGGATGGTTGTGAGCCACCATGTGGTTGCTGGGATTTGAACTCAGAACCTTCGGAAGAGCAGTCAGTGCTCTTAACCTTTGAGCCATCTCTCCAGCCCCTCTATCTATCTTTTTAAAATGATTTTTTTATTTAGTTTATGTATATGTGAGTATACTGTAACTGTCTTCAGACTCACCAGAAGAGAGCATCGGATCCCATTACAGATGGTTGTGAGCCACCATGTGGTTGCTGGGGCCAGTACTGCTCTTAACCTCTGAGTCATCTCTCCAACCCCAAATGACTGGAGATCATATACATATGTTTATTATATATATGTTTATATATGTTTATTATGTTACTATATATATATATATATATATATATATATATATATATATATATATATATATGTTTTTTGAGACAGGGTTTCTCCGTGTAGCCCTGGCTGTCCTGGAACCTACTCTGTAGACCAGGCTGACCTTGAACTCAGAAATCTGCCTGCCTCTGCCTCCCAAGTGCTGGGATTAAAGGCGTGCGCCACCACTACCTGGCTCTATTTTTTTTTTTTTTTTGGTTTTTCGAGACAGGGTTTCTCTGTGTAGCCCTGGCTGTCCTGGAACTCACTCTGTAGACCAGGCTGGCCTCGAACTCAGAAATCCTCCTGCCTCTGCCTCCCAAGTGCTGGGATTAAAGGCGTGCGCCACCACCGCCGGCAACTTCTCAGATCTTAATTCACTTAAACATCTTTTAGGGTTATAGAGACTCTGTTGATAAAGTGTTTGCTTAGCATGTGTGAGGACCTGGGTTCAATTCCCAGCACTTCACAAACCTGGCATAAAAGTTCCTGCCTGCTGGTCGGTGGTGGCGCATGCCTTTAATCCTAGCACTTGGGAGGCAGAGGCAGGCGGATTTCTGAGTTCGAGGCCAGCCTGGTCTACAGAGCGGGTTCCAGGACAGCCAGGACTATGCAGAGAAACCCTGTCTCGAAAAAAAAAAAAAAGTTCCTGCCTGTAATCCCAGCACTTGGGAGGATCAAGTCATCTTCATAGATAGAGTTTGACATTGTCTCAAAAGACCCCAAACCTTCAAAAGGAGAAAAGGAAAGCTTAGAATTAATTATAAACAGATATAAATGATACAATTTATTATTGTCATTATTTTCTTTCATTTTTAACACTCTTTAAAATAAAAAGCCAGGCATAATGGCATACAACTTTAATTCCAGCATTCTGGAGGCAGCAGCAGGAAGAGCTCTGTAAATTCAAGTATAGCCTGATCTACTCAGAGAATTTCAAGACAGCCAGGGCTACATAGAGAGACCCTCTCAAAAAGAAAAAATTACCTGGCAGTCAGGCATGTAACAATCTGGAAGGCAGAGGCTGGACTATCTCTGTGAGTTCAAGGCCAACTAGATTTATATAGAGAGTTCTAAGCAAATCAAGGCTACATAGTGATACCCTGTCTCCAGAAGAAAAGTTTTTTTCCCCAGGCTAAGCCTAGAGGCCCATGCCAGTAATTCCAGCTACTCAAGAGGCTGAGGTAAGATTAGAAGTTCAAGGCCAGGACTGAAGAGATGATGACTCAGTGGTTAAAAGCACTGGCTGCTCTTCAGAGGACCCTGGTTCAATTCCCAGCACCCACATGGCAACTCACACTGTAACTCCAGTTTCAGAGGACTCCACACCTTCACATAGACATACATGCAGCAACACACCAATGCAGATAAAAATAAATAAGTCTTAAAAAAAAAGAGTCCTGTCTGGACTATAGCATAAGTTCAAGGCCAACCTAGACATTTAGTGACACCCCATCTCAAGATAAAAAGTAAAACTGGACAAGGTGGTATAACCCTTCAGGACCATGAATTCAAGGCCAACCTCTGATATCAAATCTGAGACCAGGCTGGGCACATGAGACCCTGTATCCCAAGATCAAAATAGAAAATGACAAAATACAGGGAAGAGAAAGAGCTGTGGTGACGGACTCTCTTAGATGAGACAGAGACTGGTACAAATTCAAGGCCAGCTTAGCCTATGGAGTGAGTAACAGATCAGTCAGGCCTGCACAGTAAGCCCCTGTTTCACCAAACAGGCATAGTTCCCAGCCAACCTTATTTCCTGTGCATCTTTGGTACCCAGGATTACCTCAAAGGAGATCTGAGGATGCAGTTCAGGGGAAGAGTGCTGGCCCAGTGCCCAAGAGGCTCTGAGTTTGGTCCCTAAAACTGAGGAAAAAATTTAAAATAAACAATCTCTAATTTAAAACTTCTAATTTTTTGAGTCAGGGTCTTGATATGTATCTAGTCTGGCTTTAAAGACATGATTGTCCTGCCTCAGCCTCCTGAGTGCTGGGAATACAAGCCAGCCCTGTGAACTGAGAAACTACTGGATTCTTGGACTTTACACTCACGCACAGCTAGCTATTGGTGGATTAGTAGGACTGCAGTCTGTAAGTCATTCTAATAAATTCTCTTTATGTATATTTGGAGAGGGATTCATTCCATATGTTCTGTGACTCTAGAGAACCCTGACTAACACGTGTGGTTATAAACACCCTTAATCCCAATACTTGAGAGACAGAGGCAGGCAGATCTCTGAGTTTCAAGGCTAGCCTGGTCTACATAGTGCATTCCAGTCTAGTTAGGGCTACATAGTAAGACCCTTGCCACAAACAAACAAACAATATTAAAATAGGGCTGGAGAGATATTTCAGTGGTTAAGAACACTGGCCGCTCTTCCAGAGGACCCACGTTTGATTCTCAGAACCCACATGGCAGCTCATAATCATTCGTAATTCTAGTTCTAGGGAATCTGGCACTTTCTGACCTCCAACAGCACCAGACTCACAAGAGGTACACACACACACACACACACACACACACAAATATGGAGGTAAAACACCCATCAACATAAAATTAAATTTAAAAACATCTGTGACTTTTCAATAAAAGGAGATTGCTGAGGAACTCACTATGTAGACCAGGCTGCCCTTGAACTCACAGAGATCTGCATGGCCATGCTTCCCAAGTGCTGGGATTAAAGATATGTCCCGTTTTATGGTATGCCTTTGAGTTCAGTACTCAGAAGGAAGAGACAGGCAGCCTGGCCTACATAAAGAACTCTGTGTCAACCAGGAATGTACAGCCAGAGCCTGTCTTAAAACCTCAAGACAAAACAAAAGAGAACTTGGTAAGGTTTATCACATCAGAGCCCCGTATTCGATTCCTATGGAGGGCACTACATCAGTACCCAGGACAGGGCAGGCAGAGAAGGAAGGGCAAAAGGATGAAATCCTGGGGTAATTTGACTTTTGAGGCTTGCCCTAAAGCAGTGAAGATGAGTGAGTGAGTGAGTGAATGAATGAATGAATGAATGAAAGAACAACATTAACAACAGAAAGTTTCCTAGTAACAAATCTTAAGGAGCAGTGAGCTGGCTCAGAGCTTAAAAACACTTCTATCACGTCTGATAATGACTCAAGTTCAAATCTCAGGATCCATATTTTGGAAGGAGACAGCCAACTCCTGCAAATTGTCCACTGAACACAACACACACACACACACATACACACACACACACACACACACGAATCAAATATCAAGGGGCTGCAGAGATGACTCAGTGCTTAAGAGCACCATTTTCTGGCCTCCCAGGGCACCAGGTACATACATGGTATACAGACATACACACAGAGAAAACACTCATACATGGTGATATGCTTGGCCCAGGGAGTGGCACTATTAGGAGGTGTGGTCTTGTTGGAGTAGGTGTGTCACTATGGGTATGAGCTGTAAGACCCTCATCCTAGCTGCCTGGAAGTCAGTATTCTGCTAGCTGACTTCAGATGAAGATGTAGAACTCTCAGTTCCTCCTGCACCATGCCTGCCTGGACGTTGCCATGTTCCTGCCTTGATGATCATGGACTGAACCTCTGAACCTGTAAGTTAGCCCCAGTTAAATGTTGTCCTTATAAGAGTTGCCTTGGTCATGGTGGAACTAGTTTTGTAGACCAGGCTGGTGTCTGTTCACAGCAATAAAACCCTCACTAAGACACACATAAAATAAAATACATTTAATAAAGAACAAATACCAAGTGTCCATTTACCCCTTATTATCACTTATTATTTTCCTCATTGATGAATTCCTGATGCAGACTAGGTCTGTGTATTTTGACGGGCTGGGTTTCCTTTTAAATATCTCATCTCTTTTCACATACAGTTTCTTCCATCTTGCATTTCTGTACAATTCTTTTTTTCATTGGAGAAACAGACGAATGGCATTGGAGAGCTTCACATAGTAGGGGCTTTGCTGATTGCATCTCCTTTAGGTCTACAGACTTGATTTGTTTTGTTTTTTGTTTTTTGTTTTTTCCAATGATCTGGGTGGAGCAAGATTACTTCCTTGGTGCTATGAGCCTTCCTCAGTCGAAATACAACACCAACTGGTCTCTCTTTGAAGTTATCTGATAGCTTCATTAACACTTCATAGAGGGCTTGTGAGATGGCTCAGCAGGTAAAGGTGTTTGCCACCAAGCCTGAGGACAAGATCCTCAGAACCCACAAGCTAGGATAGGACCTGCATTCCTGCAGGCTGTCCTCTGACTCTACACACGCAGTATGGCATGACTTTGACCACAGGTACACAGTCAGTATATAAAAAGTCAAACAAGGGCTTGTTGTTGCAAGCCTTTCATCCCAGCACTGGCAGTATCTCTTTGAGTTCGAGGCCCAGCCTGGTCTATAGAGCTAGTTCCAGGATAGCCAGGACGGAGAAATATTGTCTCAAAAAACAAACAAACAAACAAAAAACAACCTAAACAAAAAAAAAACACACACAAAACAAAACAAAAAAAATAAAGGGACACATAGACTTTTTCCTTTGAAGGTACAGTGATCTCAACTCTCAGTCTCCTGGTTTAAGTAGGATAGACCTCTCACCCCTAACTAGTAGTTTTATAGTTCCGAGACTAGGTGCCTAACCAAAAATCCTGGCCAGAGTCCTTACTCCCCTCACCTCATGAATGAACTCACTGGAGAGATTAGTTTCATTAATGGATGGCATGCACAGGCTTTTCCTAGAGAGCAGAAAGGAGTCCCATGCACTTTTGCATCTTTGGCGTCTTCCTCTCTGGATTCAATCAGAGGTGGATCAAAATACCCAGAAAGAACAAAATTTCCATCTGTATTGAACATATGTACTTTTCTGGCTTATTAATGTCTAAGATATACAGTCTAATTACTCTCTACTGCATTTGCCTTGTATTGGGGATTGTACATGTTACTTTTCTGTTGTAATAAATACTATAAACATTTTAACCAAGACAACTTTCAGAAGGAAAGGTTTATTTGGGCTTCTGGTTCCAGAAGGCCAAGAGCCCATCACTAGGGCTGCAGAGATGGCTCAGCAGTTCAGAGCACACAGAGGATCTGAATTTAGCTCCCAACACCTACATGTTGACTCTCAACTCTCTGTAACTCTAGTTTCAGGTCATCTGAGGCCCTACTCTTACCTCCTCAGGCATTGCATGCACACAGTGCAGTAACATACATTCAGGCAAAACAGAATAAAATTAATACATCTATTTAAAGGAAGAGACTCCATCAACACCACAGTGGGGAAGCATGGCAGTAGGCGGGCATGGTGACTGGATCTGAGAGCTGAGACCTGAGAGTTCACACCTCAAGCTACAACCTGGAGGCACAAAAAGCAAAGTAGGCTTTGAGCCCACCTCCGGTGATGGCCAACTTCCTCCAGTGAGGCCACACCCCCTAATCCTTCCCAACCAGTCACTTAACTGGGACCCAAGTACACAATGAAGGGATTATAGGAACATCTTATTCAAACTACCACAGTAAGTAATCTAGAGATGCTTCAGTGTATGGGAGGATATGGGAGGTCTTGTAACCAATCTGAACCATTTTCTAAAAGGGATTCGAGAGCATTTGTAGAGTTTAGGATTCATGGAGGATCCTGGAACAAGACCCCTATGCATATTGAGGGATAGTTGTACTTACCGTTTTCATGTTGTTCTTACCTGGGAAACACTTAGTAGGCACCTACTGTGAGACTAGCTACTATGAAACAATTCCTAGATCAGACTCTGGCTTTTACCTACAGCTATCATCATTAAAGTACACCCAAGAAAGTAATGGTCCCACAAGAAAGGTACTAAATTTTACCAAGTTCTTTTGAGGATAAACTATAGAACTGGTATGCGACTCTTTGGGGAGGCTAGAACAATTGTCTGTTTGTTCCAGATAGGGCACCAACGACAGAGCAAAGAAATGATTCTGCCAGAGTCTAGCTGAATGCAGCAATGAGGTTATGGATCCACAGGGGTGTGGGTGACAGTTTACTTGGAGCAGGATGGATGACTCAAAGGCAGCTGTACCTCCAAAATGCCTACCCCTTCGAGAGTGATGGCTCACAACTTGTAGGTAGTGCCACAGAAAGCTCTTCTCCCCAGCAACTGTTACTGCTTGTGCAGTTTTGGGTGGGTGGGTGTGTTGGAGATGCATGTTTCAGGAGCTTTCTAGAACTTGTAAATTGTGTTTACTTCCTGAGTCTTATAAATTTCCTTCCTCCCTGCTCCAGGAGGGAATGTTTCACTTCAGAGGAAAGCGCAACTCAACCACAGACTGTGAAATGTACAAAGCTGGAGAAGGAAACAGTATGCTTCTGTAGGCTCCATAGTAATCAGAGCACGCCCTGTCAGTTCACAAATAGGGTTTCTGCTACAAAAGAGTAAACCAGCATGTGAAGTTCACAAGGACGTGACCTTGGATCTGAAATCATTTCTCCTTCACTGACATTCATTCTGCTAGATAGTATCTTTTCTATTGAGCCGCTGAATGCACTGCCAGAGGAACTCCACCCCAATGATGATAAGGATGCAAAAAACGAAACAGAACCAACCAAAGCAAAACAGGCGTATATACACACACACACACACAAAAGACCACCAACAATGAAAAACCCTGCGTCCATCACTCCTGGCAATGACAGGATGTCTTAGAATTGCTTAGCTTTTGAGGCTAACTCACTGCTGTTTATCCCAAGCAGCTTAACAGAACAGAGGATGCAGTTTCCATCAGACGATGGGGTGAGAATCCAAGGGGTTGGGATAAGACCGCTCTACATTTCCCAGCCCCATCCCAACCGCCACATGGACGTTCCTGGGGTGGGTCCAGTGTCAGACTCTATCGTTCAGTTTACCTTGATCTTTCTCTCCCCACACCCCCATCCTTAGTTTCTTCCTTGACAGAGTCTTATGGATTCTAGGCTGTAAACTCACTATTGGGCAAGGCTCACTTGGCCCTTTGCCCCCATCTTCTGAATGATGGGAATACAGGGACATGCCCTCACGGCTCCTTAGTTATCTTAAATTTTCACTTTAAAATATACAGTCATAACCTGTGTGTAGTGGTGAGTGCCTGTAATCCCAGCACTTGGAAAACTGAGGCAAACTGATTGTTTTGAGGTCAAGGTCAGCCCGTACTACAACACAAAGCTCTATGTTCCATCCCTATGACCGCATAAAGCAGGCATGGTGTCAATGCTTGAAATCCCAGCACTCCAGAGGTGGGGGCAAAGGAATCAGAAGATCAAGTCATTGTCAGTCAGTGGGAGGCCAGCCTGGGCTATGGAAGTCTTGCAGAGAAGGGGGTGGGACTTAGAGAAGAGGAGGAAGGAGGAAGGAGTCGTCCACTCCACTCACAGCTTCAAGCTCTATTTGGATAAACGTTTCCACACTGGAGTACTTCCTCTCCCGCTCAAGGCCTTACCTTCTGGCCTCAGGCTCCATTCCTCTTAGTCATGCTTCCTCTGGTTTTAGTTTTAGTTTTTTCCTCTTTTGAAAAATGCATCTGGGGCTGGAGGGACGGCTCAGCGGTTAAGAGCACTGGCTGCTCTTCCAAAAGTCCTGAGTTCAAATCCCAGCAAACACATGGTGGCTCACAACCATCTGTAATGGGATCTGATGCCCTCTTCTGGTGTGTCTGAAGGCAGCTACATGTACTCATATAAATTAATTAATTAATTAGAAAAATGCATCTGATATTTACAACAGTGTCATTCCATCTGTTTCTTGCCAGTAAAATTTTGGGGGCCCATTAGGCTTCTTTCCATTTACCCTGTCACTCAGTTCAAGCTGTTAGTGTTCCTGTTAAAATTCTGGAGTTGAGGTTGGGTATGGTAATGTATGGCTTTAACTGCAGCACTCAGATCTCTGTGAGTTCAAGGCCAGCCTGGTCTACGTAGAGAGCTTTAGGACAGCCAGAGTTTTGTAGAAGACCTTGTCTCAAAAGAACCAAAATCAATCTCTCTCTCTCTCTCTCTCTCTCTCTCTCTCTCTCTCTCTCACACACACACACACACACACACACACACACACAAAACCAAATCCTTCCCTGCTGAGAGATGGCTCAGCAGGGAAGAACACTTGTTCTTGCAGAGGGTGAGGGGTCAGTTCCTAGCACCCACATAGGCTCACTACCATCTGTAATTCTAGTTCTAGGGGATCTGACTCCCTCCACTGGCCTCTGAGGGTAGCAGACATGTACGCCGTACACATAAACACAGTCAGAGAGTCATATACACAAAAATAAAAGGATCTGGAGAGATGGTTCAGCAGTTAAGAGCACTTGCTACTCTTGCAGAAGAACTGAATTCAGCTCCAAGCGCCTACATTTGGCAGCTCTAAGCTGCTCTTTTTTTTTTTTTTTGGTTTTTCGAGACAGGGTTTCTCTGTGCAGCCCTGGATGTCCTGGAACTCACTTTGTAGACCAGGCTGGCCTCGAACTCAGAAATACGCCTGCCTCTGCCTCCCAAGTGCTGGGATTAAAGGCGTGGGCCACCACCGCCTGGCTCTTAGCTGCTCTTAACACCAGCTCTGAGGGATTCCAACACCTTCTTCTGGCCTCCGAGGTCACCAGCACATCCATGGCATTCATTCACACAGACACAGGAAACAGGCACATAAAAAAAAAAGTAAAAATAAAATTCTTACCAGGTGTAGTGGTGCATACCTTTAGTCCCAGCACTTGAGAGGCAGAGGCCGACAGATCACTGTGAATCCAAGCGAGGCCAGCCTGGTGAACAGAGTAAATTCCAGGACAGTCAGCAACATGCAGAGAAACCCTGCCTTAAAAAACAACACAAGCAACATTTTTGTGTTTATGAGAATTAGGAATATTTATCATTAATTAAAAGAATGATTTTATTTTTAAGTGTGTGTGTGTGTGTGTGTGTGTGTGTGTGTGTGTGTGCTTGTGCGCGCGCGCACACGCTCACTTGAGCGCACATGTAAATACAGATGTCCTTGAAGGTAAGGCCAGAATGGGTTATAGGATGCCCTGGAGCTGGAGTTACAGGAATTTATGAGCTGCCTGGTGTGGGCGCTGGGAACTGAGCTCTGCTCCTCTACAAGAGCAGCACGTGCTCTGGTTTGTGGATTTCTTTCATTTTATTATTTATTCCTCTCTCTCTCTCTCTCTCTCTCTCTCTCTCTCTCTCTCTCTCTGTGTGTGTGTGTGTGTGTGTGTGTGTGTGTGTGTGTGTGTGTAGACACGTAGGCTAGAGAAGTCATCAGATCTCCTGGAACTGGAATTACTGGTTGTGAACCACCTAACTTAGGCACCAGGAACCAAACTCAGGACCTCTGGAAGAGCAGGAAGTACTTTTAACTGCAGAACCATCTCTCTAGCACCAGTGAATTCTGATATTTTTGTTTATTTTTCTAATTATACTTGTATTCTCTCTGTGTGTGTGTGTGTGTGTGTGTGTGTGTGTGTGTGTGTGTGCATGCATGCGTGTCTACACACATATGGAAGCATATGCCACATTGCATGTATAAAATCAGAAGTCAGCCTTGGGGTCAATTCTCACCTTCTACCTTGATTTAAACAGAGCTGAAGTGAAAACTTCTAGTTTCTTTGGAAAGTTAGTTATGTCAAATGATGGTTTTCTGGGGCACACAGGTGAAAGGATGTTTTGCTGGAGCAGACACAGGAAAGAATGTTGTCCCAAAGCGGACACAGGTGAAAGGATGTTTGGCTATAGCAAACACGTGAAAGGACCCTTGATAAAGAAGGATAACTATAACCCCGCAGATGTGGGGGACGGGCACTGAGGATTGATTTGGTTTACTCCACCGCACTATTCTTCCGCTAAGAACACTTATGTATTGGTTCACCTTACATAGTGTTGTTGAGCTCTACTAGTGGTGACACCAGAGAGAAACTCGCCAAAGAACTGCTTGTGAGGTTCCTGTGGCAGCTTACCATCTCTGCAGTCTCGCCTTGGGCCAGTTGGCTAGCCTTACAGTTCCTTCAGGATTGAATTACAGCTGCCTGGTGTCTTCCTACTGAAAGGACTGGACTGTAGCTGCCAGTTCGCGTGTGGTGTCTGTGTGCCTAGAGGACTGGTCTGCAGCTACAGAGGTGTATTTGGTGTTTGCTACAGGGCTGAACAGCTGAGAAAGAAGACTGAGCTTGCCCCTGATCTTCTCAACTATTTCTGAACATGTCCCCTTCCCCCATATCCTAATAACTTTTCCACTGCCTCTGATGGGTGGTGGGCTAAAATGAGAGGTTGAACCCTTATTAAAAGTAGATTGCAAAAAATTTATGCCTATACAGAATCTTTTTGTCGTTTAGTTGTACACACCAGGCTAGTTGCCCCACAAGCTCCTAAGGGACTCTCCTGTCTCTGTCTCCCCATTTTGCCATAGGGGTACTGGGATTACAGATGCATGCTATGTAGGATTTGTGATTTGATCTCAGGTTTCATGTTCACACATCTTCCCAGGCCCCCAGGATTTATTTCTTAAATCTTTGGTAAAACCCAGCAATAAAGTCATTTGGCTTGGAATTTTCTTTTCCAATTTTTTTGGCTAGGATTTCAATTTTCTTAATAGATACTATGGACTTTCTATTTCTCCATATCTTAAGTTTTATCTTCTCAGAAACTGTCCATTTCATCTATATTGTGAGACAAGTAAATATGAAATGGTTCATAATATTTCCAGTGTCTGTTATATCTGCAGGGATCTTGTCTTTCATAACTGATATTCACTTTATTGTTATCCTTAACATTATTGCCTTTGCACTCAGAGGGGAACCCTAAACATTGCAGATTCTCTGATTCGCTTGTGTGAGAGTATTAGATTGCAAGGCTGTTGGATGTGCTGCACGGATGCATGTGAGAGTAAATGGAAAACCTAAATAAATGCTAACTTGGGCAGGTAGGGAATTGTGTCAACATTAAAGCTAAATTACACAAGTGCTAGGAGAGTGGGTGGTCTGAATGAGAATAGCCCTCAGGCTCATGGATTTGAATGCTCAGTCCCCAGTTGGTAGAACTGTTTGGGAAGGATTGGGAGGTGTGGCCTTGTTGAAGGGGGCATGTCACTGGGGGGGGGCGGGCTTTGAGGTTTCAAAGGCCCACACCATTTACCGTGAACTCATCCTTGTAGGTCAGATGTAAGCTCTCAGCTACTGCTGCAGTGTTCTGTCTGCCTGCCTATTGCCATGCTCCCTACCATCCCACCAATGATGGTGAAGAACTCACCCTCTGAAAAGGTAAGCCCTAATAAACACTCCCTGTATAAGTTGCTTTGGTCATGGTGAATGGACAATTATTCACTGCAACAAAAATAGTAATCAAGGCAGAGGGAATCTCAATGATAGGAGATTTTCCCAGCTTATATGAGGATGCAGGTTTACATCCATAGCAACAAACAAACAAACAACAAAGGTTAAAACTCAGTAAATCCATAGATCCGGCTTGCACACAGTGTTTATTGACAGCCTCCCAGGTGCCTTCACAGAAGAACCTGCTAGGCAGGGAAAGAATGAAGAAAGCAACTGGCTGTAACTTTTTAGTATAATTTAGTGTTCATTTTATACATCATACAGCTTTAATTAAACTGAAACTAAAACAGAAAACAGAACAAAAGGCAGCCAGTGACCTTGCACATTCTGACTCAGGCGATGACAGAAACGACCTCCCTCTGATCATTTGCAATGTGACCCTATGCAGCTCTCACCTCCTGGCTGAGTCGGCTAGAAAGCCCCGAATGTGGCCGATTCCCTCCCCCCTGTGAGGACATTGGGCGTTTGAAAGCAGATCTCTGAGGAATCAGGTCTCTTAAGCTTGCAGCTCCTCTCAAGACAAGGTTTCTTCTGCACAGGGCCAACTCAGGGATGAGCAGCAGCCACACATGGGGCAGGCTGGAGCTCTGGTAAGAGCCGAGCAAGACTTTGAACTTACACCCCAAGGGACCAACCATTCTTGTTGCTTATCCTATTGCATACCAGTGGCCACCATCAGGAACGGTGAGTCTATACTTATGAGTATTCACTGTGCTTGTGTGCTGCCTTTAATCCCAGCATTCAGGAGGCAGAAGCAGGTGGATCTCTATGAGTTCAAGGTACACTTATGTTTGGTGCAGCACTATAAACAGTACCCAAGCCGTGGACGATGAACGGGTGATGAAGAGGTTAGGAAGATACCGTATAGGCCTGTGTTGGTTTGAATAGGGATGGCTCTCATAGGTTCATATATTTGGTTGTTAGGGAATGCTGTTCTTCTGCCTCTGCCTCTGCCTCTGCCTCTGCCTCTCTCCCTACTGTCTGCTGAGTCAGATGTAGAATTTTTCCGGCACCATGTCTGACTGCGCGCTGCCATGTTTGCTTCCCACCATGATGGTAATGGACTAAACTTCTGAAAACTGTAAGCCAGCCCCATGAAGAAGGATGAGAGGTTATCATTTTCAATAAGTGAATGAAGATGGAGGATATCATTTTAAGTAAAATAAGCTATCTGCAGAGTGACACAGGTCATGTGCTTTCTGCCATGTGAGAAAACAAACTAATGTGACACAGAAGGACAAGAGGCACCTGGTCTGGTGGTGCATACTCGTAATTTCAGAATGTAGAAGGCAGAGACAAAAAGATTACCACAAGTTTGAGGCCAGCTTGGTCCACATAGCAAGTTCTAGGCCAGCCAGGGTTATGTAGCAAAACTCTGTCTCAAAATAACATAAAATAAAATCAAATAAAATAAGGGACTATCAGGAGAGAGCACAGGAATGTGATGGTCCATCGTTACTGTCAACTTCCCTGGATTATGGGGCACAATCTGGCTGTATCCAGGAGGACAGAGGACATTCACAAGCATTCACAAGAATTAATCAAGGCATGGCCCACGCCAAATGTGGGTTAGATATGAGGCCCATGGGGCAGGTGCTTGGGTTGGAGAAAAGGAGAAAGTTAGTGAGGGCGAGCCTTCCTTTCCTCTGCTTCCGGGTCCTCCACAGTGAGCCGCTCTCTGTTGCACCTCCTGGCCGTAAAGGACTGAGCCCTCCGAGACCATGAACCAAAACAAACTCCTCCAAGTTTTTATGTTCAGTGACCAAAAGTACCGGATGCAAGGAAGGAGGAGAGAGAGGGAGAGGGAAAGCGGTGTGTGAGCCGGGGATCAAACCAGAACACAAGCAGGTGTGCAGCCGGCGCTCTGGATCCCACACCTCTGGATCCCACTGACGCTCAGTGCACGTTACTAATCACGCTGGGATGGCCTTCTTCACAGCCCAGCTCCTCCTCTCCGCGTTCTCCGCCGCTCTCCACCCCTCACTGGGATGCTCTAAACCATCAACCCCAGAATCCCCTTCTTTCTTGTTTACTGGTCTCTGCCTTAGGGGGAAAAAAAGTAATTTCTTGCTTTGCTCCTCCATTTCCAAAAGACCTGGAGTGACCATTGCTATCAAGAAAAGATTTTGCCTGGTGGAGTAGAGACATGTGGATCTCTGTGAGTTACAGACCAGTCAAGGTGACACAGTAAGACCCTATCACAAAATAGATAAATAAACAAAAAAATAAATATTCAAAATATATACACATATATACATGCACACACATGTATATGCATACATATATGCATACATATATATTTGTATACATAACATATCTGTAAATTACATATATATATATTTGAGACAGGTCTTAAATATATATGTATATATATAAAACCATGCATGTTAGTAAATGTTTGTAATCTTAGCCCTTGAAGAGGCTAAGGCAGGAGGGCCGTTTGAGGCCAGCTATTTGGGAAGCTGAGGTAGGAAGATTGTTTGAGCCCATGAGTTTGAGGTCAGCGTGGATGAGATAGTGAGATCCTATCTAGTGACCCAAAGCAGAGGACTGGGCCCTAGGCTGAGTTGATAAGAGTGCTTCCTAGATCCCCAGTGTCATATTAACTCGGGGGGGGGGTGCGGTGACACAGTCGAGCTGTAATCTAAGCACGTTTGAAGAAGAGGCAGGAGGATCCAGTCATCTTTGGTTATATGGAGATTTGGAGGCCCCGCCCCTCTGAAACACTGTCTCAGAACAAACAGCTGCAACAAACAGAACTTGCCCTCTGTCTGCCTGAATGATGGGGTCACGGGAGTGCACATCACACTCAGCAGCACTTGCGGGTTTATTTGGTTTTGATTTTAATCAATCAATCAATCAATCAATCGATCAATCAATCAGTTTTTGAGACAGGTTTTCACCAGATTGGCCTGGAACTCAGTAGGTAGACCAAACTGGCCTCAGTCCCTGAGCAATCTTTCTGCATCAGGCTCCCCAGGGCGGGAACTAGAGGTGTGGGCCACCATACTGGTTTTTCTTTTTCTTGTTTATTTTAAAGTATGTGTATGTGTGTGGGTTTGTGCACAAGACTGCAGGCACCTGTAGAGCCAGATCCCTGTGGGGGCCAGAAGGGGGCGTCAGATCTCTGGAAGCTGGAGTAATAGGGAATTGTAAGCCACCAATGTGGGTCCTGGGGACTGGACTTGAGCCCTGTAAGAACAGTACATACATGTAACTGTTGAGCCATCTCTCTGACACTATTTTAAAATGTTTACTTATTATTAGTGTGTGTGTGTGAATGTGTGTGCGTGTGAGTGTATATGCACATACATGTGCGACTCTGTATGTTCACATGTATGCACGTGTGCATGTGTGTGTGTGTGTGTGAATATGTGTGCGCGTAAGTGTATATGCACATACATGTGTGACTCTGTATGTGCGCGTGTATGCACATGTGTGCATGTGTGTGTGTGTGTGTGTACGCACATGCTCTTGTCCTTGTTCTCCATTGTGTGCATGTGTGGATATCAGAGAACAACTTTTCTTTTTTTTGAAAAACATGTTCTTTTATTGAAAAAGGAAATAAAAACATTTTATGATAAAATTAAAGATTTAAATGGGAAATATTTCTGATAAAATAGAGATATATAGAAAAACATTAAAATTGACAATTTTCATGGAAAATTAAAGAGTAAAATGGTAGACATAAAAAACATTGCTAAATTTAATTGAAAAAGGAAGTAGAAACATTTTATGATAGAATTGAAGATTTACATGGAAAATATTTATGATAAAATTGTAGAAAAATGTAGAAAAACATGTTAAAATTGAAGATTATCATAGAAAATTTTATATAGATATAATAATGGTAGGCATAAAAGTATTCCTAAGTTGATTGAAAGTGGAATTATAAACATTTTCTGATAAAGTTGAAGATCTACATGGGTAATATTTCTGATAAAATTAAAGAAATATATTAAAAAACATGTTAAAATTGAAGATTATCATGGAAAATTAAACAGATAAAATGGTAGTCATAAAAATAATTCTAAGTTGATTGAAAGTGGAATTACAAACACTTTCAGGTAAAATTTAAGATTTATATGGAAAATATTTCTGATAAAATT
Organism: Tokudaia tokunoshimensis; assembly: GCA_036184795.1. Classification (NCBI taxonomy): domain Eukaryota; kingdom Metazoa; phylum Chordata; class Mammalia; order Rodentia; family Muridae; genus Tokudaia; species Tokudaia tokunoshimensis. The sequence goes on along the minus strand of BTHU01000002.1, from coordinate 51,351,360 downwards.
CACGCCGGGCGGTGGTGGCGCACGCCTTTAATCCCAGCACTTGGGAGGCAGAGGCAGGAGGATTTCTGAGTTCGAGGCCAGCCTGGTCTACAAAGTGAGTTCCAGGACAGCCAAGGCTACACAGAGAAACCCTGTCTCGAAAAACCAAAAAAAAAAAAAAAAAATTCACAAAATATATAGAAAAACATGTTAAAATTGACTATTTCGTGGAAAATTATACAGACAAAATGGTAGACATAAAAAACCTTTCTAAATTAATTGAAGGTGGAATTAAAAACATTTTGTGATAAAATCAGAGATTTACATGGAAAACATTTCTGATAAAATAGAAGAAATATATAGAAAAACATGTTAAAATTGAAGATTATCATGAAAAATAATGCAGATAAAATGGTAGACATAAAAAATTACTAAATTATTTGAAAGAGGAATTACAAACATTTTCTGATAAAATTGAAAATTTACATGAAAAACATTTCTGTTAGTCTATATCTTTTTATTGGGGAATTGAGTCCATTGATGTTAAGAGATATTAAGGAATTGTGAATGTTGCTTCCTGTTATTTTTTATGTTATTTTTATGTTTGTATGTTTATCTTCTTTTGGTTTTGTTGGAAGAAGATTACTTTCTTGCTTTTTCTAGGGTGTAGTTTCCCTTCTTGTGTTGGCATTTTCTATCTATTATCCTTTGTAGGGCTGGATTTGTGGGAAGATATTGTGCAAATTTGGTTTTATCATGGACTATCTTGGTTTTCTCCATCTATGGTAATTGAGAGTTTTGCTGGGTATAGTAGTCTGGGCTGGCATTTGTGTTCTCTTAGGGTCTGTATGAGATCTGCCCAGGATCTAGAGAACAACTCTTGGGTGTTGGTTTTCTTCTTGTTGTGGGTGCTGGGGATTGAATTTGGTAGTCAGATTATCATAGCAGATGCTTCCACCTGCTGAGCCGTCTTGTCATTCTGAACATTCTTAGTCCAATGTACGTAAACACTGCAATGGTAGCTCATCTCCATCACCTCAGACAGTCAGGATTCTGTGGTAAGAACACTTTAATTCTTAGCCTCTCAGTACCTGGGAGGGAGAAATAAGCAACACACAGTTCCCTGTAAGTTTAAGGCCGGTCTTTTCTACAAGACGAGAGTTCTAGACCAGCCGGAGCCATATAGTGAGACCTTCTCTAAAAATAGAAAAAAAGAAAAGAAATGAAAAAAAAAAGCATTCAAAATTGTTTTCTATCTAAGCAGAGCAGTGGTAACACACACCTTTAATCCCAGCATGTAGGAGGCAGAGGCAGGCGTAGCTCTGAGGTCCAGGACAGCCTGGGTTACACCGAGAAACCCTGTCAACAAACAAACAAAACCCAATACAACAACAACCCCTTGTTTTTCTCCTATATAAAGTTTTAATACTCACTTCTTCTGGGGATCATGAACAACAAATACTATTTTTGTTTTTAAAATCTTGAGAGTTAATCTTTTGAGACCAGGGAGCAGTTGATCAAAGTTTAGAGAAGGAAATGACTTCTCTTGCTTCTGACTTGAATTTTTCCTCCCACTAATTTTCAGTAAGAAAAAGCCTTTCTCTGTACTTCATGACCTGACACTCTTTGGCAACCTGTACAGCTGTTGAGAAGCTATCAGGTCCCTGTGTGCCTACCCGTGACACCTGATGGGCACCAGAGCTTGTCCTATGATAGGAGAGGCACAGAGCTAGGTCACCCCAATTCCATAAATCCTGCAGCAGAGTCCTGGGCAGGCGTCCTGTCCTGTGTCCCTGAACACAAGACAAGCCGACTCTTCCTCTCCCTCTGCTATCCTTGTCACCCTCATTATTGGAATAAGGGTGGTAATTTATTGAGAGTTTGCTGTGCGCTGGGAAATGGGCCAAGCACACTACATTTATTATCTCGTTCCTCTTTTACAACAATTATATGAGGTTGTATGCCATTATCTCCGTGTGACAAACAGGAAGCTGAAGTCCCTTAATGACTTGGTGAATATACTCAAAGCTATAACTGTACATCTTTTTTTAAAAAAAATATTTATATGAGTACACTGTTGCTGTTTTCAGACACACCAGAAGAGGGTGTCAGATCCCATTACAGATGGTTGTGAGCCACCATGTGGTTGCTGGGATTTGAACTCAGAACTTTTGGAAAAGCAGTCAGTGCTCTTAACCGCTGAACCATCTCTCCAGCTCCACAACTGTACATCTTAAATTGGTGGTTTTTATGTTGTGTATTATCTCAATAAAGCATTATGTGGTGCATTGTGAGTTTGTGTACTTGGGAGGTAGAAGTAGGCAGATCTCTGTGAGTCACCATATGGGTGTCTGGATTTGAACTCATGACCTTTGGAAGAGCAGTCAGTGCTCTTACCCACTGAGCCATCTCTCCAGCCCCCAGAGGCAACTCTTATAAGGACATTTAATTGGGGTTGGCTTACAGGTTCAGAGGTTCAGTCCATCATCACCAAGGCAGGAATGTGGCAGCATCCGGGCAGGCGTAGTACAGGAGGAGCTGAGAGTTCTACATCGTCACCTGAAGGCCGCTAGCAGAATACTAACTTCCAGGCAGCTAGGATGAGGATCTTAAAGCCCACACCCACAGTGACACACCTACTCCAACAGGGCCACACCTTCTAATAGTGCCACTTGCTGGCATATACAAACCACCACGGCAGTGTTACTAGGCACTCTACCTTGTGGACTGAGTTTCTAGGGGGTCATTGCCCCTATTGTTCAGACTTTCAGCTTTAAGCTCTGAGTAACTACTCGGTTCTCAGGTGGGGTCCTGCTGTTGTTACTGTTTTAAACTAACTTATTAAATTCATATATATTCATACATATTCATATATATTCCCTTAGTTCTGTTCCACTGGAGAACCCTGGCTAAAACAGTAAGAAAACAAGAATGTAAACTATTCCATGAGTGACTTTTATACAAATGACATGTTGAAATTATAATGTGGGATATATTAGGTTGAATAAAATACGTTATAAATTTTTTAAAAGTTATGCTTGTGGAAGCAAGCTCAGGTTTCTCATTAAAATTTTGAAAATGTTTTATTTGGAAAATTTCGTACAAGTTCGGCATTTCATGCGCTCTCGATTTTCACTTTTATACTTCTTTCACAGGAAGCATGGTTACTTTTTCCATCAAGTGCCGTACAGATGTCCCTATGTCCCCTCCAGTTTACTCGAATGTGCTGTAAAATCATACGTATTTCCTAGAATGTGAGGACATGCAACAGTTTCAAAGAAGATATTTCCGAGAATCACTAATGTTTAGAAGCTGCATCTTTGTGTTTGACCCGTCAGGTGTCCCACAGGATTCTGGGGACGCAGAGCCGTTCCTACTCTGGCATGTGTACATTAATCATGTCCCAATTACACAGTAACAAGCCATCGCCAGCTGCTTCGCAGGCCGCAGAGTCCTTGGGTGTCTTAGGGAGGCCATGACTAGCCACACCACAAGGCCAAGGTGTCTCTCTGAGGGGTGACAGGGAAAGACATGGCCCTTTTGAGCTTTTAGGTTTACGTAGAGCCCTGGCCTGACTCTTATTGAATGTTTCCACAGTACAAGAGTCTGTCCTACCCTGGGACCTCCTGAAGCCCTCACTTAGCTGCCAAGCGTCTGTTAGCCTGTTTGTCAGAGGCAAGGCACAGCAGAAAGCAGAGGCCAGGCTACCTGGGTGCTTATAAACTTGGATGTGTTTTTACGTATGGCTCTGGCATCCTGTTTAGTCCTCATTATGGGCCAGTCCGATGCCAAAACTGGCTTTTTCCAACCTCACGCCTCAGGGCTGGATCCTACACACTCTATAAATGGCCTCTGCAAGGCAGGAGGCCACCTGTGTGCTGCTCACTCAGGTAATTCATGACGCCTGGCACTTCCTCAGCTCTCCTGGGGTCAGACACGTGAGCTCGGGTGGTGGCAGCCAGGAGTCTGTCCACTTGGATCTCACCATGGAGATCTGAGGGAGGTGAAAGTCGGTGTGAGGTCCCAGACTCTTAGGTTGTACCTGAACGTGCCAAGAAACAGTCTGGGACCTGTTCAGTGAACTATAGTGCTTTCTGTGTGGCTGTGAGCCCGCTCTGTGATGTCACCATGTCATAACTTTCTCCATCTTTGCCCCCACACACCCATGCAGTTGTGCCTGAATTGATGAGAATACAGATGTGGGTGGCACTTGGTACCACGGAAACTATCTGGATGTATAGACGTATTGTATGGGCATACTCACGTCTAAAGAACGGTGTATTGAGATGACTGCAGTCATGGGAATTACTTACTATTACATTGTTTAAATGTTAAGTAGTCATTCTTCAACAGCGGCTCAGTTGCAGAGCCGTGGAGAGTGGAGGAAGGCCTGCGTGTGGGAAGGCTTGAGTGGCTGTGTGTTTTGTCATGGGTGTGACACGTGGCCCAGGATAAATAGAAATGGGCAAAGCTTTTCCCTGGAGTCTGAGTGTTTATTACTGATTGATCAGTGTGTGCAAACACAACAACTGCAGCTTCCTGGTCCCAGGTGTTTACAGCCTGAGACTGTTCCCTAAGGACCTTGCTCTGAGGTTCAGGTCTGTGGCGGTAGCGGCAGCAGGTACCCATCGGATCCCAGCTCCGCTGGATGTGGGGCTGTGGGGCTGTCCTTCATTCTTCTGACAAGAGGGATGTGACACAGGGCATGGTGCCACACATAATCCCCAAAATCAGACAGGTGAGACAGGAGGGTCAGAAGTTCAAGGTCATCTTTGGCCAGCCTGGTATTTGGAGACACTAAAACCAACAAGCCTCTTCAGTTGCTGAGCTTAACAACACATACCTTGAATTCCAGCACTTGGGGAGGCAGAGACAAGCAGATCTCTATGAGTTTGAAGACAGCCTGGTTTACGTAGTGAATTTCAGGCTAGCCAAGGCTACATATAGTAAGACCTTGTCCAAGCAAGCAAACAAACAAACCAACTATTTAGTTTTTTCTTTTTTCCATTTTATTTTATTTTATTTTATTTTGCAACAGGGTCTCTCTACACAGTTCTGGCTGGCCTGGAACTCACTACATAGACCAACTGGTTTTGGACTCATAAAGATCTACCCGTCTCTGTCTCACCAAGTGCTGGGATTAAAAGTATGTTCTAACATGTGCAGGAACAATTCTGTTATTTTTAATGTATGTTTAAAATATTTTAAAGGGGTAGAAAAATGGCTCAGTAGTTAAGAGTATGTACTGCTCCCCCTAGAGGGCCCAAGTTTAGTGTTCACAGGACCTATGTTAAGTGACTCACACAACTTACTATAACTCTACCTCCTGGGTATTGGTTCCCTCTTCTGGCCTCTGTGGGCAGTGCATTCAATGTGCTTATACCCCTTGACCATCCCCAACAAACATACATACACACACACACACATACACACACACACACACACACACACACCTAAATAAAAAGAAAACATCTCAGGGCTGGTGAAATGTCTCAGCAGTTAAGAGCACTGACTGTTCTTCTGAAGGTCCTGAGTTCAAATCCCAGCAAACACATGGTGGCTCACAGCCATTCGTGATGAGATCTGAAGTCCTCTTCTGGTGTGTCTGAAGATAGCTACAGTGTACTAACATATAACAATAAATAAATCTTTGGGTCAGAGAGAGCGGGGCCAGAGTGAGCAGAGGTCCTGAGTTCAATTCCCAACAACCACATGATGGGTCACAACCATCTATCTATACAGCTACAGTGTACTCACATACATAAAATGAATAAATAAATCTTTAAAAAAAACCATCTCTAAAACAAATAAAAATTCAAAGCAATAATCAGAGTCCTTTGAAGAAAATGTTAATTTTTTTGAGGCAGGGTCTCACGTAGTTCAGGCTTGCCTTAAACTCACTATGTAGCTAAGGATGGTCTTAAATTATTAATCCTCTTGTTGCTACCTCTCAAGTACTCGGATTACAAGTATGTAACATTCTTATCTGTTGACTAACTTCTGACATTTGCTTTTAGTTTTTAGAGTTTTGGGGATAAGGTCTCATCATGTAATCATGGCTGGCCTCCAACTTAGGCTCTTCCTGCCTCAGTCTCTAGAGTGCTAGGATTATAGGCATATGTAATGGTATTTGCATCAGTGTTTGCTATTTAATGTCTAATACCCAAGGGATAAGTAAATCATAGTGACATGATTACTTACTGCCTGCCAGGTATGAGAGGGTTTCATATACATTTCATTTTTTTCTTTAAAAATAAGTCTATTTTATGTGTATAGGTGCTTTGCCTGCATGTATGTTTATACACCACTTGTGTGCCTGATGCTCATGGAGACAGAAGTTGTTGGATCCCCTGGGACTGGATTTACAGATGGTTGTGAGCTGCCGTGTGGGTGCTGGGCATTGAACCCACAGGCTTCTCCTGAAGAGCAAATGCTGTGAGCTACTGAGCCATCTCTACAGACCCTCTAGTTTGGGCTTCTATTGCTGTGATAAAGCACTGTGACCAAAACCAGCTTAGAGAAGAAAGCCGTTATTTTGGCTTAAAGTTGTAGTCTATCATCCAGGACAGGCGTTGGCGCCTGGACTGACGTATATGCTAGCTTTTCCTGCATCCTCAGGCCTCAGTTAATTGCAGAACTATTGTTTAAATTTTATTTAAGTATGTATTCATGTTTAGTGGTGTGTGTGTGTGTGTGTGTGAATATGTGTGTGAGTGTGCTAGTTTATGTGTATGTATGAATTGTGTTAGTGTGTGTGTGTGTGTGTGAGAGAGAGAGAGAGAAGAGAGAGAGAGAGAGAGAGAAGAGAGAGAGAGAGAGAGAGAGAGAGAGAGAGAGAGTGTTGTGTGTGAGTTTAGGCACACGGGGCCATGCTTTCTGTGTAGGTGGCAGAGGCTAACTTTTGGGAGACAGTTTTCTACTTTCACCTTGTGTATTTTATGTGGGCTCCAGGGATGGAATCTAAGTCAGCAGATTTTCATAGCGCGTACTTTCACCCTCTTAGCCATCTCACTAACCCTCTTCCTTTCCTTTCCTTTCCTTTCCTTTTCCCTTCCCTTTTCCCTTTTCCCTTCCCTTTTCCCTTTTCCCTTCCCCCTTTTCCCTTTTCCCTCCCCCCTTTTCCCTTTTCCCTTCCCCCTTTTCCCTTTTCCCTTCCCCCTTTTCCCTTTTCCCTTCCCCCTTTTCCCTTTTCCCTTCCCCCTTTTCCCTTTTCCCTTCCCCCTTTTCCCTTTTCCCTTCCTTTTTCCCTTTTCCCTTCTCCCTTCTTCTCCCTTCTTCTCCCTTCTTCTCCCTCCTTCTCCCTTCCTTCTCCCTTCCTTCTCCCTTCCTTCTCCCTTCCTTCTCCCTCCCTTCTCCCTCCCTTCTCCCTCCCTTCTCCCTTCTCCCTTCCCTTCTCCCTTCCCTTCCCTTCCCTTTTTCTCTTTCCCTTTCCTTTTCTCCTTTCCCTTCCCTTCCTCTTCGTTCCTTCCCCTTCCTTCCTTCCTTCCTTCCTTCCTTTTTTCTTTTCTTTCAAGACAGGAGCCCTGGCTGTCCTGGAACTCACTATACAGACCAGGCTGGCCTCAAACTCATGGGGAGATCCACCTACCTCTGCCTCCCGAGTGCTGGGACTACAGGCGTGCACCACCACTGCCCAGCTAACTCTCAACATTTTTAAAAATGACTTTATATTTTCTGAGTGTATGTGAGTGTATTTCATGTATGTCCACGCATGTTATGCTCGAGCCTAGTGCTTTCAGAAGCGAGACGAGGGCTTTGCAGCCCTAGAACTGGAGTTACAGATGTTTGAACACTGCTGTGCCGCGTGGAGGGGCAAGCTACACGGTGAGCTACCGGAGAGCGACTGCTACATAATGCTGTCTAAAAAACAGCAGCAGCAGCAACAACGAAAAGCAAGTTATGTGTATAAAAGGTTTGAGATAAAACTAAACTGTTTCAAGGGACTTCCTCCGGTTCTGAATTATTTTAATTCTCTACAATGAGCACTATTGTTTTTATAATTTAAAACACTAATATGAAGCTGAGTGTGGGGTATGCTTGGGAGCAGAGGCAAGACTTCCAGATTCTCAGGGGCATAGCAAGTTCAAGATCAGTAGGGGAAAGGTGAGGATCTGTCTCAACAAGCAAGCAAGCAAGCAAAAATGTATTCTTAAAACCCTAATATGGTAAGAAAAAAAATCTTCAACAAAGTTTAATGATAAGAGAAAACACTGTTATAAGCAAAAAAAAAAATAAAAAATAAAGATGGAATTATGTATAGGATGATGCCAACTACAGAAAAATGTTTTTAAAACCAGGAAGGAAGCATATCAAAATGTTAACAGGGACTTGCCTCTGGGTGGCAAAATTATAGGGGGGTTAAAAATATTTTTTCTACTTTTATTATTCTGTACTTTATAAATGTGTCTTATTATTTTTTATAATTGGGTCAGTGTGCCAGAAGTGTGCAGCCGGCTGTAAGGCACACACAGCTGTGGCTGGCAGGCGGTCGCCACCACCCAGGTAGGGCTGGTCGCTGTTCTTGGTCACCAAAGGGAACTTTCTAATTCCAAGAAGATAAGTGCTCCAGGAAGATGGCTTTCCCTGTGAGATGAAAGCAAAGAATGCCCGAGCAGAGGGCAGCAGACAGCATGGGACTCGGGACTGTTCAGGCTTAGGGTGGGGCAGGAGTTGCCTAGAGACTCGGCCCAAGGCTGAAGAGCTAGCAGGAGTTTCCAGGGGATATTGTGGGTGGGGGTGAGGAATCACCATGGATTCTATAACAGCCTCTTCGTTCCACAAATGACTGGACCCTGAGGTCACAGCAGGGCCCCAGACTGGACTCTGGTCCTCTGGAAGTATTCTTAAATGTTGGGTCATTTATCTAGCTCTCTTGCCTGCATCTTTGGAAAACTTTGCAAATCACTCCTTTCGTCCATCATGTGACCATTTTCACCAGAAGAACCCTCCACTGATAATACAACAGCTACCCCTCCCTTTATGAAACCACTCCTGCCTCCTGGAACCCAGGGATAACCTCTGAGTGGGTCTGTTTATGTTGCCCCCAAATTCCTATGTTGAAATCCCAATCCCACCATGACAGTACTTGCAGGAGGAGGCTCTAGCATGGTTAAAATGAGGACAGAGCCTTATAAGAAAAGACCAAGCCGGGTGGCCAGGGCAGTGCACACCTTTAATCCCTGCACTTGGGAAGCAGAGGCAGGAGGATCTCTGTGTGCTTGAGGCCAGCCTGGTCTACAGAGTGTGTTCCAGGACAGCCAAGGAGATATCCTGTCTCAAAAAACAAGAGAGAGGGGGAGAGAGAGAGAGAGAGAGAGAGAGAGAGAGAGAGAGAGAGAGAGAGAGAGAGAGAGAGAGAGAGAGAGAAAGAAAGAGAAAGGAAGGAAGGAAGAGGAAGAAAGAGAAGACTAAGCTACAATAATGGGTACCAAGGTGAAGACCATAGATGGAATCGAGAATCCAGAAACAAACCCTCATGTACACATTCACTGATTTCTGACAAAGGTGTCAAGGAGACCAAGAGGAATCATAGGGAAAGAAGAGTTTTTAACAAACAACACTGGGGAAAAAGAATGAATTTGAGGGGCTGGAGAGAGAGCACTGGTTGCTCTTCCGGAGGACCCAGCACCCACATGGCAGCTCACGACTGTCTGCAACTCCCATACCAGAGGCTCTGGTACCTTCACACAGACATACATGCAGGCAAAACGAAATTTTAAAGATTAATTAATTAAAAAAATATTTTTAGGGCTGGGAAGATGGTTCACCAGGTGAAGCTCTTGCTGCAGGAGCTTGGCGAGCTGAGTTTGACCCTTGAGTCCACATGGTGGCAGGAGAGAGGCAGCCCTCACCAGCTGTCCTCTGACCTTCATATGTGCACCACCACCCAAGTGAATAAATGCAATAAATCTTAATAAAAGAAAACCACCACCACTACCACTACCACTACCACCACCACCAACAAAACCCCAACTTAGGGCCAGTGAGATGGCTCAGCAGGTAAAGGGGCTTGCACCTAAGCCTGATGACCTCAGTTCAATCCCTGGGACCACATGTGGCAGGAGAGAACTGACTTTTGATGCTGTCCTCTGACCTTCACATGCTGTTCCTGGGGAACAGTCGACTCTGGTCTGGGGAGCAGTCAGGAAATAAACATGTGGTATAGGATGTACCAGAGCACCAGGATACTATCCATCGGGACCACAACCTCTCCATAAGCCTTCCTGTTGAGGTAGAGTCCTAGAAACAAAAGGACAAAGTGAGAGATGGAGATTCCCGCCGGGAAGGCGGATTTCTGAGTTCGAGGCCAGCCTGGTCTACAGAGTGAGTTCCAGGACAGCCAGGGCTACACAGAGAAACCCTGCCTCAAAAAACCAAAAAAAAAAAAAAAAAAGAGATGGAGATTCCCAAGTCCGTCATTGGCCTCATGGCTCTGACATGGGCAGGGACAGTCCCCATCCAGCCCACCATACTTGTAACTTGGAGTCACCAAGGCAGTGACTGATGACATTTCATGTAACAGTTAAAGGGTCCCTCCAGGCAGGGGAAACCAACAAACCAGGGAGGCCTGCTCTCTGGGCTATCTGGGCAGTCAGCCTACAGTGTGAGAGACACTCGTGGATGCTGATGCAGCAACAGTCAAGACCCAGTCAAAGAAAACTGGTTCCTCCAGGCCAAGAGGATGAAATCTCTGGCCTATGTGGAGACCAAATACTCCAAGCTACTCAAAATATAAATAAATTGATCCAGTTAAGCAGTTAACCACCTGGTCAGCAGACACCCCACCCCAAGAAGGCAGGGCCACCCCTGGGAAGGCAGGCTCACCTTAAGCCATGCTAAAGAGATAACTGGAATAATTATCCCTTTAATGGGACACTATATTTTTCCCTTCCCAGAATTCCTGGCCCCAGTGAGCTGCCACGAAGCTCGAGCTGGGTCTGTCCACCTTTCCTAGCTCTCCTTTCCGCTCCTTTCTTTCTGATGCTGGACAGAGCTTGAGTAAGCTTTTTTCCTGGTCTTTTAGGATTCTTTAGTCTTTCTCTAAACCAGTGGTTCTGGGCCTTCCTAATGCTACGTCCCTTTTATACACTTCCTCATGTTGTGGTGACCCCCAACCATAAAATTATTTTCATTGCTACTTTATAAATGTAATTTTTCTACTGTTATGAATCGTAATGTAAATATTGGATACACAGGATATCTGATATCCAACCTCTATGGAAAAGTCGTTCAACCCTTAAAGGAGACCCACAGGTTGAGAACCACTATGCTAAAGCTGTCTGACTGTGGGTGACCTTCATGTGAGCCTAACTCAACAGCATGACTTCGTTTCCTTTCCATTTTCTTCCTCTGTGCAAATACTGAGATTTACATCGGCCCTGCCCTTCTTTTCTTCTTCTCTCTTTTCTCCTTCCTTCCTTCCTTTCTTTCTTCTCTGCCTCTTCCTCCCCTTCTCCTTTTAAGACATGGTTGCCTTATGTCCCTATATAGCTCTTGCTGGCAGAACAGGTTTTGAACTCACACAAATCCACCTGTTTCTGCCTTCTGAGTGATTGGGTCAAAGGCACCACTTTGCCTGGCTCTTGGGTTTTTTTTTAATTTATTAATTGATTGATTAAATTTTGTTTTTTCTAGTCAGGGTTTCTCTTTGTATTCCGGGCTGTCCTGAAACTCATTTTACAGGCTAGGCTGGCCTCGAACTCAGAGATCCGCCTGCCTCTTCCCCCTGAGTGCTGGGATTAAAGGCATGCGCCACCACCGCTCGGCTCTGCTTTTTGTTTTTAAAGGTTAATGCACTTGTCCTCTTAGAGAAAGTTTAGCTTTGCTTGACTTTCAAACTTTTCCTGACTTTTAATTCTTTAATCGGCAGAACCTGTTCCTGCACCCCCTAGGCAGTATCAGTACCACACATAGAAGGCCTGTGTCCACAGGACTGCTGTAGCCCTACTACCGAAATGGGGTGGGCTGGAGAGACGGCTCAGTGGTTAAGAGCACTGGCTGCTCTTCCAGAGGTCCTGAGTTCAAATCCCAACAACCACATGGTGGCTCACGACCATCTGTAATGGGATCTGATGCCTTCTTCTGGTGTGTGTGAAGATAGCCACAGTGTACCCACATGCATGAAATAAATAAATAAATCTTTAAAAAAAAAGAAATGGGAGGAGTCCCCATAAACACACAACAGAGAAAGTCTTAGCTCTGTTGATCTCAGGATGAGAGTGGAATACACTCTCTCTGGGAAAATCGAAATATCCTATTATTTTCAAATTCCTCAGGTGCCATGCTTGACTGGGCATGCCTTTTATACCAGAATTTGACAGGCAGAGGCAGGGGAATCTCTGTGAGTTTGAGGCCAATTTGATCCACATAGCAAGCTCCAGGCTAGCCAAGGCTACACACAGTGAGATGCTCTCAAAAAACCAAACCAAAACAACAAAAACAAAAACAAAAATACCCAAAAACAAAAATAAAAACAAAAAACAAAGGAAGAAAAATAATTTCTTGAGGTTTTTATGTTCCATGAAGTCCAACTTGTTCTCAAGTTTGCATGTAGCCAAGGATGACCTTAAAGTCTTGATCCTCCTGTCTTTGCCTCCCAAGTGCTACCACACCCAATCATAGAGGACATTATTATTATTATTATTAGCATGTGGCGATGTGGATATGCGGATATGCGGATATGCATGTGTGTGTGAAGGACAGACACTGAGCGTTCTGATCTATCCGCACCTTGCTGAACCTGGAGCTAGGCGAGTGGCCAGCGACCCTGGGGATTTGCCTGTTTGTATCCTGCTCAGCCCTGGGGTCTCTGGTGCAAACTGGGGTTAGTGGTTTGTATTTATCCATACCCTGTTTTCTAGGTGGGTGCTGGGATTTGAACTCAGGTCCGCATGCTTGCAGGAGGTGGGGGGGGTATGCTATTACCTCCTGAGCCATTTCTCAAGCCCCTGAAAGCTGGTTCCTACTGGGCATCTCGCATCTTCAAATTCACCAAAGGCTAAATAAGCATTTGCTGTTCTCACTGAATATTCTCTCCCCACAGGCTTTCTGGAAGAAAGTGAAATTAAGCCCTCCCACGAGACTTTAAAAATGTAAACTCTAAACTCCAGTTGTCGAGGTAACATCCTTGTGATGCTGGGGTGCCATTTATATATTTTGGTGCTGATGGACGCCGTTACCATGAGAACAGGAATGGCATTACCCGAAGTGAATTTGGGTGCTTGTCCTCCTGTGTCGGAAAAACAAAATCCAGGCCCAGTGAGACAACCTCAGCCCGTCCCAGGGAACCCAAGAGCCAGATGATGGCAAGTCCAGGTGGCTGGGAACTAGAAGCCAGGAGACTAGGGTTTTACTTGCTGTTTGACTTTTGTGTTGAATTAACTATGCTTTAGGAAGCTGGGGAAGTAGCTCAGGTGGTAGAATGTTCGCCAAGCGTACACGAAGCCCCGGGTCTGACCGTTACTGTAAACAGAATGTGGGTAGAAGGGTCAGAATTTCCAGGTCATCCTCAGCTACATAGTGATTTTTAGGCCAGCCTGGGCTACATGAGATTCTGGTGTTTTACTTATTTGTTAATTTAAAAAAAAAAAAAGATTCAGTTGCTGTATTCGTTGTGAATTTCTAGTTGATTAAGTTAGGGTTATTTTTTTTCTTTTGTTTGATTTGAGAGGATTGCTTTTTGTTGTTGTTGTTTTAAAGATTTACTTATTTTGTGTATGAGTACACTGTAGCTGTTTTCAGACAGACCAGAAGAAGGTGTCTGATCCCATTACAGATCGTTGTGAGCCACCATGTGGTTGCTTGGAATTGAACTCAGGACCTCAGGAAGAGCAGTCAGTGCTCTTAACCGCTGAGCCATCTCTCCAGCCCTTGTTTCTCCTTTTTTTTTTTTTTTTTTTTTTGGTTTTTCGAGACAGGGTTTCTCTGTAAAGTCCTGGCTGTCCTGGAACTCGCTCTGTAGACCAGGCTGGCCTCGAACTCAGAAATTCGCCTGCCTCTGCCTCCCAAGTGCTGGGATTAAAGGTGTGCGCCACCACCGCCCGGCTGTTTCTCTTTTTCTTAAGGCATGGTTTTACTCTCTATCTCTGGATGCCCTGGAATTCAAAGTGATTGTCTTCCTTGGGATCCCCGACTCCAACCCCTATTCTCAATGCTGGTGTTACAGACCAGCAATCTCAGCCCTGGCTGTTTTGTAGCTGATGAGACTGGCTTTCACGACCTAGTCTTGAATTTCCACAGTCTACCTCCCGAGTGCTGGCTTCCCGGTGAGCACCAGCACAGTTTGCCTGCAGCAAATTAGTGTTAAGGGTATATTCTCATGTTCCTCTTTTGATGACAAACTTCTCACTCAGGAAAGAAATCCTAGTCATTTCCCTAGCGGGGTCTTCACTGTCACCCCACCCTGACCCACCCGACAGGACCGGATGCGCCTGCTGTTTCGGACCCAAGCTTGGTCCACCTGTTCTTTCTTTCAAAGCTAGATGTTTGAAAACTGTAAACCTTTGGGCTCAAGGGCATAGCCTGTGCTCTACCATCCTAGTTAATGGCTGTTTTAAGTTTTCCGTTCTCATGTACGGAATTAAGTTTCCGCTGACAATTTAAAATCAGTTAACCTCACAAGATTTGTGTGGGGGAATAAAATTGAAGGGGGGGGGGAAGCCAAACCCACAGTGTGACTAGCAGCCCACATTCTTTAGTGAATCCTGCTGATGGAACATGAGCCCCTGGTGTGTCGATCACGTGATAGGCAGGCACCGAGCTGAACACAGCTGCCGACCAATCTCCCCTATCTCGTTTAATCTCATATCTCTCAGGGAGGGTCTATTCTCACTGGTGCTACAGAAAATTAGGCAACCTGCCTGAGGTCACACATTTATCCATCCTGTGCAGTGCGCATGTGATCTGGGCATCATGCGCTACCAATGACTTAACATTCAAACTAAGGAATATACAAAGATATCTTCACAAAGATATCCTAAAGCTAAGGGCAACTGGATGGGGTTCCCACATCCGGGCAACAGGAGCCCCTGCCTCTGCTGATGACTCTGACCGATGTCCTTCCATCTTATCTGTTCCAACACCCTCCAGGCAAAAGCAAACTGGCTAAAAATGTGAGACTTGAGGCACAACCAGCAGACCTATAAATCCATTCCTGGCCTTATAAAAGGATTTTATGTTTGACCGCAACAGTCCTAAGTATGGGTATCCATTTAAAAAAATAATTAAAATAACAATAACCATGGTATAAGGGTACATACCTTTAATTCCAGATTTAAGGAGACTGGGTCAGAGGGATAGAGAGATTGAGGCTAGACTGGGCACATAGCAAGATCTTACCCCAAACAATAACAACAACAACAAAACTAAAATACCTAAAAGAATCCATTAAAACTGGAAGTAAAATAAATGTCCCATAAAATACTTGGGCAAATTTACAGTATCAAGTGAATGAAATAGGCAGCCACTAGGAAGGAGACAAGAATAAAAGTAAAAATGATTGTAATAGCATGAAGATGCTATTCAGTTCAGCATCTGAAAGTGGCACTTCAACTAAGTCCATGTCAATGTGCTCTTTCTCTCTCATATATGTGTGTGTGTGTGTGTATTCATAATGTTAAATGAAAAACAACTAATATATCTCAGTAAAAATGGGGGCTGGAGAGATGTCTCAGCAGTTATGAGCATGTATAACTACTGTATCAGCTCCAGAGGACCTGAGTTCAATGCTCAGCACACACAAGTGGCTCACAACCATCTGAAGGTCCACACTGCTGGCCTCTGTGGGCACCTCCCCCCACAGGTACATATACATACTTAAACATAATAAAAGTAAAAGTAAAAACTCTAAATAATCCATTGTTTGTGAAAGCCTGGAAGTGGAAAATGGCTAAGCAGATGATGAGCCAAGGCTAGGTAGCTAGGTAGGAGCATGCCAGAGCTAGATCATCTCCCATGCTAAAGAAAGAGAGGAAAAAGGGACAGAGGTGAGGTGTGACTGCGTTGGTATCCCTGACATGTACGCAGCACCTGACACACATGAAAGACAGTGAAGACGTTTGGACTTTTTCCAGGTGTAAGGCATACACCTTTAATCCCATTACTTGGGAGGCAGGGACAAGTAGATTCCTCTGATTCTGAAGGCCAGCCTGGTCTACATAGTAAGTCCCGGGACAGCTAGGGCTATGTAGTTTCTGTTAAGTGACTTCTCCGTGTAAGCACACGCCAGGCTAAGCTTGTCTGAGGGAAGGAGAACACACTACCCGCTTCATTTTCCCCAGAGACAGCAACCCCATGGGGAGTGCGGCTCATTTAGGGCTGAGTCGGCCAAGGGCATCTTCTCCTCCCTGCTACTGCTGCTTCTGGTGACTCCTCCCATGCCTTTACAACCTTCCTTCTCTCTCTCTCTCAAGGTCAACACACCACCTTCCAAACCCCTTCTCTGTCCCAATCGACATTTGGTGGCATTCGTGTATCCAGAGAGTCTGGGCACACTGCGGCACAGCATGCTGACACTGTTCTTGGAGGTTGATGTGTGCACAGAGCTCAGCCGTCTGACAGAAAAGCAAAAAAAAAAAAAAAAAAAAAGATGGCTTCACATTCCTGGCCTCTCTCAAAGGGGCTAAAGATGGACACAGAGAGGAAGCGATCAAGGGGCAGCGACAGCCCTGCTTCCAAGGCCAAGGGATGGACGGTGTTTAATTTGGAAGGAAGTGTCGACACTGCCATTACAACACTCTAGTGACATACTTGTAGCAAATGCAACTTGTGCCATCATTATAGTGACTGTTCCAGAAGCCAGAGCCCAGGAGGCCCAGGAAGACACAGCGAGCGAGTGGGATATGGGGATGGGCGGGGCTGCTCTACAACTCTGTGCTCAGTCTTTGGCATGAACCAGACCTCTTGTTTCTCACTGGTGTGTTATATACGCTAGCAGGGATGGAAAAAGTAAGTTGGGAAACATGGAGATGCTGTCCACAGGGTAGCAGATCCAAGGTGCCAGTTAGTGGGTACCAAATGCAGATGCAGAGCCACGCCTTTTGAGACCAGATGGGAGTGGGTATGAAGGAGACATGCAGAGGCCCAGGAGGACAGGGGCAGGTGGCATGCTGACTGTTGTGAATGGTGGTTCCACAAACACTGGCGAGTTTTGACTCCCTGAGTTCAATCCTCTTAGCTATGTATAGAAAGTAGTCGTGGGTTATATGCTTGCTTAGTTCACTGGGCGGCTATCACAGAATACTGAAGCCTGGGGAATAATAAGCAATGCAAGCTTTTTTCTTTTCTTTTCTTTTCTCTTTCCTTTTTTTCTTTTCTCTTTTCTCTTTTCTTTTTTTTTTCTTTTCCTTTTTTTTTTCTTTTTCCGAGACAGGGTTTCTCTGTGTAGCCCTGGCTGTCCTGGAACTCACTCTGTAGACCAGGCTGGCCTCAAATCATTATTTTTTTATGTGCATTGGTGTTTTGCCTGCATGTGTGTCTGTGTGTGGGTACAGGATTCCCTGGAATTAGAGTTACAGACAGTTGTAAGCTGCCATGTGGGTGCTAGGAATAAAACTAGTGTCTTCTGAAAGAGGTTAAGTGTAACTAACTGCTAAACCATTGGTTCTTAACATGTGGGTCATGACCCCCTGGGGGGTCGTATATCAGATATCCCTACATATAAGATATTTACATTATGATTCATAACAGTAGCAAACTTGCAGTTATGGAATAGCCATGAAAATAATTTAATGGCTGGGGGTCACTACAACATGAGGAGCTGTAGTAAAGGGTCTCAGCATTAGGAAGGGTGAGAAGCACTGTTCTAAACACTAATCAGGACAGTCATCGCAAGAGTAACTACTGCAGAGCTACAGGGGCAGAAGGAACTGTGCCAGGGATCAGAAAGCTCTACGCTTCCTAGGGCTGCCTTTTGGAGACCTTGCTTGGTGGCTCAGGAGTGAAAGCTGGAGCACCACAGGACACGGAGCATGTGCGGATCGCACTCCTCCCTCACCCTCCAGGGCTGCTTGTCTGCATCTCACTGCTGCTTTAACACATATTTATTGTTACACATGGAATAAGGACCCAGGAGTCTGTGCTGTGATGAGTCTCCGGGTGAGCGCAGCAGTCTCTAACCTCAGGAAGTTATTCTTGGTTTCTAAAGCCTAAGGGAAAGCATTCACCCCTCTGCCTCTTCACAGAAGTACACTCCCTTTGGTAGCTGGCTTCAGGTTTCTGCTGCGTCTACACCGAAGGCACGGGTGGATGGACTGCGTTCATTACCAACTCTCATGTGTTATGAGAGCTCAACTTTTGCACCATAGGGCTTCTTATCCTTTCCTCTGACATTTGCCCTGGGCTGCAGCCACTTTTGGCAAACTTCATAAACCTCACAAGGCAACATGTAGTCCAACTTAAGGGACCCGAGTGGACCGTATCTGTTCTAGCATGGCGTTTGTGGTTGCTGTGAGTGAATTGGCTCTGAGCACTGGACTGTGAATGGAGCAAACACTTCAGGTCTCAGAGTGGTGGGCTGGGGGGGCGCACTGAGGGCCAGGAAGGCAGAGCGGGAGGAAGGTTGTGCTGCAATCGGGGATACCATCTATACATGAGACTACCCCTTTCCAAGTGTCACGGTTGGCATGCCGAGGTCTTTGGAAATCTCTAACTTGTTTCTCACATTTTACAGGGGGCTCAGAGCTAAGGGCTCGTGTCTTGGGAGACTTTGGATTTAGACCTTTGTGCAGTCCTGGAACCTTTGAGAATGTGGGGATTCTTGAATGTCTTTTACATTGTGTAATGAGCATGTGTCTTTGGGGACTAAGGACAGGGTATTATGGTTAAGTCTGGAATGTTTCATGACGATTCATGTATTAAGGTTTAGCTGTGGTGGAGCACTACTCAGAGATGACTGGGTCATTAGGCCCATAATCGTATCAGTAGATTAATCCACACTAATGGACTCAGCTGAATGGGGAGGTTAATGGGAACTGTAGGCAGCAGGGTCTACTTGGGGAAAGATGGTCACCCAAGGCACGTTTTTGAAAAGTGTGCCTTAGTGGCATGCGTGCATTTGGGAGACAGGTAGACAGAGCTCTGAGTTCTAGGCTCATCTGGTCAACATTGTGGGTTCCAGGCTAGCTAAGGTTCAGAGCCAGAGCCCGACTCCAGGGAGGAATGAAGGAAGGCAAGTGTCTTGTCCGTGGCCCCTCGTGGCCTTTCTTTTTCTCCCTGACCACTCTATGGGGCCTCTTCTGCCCTGTGTTCTCATTGCCATGGTATTCTGCTGTGTCTCGTTCCCCAAAGAGCGGGGCCAGCCTCTCAAACTGAGCGACAAGGAGTCCTTCTCTTTTAAACTGCTTTCCTCGGGGCCTCCCTCTGTCACAACTGAAAGATAACTTCCTTGATTCGCTCTCCCCTTCTTTCATCCACCACACAGGTGTGTGTGTGTGTCTGTGTGTGTGCGTGCAGACACGTGTGTAGAGAGGCCACTGGTTAACATTGGTATCTTCCCTAATTGCTTCCTACAGGGTCTCACTGAATTTGAACCTCACTATCAGCTAGTGATTGGCCCATAAGCCCCAGTGATCCTCCTGTCTCTACCTCCCAGGGCTAGGATTACGAGCATGTACCACAGTGCCTGGATGTTATGGGGATGCTGGGCATCAAACTCAGGTACTTGTGTTTCCATGGCAAGCGCTACATCCAGAACCATTTTCTGGGTCCTGTTCCTCTCATCACGTGCCTGCACACCTGGCCAGGTGAGAGTGCTCGTAGCGATTTTAGTCTCCACTGGAATCCGTGGATAACTCGAATTAGAGAAAGATCGCTAAGCAGGAAATTATAAAAACAAGTTATTTATTTTCCGTTTTGTTATAAAAAAGGGGAGGGGGTGGATAGGGGTAATTTAATGGCCAAGCTCTTCCTGAGCAGAGGCCCTAGGCTCCTCTCCAGCATTGAAAAAGAAAACGAAGGAAACCGAAAACCAAACCACAGCAGAAAATGTGTTTACAAGTTAAGCCTGAGCCGGGCGGTGGTGGCACACGCCTTTAATCCTAGCACTTGGGAGGCAGAGGCAGGCGGATTTCTGAGTTCGAGGCCAGCCTGGTCTACAGAGCGAGTTCCAGGACAACCAGGGCTATACAGAGAAACCCTATCTCGAAAAACCAAAAAAAAAAAACAAAAAAAAAAAAACAAGTTAAGCCTGAGCTTTCTGCCTGGTCGTCTCTGAGCTAACCCCTCACCAAAGAAAAGGACTCATACAAACTGGAGCTTGCCTTCTGAGAACAAGGTTTAATTATAATATTTTTAAAAATTACTACCAATGCCAGGGTAGCCTTTATGCATTACTTGGGTTTGGTTTTCCTGATTACTTCTGAAAAACCAAAGTGGCTTACCTAGTGCCTAGCTTAGCTGTGGAAATAAAAATGTCATTATTTAGAAAAGTACAATGGCTGCATGTTTCTGCTTGTCTTTTAGAGCCCATTTGCCCAAAGTCCTTGAGTTATCCTAAATGCATTCTCCTACTTTCTGTCCTTTGAGACCATGCTTTGAATTCTATCGCCTAAATCTTATTTTTTCCCCTTTTTCCCTTTGGGAGCTCCTGGCCAGGGGAAGCCTCGCAGGTACAGACAGTCGGCGACATTGTGAGCGATGTAGTAGAGGTTCAGCATGGCTGCGGGACTGAGGATGTCTGCTTCCTGCTTCTTCTGCTTCTGCTTCTTCCCGGAGGTCTTGGCCCGGCCTTTTCTTTTCTTCCCTTTACCTAACTTTCAAAGATAAGTACAAACATGGGGAGAAAATTACTTTCTATCACCTTGATGTGCATTTTTTTTTTTTGATAGAGGGTCTCACCATGTAGACCTGACTGGCTGGCCTTGAACTCGCACAGATCTGACTCTGTTTCCCAAGTGCGGGAATCAAAGGCATGCACCATCAAGGCCTGCCTCCTGGAAGCAGTTTCCCACATTTCCTTAGTGACTTTAAAGGGAAATAAAAGCCTAAAAGTGGGTTGAGGGGTATGAACTGCTACAACAAATACGTTTACATGTACAAAATAACTTGAGTCTGAAGGTTCCCAACACAGAGTTGGTTAGTGTTGTAGGAAAGAAAAGGCTAGACCCATTTGGTGTCTATACATATCACATTATTGTACTGTATCCCGCAAATACATACAAATATTACATAGCATTAAAAAAAATGCTTGCCTGGAGCCCCAGATGCCACCGTTGTGACAGGCCCTTGTTTAAAGAGACCCACGGCCCTTACTTAGGCACTTTGTTGCATCTTGATTTGCATAAGCTGCAAAAGACATGGCATTGGGTGTGCACGTCTCAGAGATGCACACTAAAATTGTAGAGACAAAAATCCAAGACTAGAGACGTGCTTTCTAGTTCTGCTGCTCTCCCCACACCCTGCGGGAGAACAGGAACCTCAGACCTGGTATGCTTCTGCTGCTTTCGGAACCCGAGGAGTGGACCTAGGGGAATCTGTTTTACCAAATTACTCTTGATTATTTCTCTGGAGGGCAGCACACTAAAAGTTAAATTTAAAACAAATTATGCGGCCAGGAGACAAATGCATATCTTGGTCTTTGTTATGCAAGCACTCTCTACCTAAGCAGTTTGGAGATTTAAGTGAGACCGAGATGCAAGACTAGAGACGCAGGGTCTGAGAGCAAGTGAGGCTTGCCGGCTTTATCGCCACAAACCCGGGCTTCAAGGTAGGCAGGCATCAGTCCTATTTTCGAAGTGATGTAGAGGCCACTCGGTAGGAGCCAAGTGACATCCAGGAGGCTCAGAGCTCACACTAGCTGAAGAGCTCAGAAACCTCCAGGAAATGTGAGTGGGAACTTTCCTGCTTCGGCAGTAAACTGTTGCAAAGTTGTTTTAACAAGTGGGCACTTCTCTATGTCCTGCGCTGTAGAGAGATGGGGCTGGAGAGATGGGGCCATATAGAAAATGATTGATGGGAGAGCATCTCTAACATGTCTCCTTGAGTTAGGGAAGAGGGGGAATGTACATATCATCAAGGCTTAGCCAAGGCTAAATATTTACAGAAAACACATGTCTTGTTCTTAACTTTTCACTCAAAATGTCCCAAGTTAAACAAACAAAACAGTTAATGCGTTTAAAATCGAAAAATATTTTTCCCTCAGGTGAAATGTAGTATATTCCTAGACACTATGTCCAGGGGTGAATATGAGAAATAATGTAGTGAGTAAATACAGGTGGTGGGGCTGTGGAGATGGGGGCTGTGGAGATGGGGGCTGTGGAGAGATGGGGCTGCAGAGCTAGCTCAGTGGCTAAGAGCATACTCTGAGTATACTGAGGATCAAGTTCAGTTCCCAGCCTCCACATGGGGTTGAAGTCACAATTGCTTCTAACTCCAAGGGATCTGACAAGCCTTCTGGAGTCTGAGTGCACCTGCAAACATATACACACATGCGAGCCTGTGTATACACATACACACACACACACACACACACACACACACACACACACACTTAATAAATCTTGTAAAAAAAAAAAGAGAATACAAACGAAAACAAATACTATGAAGGCCAGAAGCCTGCCTTCTGCTGGGAAAGCCTCTCCACAGGGTACAGGATGCACACCTTGGAGTAAGTTCTTTAAGATTTTGAATGTTTGCTCTCTTTCATAATTTTATATTTTCTTGAATGTCAATGGTCAAAGGCTCACCTGGAAAAACTGGAACAAAATGTGTGTGTACATGTATGCATGCACTTGCGTCTTAATCTTTAAAATGGGTTGAGAACAGTTTAACTTTTCTTTTTCAGTTAAACATTTTAAAAATAATTTTAGACTTTTTATTTATTTTATTTTTGTGTACGTGTGTACATTCTGGCTGTCTTCAGACACACCAGAAGAGGTCATCATATCCCACTACAGATGGTTGTGAGCCACCATGTGGGCTGGGAATTGAACTCAGGACCTCTGGAAAAGCAGTGCTCTTACCCACTGAACCATCTCTAGTACTCAGTTAAACATTTTTAGCTTTTTGTTTGATTGTTTGTTTTTGTTTTTTTTCTTTTAAAGATGGGGTCTCACAATATAAACCAGGCTGGCCTCAAATTCACAGAAATCCACTTATCTCTGGCTCCTGAGTTCTAGAATTAAAAGTGTACCAACAATGTTCAGCTAAATTTGACATTCTTAGAGACTGGCAAACTGATTCCAAAGTTCAGATGGAATTGCAAAGGACATAAGATAATGGCTTTAAGAATTTATTCAAAGTTCTTATCTTCTTGTAGACACTCCCAAAATTCATCTAGAAATGCAAAGGACTTTGCAAAAGGGCAGAGTTGGAAGTTAGCTTCGGCTAACTTCAAAGGTTCTTATAAAGCTACAGTATCACACAGTGTGCTAGTGGGGTCAAGATGAATAAACAGATCAATGGAACAGAATTAAGAGCCCGGGAATAGGGGCTGGAGAGATGGCTCAGCAGTTAAGAGCACGGCTACTCTTCAGGAGTTCAATTTCCAGCAACCACATGGTGGCTCACAAACC
Source organism: Tokudaia tokunoshimensis (assembly GCA_036184795.1). Taxonomy (NCBI): domain Eukaryota; kingdom Metazoa; phylum Chordata; class Mammalia; order Rodentia; family Muridae; genus Tokudaia; species Tokudaia tokunoshimensis. The sequence goes on along the minus strand of BTHU01000002.1, from coordinate 51,327,874 downwards.
ATCTGTAATGGGATCTGATGCCCTCTCTTCTAGCATGCAGGTGTACCTGCAGATAGAGCCTCGTTTGCAAAGATAAAATAATAATTTCTTTTAAAAAAAGAGAGCCCAGAAATAGATGCACACATGTATGAGGGAACTGATTTTCAGGGAAAACGTCAAAGTAAGGATTGTCTGTTTCTCTACAGCAACCGTTCACGACCTGTGGGTTGTGACCCCTTTGGGGATCTCCTAAGACCATTGGAAAACAAATATTTACATTACAGTTCATAACAGCAACAAAATTACAGTTATGAAGTAGCAATGGAAATAATTTTATAGTTGGGGGTCACCACAATGTGAGGAACTGTACTAAAGGGTCACAGCATTAGGAAGGTTGGGAACCTCTACAGTAATGGCGCTTGAATAATGAAGGTCTATTACCAAAATACAAAAGCAAGGAATCCCAATTAATATTTGAACCACACCAACAAACCAGCCAACCAAACAAACAAACAAAACCCTTAAAATTGATCATAGACCTAAATATAAAACCCCAAATTACAAAACCTCTAGAGACCTCTGGCCTTCAGTTTGGTGAAGATATCTTCTTGGATATAACATCAGAACCACGGCTCGTGTGCTGTGGTTTGCCTATGAAATGTCCCCATAGGTCTGTGTGTTTCAACACTTGGTTCCCAGCCGCTGGTGGGGCTGATGGGACAGATGCTGACCCCTCCTCCTGCAAGCAGGACGGGGAGGGGCACTTTGAGGTTTTACAGCAGGGTCTACCTGACTCGGAGCTGAGTTCACTCTCTAGTTAGCCATGCCTTCCCCAGCATGACGACTGCATCTCCTTTGGAACTAGAAGCCAAAATAAACCCTCTTTCCTCTAAGGCTCGCCACAGTATTCAATCATAGCAAAATAAAAGTACATAACATGTCATGAAGAATTGGTTGCTGAGTTTGCAGTTAAAATGTAAAATGTCTGCTTACCAATAGGTATTAAGAGAATGAATACTAAGCCAGAGACTGGGAGAAAATACTTCTAAAGCATATGATAAAGACCTACATCCCCAATAAAGAGTGCCCGAAACACAAAAATAAAAATCAGCAAAATATTCAAATGAATATTTTCCTGAAAAGGAGACAAGGGAAATGAGCACGTGAACAGACACTCAGCATTGTTAGACATTAGACATATACAAAACCTACAAGATATGCAACACACACCGAGTCTAAGAGCTCGCCGTATGGGCGAGCATGTCAAGTAACGGTGAACAAGCGGGGGACCTGAACTCTCATTCACCGCTGGTGGAGGCTGAAACTAACAGAGCCGCTTCTTTTCAAGTTAGACATGCCCCTAGCATTTGACCTAGCCATTCCACTCTTAACGTATTTATCCGTAGAAATGAAAGCATCTTCTACTTAACTTCTCAAAGTAGCTTAATATGTCATAGTTCAAGGCAGAAGCACTCTCACAAATGTTCACCAGCAAGTAAATGAACGCATAAATATATTGTAGTGCGGCCACAAAACAGAGCATGACTGAGCCATGAGGAAGGAGTAGCTAGCTACATAGACGAATTTCAAAGTAATTAAATGAGTGATGAAAATCAGCCGGGGGTGGGGGGGGGAGGTTGCACTCCGGTACTCCCAGCACTTAGGAGGCAGAGGCAGGTAGTTCTCTGTGAGTTCAAGGCCAGCCTGATCTATGTAATGAGTTCCAAGGCAGCTACGGCTGCATAGTGAAAGTCTATGTCAGAAATAAAAAAAAATACATACATGAATAATAAAGACTGCCCCCCAAGCTAATAATGATATTCCCTATATGGAGACACATTTACCTCTCAAGCCATCTCAGCTGCAACCACCCAGTCCTTTGGTTGACTCAGTGCAACTCTGGGGCTCCATCTTTCTCTCTGAACACAATTTAAACCCTTACACGTGCCCTGAGGAAGACGACTTGGCTTCATCTCTGCTGGTCCCTTTATACTTCCCAAACTTGCCAAGTTCCTCCTGTGTCTGGAGTCCCTTCTTTCCCTATAGGCTTTCACATAACCAAAGGGGAATAATGTCTTATCTCTTCCTTCTGACTCTATTCAAATATTGCTTCTTTACAAAGACCCCACCCTCTAGGCCCCGGGCCCCAGATATGTGGGTCAGCAGTAAAGCCTTTGCCTAGCATGTGCAGCGACCTGGATTTAATTCTTACTACCAGTAAATAAGGAATGCCATCTTGACACAGTGTTTAGTTTTTTCCTTATACCTAGAGTCATCATATAGTCATTTACTACCCAACTATATACATCAACAAATAGGTGAAAGTAAGCTGAGTCTGTCCGCACTGTCTGCTAGTGTACTCACACAGTCAACACCTCTGTAAACTACTCACAAGGCCTTTGCCTCTGAAGTCATTTTCTGGCTTCTCACCTTAGGTTTTTTTTAAAGATATATTTATTTATTTTATGTAAGTACACTGTAGCTGTCTTCAGATACTCCATAAGAGGGCATCAGATCTCATTACAGATGGTTGTGAGCCACCATGTGGTTGCTGGGATTTGAACTCAGGACCTTTGGAAGAGCAGTCAGTGCTCTTAACTGCTGAGCCATCTCTCCAGCTTTGGCTTTTTTTTTTTTTTTAAAAAAACTACTATATTGCTTACTTTTCTTTCGCTGTGATAAAACAAAACAATTTACGGAGCAGCTAGATTACTTTTGCCTTACAGAGGGAGACTTCCTATTGAGAAGGCGTGGCCAGGGCAGGAAGCAGAGAGAGAGAGAGAGAGAGAGAGAGAGAGAGAGAGAGAGAGAGAGAGAGGTGATCTCAGAGCTCTCCCCACCCCCCAACCGCCACAGACTTCCTCCAGAGCTGCACCTCCCTAAACAGCACTGAGAACCAAGGGTTCAGATATCTGTGTCTATGGGGGGGGGGGGGAATCATTCCAACTACTTAATAGTGATTAATAGGAATTGATAGCAACCCAGAGGGTTTGTTTGTGAGTTTACCACTGAATTTCTTAGCCTAAAAACCATTATTTTGCACACCGCATAGATGACGGACATTTGCTGAATGAATAATGAATTACAATCAGATGGTGCATTGGCTTGAATCTGAAATGTCCATAACAGCTTCACACTGTTCATTCCCAAGAGGGCCTTGAGGAGACTTTAGAGGATGAAGCTAGGTAGCAGAAGTAGGTCTTTAGGGGTGGGTCTCACCTGGCTCTGTCCTCTCTGCTTTCTGAGCTGCCACGGTGTGAACAGCTACTGTTGGACTCTCCGCTGCCTTAAGCTCTGTCTTCTCTACCACGAGGGACTGAGACTTGAGGGTGACCCCAATAAGCCCTCCTCTTAAACTGCTGCTTCAGGTGTTTGGTCTCAGCCGCCCCAGAAGCAATTAACTCAGACACAAAGCAGGTGCAGGCTGTAGAAGGCAAACACATCTTCCCAATGTTCTCAATTTCAAAATGCTTCTTTCACTCACTTAACAAGTATTTTCCAAATACCTGCTGTGTTCCACATGCAGATCTAGGAAGTAGATCTGGGTTGCTGTCCTCAGGGGGCTTACAGTCCAGTGAGGGGGAAAAAAGACACCACCCTTTTATCACAAACACATTGATGGAACAACTATGGGGGGAAAGAGGGGGCCACGAGCATCTGGCACCATGTCATAGGGCAGGCAGGGATGCTAAGGAACGGTCCTGAAGAGTAGGCTGACCAGCCCGAATAGGAGCTTTGAGGTTGGAGAGGCTATGCAAAGACAAAGAGACCAAACAAGATCAGAGTGGCTGTCCACAAACAAACGGGGGTGGGGTGGGGTGGGGTGGGGGGAAGGGCAGGGTGGGATGGACAGGGAGGGGGGGAATCAAGTCTGGAAAGCGAGTGAAGAGCAGCTTTGGCCTTCAGCCTTGGTAAACTAACAATCTGGACATTTATACAAAGAGTATGAAGAAGCCATCAGTTTCAAGGGCTTTGTACGTTACTCTTCATTTTCCTGGGTTTGGAAAAAGAACAGCAGTAGTATAGAAACCTAGAAATGTAAGTCAGGAAATGGCACTTTTACTTAATACTATACTTAGTTCTAGAAGAAAGCAGAAGAACCACAGGCTTACTAAACACATTCCAAACTGCAGGCTAAAAGAAAAGCAAGACAGGCAGGACACTTCAAGTGTGGTGCAAAGGGCTATGGGTACTTACGGAAATTACGGAAATAGAAATACTTACGGTATTTCTACTCTAGGAGATAAAAAGATCAGTAGTCGCGATGGGGCAGGTAGGTACAAGGAGAACAACACCAGCCTAGTTTGGGGAATACTTTTCCTTAAGCAGAGATGGTAATACCACAATTGTGCCAGAAGTTGAGACCCCTTTTACCTAATGTGTGCTGAGAGGCAAGTTCAACAGTGAAGAAAACAGTGAGTCCCTGAGGACTGCGGAAAGGGGAAACAAAACTACAGCCACTCTAGAAAGAAAAATGAGGCTGGGAAGGAGGGCATCAGTTGCAGGATGTGGGTTGAAGAACAGGAGGGATCCTGGCAGAAGGAGGGTTAGGGTAGATGCAGTGTGGTCACCCCCCCCTCCACCTCCCCCCTCCCCCCCAGGGCCAAACTTACTTTCTCTATTACATGTAAAGAATTCCACCACACAACTCAGGGTAACCCGGAGAGTCCCTTATTAGCGTGTACTTAGTTTGGGGACTCCAAACCTCTTCCTCTATTTTCCAAACGTCAAAGCATCTTCTAGGAGTGAAAAGTTACCCCACAGATCCAAGGGACTAAAACCAGTCTCACAGAAAGGGCACAGCCTGAATCTGCTGCTGCTGTCCATCAGATGCAGGTCATCTTAAGTCCTTCTCAGACTGCCCCCTCCTACGACACGCTGGTTTGAACTGTATCCGTGGGGATGACAGAAGACCTAGGTCTCAAAGGCTTACCGGGGTTAAGGCGAGCGCTTGCGAACCTCCCACTTTAAGATGGGTATTTCCATGGTCATTTCTTTCTCAGATGAGAATGTGATTGTGACACCAGTCCCCAGTCTCGAAATTCAGGCCCCACATTCCTTCCCCCTACCCCACCTCTACTCCCCCACCCCGGCGTCGCAGCCTCGGCCGGATCCTGCCGCTTCCCTAGCTTCCACGAGCGCTCTCACCGGCTTATTGCCGCCTGCCCCGGCCGTGGTCGCACTTCCAATCAGGCGCCTTCGCGGTGTGCGGAGGCGCAGATGCTGGTAAGCAAGGCTCCGCTCCCCTACTCCCGGGGTGGCACCCGGACCGCTAGCTGTCGAGCGCACAAACGCTGCCGAACCTCGGCACTGTTTATTTGTTGCTAGGGCACCGGGGCGGGGCTTGCCGCGGTGGGCGGAGCCCGGCGGGCCTCCGGGCGCCGCGTGGGCTCAGTTTGTGCGCTCCGATTTGCTCCGCCTATTCTGCTGTCGCCTTTCCCTTTGGTTTACGCGGAGGTGACGACGACTGCGAACTCCAACTGGGAGCAAAGTAGCAAAGTTCTGTCCCGCGCGGTGTGACTGGGCGGGGCATGAGGGGAAGGGGCGGGCCACCAAGATCAGCAGTTTTGTCTTTGGGAAGGAAAGGCTAGAGAGAGTGCAGGCTAGTCTCTTGAAATCATCGGAAACTCTTTGACTTCTGAGAAATAAGAATAAGGTCTCTGAGAGTCGAGGTGAGAATAATCGAAGAAATGTCGGTAAGAGAGTCTAGTACAGGGCTCAGGAGAGGAAGGTGGGCAGGGTTCATACATTATGGGTGGGATTGGCTGAAGTACAGTTCACTTCTAACCTTATGAGTTCATCCTTTTTTTCCTAGAAAGGGAATGCGTTTGGGGCTTAACTACAATTGTTTTTTTAGAACTTGCCATTCCATTTTATTCAGAAAGTGGATATTGTATATCTGTCACGTGCCTGACTCCCGCTTGCCGTGGGAATTCAGCACCTAATATAGGCCAAGGTTCTTGGAACTAAAGGTTGGAGGAGGAAGAGGGGAACACAGCGAAGAGGAAGGGTATGAATTGCAAGCACTGGCCACAATTAAAAGTGTTAGGTGCAGAGAGTTGTCTCAATGGTTAAGAGCACTTGCTTTTACAGAGGACCCAGGTTGGGCCTCCCGCACCCACAGTCCCAGAGGATCCAATGCCCTCTTCTGAACTCCACAGGCACCGGGCAGCTAGCTATATAGTGCACTAATATACACGCAGACAAAACATTCACACACATAAAATAAAAATAAATGTCAAAAAAGCAAAGCATAGAGCGTTTATTCAGCTGAATATCCTGCACGGAGGGGTCTCCCCATTCGGGAATGGAGACACCTTGTGGGCTTGCAGGCCCAGCTTTTATTGTCAGGGAAATTCCAGGGAGGGTGTGTGCCCTTTTACCTTGATTGGTTAGCTCTATCTCTAGAAGTCTGACAAATTCTCCAATGGGTGATGCTTTGGAGACCTCCCTGGGGGTGGCTTATTCACTCTACCTATTCTCACTTCAGACCAGATGACAGTGTTCTAGGACTGGCTTCCCCCCAGAGGCTGTGGTTGAAGGGCCATTGGTTCCTGAGTCCGGGTTCTCATTTCTGGGAAACAGAAACTTAGGCCTAGTCTCTAACTGTCAGTTTGGAGCCTGTCATGGAGTCAGCTTGGCTCTGAGCTTAGCCCCTTCATTGCAAAGCACCAGAGTTCAATTCCCAGCAACCACATGGTGGTTTACAACTATCTGTAACTCTAATTCCAGGGAATCTGATGCCCACTTCTGATCTTCATGGCCACCAAGCACACGCATCATTCCAGACATACATGTAGGCAAAACACAGATAAAAGAAAACAAATAAGTTTTGAAGTGATAGGCACGTTAATCAGTTGTGTTATTTTGTCTTGCAAGGCTTGAGCCGAGGGCCTCTTGTAGGCTAAGCAGACATCTCAGCATTAAGCTGCCCCTGCAGCCTTTGCACGTTCCATTTAGAGTAGTGATTTGGAAGGCTTTCCGAGGAGATGATGTCAAAACTGAGATCTAGATGTCAAGGAGCGGTCAACTCCTGTCCAAATCATGGGCAGGACATCGAAAACCCAGGGCAGGAGTAGGGTGAACCACAGAGCAGGGTAAAATCCTGAAAGGTCTTACAAGCAGTGGTAGGGTTTGCTAGTTTTTCTCCAGACTGGTTAGTGAAATGATTTTCAAAAGCAAGTATTTATGTTCTTTGGAGTTTTCACTGACAAGACTGTTTTGTCTGGCAATTTTATCCTGAATTTATATATCCTTGACATGGCAAATCCTACCGTGTTTTCTCCTTTGTGGACTGACTTTTAATCCAAGGATTGGGAGTGGGCCCCCTTCCCTGACCATACTTCAATGGTTTTTGTTTTTTTTTCCCCAGCTTTCTAAGGTTAATTTCTACTGGGATCATTTTACATTTTGTTCCTGTTTTTTATTCAGTCAACAACTTGTTTGTGGTGGTGGTGCCATGATGAAGTGGGTTCTTGACTACATATAAGGTTAAGAACACTACATATAAGTTGGGAGTGACAATGGGGTACTTTGAATGCTAACAGTCCCCATAGGCACATATATGTGAATGTTTGGTCCCCAGGTGGTAGAACCATTTGGGAAGAATGAGGAGGTGTGGCCTTGTTGGAGGAGGCGTGGCCTTGCCAGAAGAGGTGTGGCCTTACTGGAGGAGGCGTGGCCTTGCTAGAAGAGGTATGGCCTTGCTGGAGGAGGCGTGGCCTTGCTGGAGGAGGTGTGGCACTGGAGGAGGGCTTTGGTGGTTTCAAAAGCCCATGCCAGACCCAGCCCTCCCTCCTCTCCCTCAAATTTAGGGATAAGATGTAAGTTCTCATCTGCTCTGGCATCATGGTTGCCCGCCTGTGCCATGCTCTGCATCATAATGGTCCTGGACTCACCCTCTGAATCTGTAAGCAAGCCCTCAATTAAATGCTTTGTTCTATAAGTTGGACATGGTGTCTCTTCAGAGCAATGGAACAATGACTCAGACAGATGGTGGTAGTCTTTATTCTGAGGGAGGCAATCCTTACACAAATGCAGGGGCTCCCTTTATTAGCTGAATAGCTCAATGCAAAATGGAAATAGGAGAGAGCAAGAAATCACTAATATCTCCCAACCCCCACACCTCCTGACTTTCTCAGGGCTCTATAGCAGTACTCCCAGTAAGCTCCAAACCTCCAACGTACCTTGCATCACACCCTGCCCAACCTACCTTTGGCCTGATGTCCCTCTTCTCTCTGATCACTGTCATGTTCCCACTTGTATGGCCTTTGCCTGGGCTGCTGCAGTCCTGACATCCTGCTGCCCTTCTGATTTCTAGATCCCCCCTTTGTATTTTAAAGCACAGACCTAACCATGGGTCACTCATTTTCAAAACCGTCCAGTGACTCCTACAAAGAGTTATGAGTGCTTTGGCTTGGCGTCTATGGCATCGATGGCTCAGATGGCTTCTCTAGCCCCCTTCTTAGCACCACAGCCGTTTGCCACGCTCGTTCTTCTCTGGGGGTTGTGGTTCTGTTCTGTGTTCTCTGTATCTTGAATGCCCTGTTGGTCAGAGGCCCTGGTGAAGGTTAAGGCCAGTAAACTGGAGCAGTACTCTGCTTGTTAGACTCACCCTAGATCTTACTGTCTCCACATGTGACATCTTTTAGACTCATGATTATATGTCACAGCTGTGATGACAGGCAGACAAGGAACACTTCGTGATTCATTGGGAAGTATCGGCCCCTTCATCCTACCAAATCTGCTGACTGCTTCATGCTCATTGACCTCCGAGTGTGCGTTGTGAAGACACAGCTGCCACCCTCTGTTGCTGTCATAAGATAACCCAAGGTAAGATTTATTTAGCACACAGTTTTGGAGACTGAAAGGATCCAAAAGGTTCCTTCAGTTTGTCCATTTGTGAGGTCATAATGGTAGGTGGCATCAGGACAGGAATGCATCAGAATGTTGTAAAAGAGGGAGCCAGAAAGACTTAATGGTTGGGATCACTCTTTATAACGATTTTTCCATTTTATTTCATCACTTTGCCTCCTGAGTGCTGAGATTGCAAGTATGCGTTACCAAGTCCACCTAAACAAGAGCTGGCCAGCTTCCTACGTACTTTTCTTTCTTACAGTGCTGGGGACCTAGATCAGCCTGATTCTTCTAGCCCAACAACTCGCTCTTGTAAGACCTATCTCAAGGTCAACAACCTACTGGGCCATACCTATTTTTATTTTACATTTATTTGCAAATATGTGTGGGCATTTGCAAGTGTGGAGCTCACAGGACAGCTTATGGGAGTTAGTTCTTTCCATCATGTGGGTACAACTCAGGCTGTCAACTTTGTGCCTTCCTACTGAGCCATCTTCCCAGTCTCTGTTTTTGTATTTGGTTGGGGTCTTTTTTTTTTTAAATTTTTTTTTTGACACAGGATTTCATTATCTAGCCCTGGGTGGTGTGAGACTTGCTGTGTAAACCAGGTTGTTTTTGAACCCAGGGATGTTTCTCTTGCTTCTGCCTCCTGAGTACTGGGCCCTGCTGTTTTTTGAGAGGGTTTCACTATACATGCTCACTCCAAGGGAAAATGCTGGAGGAAGAGAGGAAGGGGTGAAAACGAGGTAATACAGTGTGCTCCTCCGTGAAATTCTCAGAAATTTAACGTGTAGAAAAGTAAAGTCATTCACCTTTGATCCTGCCTCAGCCTCCTGAGTGCTGGGAATCTGGGGTGGTGCTACTATGCCTACTGCATCACCTTGGTATTGCCACACTGAACTTCAAGCTTCTAACACATGACCCCTTCGGGGACACATGCCGTATTCACACTATAGCATTTCTGTAGTCTCTCACTTGTTTCTGGGATATGCATCATGCTCCTGACTCATCCCACCCTCATGTAGATATCCCATGTCTACCTGCCTCTTGCTGCACTCCAAGTGTGAACTGATCTCAAAGCTCCACCCTCAGCCCCATGTCCTCCCTCAGCAACCCACACTCACACAGCCTAGTGATGCCATCTTACGAGCTAAACAGTCTACATAATGACGAATGGCCTCTGCCTGAGTCCAGTCTTCAGCCCCCACCATCTCTGTGCTGAGGCTTCTTTCCATCTTCTGGTCTCCACCGTGTGATAGCCATGCCCTCCCAATTGTGTACACTCTCTCTTCAACTCATTTCCATCAGTCCTGAATGATGAAGCTATGGCCCTAGGCCTGGGAAATCGCTTTCTTTCTTTCTTTCTTTCTTTCTTTCCTTTCTTTCTTTGTTTTTTCTTTTCCCTTTGGAAATCATCTTGTATCAGGCCCCCCCTTGACATCCATCCTCTCAGCACTGTAGATAGCTAACATTAAGAGAATCCTGACAACGGGCAGCTCAGTGAACACTTTGCACAGGTCATGGCCTTATCGCCTCCACCAGTGAAATGGTTTCTACTGTGCTCTGAGGTTTCCCAGTGAGGTCGGAGTGACTGACCTGCTTTCAATCAGCAGCATCAAAGCCCCCTTGTTTGCTTTCTTTTGTTGTGATAAACACCATGACTGGAAAAACAACTTGGGCAAGAAAGGGTTATTTGGCTTTATACAACCTGACCAAGGACAGACTGACCTTTGAGAGAAGTCAGAGCAGGAATTCAAAACAGGAACAGAGGCAGGGACCGTGGGGGGGGGGGGCATTGCTTACTGGCTTGCTTTGTTGTTTTCTGAGACAGGGTTTCTCTGTGTAGCCGTGGCTATCCTGGAACTCACTCTGTAGACCAGGCTGGCCTCGAACTCACAGAGCTTCAACTGCCTCTGCCTCCCAAGATTAAAGACATGCGCCACCACGCTCTGTTGTAAATATTTAGTCTCAGTCGGGAGTTTCCATCCTCACTTTGATCATTTAGTTCCCAAGTAAAAGACACAAAACTTTTATATTTAAAATAAACCTTTAAAGCACTAGAACTGGGCAGATAATTACCCTCTGTGCTATTTTGTCTACTTCCCATGACTTGCCATGTTCTGACTGGCCAGCCCTCATGGCCAGTTCTCAGGATCCCTTACCCATGCCATCTTCTCTCTCCACCTTCTCTCTCGTCTCACAGTCTCTCCCAGCCCCAACCCCTGGGAACTGAAGCACCACCTACCTCTCTTCTGCCTAGCCATAGGCTGTAGGCATCTTCATTCAACCAATAGTTTTAAATTTGGAGCAAGGTTACATAACATGGCTTGGTGTGTGTGAGGATTCCTTCACCCCTGAGACAACCAGATCTTGGGGGCCAATATATATAGCATGACAATACATAGCAACAGATCAAACCTTAACACTTGGCATTGCCTTGCTTCTTATATAACCCCCAAACCACCTTTTCAATGTTGTCAATCACCTACAGTGGGCTGGGCCCTCCCAGATCAATCATCCCAGACCACGCCCTACAGACATGCCCACAGTCAATCTGATGGAAGCAGTTTCTTGCACTTCCCTCTTCCCAGATGTATATAGGTTTGTGTCAGGTTGACAAAAGGAGCCAGCACCCTCTTTAACCTGAGCTACTAACCACCAAAATTATTCAGGAGGTGCTTTGGACTTGAGGCCAGAGATGTAGACTCAAGTCTTTGTCTTATTACTTAATAGTTGTGGTATTTGAAACAGCTGTCTGAATTGTGTTTTGTATGATTTCCTATAAGGGCAATATGATAGCATAAAAGTGAAAATGCCTTGAAATTTAATGTCTTTCCAGTAAGCCCCACTTTAAAGGAGATAGACATATTGGAACTAGAGATACGGCTCAGCTGTCACGAGCACTTGCTACTATTACAGAAGACCTGGGTTTGGTGCTGGGCCCCCACACAGCACCTCACAACCATCTATAACTTCAGTTCCAGAGCAAATGAAAACACTTTAATATTTTTTAAAGATTTATTTATTATATGTAAGTACACTGTAGCTGTCTTCAGACACACCAGAAGAGGGCGTCAGATCTCATTACAGGTGGTTGTGAGCCACCATGTGGGTCCTGGGATTTGAACTCAGGACCTCTGGAAGAGCAGTCGGTGCTCTTAACCACTGAGCCATCTCTCCAGCCCCCAAATACTTTAATATTAATGTGGCAGTGAATTAATCCGGTGGCTGTATTTATTTACCTAATGCTAGTCCCCAATAACTTCACAGAGAAACCAAGATTTATTCAAACTGCGCCTCAATAGCCAAGCAATTAAATGATCTACCTTTACCTCCTATGCTAGTCTGGCTGCCTCCAGCCCCATCCCACAATGCTTGCATATTAGTACTGACCTGGTTCTTCGGACCCTTTCTTCTTGGCTCCGGTTCCTCCATCTAGCTGGCCGATTGAATCTCTGTCTGTCTGTCTGTCTGTCTGTCTGTCTGTCTCTCTCTCTCTCCTCTGCTGGCGGACATCCCGCCCTACTCACTATTCTGCCTAGCCATTGGGTGATCAGCATTTATTGACACGGCAGAGAATAAATGATAAGAACAGTTTACACAAACTTGAGAGGAGAGATTCTTGGTATAAGCATTACAATGCTGTGTCCCGCTTGAGACAAGATGTGAAGGGAGAAATCAGCATTTGAATAACCCAAGGGTGAACTTTACTACACGGTGTACAAAAGCATTCTGCCTACAAACGCCCTCTTCTGGCCTCCAAGAGCACCAGATATGGTTTATGCTGTTGTGAAAAAAACAAGACCAGAATTGAAGCGTGCATTCTTAGAGTAGCTTAATTCGGAGTGTTCTATCACTGCGCACATGCAGGAAAGCACTTATAAACATAGGGAAGACTTTTTTTTTTTTGGTTTTTCGAGACAGGGTTTCTCTGTGTAGTCCTGGCTGTCCTGGAACTTGTTCTGTAGACCAGGCTGGCCTCAAACTCAGAAATCTGCCTGCCTCTGCCTCCCAAGTGCTAAGATTAAAGGTGTGTGCCACTACCACCCAGGGAAGCCTTTCTGAAAGGCTTAAGATAAAGCACGCCATCAGCGCATAACATGGTCTCCTGACAACTGGAAGAACTTCAGGGCAGGTCTTCATTGGCTGGTGAGCTAGCCTATGTTCTGGGAAAGCCTTGCTGTTGACCTATGGGAGGAGAGGTGAGCTGCTAAGGCATCTAGCTGAAAGGAAGATTTTATTATGACACACACTGAAGGTTATCAGTAGAATCAAAACATATATAGAGTCAAAACAAATAATGCTGTTGACTGTGCACTATGCACTTTCTTTAGAGCCAGTCCCCTGAAGAATCTCTTGGGGCTACCGAGGTGCTCAGCGGGAGAGGACCTGCCTAGCGTGCATAATAGCGCCTCGAAGAGCAAACGGAGCCATTGGAGTCAGGTGTGCAGTGACACACTTGGAATCCCAGAGTGCGGGAAAGTAAGTAAGGTTGGAGAGTCTAACCTAAGCTTCAGAGTGGAACCCTTTCTGAAAGAGAGGGAAAGGGAGGGAGAGGGAAAGAGGTAGAGAGGGAGAGGGGGAGGGGAATAGGGAGAGGGGGAGGGGATAGGGGAGGGGGAGGGGATAGGGGAGGGGGAGGGGGAGGGAGAGGCCTAATGCTTAATGTTGGGGACTTAAGATAGAACTGGTTTTTTTTCCCCATAAGAACTGAACAAATCTTCAGTGTAAATAGGAAGGTGTTAAATTTGGATAGCTATTGAACCACACTTCAGAAAAGCTACGGTTCACTTTATCTATTTATGAATACACATCCTTATGTCTTCTTTATAAATAGTAAAACGAACTGTGGGGTTGTGAAAAAGCATGACCAAAATGGAAGCACGCATTCTTAGAATAGCTAAATTCAGAGTGTTCTATCACCCTCTTTCTTAGAAGTTACCCTCGAAAACTCCCGTTTCTTCCTTCCTACTGTTCCCTCCCTCCGCCTTTTCTTCCATCCTTTTTCTTTTTATTCCTTTAAATGCTCACTTCACATAGAACCCAGGTCCGCGCGAGAGATGATACTGCACAGGAAGAGGCTAAAACAGCAGTGTTTCTGGAGGATGTTTCCTCTGGTCAGCCAGTAGGGTTCCAGTGACCTAAGGGGTACACTGAGCCCAGCCGGCCGGGGTGACCTCGGAGAGGACTATCAACAGCGGGGACCAGAAGATTATGGAAAGGGACAGAATTAATATCGTTGAGTTGACAGGTGCTAAATCTTTTGTAAATACTAACCTGTCGTCAGTGCAAAAAGAGTTCCATCTAGCACGTACGTAAACAGATATGGCTGTATTCCGACAAAGCTGGTGTGGAAAGTGAAATTTGAATTTCATAGAATTTTCACGTCGTAAAACATTTTCTTTGTTGAATTCCCCTCCTCAATCGCTTGTAAATGTGTAAGTAGGTGGCTGAGTAGCTCGGTAGGTAGAACGCTTACCTAGCTGGCATTAGTCTGTAGGTTTGATCCCTGGCCCCACATCAATTGGTCAGAGTGGTACAAGTCTATCATTTCAGTACTGAGAAGGTGGAGGCAGGAGGATCAGAAACTCAAAGTTGGGGCTACAAACAGGCTCAGGCTGTAAAATGCTGATCAAGCATGGATTTAGATCTGCAGTACCCATGTAAAGAAAAAGTTTGATATTGATCCGTGGCCTGCACATGTACATGTGTGTATACAACCGTGCACCTCCATCCAGAAACATTCAAGGTCATCCTGGACCACGTGGTGAGTTTGCCACCAGATTGACCTACACGACATGTCTGAAAAACAAAACAAAAGAACAAAAAGACACTAAACACCTTTCTGAGTTCATGGGTTACTAAAACTCGTGGCTGGTCAGACTTGGCCGAGAGCTGTGATTTGCTGACCCCTGACCTAGAAAACTTAAGGGCTCTTTATTCTTCTTAGGTGGGGGAAGTCCTTTGAGAGAGAGAGACATGAGAAATAAGTCACACATTATTCGTCAGTTGTGTTTAGCAAGCACTCTGCTGACCCTCACACACTTAGTCCTTACAGCCGGAAAAGGAGAGGAGTGCTGGCAGGTTTCCATTGCAGTAACAAAATACCCAAGATCATCAACTTAAAGAGAAGAAAAGGTCTGACCCGAAGTTTCAGTCTACAGTTGCTCAGCCCTGCACAGGCACTGGGCCTGTAGCAAGGCTGTGAACAGAGTGTATGACAGATGAAGCCTCTCAGCTCACAGTGACTGAGGAGGGAAGAGGGCAGCACGCTAGCTTCCGGGGCATCTTAGTAACTTAGCATCCTTTCCCTGGGTCTCGCCTCCTAAAGGTTCCACCATCTACCAGCTATGCCATAGGCTGGGGGGGCAGGCATTCAAGATCAGATTATAGCCCTCAGTGTTACCCTGCTCTGTAGGTGAGTACTCTGAGGAGTGGAGAGGTAAATAACTTGCTGCACATCACAGAGGCAGGACTAGTCCCCAGCCCTCTGGACCACAGCACTCTGCTGACTTTCTGGACAAAATCTTGTGGGGCTCAGAAATACTATCACAGGAACAATCTTTGTCTTGCAAGTTCTAATAAGCATTTGAACAGAAAGTTACCAAATGTACAAAGTTATGTTTCCATTTGGAGGCAAGGGGACAGATGGCGCTGTCTTAGAAAGGAAGTCACTGTCACCAAAGGAGTTGGAGCAGAGGTGGGATGGCTTTTCTACTCTGCGGTTCCAAAGACTTTGGCATTTCCTATCAAGTAAAAATTTAAAACTCTTGTTTGTAAAATTTAGATCTGGCCAGTTCCTAAAGCCAGACGCTAAGCACCTCCTCATGACACACACAGACACAATCTCCTTGCATTTGTAGGACTTGGAAGTCTGGAAATCCAGACCTGCTGGGAGGAGATATTTCAGACTGTGTTGGCCTATTGCTGCTACGGGAATTGAGTGAATGCCCCTTCCCATCCCAACACACACACACACACACACACACACACACACACACATACACACACACACACACACTCGCATGCATGAATACATGCACACAAATGCACATGCAAACATGCACACATGTGCGCGTACACACACACGCAAACACACACAGTCGCCTGTGTGAATGCACACACACATGCACACACATGTGCACACATACACACATGCAAACACACACACACACACACACACACACACACACCTCCCTCATTTTTCCACTTAGACTTTTTTTTCCTGAAATACTTAAAGTTAGTTTTAGGGAAGAATTATTTAATTATCGAATTCCCACAACTATCTATTGCTGTCGTAAGACACCATGACTGAACTTGAGCAAGAAAGAGTTTACAGATTATAATTCTATCACTGAAGGAAGCCAGGGCAGGAACTAAGGGTAGGAACCTGGAGGCAGGAACTGAAGAAGAAGCCATGGAGGGACACTGCTTACTGGCTCGTTTCCCACGGTTCACCCAGGTTCACTCAGCTTTCTTATAGCATCCAGGACTACCCGCCCCGCAGTGGCACTGCCCTCAGCAGGATGGGCCCACCCACAGAAAGCTTGATCAGGAAAATGCCCACAAGCCAACCTGGTAGGGGGTATTTTCTCAAAAGTCCCTTCTTCTGAAATGACTCTAGCCTGTGTCAAGTTGACATTTAAAACCAGCCGGCACAACAATATATAAAATGGTCTCTAAAATGGCCAATCATGGTGACTCATGCCTATAATCCCAGCACTCGGGAACCCAAGGCAGGAGGGGGTTAGGTGTTTCAGGCCAGCCAGGGCTATAGAGTGAGATCCTCAACTGAATATGAATATACATTTATTTACATAAATGATAAAAGCAAGTGTAGAACAGAGTGCATTGCATTCTCAATTATTTCCAAAAAATGTGGTGGAAGGATATAGGGATTTGGGGAGTTTTCTGAAAGAATTTAAAAAAAAAATCATCAGGATGGTTTGTATATGCTTGGCCCAGGGAGTGGCACTATTAGGAGAGATGGCCCTGTTGGAGTAGGTGTGTCACTGTGGGTGTGAACTTTCAGCTCCCGCTGCACCATGTCTACCTGGATGCTGCCATGTTCCCGCCTTGATGATAATGGAATGAACCTGTGAGCCTGTAAGCCAGCCCCAGTTAAATGTCCTTATAAGACTTACCTTGATCGTGTTATCTGTTCACAGCAGTGAAACCTTAAGACAATCATGCGGTGATGATGACTTCCGGGGAACAAGATAGGAAAGCAGCCAGGGGAGGCTGTGCTCGTTATTACCTGCTACCATGTTTCTGAGTTCCTCACATGTATTTTCTCAGCAAACATGTTAGCAAAAAACTCTAGCTTGATACTCCCTTATATAGCCTTTCCCCAAGCCTGAAACATTTTACTTGATTCTATATGTTTATTTTTAAAACAGAATAAATATTTATCTCTAATAAAAGAAAAACAATTAGTTTTGCTATGTTTTAGGGGATTTTTGGAGTGTGTTGTATACACACATATGTTGAAGTATACATGCAACATGTATGTGCACATGTATGTGTACATGAATGTGGCAGCCAGAGGCCAATGTTGGGTGACTTCCTCAATTGCTCTCCACTTTATTTGTTGAGACAGGGTCTGTCACCAGCTTGGAGCTTACTGTCTTGGTTAGACTGGCTGTTGATTGAGCCCCTACCCTTCTATCCAGGTTCTCAGCTATATCTTAACACAGGGGTTACAACATAGGGGTTACAGCTTTGTGCCACTGCCTCTGGTTTTACGTGGTACCGGGGTCCTCATTCTTGCACAGCATGCCCTTTATCAACTGAGCCACCTCCCCAGTCTTATTTAGACTTTTGATGAGCATTAGTTAGCATAGTGAGTTGAATTGTTGCTCCAGAAACAGATTGTCCACATCCTAGCCCCCAGAAACTGTGACTATTATCTTGTAGAGCAAAACATTGACAAATGATCAAGTTCAGAATTTTTTGAGAGGAGTTTGTCCAGGTGGGCCTTAAATGCGACCACACAGATCCTTATGAAAGCAAAGTTGAGACAGTTGGAGAGGAAGGAGCATTGTGACCACAGAGGCAAAGGCTGGACTGACGTGCTGCAAACACAGGCTCCCTGAACCCTGCAAGCTGGAAGAGGCAGGGAGCACCCCTTGGCTAGAGCCTCTGGAGGGAGCACTGCCTTCCAGAAAAAAAGGCCATCATCTCAGGCTTTGTTTGTGGAGGTGGAGACTGAACTGAGGACCTTGGAATGCAAGGAAACTGCTCTACCACTGAGCTATACATTCTCAGTCCCATTCATGATGTTTTAAGGTCACTCAGTTCCCAGTAATTTGTAACAGTGTTTAGAAGTTAATAGAGTAAGGAAAATATACAGCTAATGGCTAGTTGAATTTTGTATTCCATAGAGGTATATTTATGGTTCTTCTGGTCCACAACCCAAAAGTTGTCAGTACTGCTTAATTCTGACACAAACAGTTGTTACTAATGATACTGAAGTGTAGAGATTTTTTTTAAAAGACATATTTTTATTTGTATGTGTGTGGGTGTTTTGCTTGCATGTAAGTGCACCATGTGTGTGTAGTGCCCGTGGAGGCCAGAAGAGGGCACCAGATTCCCTGAAACTGGAGTTACAATTGTGAGTCGCCAAGTGGGTGCTGGGAACTGAACCCAGGACCCCTGCAGCAAGTGCTTTTATTCACTGAACTGTCTGTCCATCCTTTAAATGGTGAGGTTCTTTTCTGTGAAAATACTAGAGGTTAGGTGAGCACTTAGAAGATGCAGTTAAAGGAAGTCCTCCTGTGGCTGGAGGTTAGCCTACACAGCCTCAGACCCCTTTCATTTCAGGAATATACATCACTGTCTGTCTGTTCTGGCTGCTGTAACAGAACACCATAAACTGGAGGCTGGGAAGTCCAGGACCAGAGCAGATTCAGGTGTGACATTCATAGGTGATGCTTTCTCACTGGGCCCTCAGCAGTAGAAGAGTGAAAATCCTCTTGGGTATTTTAATGCAAGCACTGATCATACTTGGAAGGAAGGCTCTGCCCTCATGACCGATGTCCCAAAGGCCCTGCCTCCTAGTACTAGTATTTGGGGCCTAAGGTTGCAACAAAGGAATTGGGAACAGGAATGCATATTCAACATGACATATTGTCACATAAAACCTTGGGTCCAATAACAGGTTTGATTTTTTTTGTATGAATTTTCATGCTTATTTCTTATAAAATTATTCATTTGTAAGTGACATATAGTGAAATACGCATATGTGATAATACTTACAAAAGTACACTTACAAAATCATCATCACAATCAAGATTATGCCTAATTCCGACATCCCTAAAGTCTCACTGAGCTGTGCCAATCCCTACCTGTCTCTTCCCTCATCCTCTGGTAACAGTTTGCTTGATATGAATTCTTACCGTGAGTTTAATTTCTCATAACACTATACACTTGAGTAAATCAGCAAAACTGTTTTAAATCATTGCATATGTTAGGTTTGGTGTTTTAAGGAGAGTGTACTAGACAACATTTGGGAAATTAATTCATCTGGACTATGTTCTTGAGGGTATAATGTGCTCAGGCTTTAACTTACATAAACTTTGCAGATAAGGATTTCTCACAGAAGCTACTGAAGGGGCTCACCAGTGGAAGATAACCAAAAGCATGGACTATATCAATCCCCTGTCACTGCAATAAACACCCAAGGTAGCCTGTCATGGTGGCTCATTCTTTTAATCCCAGCACTTGAAAGGCAGAGGCAGGCAAACCTCTGTGAGTTCAAGGCTAGCCTGGTCTACTTAGAGAGTCCCAGGTCAGCCAGGGCTACATATTGAGACCTGTGAAACAAAGAATAAAATCCCACAAAACAACAACAGAAACGTGAAAGGAAACTGTTACCTTGGCTCACAGCCCTGGAGGTCTCACACTTGTTGCTTGGGTCCTGGAAGGGCAGGGCATTATGGCAGGAGAACCTGGCAGAGCAGCTGCTTCCCTGAAAGAGCCAGGAAACGAAGGGGTTAGAGTCCTATGATCTATTTTGTGAGTGTTCTCCCCAATTACTAAATATTTTCCCTTAAGGCTCCACCCTGAGGACCACACCTTGAAATTCATGGACTTTGATAGGGATATCCATCCGAATTATATTGAGCTATAACAATGAATTGTTGTTTTCCAAATGTTCCCTAGTTGGCTTTACCCAAGCCAACCAACATTTCCCAAACCATCCACGTTCCCACGCTCTGCTACGACTTATGATTTTCCCTTCTACTCCATCTTAGAGGTTATGCATTTCTTGTATTGTCAAGCGGTTAGTTTGTGATTAGAAAGGAGGTAAATGCTCTTCACTGTACACTTGGGGGTAGGGGAGAGAAAATAGGTAGAGACTCAAAAACTGATAAAAGTTATATTTAGTGTATGTAGATAATCATACTAACTCTAAAATCTATGTATTGTTTCTCATGTTAAAGAAACCTTATATAAAGTTGCTTTAAAGTAAATGGGGTGTGATTAGGCCATGGGGAGGAGCCCTCATAAATATGACTAAGCATGTAAGACTAGTTAGTACTTACTGGTACTGGTACTAGTACTGTTAAAAAACCTGCTGTTCCACAAAGATGTTAATCATGTAGCATTTTTTTACTATAGAAAACATTGACTTACCACACAGAGATCCTCCTGCCTCTCTTTCCAGCTATGTATTAATTTTGAGACAAGGTCTTACTAAGTTGAGAAAGTCACAGCTGAAGGTGACAAAAACCTCTGAGAAAGACAGTTCTCAGGAGCTCACAGAAAAGCTCTTGAGACTCTAAGATCTCTGACAGTCACACTGCTCTTCTCCAGTGATCAATGTGAATCTTCAGTGACTTGTGTATCATGTATGTCTGTATGTCTAATAGATTGTAACTGTTTCTAGGAGATCATGGGCTTGCTAATAGATTTTAACCTGTACTCATGGAGTGTAGGGGATTCTGGGAATTGTAGTTCAGGTTTTCTTTTGAGGCACTGAGGCTCTGGAAAGCCTCTGTGATGATTCACAATTGCTGATCTAGCATGTTTTACCTTTTTACCTCAAAGTTTCTGAAGATATTTTACAACTGTGGTAGACATTATTCTTGTTCCTAGTTATATGCTTCCCTCCTCCGTAAGAGTCTAATCCAGGTGTGCCTTCCTGTAGGGGAGTAACACCCCTACACAGTATCAGGCTTGGCCATCTGAGGTGCTTTGCTGTGAACCCTTGAAAGGTGTGCCATGTCTGAGTAGCAGGTGCTAAATTTGTTTGTGTGTATTAGTCCCTTGTTCCTGTTTTACTGAGAACAAAGTCTTTTCTATCAGTCACCTTAGAGCCCAGAAAGAGAAGACAGGTATAACAAACTCCCACACTAAGTATTTAGACCCTTAAGTTAGAAAGAAATCGTAGTGTCTTTGTTGTTGCTGTTTGTTTTTATGAGACAGGCTCTCATTTAGTAGTCTGTCCTGGCCTCAAACTCACAGAAGTCCCCCTGCCTCTGCCTCTCCAGTGCTGGGACTAAAATCATGGAGTTCTGGGAGTTCCACACACACGTACCCCCTCACCTGGCCAAAGGGTTTGTTGTGACAAGTTCTGAGAATTTGGGGATTTTTAAAAAAATTATTTATTTTATATATGTGAGTACACTGTTGCTGTCTTCAGATCCCCCAGAAGAGAGCATCATATCCCACTACAGATGGTTGTGAACCACCATGTGGTTGCTGGGAATTGAACTCAGGACCTCCAGAAGAACAGTCAGTGTTCTTAACTGCTGAGCCATCTCTCCAGCCTGAATTTGAGGATTTTGATGTCAGACATCATGTATACTGGACCTGGAACCAATAGCATGAGGTTACCAAAACAAATCCCTCCCATAATTGGTTTACAGGCTAGTGTCCTAGTGAGAAGAGCAACAACCTATATTATAGTGCCAAAAAATTTGGCAAATTAGTGCCTGCGATAACTTGAAGATGGAAAATGCACCTTGTTGGGGAGGTACTACTGGAGATTGAACCTCCAGTTATAAATAAGCTAGGCAAACACCCTACAATTGAGCTATATCTCCCAAAGCCCCAGCCCCTCTGTAGGTAAGTTTTTATTTGGAGTCTCACTAAATTGCCTGGGTTGGTCTTGAACTTTCAATCTTCCTGCTGAGTAGCTGCAATTACAAGCCAGTGCTACCAGGGTCTGCTAGAGCCTTGCTGCTGTTCTTCCTCTTCCTTTCTTCCTCCTTCTCCCTTCCTTCCTCCCCCCTTCCTTCTTCCTCTTCCTTCTTCTCCTTCTTCCTTCATTCCACCTGTTTCTCTTGACTTTTTTGAGGCAGGGTTTCTTTGCGTAGCCCTGGCTGTCTCAGAAGTCACTAGTAGCCTAGGCTGGCCTTGAACTCCCAGTGATCCTCCTGCTTCTGCCTCCAGAGTGCTGGGATTACAGGCTTGTGTCATCATGTCTGATCTGGGTGAAAAGATTTGAAAACAGAAATGTTGGTAGTAGGAGTTGGCTAGTATTAGCTGCATTTATTAAAATATTACAAGGAAGAAATGGCAAACCAAACCAAACCAAACCAAACTAAGCAACCAAACAAACAAAAGAACAAGAAACTGGCCTAATATCAAGCAGGGAAAAGATAATTCAGAAATTCCAAGATTTAACAAAGGTTGACCACTCCAACTGTTTATCCAGCTCACGAGAAAAACTATGAAGATGCTTTGAATCAAAAGGCTGCTTTAGCACATTGCCCTAGGGTAAAATAGAATGTGGTATTCAAAAGCCCCACTAAATTCTTTCACTGGACAAAATGGCTCAAAGAAGAGAGAGACTCTACAGAGGACTGATACACTCAAAAGACCTGTAATCAAATCTAGAGAGGCATGTGAAGGAAGCTGCGCTTGTAACTACTAGCAAACAGGCTAATAGGAATTAGACTTTGAAAAAGCCTCTGATAATCCTGTTCAAAATATAAACTGATTCCCACGCCTCAACAGCCCTTAACCAGGAACTTCAGTAAGGAAGATGGTCAGTCTTGGGAGTACAGAAGAAAGGTTCTCTAATGCCCTCTTCAGATGTAGCAAAGGATATTAGAAAAGGAACTAACCCTTACCTGCATGCAATAATGACACATGCTCCACTATGTTCATAGCAGCCTTATTTATAATAGCCAGAAGCTGGAAAGAACCCAGATGTCCCTCAACGGAGGAATGGATTCAGAAGATGTGGTATATTTACACAATGGAATACTACTCTGCAATTAAAAACAATGAATTCACGAAATTCCTAGGCAAATGGTCAGAACTTGAAAATATCATCCTTAGTGAGGTAACCCAATCACAAAAGAACACACATGGTATGCAGTCACTGATAAGGGGATATTAGCCCAGAATCTCGGAATACCCTAGACACAATTAGCATATCAATAGATTTCTAAGAAGATGGAAGGAGAGACCCCTGGTCCTGGAAAGACTGGATGTAGGAGAATGCCAGGACAGAGAAGCTAGAGGGGGTTGAATGGGGAAAAGAGCGAGGGAAGGGGGCTTTTGGGACTTTCGGGGAGGGAGGAAACGGGAAAGGGGAAATGATTTGGAATGTAAATAAAAAAACTTAGAAAATTAAAAAAAAAAAAAAAGCCATTCCCCTACCAATGAGTTATCTCGACTCTTCAGCATTTATTAATCAGCCAAATCTTGTTTGTCTTTAGCTCTGCCCAAGATTGAACTCTCTAAAGCCTTGGCAAAGTAGTTTGGATCCTTCATTAAAAAAAAAAAAAAATTCCAGCCGTCTGTGGAAGATTCCCACCCACCATGCAACTGTGGGCTCAGTGCAGTCTCGGAGCATTGCTGACATAGACTCCCCCTCACTGGACAGCGAAGCTTGGAAAGCATCTATTTTGATTGGCTTAGCTCTAGCTTTATTCCCAGAAGCAGTTTTCCCTTTTCTTTTTCCTCCACACGGAAGTGGAGGTTCTCCAGCCGGATGACAGACCCAGTGGCTGGGTTGGCATGGGCTTTCTCTACTTCTGGGCCCACACAATCCTTCAAGAACAGAACATTCATGCCTAGCAGAGATATGAGTTCTGTAGCAACTGCTTCTAAGGAGTATTTGTCACCCATGGGAACACCATCAGGTGGCTCATAAGGACAACTTGGCTCCATGTCCAAGCAGAATGTGATCCGTGGAACAGCAACCTTGACCCTTCGGTTATTTGTTATCTGGTTGTTCGTCATAGAAACACTGAGGTCCACTCTCATAATGACCCACTTCCCTTTCACTTCCCGCTTGTCTAGAGTCAGTTTGTTAGAAAGCAACACTTTGGCAATACTTGAGGTGGAGAAGCCGAGAGCTGAAGAAGAGACTACTATAGCTGACATAGGATCCTGAAGCATGCACCTACATGCTTTTCTTTTTTTTTGAGACGAGGGCCTCACTATGTAGCTCAGGCTAACCCCCAAACCATGGTCTTCCTGCCTCTGTTTCTAAGTACAAAGAAATCTGTTTCTATCCCCACTGAAAGGTAGGGAATTACTAATGTAGAGCCGCCTAAAGACCTTCCCTATCCAAATGAACATTGTTCAATGGGATCACAGAATCACTATGGATTGATATATACCAAAGTTGAAGTTGGTCTTCAGCACATAACAAATGCAAGGCCAGCCTGAGCTATGCTCATATTGAGACCCTGTCTCAAAAACAGAAAACAAATACAGCCTTATTGAGACAAAAAAATTGATAAAAATTTGTATATGTTTAAGACGTACAAAGACGCTCTGGTGTCAGGTCATGGTGGCACAGGCCCTTAATCCTAGCACTCAGGAGGACAGGGAGGCAGATCTCTAAGTTTGAGACTAGCCTGTCTTGAAAACTAGAAGAAAAGAAAACTTCCCAAAGGATGCTCTGGTATATTTCCACATTTGAAATGATCACTATTAATTCAGTTAAACATGTTACTGCTATTCAGTTTTCATGTCTGAGTCAACAGACTCTGTATCTATGTCAAGGTCTCAGTCTAGGACCCTGTTTCTATGAGAGAGAGAGAGAGAGACAGAGAGAGAGAGAGAGAGACAGAGAGAGAGAGACAGAGACAGAGAGAGAGACAGAGACAGAGAGAGAGACAGAGACAGAGACAGACAGAGAGACAGAGAGAGAGAAACAGAGACAGAGAGAGACAGAGAGAGAGAGAGACAGAGAGAGACAGACAGAGAGAGAAACAGAGAGAGAGACAGAGACAGAGAGACAGAGACAGAGACAGACAGAGAGAGAGAGAGACAGAGAGACAGAGAGAGAGAGACACAGAGAGAGAGAGACTCCCCTAGACTCTAGACTCGATGAGATCCTGGACTTTGAGATTCCACTGGATAAGATTTGAAGCCTTCCTTGTGGAGGAGCTGCGTGTATTTTGTGTAGAATGACACTAACTACACTACCCCATACCTGTCAGGTAGAGCGTGCTCTTCTGGCCGAGAGTTAGGCTTCTCCATGGGAGCTGACTGCACGGCATCAGCCAATGACATGAACAATGTCCCTTCTGCCACAACAAGCTGGAGCTCTGAAATGTACTTGCACAGTATGGCTTGTTTCCTGCTTTTGCCTTTCAGAATCAAAACAGTGTGCGGCAGGAACATCCATTCAGCCTTATGCCAGAATAAGAATAATTTTAGAGAAAAGCCAATCCAGAATCCAAGGTGCGCCAAGTGGCTGGCTCCAGACCCATGATGATGAAATAAACATTTGTTACATCAATCAGGTTTGGAGTTCTATATTTATCCTGTATCCTTTTCTATTTAACATGACATGAAGATTATCTTTTTTTTTTTTTTGTTTTTTCTCTGTGTAGTTCTGGAATTCACTTTGTAGACCAGGCTGACCTCGAACTCAGAAATCCTCCTGCCTCTGCGCCCAAGTGCTGGGATTAAAGGTGTGCTCTACTACTACCTGGGTGACCTTAAGATTATTTTATGTTAAAGAATTAGAGACCAAATTTCTAATTCTAGGTTTTCTTTTTATTAAAGTGTTCGGTGAGATGAACAATATTATCAATCAACACAAACTTCACTGAAATATTCACAAAGTCCTTATATTATAAATCATACAAATGGCATGCTTCTATGTAGAAACTGTAATCTCCATTAAATGTTTGTTAATCTGAAGCTATTCCTAACCACATACACCAGCTCTCAAACTGGGAGATCTAACCCAGTTATCTTAGACATAGGGCTCGCTGTCGATATCAGAAAGTTAGCCACAGCAAGTTTCGGGGGAGGATGGTGTGATTTAAATTAATCATTTTTTTTTGCAAGATATAATAGTTTCTCCATCTGTGTTGTGAATTAATATTCTCAAGAGTAATAAATATGACATGTTAAAGCTTAGTATACTTCCATGCCTCAGAAAGTATTTATGTGCTTTTTTAAAAAGGCAACTTGTTTTTTCTCTACAGAATTGAATATAACTTTAGATTGGTGATGACTCTTTTCCTAGAAAATTATCTTTTTACCCAGATATTAAAATCATAGCAGCCTGACCCTGGATGAATAAAATTGCCTGATGCTACATTCAGTAAGCTGTTTGAAATGAGGATTGTTGTCATGCTTTGATACAGTTTGCAAATTATTTTAAGATATTTCATCTGTTACATAAGATTCTCTGTCATTTTCCACAGTAAGAATCCCTGCTACTCGAAGCACAGAGGTACTGATAGCTCCCTTGGATAATGTTGGTCTCTATAGTGACCTAAAATGAGACTGTGTTTGACAAAGGGAAGAGTAAATGAGCCAGTTTGGACCAGCTCTCTAGGAATAAAGTGTCCTTGTGCTATCATAAAAAGATTCATTAGTGTCTGGGCAGTGAAGGGACCTTTAAAATAAAAAAAAGTTCAACGACTTAAACTGAAAAGCAGAAGATAAAAATGTGATTTTTCTATGAAGGAGGAGTAGAGAATCCTTTGTGAAGTGTGTGATACTTCCAGTACAAACCATATTGAAACTGCTAGCAGTTAAAAAAAAAAAAAGAAAAAGAAAAGGTAAAAAACAATGAACATGGGAGAAAAAATATAAATGGATGCTGTTGCTTCTCATAAAAAAAAATCAGCACAAACGGACAAATCTCAGTAAATAAAACCTCCTATAATCATTTAAGATGAATTTGTTGGAGATGGTGACCCTTGCCTATGATACTTGGCAGGCAGAGGAAGGAGGATCACTACAAGTTCAAGGCCAGCCTGGCTACACAGTAAGGTCTGGCCTAGCCTGGGCTACATGGGTGAAGATTTGGGGTTTTATTAGAAAGTAATTTTCTGCAGTGTACTCAGCTGTTTAAAACTAAATAGTGAGAAGTCCTAGAGTAGAGCCTCAAACTGAAGAACAGAACTCAAGTGAGCTGCAGCAAGATAGAAACAAGAGAGACGGAGACAACTCCGAGTTTGTCCTGCTGGGATGAACGCTCTGAGTTCACCTGTGAGCAGCAGTTCCTGGAGCTCAAAATGTGGTCGTCTGAGGCCCACAAGAATTGGAAAATGTGCTGTCGCCACTGTGTATCAAGAGGGACCACCAGGCAGAACCCCGGGGAGTCCTCTCAAAATGACCCTGGACTCCCCAAAGCTTTGGAAGCCTTGAAGAGTCTCACACTCCCTTCTGGGTACCAACGAGGAGAAGGCACGGCACAGGATTTCTGACTCCCAGGCATAGGCTCTTTTTGTTTGTTTTTTTCAGCTTTCTTGGGACCGGGGGTGGGGGTGGGGCTGCTGGGTTTTATGTTTATAGAGGGTACATGAGTAATAAAGCTTGCATTCATAGAAAAAAACTGAAATACTCTGTGAAAAACCTAAGATATTCTTAGAGAAGGTCATATTATATTAGTTGTGGTTCTTTTCAAATGACAAAGCATTCAATGTACTATATATAATACACATGAAATATTTTTACATTGAACATAGATCTCTTAAGGAAAAAAGCCCTACACAATACACTGTTCTGTAGCATGCAGTGTTATGGAAACAGTCATCCTTTATAAAGATGCTGTGCTCTCAAATCATCTTAGAACCAATGATTATTTTATAAAGAGGTGAGCATCGACATTTTAGCAGAATTCTTTTTTAGAGATTTATTTATTTTATGTACTACTGTCCCTCTCTTCACACACACCAGAAGAGGGCATTGCAGATGGTTGTGAGCCACCATGTGGTTGCTGGGAATTGAACTCAGGACCTCTGGAAGTGCAATGAGTGCTCTTAACCACTGAGCCATCTCTCCAGCCCCTGAGTATCAACATTTTAAATGTGAAATACAGTCTAAAGTTGGTTTTGCTAAATGATACGTCCCAGGTATTTAGAATGGTCAAGAAGAAAAGGCTTATTTTATGGTCTGTACCTATCTCCTGTTCGCAATGACTGCCATGGGTCAAATGCCATAACACATTTCCTTTCACTATTGAAAGTGAATAGTGGTTAACAAAGGCTAGACCACAGTAACAAAAGGCTAGCCTGGTTCTAGGCAAGATTAAAGCAGGTTTCAAAGAGTCTGTCCAGGACTGATCCATCAGGAGGTTTGAAGGCCATTTAGGTACCTAGCTGAGCCTAGGGCAAGTTGATCCATTTGCTTTGATCAGGATCAAGTCTAATGGCATCCAGAATAGCCCTGAATTATGCTGGGTGTCTCTGCTGGATGCTGGGCTGGATGCTGGGCTGGACCCCCTCCCCCCCCCCACACTCCTAGAGTTCAGTATGAAGGCAAAGCACGTTACTGGAGCCACCTCCATCCGATGCTCTGCTGACTAGAGCTCAGTGGTTCTGGAGCAGCTCCTCCCAGCAGATGGGTTGTGAGAACACTTCTCTCTCCAGCCAGAGCTCATAGGAATAATGGAAATCTTCAGGCAGATCCAGCCTCTGCCCCAGCACGCTCTGCAAGCAGTTATCCACAGGTGAGAATTCTGAGTCCTGCGGTTTATCATATCGGCGGCTGTTAAAGGCCTCAATGTTGGCCCTCAGGGTACATTCTTCTGCTTGGAAGTCCCATGGCCTGGCATCGATGTCTGACACAGGAAGAGAGGAAGAAAAAGATGCACACAACTCAGGATGTTACTCTTCTCCGCAGAGCATGGTCTATGGGATCCTAAAAGCGAAACCGCTCAGAATGTTCTTTTAGGAGCAATGTATTAAGTAGACATATAGCAGGCTTACAGGTTTTAAATGTATTCATATGCTCACATATAAACTAATATAAACAGAAATGATCTTTGGCAGATTGGAAACTAGTAACAGTAGTTACTGCTGAGAAAGGAGATAAGAGGGTTTTTTATTGTAATCTCTTGTTTATTTCTTTCTAGTAATTTATTGTAATTGTTAAGAGCAATAAAATTCCTTTTATTGAGACTTCCATAGTGGATGAAACGGGGAGATTTTCTCCTAGGGGAGATTGGATCAGAACATGAAGAATCAGTCTGGACCAACTCAGCTGGGCATGGTGGTACATGCCTTTAATCCTAGCATTTGGGGGGAAGATGCAGGCAGATCTCTTGAGTCTGAGGTCAGCCTAGTCTACATAGCAAGTCCTAGGACAGCCAGGGCTATATAACAAGACCATGTCTCAAACAAAACAATAAAACTAAAACAAACAAACAAAAAGTATAAGAAGGCAAACATTTTACTGCATCATAAAATTTGTATCATATTTAGGGGCTCGGGAGGTGGCATGAGGACCCGACTTCAGACTCTGACACCTACATAAAAGCCAGGCAACAGTATGCATTTATAACCACGGTGTTGCAGGAGCAGAGACAGGCAATTCCTGGGAGCTCAGTGCCAGTTGACCTAGCCAATTAATGAGCTCCAAGTTCACGAAGAACACCTACCATCCACTTTGAGAATACTCACCATTCCCGTAAGCCCAGTCATCATTCATGCGATGGCGCACTTTCTGGTAAATGGCCGACATGGTCTTCATGTTGCTTTTTCTCCACTGGCGCCCAAGGTACTTGGTCTGTATCTTTAGGAGCTTCAGGACATAAAGTTGTAACATGGCCTGTTTGACTTTGAGAGCTCGCTTCAAGATTGGAGCTGACTTAAACACCACCAACATCTGCCCAATAAAACAGGGACAGGGGTAACAAACAGTCCATCATCATGTGAAGTTTCTTAGGATTTCCAACTCAGACCATATAGACAAACCTGGCTATCCTAGGAGACCCCAGTATCTTGAAGTGAATTGAAATATAAAATTCAACTTATGTGTCCAGATTTTTAAATCTCAATAGCATATTACTGAGTGATTGTAAAATGAGATGCCCATTTGTCTGCGAAAAACTTAAGCCCATGAATTTTAACTACTCTACACAAGAGTTAGTCTTCAAGAGTACAGAAGGAGTTTCAGGATAGCCTGGGGTGAGTGAAACACTGTCTAAAACACACATACACACACACACACACGAATTAAGCCAGACATGATGGCACATGCCTGCAATCATAATAGTCAGAAGCTGATCATGAGTTCAAAGCTAGTCTTGTGATATACAACAAAACCAAGAACTAATTAAAGTTTATAATATTCACACTGGAAAGACAGCTTAGCATTTAAGAACACTTGTTGCTCTTCTAGAGGACCTGGGTTCAATTCCTAGCATCCTCATCATAGTTCACCACCATCCGTAACTCCAGTAGGAGACAATGCCTTCTTCTGACCTCTGTGGGCACCAAGTACAATGTGGTACACATACATACATGAAGGCGAAACACAAATAAAATGAATAATTCTAAAAAAATTTTAAAAATTATATAATTCAAAGCAAAGATTATCTTACATATGTACCATTCCCACCATTACTAGTTTCTTGTGTATCATTGGAGATAATTTCATTTTTTGAGCCGGGTTTTCTCGGTGGAGTCCTGGCTGTCCTCGTACTTGCTCTGTAGGCAGGCTGGCCTCAAGCTCCCGAGTGCTGGGATTAAAGGCGTGAGGTCTGTGATCTAGAGCCCTCTTACCATGGTCCTGGAGTGCTTCCACTTGGTCAGCTTATTGAGCAGTCTCAGGAGGTTGATGCAGGAAAAGAGGTTCCTCCAGCAGAACTGGCTGTTATCTCCGGCTTCCTGAAATAAGGAGCACCATCATCACCGCAATGCCCACACCATCATCACCTCAATGCCCACACCATCATCACCTCAATGCCCACACCATCATCACCTCAATGCCCACACCATCATCACCGCAATGCCCACACCATCATCACCGCAATGCCCACACCATCATCACCTCAATGCCCACACCATCATCACCTCAATGCCCACACCATCATCACCTCAATGCCCACACCATCATCACCTCAATGCCCACACCATCATCACCTCAATGCCCACACCATCATCACCTCAATGCCCACACCATCATCACCTCAATGCCCACACCATCATCACCTCAATGCCCACACCATCATCACCTCAATGCCCACACCATCATCACCTCAATGCCCACACCATCATCACCTCAATGCCCACACCATCATCATCTTAATGCCCACATGGCTTCTGTTCCCCTAGAAGGCTGCATGTTTCTGTAGGTCAGGACAGATAGATATCTAGTAGGAAATGCTGCCTCTTTACTCGGGCCCTTTACGCATGAAATCTCATTTCTGAGGGCATACCATCCTTCACCTGAGAGCCTATAGCTAGACTGAGCATGCAACTCAGTAATGGAGCATTTGCGGAGCTGTGAGCCTGAATCCCAACCAAACAAGACAAACAAACAGAAAACAAATAAAACAGACATGCAACTGACAAGCCTGCAAGACTTTTGGGCTTGGGGGTAGGGGTTGAGACAGGGTTTCTCTGTGTAACCCTGGCTGTCCTGCAACTTGCTCCATAGACCAGGTTGGCCTTGAACTCAGGATTCACCTGCCTCTGCCTCCTGAGTGCTAGGACTAAAGGGGTGCGCCACCATTGCCTGGCCCTACAAGACTCTTTATCTAGAGCAAGTATTGGTTAGAAAGGCAATTCATAAACACAGGAATTTGACTCAAGCACACTTTCTGTGCTTATCACTTAGAAACAGATAAGTTTACTGCTGTAATCTTCGTGCTCACGTAAGCTAGTTTGGTCTCACTCTGGGAGACTGTAAACTATATGGGTTGAGCTGGTTCTACCTCATGGGATCCAGGGATCAAATTCAGGTTGTCAGAGTTGTTTGTGGTAAGTGCTGTTTTTTTGGTGAGGCCATTGCCCTGGCCCATGGGTCATCTTGACTAGACTAAACTGACATGGGAAGACCCACTCTAATCTTTCCCTGGGCTTGGGCCCTGGGTTGCATTAAAAGGAAAGAGAAAGCCAGCTAAGCTTAAACATTCATATTCCTCCCTTTTATGAGTAGATACAGAGTGACCAGTGTCTGCCATCAAGACCTCCCTACTATGTTAGAACTGTGAGCCAAAATAAACCCTTTCTTTCTTCCTTAAATTGCTTTTGTTGGGTACTTTTCAACACAGCTACAGGAAAAGTAATAGAAAAGGAAAAACAGCAGTTCATTCTAACCAGGCACTTTTATTTCATGTTGTTTCTTCTTCTTCTTCTTCTTCTTCTTCTTCTTCTTCTTCTTCATCATCATCATCATTATGCATGAAGGTCAGAACACAACACCGTGGAGTTGGCTCTCTTCCATTCCTACGTGGGTTCCGGATATCTAACTCAGGTGGTCAAGCTTGTGCAGCAAAAGGCACAAATGCCAGTCCCTCTTTTATGTTTCTTTTAAAAAAAGATTCTATTTTTTACATAGGTGTCTGAATATATGCCCACATGAGTGCAAGTAACTGCAGAGACCAGAAGACGGTGTTAGAACCCCCAACGGCAAACTTACAGGCTGTTGTAAGTTTCCTGATGCGGATGCTGGGAACTACACTCAGGATCTGGTAAATATCAAGTGCTCTTACCACTGACACATCTCTCCACCCCCCTTGCACAAAGGCTTGTGAGTACCAGGCCGTGGTGGCGCACGTCTTTAATCCAGAACTCAAGAGGCAGAGGCAGGTGGATCTCTGGAGTTTGATATCAACCTGGTCTACAGAGCAAGTTCCAGGACTGCCAGGGCTACACAGAGAAACTCTCTTTCAAACAAAACAAAACAAAACAAAAAAAGCTTGTGAGTATCTAACCAGAGACAATAGATCATATCAGACAGAAATAGGTATCTACTCAGAGACATTTTTTTCAAGAACAAAAATATGGCCTCTTAATATTACATATGTGATATGTATATGTGTGTTTCTGTATATATACATATATATCACAATGCATATTTTATAATACATATACATATATACAATATATAACATGCCTGTATCCTAGCACTTAAGAAGCAGATGCAGAGGCAGGAGAATTTCAGGCCAGTTTGAGCTACATAGGGAATTCTATGACAACAAGGCTCTGTCTCAAAGTATTGGGCCGGGCAGTGGTGGCGCATGCCTTTAATCCCAGCACTTGGGAGGCAGAGGCAGGTGGATTTCTGAGTTCAAGGCAGCCTGGTCTACAGAGTGAGTTCCAGGACAGCCAGGGCTACATAGAGAAACCCTGTGTCGAAAAAAACCAAAAACCAAAAACCAAACAAACAAACAAAACCAAGACAAAAAAAACCCAAAAAACAAAAAAAAGTATTGGGACTGTTAAGATGGCTCAGCAGGTAAGGGTGCTTGCCCCTAATTATGATGACCAAGTTTGATCCCTAGAAACAACTCCTGCAGGACTCTCCTACAATGCACAAAGCACTTGGTGAGAGCTCTATCACTGAAAAACTCGACAAGAATTTTGCATATGGTCTACCCTCACCATTAAATCACTATTGTAGAATGCCTAGAGTCTCAAGTTTCAGTTTATCCTACCTTCTAGGGCATCATCAAGGCAATGCTGGAGTCCTAGTCTCAAAACAAAACTAAACAAAAAACAAAAAAAATCTGCTCATAGCCCAGTTAAAACTAAATAAAAACCCAGGTTATGCCAATTGTCTAGATAATCCAGATGACCAAGGGAAGAACAGATGTCTTTGATTTTTGACTGAGGAAAACAATTTGGTTTGAGTCTGAACATGAAAAGGGATTCAGGTGTTCTCATGAAATGTAGTCATCCAGAGAAGCAAAACTAAGGCCCAGAGTGGGAAAGACTCTACAGAACAAGACCACACATAAATGTGAATCCAGACATGGCCCAACCATGATGAACGCTTAACTTCCATTGAATATGGAGTCTTCTCACTGTTCCCTTTCTAGGTGCGTTCTGGAGTGCTACACACTTAAACTGACTGCCAAGAGACATTTCTTTGATTTTCTTCTTTCTGAAAGTCTTGAAGTCTGTAGGCCAGAGAAACCCCTCCTATGCCTACTCTAATTATTCAAATAAGCAGAAGGTAAATATCTACAAACAAGAATAAGAAAAAATAGTAAGGTTCTTTTCTTTTAAAAAATTTAATTTTACGTGTATGTGTGTGAGCCTGAGTATTTGTATGTGCACCAAATGCATGCAGTACCCAGGAAGCTACAAAGAGGCATCAGATCCCTTGGAACTGGAGTTACAAACAGTTGTGAGCCACCATGTTGGGTTTGAGAAATCACATCCCATCCTGTGTGAGAGCAACCAGTGCTCTTAACTGCTGAGCCATCATTTCAGCCCTGTGGTTCACTGCTTCAGAAAACATCTGACTGACTTGATAATCAAATGGAGCCTTGAAAGAAGGGCTGTGGTGTGAAATCTAATGCACTGGAAACCCTGTCACAGACATCTAAGTCCAGCAGTGTGACCCTTGCTTTTACACTAAGAAGTCAATGCTGTTATTGGTGTTCTATAATAAATCTAGAAAGTGATAGCCTGAGGCAAGTCCAAACACCCAATGGCCCTTTTACTGATGAGATTTTTCTAGCCTTAGGAAAACGGCTTTGTCCAAGATCTGTGTCCAATCCTATTTCTGCCATTCCATTTCTACTGTTGCTTTGTGCTTTAAGGGTTTCCGCACCACGTATACCCTGCTCTTACTAAAATAAGTTTTTGGTAGGTCTTAATACTTAATGACTGCAAAATAAAACCTTTTTTTTCTGTGAACCAGTTTCCGTTTTCTTTATTATGGCTCTTATAACTGAAAACGAAGATACATTTCAGACTTTCATTTGTCACATCATTATAGGATGTTTCCCTACCATATGGGTTTCTGACAAGTTGATGCTGGATGAAGGGCCTAGATATAAATATAAAGGAGAAATGGTTCTCAGGCGGAGTGAGTGATAAAGGAGCTCTCAAGACCACCCATCTAAGGCATCTTAGCAAACTACATGTGCCTCAGAGTTTGAGAAAATCACCCCAGATAGTGACATCTAAAGGACATGCTCCCTTCCAGCCGCCATTTGCAGCAGGGAACCAGGCAGCTCCACAGCCTTCTGTGCTTAGCCCACCAGAAGAGAATGATCTCCCAGCAGCGATTTCACCTCTGAGCACAGAGGTGAGATCTCCACCTTCTCTCTGGAGCGGTACAGCTAGGAGCACACTGGGCATACGATCAATGGAGCAGTGGGGACGGGAGTCCTCCCTTCCGGCCGCCATCTGCAGTGGGGAACCAGACAGCTCCACAGCCTTCTGTGCTTAGCCCACCAGGAGAGAATGATCTCCCAGCAGCGATTTCACTTCTGAGTGTGGAGGTGAGATCTCCACCTTCTCTCTGGAGGGGTACAGCTAGGAGCGCACAGGGCATACGATCAGTGGAGCAGCTGGGACAGGAGTCTTCCCTTCCGGCCGCCATTTGCAGCAGGGAACCAGACAGCTCCACAGTTTTCTGTGCACAGACTCTGCCAGAAGACAGTCGGTCTTCCAGGAGTACAGACACAGGTTTACAGGCCCATAGGAGGGGCAAGCTCCAGCCAGAGACAACAAGACCAACTAACACCAGAGATAACCAGATGGCGAAAGACAAGCGCAAGAACCCTATCAACAGAAACCAAGGCTACTTGGTAATATCAGAGCCCAGTTCTCCCACCACAGCAAGTCCTGGATGCCCCAGCACACCGGAAAAGCAAGAGTTGGATTTAAAGTCTCTTCTCACAATGCTGTTAGAGGACATCAAGAAGGACATAAATAACTCCCTTAAAGAAATACAGAAGAACATGGATCAAATGGTAAAGGCCCTTAAAGAGGAAACACAAAAATCCCTGAAAGAAATACAGGGGAGCATGGGTAAACAGGTAGAGGCCCTTAAAGAGGAAACACAAAAATCCCTGAAAGTATTACAGGACAACACAAACAAACGAGTGAAGGAACTTAACAAAACCATCCAGGATCTAAAAATGGAAGTAGAAATAATAAAGAAATCACAAAGTGAGACATCTCTGGAGATAGAAAATCTTGGAAAGAATTCAGGAGTCATAGATGCAAGCATCAACAACAGAATACAAGAGATAGAAGAAAGAATCTCAGGGGCTGAAGATACCATAGAAAACATTGACTCAACAGTTAAAGAAAATGAAAAATGCAAAAAGCTCCTGAGCCAAAACATCCAGGAAATCCAGGACACAATGAGAAGACCAAACCTAAGGATTATAGGTATAGAAGAGAGTGAAGATTTCCAACAGTAATATGTTATAATACGTACAGTATAAAAATGATAAATAAAACGATCCAATATCTGCCCAAACATCAATGGTAGTGCATCTGCTTAGCACATACTTGGGTTTATATCCACTACTACTGAAAAAAGAAACTGTTTAATAAAATCCTACCGTGAACATGCAAATCTAACTATATTTAGGTAGAACATATAGACGTATATATGCAATAGACTTATATACAACTATAAAGTTTGTTGATAATGTTTCTATATAAATGATTATATACATTCTAGTTGCAGTAAAATATAAACAATGTTTCTATATAGTTATAGGGGATATTTTTATTTTATTACTCATACTTTTCTGTTTATTTTCTCCCATAAGTATGCCACTAATTTTGTAATCAGAAAAAGAGCTTGAAGTTACTGAATATAAATACTATATACTGAAGGCAGTATATATTTCTTGTGCTTGCAATCTGGTGAGTCTGAAAAGAGATAAATCTTACTAGTCCTTTTCTGGCTATGAAGTTATTAGTGCAGGTAAATCAATTACTATAGTGAGAACCTATGTGGAATAAATTGCACTGGGCTAGAAAAAAAAAGGTCTGTGGTTAATAAACAAAACCACCAGATGCCACTACTGCTTCTCTGAAAAGACTGAAATATTCACTAAGGCTTTTAATTAACTAGATACTTGCTTTTGCTCTTTCCTGATAATAATAAAGTCTTAACAGAAGGCATAACCATATAAACAATTATGTGCTCGTATCCCAAAAGGTCAATTAGAAGTGATGAGAAAGTATAATTCCCATTAATTCCTACATACGAGCTAATGGGGTTGGAATGGAGACAAGGTATGCACTGTTATTAAGGAAAAAGTTCAGGGGCTGGCAAGATGGCTCAGTGGGCTAAGGCACTTGCTGCCAAGCCTGACGACCTGAGTTTGGAATCCCTGTGGTGGGAGGAGAGAATCATCTCCTGCAAGTTATCCTCTCACTTCTGCACCTGTGCTGTATCACGCAGGTGCTCAACAGAAATAGATAGATAGATAGATAGATAGATAGATAGATAGATAGATAGATAGATAGATAAAATCAATGTGATAAAACTTTTAAGAAATTTAAAAAGTAATGGATTCAGGTCACAAAAGTTGAATTTAGATTTTGAAATATTCTACTAGTAGTACAACTTTTGTTGGTTTTGATTTTGAGACACGGTTTTTCTGTGTTGCCCTGGCTGTCCTAGAACTCACTCTGTAGCCTGGGCTGGCCTCAAACTCAAGAGATTCACCTGCCTCTGCCTCCTGAGTGCTGGGATTAAAGGTGTGTGCCACTACGCCAGGCCAATGTTAGAATTTTAGTGCTACTATGTACCACTGTTTATGGGTTAAAATACATTATTCCTTCCAAATTTTAATCTCAAGAGACTTACTTTCCTACTTTACTTTAAAATTTATCTTATGTGTAAGGTGTTTGTCTGCATATGTATTTTGTGTACCATGTACATACAATGCTACTAGAGGACAGAAAGCATCAGATCTTCAGAAACTAGAATTGCAGATGGCTGTGAGCTGCCATGTGGGTGCTGGGAATTGAAGCTGGGTCCTCTGGACCAGCAGACAGTGCACTTAACGACTGAGCCATCTCTCCAGGCCCAGCTTTGCTATTTCCAACTATAAAGTCTCAGAAGTTAACTTCTCCATCTATAACACAGTAATACTGGGCAAGATGTGGTGGTACATGTTTTTAATCCTAGCACTAGGAAGACAGAGGCAGGCAGGTCTCTGTGAGTTCAAGGCCAAGCTGGTCTGCTAAATAGCAAGTTCTTGGAGATCTAGGGCTACATAGAGAGACCCTGTCTCAAACAAAAGAAAACAAACAAAATAGTAATATTAACTTTATAGAGTTGTTTTACAGATTCAATACTACCATGTTAATAATAAAGGTTAGATAAGTGTTTACATCTCTATAGGAGTAAAAACCTTCAAGCTTCCTTAGCTGCCCAGTAGCAAAGAATAGGCGAGCTATGATTGTTCAGGCCATGGATCTTTTGACTCATGTCTAATCTGGGGTCTTTCACCTACGAGAAGTGGACTGTGACAAGTCAGTCTGTCCACTGAGCACTTGTTTCTCACTTTTGAAATATAAGGAAGTGAGTCAAATGGTTCTTAACATGCCCTCCCCTTAAAACCAACTCCTGTGGGCTTATAAAACCTGTACCACAAGAGAATTTTTCTATTTTTGCATAATGTACTTTCCCGACCCAGCATTTTGTAGGCATTAAAGTTGGGCTGTAGCACCTATGGGTGAGTAACATCATTTAGCATTATTGAGGTCTTCAAAGTTCTAGACATAGTGTTAGGCTTCAGGGATATAAAAATAGATAAGAGTATTATGTCTCTCGTCAGAGAATTTATACTCAAGTTGAGAATGCTAGGGAAGGAATTTCACTGCAATAGGATGAAAGCAGCATTTTTGAGGAGCTGTGCCAATAAGGATAAAGTAGATGCTTATCCTAAGTATGATTTGATCAGGCAGTTTCAGAAAATTCAGAATATTTCAGAGAAATTTTTCTGATTTACCTAGACCTGCTTCAGGGTGAAGATCTTCCTGGGCAAGGAATTTTCTAAGATACATATTCCTGGGTTTGATAACTAACGTGAAAATAAAAAGCAAATTGCTTACAACACAACTTAATACAAAGAAGATGGATTTTGTGTGTGTGTGTGTGAGACACATCAGAAGAGGTTCTCCTGCTAATTAGCATAGATATTGTGTTTCAGTCTTATTATCTTTCTAAATTCCCTCTTCTCCTCAGTGTTTTCCACTGACTCTCCTCTTCTCTATAAGATGCTCTGCTCAGCTTTTCCAAATCCTTCAGCATCTTTAAACCCTTGTCGACTCTGTGCTCTTGCCAATATGCCTTCATTGATCTGAGACTCCCAACCCATGGCATCATGGGGCCAGAGAAGACATGAAAAAGCAAATGCCAGCCTCTTCCATCAGCCAATTTCAAAGGCCACAAATCCCCATCTGCTTACCAGACTCTCAGTAGTAAGCTCTGGCAAATCCTGGATGGTACAGCACGGGTAATCCAGCACTGAGATGCTGCAAGATGCAGAGATAAGGACAAGCTTTAGGTAAATGGCAACAGCTGGAAGTGCCTACCTCTGAAAAGGGCAGGAGTGATTCCTCCCCTGCAGACTTAATGCGTTTCTCAAATTGCTTCATGCCCTTCGCTGAAATTGAGGGCACTAGTGCTGGGCAACTCCAACTCCACTCTCATTTCCTCAGTCACAGAGGAGCCATGGAGTTCTTTTAGGCTGGTCCTATCTGACAGATGCAGAAAAAGTAAAAGCAGAAAGACAGACCCGTTCCTTCTTAGCTCTCTTGGGTTCTTTAGGGAATATGTAAACTTAAGTTCATTTGTCTCTGCATTTAAGTGTGCATGTGAATATAAAAGTATTCCCAGAGATGCTGCCCAAACATACTCCATTAAATAATCTGTGGTTATGAAGATGAAAAGAAGATCTCTTGGCTTTTCTCCTGATTCTTCTGAAAGCCAGGAACTCCGGGGGTAATTCAATGCCACCCTAGAGAAAGCTTGACGCACAAGACTGCTTCTTATAACATTGCTAACCAAACAGCAGCTCAAGAAAGATATATAATAATGTTTGTCACCAAACAGTGGGAATTGCAAGAAAGCTACAAGCTCTGCAGTGAGCCCAGGGAATCAGGCATGGGTTAGGAAAGAAAATAAGGCACTACTTAGCAATAGGAACACAGTCACTCAATAAGTGGCTGTTTTTTTTTGTTTCCTTTCCCCTTTACAAGTACAATGCAGAATTTGGGCTAGCTAATTTCTAATGTTCCTTCTGTTTCTAATGCTCAATAAAATTTCAACACTGTGGTGGTTTGAATAGGTTTGTCTGCCTGTAGGTCGGCAGCATGCTTCCCACCATGACGATAATGAGTTAAACCTCTGGAACTGTAGGCCAGTGTAGGCCAGCCCCAATTGAATGCTTTCCTTTATAAGTATCTCCTTGGCCATGGTGTCTCTTTACAGCAATGAAACCCTACTTTTTTGATACAGGGATTCCCACTCAACATGGAGCTCAATAATTTCGCTATGCTAGACAGCCAGTGAGCTCCAAGATTCTGTCTATTTCTACCTTTCTAGTGCTGGGATTATAGATGTATACTGCTGTACCCAGCTTTTTATATGAGTTATAGGGCTCAGAACTCAAGTTCTCATGTTTGTATGGCCCTTTATTGGTTGATCCATCTTTGTTCATATTCTTGAGCAAACCAATTCTCTTTTCTGAGAATTTATCTGACTTTATCTCCTAACTGGCAAGATGAGAACAAAATTGGTACTCTCGTAGCATTGCCAATGTTAAGTGGAATTTGTAATGTAAAAATGTCATATTTTGGGCCAGCAAGTTAGCTCCTAATGCTAACGCAGACAACTTGAGTTTCATCCCCAGAACACATACGGTGAAGAAGAGAACCTATTTCTGCAAGTTGTCCTCTGACCTTCACACCCATGCTTTGGCACGTGTGTACTAATATGCAGGCATAAAAATAAAACTTCAAAGAGTAACAAATTTAAAAGTTCTAGAAAAGGAGGGACTAGGGCTGGAGAGAAGGCTCGATGGTTAAGAGCACTGACTGCTTATCCAGGTCCTGAGTTCAAATCCCAGCAACCACATGGTGGCTCACAACCATCTGTAATGGGATCTGAAGCTCCTTCTGGTGT
This sequence comes from Tokudaia tokunoshimensis, assembly GCA_036184795.1. Taxonomy (NCBI): domain Eukaryota; kingdom Metazoa; phylum Chordata; class Mammalia; order Rodentia; family Muridae; genus Tokudaia; species Tokudaia tokunoshimensis. The sequence continues at coordinate 51,286,753 of BTHU01000002.1, read as the reverse complement.
GTCTGAAGATAGCAACAGTGTACTCACATAAACAAACAAACAAACAAATAAATCTTAAAAAAATGAGGGACTAATGATACAAGAAGAAATCAAAGGTGCAGAGATGCAGGAATTTTCTCAGTTATCCAAAGTAGTCCCTTGAAATCTGTCCAGAATCCATACCTGTTTTTGGCAGTGATATAGGACAGGATGTTTTGATTGAAGAACTTCAGGATCAAGGGGATGCAGTTGGCAAACACTAAATGTTGTGATACATATTCAAACTGAATTAAAAGATCAAATCAGAAAAGTTTGCTTATTTGGGGGAAGATATGAAGCATGTATTTAAAAAAAAAGACAGGAAAGTACAAATATAACATCTACTTGTAAGAATATCTACTGTCTACTGTGTTATCAATCTGTCAGTCTCATATTCAGCCTATCTTACCTAGAGATTATCTTATAATCTGCAGTAGGTGCTACAAGGTTTTGATCAAAAACACAGTAAACATACAAGAAAGAAAACAAACAAACATACTCTAAAAAAATAGCAAGAATTGCTGTGACTTTTTGTTCTGAAGCCCAATGGGAAGGAAAATCTCCCTGAGGGACCTGGTCTCTATACCAAAGCTCTGGGTCATAATATTTCGACTGTGATTGATATAGCAGGGACAGGTGCAGCTAATTCTTGGCAACCGCTGGCATCAGTCAGGCTGGAGACAGCATATTGTAACCACTGGAATGTGGTTTCAGTAGTCTGTCCAGCATATGGCCTTATTTCTAACACTTAGGATATCATTGTATCAATGAATGAATGAACAAGAGCCTCCTTAGCCAGCAAACACTGCATTAAGAAATCCAGGATGTCTTTAATGAGATAAATACCAGAAGCTGGAGTTCTATTTGGCTCTCTTAAATCCATATGGGGTTTATGTCCAGGAAGACTTACTGGGGTAAGTGGCATAAAAACAAAGGTATAGAGTTAGTCACCCTGGATTTTGTTTATGATGCATTGAGGGACACCAGGAAAAAAAGGATGCCTCCAAATCTGAGCCTAAGAATGCCGGAGCAGTACAGAAATAAGGCAGAAAACTTGGCAGAGAAACAAGGCAGAGAACTGTGATGTTTTAAAGCTGTATCTCTGTGTCATCAGCAAGAAGTAGCCCTGGCAGAAGGGTAAGCTGCTTTCTGTTCCTGAATATGTGGGATCAGCTTAGGTCATAACTACTTCTCTCTCCTGCTTGGTATTTTCTCCCTGGAAGTCACCCAAAAGTATTTTCCAAGTTCTAGATAAAGGAACTAGTATATATACCTACTACCAAAAGTTGGAAATTTTGAAAATGTGAGCTCTATCCAGGCTTTGTCCAGACTTACCCACACTGACACACACTGTGGCCAGGCCATTCAGGATATCTGTCTGGCTATAGAGAAACACCGAGAAACACATCCTAGTGGAAAGGGGAGCAATGTCTCCTAACTAACAGTCTGTCCTTCTAACCCTGATGCTGCTCAGCCAACACAGGACAAAGCCACGCTCACAGCCCGGGCCGGCCTTCCCCATACCTGACTCACTCCTTTATCAGGCTTTATTATGAGCGCTTAGGTAGAAAATGGGGTAACACCTCAGGGTAGAAATGAGAAGAGTTCCATATTCCCACGCTCTCCCTAAAGGAGAAGCTTCCATTCGCTTGTCTGCATCTCATCCTTGTACCTTGGTAATGCCTACAGGCCCAAGGCAAACAATGCCTTTGTGGAAAGCAGAGTGAAGTCTTGACTTTAACCCTAATCTCCTCGCCTATAAACCAGGGATAAACAGGAGTGCTCAGGAGGCAGAGGTAGGAGGATCTCTGTGAGATTGGGGTTAGCCTAGTCTACACAATGAGTTCCAGGACAGCTATACAGTGAGACTATGTCTCAAAACCAAACCAAACCAACAATAACAACTAGAGAAAAAATTATCCAAAAATGCCACCAGCCTCCCCCTCCCCCCCCCCCAAAAAAAAAACCAGGGATAAAATAAGGACTCCTAGGGGTGAGAAGCTCACAAAAGCTTTGCTGGATGTCAAACACATTATAGGTATTTCATAATTGTGTGTTATCAGATAAGATATATGATCCCTGCTGACCCCTGTGACTTTACATATCAGCAGATCTTTTATCATCCCACTCTGAGGCAGAGCTCCAGCCACATTTAATCAGTTTCCAAAAGTTCTCTGTTCTTTCTCCTTTGAGCTTTCACATATTGGGTTTTCTGCTTGAATTGGTTTTTCCTCTTCCCTGATAAGTCCCATTTCCTGGCTAACATCTGTTTCTCTGAGACTTAGGTTAAAAGTCGGCTCTTCTCTACTTCAAGTTGGATTAGGTATTTCAACAGCATCCAGGGCCTAACTGTATCATACCACTCTACATTTGGGCATTTATGAATCTGTTACAAGACTGTGTGGCCTGTAAGAGTCTGATCTGTGTCTCATTTAGAATTAGATCTGATTCAGAATAGTGCTTCACATACAGAAAGTATGGACGTATGCCCAGTGACCTTTCTTGAATGGTTGGATTGATTCTAACTAGGTAGGAGTATTCATAAGAACCCACAGCCAGACCTTGAGCTAACTTACAAAGAATACAGACTTTTGCGTCTTTCTAGGATGGCTCCCTACATCCTACTCCATATCCTCACCATACATTCATACTACAGTAGCTGGACATGCAAAGACCAAGTAAAATACGCAGCAGTACAAGGATTCCTGCGTGGCCCCTACGGTATGAGGAATACTTGGAGCATGTAACATAGAGTTCCTAACTGCTCACCTGGTAGATATGGTTGAGTTTGAAGTGTTTGAGAAGTAGAAGGAGCAAGGCAGAGATACTCTTCACAATGATCTCCTTGTGTCTGTTCACATCAATGCCCAGCTTCATGCTCTGGAGAACAGTTACGCTACAAGGGAAAGAGGAAGCATTAGTAGAAAGGTAGGGATGGAGGAAGACCTAGGGATGAGAGACCCAAGTAGTTGGGTTAGATAGTAGTTTATATATATATATATATATATATATATATATATATAGTCTAACTATATTATATATGTATGTATATATATATATATACACACACACATATATATACATACATATATAATATACACACATATCTATATCTGTATCTGTGGTCAGAATATATATATATATATATATATATATATATATATATATAGTCAGAATTTAGGAAATCTGAACTTTCTCTGCTAGGGAAATCTCTGAAGTTCCCATTTAGGAATCTATCCAGGAAAAAGCTTTCATGATCTTTTTGTTCATGTGTCCTCTCTCTGGCAAACTTATCCACTGACGCTGTCTACTCATGTATCTGGTAGCTACTCATATATCAGCACTGAGGTTTTCTGTTGGACCCTGGTTCTGAGTTACAAAGAGCTCAGTAGGTAGAAGGCCCCGCAGGAGATAGGAGGTACATGCAGAAAAGGAGAGATTTCTCTTAAGACAACTCCTGTTACCACAGTGTGGGGGGCAGAGGGCCTGAAGACAAGACACTAGTGTCTAGCAGCTGCCCCAGTGGAAGCACTCACGGCATCTCTTCAGGCAGGACGTCTGCCAGGATGTTGATAGAGTCTGTCTTAGCCTTGGAGGTAGGGGCTGCAGCCAGCAGAATCTTAAGCAGAGCAATCTGGGAGAAAGGAAGGAAGGAAAGCCACCCTTGTCTATCCCACTCAGCAAAACAGTGGTTCTTCCAAACTTCTCTAGCCCAAATGAAAAGTATTTCAAAGCCTTTTTCTAAGATCTTCCTTCAGTGACTAGGCCTTGTCAGCATACAGTAATGCACACAGGTATTTATCTTGAGGCCTGTCGGTGAGGCCAAGGGAGAAGGCCAAAGCAAGCTTCTAGGCCATTTTGCTTCAGGGTTGCTCCCAAAGTGAACATAGAAAGAACAAACGGGGAGGGGCAAAGCAGAGAAACAAGTGGGAGAGATAAGCTCAACATTCCCGTTCTTATTCCCGTTCTTATTCTTCCTCTGACCCTATCAGCATCTTCACCATTCCCATCCAGAGGCTACCAAAGACATGGCAGACCCTGGCAGAACTCATGCTAGTGGTAATTAGCTAGTAGAAATGGCCCTAATGCACCGTCCATAGGTAGATTTTACTTGAGTCTGTACCCAGCCCCCAGTAGAAAGGCTAGGGAGAATGGCACCTGCAGAGAAGCCACAAGGAAAGTTCAGAATCCTAAGTTCCTCTTAGTAGAAAAGGGCAGCTCTGGCCTAGCCAGCTCCTTACCATGTACTGGGGGAGGCTGTACAGCATGCCCTGGTAGAGGATTTCACTCGGTGTTTCTGGTACCACCTCTTCTCCCTATGGTAGAAAACACAGTTGACCCAGGCTACTGTTCTGGTTACTAAAGGTTACATGTTGGTTGCTCAGGGGTAGCATGAATAGAGAACTGTGCTGGGAGTCAGCCCTGGCATGCTATCTTAAGTGTGATAATGATTCACTATGGTTTTTGATGAGTGACCATTCCTCTTTAGGCTCTAGTTTTTCCTTTGAGCTGGTTTAGCTGACCTCTTTGTCTTTTTCCAGTCTCAACAATTGATGAGTCTTGTTTTCCCATTATCTGAAATTAATCACTCTTTCCATGTCACATGCTAAATCAGGAGTCAGAACTCCAATCCAGGAAATGGCTTAGACCACTGCTTTGGTGTACACACATACACACACACACACACACACACACACACACACACACACAGAGAGAGAGAGAGAGAGAGAGAGAGAGAGAGAGAGAGAGAGAGAGAGAGAGAGAGAGAGAGAGATATGGGTTTAACCTAAGCTATAAATACGCCCAACATATTAAGATATGCTACACAGAGGCACTTCCCATGGTGTTAATCAGAGATCAACCAAGAAAAAGGTAGGTGGTTCAGTAGGGAAGGTTATTGATGGAAGTAACTCATGATAAGAGAAAAAAGATGAGTATTAGCAAGGAAGCTTTTAAAGGTTTGGAAACTAATTTTCACTCTCTCCAGTGTCCATCATCACTTCCTTCTTCCTAAGTGCTCCATGTATACCTCTGTCTTCTTCATGACCCTAATGAATCCCTTTTTCCGAATGGCAGAAGTAGGGTTTCCGATGCTCAAGAGGCAGCCCAGGCCTCATTTAAATCTTTGGCCAGTGCAGTCCTTTTTCCTCAGGGTGAGAGTCACTGCTATAACACTTGGAGGCAAGGAGGAATAACTGGGCCAATGGATACAAGCCTTGAATAGGCATTCAAAAGAGCCTGGTGATCTTATCATGTGTGCCTTTCTACTCCCCCAAAGGCTTACTACTTTCTCTCTCTTCAACCAATCCCCTCACCCCAGACCCCCTCAAGTTACTGACTCTTCCTCACAAAAAAAGACAGAGTAAACAGAATGACATACTACATCTTTGGAATACCAGATCTGCCAATCTTTGTTTGCCTTCTGACATACAAGATAACTTCTTGTGCTTAGAACATAAACCAAGTCTCTACTTGGACTTAGGGTCTATAATCTTTCTTCTTAAGATGTATTTTTATTATTTTAGTAATGCATAGTTGTGTAAATATGGGCATATGAATATGAGTGCAGGTGCCTGTGGAAGCCAGAGGTGTTGGATCCTCTAGAATTACACATGGTTGTAAGCTGCCATGTGTGAGGACCCTGGCCTGCTTGAGTGTGGCAAGCATAGCTCTCGCAGGCTTTGCCCTTCTCCCTGATTCCTTCTGCCTTGCTAAAAACCATTAGTTTACATTCCCAAAGCTAGCTGCCAAGGTCTATTCTTGTATTTGTCCAATTCATTTTCCTGAGGCTGACTACTAAGGTTCAGCTATCACGGTATTGAAGTCCAGCAATCAGAAGTCTCCTTTGGCTCACATAATTAACATACCCAATTAAAATTAAACCTCTCATTCAAACATAAGGTTTCCCCTTTTACCTTTATAAACTGCATTTGCCTATGGGCTATATTACCTGTTTCCTCTCTATCCAGAGGCAGTCCTTTGTCTCACTCTGGGACAAATATCCATCCCTACCCCTTCTTCCTTGTTCCCTTCCCCTTTTACTCCATTCTCTATCTCCTGTCTTTGTCTTTTGTTCCCTGCCCTTTGTTCCTCTGGGGCAAATAAATTTCCTTTGTGCTGAGAACTTGGTCTTGGGGTGTCCTGAGCTATCTTTAGAGGTTACCTACAATGTGGGTGCTAGAAATTGATCTCCAGAACACTGGAATAACAGGAAGTACTCTTAATCACTGAGACATCCCTCCAGTCTACACATTCTTTCCTCTTTCCTTTGATAAAGTTTATCAGGCTTTTAGTTGCTCTGTTGGACCATTTAATTTAGTCTGTCTGTCTGTCTGTCTGTCTGTCTGTCTCTCTCTCTCTCCCTCCCTCCTTCCCTTCCTTCCTTCAGTTCTTTCTGTCGTTCTTTTTTTTTTTTCCAAAAGGGTCTCACGTGGCCCAGGTTGGCCTCAACTAGATAAGGTCAACTGAGGATGACCCTTCTACCTCTGCCTTTCAAGTACTGGGATTAAACAAACACCATAATTGTTATGTTTTAGCATGACAGTCTCCCTTTATCTCACATCCTCCCATACTTACCATCTCCGTTCTCTCCCTTTCTTTATAATATTTGTTGGTTGTCTATTTTTTTTCTTTACATTTCTTTTCAATGTACTTGCAACAGGCTTTTTTAGCCATTTCACTGTGGTCATCCTTAAGAAAGTCACTGATTATCTTAATGCTGCCTAATGCAACAGGCACTTCTGGTCTCATGTGCCATCATCTACCAGCATCTGGCACAGCCATCACTCCCTTCCTTAAAGACTGGGTTTTTACGGTGTCAGACTTCCAGATTCCCTTCTACTTTGTTGACTGGTGTGCATGCGCGAGTGTATGGTTTCTTTCCTGACTCATTCCACCTTCAACATATTGGTGCGTCCCAGGGACTTTCCTGGGTTCCATCCTCTTCTGTCTCTGCCCACTTCCTTGGGCCCTTAGCCATGTCTATAGTTTTAACATTGTAACAAATCAATGATTCTCTCAAATTTCTTGAAGCCAGTCCTCTCCTTGGAACTCTAGACCTATATACCTAACTTCCTTGTAGTTCTGCTTGAGCATTTAAACCTTAGTATGACCCAACATGATTTTGGGTACTCTTCCTATTTTCCAGGTGACACTTATTCTTGATTCTTCTCTTTGCCTCTTGATATACTTCTAGCTATACCTTCAAAATATAACCTACATTCATCTACTTTACAACCCTAGTCTAGGTCATTATCAACTTTCACTTTAACTGTTTTGAGATGGGTCAGTGCCTCCCCTCTTTGTTTGGCCCAATCTTTGCACTGTAGATAGTGTTTTTTTAAACCAAAGATTAATGTCTCACCTCTGTTTACAGTCTCCAAAGGTTTCCCCTTGTGCTGTGAATCAACTTTCAGCTCTCTATTTCTGCTAACAGGTCCTATGTAAAGTGTCCCAGGCCACTTGTCCAGCATCATCTCCATAAGCCCACCTTACTGAAAGGTTGTTAACAACAGCCTTCTTTTGCTGCCTCTTGAACTCTGTGCCCTTTCTACCCTGACTCTACTTGGAATGTTTTCTCCTCTGATGTTCCTTCCCATGGCTGGCTCCTTCCCGTATTTCAGATCTTGGTTAAATGTCACCTTCTTACACATCTCATCTATCCCAACTGTCCAGCCAAAGATAATCTACAGATGGGTAGATTATTATCTACCACGTTTCCCTATTTAAATTGTCTTCATGGGACCTACCATTCTATGATAATCTTGTTTAGTTATTTAATTGCCATCCCCTAATACGGCGTGGGTCCTTTGTCTTTAACAAGCTGAGTCAGTGCATGCCCAATGTATGCCCTGCAACAGCACTACGAACAGTTCTTTTTTTCCCACCTTCTATGTGCCAGAGCTCTTGACTCACCAAAGACATGGGGCATTTCTCCAGCTCCTCTTCATTCTTTATCTGTATCTCTGCAATGGAGACGTACTTGTGCTGGAAAAGATAGAAAGCATCAACAAGGGTTGAGACCCTGATCCACATGTGTCTCCTGCTCCTCCTTCCCAGGATCCTCCTTAGCTTTCCTTGCTCAGAGGAAATAGTCCATGCGCTTATCATCCCAACCAACCGTAAAACCTTTGGAAGCAAGAATCTAACTCTCTTCTGAATAATTAGCACTGAGCAACACTTCATAAACAATATTTCTGTGTATTATATTTCCATATTTGTTGGATATTAGCAAATATCTAGTCATTTACCTTCAAAGTGCAAGGCGAAGACAAGAATAGACCTTTGCCCTTGGAATACTGCTCATACATGTTTGATGTGCGTGCATGTATGTATGGAGTTATGACTCCAAATTCTTTGTGTGTATACATACACTGATATAAAGAAGATTCCTATGTAATGTATGGCCTTCAAAAGCTAGTGGACCTATGGGGAGAGAGAAATAAAAGAAAAGGAAGCAACAAATGGGGGGGGGAGAGAGAGAGAGAAAGGGAAAAGAAACAGAAGAAAGGAATTGTGTTTTCATCTATCTGAATGCAGGAAACTGGGTAAAGTAGAGAGAGATCTGACTTTTCCTATTTGACCAAAAGGCCTTCAGGGGAGATGCAGAAGGTCCTGAATATTCTGGAAGAAGAACTCTAAGTACCCAAGGCAGTGGTAATCTGACTTGCTTTGATGGCTCCCTATCCCTGAAGAATGAAAGCCCACCCTTGTCACCTGCTTTAGAGTCTTCACACTCTCGTGGATGGGTCGAGGTAATCCAACCAAGGTATCTGTGTCCCTATAACAGGTACAAAGCACAAAACCGTAAGTACAAAGAAAAACCACCCATATACTCTGGAATCATGGGAACCACACACTTCACACTCTATTCCTGCTGTCCTACACCTTCTTAAATAAGGTTCAAGGTCCATTAGCTTGCTTAAGGTCACAAAAATAATCACATGCTGAAGCATTTCTGAAAATCAGGAGATTTATATCACATAGCCTCTTAGTTATTCACTTGATCTGCAGGTGATAGATTCCCACTTAATGGAATATGTAACCTAATGACACCTTTGACAGCAAAGTCCTTTTTAGCTTTACAAATCCTAGTGAGGAGGATTCATGGCTTTCTCTAATGTATTTTATATCCATTTTTAAAACAGCTAGTCACTTACTGCCCCAGAGTGAATCCAATGAACTTGTTTCTGCTCATCTCCAAGAAGTGTTCAATGTCCTTCTGTCTGAGATGATGGCGAAGAGACCAGTATCAGAGAGAAGAAAACAAGACAAAACAACCTTGAGAAAGAGAACCTTTCAGATCTCCTGTTCCTTCATTTGGAAGAAGACAGAGATGAACAGAAGGAACTTCAGACCCAGGGGTTGATCACCACACCAGGTTAATAAACACTGAATATGTATGTGTGCTTCCACCCTGGTTCTTCAGTGAGTGAAATCCCAAAGTGCAGGATTAGTGGTGCCATTAAACCTACCTAACCTTCGGGGCCCAGGGCAGGCCCTTGGGAAAGGCCACCCGGTCAGTAGAGAGAGGTGTCTGTGAGGGTGGAGGTGGCACCAGAGGATCCTGTTCTAGCAGGTCTAACTCTCCATCCAAGTTTCGTTCTCCATCACCCGCAGATTCTTCTTCCTCCTCTGTGGCTGGTTCCTCAGTCTTGAAGAGATCCCTTTCATTGTAGATGTCCAGGCTGTCTTGCTTGGTGAGGAGTTGCTGGGGGGGGTGGGGGGGGGAATACAGAGCATATGATGACATTGTCTGAACTCTCTCTGGACTTCAGGGAACATGAGGTTGAAAGCTATCTACTGTGAGAACACTGCATCATTCATCTCCTTATAATTCACTGGGCTCAATCACAGGGCAAGTATCTCCTGGGAAAAATGACCAAGGGCAAGAAGCAGAGGATAGACAGCACCTGTGTGATACCCAGCTCCCAGCTAGCTTTCAAAAGCACTGATGCTAATGCCACCCCCCCACACACTCCCCCCCCAACTCTCCTTCCTAATTATGCTCTGCTTAGGTGAACATTCAGTGAGTGTTCTTTCTGTCAGCATACACCAGCTGGCTGACTGAGGAAGAAGATGACAGAAGCTTGCTGCCAGGCAGAAGAAAGTAAGCTTAGAATGCTAAATCTTATTGCATAAAGAAAAAAAGGTTGGACAGAAATAGGCCAAAAAGTTAACAGTCACTGCCTCTGGTTGTTAAGTTTGTGGGTGATTTTTCTCTCTTTATCACATTTTTATATTTGTTCCAAATTTTCTACAATGAGTAAGCATTACTTTATGAAACAAAAAAGAAAGGTTTCTAAAAAAAAAGTCATACTGCCTACAATTTAGACTGGATTGAACCCTGTCATCTTTAATTGGCAAACTCTGATAGGTTAGCCAAGTGAGTTCATGAAAATGTGACCATGGCTCAATATAACTTATTTAGAACTTCTCAAGACTATACACTGCCTAGAACCCTAACCAGCCATCTCTCAAATGTAAGCTTGTGGTCCAAGACCAGGCAGAGGATGGTGGCTCAAAATAAAACTACTTTCTGCCAAGAAAATGGTGATTCATGATAGACGTGTAGATTTGCTAGATGCTCTTTTCAGGGTCCTTACTCTCAGAATTCTAAACTAACTCTTATTTAGGATGCTAAGCAACTCTAGTCGCTGAGGTCTAGACGAATAACACAGGCATGGCCAGAGGAGGGGCCAAAGGGCAGACACTGAGGATTCATGTTGGTCACAGGCCCACCTGGGATGGCCGTCTACTGTGCTTTCCTACCATCCACAATATCTTACAATCTTTTTTTTTTTTTTGACCAGTGAATACCCCGATACCATCAATACCCCAGTACTACTCTATGTTTGGTTCATACCCTTCGAGAACCACGGCGGCCCCGTAGCTTGGAGGGTGGAGGGGCCAGCTGCGACTCCCCCAGATCAAGAGTGTAAGAAGGCGGGGAGGCAGCTCGCATGCTCTTTACGACCTGGATACTGTCCTCAGCCAGTGGAGGCAGGCCCAACTCTGCACGCTTCTGTATTTTGAGAGCCTGCAGGTGCTCAAATCCACCAAGGGTAAACTAAAGAGTAAAAAGGAAAGGGGAAGTTATCCAATACCAAGTGTTAGACCTGAGCATGCTGTATTTGTGTATTTAGAAACACACACATATACACACACCAGTAACTAAAAACAAGAGGCCATAAATTTCAGAGAGAGTAAGGAGTAAGGGATGGGTGCATGGAAGATGTTAGAGAGAGGAAAGAGAAAGGGGAAAATTATGTAATTATATTAAAATTTAAAAAAATAAAAAAATGTTCTGAAAAAGGAGAAAGAGCCGAGAGAGGAAGGGAGGGCGGTCATAAGAGAACAACGTCAGAGAAACATGGCTGGAAGGAAAGAGCCGAGAGAGGAAGGGAGGGCGGTCATAAGAGAACAACGTCAGAGAAACATGGCTGGAAGGAAAGAGCCGAGAGAGGAAGGGAGGGCGGTCATAAGAGAACAACGTCAGAGAAACATGGCTGGAAGGAAAGAGCCGAGAGAGGAAGGGAGGGCGGTCATAAGAGAACAACGTCAGAGAAACATGGCTGGAAGGAAAGAGCCGAGAGAGGAAGGGAGGGCGGTCATAAGAGAACAACGTCAGAGAAACTGGCTGGAAGGAAAGAGCCTCAACTTCAATTTCCTCACCCTGCCTCTTGAACAAGGAGCAAACATGATCACTACTCCAGTCTGAGGGTCTCTAGGGTCAGGGTAAAGCACAGCCTTACTTAGTGACCCAGGGCTGGAAACAGCACTAGACATCAGAAGTGGGGAGCGACTCCACTGGAAAAAGTTCAAAGAACAAAAGACGACCTCCTCCCTTTGTTTTGTTTCTTGAGCAGGGTCTCACTGTGTAGCCCAAGCTGGCTTTAAACTTGCAAACTTCATCCTCAGTCTATCGAGTTTTATAGCCATATGCTACCATCATTGGCACAATCTCTCATTTTAAGGAGCACATTCAGATGCTGGGGTGTCCCTAGAGCCACAGTTTCCTCTGCAATCAAAAGGAGGTTTACCCTATGAGGCCCACTAAGAGGGTATGTTGTTCCTCTAGCCCTATAGGATTCGAGCCAGAGGAAGACTATAGAATGAAGGGTCAGGGTGAAGAATAAATAACAAATTATTAACTATATACTTGTAAGAACACCTTTCCTCTACTGGAAGAAAAGGCATGCATTAGTCTTAACTTTCATAGTTACAGAAACAGGTACAGAATTGCCGAATGCTCAGAGCCAGATTCCCAACGGCCAGCTAGTGTGCTTTCTATGAAACATCGATTCTGTTAGGGAAAGGTGCTACTGACATCTTCAACTCAGAGAGTGACATCCAACGGATTCATCCAATAGAAAGAGCAGCCTGATGATGCAGACTATTTGATGACTCCAGGAGGGCCATCTCTCCTCTTAGTTCTCAGGGACTAACAGCTGCCTCTTTCTGCTGCCTAGCGCCAGCTCATAGACCCAGATTAGAAAAATCTGATTGGGTTCTGTCAGAAGATGTGGTATATTTACACAATGGAATACTACTCTGCAATTAAAAACAATGAATTCACGAAATTCCTAGGCAAATGGTCAGAACTTGAAAATATCATCCTTAGTGAGGTAACCCAATCACAAAAGAACACACATAGTATGCAGTCACTGATAAGGGGATATTAACCCAGAATCTCGGAATACCCTAGACACATTTCGCATATCAATAGATTTCCAAGAAAATGGAAGGAGAGACCCCTGGTCCTGGAAAGACTGGATGTAGGGGAACGCTAGGACAGAGAAATGAGAGGGGGTTGAATGGGGAAAAGAGGGAGGGAAGGGGGCTTATGGGACTTTCGGGGAGGGAGGAAACGGGAAAGGGGAAATGATTTGGAATGTAAATAAAAAAAAACTTAGAAAATAAAATTAAAAAAAAAAAAAGAAAAATCTGATTGGGTGAGGTGGGAATGGAGATGATCAGCCGCTCACCATGACCACCTTCCAGAGCAGAAGCAGAACTTTCTTTATGGGAAAGTGGGGGGCCAGGCCACTGCAGAATTTGGTAACCATGGAAAACAGCAGGAGGGCAAAAGGTTCTTCATTATGTGTGGAAAAACCTGAGGTATAAGGAGAATCAAGAGATAGTGAGAGGAAGTAGCTGACATCCTGCCCTAAGATCCCTGAGTCTGGACACACTGAGGAAGGCACTCAACCTCCCCTGAAAAATTCCAGAGTACCTTCTCTTATAAAGGAGGCATAGTGAGACCCCAGAAGGAATTTCCTAAAAGGACAGGATGGAGGACAGATGTGCTCCATCCCTAGAAGTTAATGAAATGCTTTGAGGATCATAGGAAGTAACAGTAATGATGTGACTTTATGGCTAAAGGAGTCAAGGTATTTCATGGACCATACTTCATTCTTTACTTATTTATATAGATAAATATATATTCTTAAAATGCTTTCACATCTTATACTTGTCAGATGACCACTTCAACTGACATTAGAACAAAGTTCAGTTGTTAAGGCTATTCAGCTCATTTTCCCCCTGTATGGGATTCATGAGGAAATGGAAGAATGACTCTTCTCAATACTAACCAAGGAAAGTAAGACACACAGGGGTGCAATCAAACTCAGCCCTCAGGCCCCATGCAACATCTCTGGCTTAAAAAGGAAAAGATGCTACTTTCAAAAAGAAAAAGAACAAAAAAACGGACAGCTTTTCTCCCTGGCAGACACTCTGCTTCCCGTCCACCCTCAGGGCTCTCTCCCCAGACCCTCCTCACATGCTACTTCTTACTCAGTTCAGTTCGGAAGGTCTCTCGGGCTGTCCTCCACCCACAGGGGTCTATCTCTCGTTCCAGGCGGATATTTTCCACCATTAGGTACATGACACTCAGCAGTACCCTGGGGTTACAAAAGGACCATAAGAGATGCCCAAGGCAGTTCCCCAGCCTGTAGTTCCAGACTTCAAGGATGACATCAGTGGGAGTCCAATCAGAGAAGATTAGTTAAAAGTTAATATCCCACTCATCTGGGATTTGGAAAAAGGGTAACACATGCTACTCATCACCTCTATCTGAAGCCCAGGGTGGCTTCACTCACCTGAGCTCAGTGCTGTCAGCAATGGAGACAGCTGGTTTCCGAAGGGCACTGCTAGAGGCTTGGCTGTTGCTGGCACGGAGAGGAATAACAGAAAAGGCACCCGTCAGGCCTTTTCCCCCTGTGCTCACTTACTCAACACATAAACACAAACACCTGCCATTCCCTGCTTATGCAGCAACAGGGAGACTCATCTAAGGAACCCGCAGACCCTTGAAATCCTCATGTATGGTGAACACAGGCAAATAAGAAGGCCTGTGGTATCAGCTCCTCTTGTGATTCCCTACAACGCTTACCGCTGTGCTGGAGACAAAACAGATGCCAAGCAATATCTGATAAATAATAAGCAGACTTCAGTGTATCTCAAACTCATGGGTGGCAGCGGGCACAAGAGGAAGCGGAAGCAGCACTTTTACAGTTATAACTCGTGACAGGTAATTAGGCACAATGAAAGAAATTGGTCTGCTTCTCTTGTGTTTATGATGGGAAAAGTTTATGAATTCCAGAGTTAGGCTCAACTGAAAAGGTGCTTAGATTAGAAAGGTAACTAAACTAGGACAGGTCTGTGACGTTCAGGATTGCAGCAGCTGCTTACTTCGACCTTGAGGAGGAAGAGCATAGTATCAGGAAAGAAAGATGGCTACAAGGACAACTGTCACTAAACTTTGAGTGGAGATGTGAATGGGATTCCCATAGGGACATCTACTGAGGAACTCCACGGAAATGTGAATCCTTCAAGAATGTTTCTAAGCCAGCCCTCCCCAAGGCTTCTTACTCGATTTCCATGTGGAGTAGCTCCAGGAAGGCCGAAAATGTCCCCATCTGGTAGAGCAGGAAGCAGTTGTATCTGGACCAGTGTAGCACATCGACCTCAGAATCACATTCCCCAAAAGTGCCTAGAGGATCAGACAATTGCTATAGGACTTGGAGTTGGGAGGGGCAAGTATTTTAGTTCTTTCTACCCCACCTCATGATCTTCAAACTTTGCCAATACTTTACAGAATAATGAGGACTGCCTTAAATGAGTGAGTCAGTAGAGAAAAGAGGTAGTCTCCTGGGTAAGCCAAATGTGCTCACCAATAGCCAATCTTTTTTTGTGTGTGTGTGTGTGATTCATTTTTTACTCTATGTGCATTGGTGTTTTGCCTGCATATATGTCTGTGTGAGGGTGTCAAATCACTTGGAGCTGGATTACAGACAGATGTAAGCTGCAATATGGGTGCTGGGAATTGAACTCAGGTCCTCTGGAAGAGCAGCTAGTGCTCTTAACTGCTGAGGAGTAGGTCTCCCCTGCACCAATAAGTGGCCAATCTTCAACTCCACCCCCAAGTAGACCCTGAGATAAGGATTCAAATGCAAATAGTCTGTGTGGGAATGCATCTCAGGGACACGGATCACCAGAAGGGAAATAGGGGAAGTGAGAGAGGGAAGGGGAGCAGCTGAAAGAGTCCGGTCCCAGGGGCCTTTCTGGAAACCATATAAAACACACAATGCAGATCATTTCACCCAAGAGAAGTGAGATAATCAAGGTCATCTCTGTTTATGAGGACTGAGTGCATTAATCCCTCCGCTTCCTGATTGCCCAGGGTGGGCTGCAGACGAAGCCTTTAAGCAAAAGGACCTTGTATTGGCAGCTGGAAGTTTGCTATTGCACCAGACCTAAGTGATCCAGAAGTGCCACCTTATGTACGGCAAGCTTCCCTTTCCTAGTCGTTACTTTCCACTCATTGTTCTTTTTTCCTCTTTCACAGTGTTTTAGTTCCCAATTTGTTGGTTCACCAGCAATCCTCGCATGCCTCAGAGCTAATTTTCATCACTCTAGCGAGACTATCTCAGCGCCCCTTCCAACACCTGGCTAAGGTTTCTGCTGGCAAGCTCTTCCCAATTAATCTCATTTAGTTCTGACTATCTCCAAATTACTCACAGCATCCCTTCCTGCTGCTGTATTGGCTTGAACCTTTAAAATGCCATAAAAATTTCAGTGCTGGTACCTCAGCTCTCCCTACATAGATTCTCTTGCTAATCTTCATATACACATATAACCCAGATTAGAGGGGGAAAAAATCCATGTGAGAAATCCTGACATGCACAGGGTATGGCTTATGTCTGTAATCTTAACTAAGGAGGCAGAGGCAGGAGGAGCAAGAGTTCTTAGGCAGAGATCCAGAACAGTATCCAATACTATCTCTTGATCTTCCTTATAAGGACAGGCTACTAGTAACATAGCAAGACCCATCACTGAGATGTAAGGGACGCTGCTTTCCCAGTAGATCTGCTTTATGCATGTCCCTCCCTAGCTTCTATCCCTATCAAATCAGCAAGAACAGACACTTACCTTGGGCTAGATAGAGAACAGCCCGGGCCACCTTAAGTCGTTTTTCCCTACTGACCACCTCCAGTCGGTCCAGAAGTCCCATCACATAGGTCTTTTGGGCATCTTCTTCCAACTCCAGCCATTCCTTAGTGTCTTGCACTAGGATGTAAAGCCACAGACAGCTAATACTGGCTACTGTCACTTCTCCTAGAAAGGGCCCTGATAATAAATCTACCAAAACCTATTTATTTATTTATTTTAGTACTGAGAATTGAACCCTGGGCCTTTTGCTAGGCAAGCTCTACCACTAAGCTACACCCCTAGCTGAAGCTTTCCTTATTAAGCTAAGAAAACATAAGGGGCAGGAAAAGGACCCACAATATCCTCATCTGAACCTACTCTGTACCCATATCTTCACTGTTCCCGCTTTTGTCCATATAGCATATTCTGTTCTGTGCCTTTCCTCAAGGCGTCCCTCCATCTCCATCCACATCCAACTCCTAGTCATCCTTACATGCCTGATACAAGAGACCCTCTTCCACACTAATGCCCAAACCAAAAGCTGGGCCCCAACGCTCTTACTTTACTGTGACATTTCATATTTTCCCCTGGCCTTGGCTTCTTTTGTGATATGCGTAACTCCCCAGACTATACAACTTATTTGTAGGAGCTGCAAATTACCTCCACCTCTGCCTCCTGCATCTGACATAACAGACACTCAACACACATTTGTTGAATTAAAGATTAAATTGCCACTGAGAAAGTAGTGAAGCATCCGAGGGATCACAGTAAGGGAATACACAGCGGGTACTGGCACTGGGCAGAGTTAGAGACCGAAGCTAAACGCCAAGGACTAGGCTAGGCACAGGGTTCCACCGAGCAGAAGGGAACATGTTCCGCCTTGCTGAGCCATCCCTCTGCTTCTCTTGGTTTCATCTTCCCTGTAGAAGGAATTCTGTATTCCATATGCAAGAAATGAAGAGTATGTGGTTGGGAAGGGGAGGAAGAATCAAACTTTGATTTAGTCCTTTACTAGATCAGACTGGGGTATCTAGAGGAAATGGAGGGAAATAGATATGGAGGAAAAGAGCGCAGGAAATTCACAGGAAATATTCCTGTGAATAAAGATGTAGCATCACCTTGAGTTTTGAAATCTTCTTCAAAGCACTTCCGGTTAGTGGTAAATTCCAGGTTCTCTGTGTAGCTATATAATTCTGTAGCAGAAAGACAAAACGGTCACATTTAGAACCCCAATGAAGAACCTAAAGTAGAAAGCATCGCTTGGAGGAGCTGAGGCTTCCAACACATTCTTGTGTCCAATTTAATCTAGAGCCAGTCTCCTCCCTTTTGGAACAGTTAAAAATAGCCATGTGTGTCCCTGGGTGATTAAACTATCAAACCTGTCCTCCTGCCAGATGGCTGGCAGCAGAGAAGGAAGACAGCCTTCGACATTTGGTAAGGGCCAGGCAGAGGATTGGAGTACAGAGGGCTTAATGTCATCACTTCTGTTTCTTAGGGCTGCAATCCATTCTGTCCCAACAAACTAGGCCAGACACAGCCTAGCTTTAGGGAAGAGAAGGGCAACACAACTCAGGATCTTGGAGGCAAGATTCTACGCTGTTTAGGAAGCCAGGACAAGGACGGACACACACACACACACACACACACACACACACACACACACACACACGCTAGTTGGGAGCCAGTTTGCTCACCTTGAAGGGTACAGAAATTTAGGTTCCTACATATGGCCACCTGGCAGATGATGTGGTGAATCATGTGGAAAGCACCTAGGGTTGCCAAAGGTTTTTGTGCTCAGGAAAAACTAACTACTGATTGTAACCTCTGACTATAAAACAGGATAACAATGTCCCCTGACTCTGCAGCAACCAGGACACCACTCTGCACGCTCATTTTACAGAAGATGAATTAAAATCAAACAGATTATCTCAAAATCTCTTCCACCTATACCATAAAGCAATTGAAATTTACTTATACTCCAGCAAACTAAGATAAAAGCTGAGAATTACTTGGGAGTTAGAACACTTAAATTTTGTGTTTCAGATTCTGGGGGTAGCTAAAAACAAATCTCAACTTTAAATTTTAAATATGTCAATCATTAGTTCATTAGTGTAAATGTAAGTATACGTGTTTGTATTTATATGTGTCTGTATTTATTTACTTAGACCAGAAAAGTCAGGAAATACTAGTCAGGAAGGTAAACAGTGCTAAACTTTGTCCTTATTTTTAAAGTGTTAGATAATGAGATTTCATTTGCAGATAATTATAAGATACATTTAAGATAGCCATGTATCTTCTACTCAGATTAGACAAATATAACATTTGCCATATTTGCTTCAGTATTATTTCTTCCTCTAGAAGTAATTACCGTCATGAATTTGGTTTGCATTCCACACATGCCCATTGCTAGATTTTTACTACATTTGTATGTGTCCATAAACAGTATACCAGGGTAGGTATATGCATAGGATCCAGATTCATTTCCCAGCACCCACATTGTGGCTCCCAGCTATCCATAACCTCGGGTCCAGGGCACATGCATAGTATACATATATGCATGCTGGCCAAACATTCATACACATCAAATAAAATAAATCTAAAAAATTTTTAA
Organism: Tokudaia tokunoshimensis; assembly: GCA_036184795.1. NCBI lineage: Eukaryota > Metazoa > Chordata > Mammalia > Rodentia > Muridae > Tokudaia > Tokudaia tokunoshimensis. The sequence continues at coordinate 51,267,693 of BTHU01000002.1, read as the reverse complement.
AATGTATCTCTGATACTGTTCTATTTTTAATCTTAACATTCCCGTAATTGTATAAATTCTTTTGTCATTGTTTCTTTGCCTATATTTTGTTTTGGGCATCTATTCATACTCAAGTGTTTTGATACAGATCAATTATATTAATGGCTATATGCAGACCAACTATATTTACATGTTAGTCTATCTATTCCCCTGCAGATAGGAATTTTAGGTTGTTTTCAACTTTTCATAATTAAAAACAAGGCTGAAATAAACACATTCTTATGCCCAAGTATAAAGTTCTTTAGATTGAACATCTAGGAATAAAATTACTGGGTCATAATAAGTGTACATCTTCAACTCTATTAGATACAACCTAATTGCATTCCAATTTTATTCTTTGTGCCTTCATACTGCTACAAAGAACTTTGAAGCTTTTTTTAAAAAATTAATTAATTAGTTAATTTTGTGTGTATCTGTCTGGGTATGAGTGCCACACTGCCACATATAGAAGTCAGAAGATAACTTGTGTAAGTCAGTTCTCTTCTCTCACCACCATCTGAGATTCAAACTCAGGCCATGAGCCTTGATGACAATGGCCTTATCTGCTGACCGATCTTGCCAGCCTTTACATTTTGCAGTCTAATGGTTGTGAAATAATATCTTGTATTTTAAAAATATTATTTTTCATTAATTAATAAATTTGGGCTGGAGAAATGACTCAGTGGTTAGGAGCACTGGTTGCTCTTCCAAAGGACCTGGGTTCAATTCCCAGCACCACATGGCAGTTCACTCTGTCTGTTACTTCAATTCTAGGGGATCCAACACCCTTACACAGACATATGTGCAGGCAAAACACCAATGCACATAAAAAAATAAAATGAAAAAAAACCCTTGAACATCTGACTTTCTGATTTTCTTTCCTGTGAGTTCTTATTCTTCATCTACTTCTCTATCAGATTAGTCATCTTTTTGTTTATCTCCTTCTTTCTCTACAGATTCACATTCTAGATTCTAATCCTTTGTTCATTATTAAACCTCACTATTCTGTCACTCATAGCAAAATTTATTCACTGTGCTTATTCACCAGAACTTCTGCAAAAAATGTTTGTCTTTTTATCTGAAAAAGCATGTCTCAAAGTGTCACTTCCATGTGACAGAATATTTAGCTTTCACACCATCTCCACCAAAGCTCTTTTATTAATAACTAGCATTCATAGCACGTGTGATATGGAGGCCCTCAATGTGAGGAGATCACGTTTGCCCTATTCTAGAATTCCAGACAGGAAGCAGCAGTTCAGAATTGAGAAAAGAGTGGAATCATTTAACCCCAGTTCAAATACCTGCAGCAGAGCTTGACCATGACTGACGTAGTGATGTGTTCAGCCTTCCCCAGCCAGCCAATTACCTACAAGCTCCTTCAGCTGTCGCTGGAATTTTAATAAGGGTAAGTATTAGAAGGGATAGGATGGGTAGACAGAGAGAAAATGTGATTTTAAAAGAAAGGTGGCAGAGAGAACAGACACGTGAACACATCGATTTTAGGAAGAGAGAGGTGAATACTGGGAAGTGGAGAGAGCTGATTTGAGAGCAAATCAGTGCAGCAAACTAAAAAGAGTTACCAGGAAAGAGGAAGAGACTGAACAAACGGAGACCACTCTGATCAAGAATTCACAGAAGGAGATATGAAAGAGACACTTGGGTTGGGTTGGGAGAGGAAGATAATGGTAACAGCCCTTGTTTACTAGCTCTTTGCTAAGACCAGACACGCTGTCAGGGGAGATTACAGGCCTGTTCCCTCTCCCCCTGACCACATTTCCACTCACTTCTGACCCATCTATTCATACCTGACAATTCTGCTGCATGCCCATCCGCATCTCCATATTCAAACTCCAGAGTAGGGCAGTCCACAGAGCCCTGTAATAAGATAAAAATTTTCTGGTAATGGGAAAAGAAGTTGCCAAAGAAAGGATATACCCCAATTTCACGTTTTTCAAAAAACAAAGTAAATGGTCAAGAATGAGATTACCCTCTGGCCTTCACATATATGCACACACATGTACCCATCCAACTGCATGGAGAGAAAGTGGTGGGTGGGGGTGAGAAGATTCCTTAAACAATGACTTGCAGTTTGGTATTAATGAAAAAAAAAAAGTTGACTGTGCTCAGGCTTGGTGGTCCATGCCTTCGATCCCAGCACCTGGGAGGCAGAGGTAGGTGGATCTCTGAGTTTGAGGCCATCCTGGTTTACACAGTGAGTTCCAGTTCTATACAGAGAAACTATCTGAAAACAAAATAAAACTGGCTGTGTTAAGAGGATGGTGACTTTCAGAACACAGAGACTCTATCCCCATCCAAGCCCATACCTTGTCTATGAGTTTCTTCTATTTGGCTGTTTCTGATTTGCACCTTTTATTTAAAAATTACAATCTTAAGTATATCGCCCCCCCGCCCCCGCCCCGAGTTCAGTTTGCAGTTGGCCGAGTAGAAATGTATACAATCTAGGAACCTCAGTTGTGGCTTGCACATGAATTGGGGACATTCTTGTGTATAAACTAACTCTGGGCAATTAGTGTCAGAATTGAATTCACGTGTAGGACATTCAGTTGGCATCAGTAATTATTGTTGGAAAATGCTCAGTTTTCTCACCCATAAAAGAGGACAAATAGTAAGACTTTCTTCACTGGGTCATTGTAAAAACTAAGAGTTAAGTACAAGAAATGCTCTTAGCATTTATATAGCTCTTTTGATTTGTGCCAATTGTAATTCTTCTCTAGTAAAAATTTCAAGAGTTCTAGAAAAGAAAACTATCTTCTCTAAGGATTTTCTTCTACTGGAAAACAAAGAGGGTAGGAAAAGCAGATCTGGGCACTGCAAAGATGACAGGAGGCATCTGACAAGCATACCCTTTGCCTTGGAAGGTGGAAGTAACGCTAATTTTTCCAGCAAGGCTTTTGGAGGCAATGAGCCCAGACAGGGATGATTACAGCAGGTGTTCATTTCCAACCATGAAGACTGCAACTGTGGAAATCCAGAAGGCAAGTAGCAGCATCAGGGGAAACTGGGTGTCTACAGTGAGCTCCCTGGCAAAAGCAGCACACTGAGGCAAGAGCCTTTTCCTGAAGGAGGCTGTGACAGCTGCGGATTGTGCCTCTACTTTAGAAGGGAGACCCAGCTCATCACTCTGTGGTCATTTATTTGCATAGTCTGTCTCTCCACCCTTCCTGGAATGCTCACTCTAGAAGGGCAAAGACCTTCTTCACTGACATAGCATTAACATCTTGTAACTTCATTGCTAGCCCCTCAAGATATTTGATCAAGAACAATGTTTCGTGTCCTCTGTTTTGTGCTGCCATGATGATGTGAACAGCTCTCCTCTGACATGCCCTCACCACTACAAGAGACCTCTGAAGCCATGAGCCAAAATTAATCTTTTCCTCCATTGAAAAACACACCAATGTCTCTCTTGGGGAAGGAGGTACAAGGTACTTCTAAAAGAAAATCCCTAGCAAGGAAACCCTGTCTATGCAAGGTGGTGACTTTAGGGGCAGTTCTCTCTCTCCACTTTTACCTTTTAGAAAATAGGAGCTGGAGTGAGAGCTTACTGGCAGTGTATATGCTAGTTTTGGTCTCTGTGCCACAAATAACCAAACAGACACATTAATCACTTTGGAAACTGTGAAATAGTATTTAAATGAATCACCACAGACTAGGACTCCCTCTGTCCCTTAGCGAGAATGATGACAATTATGTGTACTGATCAGTTGATTACATGAACTGTTTTAAAGCCCTTATGTTCAATTATCTCAACCCTCTAAATTATGCAGTGGTAACCCCGTTTTACAAATGAAACTGGAAGCAGGGCGGTGGTGGCGCACGCCTTTAGTCCCAGCACTTGGGAGGCAGAGGCAGGAGGATTTCTGAGTTCGAGGCCAGCCTGGTCTACACAGTGAGTTCCAGGACAGCCAGGGCTACACAGAGAAACCCTGTCTCAAAAAAACAAACAAACAAAAAAACAAAACAAAAACCAAAAAAAACCCAAAAAAAAGTAAAAAAAAAAAAAACCAAATGAAACTGGAGTTCAGCTAGATTAGGTAATTTGTCCAAAGCCACACAAATAATAAATGGAGGTACTGAAACAAACAAACAAACAAACGGCCCGACAGACACTCAAACTTGGTGGCTTGGCCACTCACTTTGTCTGCCAAGTGTCTGATCTAAGGAGAGTTGGTTTTATGTCTTTTACCTCTTATCCCTAGATGACCAGACCCCTTTTTTGGTGCTGGGGATCAATTTAGAGTCTTGTGTAAGCTACGAAAGCACTCCATCACTGAGCCACATCCCCCAACCCTGTGTCTTCTATGTAGTAAACACTAGGAAAACAGACGCAGGAGGATCAGGAGTTCAAAGCTCTCCTCAGCTACACAGGTGGGTTCAAGCACAGCCAGGGCAAGCGAAGCCCTGTTGTCAACAGACGTTGCCCTGGGCTGTCTCAATTAAATTAAGATGAAATTGAATCAAATAAAGGCTAAACCAGATGACCTTCACAGTTCCTTCCACACACATTTCATTCCCCTGAGTCCCTGCTTGGATGCAGTTTTGTTCTTGGTTGATAGATGGAATATGGCTAGATAAGATGTAGAATAATAACAATCCAGTCCTTTCCATGTCCTAGTTAGATTTTTTATTTATTTTTTTTAAGAATAAGTGGAAGATATTTAAATAGCCATCTCTCTAGCTGCATCCTGGGACGGCTGTACTCAAACGTCGCCCTGGTCCTATCCCAGCTTGAATCATGTCTCTTTCAACCCTCCTAGAAAGGGGCGAGCTGTTCGCGGAAGGCGCTCCCTAAGCCAGCGCCATCATCCGAGGGCAGGAGACAGCAAGGAGCTAGTGCTCTAGGCCGGTCTGGTCCAGTCCAGAGCCAGTTGCTGCAGTCTGAAGTGGGAGGGCGTGCTGCCCGCCTGCCCGCCTGCCCGCCTGCCCGCCTGCCCGCCTGCCCACCCTTCCCTCCCGCGGCAGAGCTCGGGCTCCCGCCCCTCCGTCCGGTCTCTGCACCTCTCTACTCGCTGGTTCCCCATCGGTGCATTGGGATCCAAATTCCAGCTTCGCCCGGCGGCAGCTGTCAAGTATCTGGAAAGTATCTGTTACGCTCTTTGCGCGGGCCAGGAAAACCGCAGGCCAAGGCAAGAAAGCGAGCGACCCGCAGCGGGAAGGGACCGGCTGTGGGCCGCTTCACCTCAGCAGCCGCTTCCCGCTGGCGGATATCTCCGGGTTCCTCACCTCCGACTCCCGCCGCTGGTTGCGGAACGCTTCCCGGCCCTTGGGCACAGCCGGCTTCCCTTTGCCGCCGTTGCCGTTGTCATTAGCAGGAAAGCCGGCGGGCCCCGGCGGCGCGGGGTCGTCCATGCTGGGAAGGTTCCCTTCAGCGGTTCGCTTTAGCGGCTCCCTACCGCAGCTCCACGATCTCTGCCCGGGCCGACCCCGCCACAGCGCGCGCCCGGAACCAGGCCCCGCCCCCTGAACGCCGATTGGCTGTACATACTCTCTGCGGCCCCGCCCCGCGATGCGATTGGCTGATCAGCCAGCCGGAGGTGGGGGCTCTTTCAAGGAATATTTTCCCCACGAACCCCTGGCATTTTTACTGCTCAGTTGCTGGCCACCTGGGACTAGGAGGCTTCACATCTACTTGCTCCACGATTCGAATTCTGGACCCTGAGCTCAGGGCGGCTTAGCTCCCGCGCTGCATGCTCCTTTCAGTGATGCCCTGTCCCACATAGCGGCCTTTTCCTGAGAGTCCTAGTCTCCACCCCTGTTCCAATGCACCTACGTTTAGGCGTTACCATATACCCGGAGCCCCCATCCAGGTTGCTGCACGCCTCTAACATCCCGCTTTGTCGCAGAGAACGGCTTGGCCTTCGGGATAGCCTGAGCCACCACACCACAAACTTACCCTCTCTGGAAGCTCTCTGAAGAGAACCCCTGGCGGGGAGATGGAAGTTGAGGGGAGGGACGTAACTGAAATCCCTGATGCCCTTGAGGGGCTGCTCCCTGTCATCTGTCCCTAGATGAGTGGGCACCTTCTTTGTGGTGAGAATAGATAGCAGGCTCACACCCTCACCCGCTGTTCTTTCCTTCCCCTTTCTAAAACTATCCTAATCTAAGTCTATGATCTTGAGTTCCTCACATGGTGGAAGGAGAGAATAAACAACCAAAATTGTTCTCTGACACCTGACCTCCACACATGCTCGTTGGTGCTCTCCCTCATTCCCACATATACAAACAAATATTTAAATTAAAACAAAACAAACAAACAAACAAAAAAAACCCTACACCCTAAGAACTAAAGCTAATTGGAAGCTAACCGGATAGTTGAAGACTGTGGGTTCAGCTCTCTCTTGAATACTATTTAAATATATTTGCAGGTCTGGCTTGACAATGGATGAAGGGAATGGGAGGGACCAAATCGCTAGGGTAACCCATGGCTTTAAGACAGTGAAAAGATCATTGAGTTGGGACTGTGCCAAGCATTGCATGTGTTTTCTGGGTACCACACCTTTTTACCACGCCTCTTTCTGACAGGTTATTTTTCATTAATCCATTTTTTACTGATGAGGAAATCCTGAAGCGCAGAGAACACCAAAGGATTATATTGAGTCTTGTCGCAGTGTAGTAAGTATGTTGCTCTATGGAAGAAACTTCCATTCTTAGTTCACTACAGTCTTGGCGTTTCAATTGCTGTGATAAAATCCATGACCAAACGTAACTTGGGTAGGAGAGGGTTTGTTTCATTTGATAGCCCACAATTCATTACCTAGGGAAGCAGGAACTGTGGAGGAATGCTGCCTACTGGTTTGTCTTTCCTCATTTTCTCAACCTGCTTTTTTATACAACTCAGGACCACTTGCTCGGTGGTGGCACTGCTTACAGTGAGCCACGACCTTCCACACCAACCATCAACCAAGAAAATACCCCATAAGCATAAACACAGGTCACGCTGCTGAGGTGTTTTTCCTCAATGGAAATTCCTCTTCCAAAATGATTCTAGCTGGTGTCAAGTTCACACAAAGCCAGACAGTTCAGCTACTGCTTTTTAGGATAACCCTTTCTTCTCTAGGTTTTTTTTTTTTTTTTTTGACTCTCTTTACTGTAATAGATGTGTTGCTATTAAACCAACATTGCTGGGATTCCAAACTGTAGTATTGTATACTTCTCAAACAATGGAATTATTTCTCCTCTCCTATATCTTAGGGTAATTCTATTCGTTTTAGACATGGTCTCACATTGTAGCCCAGAATAGCATAGAACTATGTAGCCAGCCAGGCCTCTAACTCATGGTAATCCTCCTTCATCCTGCTGAGTATTGGGATTAGACATGAGACAGTGTACACATCTTAGCTCCATTTCTTTAAAAAATGTGTTACTTATTTATGCATATGAGTGTTTTGTCTGTGCACCAAATGCTTCCTGGTGCTTCACATCCTGGTGACCATGTGTGTGGGGGGGGGGGGGTAGAAGAGGGAGTTAGAAGTCCTGGGACTCAAGTTACAGATGTTTGGGAGCCACCATCTCAGGTCCTCTGCAAGAGCAATTGGTGGTTTTAACCACTGAGCCATCTTCCCAGGCCCTCAACTTTCTTTCTTCCTTACCTTTCTATTAGCTGGTAGATGGCAGGGGGAGGGAAGACATCAACCAAGACCACACTTCTTGGAAATTTCCAGAGACTTTTCATGGTCCCAACATTTTACCAGTTCTCCATTCCCACTCCTACTCCACTGTGGATGCAAGCTTCGTTGGAGGGCCAAGCTTCATTGTGATTTTGTTTGTTTATTTATTTTTAAGTCACAGTCTCATGTACCTCAGGCTGGCTTAAAACATGGTTTTAACTGAAGATGACCTTGAACTCCTGATCTTCCTGTCTCCAAAGTTCTGGGATTACAGGAGTGCACCACTGTGCCTGGTTCTTCATTGGCTTTTGCATACCACATTTCTGTATGTTTAACACAGGGGTTCACAATCTATAGTGTATTAACATTTTGGACAGACAAATTATGGGAGAATGTCCATGTTTTAAGCTGTTCAGTAGAGCTTTTGGCTGTCCCTGAAAGATGCCAGTAGCATTATCCCCTTAGTTATGACAACCAAAAATGCCTTTAATCATTGTAATATGTCCCCTGGGGAGCAAAAATCCCCTGTTACAATACCTTGGCTTTGTAAATAAACTCCTGTGAATTTCCAAGAAAGTCTTTGGCTCAAGGCACAAACTATTTGATTTTGGAATTTTTCAGTGTATAATTTGATAAAACTCTTAAAAATGTACTATCTACATTAAAATTCACAATCCATGCCTAGTTTGTCCCTGCTTTAGTGTGACACTCTTGCCACAACACAGCCCATTGGGTTTCTTAATAAAGAGTTCATTGTCTGTCTCTCCTGTACTTGTCGTCTTAAGCAGTCAGATTCTGGGATTGACAGTCCCAGAAATGATTCTCCTGTGAGCCCAGCTGGTCAGTAACATCCTCATAGGGTCTCCTTTTGAGGACTTCTTTCTTTTCCTGATTATCCCTAGGGCAGAGACTGATGTGTCTGGAGTGGGACTGAGGAGGTCTTCTCCCATGACTTCTATCTAAACTGAGCCTAGAGCTCCATCTGGCTTTGCTTTCAGAGATGGGACTTGAAAGTTTGAAGATTTCTAAGAACCAGAATGTAATCTTTTCCTAGCAAATGGTAAAACAGCAAAGACTGGACATCTATCTGCTCAATATAAGCCCAGATAGATGTTCTGAACTTGTCATGAAGAGGAAAGTGTCTGGGGGGAGAACTGGATGAAGTCATAAGAAACTTCAATTAACTGAAAACTCTGAAACTGCAGGCCATTCAGCTTATTTACCAAAGAGAGATAATCATGGATACCCCTGGCTACAGAAACAACCAGAAATGTACCTGGGAGGTAATGTCAGGCTGGTCTACACTGCCAGTATTTTAAAATCTGGACTACTGGAGCTAGTATAGATGGATCAGTGGTTAAGAGCACCCAATGCTCTTCCAGAGAACTTGAGTTCAGTTTCCAGCACCTACATCAGGTGGTTCACAACCACCTGTAGGTAATTCTGGCTTCCATAGGCACCTGCACTCACATGTACATACCCATTCACAGATACATAATTTCAAATGACACCTTCAAACAACAATAATAAAAATATAAACCCACAACACTATACAATCAAATTCCCTTGTTCCAAAACTCAGGTTTTTACTTCCAGACTCAGGCTTCTGACGGAAGGCTGATGGTAAAAAGAGGAATAATTAGAGATAAAACATACTCCTTTCTCTATTTCAGCATGCTAATTCACAAAGGTAAAATACTTCATTAAATAGATGGTACTTGGCACTATGACAGCTTAAAAATGTGTTGCAGGAGGTCTTTAAGTACCAGTAGGCAGAGGATAAAATAGAGCGCATGAAGCGCATGATGTAGCAGAGGCTATAAAGGGCCTGGAGCTGGAGGTTGTGCACGAGTATCTTTAGGCAGTATCTCCCCTTCCTTTTTATGTTTTTTAAAGAGTATATTGCAGTGCCAGCAGAGGATGTTGGATCACCAGGAGCTGGAGTAACAGAACCTGGTGAGCTAACATAAGGGTGTTGGGAATTGAACTTGGGTCATTTGAAAGAACAGCCAGTGCTCTTAACCTCTGGGTTCTCTCTCCAGTCCTACTTTAAGCAATATTTTTTTTCTAAAAATACAACAGGCTAATAAAACTTTAACACAGATAAAGGACTACACAGTTCCAAAATTACTCCTAATGGCTACCCTACCAAAGGTTGAGACAGAACAGGCAACTGGACTCATATTTTAGTTACTGATTTAAAAGATAAACCTCTACCCGACCCTTTTCTTTTCCTTCTTACCTTCCTTCCTTCCTCCTTCTTTCTTATGGCTGGATACAGTCAAATTCCAGGCAACACAGTGGAATTGGGTGACCTAGATTCATGCTTTAGGTTGTTTTTGTTTTGTTTTTTAAATCTTAATCTCAGTCTTTACCTCCTCAAGGTTGTGGTTCAGAAGTGTGCTCCTTACATACTTAGCCAGGTGTGGGTCAAGGAGGGGTGTTGGGAGAGGGACAAGATACTTGCTAGCAGTGTCTCAGTGTAAAATAAGATTCTCAGGGTGATTCTCCAACACATCTGCTGGTAACTGCATCAGCTTTTCACATCTTCATCCTATGGTAGGTAGCCTTGTTACTTTTTGCCCACATACCTCTCATGTCTGAATTCATAGTTCACAGAAGCAAGTGGTATTCTCAGGACACAGATCAATTTTAAGAATACTTTATTTTTTGAGATTACATAGTCATTATTGCTGATCTAATACAATCACTTAGACATATAGATTTCCAAGAGCTTCTCAGAACTGGTGATCCTTAGAGACTTCGTTCTTTTCAGTAAGATGACAGTAAGAACTAGATGATTATTTGTATAGATATGTATGTGTTTTACATATATATGTATATATATGGGTTTAGACTTGTCAATGTCAATATATAATTTGCTGGTGTTACCTATTTTCTTTCCATAATTTTCCTTTATTAAAAAAGCTTGATGCAACAATGCATTCTGATTTTTTTTAAACCATGACAAAAGTTAATTCTGAGGAAACCACAGGAGCAGCAATTTCAGATCTGTTCAGAGAAAAGCCAAGCAGCAAAAAAAGCTTTGCAGGAGTGTGTGGCCATGGGGAGCCTTGCTCTCCCAGGAGGGAGACATGAGGAAGGAGGAGGGCAGAGGAAGGTGGATTAGAGGCGTTTTTTGTTTAACAAGAAAAAGGAAACAATATTTCCACTAAGACTGCAAGAAGACCTTGAAGTAGCACAAATTCATTGTAGTTAAATTGTATATTTCCCCTCTGCCCAGGGCCACATAACCAGAGACAACCAGCCTTCTTCTCCTTGTCTCCTGGTAGCTAAGAGTGCTTGTAAGAGGAAGAGTTGGAATAAGAAGAAATTTGCTCTTATTCCAAGGTTAGCGGGAACGATGATTTGGTTCCAACATTAGGGCAGAACCTAGATAGGAGTCCTGGGCTACCTTCTTTCTTTCATCCCAACTCTCCACAAGCCTGCTGTACTGGAGATTCACCCCAGGGCCTGGCACACACTAATCAAGTGTCCTATCACTGACTTACATCCCTATTTCTGGCTACTTTCTTAATGGTTGATGACACAGAAGTCTCCGGAGAGAAGGGAATAGATGTCACCTGCAACTCACAGGCAGATACCTCACTATGGGGAGTCAGGCTCCTTTTCTATTTGGAGCAGATCTCTTCCCTATGGTGTGGCTGGGTGTACTGTATAAGTACCAGCTACAGGAAGCTCCGTAAAGAGCAAGGCTCTGCAGAAAATCACCAGGTTATGACTTGGGGCCCAAGCCAGATACCTGCCTAATGGAATCTGCTCTGGACATAAGATGAGGCCTGGAGATATAATCTTTTGCTAAAGAGATCCAATTAAGAGGCCAGGCATGGTAGCACATGGCCTCAGGAGGCCAAGGCAGGAGGACTGCCATGACCTTCAGTTCAGCCTGGGTTATAGAATGAGACTATCTCAAAACAACAACAACAAACCCCAACAACAAAAACAAAAATCCAAACAGACGTGGTAGTGGGAGAGTGATGCATTCTATGAATACAGAAATCAGAATGGGGCAAACAGAAGTGACTCTCAGTGAAGCCTTCAGTGTTTATGATCTTCCTTACACAACAGAACACAGCCACAGACGACGCCCTGTGCAGAGTCCATCTTCTGGGGTGAGCCAGAATGTATACCATTTCATAAGGCAAACAGCCACCTACACAAGTTCTGCTTCCCTATCTTAGAAAATAAGGACACTTCCAGACTGGCTTCCAGGGCACACACAAAGACCAGGGACAGTGAGGATGGTGGAGCCAGGGGAGGAGGTGCAGATGGAGGTTTTAGTGATTCTGGGTGTCCTCTGTTTGAATGACCTTGGTCTTGAGACTTTGAAGCAGAACAATGTAAGAGATACACGAGAAACAAACATGAGACTTCTAAACAGGGAGGGCCATGAGAGGGACTCATTGAACTCAAGATTCCTAGGGTCACTCCAGGTTTTAATTCTTGAAACCAACGGATCCCAGTGGAAACCTCGAAACCATCCAGTTCATCTCCAAAGAATATCCAACTCTTGGGTAGAATGAGAAACTTCACACTGTTTACATTACTATTTTATAATGCTGGAGTTACTTAAGAAACTCTCTGAAACAGAATCCTTAAACAGAAGGGTCCAGATCATAACGATACAGCAGCAGCAAAGAAAGATAAGCTATCAGATTGCAGGTCTCACTTTCACCAAGGCCAACAGCCAAAGGGATGAATGTCTGATGAGGTTCAAACTAGTGCCCCATCCCTTTCCCTGGTTCCCAGTGATTGAGCACAGGGCCTTATCCAGGCCAGGCAAGTGTTTTACCAGTGAGCTAACCTCCAGCCCTCAAACTAGGTTTCCTCATCTGGACACATGTTACAGTCGCCGCAAAGTCTTTCCTGGAAAACAGGCAGACTTGATTCTTTAGGATATCAAGCTGTACCCCACCCTAAAGTCTCAAGCTCCCAAATCTCTAGCAAACATCTTTGCCAGCTCAGTTCCAGAGGTCATTTCAGGAAACAACAGAAGCACTGTGCACATGGAGCTCTGACAGCGCCAGTCTAGGGGCTTCCTAGGAAACAGTCCAGTTAAATGGGAAGGAAACAGAACTATGGGTCCCAGTGGGGCTGGCTGGCTACTTCCTGAGCAGAGTTTAGTAGGGTTAGAAAGTAAAACAAATGCCTGGCCAACACCAGAGCTGTTAAGATCATGGAGTCACGACCCTCTTAGAACCAGAAAGCATTGAAATGGATACAGTATTCAAGGAGAAGAAAGGAGTCCTGGGTAAGAGAAGAGATCCCAGTAGGCACGGACACAGGCACAGCTGAGTTCTTGGTGCAGCTTACAAGACCTTACCACTCCTGCCTCACCAGCCTTTTAATAAGGAAGGCAGTAACAGTAACTATCAAGGCTGAGAATTCAGGCCTTGTTAATTCAGTGGCTTCCAAAAGGCCTCACCTGGGAAAGGGCCAAAGCTTTGAGAAAGGCAGCTGCTGAAATTTATTCCAGAAAACCCTAAGTAACAAGGAGTCTGGCATCCCTGAACTAACTCCTGAGCCTGGAAAGAAAAATGGCCATCGCTGAGGATTCTATCAATGGGCAATAATGCGAGGGATGCACTAGGAATGGTTAGCCCATTTCTTTCCTTCCTCAGCCTGTCCTCTGTGGCTCTCACGGCCCCAGGAGTAGTGACCACACTCTGGGCCAAGGCTACAGGCACAGGATTCTAGATTTTAATAAATAAATAACCTAACACATAGGATGAGCACGGCGGCAGCTCTGACTGGAGAAGCAGCTTGCTGGGTTCTTCCTTGGATAGTAGTGGAGAAAAGGCTTGGTTCTATTCCTTAACATGTCTTCTGGCTTGTATTACAGGAACTTAATACCTGGAGGGAAAAAGAAAGTTGAAACTGATGTTATCTGCTGGTGGGGCTGGAACATAAGGAGCCTGCCTAAAGGTGTAACAGGGAGACAAGGGCTTTCCTAGTATATATAGTAAGCATAGATATCTGTGGCTCTTTTCATACCAATGAAAGAAGGCCATGGGCTATAGAGAAGGCTCAGCGGATAGAAGCACCTGCACCAAGTCTGCCAATCTCCCCAGGACCCACATGGCAGAAGGAAAGTTTACTCCAACAGGTTATCCTCTGACCTCCACATGTGCAACCAGAGCACATGCATCGTGAACATGCACCCACTTCCACCTCCATACACAATCACAAAATAAATAACAAAAATATACTTTAAAAGGCTAGTATTTGTGGGGCAGGGAGGGGTAGTGGAGAGCACCAATGTTTAAAGAAGATCTCAGAGTATTCTGAGATGGGAGACATGGAGGAAATGTGTTATTTTCCTGAGCTCATGTAAAGGTATGTGGTAAAGATGCAAGGGTCAGCTGTACTCTGGGAAGCTCTTCACTGCCCAGTCGTCTCTGATTTCTGGGGAGCCCATGGCACCTGTAGTAGTTAGGCTTGAAGGGTCCATTCTTGTTGAGTCCCAGATATTTGGCTTGTTCATCTGTGAGCTCTGTCAGGTGGGCATCAAAGGTGGGCAGGTGTAGGCTTGCCACGTACTCATCTAGAAAGAGCACAGACCAGGTGCATTCATGCTTCCTATCTGGCTATTCTCAAGCTAGGCCTTAAAAAGTTGGAAGATATGTTCTAGTTCTTGGAGGTGATGGAGAATGGTTGACTTTTGCTTTTAGCTCCTCATCTCTAAGGAAAGACTGCCTTTAGCTTCAATTCTAGTAACTCTTTCCACCCTAAAGCCTTTTCCTCAGAAAAGAAGGAAATGATGGGAAAGCACTGGACTTAAAAATGGGAAACTCAACCTTCAGATTTTGCCTTGATATCTATACTACATTATACTAGAAAACTATATATACATTCTAGAAAAATTAACACCCACAGGCATTGGGGGAGGCTCTAGAAATATATGCTTTGCTGTAGTAATTTGACACCTTTTGAATATATTGTATTTCCAGCTTAGTTAGACCTACAGAGAGACTACAGACTGTTCTATTCATTTTATTCACTTCACACCCTTCCAAACTGTGATAGTTTTTTACTGTTTTGTTTTGTTTTGTTTTTGTTGTTACTGTTTGGTTGTTTTTTATTTTTTTATTTTTTTTTTGAGACAAGGTTACTTTATGTAACCCTGGCTGTCCTGAAACATACTATGTAGACTAGGCTGGCCTTGAACTCAAGAGATCCACATGCCTCTGCCTTCTGAGTACTGGGATTAAAGACTTGTGCTACCATACCAGACCCATCCAAACTGTATTAAAGGGAAAATATAACAACTTGCAACAGCAAAACCAGAGCTGATTTATTTCCTGAATTTATAAACACAATGTATCACTTAGGTGCCTGAGATAGGCTCTCTAAAAATTTAAGACAGTTTAGTGTTTCTATTATACCAACCACCCACATAATTAACTCTTAACGAGAACCTATATCCCTTAAAAGGCTATTTAGCATCTTAAAACTGGAACAAGCCAGATATTACAAGACCAGAGATATTCTTTTTGGGGGAATACTTTCCCCCTCCTTTGAGATTTTTACATACATGATGTCTTAAAAGAGAAAATCTTTAAAACTCAATTGGTAGGCCAGACATGACGGCACATGCTGTAATTCCAGACAGGAAACAGGAGTGAGTTCAATGCCAGCCTTGACTACATTGTGAGACCCAGTCTCAAAGCATACAATGTGATGCAATGCAATAGGCTCTAATGACAGCAAAATGCAAGACCCTCCTGAGAAAAACCTGTATGAAAATCACACAAACCACCCTGGAATAGAGTCTAGAGTCCTAGCTCCTAATTTATATGACAAAGATATGTTTTCTTCCCTCCCCTCCCACCCACCTCACAGGAAGTCAATGCCTCCGAGCTTCCAACAGTGAACTAATTTAGCAAGAATGGGGAAGAAAGAACAACTTACCCATTTTCTTGGGCAGCAGGTACACATCTTGCTTATAGCGACCCTCAGGAGCATTGTAAAGTTCTATCAAGGCAAGAGCCTAAAAAAGCAGAAACATGTATGCTGATATGCCTTTCAAAGCTTTGAAAACTGGCTCCTCTGAGGACCCTCTTCAGCCCACTCCTGTTCCACTGCAGAGCTTACCTGAGTGGTAGCAGTGATTGAGAGCACAAATGTAGGCACTGTGGAGCAGCTTAGATTCAGTAGACGGCCCTGGTGATCAAAAGTGAAAGAAAAGGGCATTAGGACCCTTGGTGGCCTCTGAGGAGTGATGGAAGAATGACAGCCAATTTCCAATTCCTTCCCAATTGAGATTGCTAGACAAAGCAGGTGCTCTCAAAAGAATTGATATCCTTTTTAATTCATTTTATTTCCTTTTTCTTCTTTTCTCTCTTTTTCCTTCCTTCCTTCTCTCCCTCCCTCCCTTCTCTCTCTCAAACTCACAGAGATCTTTCTGCCTCTGCATACCAAGTGCTGGGATCAAAGTCATGAGCCACCATATTTTAAATGTTTTAAGATTTTTATCCAAAATGTATTTTTAACTGATATATCAAAGCAAATATTATACTACTTATAGGATACTATGTAATGTTTCAATACAAGAGTACACATATCTATTTCCTCAAACACTTATCATCTTTAAATCCTTTCTTCCAGCTTCTCAAAATGTCTAGTATATAACTATTACCTATAGTCACAGTATGCTGACAGTATGCCAGAACTATTTACATTCCTAGCTACCTAAAACTCAGCATCCACTGATCAGCCTCTCTCTGCTGAACCCCAAATGCCCACAGTTCCAAGCACCTGGCAATCGTGTGTGTGTGTGTGTGTGTGTGTGTGTGTGTGTGTGTGTGTGTGTTTGAGATACTCATTATGTAACTGGCCTTTAACTCTCAATTCTCCTGCTTCAGCCTCCTAAATTGTTGAGATTAATGTCTGGCTTACCAATATTTATTCTTCTCACTTCTATGAGATCAATGCATTGGACACAAAGCTCATAAATCCACTGGATAGCTTACCTGGGCATTCTCTTGTTGATTTATATTATTTGATTTTATAAATCATGCTAGATTTAACCTTTTCTTTTGGTGATGATAGTCTTATTATGTATCCCAAGCTGTCTTCAAACTTACTAGGTAGCCAAAGCTGATCTTGACTTCCCTAACTCTCCTGCCTCCATTGCCTGAGTGCCAAGACTATAGCATGCACCACCACTTCTGGCCCCATAACCAATGTTTATAGATTACACAGGATTGAGAATATGTATTACTTGTCTATGCCTGGCTGACTTCACTTAACATTATGTCACATTAACAAATGACAGGAGTTGAGTTTATGGTAAAACAGGATCCACTGCATGTACCACATGTCTGTCAGTCAGTCCTACTCCCGGGCTGATGTGAATAGCCTACAATGAGGAAGGGAGTGCACGCATCTGACAGGCTGATTTGTTTTCTTGTGATGTGTGACAACAGGATTACGGGGACACACAATAGTTCTGTTGTTAAGTTTCTGAGACGCTCCTCATCCTGTTTTTCATAATTTATCTTTTATTTCTTTGATAATGGTAATTCTTACTGGGATGCGGTAATACCTCACTGTGGCTTAATTTCCACTTTCCTGATGATTAGTGATGATGAGCATTTTCCCCTTTGTCTGTTGGCCATTTGCATGCCCTCTTTGGAAATATCCAAATGAAAACACTGAAAATTTGATAAATGTTCCAAACAATTTCTAGGACTACATAAAAAGGAATAAAGGCAGTCATAGGACACTGATGATTGTGCAAAGGCTTGTATCTCTCTCAATTTCCCCATTCTCTGTAGCAAAATACCCTTCTTCTGAGGGCTGGCATTCTTTTGACTATCTTAGAAAAGGAGCGAGTCAAAGCAAGGGACAATCTCTCCAGGCTGGGAGGGAGACAACTATGGATTTAGGAAGCTGTGACCATTTTTGTTGTTTGTCTCTCTGCTCCAAAGGCAGGTAGCCTTGAATTCTGAGTGGACGATAAAGACAGGAAGAGAGCTAAATCCTGCCCCATGATGTCTTTCTTGCTTCTCTTCCTAGGAAGTTGGACTGCCGTTTTTTTGCTCAGCTATATAGCCTATAACACCTTGAGTGCCTGCTTTTATCACCAAAAGTGCCAAGAGGGACCTCCCAGGGCAGTTTAGAAATGTTGCCAGACAGGGGATGACGTCAAGGCTATTAATAAGCAGTTAACAACTGCTCTTCGACTATTTGTACACATGCCTTCCCAGTCATGCCCTAAAGCATCTAAGAGTGTCAGTGAAATGAGGACAAAAGATAAAAAGAACAGTAAGGATGCGTAAAATTGGCCTTATGTGTCCCTACATAAGGAGATGATGATGTTTATGTTTTCATACTTGGTTTCTTTGATAATAAGAAACAAAACCAAAGGAAACTGAAACCTAGGAAAAGCCTTTTTGTTCTCTTGTTATTTGGGCCTTTCCTTAAAGAGGAAGCTTCATGGGAAAAACAAGAAGCACCCCAGCACCCAGGAACACCAGGATAGGTGAGCAGAGCCCTCACTATAGGAAATTGGTAGGAAACAGCATAAGGGCTACAAGGGATGGAAGTCAAGACTAAGCGTGCGGCGGCCAGTGAGGTGGCTCAGCAGGCACAGGCACCTGCTGCCTGTCAACCTGAGGAGCAGATTTTGATTCCCAAGACCCACACGGTGGAGAGAATGGACTCCTGCAAGTTGTCCTTTGACTCCACAAGCACAAGAGGTAACATGTACATGATACCCCCATCCCCCCCACCCTGCTCCCCAAAAAAAGACTGGAAATATCTAGCTCAGTGGTGGAGCTCCTGCCTACTAGCATTTGTACATGGGTGAGGACTTGAGTTCAGTTCCTAGCACTGGGGGGGAAAAGGAGTGTGTGAGCGAGATGAACAGGGTGAGGAACTAACACACAGCACTAACAGAATAAACTGGGCACCTACTACACAGCTGGCTCAGTTCATCAGTTCAAAAGACACTAAAATAGAGACATGATGCAGGAAAGACACGACTTTCCCAAAGCTTACCAAAGACAGCCTGAGTTACAGCCAGGAATACCTACTTTGCTTACTGATTAAACCCCACAAAAGACATTTTCCCTCTGTGAGCTGCACTGCTCTATCTGCTAACTCCTTCTACAGTAATAGTCATCATCTGACTCAACCTGCGGAGTGACATGGAGACAGGATAATTGGTGAAAGTGAGGAACCAGAATAGGTTCTTAATTGCTGAAAGAAAAGACCTTTCACAATTACAAGTAAAATCCACTGGTAAAGTAGTTAAACTTGTGCTCAAAAGACAGAGTTGACAGGATCAGGGACCATACGGGGGAGGGGAGCAAGGAATGGCAGTCTCTCCTGTCATGGAGTAGTTCTGTCAGCCTCGGTCTTACCTCTGCCAGCAGCACTATCCTCTTGCCATCAGGCCATATCACATGGTCAACTTGGGATCTTACTCTCTCCCAGGTCAGCTCTGGTGTCCGCAGGCTGGCCTGGAACACACACAGTGAGGACATCATTAGCTGTGGCAAGTCCCCCATACTGGGGACAGAAAGAAGTTGAAGGGAACCATTTTAAATAGCAAGTCGAAAGAAGCAACCAACATGCCAGATGGAGAATACCTGTCCTGGGTTGGTTAGGATTGTTCCATTTCAGGGAATTTAATCTTAGGCCCAGCCAGGGAGGGATCACTCAGGAGGTCATTCCACAACATATACTGTACGCCCACTCTCTGCTGAGCACAGTAAAAGATGCTATGGGAAATACAAAAGAAACCAATGGCATGGCTTCTGCCTTCAAAAAGCTCACATTTTAGTCGGGGACACAAAACAATACATATGTGAGAAGAAAATACAAAGCAACATGCAAACAAGTGCAGATTAATATGGTGCAAAGAGAATATGTAAGTGCAGAAGAGAGAGACGGAGGAAGATCAGAGCCAAGTGGATTAGCTGGAGAGAGCTGAATGTCCTAAACAGCATGCTTGGTTCTGCCCTCACGGCCCAACACCCGGTCTGCACCTGCTCAAAGGCTGTTTACCCTATGGAGGCTCTGTGCCCTACGTGCAAATGTGAGGGTGCAAGTGGCGGAGTAAAGCGCCCAACGGCTCACCCTCTTCCCACTTCTGTGCATTGTATATTCAGGGAACAAAAGAAAAGATGGAAGTTCATTATCAGCAGCAATGAAATGACAGTCACAGGCTGTGTAGACTTAGGACGACTACTTCCTTCTTCAATTAGCAATGGCTGAAACAGAAAGTGAGTCTATATTCCAAAACTACCCCAACTTATTCATCTGGCAAAAGTGAAAAGACTGGTAAAAATATACTGCCAAATACTAGACCTCAGACAAGTGGGACATTTTAGTTACATAGTAATTCTAGGTGCTATAATAAAGAACAAACACTGAGAGAAGAATGTGAGTCGTTTCTGCAGAGACAGTATCTCTTCATTTTTAAATTTCCAAATTCTCTCTAGATATACAATAGAATGCTCAATTAATGTTTACAAAATCATTCTCTCTCTCTCTCTCTCTCTCTCTCTCTCTCTCTCTCTCTATCTTTTTCTGGAAATAACCACTGAATAGTGCAAAGAGACATATAGTTCTATTTTAGTGTGTTCAGAACTACATATACTCATGCTCTGGGTCATCATTTCTTTATTAGATATGTTGGAAATGTAAAATTTAAGACATAAGTTTCATAAATTGATTCACTCATTCTAAAGAGCTTTTTGGCAATAATTACCAAAATGTTATAGATAACTAATCTTTATCAATTAGTTTAATTTTTAGATTCCTATAACAAATATTTATTCAAGTCAAGAATTAAAGTGACTAGGAATTGTAATATAGACCAAGTGTAGTAGTGCAAGCCCTTAATTCCAGCACTTGAGAGGTGAAGGAGAATCGAGGGTTTAAGGCCAGCCTAGGCTATACTGTATCTTCATAAACAAAAGCAAAATCAAATGAAGAATGGTCATTCTAACATTACTCATACTAACAAATAAGCTTAGACCACAGGGAATGACTAAGTAAATCAACTCCACAGGGTTTATTAAAAAAAGAACAAGACGACAAAGAAGAGGAGGAAAAGAAGAAAAGGAGGATGACACAGTAGTAATGATAATAATCATAATAACAAAGACGATGCTGACAGAGGAGATGTGTGGCTTAGTGGTACTATTCTTGCCCAGCATGTGTAAAACCCTGTATTGGATCCCCAGCACCACAGATTAAAAATTATAAGTAAAGGACATGAACAGAGTTAAACTAATTGAAGCAAGCGGACAACTGAAGAAGTTAAGGTTAAATATAAAATATATCCTCTAGCCTTTGAAAACATCTTATGGAGATGACCACCTACTGGCCAAAGCATACAGCTCCATGGTAACACATGCATTTTATTGTGAGATGAGGTGTTAAGTAGTTCAGAATTTTATTGTTTCATATCATTAATGTTCCAGAGGAGAAGCAATCTGGTGACTGGGAGCAAAGAACTGACAGCATGAGACTGAGAGTCCTCCATCTTGGGAAGAACATGGTGGAGTGGAGGAAGGGACTGTTTAGAACGTAAGAAAGCAGTGTAGAGAAGAGGCGGTGTAGCAGAAGGCACAGGAACGGCTACAATATGGGCAAAAACCGTGACAGTCATCTCAAAGGAGGTTAACTTATCCCCAGCACTCTCCAGGGAGGACCAGTGTCCTCACTGTGAGGACATCTGTTTGGCAGCTGTGCTCCCTAAGAGCCTTTCCTACCCTGTGGCTGAGGCAAGAAGAGCTCTGGTGTTTGATTGTTTGTTTGTTTGTTTTGGTTTTTGGAGACAGGGTTTCTCTGTGTAGTCCTGGCTGTCCTGGAACTCACTCTGTAGACCAGGCTGGCCCCGAACTCAGAAATCCTCCTGCCTCTGCCTCCCAAGTGCTGGGATTAAAGGCGTGGGCCACCATTGCCTGGCAAGAATAGCTCTTAAAATCAACCAATTGGGGCTGGGGGAGTAGGTTGGTGGTAAACATGTGCTTTGGGGTTCAATGTCTAGAACTGCCACTTTAAAAAGGCAGTGGGGGTGGGGAGAGCACTACATTGGCTTTGCACTAACCACTCCACCAGAAAGAAGGCTGCTTACGCGGATGCTGGCTCCAACTGTAGGCTCATTCCCCTGTAAAGGTATTAATGCCTACACATACTGATCTTATGTGATTCCAAACAGCCCACAGCACCACACCCCCACACCCCTGCCCTGCAGGGAGCACAGCTCCCTGAATCAATATCGAGACTTAATTAATTCTTTGATTAGAAAATTCCCTGAAAGCATGTGTATACAATGTTTTGTCACTTGACCTATGAAGCGACAATCACACAGGCCTTCCACATGAGACAGGAGAAACGTGAAAGAGAGAGCCGGCCACCGAGTAGCCTACAGCAGCTCTCCAGTGTTCATCCAATTCATATTTTTCAGGAAAAAAGTACAGCTTTCTAAGTGGCTAACATTTTTCATGACCTATTCTTTAGTGAAATATACAGCAAGCAATAGCTCAAAGTCAGGTAAAACCAAAAATTCCTACCCAAAAGAGTAAAAGAAGAACCCACGTAATCTTTAGGAGAGGGGAGACACACTCAGGGGCACTTACTGTACTCCCAGCCCACGAGCCTGGAGCTCCCTAGGTAGCCCAAGCAGACTTCAACCCCGTCCTCCTACCTCAACTCCCAAGTACTAGGATTTATTCTAAATTTTGATCACAAAATTATCTGGCTAGCCAGCAGGTGGATCTCTGAGTCTCTACAGGGTGAGACCCTACCTCAAATACAAAACAATACAAATCTAGCTAGATAAATATTACATAGTACCACTAACTTGATTTATAGAGAATTTCTTTTCTAAGTTTTGGTTATAAAAGATCAATTATCTATCTGGATGAATATTTACCAAATAACTTTCCTACACAGTAAAATTAGGTGATTTTCAGAGACTCTCACTCCTTTCTTCACATTTTACCTCTAATTGGTTTATCAAATCCTACCAGTTACACTGAGTCTTATCAACTCTACTGTTTACCCACTGTACCAAGCCAGCACCTTCACCTCCTCAGAGTTTCCTGCTGTCCCCACACTTACTCAAGCCCAGAGGGTTTTCTTTACACAAATTCGAGACTGGTTTATAAAAAAAAATACATCAGATACATTTATTTATTGGTTCAAAATTGTCCAGTAGCCTCTTTTCTATCTAGATAAAACTCTAGTTACTATGGCCCACAGAGCTCCGCTTTACCCACTGCCTCCTCGAGTCCTCGAGTGGCCTCCTCTGCCTCACCCCCCCACACCCCCAGTCTGATACTGTTGCCAGACTTTATCTTTAAACAATTTTCACCTATGTATTTACTGATCTATTTATTTATCTTTGTGTATATGTTGGCACTTACATGGTATGTGTGTGGAGGTCAGAGGACAATGTATGTACAGGAATTGCTTCTCTCCTTCCCATGGGTTCCAGGGATTCAGCTCAGGTCTTCAGGCTTGCTTGCAAGTGCCCATAGCTGCTGAGCCGTCTTGCTGGCTTGACCACAGCTCCTTCAGCTCTTGCCATTCCGTTTTGTTTCCTCTTAGCAGTGGTGAGGCTGAACCCAGGACTGTGTGCATTCATCCCGACAAGTGCTCTACCACTGAACCGCATTCCTGCTCGGCCATTTCTCTGAATATATGGTCCTCACATGTCTAGCTTTTTCTTTCATTCAGCCTTCACCACCCCAACATCCTATCCACAAAATACCTTTCTTGACCATTTCTATTAGAAGAGTGCTCTCAATACCCTCATCTTGCCTTTTCATTCAATAAAACACAGACAATAACTGCTGACTTATTTATTATCCACTTCTCACATAAGAATATAAACTCTACGAGCAGAAGATTTTGCTCAATGCTTTTACTTCATCTAATTAAAACTTGATACTGAGCAGGCCAAATATTCAGCACACACTTGCTAAATAATGAATGAACATCCTGGTTCTAATTATTGGCAGAGTTTGCTGTTTTTGTTTGTTTGTTTGAGTTATGATCTTATTATGTAGCCCTGGCTGGCCTTGAATTCCTAGCCCTCTACTTTAAATTCTATTTTACATGCTCTGTGACAGTACCATCACACACTAATTTAACTTTCAAATGCCCTCTGAGCAGCATCTTTCCTGGAGCACACCTTATGCCATGAAGAATTCAAAGAAAAGAGAGAGATGGCTCTTGGCTCCTGATAGAGCAAATATGGGGGTCCACCTAGCAATAATGGCAAAGCCAAGCCTCGTTCCAACATGTTATCCAGGGTGATCCTTTTAAAGTAAAAGTCATAATTCTAAGCCAGATCAGAAACCCTACAATGGCTCCCTGTTTTTCTCAGAATATAACTGTTTCTTAGCATGGGTCATTAGGCCCTAAAAGGTCTGGACTGTTACCGGGGACTTCATCTTTCCCTCTTCCCTGCCTTGTGCTCACTGCACCATCTACACCAGCCTCCTTCCACCCCTCAAACAGAGCAGGGTTCTTTCTGCCTCCGGCCATGTGGACCAGCTACTGCTTACAATGCTCCTTACCTAGAAATCCACACGATTGATCCTTTTGACGTCAGTTGGATCTACTGTTTAAATAGCGACCTAGTTCTCCGTCCCTCTGCCAAACTCACTTCTCTCTCCTCTTAAGAATTTTACTTATTATGTTTAATTTTTCTTCTCACTTAAATATAAGCTCTATGAGGGTAGGGATTGGTTATGTTCACTGACTCCAAGCATCTAGACCTCCAACTGGCATACAGTAACAATACAGTAATTTGTGATTGAAGGTAAATGGTCTTGTGACCTTTATTCTGAGAAATTACTCATGTCTAGCCCATCTTTTGAGGGGAAACTAGGCCTTGGAGTCAATATACCTGATTTTTTTTGTTTTGTTTTGTTTTTCTGAAACAGGGTTTCTCTGTGTAGCTCTGGCTGTCCTGAAACTCATTATGTAGACCATGCTAACCTCGAACTCAGAGATCCACCTGCCTCTGCCTCCTAAATGCTAGAATTAAAGGTGAGTACCACCACATACACCAGCTTACATATTTGAGCTCAAATTTCATTTTGAATCAGTTGTATGACTCACCAGTGAACTTAATGTCTACGCTTCCCAGAGCAGTTAAGAATAACTCTCCCAGAGTAGTCAAGGGCATAGAGTAAGTAGAAGTAAAGGTGTACAAGTTGATGACCGCATCTGTTAGTCAGGGCTTCCTGTGGTTCTGAAGAGAAAGTCTTCCCGCTTTCTCTCTGACCATGTAGTAAAGGTGCCCCTTCACTCATGGTACATAACTGGAATGTAAGAGGACCCCTGCCCCTGCCGAGGAACCAACTATCAACTCCGTTAGTAACTGTAAGCAAACCACAGAGACAAGACAGAGCAGTGATGCCATGGCACTCAGACCCCCAGAGCAGCCATAGGCTTTGGAAGGTTATCTTGCTAGCTATTTCCTTCCTTCTTCTGGTGCTGTGGTATGGAGATTAAACCTGGAGCCTCGTGTGTGTGGAGCAAACACTCTAACAAGGAGCTACATCCCCAGCTAAATATTTTTAATAACAAAAGAATAGGACACAGGGTTAAAAAGAACAATCACATAAGATAAATATTACCCAACGGCTCTCAGCATCAGCTGGTCCTCATCTGCCCTCAGTGAGGTGAAAGCCTGCTATGGTTGAGCCAGTTACCCACAGAGAAAGATAGACATGCCATAAAATGCCATAAAAACTTAAAGTCAGAGTCAAAGTCATACTGAGAGATACTGTGGTAAGTCTGAAAAAAAAATACACCTCTATTAACTGCTACTTGGATAACCTATTAGAGGTTTGGTTGGATATAATCAGATTATAGAACTACAGCAATAGACTTCCCAGGTTTAGGAATATATGCTGTTACTCAGTGGCTCTGGATTGAAGGTGGTACCTATAACCTGGTTACTGTGATTTGAAAGATATGTTAAGGGGTGACCTATGCCAGTGCAAAAGAGAGAGAAAAGAAAAAACTGCAGTAGTTGACAGACACAGCCATTCTAAGACAATGTACTCATCCTAGCCCACAGATCTCTCTCCTTTGAGTGTTTCCATGGACCAGTATACTTATCTTTATGTAAAGCTAAGCATCCCCACAACACTGACTCCACTCTGATTCATACTGAGTTTACCCAGCTCTTAACATGGAAAGAAAATGTTTCTCAGTCTGAGTAGGTGATCAAGCCTGGGTGTAAGGAGGCAATCATTTCAAATGGTTGCGATGAAAAAGCTTTATTTTTTTTTCCCCTAAGCACAGGCCATAGGGCTGGAAAGTGAACAGACATGGACTGTTCTAGAATACTCATGTTCAGACTAGCTGATGCCCCTGCCTTTTCTTCTTCCATTTTGTTACTTGGGAAGGAGAGAGTAGATGGAAAACAAGAAAGGTCCCAGCAATGCTCAGTGAGGATCTTACCACATCAATTTCGGTGTTGGAATGTCCCATGTTACAAACGATGCAGCTATTCTTCATACGGTCCAAGTGCTCTCTGGTTACCACATTCTTGTTCCCTTAAAAACAGAAGAGATAAACACATGAAAAGGAATGAGGTTAGACCCCAACCTCATATACTATACAAACACACACACACTATATATAATATATTATTATAATATATATAATTTATATAATGAAATATATAAAAACCAATTCTCTATAGATCATATTCTTAAGAGCAAAAACTAGGCCGGGCGGTGGTGGCGCATGCCTTTAATCCCAGCACTTGGGAGGCAGAGGCAGGAGGATTTCTGAGTTCGAGGCCAGCCTGGTCTACAAAGTGAGTTCCAGGACAGCCAAGGCTACACAGAGAAACCCTGTCTCGAAAAACCAAAAAAAAAAAAAGAGCAAAAACTAGAAAAACTCTTGAGTTTTTGATGGAAATGTTAGAGGAACATGAAAGTGAATCCTTGTGGCCTCAGGTTCTGCAACAGTCCTACAGCAATACGGCACTTTAAACAAACAACAGAAGAAAAACAGAGACTGGGCTACATCAATAAACATACAAGTCCTTGCTATAAATGACCCCACTAAGGAAGTGTTTAAAAGACAACCTAGTGAATAGAACAAAATCTTTGTAAATCAAACACTGAAATGGGATGTCTATTAGAAATGTATTGGGAACAACTCAACAATAAAGACAAATAATCTAATTAAAAAAAACGAACAAAGGATCTGAAAGGATGTTTCTCTAGAGATGATATCAATGGCCAAAAAGCACAGGGAAGAATGGAGAACATCACTAGCCATCTAAATCATATACTACTGTATGTTCACTGGGATGCCAATAAGAAAAACAAATAAGAAAAGTGCTGTTGAGGATGTAGAAAAGCTGGGACCCTCAAGCACTGCTGCTACCACTGTACAAAGGTTCTACTGCTTTGAAAAATAGTTTGGCAGCGCCCTAAACAGGAAAATGTGAAAGAGATAGACTTCTTTTTTCTTTTTGTCTACTATTTCTGGTGCATGCATGTGTGTCTCTTTGTGTGTTTCTGACTCCACAGTGCTGAAATTACAAGTGCAAACCACCATGCCTGGCTTTTTAAAAAGATTATTTACTTCATGTGTGTGAGTGTTTTGCCTGCCTGATGCATGTATACTGCCTATATGTCTGATTCCCACAGTTAGAAGAGGGTGTCAGATTACCTGGAACTGGAGTTATGGATGGTCATGAGCTACCATGTTGGGTACTAGCAATAGAAGCTGGGTCCTTTGCAAGAGCAACAAGTGTTCTTAAGCACTGAGCCAACTCTCCAGTCACCCATGCCTGACCTTTTCCCATGGGTTCTTGGAATCAAATTCAGGAACTCATGTTTATTAAGGCAAATATTCTATCAAATGAGGCATTCCTATTTCTCAACCCCTATCTCTCTCACTTTAGTAGTTTGGCTTTATCTAGAATATTTTTCATCACCCCTCATTTGCTCCATGAAAGCATTCCCACATCCCACCCCACTGGACACACCACAACCATACCTGTACAAGTAATAACAATGTCCACCTGTCGGATGACTTCGTTTAGCTTCACTAGTCGAAATCCATCCATACTGCAGAAATAAAGCAGGACAATTACTAGTTAAAGCCAGCCCATGGGGAGTCTTCCCTTACAAGCCTGCACCAAGCTCTTCAAGTAGCTACGGTATCACTTCCTAGACAGCTGGAATGCTGCCAGTCTGGGGTTTGTTTGGTTGGTTTTTTGGTTTGATTTTTAAGGCAGTGTCACCGTTCAGGCTGGCCTCAAATTCAGGATCCTCTAGCCTTTTCCTTGAATGCTGGGATTACAGGCACGTGTCACCACATCTGGCTTCAGTCAAACATACAAATCGTTTCCCTAGTTTATAGAGGAAAAATGTAAAAGCTCCCTTTGCATCTATGGCGTTATATCTTCCTAATAATAGGGAGCCAAGCAAGGGCTCCCATGAAATTCCCAAATGGAATTTCTAGAAAATGACACATGGCCATTGGGTCTATTCTTACGGAATCTATTCTTCTAAGATCATTGATTAGCTTCTGAAAAGAAAAAAATGACAAGTTTTTTTTTCCTTAGTGCCTTATAGCATTTGATTTCTCTGCCACATTAAGTATAACTTGCCTTCATTAAAGCCTAATTCCCCACTTTTGTATACTGCTGGGGATTGAATCCAGGACCTTGTACATGCTAGGCAACTGTACCCCGCTTGGCTACATTCTAAGGCATTTCCTACATTAAAGTAGTGGAACTTTGTGGGTTTTTCACTGGATCCTTCTCTGTTCTTTCAGTACCCATGTTTATTCTGCCTTTGGGTGTAAATCACCACTCACATGATTGGGATATACCCCCACCCCAGTGCTGGGATTAGAATCCAGGCATCCAGCAAAAAAGGCAGAGCTTTGCCATCAATCTACACTTCAGCTGTAGTTTGTATCTTTAAGTCACATGGCTCGGGGGTGTCATAGCCAAGGATTAACTACTCCATCAGATAGCTCAAGGATTCCCCAGAAGGATCCCAAACTCATTATCCTCTCCACACCCTCATCTATTTTTCTTCTGTTTTCTACCCTGAGCAACAGCATTACTGTTGATCCAACTGTATGAGCCAAGTAATCGTTTCTTCCTAACTGAAATTGTAACCAAATCTTTTTGATACTTTTTCTTAATTCCTTAAAAGTCTCTTGAATTTATGGCCCCACAGAACCTTTTTGGAGGTTTTGAGACAGGGTCAGAACTTATTTTGTAGGCCAGAGTAGCCTTAAATTTGAGGTAATTCTCTTTAGGTGCTGAGGTTACAGATTTGTGGGCCACTGTGCCTAGTTCTGCCCCCTTTTATCCCTACATGCTGGCTTTGCTAAAGTCAAGTCAACAATGCATGGTGTAATCTCATTGTCTCTAGGTTACATCTCTCAAAATCATTTTGCAGAGTGATTTCCCTAAGTGTAATTTGGAATATTTTATTAACATGTTTAAAATACTCCAGGATAAGACCTAAATTCTTTTTTTTAAAGATTTATTTATTTATTTTATGTATATGAGTACACTGTAGCTGTACAGATGGTTGTGAGCCACCATGTGGTTGCTGGGATTTGAACTCAGGACCTTCGGAAGAGCAGACAGTGCTCTTAACTGCTGGGCCATTTCTCCAGCCCCAAGACCTAAATTCTTATATTGATAAATGATTACACTGCCATTTGATTCTAAGCTCAGATATTATCATTCCCCAAATTTATCTAGTCCATGAGCTCCTGAAATATGCTGTGCTAGCCTTTGTTTGGAGGCTATGCTCTTGCTCCATGCATAGGATACACACTTTCAAATTGAGAGGAAAAAAGAACCTAAAAACAACAACAACAACAAAACAAACCCAAAAACCCTGCACAAGGTTTGATACAGCCTTGCTGACATTCCTGTCTACAGTGCCACAGTCTTCTGTTAAGGCTTCCCGCGCCCTTACAGCACTGCAGGCCATTTACAGTGTTTCCGACACAGGGCGGGTGTTATCTGGGTTTTTTTCAAAGCAGAGCCATATCCCTCCACCTACTCTCTCATTTACCCTCAGCACACAGCTGTATAGCATATGTGGCATATACGGTAGGTTACTGGTTCATGGTTATGAGACACTGTGAATGCACCATTGTCAATGTCGTGATCTGTTTCTATACTGAAGAGACAGTACCAGAAAGGTGAGGCTCCCTGTGTACGGAAGCCAACTAGAGAAAGCCAGTGACTCCTGGAGAACTCTGCTTCGGCAGCTTAGGGTTGTGCTCTGTGAGTGGCAGGACAGAGGGACAGGCCTTATTCCAACCCTATTCTAGCTCAGTGTCCTTTTTCCAGAGGTTTAGCAGAAAACACTACACAGAAAGCAAAAAATGTAGATACATACTACAGAAACTTGGACTTACAGTAGCTTTTAGTGACCATGGTGTTGCCCATTCTGTGGATGATGGAAATAATCTTAATATCAGTTACCACTTAGTGAGGGCCCATTCTGTGACTTAATTCTCATAATACTTTGAGGTAAGGATGATTATATTTTATTTGGGTCTGACTATGTAGCCCTGGCTGGCCTAGAACTCACTATGTAGACCAGATTGGTCTTGATCTCAGAGGTCGTTTTGATTAAAGGTATGCCCTGCTAGGATCCACATTTGAGAGAGGGAAAAAGAAACTTTAAAAAATGTTAAGTTTAAGCCGGGCGGTGGTGGCGCACGCCTTTAATCCCAGCACTTGGGAGGCAGAGGCAGGAGGATTTCTGAGTTCAAGGCCAGCCTGGTCTACAAAGTGAGTTCCAGGACAGCCAGGGCTACACAGAGAAACCCTGTCTCGAAAAAACCAAAAAAAAAAAAAATGTTAAGTTTAGATTCAAGCCTTAAGAATTATAAGAACACCATAAACACTTTCCCACACATTCTTCACACAGGAGTGAACAGATTCCACTCTCAGTTTGGATTAGTCTAATATTTTCTCACAGTCAGATTCACATTATACATTTTTGGGAGGACTACCACGGAGGTCTTTGAAGTGTATTAGATCAGAAGGTCTCTGACAGAGTATTTCCCTCCCCTCTCTTCCTTCCTGCTGAAGACTGAACCCATGTCCAAGCTAAGCACATGCTCTATCACTAAACTGCACCCAACCTCTCCTGGCAGGATCTCACTCTGTAGCCCAGGTTGGTGAGACAAGGTCTTATTCTGTAACCAAGGCCTGGAAGTCACAATCTTTTTGCCTCAGACTCAGGAATGCTAAGACTATAGGTCTGAACCTTAAAAAAAACAAAAAACAAAACAAAACTAGGATGCGTGCATGCGTGTGTGTGTGTGGGTGTGTGTGTGTGTGTGTGTGTGTGTGTGTATGCATGTATGTGAAGGTAAGCACAGGCCAAGGTACACCTGTGGAGGTCAGAGGACAACTCTGAAGTAAGAGACTGAATTTAGGTCATCAGGGTTGTGCAGTAACCATTTAGTCTAGTAAATCCGTCTTTCTGTCTTGCCTTTTCTTTTTGATCACAATTTTCCAAAGGGATGGGGGATTACATATGAAGAGAGACATTAATGGAATATTTGTCCCTCAAATCAAAGAATTCCCTGTTACTATTTCAACAGGAATTCTAAATTTCCACTTCGCTCAGGGCAGAATTCTGTAACTTTTGCAAGATAGAAGCTCAGAGTTCCCGTAGCAGCTGAAGGCGTGTGGGTTAAGACGTGGCATGGCAGATCCACGGTGGCACTGTAGCCAGCCATGTAGAGGAGGAGCAGGCATCCCGTCATGCTTACCAGGCTTGCAGGGCACAGATAGGGTCAATTTCAGTTACATACACGATGGAACCCATGGCTTTCAGAGCAGCGCAGCACCCCTTTCCCACCTGAGCAGGGAAAGAACAGAGGAGAGTCAGCGAAAGCACACTTCTTAAAGCTTCTGGAAGCTTTGGAAGGGTACCCTCTTTCTTCCCCTCAAAGTAAGTTTGCTGAATAGATTCATGCTTGGGGAAAAACAAGAAAAACAAATAAATGCAGTTCATACACAAATCCCTGGCCCCTGCTTAGCACATTCATATGCATGAGAACACCCACATTCACGATTTATAATCAAAATACAAGCGAAAAGAACATCACAAACAGCGGTGCTGGAACAAGTCAGAAAATCAACAAAAAAAAAAAAAAAACAAAAAGGGAAAAGGCACTTAGTTCAAGGCCCTCTAAAGTTAGGTGTTCCTGTCTAACATGGTGCATGACATACTTCTGTCCATACACAAAACTCTGCAACAATTTAATCAAAATACATTTTAAGCATCCAACAAATAAAAGGTTGAACGTTACCTCTCCATAGCCACAGACCACCACCTGCTTTCCACCAAACATCATATCTGTTGTCCTTTTAAGTCTAAGGGAAACAAAGACAAAATCAAACCATTCACTTAGAAAAAAAAATACTCTTAGCTTTCTACCTGAGGCTTGCGCTTTTGTTTTAAAGTTCTTTCATTTTTGAAGAAAAACAATACAGTGAGTATTTGTCTGCCTAGCGAGCTTTGGGCACATGGGGGTTGTGCAGCCTCCCTCTTTAATCTCCCTCTTTCTTGGGAGTGGTACAAAAGAAAGATGTAGAGTACACAGCGGCCTGTAAACAAGAAAGCCATGTACACTTCTATACTGTGAATAGATATGGGAAAAAAAAGATACAAATAAGGAAACGGTAATTTTAATTTAGAAATTGACAGTTCTGATTAATGGAAATACTACTTTACCTTATTGGTTTAGGAATATACATTTAGCAGTAATTTAGTAATGGATTTAGCAGTATCAGAGTGGCCAGTTTGGTCTTATACTGATTCAATATGGAGAGTAACAGACAATGGTGCAGAGAGGCTGTGAAATCTGCTGATGCTGACTACACAGACAACTGTCTTTCTGGGTTGATTTGGAGTAGAAACGTTCTACCTTTCTATCTTGTTCTCTATGAAACTGATCCTTGCTGTTGCCAGGATTTCTGTAAAGAATGTGTAGGAATAAGTTCTGGTTTCTCTTTAGGTACAATGAGATTACTTTTTCTGGGAATCTTGGTCAAGAAAAAAAGTTTCAATTAAAATCCAGTTGACTTTGAGATACCCGGTATCTCCAAATATGGGTAAAACCTGCTACTTTCTGGTGGGGACCACCTCATGCAGAAGTCATGGATCAGCAGAGTGGCTAGCACAGCAAGGAGAACTTAAGCATCCATTTCTAGGCCTCCTTTCCTTTGACCATTTTTTCTGAAGCTTTTCCTCATCCCTCTCTTTGTAACTACGTATAGCTGTGGTGGTCTGGAAACTTCCCTCACACACTGTTCCTCTGCAAATGACAACCAGGCTGCAGACATGGACAGACTCTAGTTAGGCAGTGATCTTCCTGTGATCTCGGGATTTTCCCCAAGGATAAAGGAAAAAGAGACTTCATTCAAGGAAGGACTGGGGGTAAGGGTAAGTTAGGAGTCATGGTAACTCTCTAAACTTCTCTTTGGTTCTTCTAGCTCCACAGCCCTAGGAGAGCTAAAACACTATCTACTCTACAATGTGGAAATCCTAGCTGAGCTCCTTTGCAGCTTCAGGGAAAATTTTCTTCTTCCCCAAGTGGAATCTTAGTCAGCAATAAACAAGGAGGAGTTGACAGGGCTCCCTGATGTCTGTGTGATGGTGAATTCTGACAGACAAATTGAGGGGACTTAGAATGACCACGGTACCAAACCTCTGGACACGTCTTTGAGGGAGTTTCTAGATTAGGTTAATTGATGTAGAAAGACCCTCAGCATATGCAGTACCACTTGATGGTTGGGAGTCCTGGACCAAAGAAAAGGCGAAAGTATCTTCATCTCTTTCATCAGCATTCATCTTTGCTTTCTGACTGTGGATGCAATGTGATCAGCAGCCTCCAGTCCTGTTGCCATGACTTCCTGTCATGATTTGATTATGCCTATGTTGCTTTTGTCAGGAATTTTGTCCTAGCAACATGTAAAGGGACGAACACAGCAAGTAACCATCTCAGAACTGTAGAAGATTAAATATTAATACCTTTCTCACGTGGATGCTCTCTTAGTCCAAGTGCCTGCCCGCTCTGCGGCCCCCTCCCTTTCTTTCTGGTTTTGTGAGACAGGATCATATGTAGCACAACCTGGCCTCAAATTTGTTATATAAGGAAGACTAACCTAGAACACTCAATTCAGCTCCGTAGCCTCCTGAGTGCTGGGATTTCGGATGTGTGCCACCATTGCCCAGCTTCTAGGGCAGTTTCTCCGGAGCAGTTTTCATCTCTACTGAGAGAACAAGTGCCCTTGACCCAGTTGCAGTTTGGTGCTGTCTGCGGGTACCAATGAGCTTGTACTGCTCAGCAAGTTTAGATGGCAGCCCAGGTTCCTGCTCCTCACTGTAAAATCTAACCGTAGCCCTCGTTCTGCTGCTCCTTGTCACTCTCGTACACTCTTGTACAACCTTAAGACTCTTTTTTACCAGGGGGACTAAACTATGGTTGGGAGGGGCTCTATTCGTTTTTCTGAACTAGTAGAGTTCATCTTTTACTGATCTGGTATAGGCCAACTTTAGGTTCACATATCTGGTATTTGAAAAGTCTAAAAGAAAGTGGTAGATAAGTATTTCAATGAAATATAAACAAGTTACCATTAATGTGGTCAGAATTGAGGTACCTGTCACAATGTCCTTTACATGAGGATACCCCATAGCTGACTACTGAGCTAAGAATTTACAAAAACGTTCAGTCTATGTGATACTATTGACTCCATAGTAATATAGTAGGTAATATTACAATGTGCGTCAAACATTCCACCAAACAAACAAAAAAAAACCAGCAAAAACCTCCCCTAGATTATAACTTAATCCTAAAACTTACTATACATGAAGTTTTAGACAGACAAGCAAGGTGCTGGGTTTGGTTGCACATGCCCATACTAAAGCATGATGAAAGCAGAATTGTGTTATTGAGGCCAGACCAGGCTATGTATCAAGTTCCAGGTCAGCTGGGTGTCCACTGTGAAATGCCACCCTGACTATTTCTTTTTAAAGGAGAAAGGTAACAACACTGAACAACTTACCTTGTCTTATTAACTCTCACAATAACTCATAAAGTAGGTCATAAAGTTACTATTTTACAGATGAGGGAATATGCAAGGAGGATAAGCAAGGGATTACAGTTAGTAAATAGGTAATGGGAGCAGCATTTAAACTGAGGTCTTTCTGGATCCAGTGCCCACCTGGTGTCACTGCACACACTGAACGGTTAGGAATGCAGACCACGGAATCTTTCCTCATTTTCTCAATTAACCTATATGTGATAGAAACACTGCACTTGGCATGTTCTAAGCTATTTTGATGGTTTTACTTAGAAAATTACTTGAGAGCTATGATTTGGATCTAGAATGTTCCCAAAGGTTCATCTGATAAAGGCTTGGTCCCCCAGCTTATTTTACTAAAACGAGTTGAAAACTCTAAGAGGTCAAGTCTAGTGGGAGGCATTCTAGAAACTGGCAACATGTTCTTGAAGGGGTAGAGGGGACCCAGTGCCTTCATTACTCTTTTCTTACGTCTCAGTCAGGAGCAGTCGACTTTGCTTGTCACATGATCCTGACTAACCTCACAATGCTTCACTGCACACCCCAAAGCAAACATGGCCACCTGCCCACAGATCAACACCTCTAAAACTCAGTCAAAATCAAGCTCTGATTTTCAAAAGTTGAATATGTCAGGTATTAGTTACACCAACGAAATGCCAACTGCACACGGGGGTCTTCACAGCAGCAACGAAAGAATGCCAGAACTCAAGTGTGGAGACAGGGTGAGTACTGTCAGACCTGTAACCCTCGTAGAGCAGAAAGTAGAAATGCCTCTGGGAGTTCATTCTTTCTCCCCACAAGTTTCCAGATAGTCAGGAAATTTTATGACAGCAATACCATGAGAACTATATGGTATGTTATGGGAACCATGATCTGAAATAGGATCATCTGAAATCTCTTTCAAAATCATTGTTATGCTATTTTAATAGCACAAAAATATAAACTCTGCTTACCAAATAGCAGCTAATCTCATTTCTTTTTTAAAATTTTGCTTACTTTTATGTGTATGCGTACTTTGTCTGAATACGTTTGTATACTATATGTGCCTGGTACCTGTGGAGGCCAGAGGAGGGCACCAGATCTTCTGGGTCTGGAATTATAGACAGCTGTCAGCTGCCATGTGGGTACTGGGAATCAAACACAGGTCCCTCTGGAAGAGGAGCCAGGGCTCTTAATCTCTGAGCCAAGTCTCCAGCCCTGGTCTAATATCCTAAGTGAAAGAGATTTTCTTGCAATGGTGAATGATAGCAGCTGAGCTCTGGTTACACAGTCCTGGGTGTGATGTGACTAAACAGGAAACAGTTCCAGAAATAACTAAAACTGAAGAAGCTGGAACTGTCAGGCAATAACCCAAGATCACCTCAGAGATAACAGTCATTACCCGTCAAGGATAGATTCACGGCAACAGTAGAGATTATCAAATTTCTGTTTGGTGACTGAGTCATTGACGTTCATGGCTGGAACACACAGCTTCCCAGCTTTGGACAGTTGGTACAGCCTGGGAAGGAAGGAAAGAGGCAAGAAGAACATAAAACAACTAGACATTACCACCTACTATTGGTTTTATGTCTGATCTCTGAAATACATTGATGGACTAAGCATGAAAGAAAAGATGACCAATTCCATCCTACAAGGCAGAGACAGAGAAATAGATAATGTATTTCTAATGGCTGTATACAGATTGGCAATAAAGCTCATACTCAAAAAATCATGTAGAGAAAATCTTTGATCCAACTATGTTTCAAGATCTTAAAAGCTTAATTGCATATAAATCTTTCATTTTTATTTTTAAAGACTGAGACTTGTGTTTTGAGATAGGCTCTCACTGTGGAGTCCTCCTGGTTGGCCTGGAACTCACAGAGATCCACTGGCCTCTGCTGGTATCAACGGCACGCACTACCATGCCCATTGCAAGACTGAGCGTTTAGACAAGTCACTAGCTTTATTCCATGTGTACAAGTGTTTACTTGAACATATGTATGTTTACGGCATGGGTGCCGGGTGCCTGTGGAGGCCTGAAGAGGGTGTTAGATCTTCTGGAACTCGAGTAACCAATGTTGTGAGATGCCAGGTAGATCCTGGGAACCAAAACTGAGTCCTAGCAATCTTCTTAAACCACTGAGCAATCTCTTCCAACCTTCATATAAACTTTATATCCCTTTTTAATAAAAAAAAGAAGTAATGTGGGGGCTGGAGAAGTGGCTCGGTGGTTGAGAGCGTGTTTCCTGCTCTTCCAAAGGCCCATGTTGATCCTATTGAGTGGCTTGGCATCACCTGTCACTCCAGCTTCAGGAAATCTAATGCCCTCTTCTGGCCTCCATGGTCACCCACAAAAATAGTATACATTCACACAAACACACACACACATACACATAAATAAAAACAAAAATAAATTTTAAAAATAGCTTTAAAAGAACTAATTTTAAACAATAAAAATCTAGAATAATCCTATTGGTAGTGGTTTCAAATTCATAACAACAATATACAAACCCATATGTATGTATGCATAGCTATACATACATGAGTTTAAAAACTAAGTTCATTAAAAAGGAGAAGTATTTGCTTTATTAAAAATTCACCTCCTGGGGCTAAGTGATGAGACTCAGTGGGGAAGGGTTCTGCCAAACATGATATTCTGAGCTCAATTTGAGGCACCAATATAGTGGAAAGAAAGAACTAACTTCCACAAGTTGTCTTTTCTTGTGGTATCTGAATTTGTGACATTCAAGTATGTAAATATGCATGTACAAATATATAAATTTTAAAATGTAGCCCATTCTAAGAATCAGAAGGTTGTTGTAAGCTATAGTTTTTTGGTTTGTTTTTTACGTTTATGTGCATTGGTGTTTTCCCTGCATGCATGTCTGTATGAAGGCGTTGGATCTCCTGGAACTGGACTTATAGACAGTTGTGAGCTGCCATGTGTGTACTGGGAATTGAACCTGGGTCTTTTGGAAGAGCAGTCAGTGCTCCTAGCTGTTAAGCCATCTCTCTAGCCCTAAGCTATAATTTTATATGTTCAAAAGATTGGAAAACATTAAAGCAGCCATGGTGGCATGCTTTGAGTGAAAGGTTTTTTTTCATGCGTTCTTTATTGGTGAATAAGACTAACAGAATGATTCCAGTTTTATCCAAGGCTATTTTGTGATGGAATCCAAAGCCCTTGCTTGCTGTCTGTGAGAGAGGACAAAGGTTATTATCTACTGTGGGTTTCTAACACAGAGCAGTGCCTGGCTCATTGTAGTGGTTCAAAAATGTAGTAGTTACCAAATCAATGTCCAAAAAGAGCAAGCAGTCACTGCACCACAGTGACAAGAAAACTTAAGGACCCCACTTGCTTCTCCATCTGAGCTGCTCACCATTTTAGGTTTGCAATCTGTGTTGTTAATTAAAATTAGTGTCTAGCCTTAGTCTTGTTACCTTATAGAAGAGCTTCAATTTTCCATATAATGTAATGTGTTCTATAGACATGTGATCATAAGATTTTATATGTAAGTCAGGGATGAGTGTAAAATCTTACCTATGGACTCCAGTAACACTCTCCTCGACTATGCCTTTGATTTTCTTAAACATGTTGGGATACTTTTTATAAATCCAGTGAGTAAGATCTCCTCCATCATCTAATATCTGCAACAGAAGCATCAGGACCGTCATTTGTCTTCTGAAGGTGTAGGCTTCAGGGTCTTTCAGGGTATGTATCCCAATTTCTAGTTACCAATGTACAGGTGCTTAAAATTTTCCATATTGTTATGAAAAGTAACTTAAAGTCTGAATAAATACAATAACCTCCCAAATAAAAGAGTCATTATACTCTAAGAAAAGAGAAGGGGAGAAAGGCCAACTCTAAGTCTCTCAGTCAGAAGACCCTACATTATCTATCTACATTATTAAACCACATTGTAACATATGATTATCTTATGGATAATCAGCTCAGGAGGCCATCAAGATTTCTAGTTCTCAAATATACTTCAGATCTTTAGAAAACTCAATTTTAGCTGCTGACTTTAGTACTTTAAATAAATTCAGCTAAGGTTTAGTTTAAATAAAAGGACAGATAATTAGTCTCCCTGGTAGAACAATGGCTTTTAAACCTGAAGTTGTTAATCCTTTACTTCTCCCAAAGCACAGGCGCTCTCCCACCCGATGTCTCAGGCAGCACTGAGGTTTTGCCTAGCTCAACCTCGCACTCTGTATAAGCCAAATTAAAAATAACCAGGGAACCGTGCAGCATGTAGGTGTACAAGCATGCCTCTGAACAGCTCATCACTATTTCAAGTTGAGATTAAAGATAAATACAATGCTGTGCCCACTAGAGCTTCCATCAGCAGGGGAAGGTTTCTGAATTATAAGTCAGGCACAAGGCAGTGGCATGTCAGCCCTTCAGGACTATTTAAAAAGTCTCATCAGGACTTCTCCAAATTGTTACATCTATCGTGGAACGTGGCCACAGAACTCAGTCATCCCCTGCTGGCATGCGTCTTCCAGGAAACCAACACTAAAGTATCACACATGCCATCCTGAAGCCCAGGGCACACAAAACACCCAACCTCGGGTCTATCATCTGATCTTTGCTTCTGCTCCTACTATTACTATATTTTGTCTGACTGAATCAAATCTTGAGTGAGGGTAGGGACCAAGAACTCTTAGCCTTGCTACACACCTACAAATAGAACTCCTAAGAACCAATGTTCCCAAGAAACCCAAGAGAGGGGTCAAGGATACAGATCAAGGGTATAGACCCCAGTTTCAATCCCCACTGCATTTCACCTCTAGCCCTACTTTCCACCTTATCTTTTGAGACAGAATCCTAACCTGGAGCTTACTATTTGGGTTAGACTGGCTGACCACCGAGCCCCAGGGCTCTCCCTCTTTCTTAACCGCACCCCCCCCCATGCTGTGCTAATGAGTGCTGGCTACCACGCCAGGCTTTTATGTGAGTGTTAGGGATCCTAACTCAGCTCCTCATGTTTGGGCAGCAAGCCTTTACCCAATGAACCATCTCTCCTGCCTGACCTGTAACTCCTGATCCTCCTGCTGGGATTGATTATAGGCATGCATTACTATACCTGGTTTACACAGTGCTGGGGATAAAATCCAGGTTCATACAGGTCAGGCAAATACTCTACCAACTGAGCTATATCCCAGTGCCTACTTTCCCCTTTAAACAAAGGTCTGGCACAGGCAAGGAGTTGCTATTTATAGTATTTATTTAAAGACTGCAGCCTATAAACTCCCTGTGCTGTCTTACTGCAGAAAGTTCTTGACCTCAGACAATCTTCTTCTTCCTGAGGGTAATGTAAGGAAAAGTGAGGCAACAACTATTTTGATCCTTGTACTGTCTTCACTAACTTTTCTAGCAGCTGTGTTGGCTCCACAGACTGTACAAAGGCTCTGGGTGCAATGCCACAGCCTCTCTGTGTTCATGACTATAAAATTAGCTTTATACCCCAGAGACACGCACCCTGCTTCCTATCATCCTTCTTATCTGTCAGTCAGACTCCCTCTTTGTCACCCAGAACTGCTGGGACGAACTGACTCATCTTACAGCCGCCATCATCCCCTCTCTCAAGCCAGCACTTGGTGCCATGTGACCTGGGCCACAGGCGGCAGTCAGCAGAAGCTGATTCTTGGCTGGGCACTAATGACACCTATTTTATGGCCAACAGCAGCAAGGAATCATTTCTTCTTCTTCTTCTTCTTCTTCTTCTTCTTCTTCTTCTTCTTCTTCTTCTTCTTCTTCTTCTTCTTCCTCTCTCTCTCTCTCTCTCTCCTCTAATCTTTTCAAATACTGCAGACATGT
This sequence comes from Tokudaia tokunoshimensis, assembly GCA_036184795.1. Taxonomy (NCBI): domain Eukaryota; kingdom Metazoa; phylum Chordata; class Mammalia; order Rodentia; family Muridae; genus Tokudaia; species Tokudaia tokunoshimensis. The sequence goes on along the minus strand of BTHU01000002.1, from coordinate 51,227,135 downwards.
TGGTAGCAGGAAATATATCATATTTTATGCCTTTTCTTTCTCTATGAATATAATTGTACTTTAGGTATTTAAAAATAAAAATTTAAAATATAAAATCTCTCTCTCTTTCTCTCTCCTCCTCCTCCTCCTCCTCCTTCTTCTTCCTCTCTCTCTCTCTCTCTCTCTCTCTCTCTCTCTCTCTCTCTCTCTCTCTCTCTCTCTCTCCCTCCCTCCCTCCCTCCAGGGTTCTCCCACTGAGTTATACCCCTGTCCTACATTTAATTTTTTTTTTTTATTCTTCTTCAGTGCTTGGGACTAAACCTAGGGCTTTATGAATGTCAGGCAAAGCTTGACCACTGAGCTACTTCTACAGCTTCTCAGACTGGATCTTTTAAATAATGAAACAAAAATAAGGTAAAAATAAAGAACTCTAAACTTTCTGGTCATCTTTTACAAAATAAAGAGAAGAAATTTCCACTTGAAAGTACTCCAAGCATACTAAGAACTCAGTGTGTAGATTCTAGATCATAAGTTGGCTGTGCTTTCTGTGTCTGTTGGCTGGTGATTATCATACTGCTACTGGAGCAACTATGAAAAGGGGACAGAAGGCGTTATTTCTGCATTTTAGCCAGTCATGTGTGAATCCTGGGTAGCATTTTCACGTTACTGATAAATGCAAAAGCTTCCTGGCTGGCCTCAAACTCAAGACCTGCCTGTCACAGCTTCCTGAATGTGGGTTACAGATGCACACCACCACACTGATCTAAGTAAGATCCTTGGCAGTTTTAACAAGTTCAGTATCTAGAGGTATCCTAAGCAGACTCCCTGAACTTTCCCACCATCAGCCCTCTCCTCATGAACTGCATTCACAGAATCTGACCCACCATGTTTGGCTGCCAGCCCTCCACATTCACGCATCTATCAATGCACCACCAAAAGTCATCTTCTGACTCTCCTTTCCAGGCAAAGACAGGAAACCCTAAAGATAATCAAAAGAACAAAGGAAAACTATTAAATGTTATAAAAGGGCCAGTCCCAACTCTTTTTCATTTTGTTCTACTCTTTGGATTTACTTTTTTCACTGGTTAACATTGCCTTCAAGTCCCCTTAGCCATACATTTTCCTGTAGTGGCTATTCTGCTCTTCTTGGCTCAAAGGACAAGCAGCAAGAATGTAAGGGTTGCCAAAAATAGGACTATTGGAGGGAAGAGTAGAAACCAGAAACATGTTCTCGGTCCATTCAGCTGTCAGTCTCATCATCCCCCAAGCCCACTTGTTTGTCTTCTGTCAGGATCACCACACGCCTCATGGGGAAACTCTCGGACTCTTACCTACTAAAGTGCTTGTTCCACATCATAGCCCAGTCAAGTGTCATGTCCACTGTGCAGGCTGCTTAACTTAGCTGGGTGAGAACCAAAAGAATCTGAAGTTTCTAATCTGTTGGTTTAGATTTATGTATTACTGAACATAGGTTTATTTACTTTTGTAGTGTTGGGGAATGAAGTTGGATTCACAGAGGACACTAAGACAGTGCTCTACCTCTGAACTTCATCCCTAGCCCTACTTATTCATTCATTCACTCATTATCATTCATGTAGGTATTTTGAGACATCTCACTATAGAGTCCAGGCCAGCCTCAAATCTGTGGCCATTCTCATGCCTTAGCCTTCTGAGGGCTGAGATTGCAGGTGTGAGCCATGTGTGGGATTGTGGGTGTGAGCCACAGCTGGGATTGCAGGTGTGAGCCATGTGTGGGACTGCAGGTGTGAGCCATGGCTGGGATTTCGGGTGTGAGCCACGATCCCCAACTTTCTTTTTGAAAATTTTTATTTTGAGACAAGATTTTCTAAGTTTCCCAAGCAAGTCCTGAACTATGATCCTTTGGCCTAAAACTTCCTAGAAGCTGGGATGACAGGAATGTTACCGTGCCTGGTCTCGATTATGGGTTTAGCAGTTATGGCATTTTATCAAACCAGTCTTTTTATTATTATTTATGTAAGTATGTAATCTTCTCTACCACAATATAACATTGTGATAGCAAAGATATTTCTAATTATCAATAGTCATTTGCTAGGGGAAAAAAGGCAAAGAAATAAATGCCTACTTACAATTCACTGGACATATACTTCATATTTTTATAATTTTCTATCATATATAGGGAGTAAATTTTTAGAAATTAATTCAATAACTAATGAAATGTCAAGATTACTAGCGACAGGAGAGAGATGTGTGTTCTATAGGCTTTTCCTGGTATCTCCCAAGAGCTCAGAAGTAGTTTTGGTTCCAAACCATGTATTACACAGAGGGAAAAAGAGAAAGCTGACAGAATTCAAATTTTTCTTTCTTTTGTCCTTCAAGCATTAGTGGACACTGTAATCGATTAATCTGCCAGGCCAAGTCCTTTTTACTGCTGAAGAACTAAACATTAAAGCAGGGCGAGTCATTTACTGAAAAACCTGCAGGGCCACAAACTATAGCCCGGGTATCACCTTGAGTGGTGAGTAGTGCTCACTGGTGGTCTTCGTGAATGGAAGCAGTGTGACTAGAACATGAGATACAGGCAGCTATTTGCTGACTGTAAAAACTAGTTAACTAAACCATGTTTGACTAAAGAAGCCCTCCAAGAGAACGTTATCAACAGGATCTATTTCTTCAAAGGCAGCTGCCTTACAGCCAATCTTCCTTGAAGATTTACATTGAAACACTGGAACTTCTTAAAGACTTATCTTAGATAAGGACAGAACAATGCCCAGCTCTTACCACTTTCTGCAAGGGCAGCAGCCACTTCATTGAGGGTGGAGTAGATGTTGCAGGCGGCCCATCGGCACTGTGCCCCCAGGGCACCCAGAGTCTCCATAAGCACCTGTGTTAAAGAGTGGGGAGATAACCAAGCCTGCACCAGACAATTGCCCAAGACTTAGTTTATCTTCTGCTAAAGACAGCGTCTCATGTAGCCAGGCACTCTTGCTCCCCTCCTTCCATTTCTCCAGTGTTGTGATTACAGGCATGTGCACCACTCCTGAGTACATTTGTATCTTTAATGATACAATACATCAAGAGTAAACTAGGCCGAGTTTTTCAAGTTGTATTTTATAGAACATCTTCAGTATTTTCAATGCAGGGCAGACAAGTAGGCTCCAGTAAGAATCTATACTGTCCCCAGTAAGATTTAATTAAGAATTTCTGAGAAAATTTTTTTATCAAAATACAGACATACAGTTTTGGTTCTGTTTCAGATACTTAGAGCAAGACAGTTTGAATGTGAAGACTACGTAGAGCTGGGATGCAGGGTGTTTGTCTCGTATACAGCATTCCCAGCACCTAATCAAACCAGGCACAATGGCACAGGCCTGGAATCCAGCACTGGTTAGTGGAGGGAAGATAGCCAGATGTTCAAAGTCATCCTTGAAAGTTTGAGGTCAGTTTGGAGTCTGAGGCCCTGATGTAGACTGGGATTGTTTCATTTCTAGCAAAGTATGGAAGGAAATGGTAGAATATATACGGGTAAGAAAAATTCGCTAAAATTTAAATTAAAGGGTAAATGTAGAAAGAAAGTATGTAATTTGGAGTTTTGCATTGCTTCAACTAGACACAAGCTTTCATACTCACAGGCAAGGCCCTTTCTAGGAGCCCAGCACTCACAAGGAAAGCTAGAGTCAAGGGGTTAATTGCCAATACACTAGTCTCTCTCATAGGAAGCCAAAGCCTTAAGTAACAGAAGTTTAGAAATCACGTCTAAGAGCCATGCAAAGACTCTAAGGGGGAGATGAAAGCAAAAGAGATTCCCAGGAACTGTCCTGAGCCCAGGGTGGGTCATTATTTATAATACTAAAAGATCCATTACTTCTCTCTTTCTCTACAAAAGACCAGAAAATATCTTCTGGCAGACTTACCAAAAACAAAAAACAAAAAAAGGCTGCTCTAGAAGGTAAAAGGGCACCAGGAGAGCCCTCCCCTCAGATGCCTGCTTAGTACTGACTGGATCCGAAGATTCAAGACTCTCACCCTCGTCAAGAAGGCTAGCCCTGCCACAAAGCAGCAGTCTGTAGCTACAGGTAGGGCAGGCCCCTGAGGAGACCCCTTCTGTGGCACACTGGTGTTCAAGTAGCTGAAAGCTGAGGGCAGAGCAGAAGACACAAGGGAAAGCCCTTCACTACCCTGTAATCAGTCTGAGGAACCTGTAATCTTCAGCCCGCTGCTGAAGAAACGTGAAGCCTACAGGCTCAGCCCAACTGAAATTCCAGGCAGTTTATGACTCTGATGGAAATGAAAAACTCATCAAAGCTTTTCAAGATGTGAAAACAAAAGGTGGAGATTCATTTATTTGCCTAGCATGCTTGACGTACTGGATTTGATCTTCAGTGATATGTAAGTTAGGTGTGGTGGCACATGCCTGTAATCCCAGCAGTCAAGAGGAAAAAGAACTAGAAATTCAAGGTCATCCTTAGCTAAAGGTAAGTTCAAATTCAAGGACAGCTTGGTTTAAGTAAGGCTGTCTCAAAAAAAGCAAAATAAATAAAAACTATGATTAATAACAAATGTTTAAGTTAATAAAAAAGATAACAATGTTTACAAACAGGAAAGTTAACAGAGACAGATGGAAACTATAAAATCAAGTCAAATACAACACCAGAAACAAACAACAAATCACAACATAATGCAAAGCTGTGAAAGATTCTAAGAATCCCTACAAACAGTCTTTCCAGACTGGGCACTTTCTTTTTTCTTTTTTCTTTTTTTTTAAAGATTTATGATTTATTTATTACATATAAGTACACTGTAGCTGTCTTCAGACACACCAGACAAGAGCATCAGATCACATTACAGAAGGTTGTGAGCCACCATGTAGTTGCTGGGAATTGAACTCAGGACCTCTGGAAGAGCAGTCAGTGCTCTTAACCACTGAGCCATCTCTCCAGCCCCCAGACAGGGCACTTTTAAGGACAGAGTCAGTCACCTTAAACACAGCAGAATAGAAATCACAACCTAAAATACAAAGAGAAAAGGAGAGTAGGAAAAACAAAACCAAACAAACAGAACAGACCACCCAAGATGAATGGAATATTATCAAATGGTCTGACCCATGTCACTGAAGACGGAGAGAACAGGGCACAGCAAATCCATTTAGAGTTAGTGAGCAGTCATTTTCCAAAGTTAACGAAAGAGGATCCAGGAACAATAGCTGAGCAGTGCCAAGATCCACTGCAAGTAGCCCTTGTGAGTTCCTTTAGAAAGGTCTCATTCCAAGGCGTGTATGGGGAAGAGTAGATAAGAGTAGACCTTGTGTACCAGAAGCAAGGAATGAAAAGGGCCAAAGGACAAAGACAAAGGCTGGGACGTCACTCAGTCGGAAAGTGCTTGCCTTGCAAGCATGAGGACTCGAGTTTCATCTCCAGAATCTTCATGTAAAACAAAGCTAAGGGGGAAAGCTGGCGACAGCAGATTGCTGAAGCTTGTTGCCTGGCTGCTCTAGCCTGCTTGGAGAGCAGCAGGCTAGCGAAGAGACCCTGTTTCAGAAAACAAAGTGGATGACTATTAGGGAAAATGACAGCTAATTTTATTCTCTGACTGTGTACACACAGGCACAAATGCACACAGAGACACAGACACACCCAGAGACAAATTTTAAAGTGGGTTGGTGGGGTATCTCATCAGGTAAAATGCACGGAGGACCTGAGCATGGATGCCCAGCATTCAAGTAGAAAGCTGGCACAGAGCGGTGTGCCTCTAGTCCCAGTGATGTGCGCCTGTGTTCCAGCACTGGGAGGTGTTGACGGGAGGGGCCTGAGGCTTGTCGGCCAGAGAGTCAGCTAGTCTAGCCAGCTCAGTGAGCTCTAGATTCAGTTGGAGTCTGCCTAACAAAATAAGATGGGCTGTGACTGAGGTTGATGTCTAGCCTCCACACACACACAGACCCCCTGCCTGCCCCACAGACACAGAGGGGTGGGGGAGAGACAGAGAGAGAGAGAGAGAGAGGCTGAGACTTAAACAAATTTTTTTAAAGTAAGCCATATAATAGATTATAACTCATTAAATAAGAACAGGAAACAGTGGGTTGTATATGGAAAAGATGCTGAAGGAATGTCAAGTAACTCCAGCACAACTTTCGACCATAATGAAACTAAGAACTTGCATTCAAAATTTTTCAAGTGTGGTGTGGTATATACTTATAATCCTTGCTCTCAGGAGGCAGGAAGATGGTTAGTTTAAGAATAGTCTGGGATACATAGACAATTCCAAGCTACTTTGAGTTACATACACAGTGAGACCATCTAAAAAATTAAAAACAAGGTGCCAGCAAGATGGCTCAGAGGGTAAATTCCTTTGTTGCTAAGCCTGAAGAGAGTGTTGGATATCCTGAAACTGGCGTTACAGGCCATTGTGAGCCCTCCAACATGGGTGCTAAGAAACAAACTCTGGTCTTCTGTAAGAGTAGCAAGCACTCTTAACTGCTGAGCCAAGTCTCTCCAGTCCCTCAACTAATTTTATTATATAATTTAGTAGCAACAACAATGAAATTAGGTTAGAAGACCTAAGAAACAATTAACTACATACTAGAAGGGGCATTGGAGATTCTTCCTTCTTTCCTCCTTGTTTCTTTTGGGAGGGCTGGGTCTTCTTACTCAATAGCCCAGGCTGGCCACAAGCTAGCTCACTAAGTAGTGGAGGATGACCCTGAACTTGTTTGTAATATTCTTGCCAGCCGTGCTAGAGCTTGGATCACAGGAATGCACCACCATGTTGGGTTAATGGTGCTGGGGATCAAACCCACATCTTTGTGGTGCTAGGTAAGCGCTCCATTAACTAAGCTACATTTCTAGCCCTCAGTCTTTATATTCTATTATATAGAGGTAATATTAGAATATTATATAATTAACACAAACATAATTAGAAAAATTACAGAGATTAAAAACAAAAGGGAAAAATACTCCTATAAGGATAAAGAAAAAATTTAGGGTAGAAATAATAACATGATATTAAATTGGTAAATTAATAATAATTCATTCATTCAGGAAAATAGAGAGGGAGGCCCAAAGGGGGGGGGTGATGATTAGTTAGTCTGAGATAAAATCAAACTAGATATAACTTAGCAACATGAGCCAGTACGTAGAGGACTTCCTATTTTAAGCTACCACACTGAATTTTCATGTGAGAGGCCTAGGAAAGGCTTTAAGCATGTTTTGTCTCAATTCATTAGTCTGTAGCTCCAAAAAGAAATTACTTTTTAATTTGTGTTAATTTTAGGGACATTTATCTCAGCAGTCTCAGAGGGAATTCAGATGCTCTCTGTTTCTATGGAATCTCTGTTTGCCCTTCAATAACAATGTGACCATGTAAGCGTGTGCTGAGGGACAGACAGCCTCTTTCCAGTTGACTGACGTGCTGGGGATAAAGCTCAGGAATAGGATAGGATAGTGATAGGAATGCATGTCCAGGCTACATAAGGCCCTGGGTTCAATCTCCTGCACTGAAAAAACAATTTACCTACCTACCTACCTACCTACCTACCTAACTGGGTAAGGTACACATGCCTGAAATCCCAGCACTCAGGAAAGAGAGGCAGGAAGATCAGGTGTTTGACCAGAACCAACTTCATCTGTTACATAGCAAGTTCAATGTCAGCTTGAGACCATTGTTAGCATGAGACTTTGTTTGAAAACAAAACAAAAGGCTGGTTCAGTAGGTAAAGTGCTTGTGCGAGCACGGAGACCTGAATTCTGCTCACCAACACCCATGTAAAAGCTGGGCCATGGAGTGCCTCTGAAAGCCTGGTGACGGGGGAGCCACCTCTGGAGCTTTCCAGTCAGCCGGTCTAGCCAATTAGTAAGCTGCAGGTTCGGTGAGAAACCCTTCTCAAAAAATAAGATGATAGTGACTGAAGAAGATCACAGAAGGCACCTCTGGCCTACACACACACACACACACACACACACACACAGACACACACACACACACACACACACACACACACACACACACACACACACACACACACCATAATAGCCTTTTGCATGGTGGCATACACCACTCATAATTCTAGCATCTAGGAGATTGGGACAGAAGATCATGAGCTACCCAGCAGCTAGCAGGCCCACCTGGGCTTCATGAGACCCCGTCTTACAAAAGAAAAAAGAAAAAAAAAAGGAGGGAGAAGGAAGATGGCTTAAATCTTGTAAGTCCCATAAAAGCACTAGAACATTTTCAACACACCAATTTTCCTACGGATCTCAATGTATTTGGAACTCCAAACCTACTCCATTTTGGATGATAACTCAAAAGAGGAGACGTAGAGTACTGTCTCTTAGTTTGTCACAGTGATTGTGGGGGTGTTGTTGTTATTAGTGGGAAGGGCCAGGGATCTGTAACACTGAAGATTAGGATAGCCACTTACAACAAAAAACTGCTGATCTGGTATAAACATTTGTTCCAATGAAAGTTCATGTGGGTGAAAACCCTAACTAAAATTTGGTCTTAGAGACTAACTCCACCTTTAATACTGACAGAAGTATTTTTTATAGTTTCAGTAACAGTCCTTCTAGGAATGCAACAATTGTGTTAGTGAATAGAGAATGCTGATTTTTCACCATGGTTGTTCAGGAGTTGGAAAGTGTTGCCTTTCTTTCATAAAATCAATGAAAATGTTGTTCTAATGCTATGGACATAATGCCAGGCATGGTGGTGAATGTCTCTAATTCCAGCACCCGGGAAACAGAAAGATTAAACATTTAAAGTTATCTTTGGCTACAATAGCAAGCTAGAGACCAGTACAGGCTACATGAGATACTGCCTCAAACAAACAAACAAACAAACAAACAAGCAAGCAAGCAAGACCAGGAGCTGGAAAGATGGTTCAACAGCTGAGAGCAGTTCGGTTCTCAGCGCCCACAGTCTGTAAGGCCATTTCTAGAGTGTCCAGAGCCCTCTTCTGGCCTCTGCAGGCACTACAGCACACGAACACCTACATACTCACAAGCAAAATCCCCATTCACATATGACAAGCCCCTATGTTTCCATCTACATTAGTTAGTACAGACATGAGACTATTCTATTATAGCATTGCTTAAGCATTTATATATTGAAATATATTTTTATTATAAATTACTTTTTATTTCTTCCTATTATAGTTCTGATTTTATATTAAAAATTTTAAAATTTCATATCACATATAGATTATGGTGTACCTAAGTTCTACTTCAGAATAATTCAGGGGCACTGAAGGTTCCTTGCTTATAAATAGGAGATAACTCTATTGAATGTAGGAATCTCTGCTCTAAGCCAGTCATGGGGATTCTAGTCCCTTCTTAGAACTAGTACAGCAGGGGCATGTAACCAGTCCTACTCAGGGTGACATGCTGGACTATCCTGCAGGACCTCAGCAAAGGTTTCCTTGCTCTTAGGAGAGCAGAGGAAACAGTCCTTCCTTTCCATAGTGTTCTTGGTAACTAAGTAGCTGTAAGCACTTATGTCAGCCTGTATGAAGTAGGCAAACTGTGGAGACAGTTCTGAAAAAAAAAATCACAAAGAGGTAAAACAGAACTCCCCATTCCAGGCCACAGCCTGCCTTCCAGAGGGGCTTTTGGCAACATAATGTAGTGTAAGTTCCTGGACGCTGAGGTCAGGCTGAATCAGTTCTCTCTTATTTGCTGCTGAAGCCAGCTCTATATGCGCTCATGTATACAGCTTCGGAGAGAGGACACTGGGCAGAGGGATGGAGAAGTATGAGACAGGGAGAAAGCAGTCACATGCTCACCTGCATACTCATGCTCAAGCTTAGTCTGTGCCTTCCTGGCTGTACAACCCTGACAAATTACTCAAGCATTCTGGGCCTCGGTTTCCTTGTTTACAAAATGGAAAAAGGAACCCCTGCCTACACAGCATTATGAGGATTAATGAAATAATATTGTTAGCCTGGTGCTGGCAGTTGCAAGCATTCAATAACTGGTGCAAATATTAACTGTTATTAAGAGGAAAAGGACTCACGGCTGTCTGAGCAGTGATGTGCGTACAACCCACAATTTTGGCTCCAGCCAAAGGCTTTTCTCCTTGGGCTCTCTTCCTTAATGCCATCAAGGCAGGCATCTCTGAAAAGTCCCAATACAAACAGAATATTAAACAGAGAGAATAAGAGATGAAAGAAAAAACATAAAAAATACTCATTTCAGTTCCCTTGGTCAGCTTCTGTTAGATGGTGTTCCTGAATGTTCTCTGAGAGGCCTTCAGAGACAAATGCTCCCCCGTTTTATCTTCTATATGCCAATTTTTATCCAGGGGTTTCCTCCAGAACTACTGGACTTCACTCCCTCCCCAAAGTGTTTTCCAAGCTCAGATTCTCTGATGTGTTCTTCAGGAGAGGGACATACAGACTCTCACCTATAATCCCAGCACTTGGGAGGCTGAGACAAGAGAACTGTCTTGAGTGTAAGGTCAGCCTAGGTTCCAGAACGACACCCATCTCAGATAGATTAATAAACAAAAATGTGGTTTAGTATTACACTGAAATTTGACAAGTCAGCTGACCCAGGAGTATTAACAGGACAAAATGACACAGGCAGGTAAAAAGGCATTTATTTCTTTACCTTGCTCAGCAATTTCAATTTCTCTGCGTCCAAACTCTGCTTGTTTGATGTTCTTGACACAGAAGTCACTACTTCCCTTAGAGTTCTTTTGCTGCTTGTCCCTGGGGGACGTCTCATCATCAGAGCTATCTGTATATGAGGCAGCTGGAACACAAATAATAAAATCCATCAGGAAAAAGACTGGCTTCTTCCACAATAGCAAACCAGTGGGGCTTCACTAGTCATTAGCATCATCGGAAGTAACATGTCTAGGAAGCTCCTTAATGAAACATGGAGTTGTACTGCGCATCGCCTATGCAAGGTACTCTCCACAGTTCAAAAAGGGCAAGCCAGAGACCTGCAAATGGCTTTCTCTCTCTGTAGCATTCATTAGGAATCTAGTACTAACTTTTCCTTTTGAACACAAAGAAGTATAATGCTTGAATGTGCAGAGAGGAAAGTTGAACCCAGGAAAGCCATGGTTAAAGTTCCTAAGCAAGCCAGTTATTAACCCTCCCCACCCCTCCCCCGCCTGCTGCTTAAATGCCTGAAGTAATTTGCTTTGTAGTACACTAACTGAACAGATAAAACCTAAAAAACCAAGGAACTCATGGGAAAGTAATTAAGAACTACACAAAAGGAGTTTGTCTGATACAACAGAGCTGTGCTTCTTAGGACTGGCTCTGATGAGACAGAACTATTCTTGCAGACCCAATTAGACCCTGACAATGAACTATTCAATGTGTTATCCTCCTTATTGGCCTCCGTAAGAAGGGATCCTTGGTATTTCAGATTCTCAACCAGCAAAATACCGGCTTTTGGCACATTCAGTGCTCTGGTGAGTAATCAACTAGCAATATATACTAGAGCAGTGGTTCTCAGACTTCCCAAGGCTGCAGCTCTTTAATACAGTTTCTCATGGTGTGGAGAACCCCAACTATACAATTATTTCATTGCTACTTCATAACTGTAATTTTGAAGCTTTTTTTTTTTCCAAGATAAGGTTTCTCTGTGTAGACCAGGCTGGCCTTGAACTCAGAAATCCACCTGCCTCTGCCTCCCAAGTGCTGGGATTAAAGCTGTGTGCCACCACTGCCCTACTGTGAAACTGTTATGAATCTGATCTTTCTGATGGTTCTCTGGCGAGTCCTGTGAAAGAGTTGTTTGACCCACCCCCAAGGGGTCTCGATCCACAGGTTGAGAACCACTGCACTAGAGGGCGAAAAGACCATATTTGACTGTGGTCAACAGACAGTTACTAACACTGAATTCACAGCCTTAGTCGAGATCTTTTTAGTCTTCATATTTGCTAATCATTTGCTAGATGATCTGAAGCTATTTTTTTCTTGATCTTTGTCCTAGAGGGTAAGCTCTTTCTAATCCTGGCAGTCTGGGGGAGAATAGAGGACATAAAACATGGTCTATAGGATACTTACATCTCTCAGTGTAGTTAGCACTGCCATAGTTCTAGGGGAAGAAAGCTGCAAAAGCTCGGAGCTCCTGAGGGCCTGGTGCTCTGATCTACTTATATCTAGAGCATTAAAGCATTTCTGGGATTTCTTAGGAGAGGGGCTGTCTGGGTAGAGGTTGGAGGGCAGGCTGTAAAAGGCAAGTCCGACCTTGCCCAGTTAATCAGGCACAGTGCTGCACACTGTGGGGTCAGCAGGGGCTTGAGGACCTCTCTTGCGCTGGAAAGTTGCCTTAGAGCAAAGTCCTAACATGAGGACACAGGAATGAAAGTGTGCACTAAGGGAGGCGAAGGAATTAGTAAACCCCCAAAAGGACTTTTGTTCTTACAAGGAACTAATCTGTACAAAACCTTTTTGGTTTCTCTCCTAGGGTAAGAGAGCTCAAAGTACTTTTGGCAACCGAGCTAGAAATAGCTTTCTGGACATTGCCTGTTTCATCAGTCAATATTCTGATATAGCTTAGGAATTACAGGCTTAGGGGAACATGAGAGGAAAAATAAGAACAGCTTCCCCAATCCTTATCCAAATTTATGAATAAATTGAATTTGAAAAAAAGAGTTTAAACTCAGAATAATTTGAAGTTTCAAATCTTTCTTCCAGAGCCATGATGGTTTTTGTGCCTCTAGTAGCAAACACTGATCAGCAAGACAAGGGATGCACTCAGGTTACAGAGCAGGGAGATCGGGAGTTCAAGGCCAGCCTGGGCTACAGACGAACCATGTCTCAGTCTGAAAAATTAAAAAAAAAAAATAGTAAGGCCAGGTGTGATGGTGGACACCTTCAATCCCAGCTCTTGGGAGGTGAGGGTTCGCTGGTAGTGACTAGAAAGGTTGAGACTGGAGTCCTTCCTCTGACCCAGAATAGTTCCCCCTTCCTGAGCATCTTTAACTCTCAAGGAAGAATCAGGACTGGAGGAAAGCAAACCGACACAAACACAGCAAAGCAATACTCCTTTAAGAGAAGCACTCCGTTTTGTTTGCTTTTTCAGACAGGATCTCTGTATGTAGCACTGGCTCTCCTGGAACTAGCTACTTACACCAGGCTGGCCTTAAACTAACAGAGACTCTCCTGCCTCTGTCTTCCAAGTGCTGGGATAAAAGATGAGTACTGCAACACCTTGGCTCCAATTTCTGTGGTTGGCCTTGTTTCCAATGTAAAGAAAAAAATGGTTACATAATTTTGTTATTTTAAAGCTGAGAAAATTAATATTTTACTTTCTTTTTAAACAGAGTCTCACCATGTAGCCCTAGCTATCTTAGAACTTGCTATGTAGATTACCTTGGCCTCAGGCTCACAAAGATGGCCTGCCTCTGCCTTCAGGTGCTGGTGCCACCATGTGCAATCGGCTTTACCTTCTTAATCGCAGTCAGGAATGCTTTTTTCCCCGTCTTTTATCCAGAGCTAGTGTTGGCAAGTACAAAAGGCAGCAAGTATCTACGCCTCTGTAGTACGTGGTTGCAACAGTGTCGGGCAGGCCCAGACCAAGAGAAGGGTTTTCGTGAACATGGTAGAACTTTTATTCAACTAATATGGCATGCATCTATTTAGTTTTGAACACACTCAGTTGTGCCACGCCACTTTTACTTTTTTTTGATAATTCATGCTATGCTGTCCAGATTGACCTGGAGCTCTCTATGTGGCACAGACTGGTCTTGAATTTGCCTGCTACTGCGTTTTGAAGCTTCTAAAAATATCTGTAGTTATCGGCAGCCTCTGTGCCCAGTCACTGACAGTGAGCAGTGGTGCGGTGCAGTTGGAACAGTGCTGAGCACAGCTGCCTTCCAAAGAGGAGGGAATGCATCCCTACTGGAGGGACTAGCTTCATCCCCAGGTGAGTGAAGGAAGGCCCACTTTTCAATCACCCTAACATAAGACAGGGAGTATAACAGGTCCCCTCCTCCATAGGCTCACCCTTTTTTGAAACTATGACTAGTAAAAAAATCTTAAAGAGAAATGAGATAATATCTAAAATGTTTCTGTCTTTAGGCAGAAGATTACTTACCTACAAAGTACAATACAATTTTACGATGGGATGTTCTCCTTTGATTTTCAAGAACCAAGGTATAACTTGATGAATCACTAATCCACAGCCCATCCCACTGTATACATGCACATGTGTACACTCACAGGTTCACACATGCGTGCACACCTGTGCATTCACACACACACACACACACACTGCACACACAGCCCCAGCTGCACTTGATTTCCTATCGTCTCCTAGCACCTGTGAGTCTATGGGAGCTTGTTAGGAAGCAAGAAGTCAGAATTCTGATTGAATTAGTCCTATTAAATTAATTAAAGTCAGACGGCTCCCCTTGGGCCCAATCTATTTATTTGTTAGTGGAAATATCAGTAGGGACCTATGTTTGACTGTGAGTAGATTGTATTGATGAATGACTCCAGAAGTATGTGAGAAGTTATGTTAGCTGTCTAACACAAACAAAATTTGAAAAAAAAAAATCTAAAAGTGTCTCAAATTTTCTAAGTGCTAATTAAAGTACTTCATTCTTTCTTATCTGAAAAGTAAAGTACTTAATTCTTTTTCATCTGTAGCCAATTCACTTATTGTAAAGAAAACTTTTTCATAAATGTTAATACTGATTCTGGTCTAAAAATGAAGAAAATGTTATTTTGTTCATTTGCTTTTATGAATTTTGTTGCTTAGAAGAAGAGTTTTATATTAAAAAGTGCTGCCAGGAGGCAGAGATAGGCAGATCTCTTGGAGTGTGAAGCCAGTCTTGTATACATAACAAGTTCTAAGGCAGCACGGCATGTAGAGAGACTGCCTCAAAAAAATTAACAATAAATAAAAGTACTGAGTTCATGGAAATAATACTTCCTAGAGATTAGACCAGAAAATATTGTGAATACTACATGTATAGACAATATTTTTGAAAATACAATCCAGAATGTATGCAGATGAGCATACCCAGGTGAGCAGACTATCCTAAAAAGATAGAGACTAAAAATGGTGAATTTTATTTCTAAGCAAAATATCTAAGTACTAGAGATTATGTAAGGGCTTAAGCTGATGGGGAAATAAATAACTAGATAAACCAGGTGACCTTGTCATTTAAATTTGATCTATGAGGCCAGATGGACATGCGCCATGGATT
Source organism: Tokudaia tokunoshimensis (assembly GCA_036184795.1). NCBI lineage: Eukaryota > Metazoa > Chordata > Mammalia > Rodentia > Muridae > Tokudaia > Tokudaia tokunoshimensis. Next base: position 51,212,012 of record BTHU01000002.1, on the reverse strand, counting down.
GTTACAGTCACATAGATGACAATTCCAGCATCCACCAGATATCTTTGCTTTTTACACCAAAGTGTTGTAATTCCCTGCTCCTAATTTTAATATCATTCAGTGGAAACATTAGACTGACGACTTTCCCCAGCATAAGCCTGCTGTGCAGACAATAGTTCTGAAAGGAGATCCTCTCCTTGTACAATATTCTCATTGTGGATTGAAGATTAGGGTAAATGTAGGTCAGGTTGCAAAAGTCATCTCTTTCTCCAGTTTTCCTCAACCTTACAGCAAATATTAGCATCTACTATGACCCAAATACTGTTTGATGTGTTAAGACGCACACCTGTGATACAGACACACCTGAGATAGAGACAAGCAAGGCTCTCATGCTCATGGAATACACACTTGTATGTGTACCTGCATGTATAGAGGCATAAAACAAATGTGTGATAATTAAAAAAAAAAATAAAGACGGTATCTTAGGGTCACTATTGCTGAGATAAAACACCGTGACTTAAAGCAAGTTGGAGAGGAAAGAGTTTATTTGGCTTACATTTCTACATCACTGTTTACCACCAAAGGAAGTCAATCACTGCAGGAACCTGGAGCCAGGGGGAGATGCAGAGGCCATTTATAGGGTGCTGCCTATGGCTTTGCTCAGCTTCCTTTCTTATACACTCAGGACCACCAGTCCAGGGATGGGCCCACCCACAATGGGCTGGGCCCTCCACATCAATCATTAATTAAAAAATTGTCCAACAGTCCTATCTTATGGAGACATTTTCTCAACTGTGGTTCCCTTCTCTGATCATTCTGTGTCAAGCTGACGTAAATTTAGCTAGCACAGATGGCGATTTCATATAGTTCAATCTACAAGGTCCAAACTTACCAAGATGAGACCAGTTAATATTATTAATCAATGAGCTATATACAAGCACTGCAGGTTTACTTGGAAACCAAGGGATCACCCACATTCTTCTAGGTATACAGTATTTGTAAAGTATCCTCCCTACATGAGGTGCTTGGGTGGAAAGGTAGGTATTGGTTTCAAGAACACAGACGCATGACTCTGGCTGTGCAGGGAAAAGATTGGGCTTGAGTTAAAATTTTAAATCATTATTATTTAGTACTGATATTTAGACAACATAACAAACACATATCTTAAAAAGTTCTAGACTATTTGACAATTCATTTTCACATCATGGCTTCCAGAGTTAAATCAACCAGTTCACTAATTTTCAACACAGTTACTTCAGCAGAATGAAATGAGACTCAATCTCCCAATATTTAGATAAAAACCTCAGATATTAATATTGCAGTGTTCCTCATTTCCAATCATTGTGGATGGAAAATAAACACAGAAATGTAAATAATTTGTAATAACAACTTATCCAGCTGAAAAGCTATGCTTCCCAACCAACTGTACATAATAAGAAATCCTTCCTTAATTGTGTGAAAAACGAATACAATTTTAGTCATGATAAAAGTTTTCTAACAGGTTGTGGTGGTGCACACCTTTAAGGCAGAGACAGAAAAATCTCTAGGAGTTCAAAGCCAGCCTGGTCTACAGAGTGAGTCCAGGACAGCCAGGGCTATACAGAGAAACTCTGTCTGGAAGAACAAAAAAATAAAAAACAAAAGTTTTCTACTGAGTATTACTATTACAATGTTAAGAAGTAAGCAGGGTGAACTTCTGGCTCCCCACCACCTTCTACTGGAAGAACAAAATAGCCTCACATTAGATCAAATTCCTACTGGGCACTTCTGGGTTACAGCTATTGACCTCAGGGGGGCCTACAACGCAATAGCTCATGTGACATTAAATGATAACTCAGCCCTGTAAAGGAAGGAAGGAGTAGTAAGTCATGTGATGTCACAGCTTTGAGGAAAAGGCAAAGCACCCATTTACTCCAAATAGCTACAGCATCTTGTTTCTTGGGGTAATTAAGAGAATTAGAACTTCAAAATCATCTTTAAATACATAGGGACCTGGACTACATAGGAGAGCTGAGACCCTGTTCCCACCTTTCAGTACAAAAGAAGTTGAATGTATAACTGAAGTATGGAGTGATTCTTAGTATGCACAACGCCCTGGGATGGGTCCCTAGTCCTGGTACTTACTTTGTAAATACCATCTAGAAGGATAAGACCCTTAAAGAATGGGGAACAAAAATGAATGCCTTTGTACATGTCATTGAGCGGAGGCAATTGGTGAACTACACGCTCCTGAGTAAATCAGAGCTCAGTTTCCTTCCTCATCCTATTCTGCCTCTGTCAGAAACTGAGGCCTCAATAAAACTCTGCTCTGAGGTCCCAAGAAATCCAGAGATTCTATCCAGAATTTTGGTTTAAATTTTAATTCAAAGTATTTTTTTCAAGGCTATTTATCAAGAACGATTGGTCTTGGGTAGATGGAAGGTCTGCTGCAGATACTGATTAACTTTGACGGTGGGTACCGGCTTAGCACTCACCTGAGCTATAGCTGTCAGTAGATGACTGAGAGATGGACCGAGACAACGAGCGACGTCCAATTTTGGTGGGGCGTTTGTTGAATTCCTGCTTCTGGTCAGCAAACTGAATCTGCTAAGAAAAAGAACCCTCGTTATAGAAAGAAAAAGAACTCTAGTTATATATCTTAGTTACTGCTCTGTTGCTATGAAGAGACACCATGGCCAAGGCAACTCTTACAAAAGAAAGCATTTAACTGGGGGCTTGCTTTCAGTTACAGAGGTTTAGTTCACTATCATACTGGGAGCAAGGCAGCATGCAGGTAGGCAATGGAGTATTAGCTGAGGGCTACATCTGGATTAATAGACCTAAAAAGAAAGAGAACTGGGAGTGGCATGGATTTTTGAAACCTCAAAGTTCACCCACAGTGACACACTTCCTCAGCAAGGCCACACCGCCTAATCCTTCTCAAATGGTGCCACTCCCTGTTGACTAAGCCTTTAGGGGCTATTCTCATTCAAACCAACACCTTATATGAAGAAAACACACCTGTATTTTGAGAAAGCAATTCATTTACAGAGTGCATTATTACAGAGTGTTACCTTCCCATGCAGTTTATTTGCTTGAAGAAACCCATGTTTGAATAAGATGACTCTTTGGGGCCAAAGATGTAGCTCAGGAGGTAGCATGCTTTCCTTGCAAGCACTAAACCCTTGGTATAGTCCCTAGCACTGCATAAACTGGGAGTGGTGGCCCACCCTGTAGTCCCAGTACTCTGGAGGTAGAGGCAGGAGACTCTGAACTTCAAAGTCATGTTCAACTACTTAGGGAGTTTAAGCTGAGACCCTGTCCTCTCTTCCCTTTAGGAAGTCGGGAATATAGCTGAAGTACAGTGCTTCCTTATCATGCAAAAAGCCCTGGCATGGGGGGAGGGAATGCATCCTTGGAACTGTGGATGGTGGTAGATCCCTGTAATCCCAGCTCTCGGAAGGCCAACGAAGAAGAACACGAGTTCAAAGCTCTCCTTGGATGAACAGTGAAAAACTCTTGTCTCCAAAAGCACAAAAGAAACAAATATAAAAAAAAGGAATTTTTTTGGAAAGAATACTTTTTTGACCTTCATCAATGACTATATACTTTTGTACATTATAACTGTGACATAGAGAGGAGTATTATGATTAAATTAAATTTTTAGAAAGGTAAGTTCTATTCAGAAATACTTTCTATTGTTTCACTGAAACTGCAAGCTGGAAGAGAAATTCCTGCAATTCCCTGTACACTCATATGTCTAGATGAGAAAACAGCAGGGTACAAAAAGACACCGGCCTGGAGCTGTGAGTGCCTCAGTGTGGCGTGCTAATTTTGAGGAATGTTTTTCATTCAGAAAGAACATTTCACTGAAATCTTGGCTATGCCATTCATATGCTTCGTGATGTTAGTCAAGATGAATTTGTGAATCTAATTTTCCCATAAGAACAACAGAAGTAAAAGCACTTCTATCACAGCTTTTAGAGAGGGTTAATCTTCCCACCTACAGCAAGTAACCATTTTAATTTGCTTAAGATTTTCTAAAATTGTTAGCTTTTTAGATACTAGTAAACAAAAATTAATTTTTAATGTTTAACATAATAAAACACTTTTAAAAGCCAAATGCTTGATTATTAGCCATGACTACAGATGTGGAAGGAGTAAACGACTGGACTGATTGCATACTCAAATCATACTCTGCAGTTATAGTTGAAGTACCTGATAGTGTCTTTCTTGTTAATTTTACCTGTGTCTCCTACAGCTGAAGGTTGCTGCTGTAGATAACCACATGCCTTCATTCTTTCTCAGAGGCCCATCAAGGAAAAGGAATGAACATCTTTCCAAAGACCACAATAAAGCCATACTTTCAGTAGAGCATCCCTTTTTAAAAAAGGCTTAAAAGATGAATCTTACCTCAGATAGGCCACACCACCTCCCTATGCTAGCCATACACAGTGGCATAACAGTCACATGTGTGTACATACAGACAGGCATGTGTACATATTGACCACTAGAGGGGCCAGTCACTCCCTCTGAGTTGTCCCTACTTAGCCTAGTAGCACTGTCATGCAGAAACCCAGCTGCACTGTCATCTCAAGGTAGTGTCATGAGGCTGAGCTCCTTGTCCTATAGTCTTTCAGCTGTTGGAATCCTGGCACTGACTTCAGCTCTTTCTAAGGAAACAGACCGTACACTGAGAATGGCTCTTAAGTTCTCATTAAATTCAATCCCCCTTCATCTTTTAAATATATAAGAATATTAATGAGAAACCACTTAATATAGTAAGTTATGCAGTTTCCCAATAACAAGTGTTTACTTCTCGCCGATAACCAAACATGAGTCAAGTGGGGCATCTCTGGTGGCTGCATCAGCACCACTACATTGTTCTCTCTCACAGTCCATTCTGTAAAACAACGATCTGCCCGAGAGTTACGTACAGCACCTTGGCAGAATCTACCAAGATTTACCTAACTTTCCTACCTTGTCAGAAACCAGAGTTCTTGCAGGCACCCCTCCTCTTCCACTTCAGCACTGCCTAACACCAAGGCAAGGGAGGAAAGAAGCTATTAGACATGGGTAGCTCGCACATGCCAGAGGGAAGGATGAAGACTGGACAGGAGGGAAAGAGGGCATAAGCAGCTTGCCTTGGATGGTAATGGCCGCCGCAGCAAGACTGGCAAACAGGAGCTTAGCCTCACCTGGGCTTTAATCCCAGAGTTGCTATTGACAATGTATTTCTTCTTGCTGCCCAGCATAGTGACGCTACCAGCCAGTGGACAGTGACATTGCCGGCAGTAGGCCACCAAGGACCCTTGAGGTAGGTCTTTTAAACTTTCCTCATCAGCAGTTCTGCTGGCTCTGGTTCCAGCTTGCTTCTATTTTTTTTTTTTTTCCTTTTGAGGGAGGTGGCTCTCTCGGAAGCAGCTCCAACAACCCTTTCAGCCGTACAACAGGATTTAATAATAAGGCAGCTCTGTTAGCAGCTCATCAGCCATTCCTAGCCCTGGATGTTTTGCTTTATTATTTTTTCCTATTACATCATTACACAGCTCCTCTGACCTCTAACCTTAACAAGTCCCTAGATAAGGCCCAACATACATGCATACATCAATGGTTTATTTATATAACCAGTGAACTTTTTCCTGATTTAATTAACTTGCTAATTAGGTTCCCTTTTAACTTTACCTCCTCCTTTTCTATGTCAGATGATTTTAGTTAACCTCACCTCATTAGAAAAAAATTAACTACAGAGCCACTGAAACAATGAGGGATTTATAAAGAGAAGGAAAAACATGAGCGATGTCAAGTGGTCAGGAAGCCCCAGCTACCACTCTCTGCCCTTGGGTTAGCCAGGTTAGCAGGGGGATCTAGATTCATCTCTATCACCAAGGAAATCAGCTTTCTCACTTTTTTTTCTCTCAGTTATTTCCTTTAATCTTATTTGTATATTTATTTAGACACAGAGTCTCGCAATGCAGCTCAGGCTGGCCTAGACCTCAAGATCTTTCTGCCTCAGTTTTCCAAATGTACCACATGACTGAGTTTACATATTTTCTATGCGGGTTTTTACATTTAGTATCTAGTTTTATCTCAAGACTGAAGCTTATTTAGTATTAAGTGATCCTATTCACTTTTTACTTTAAGAAAAGAAAGACAAAGAAAAGAAAAGAAAAAAAAGAACATGTTTTGGGGCTGGGGAGATGGCTCCATGGGTCAAGAGTCCTTGCTTTGCGAGCATGGGGGCTTAAGGTGGAATCCTCAGTACCAATGTAAAATGCTGGGTACGGCTGGGTGCACATTACTCTAGAACTTTGGTGTGGAGTCAGATCCTGGGAGCTCACTGGCCAGCCTAGTGGAAATGGAGAGCTTCCAAGCTTCTGGGTCAGGGAAAGACCCTGTCTTAAAGCAATAAGGCAGACAGCAATAAAAGATATCCAACATCCTCCTCTAACTTCTGCTTGTATACACACAGTGGGTGTGCATATTCACATATGTTGATTATGCACACCCATACATTCATGGGCACACACATGCAACCACACACACAAAATTTAAAAAATAAAAATGTTTCCTGGAAGGTGTGATCACAAGGGAGAATTTATCACTGAGTCCCCAGAACCACAGTGACCCTATTACCTGCCAAATAAAGATTCAACCAAATAGAAGCAAAACTGTCTTATTGATTCTGATTTCTGAAAGGAACCCAAGGGATGCTATACTAGGTGCCTACTACAGATTTGGGTGGGGATATGATTTGATAGTGAGAAAAGAAAGAAAAAAAGAGGAGAGCAGTAGAGAGGGAAGAGAGGGAAAAGGAGGAGAGGAGGAGAGAGGAGGGAAGAAGGGGGCAGGGAAGAAGAAACTGCTTGTCAGTGCAAGAAAGGTCAAAATGATACCTTGTTTTGCAAAGATAATCTTTCTTTTCAGGGAAAAGATCATATTGCATAGTGTTCTCTGATTTCTCTGGTGAGGCAGTGTACTAATGTGTATCACAAGCCCACGTGTTACTTCTATTAGTGTATGCAAGTATCTTTTAAAAGATTTTTTATTACATGTATTTCATGTGGGGTGGGGAGGCGGTCAGAGGACCACTTGTGGAGCCAGCTCTCTCCTTCTACGTGGGCGGGCTCTGAGGGTTACACTGAGGCCCATCACCGTGACAGCAAGCATCTTTACTTGCTGAGCCACCTTGCTGGGCTATGTACAATAATCTAAGAGGTCGGCATTATTATCTTATTTTGACAAAAAGCAAGGTGGTGTTGTTATTATTTAAGTAGTGATGCTAGGAGCTGAACTTAGAGCCTCTGGCATTGTAGGCAAATATTCTTGCCTGAGTTTGATTTCAATTCAGTCTCCAGAGTCCATGTAAAGAGAGCCATCTTGGTGGACCAAGTTTGTAATCCCAGCATGTGAGAGGCAAAGACAAGCAGACCCGTGGGGCTTGCTGTCTAGCCAGCGCGGCTTACTTGGTGAGTTCCAGGCCAGTGAGGCTGTCTATGAAAGAGGTAGTCAGTGCTGAGCTCCACAGCTATGTCGTCCTCCAGCATCTACACACAGCACATGACACAGACAAATGTGCCAAGATACAAGGGGGCACAAGAGGGTGTGGAGGGCTACACAAATCTAAAATATTAATATTTCCATTCTTTTAAGGCAAAAATTCATAATCTAGAATACACAGATGCCTATAACCCCTAAAAGAGATAGCATAAAGTTTGGGTTTTATTGCCAAGCAGAGATAGTTCAAATACTCCTAAAGAGTATTTGGTTTCCATACCAAATGAGCAATCTAAATTAATTCTTTACCTACAAAAAAGGATTACTTTTAGCCCAAAGAATTCGCAGCAAGCTGGCTCTGTACTCAAGAAGGTTAAGCAACCAGATTTCACACGGACAATTACTACACAGAGTGGTAGGAGGAAAACACTGAAATGTGGAAACTTAACAACACTGACTGCTAGCTCCACGGGTCCAACGCAAGACACTTCACCTGACAAGAGGGCCTGAGGATTTATCAGGGAGAATCAAATATGGTAGTAAATCATTACAAAATGAGCCTTTCAATACACCAGCATTTTCACTACCTGGATAAAGGTAAGAAAGTCCTTCACATGAAAATAGCTGAGGAGTGGAGGTTTCAGCAGGTTTTTCCAACGACTGATGGCAATGTCACCTGCGAGGTCTACTTTGTCATTTACTGAGCTTGGGGTTCTCCATACTCTGTCCTGACTTATATTCCTACAAAGGCTCAAGACATAGCAGCAAAGAGTATGGTCTGAACCCTCCACCAATCTCAGGGCACACATGACCCCTTTGCCAGTGATGACTAACAGTGGCGTTGGGTGGCAGGGTACAACTCCGCTCTATGTCCCTCCAGAAGAGGCTGGTGAGAGGCCTCCGTGTCCTTTGGTAGCAGAGCCATCACATCAGTAAGTTTGTTACACTAATATATACACTGAAAAGAAAGGCAGACATTTGTTAAAACTTTCTTGACATTTTGTCCACATGTTGAATCTGGCTCCAGAGTTTTCTACTGGAGATTAGAAGGAACTTCTACAGTTTGCAGGCGAGATCTGAAAATCTATAGGCAACGCACTAGAGGTGCATAGGGCTAGCTGCTGGCTAAACAGTTATCAGTGTCACCTTCAGACCAGATCAGAAGTTAATGACTTGGGTAGTATCTGAAAGAAAGCCTCAAAAGTCGAAGGAAAACAGCAACTGAGCTCCTGGCGTCACTGAAGACAAGCTCGACCTGCTCATCTGCACTCTTGCCTGCTGACTAAAGGACCTTCCTGGTTCTTTAAATAAAGGCTAAATGAGAGCCTTTAAATATCAAAATATTTGAAGTGTCCTCCACACACTAGGAAGCCCTTGGCCACACGCCTTAAGCAACAATCCTAAGTCCCTCAGGACAGCTTTCCTGTCCACATAAACAGAGAGGCAAAAGGATAGACTCAGGAGAAGCTCTTTTTGAGAGGACATGCTATCTGGGGACAATGAGGACTGTCCTTTACAGAATGTAAATTATCAGACCCTTTGTTTTGCTTTGGAATGGCACAGCTGTGTCTAGTAGGGTTCTACTGTAGTAGAACAAAACAAAATTTTAGAAACAAAATTTAGTGCCTCACTATGGTCCCTCCTGTAACAAAACCAAATTTCCTACTCTCTCGGTTATTACTAAGTTGCTGGAGATTTAAAAACGAAGAACAAAGTCAAAACAAGAGTTAAAAACCAGCCGGGTGGTGGTGGCACATGCCTTTAATCCCAGCACTTGGGAGGCAGAGGCAGGTGGATTTCTGAGTTCGAGGCCAGCCTGATCTACAAAGTGAGTTCCAGGACAGCCAGGGCTACACAGAGAAACCCTGTCTCGAAAAACCAAAAAAAAAAAAAGAGTTAAAAACCTAGCCAGAGTAATGAAGTGAGTCATTTCCACTAGTCCAAGTCACTGCATTTGAAATCATCTTACGAATATAATTGTTTTCCATCAGATATCTTTTAAATGAGCGAAAATAAAATACTATAAGATACTAAAAAACAATACCAATAGCTTCTATAAAAATGACACACGGGCTGGAGAGATGGCTCAGTGGTTAAGAGCACCCACTGCTCTCTCAGAGGGCCTGGGTTCAGTTTCCAACACTCACTTAAGAGAGCTCACAAAGGCCTGTACCTCTAGTTCCTGGGGATCTGTCGTCCTCTCCGGGACTCGGTTGGCACCTGCAAGCCTGTGGTGAACATACAGACAAGCAGGCACACACATATATGTGAAATAAACAATTTTTAAAAATATGACAAATTGTCATCATTAGTTTTGAGATAGGACCAGTTCGAGCCCAGGCTGGCCTCACATTCACAATGTACCAGTAGAATTTTCTACTGGGCCTTTGTTGGACCTGGTATATACTTAATCTCATTATTTTAATAGTTATCTCTTTAAGTCCCTAACTCTATAAACACTAAAGAGAACTTAGAATGCATTATAAAAGTGTAACAAGTTTATTTTATTTATTTATTTTTTTGTTTTGTTTTTCGAGACAGGGTTTCTCTGTGTATCCCTGGCTGTCCTGGAACTCACTTTGTAGACCAGGCTGGCCTCGAACTCAGAAATCCTCCTGCCTCTGCCTCCCAAGTGCTGGGATTAAAGGCGTGCGCCACCACCACCCGGCTGTGTAACAAGTTTATAATAGGGAAATATAGAGACAGGGTCCAAGAAGTCTGAGAAGTTATAAGAAACCAGTAAGGACACTGAGGAGTTTTTTTCAAATCACCAGCTAAGGGACTGGCGATGGATCATCGGACAGAAACACCTGCCGCCAAATCTGATGTATTCCCCAGAAGGGAGAACTGATTCCTGCAAGTTGTCCTCTGACTTACACATGTGTGCTATGGCACATGAACACCTCCCAATGATAAGATGTAATTAAAAGGGTTTCTAAATCAACAGTTACATTGCCATTATTTATTTTTGAGATAGGACCAGCTAGAGCCCAGGTTGGCTTCAAACTCACTATGTAGCTGAGGCTGGGCTTGAACTCCTGATTTTCCTGCTGCTACCCTGTGAGTGCTGGGATGACAGGCCTGTGCCACTATGCTCCACAATGCTGGTTTTATGTGCTAGTTCTTTTTTTTTGTTTTTTGTTTTGTTTTTTTGTTTTTTCGAGACAGGGTTTCTCTGTGTAGCCTTGGCTGTCCTGGAACTCACTTTGTAGACCAGGCTGGCCTCGAACTCAGAAATCCTCCTGCCTCTGCCTCCCAAGTGCTGGGATTAAAGGCGTGCGCCACCACCGCCGGGCTGTGCTAGTTCTTATTAACAAATATCAACTTAAAATTATTTTACTAAAGCTATTTATCAGGCAAACATGGTATCTGGGAAAACGGTATGAAGAGAAGTAAAGTTCTTGCCTTGTAGCAGCAATACACTTGCTACAAGAAGTTGTGAAAGACAACAACAACAACAACAACAAAAGACAGGTAAGGGAGAAATGTTTAGATTTTTCCAGATACTGGAGAGTGTAACATTTTATAAGTTCTAGTTTTGAGTCTTCCTTTCCCCATATTCTTTTTTATTTTATACCCATGAAGCACAACTTAACATTAACTTGATTTTGTTTTGTTTTTCGATACAGGGTTTCTCTGAAGTCCTGGCTGTCCTGGAACTCACTCTGTAGACCAGGCTGGCCTTGAACTCAGAGATCCGCCTGCCTCTGCCTCCCAAGTGCTGGGATTAAAGGTGTGTGCCACCACTGCCCTTAACATTAACTTGAAAGAGAATACAAAACAATCAAAGAATAATCCATCTCTGCAGTGCACCAGCACAGTAGGTCTACACCTACTACCCTGGTGGTTTGCTGCTCCCGCCAGGGCGGTCTACCCATCCCTAGCTGCACTGGCAATTACAACACAGGAGGGACCCAGTGCATAGGAGATATCAGAAGGGTAGTTGCTGTTTTCCCAGCCTAGATCCCAGCAGTGGCTCCTTACAGACAGTCCTCGTCCTGTCAGAAGCAACATAAGGAGAAAGCGGTAGAACTCACCATCCACTCAGGCATGTGGAAAGCGGAGGTGCCCTCTTTACCGTCCCACTTCTCCATAGTGCGGGCCTGGCTAAGGGATGTCCTGAAGCAAAACGGAGAGCTGGTTTTTACCTGAGGACCCCAAAGAACACCACAGGCCTACTGATTCGGAAGGTCTGGGGTTAAAAGAAGTTCTTATATCTTCACAGAAGCTTCCTGTTCAAATCAAGATCATGAGTCAACTGCCTAGCGAATCTCTTACCAGCCAACCTCAAAACCTCTGCCTGTTTCTCAAAATCAGAGCAGATGCAAAGCTCTGTACCGCTGTTCCTACAGGGCACTGCAGCCCATCTCCTCCGGGCAGACTTCCTTCAGCAACAGGCTGGCTTTCTCCACTAGTTAACTTTCTCCAGCCCCTCAGGACACGTCACTGGAAGTGCTGATACCAAGATCAATAAAGATGGAGGTCAAGAAGGCACTCCCCTTTCTTGAGTGCTGCTGATTTGGATCAGTACAGTAAACAGGCGTTTCCTTGAAATCAGAGTTCCTTATGGCTTTCAAGTTCAAGCAGCTACAGAAGCTCCCTGTCTGCTCCCACCAGGGGGGTGGCACCACCACCTACCTATCTCAAGTTAAAGTCTTATTGCAAGGGAGTTCAGATGAAGTCAGGGAAGATGTTTTTTGTTTTGTTTTGTTTTGTTTGCAAAGCTAAAACTTGTAATACTGAAAAAAGTTCTGGGACCACAGCTCCCTCTGTTGGCTCCCTGAGGGATGGCACAGGAAGGTCTAAGGGGCCTTTGTTATTGAAACAGCACAATGCTGACTGGAATGTTTCATAGAGGCTAGACAGAACTGCTTGCCACCTCTCCCCCCAAACCTCTCTCCCCAAATACCGGTCCCAGTGAGGGTCTGCAGGAGACCCAGGGGTCTCAGACAAGTGCCACAAGTCCAACGCTGATTTTCTCTCATAGGTCAGGATGAAACAGGGTGCCAACACAGTATCCCTTCCTGTGTAAACCACTTGATTAGAGAGACCTCTGTTGTTTCTGCATTATGTTCCCCCATATAAACCTCCTCCTTTCTGCACATTTCTGAAATTTGGAAATAAAACATAACTTGAAAAAATATGACTGATATATATCAATATATATATAAAAAGCAGATATATCTACTTAATTTATTCCTAGAGGATGTTATTCAATAAGAGTACTGTAGAGGCTGGGAACATAGGGCGTGGGAACAAAGGCAGACAGATCTCTATGACTTTTAGGCCACCTTAGTCTACACAGTGAGATCTTGTCTTGAAAAAAAAGAGGAGGAGGAAGAGGAGGAAGAGGGGGAGGAAGGGGAGGAGGAGAAGGAGGAGTCCATAGAGACGTCAGACCTCGTGGCACATTCCTACAATCCAGTGTTAGGAGATGAAAGGAAGATGACCATGAGTTCGTGGTTATTCATTCTCAGTTTCACAGTGAGGATGAGGCCAGATTCCAGAAAACTAGAGTACCACAGAAGGGCCCAGAGTCGCTAAGGAGTAAAGCAGATATCCAACATGTACAAGGCCGTAGGGTCAATCCCTACCACAGTAAGCCCAATAACACGGACCTGAAACACCAGGGACTCCTAAAAATATTACTGCTAGTCATGGTGACACATGCTTATTATCCCAGCACTCAGGAGGCAGAGGCAGGCAGATCTCTGAGTGGGAGGCCAGTCTGATCTACTTACAGAGTGAGCTCCAAGCCAGCCGGGGCTACATAGTAAGATTCCACCGAAGGAAAAATATTCATTATTGTTATACATGTACATGATATGTGTGTAGGGGAGCATGTGCAAGAAACACCTCTACCTGGTGAGCTCCCTTGCCAGCCCAGCACTGTGCTATTCTCTGATGCAGAAGATCATTTCTCTGAAGCTAATAATCATACTATAATTATGATTACAGGCTTTTCCCTCTTTGGGCTTCACAGTTTAAAAGAATGAATCCTTTGGTATGGAACACAGGGAAGGATTGTAATACCTTGGAAGAGTTGCTGGAGGATGCCAGAGAAAGCAGAACATCAATAACTAACTAGCGGCCTAGAATAGGTGAGCGGTATGACCTGCGGTTTCCTGCGGTAAAGACCACATGGGTGGCAGCCATCAGCAAGTTGGTTTTGTAATCAGACAGCCTTGGTTGAGATGCTGTCACTGACTTACCCTCACTATCCCACCAGCTTTCCAATCTATACATGAAAATAAAACCGCCATCTCCCAGTTTGATGGAGGCTTTAGGAAGAGTGCATATACTGAGGCCTTCATAACATCTCTTTAGTAATGTCATTACTGTGCCACGATCTTTCCCACCTCAGGCCTTTTCTCAAGACATTTTCTCAAGCAAAATGTGTTCAGCACCTTTACCCCCTTCATCCTCACTTATTCAAATTCTCCGAGATTCGGCCGAAATAAGTGTCCTCACGAAACGTCACCTAAAATTGGGAGTTCCTCTTTTGTTTAGTACTGCTCTTTGGCTACGCACCATGCCTAGCCATCCTCATCACAGCTGCCGCACCCCTGTGCTCATTCCTCCTAGGCTGCAGGCTTCTTAGGGGCTTAGTCAGCTTTTATTTGACTACAGTGCCTGGCTTATAGGAGGAGCCTAAGAAATGATAATGTAAGTTCTAAAATTCTGTGTGCTGTATGGTTCTTATAACACTATAGGGACAACTTATATAAGTAAGTATATTCAAAATGTTTATGCCCATTTTACAAGATTTGGTACATATCTTATATCTATAAGGATTAATATTATTGACTTATTTCATAGTGAGGTTTTGAAGGCATTTAATCCTTAATTATATTAACTCTGGGGCTGGAGAAATGGCTCAGTGGTTAAAAGCACTGACTGCGTTTCTGAAGGTCCTGAGTTCAAATCCCAGCAACCACATGGTGGCTCATAACCATCCATAATGAGATCTGATGTCCTCTTCTGGTGTGTCTGAAGACAGCTACAGTGTACTTAGATATAATAATAAATATAAAAAATTATATTAATTCTGAAAGGATGTATGATCTACTCTCCATTGTTTGATACAAATCAATTATAAACCATTCTGATCTGTAACAATAATGGAGCCTTTAAGAACAAAGCAAGGTCAAAAGTCTATGTTACTGTTGAAGAGGAGCCTAACCCTTAGAATTATATACCATTCCTTGCATAATGGCTGAGTAAACAGAGATGACTGCCTTTATGATAGTGTTAAACCACAGAAGCAAATGACTTTGAAGGAAACTAGGATTAGCCAATATACCCAAGAAAACATACCATGTTGGCATCCTAAACATAACTTTTGTTTTCTCAGTGTAGGTTTTAACTAAAACAGACTTCATTTGAAAGCTACAATGTTACTCCCCTTTCTGTACTGTCTCTACAAGAAAAACAATAGCTATTTCATCTGAGAACTTAGGATATATTAACTGACATGACCGTTGGAAGACATAAGAGACAGGTATATGTTCCAGTTAGAAACTTGATCCCAATAACTACACTTCACTATAATGTGTCCTAAAAGATCTGTCCACAGCCAGAGCAGGAGTGAAGCAACCATACATGATTATACCACAACAGCATTTAGGTGAGGGGCTAGCAAGCTCAACAAACTATACTAGCTCCAGAACCCATCTACATCAAAACGACTCAGAAGAAGTTTACTTTAACTCCAGAAACAGCTAAATGTCCTGTATGCCAGCTGTGTTCCTACCAGTGGTGACTTGATAGTACAATCATAACCTCAGAGGCTATGCCAGATAACCCAAATCAGAGCAAGCAGATGCTCACAATGGAAAAGACATAAAGTGAAGACTTCTAGAGGTCAAGGTCAGAAAAGCACACACATAGAGAACTATGTGGTACAAGTTTCAAGCATCTGAAAGCTAGAGTCATAAGGCACAGAGCAATGAATTAGAAAAGCCTTTAAGATGACTAGTGTGACTTACTATGTGTTGGGCAAATCACCTGGTGACTCTCAGGATAAACTGAGGGAAGAGTGGACTGTGAAAGACCCAAACATTCAAGCCCAACCTTTAGTATCCACTTAGTGTCTCTGAGGCCATAAGAAAATGCAGTCATGATTCTTTAGTCACAGTAGCTATTGGTTATTAAAGGCTAAAATTCCCAGCCACCTGGGTTCAAAGACCAATCTACTCAGTTATGAGGTTGGTTTGAATTGGTAGGTCTCAGATGTCCCATATCTGGTTATGGTTTGGATGTGTTGAAGACTTGGGGACCAGATTGTGGTGACCAGCAAAGTGGTCATATGATCATGGATGAAAATCTGAAACCGACCCAAAATGACCTTCCCCTTTATAAGCTGTTTATGTCAAACATCTTGTCAGAACAGAATGCTACCACACCTCTTCAAGCGTGAAATGCCAATGCTAATACATAGCAGGACCTGAGCCCTTCCTGCTGTCCCACATCCTCTCTCATGGGAGGACTTACCATCTCAGTCCCCCCTTGTTCCGGAGATTCAACATAGGAAAGACTTAACAGGCTTGAGGTTAGCTCCAACACTTACTGGGCTATCCTCAGGCAAACCAAGTACTTTTTAAAGCCTTTGCTTCCTCATCTGTTAAAACATGATAATAATACTATTCTTATATTGTTGGTTTTTAAAAAAGTTTTTATGTGTGTGAGTATTTGCTTGCATATATGTGTATGCATTATATGTGTCTACTGCCTGCAGAAGTCAGAGAGGGCATCAGATCCCCTAGAACTAGAATTACAGATGGTTGTAAGCTGCCATCTTGGTACTGGGAATCAAACCTAGGTTCTTAAAAAAGGAGTAAGTGTTCTTAACTGTTGAGCCATCTTTCTAGGTCTTATATTTTTAAAATAAAGATTAATATGTATGTTTACATAAACCCAGTACCAGGAAGCTACACTGCCCTAATTAGGTATAGCAGGGTACCATTAGATTGCCTGGTCAAACTTCTCCACTCACTGTGTAACTCAAACAAACCACCTATTCTCCTTGTGCCTATTTACTCATCTGTTAGAGGGAAGCTCTGAGAGGATCAAGTAAGTTAATAAGTAAACAGCATAGCAAGGTGCTGGAGCGATGGCTCACTGGGCAGTGAGCGTCCTGCCAAGTCAGACAACCTCAGCTCCACGTCCACAATCCAAATGGTGCAGGGAGAGGACTGACTCCGGGGAGTTGTCCTCTGACCTCCATACAAGCACCATTGTACATGTTTTTCTCACACACACACACACACACACACACACACACACACACACACCCCAAACAAACAAAAAAAAAAAATGAAGACAAAACAAACAGCAGAGCCAGCCACAGAGATCCACATCAGTAATCCCGCACTCAGGAGGCAGAAGCCAGAGGACAGGCAGCTCGAGGCTAGCCCATGCTATATGGGACCTTGCATTAAAGCAAACAAGCAATGGTAAAAAGCACTTAAAAGAGCAAGGACAGCTGGATGCTGCGGCGGGGCTGTGTGACTTTACTATTATTGCTAATAACATGTACAATCTGTTTGTTGTTTTGAGACAGGGGCTCATGTAGCCCACAATGGCTTCAAACTGTGTATGAGTGTGTGTGTGTGTGTGTGTGTGTGTGTCTGTGTGTCTGTGTGTAACTATTCACATACACACAAAACACATATATATGAAAATGACCTTCTACTTCTGATCCTCCTGTCTCTACCCACCAAGTATGAGGACTATGGGCTGTGACAACAAACCCAGTTTTAAGTAGCTGGGAATCAAACCCAGGCCTCTAGGCAAGTATTCTACCAACTACATCCTCAGCTCAAGTCTGTCTTTTCTTCTTACATGTAGTAACTTCATCCACTTAGTCAAACCATGACTATTCACTGGTGCCTACAATGTGCTAGCACCCTAGAGACAGCCTCTACCTTCAAGATGACTTCAGCCTAGGAAGAGAGATATCGGTTCAATCTCTAGTACCAGGGTAAAAAAAAATAAAGATGGAGATATCGTAGCAGAATGTTTTTCTACCATGGACAGGGCCCTGCCTGGGTTCAATCCCCATTACTACTACAGTCAATCAATGTAAGAAAATTTATTATCCAAGAAAAAAGGCAGTACAGGATATGACATGTTAGGGGTGCAGCAGCAGAGAAGCTATGTTTAAGTGGAGAGGACAAGGGGTGTAAGAGTTGTTGGCATGTGCTGCGGAGTGGGGCTAAGGAAGGAGGCCGCTACACCACTGCTTGCTGTGTGTCCCTTCTTCCTGATAGCAGCTACCTGCAGCTTGACCACATGTGTCCATCTGAAGACAAGTGTGCATACACATTTTAAAGAAGTTATTAGAATTTTACTCTGATTTAGTCTTGGCTGATGTCCAGGATGCTGAGAAGAGGCTTTAAGAAGTAAGAACCGAGACCATTCCACCTGTAGAGGCCTGCAGGGATGCTCAATTCACTTATATATACACGACTATAAGTAGCTTCTTTATTTTAAATCTGATCAAATCACTTTCTTCTTTATAATGCTCCAAAACTGCTCTACTGTACTCGAAATAAAGTCCCAAGTCCTCAGCATGTTCTGCCCTGGAATATTTCCATATTCTCCTACTTCCACTCAGTGAGCAAATATTCACAGAACATAAATGTGTCTCTCAAATTTTACTGCTTGGCTATAAATTCCTTCAGTATGAATTTCTAGTTCCCAGTCTAGGTTAAGAAGGAATTCTCAGCAGCCTTAGCTACACAGTCAACTGGGGTTACAAGAAAACTTGTCCCAAAACATCAAACCAATAGCATTAGGGAGATGGCTTAGTGGACAAGCCTAAACCTTAGTTTGCATTCCTGGAATCCATATAAAAGCGGGATGCAGTGATGAGCATCTGCAATCCTAATGCTACGACAGAAAAACATGAAGCAGAGACAGGAGAACCCACAAGCTCACTCACCTGGACGCAGCACTACAGCAGCAAGACACAAGAGAATTCTAGTCTCCAAACAAACATGGAAGGCAAGAGCTGATTCTTTGACCTCCCCACACATGCCATGGAAAGCATGTGTGCACTCACACACCATACACATACACAAATAACAAGGTTCAACCCAGACTCAAGTCTGCAAATTACTGAAAACCCTCTGCCATAACACATATTAATGTTGATATGGTAGCTGGTCGCTTGTTGATATGGTAGCTGTCGCTCGCTTATTTCCACACTAGAATTTACGGTCTCTCTGAGATTAGTGTTTTATTCCTGTATTTCAAGTGCTAACGTTAACAAACGGACAGTGATTGCGAGCTGATCAGAGTAAGCAGCTAGTCGAGAGAAGATGATTCTAGGACAGGTACCTCAGAGGGAAGAGGAAGGCAAAGGAAACAGGTGTGAGTAGGAAGTGACAAGGCAAACAGAAACAAGTGTAACCAAGCTGTGACCAGGCAGCTGTTCACCTTCCTGCCACTTACTAATGCAGCCAGGTTTCTCAGACAAGCAGTTAAGCAATTAGAGACTGCAGTACACTTGGGCACCAAGCTACTGCCTTCCCTTCCTGGTGAGTCTTTTAACCTGAGAGTGGAGTGTGAACTTAAACCTTCAACTCTCCTGACATAACAAACACAGACCTACTTAGGTCAGAGTTCAGTTCGCCTCAAACCTGCCTCAAAGAAAAGTCAAGGTTTACCTTAAAACTTCTGAAACCCCAAGAAAACAGAATGAGAAAGAAATTACATTCAGGACTCTCAATTTTATTATGGACTTGGGCATTGAAAAGTGGCAGGTAAAATACTGAAGAGTATAGTTATTAAATGCCAAATGCAGGGTTTTTACTATATTCTTTCCTTTTAAATAAACTGTCTAGAAGCATAATTTATCTACATGAAAAGTACAATCACACACACCTTTAATCCCAGCTCTCAGGAGGCAGAGGCAGGCAGATCTCATGAGTTTGAGGCCAGTCTGGTCAAGACACAGAGAAAACTTAGTGACAAAAAAAATAACACGAATCAAAAGGTTGTAGCTTGATAAAATATTAGAAGTCAATACACCTATATCTCACTCACAGATAAGAACATTTTCAGTACCAGAGTTATCTAGGTTATGGTAGCAATGTAGCTTTGTAGTAGACTGCTTGCTGACAATGCATAAAACCTTATGTTCAGATGTGGTGGTCCATGTTTATAAGTCAGTATCTGAGAAATGAAACAATTAACTTCCTTGAGATTCCTACAGCACTTATTTAAGGTGGTGGTAGAGATAAAACCCCTGCCTTAGTGATTTTTTTTTCATTTAGATCAGGTCTAACCACATAGTCTTGGATGGCCTGGTACTGGCTATATGACAGTTCAGCCTCTTGATTTCCAGGATAAAGGCACATAACATCATGACCAGCTTTGACTTTGACTTTTGACAATACTTTGGGGAACCTTAAGTGTCTGGAAATCCCTTGTAATCAATGTGGAATTTCCCCCTCAACAGCAGGGCACAGAGTCTGGCTCCAGGAAACCCTCCCCCCATCAAAATCTGATAGTTAAGTAAATGGTCTCGTATTTAATTGTATTTATAGAGAACACACATCTTCTGTATAATCCATCTCTAGGTAGTTCATAATAATAAAAATGAAAAGCTATGTAGTAGTTATACTGTATTGTTTGGGAATAATGACAAGAGAAAAAGTCAAATTATTCAGACACAACTTTTATTTTAATATCTTCAGTCTGCAGTCAGTGAATCCACAAATGTATACTTGGGGAATATAGAGGGCCAATTGCTGAGTACCACTATTCTCATTGTGAGACTAACAAGACTTAATGACTCCAAAATTGCTGGCGCATTTTCTAATTTTCTACATTAAGGATATAGAACATTGCTCATCTATTAAGAGAAAAATAAATGTGTAGTAGACAGAATAATGCCAATAATATATTTATATTATTAGATATAATTACATATTAGCATTTGATTTATTTATGTATAACAGGAGGAGAACAGGAGTAAACAGAGAGATTTGTAGATTTGGTGGTAAGGGGATAAAAGAATTTACATCTGAAATAGGTCTCCCCTTCCACACTAAGCACCGTAAGTACCATGAGACAGTGACATCAATGTGAAGGGAAGGGACTGTAAGAGAACTAAGCACGTAGATAAGATTCTGGTTTCAAGAAAGAGAAGTGGCAGATAGTAACTGAAGATAGGTAAGGAGCAGCTAAGCCAGTTTCTAAGTAGGGCAGCAATCTCTGCAGAATGGTGTGATAAACACATTCTCAGGGAAGATGGCACTGTGAGTGATACTTTCAAGGGATAGCGCAGCAGCCAGAAATGAGAACAATTTAAGGTCAGTCTTAAAGTAGCCACAGTCTAGATCTCCAGATTATACAAAAGAAAACAAAACGTCAGACTTGAGAAATCATGGGAAAGAAGAACTAGCAGGACAGCCACTTCCAGTGTACTATTCAGTCCCCACACCCAACAGCCTCTATTGACAGTCTGATGTCTGTGACCAGCACTACTGTCATCCCTCTATCTGCCACTCTCATGTCAAAAACTGAACCCAATTACTTTGCAAAACTTTGTTAGTTTTTCAGCTTTCTTCATAACCAAATATGCAATAACCCATTGAGTTTCAAAGCAAATCAATCAAGCATAACCATTGTTAGAAAGTGGCTTTTTTTGCATCCTAGCATAAACTATTACCTATTTAAGAAACAAAGATACAATAGGTAAAAATTGTTGACTCCCTTTTTTGTTTGAGACAGGGTCTCTCTATTATGTAGCTCTGGCTGTCCTGGAACTCACTATGTATACCAGGTTGGCCTCAAACCCTCAGAAATCTTCCTGTCTCTGCTGGAATTAAAGGCATGTGGCACCTGGTACTGCTAGTAAATTGTTGACTCTTAAAGATCTAAAGGGTTAGGATGCAGCTTGATGGTAGAGAACTCTTGCCTAGCACATGTAAGCCCCTAGGTACAATCCCCAGCACTGCAGAAAAACGACTGAGTGATTTTTTTTTTCATGTCATCTAAAATCACTTATTGTCTAGAAGCAAACTTCTGAAGCTTGAATTCATGAGTAAGCTATAATGTCTGTTTGGTGCTTTAAAATCCATGCAGACAAATATGCAAAGCACACTGACTCTTGTTGTTTGAGGCAGTTACATTCCATAAAGTTGGCCTGTGTGGTGGTGGCGCACACCTTTGATCCCAGAACTTGGGAGGCAGAGACAGAGGGATCTCTGATTTCGAGACCAGCCTGGTCTACAGAGTTCCAGGACAGCCAGTGCTATACAGAGAAACTCTGGCCTGAAAATTAAACATACAAACAAACAAACAAACTCTCCCAAAACAAAACAAAATTAAAAAAAGCTGGCATGAACACTGAACTTCCCGATAATAAAAACCTGCTTCTAGGAAAAATACAGGACTAGGTGCATGTGATCAACTAATAGATAACCTTATTTTAGGAGTACTTCTGATTACTGGGGACTTTGTTTCTGTACTAGAGATTGAACCAAGGTCATTGGGCATGCTAAACTTCTATGTTTTGTCACACAACACATTCACAGCTCTGAAAAGTGTTTAAAGACATCTTATTTAACATATATTAAATTCATTAAGTTCAAACCTACAATCAATAGCACTATATACATAACTAGCATGTTTTCTTTTTAAAGTGTTCTTTAGATTGATTTATGTATATGTTGTTTTGTCTGGATTTTAGATATATACTATGTACATGCCTGGTGCCTGTGAAGGATAGAAGCATTGAATCCCCTGGAGTTACAGATGGTTATAAATCACCACATGGGTGTTAGAGACTGCATCCAGGTCCTTAGCAAGTGCTCTTAGCCACTGAGACATTTGCCCAGCCCCAATATGTTTTCTGGGTAACACACAGTATAGGCCTTTTTGTGTTTAGGAACATGAGACAGCACTTCAGTGCTGGCAGTCATTTATTTTTTAAATTTTATTTACTTTGGTTCTGCCTCCCTGTATGTCTGTGTGAGGGTATCAGAACCCCCCCCCACACACACCCCTTCTCCCCCACCCCGACCCCTTCCCCCTCCAAACTGGAACTACAGACAGTTGTGAACGGCCATTTGGATACTGGAATTTGAATCTGTATCCTTTAGAAGAACACCAGTGCTCTTAGCCACTGCGCCATCTCTCCAGCCCTGGCTTAAACAGTAAAACAAAACCAAAATAAACAAAAATGCCACCAAACTCTCAAACAATGACCACTAACGAGATCATCAAATTACTAGACATTTATTGTATGAGAAGCGATTAAGAAGGCAAAGTATTATCTTGTTTGACCTCAACTGAGGACATGCATGCCAGATGACTCAAAATTTTTTTGACTTATACCTACCCTTGAAGGAACCCAAAAGAACTATGGGAATTTGGAAGTTACACATAAATTTTTTTTAATTTTATTTTATTTTCTAAGTTTTTTTAATTTACATTCAAAATCATTTCCCCTTTCCCATTTCCTCCCTCCCCGAAAGTCCCATAAGCCCCCTTCCCTCCCCCTGTTCCCCATTCAACCCCCTCTCACTTCTCTGTCCTGGCATTCTCCTACATCCAGTCTTTCCAGGACCAGGGGTTTCTCCTTCCATCTTCTTGGAAATCTATTGATATGCAAATTGTGTCTAGGGTATTCCGAGATTCTGGGTTAATATCCCCTTATCAGTGACTGCATACCATGTGTGTTCTTTTGTGATTGGGTTACCTCACTAAGGATGATATTTTCAAGTTCTGACCATTTGCCTAGGAATTTCGTGAATTCATTGTTTTTAATTGCAGAGTAGTATTCCATTGTGTAAATATACCACATCTTCTGAATCCATTCCTCTATTGAGGGACATCTGGGTTCTTTCCAGCTTCTGGCTATTATAAATAAGGCTGCTATGAACATATCGGAGCATGTGTCCTTATTGCATGCAGGTAAAGCCTCTGGGTATATGCCCAGGAGTGGTATAGCCGAATTCTCTGGGAGTGTCATGCCCATTTTTCTGAGGAACTGCCAAACTGCTTTCCAGAGTGGTTGTACCAGCTTACAATCCCACCAGCAGTGGAGGAGTGTTCCTCTTTCTCCACATCCTAGCCAACAACTGCTGTCTCCTGTGTTTTTGATCTTAGCCATTCTGACTGGTGTGAGATGGAATCTCAGGGTTGTTTTGATTTGCATTTCCCTAATGACTAAGGATGTTGAACATCTCTTTAGGTGCTTCTCAGCCATTAGATATTCTTTAGGTGAGAACTCTTTGTTTAGCTCTGTACCCCATTTTTAATAGGGTTACTTGCCTCTCTGGAGTTTAACTTCTTGAGTTCTTTGTATATATTGGATATTAGCCCTCTGTCGGATGTAGGGTTGGTAAAGATCATTTCCCAGTTAGTTGGTTGCCGCTTTGTCTTTTTTTTTATTTTTTTATTTTTATTTTTATTTTTATTTTTTTTGGTTTTTTGAGACAGGGTTTCTCTGTGTAGTCCTGGCTGTCCTGGAACTCACTTTGTAGACCAGGCTGGCCTCGAACTCAGAAATCCTCCTGCCTCTGCCTCCCAAGTGCTGGGATTAAAGGCGTGTGCCACCACCGCCCGGCTCGCCGCTTTGTCTTTTTGACAGTGTCTTTTGCCTTGCAAAAACTTTGTAATTTAATGAGGTCCCATTTGTCAATTCTTGATCTTAGAGCATAAGCTATTGGAGTTCTATTCAGGAATATACATAAATTTTAGTCAGCAAGTATATCCTAGTTTGGTTTCTGTGGTTGTGGTAACACACTGACCAAAACTAACATGGGAAGGAAAGGGTTTGTTTAGCTTACAGGTTTCAAATGCATCACTGAAGGAAACCAAGGCAAGGAACTCAAGGCAGGAACCCAGAGACAGGAGCTGGAGCAGAGACTTTGGAGGAATGTTGCTTACTGGCTTGCTCTCTGGCTTGCTCAGCTAATCAAAAAAAATTTTTTTTAATTTTATTTTATGTGCATAGGTGCTATGCCCATATGTATATGCATGTGCACTATGTGCATTCTTGGTGCCCACAGAGGTCAGAAGAAAATGTCAGGTGCCCTGGAACTAATAGTCTCACAGATGGTTGTGAGTTGCCATGTGAGTATTGGGAAGTGAACTCAGGTTCTTTGGAGAACTAGTCAATGCTCTTAACCTCTAAGTCATCTTTCTAGCCTCTTGCTAAGCTACTTTTGTTGACAAAAATATAGATACTAGAAATTTTGGCTAGTTAAGTTTCAAAAGCAAGTTTTGAGAGTACATAAATGATTCTATCAAGGTTTTAAGCATAATATTTTGGATTAAGAATCTAAGGAAGAACAAGTTCAAGAATAGCCAAGAATACACACAGAAACCCTGTCTCAAAACCAAAAAATCTGTACAAGTGGAACCTTTGCTTTCCTGGGATGATGGATGCTGGATAGCTGGGGCTGAAAAATCATCTATGATTAAGAAAAGACCAGCATCATTTAGGTAAAAATCTTCTGGGAAGTATTTCCTCAGGGTTAGTACTTAGAAGCTATGGTTCAGAGGGGTCATAGCTGTATCTCAAGCTGGCAACTAAACTTGGTAATGTTTAAGTGTCTCCCATATGGTACTAGTTTTTGTGGCATGAGAATTCAAAATTGAGCAGGTCATGGAGAGCAGCTGTGACTTGGGGCTAAGAAAGCCCAGAAAGCATATAGTTGACGATACAGGCCCAGTTACAGCAGAGACCTCAGAATTGAGGGGTTATGGAGGGAAACTGAAACCTGGAACCATGTGGCCAAGTTGAAGTCCCTGAAGAGAGGCCAGGAGGCCATTGGTAATGGTGCAATCTTAGTTGCTGTGGAGACCCCAGCATACTGTAGACTACCAAGGACAGTAGGGCCAGCCTAAGTCTACAGATAAACTAGTGTGTGGGGCACGGGCATATGTCAGAGCTGCCTAAGCTCTTTGGAGCCCAGAAGACAGTGAGTGAGTTCCAGATGGTGAACACTGAACTACAGGATTTTGTTTACACTCTTGGATGTTGGTTTTACTTTGATTTTATCCTAACTGTGCCCTGGTTCTGCAACTCTCTCTTAGAATCAGAAAGTATGTAACTTATTTTAGATTTTATAGTTGAGATGTTGGATTTTTAAAGAGATCTGAAGATTTAGAGTGTTGAAAATTTTAAAGACAGTTGGACTTTCCAACTTAGACTATATTTTATATTGTGATATTAACATGAGCTCTTGGAGACAAAAAAGTTATGATTGGATAATGGTATGTTTTTGTATTAAGCTAAAAAGAGGTCAATTGCGCTGGTTAGTTTCTATCAACTTGAAACAAACTAGAATCCTGAGAGAATGGCAACTCTATTGAGGAATTGTATCCATTAGCTTGGCCTATGGACATGTCCCACGTGCCATCTCTGGGCAGGTGGACTTGAGCTGTATAAAAAGTAGCTGAATAAGTAAAGAGAACAAGATATTAAGTAGCATTCCCTACCTCCCTGCTTCAATTTCTCTCTAGGTTCCTGCTTGAGTTTGTAGCCTTGTCTTTCTTCAGTGATGATCAACCAGTAAACCAAATAAACCCTTTCCTCCCCAAGCTGGTTTTACTCAGTTTTATCACATGACAGAAACCATGTTGGTCTGAATTAGAAAGACCCTCACAGGCTTGTATATTTGAATACTTGGTTCTCAGTTAGTGGAACTGTTTGGGAATGATTAGGCCATATATCTTGTTGGAAGACATGTGCCACTCCAAGATTTCAAATGCCCTCTCAATTCCCAGTTAGCTCTCTCTGTGTGTCTTATGTTTGTGGCTCAGATATAAGCTCTCAGTTGACGCTCCAGCACTATGCATGCCTGCTGCTGTTCTCCCTGTCATGATGGTCATGAATTCTAATCCTTCTGAACTGGGAGCCACAGTAAACCCTTTCTGCTATAAGTTACCTTGACCATGATGTTTCTTCACAGCAGCAGAAAAGTCACTAAGACAGAAACTGAAGTAGGATAGTAGGCAAATTTGCAAATAAAGATTGAAAATAGAGTCACTGCCTGACACTACGTTCCATGCTCTGGATAATTTCATGTCAAATTTACTGATATAATATGATATAAGATGATACTTGCCTGAAAGTGCTACAGATATCTCTTGTGAGGTCCATAAATCATTTTAATTTTGTTTCTAAGTACAGTTTTCTACAATAAAGATTTTCTACCCAAACTTGTCTGCCCTGAATTATGGATGTGGCTTAATGGTAGAGAGTTTGCCTAGCACACATGAGGCACCTATTTGGGTTTTCTTCCCAGTATGACAAAACAAACAAACAAAAATCTTCTAATATTAAAGCAATGCTAACATTGCTATACCTAGCTGCTAGAGCAAGTCTTAATGTTACCCACAGTGAAGGCTTATGAAAATCCACATTCAAACCCCCAAGACTACCCTTGCTTGAGGTATTCAGTTGTTGAAAATAAGCCAAGCACATAGTTAGATCAATATAACCAAGTTAGTCCACTGTATTTCCTTACTGAAACTTTTCTGTCTCTTATTCATACTGTTACATAGAAGATGGTCTTTCAACTTCTTTTTTCTTTTTTCTTTTTTTAAGATTTATTTATTTATTATATGTAAGTACACTGTAGCTATCTTTAGACACCCCAGAAGAGGGCATCAGATCTCGTTATGGATGGCTGTGAGCCACCATGTGGTTGCTGGGATTTGAACTCAGGACCTCAGTGCTCTTACGCTGAGCCATCTCTCTAGCCAGTCTTCCAACTTAACACCAAAAACCACAAGCTTATTCACATCACAATCTTCCTCTCCTTTTTTCCGTTCTTATTTTCCTTTGGAGAGAGGATCTCATTTGTTATGGATCTTGGACAAGCCTTGAACTCTCGATATAGCCAAGAATGATTTGGAAGTTTTGATCACTCTGTCTCCACCTCCCCGGGTTTAGGACTGCAGGTATATATTACCACTCCCAGTTTCCCCTTCTGTTTCAATGGAAGAGGAAGGATGCTTTAGATCAAAGTTTCTCTCATCTTTTTGGAGACTATTTTCTGTTGTCAACAAACTCCTGTCCTGTTTATTCAGCTTTTCAGTTTCTAGTGGCTTCTGCTCACTAGCAGAGAGTATGTTCAGGTCTCCTGTCCCCCACCGTAAGTTCACTATCAGCCACTTCAGCTACTGCTCTCTGCATCTAACTTCATGGCCAACATTTTTGACTTTCTATAATGTCCTTTCCTAGTGGTCTTCAGTTGACTGCCAATCAACTGCAGCTATTTGTGCTGTGGTCACTAAGTCTTTGTTGCTAAACCTGAGGGTATTTCTCAGCTTAGTTCACATGTCTGGATTTTGCACTGATAGTACCTGCTCCTAGAAAGACGACATCCTTCCTCAGCCTCTATATGCGCCTTTCCTCTAATCTCCAAGATACCTTGCTTGTTAGTTTCCTTTGCAGTTTTTCTCTTGTAGTCCTTTACTTGGAGGAGCTCTTGAAGATTCTATTGCAGTCTGTTTCTTCTTCATAGTAAACATTTTCTTGCCCAAATTCATCATTTTATTTATTCTCTTTTTGCTTGTTTGTTTGTTTGTTTGAGCAGTGTGTCCTGTAGTTCAGACTGATGTCAAACTTGCTAAACTGCCAAGAATGGTGTCCAACTGATCCTCCTGCCTTCTGAGTGCTAGAGTTAAAGGCATGTGGCACTATGGCCAGTCTTTCATTTATTTGTAATATGCATGTAATTCCCAAAACCCTGTATCTAAAACCTATGAGCTTTAGTCTCCACTAGTGGCCTGCTAGATGGCTGTAGTCTGTGACATCCCTGGTAGGTATTCTCATTCTAACATGGTTAGTTGTTTGCCTACTTTTTCTAGCAAAGGTGTTTAAAAGAAAAAAAAAAGTAAACATGGTTGGGAAAATGGCTCAGTAACTAAGGTTGCTTACTGTCGAGCCTGACAACCTGTCAATCCCTAGCACAGGGATGGTAGAGGAGAAACAGATTCTATCAAGTTGTCTTCTGACTATCACATGTGCTACTACAGTATGGGTATGCACATACACACCTGGCCCCCACACAAAACTACATATATAAATGTAATAAAAATAGATGAAAGTCATGGTGGCTACTATAAAAGAAATTACAAACATGCTAAAGTATAAAAGAAGACACTTTAGCAAGAATCATCACAGAGGGCATTTTAAAGACAGCAGCATCAGAAGAATCAGAGAATACTTATTCCATGAAATGAAGGCAATATTAATTGCAAAGACCTGAAGAAAGAAAGAACATGTTTTTTTAAAAAAAAAAAAAAAAAGCTCATGTGGCCTGAATTTAGTGACTCAGTAGGAGAATGAGGTTCCTTACACCAGGCAGCAGGCAGCTCACAGCTGCCTGTAATTCCAGCTCTCTAGCTCCAGGTGACAGACACCCTCTTATGGCCTCCAAGGACATTAGTATGCATGTGCATATATAGGCACATACAACACACAAAACAAACCTTTTCTTTAAAAGATAAAGAGTGTGGATTTTCACCTTTGATTGTAACTCGGTTGGTAGAGTGCTTCTCTGGAGTGCAGGAGGCTCTGGGTTGGATTCACAGCACCACATAAAGCAGGCGCGGTGATACAGGGGCACATGCCTATAATCCAAGCACTTGGGAGGAAGGGGGAGAAGGAGAAGGGGAGGAGGAGGAGGGGGGAGAGGAGGGGGGAGGGAAGGAAGAGGAGGAAGAGGGGAGGGGAGGAGGAGGAGGGGGAGGGGAGGAGGGGGAGGAAGAGGAGGAGGAGGGTCAGAAGTTCAAGGTTATCTCAGGTACACAAGTAATTCCATGCCAGCCTGGACTACAGGAACTTGGTTTTATACTAAATTTAACAGGTGCTAGTATAGAATTTTAAGCAAAGGAGTGACGTCGAACAATTTATACTTAACATTTCCTGCTATGTGGAAAATGGAATAGAGACAGATAAGTAGGGAAGTTCAGTCAGAAGCTGATACAACCCATCAAGTGAAAGACATAACATCTGGAGCAGATTGACAGCAATGAAGATGGAGGGAAACAGACAGATGTGTGGTGATACTGAGGGCAGAACTCATTAGTCTTGCTTACAGACTGGACGTAAGAGGTGAGAAAATGAAAAGAATGACTTGATTTTACACTGAACAATTAGACAGAGGATGATTTACTGACTAAAACTTTGGTAGGGTAAAGAAAATTTCATTAGAGAAATCAAAAGTTCCACTGTGGACATGTAAGGTCTAGAATATCTCTACAACATTGGCGTTTTAAAATTTCTGGTGTTCTGAGGCAAGCTCTATAGCATAGGACGGTCTGGATATCCCCCTGGAAACTAGGCTGGTCCCTCAGAACCGTGTGGCAACCCTTCTAGGTACTGGAATTACAGGCCTGTGCCACCACACTCTGCTATCTGTGAAACATTTACATAGACACAGAATATAGGCAGGGATGAGAGCTCGGAGCTCAGGAAGAGGCTACACTGGAAACAGCCCACCCAATGATAGCCCGTTCACAGTGACCGATTAAGTTCTTATGTTCTAGTTCTCACCTGAAAGCTTCAACTTTTATTGTGCAAACCAGGTTCTTTCAGGATACTTTTTTGCACCCTGCCCTACCACTTAGTCAGTGTCACTGAGGTAACAGGAACACTTTGTTCATTCTCTAGAAAATGTCACCAATGCTCAACTGTCCCTGATCTTGTCAGCTTTCTCCAGTGAAACTAATATTTCATTTCCAAGAGATAAAGGGGGAAGGCAGGGAAAGAGGAGAAAAGAAAAAGGAGGCTAGTTCACTTTGTAATTTCACCTCACATAACTTGGGAGGCTGAGGCAGAAGGATCCCCAGTTCAAAATGCCAACCTAGGCTACACAGTGACAGCCTATCTTAAACAACAACAACAACAAAAACACACACACACACAAAAAAAAAAAAACGAATTTTGAGCCAGAGTTGATATTTAATAAACTTAATACTGTTAATTCATCAGAGATAGTCTAAAAGAAATTGGAAAACATTGTCTTTGTTTTTAGATTTTAAATTGTAAATATTTTTATATCATATCTACAGTGCTCCTACCATCTTTATTATTTTTAATTGTGCAGGTGTACTGTGTGTGTGATATGTAAACAAGAATACAAGGGCCTTCAAAGGCCAGAGAGAGACATCATGGATGCTGGCTGCAGTGGCACACGGCTCTGAGAGAGCAGTATGTGCTCTTAACTGATGAGCCATCTCTCCAGCACCAAAAACAAACTCTGGACTGTAAACTGATGGAAAGTCTAGTCCCACTGCCTTGCCTTTACACTAACATACTGAGAGTTCGATGTGTCATTGCTCATGTGCCATTTCTGCGATGCCAATGTGATGGAAAAGGCAGTCACATTTCTGACGTCGTGGACCCTGTGAAAAGGTATTGGGGATCCCCCCCTCCCCAAACACACACCAGGAAATCACAGGACCACACTTTGAGAGACTCATTGTGAGGCCTGTTAACTAAAAAAAAGGCTCTTTGGAGGAAGTGGGCATGACTGTCACCTGCAAATAGACGTCAGAAAGGTCAGCTCATTCTTACAAGCATATGCCCTAACCATTCATAACCTACCACTGCAAGGGAATTTCCATTCCACCTTCCCCTTCTATTTCTGGGGCTTTTCAAAGCTAAAAGAATGTTCACAAAGTACTAAAATGTCATTTGTCTTTTTCCCCTTTTCATTCTCTCACTAATACAGATGGGGCTTGCCATTACTATAATGTATACATGCTCTCATCACTTCTGCAGCATTCCTACCATCTTCAGCCACACCCACTACAACCCCTGTAGCTGTACCCAATAACCTGTTGCTTCTAAACCCAATGGTTTCTCAACCTAAGTGGAAACACAAAAAATTAGTACACATGTTGGCTTAGATGCTTGCAACTTTTATAAATTTAGTATTTTCCTCAAAATTGTTACTATTTTAGAATTTAGTAATATCCTAAAATAAGAAGAGTATATTATTTTTGACATTTTTTTTTATTTTTGACATTTTTAAAGATATAGTTATTTTTTGGGTTTTGTTTTTGTTTTGCTGGGCTGCGGTGGTATACAGCTTTAGTTCAAGCACTTGGAGGCAGACACAAGTGGATCTCTTGAATTTGAGGCTAGCCTAGACTACAGAGTGAGTTCCAATGCAGTCAGGGATACACAGAGAGACCCTGTCTCAAAACACAAAACAAAACTAATACAAAAAACAAACAAACAAAAAAAAAGCCGGGCAGTGGTGACACATGTCTGTAATCCCAGCACTTGGGAAGCAGAGGCAGGCAGATTTCTGAGTTCGAGGCCAGCCTGGTCTATAGAATGAGTTCTAGGACAGCCAGGGCTATACAGAGAAACCTTGCCTCTAAAAAACAAAACAAAACAAAAAAACAAAATCAAAAAAAGATACCAAAAAAAGAGTAGACTAACACATACGGTGAATTTTCTGACTGATAGAAAAATCTACTCCCAAGAAACAAAATTCGTAATGACAATATAATGAAATCTACAGTTTCTCTTTGACTATGCAATTCCAAGCTGGCCTGGAACCCACAGCCTGAGGTCTCTAAGTGCAGACATGTTTCCATTCCTGGTTCTGTTCTTTTTTTTTTTAAAGATTTATTTATTATTATAAATACATACACTGTAGCTGTCTTCAGACACACCAGAAGAGGACGTCTGATCTTATTATAGATGGTTGTGAGCCACCATGTGGTTGCTGGGATTTGAACTCAGGACCTTCGGAAGAGCAGTCAGTGCTCTAAACTGCTGAGCCATCTCTCCAGCCCCCACTGGTTCTGTTCTTTTTGTCTTTTCTCGGTTTCCTCCCTCCATCTCTCCCCAAGTGTGTTATACCCACTTGGTATATACAGGTGCTTGCATCCATGCATGAAAATGCAGAAGACAAAGTAGAAATTCGGGTATCTTCTCTATTGCTTTCCAGCTTATTCCCTTAAGATGGTGTCTCTCACTGAACTTGTGACTGTGGAGGCCATGGCAGGAGGCAGACCACCTTCCTCTATAGCACTCCACATGACTGCCCCGAGATAGGGTCACTGAACTGGAAGCTCACCATTTTGGCTAGGTTAGCTGGCCAGCAAGAGTCCTCAGGCTCTACCTGTCTCTGCCACCCCATGCTAAGGTTACAGGTGTGGCAGTCATGCCTGGCTTTCCACAGAGGTACGGAGAACTCACATTCAGGTCCTCATGCATATAGAATAAGTACTCTCATCTAGCCCTTCCCCTTTATCACCAAAAAACCAACTGAGACATAAGAAATTAGAAATAATTGCTATGGGATTTGTACAACAAAGTGATCTTGTTTAAAAACTCGCTCTAAATTCCTTTTTTATTAAGATTTTGATTTTGAGAGAGAAAGCGTGTGTGTGTGTGTGTGTGTGTGTGTGTGTGTGTGTGTGTGTGCGCGCGCGCGCGCATGCAGGAGTCCACAGAAGACATAAGATCATGTTGGAGAGATGGTTCAGTGGTTAACAGCACTGTCTGCTCTTTCAGAGGTTCTGAGTTCAATTCCCAGCAACTACATAGTGGCTCACAACCATCTATACTGGGATCTGCTGCCTTCTTCTGGCATGCAGGTGTACATGCAGATAGAGCACACACATATATATAAAAGCAAATAAGGCAGAAGATTCCTCAGAACTGGAATTACTTGTGGTTGTGAGCCACCTGATATGGGAACTAGGACCCAAGCTCAGAAGCTCTGCTAAAACAGTAACCCATGCTCTGCTCTTAACTAATGAGCCATCTCTCTAACCCCTAGTGCTTAATTCTGGTCATCAGCAATTTCACTTGCCCACTATCTGCATGTTCCACAACACACTGTATAATCTAAGGAACCCAAATCTCTACAGAAAAGTGTGTTCTAACCCTCAACCTCCAATGAGGTCCTTCAAGAAACATGGCTTATTGGTAACATGCAACAGCAGCCATCCATAGAGCAAAATCATTGAAGACATTCTGCTCTAAGGGTAATTGATTTGGTATCACATAGAACATAACAAAGAGAGAGTACAGACGTGTTGATGTTTGTATGTGCAATGCCCCTCATGGCTGAAGTGTGAGCACTTGCTCTCCAACTGCTGTCACTATTTTCTAAGACTGTGGAACCTTTAGAAGGTGGAGCCTTGCTAGACGTTAGTCACTGGGAGAGCCTTGGTTTCTATGGTCATGCTTTACTTCCTGATCTGCCAAGGTGTGAGGAGGGGGGTCTCCCGCACATCCTTGCTACCATGGCTGTGTTCTTCTCTCTACACGGAACTGTATCCCTCAAACTGTAAACCCTTCCTCCTAAGTTCCTTCTTGTTAGATATTTGGCTGCAGCAATAGGAAAGTAATAATGAAGTTTATCAAAGCTTAATTAGCCTCACTTTGGGAGGTTAGTTTTCTCCCCAGTAAAGTCACTTCTGTTAACAATATCTAAGTAATCTCTAATGTTCAAACTGCCTATTGCTGATTTCTCAGATCATCTATTATGGTGACTAATACATCCCTAGTGCTTACGATGAAGTCAATCTAGAATTTTTATAATATCAAGGCAGTAAAATTAAATGAATGATACACACTAAAAAGAAATGCCTATAGATTAAAGTTCTCTGCTTATAAATTCCTAAATGTCAAAGTCAAACATGGACATAAAGAATAAAAATTTAGCCGGGTAGTGGTGGCGCATGCCTTTAGTCCCAGGACTTGGGAGGCTGAGGCAGGCGGATTTCTGAGTTTGAGGCCAGCCTGGTCTACAGAGTGAGTTCCAGGACAGCCAGGGCTACACAGAGAAACCCTGTCTTGAAAAAACAAAAACACCACCAAAACCAAAAAGAATAAAAATTAAAATTAGTAAATAACTCCAACTTTTAAAAAATCCACTTAAGCTTATTTGGATGAAGAGGGAAGGCAGAGCTATATCTGAATACAAATAAATGTAGACTATGTTCAAACAAAGCTCAGTGAGTAACATTCTATGTTAAACTGGAAAGAAGGATGATAGAAAATCAATTTTCAAGAAGGTGGAACTGAGAAGTATGTGTTACAGCCAGAAACTGGAGAAGTGGCTCAGAGGTTAGGAGCACTGGCTGCTTCCAGAGGACCAAGGTTCAGTTCCCATGGCAGTTCACAATCGTCTGGAACTCTGGATCCAGGAGATCTGACATCCTATTCTGGCCTCTGAGGGTAACAGGCATGTGAGCAAAACAGCAAGCACATCAACGGAGGCAGGAGCAGTGGGTCACACCTGAAATCCCCACACATGGGTGGGGGATGGAGCTCAACATTAGATGAATTACATGAGGCCCTGTCTAAAAAAAAGAGATAACACTCAACCCAAAGAACCTATTCTGCAGGTACTGGCTCAAACATCACCTCTTTAATATTCCCTGATGGAGCTTAGGCCCACCATTCTGTACCATTCCCTTTGTTTTTTTCAATTACGCATCACTGCTTAGAAACACTTTTTGCTTTTCCCTTCTAGAACCTAAGCCTCATGAAAACAGACACCTTGCTTACGTTACTCAGTGTAATACCTCATATATTCAGACAATATACATTTGCTGAAAATGATCCAGCTTCTGCCATGGAAAGACTAACAGTTCTGAAGCAAGAGAGATTAAACTGACAAGGCAAGAGTTGGGGAATTCTACTGTACATCTGTGGGTTCTGGGGCACACTGTGAAAATAACACCAGGTTGAGGTTTGAAGAAATATTAAGGTATATCTAACTCCTCACAGCTCCAGAAATGTCATGGTGCATTACATCTCTACACCTTTAAGAAAGGTAGTATGCTAAAAGGGAGTCTATTTATGGACTGCATTCATCATTCCAAATACAAGGTAGTTGGCCATGTATTACCTCACTTAATCCTTGCAACAACCCTATGTGGTAAGCGTTTTTTGTTATCACCACCTCACAATTGAGGAAACAAGTAGGCATGTCAAGTGATTAACCCAAGATCCCAGCTAATTTGAGGCAGTCCTAAGATCCGAATCAAGGTACCTTTGCACTCCTTATCTGAAATGACCTAGCCTCAGATGTTTGCTGAGCATGTAGACTCCTCTTAACCCTGAATGCCCTTGGTGCCAAGAATCCAATCCTCTACAGCATTTTGAAGCAATAGGTAAAAATGCTAGAAATTAGATTCTCAGAAACTGGGTTGAGGCAGTATAAATAACTAAATATACGACTGAGTTAGTGTTGAAGTAAAGTAGGTCATAATTCAAACTTAGGATAAACAGAAGGAGATACTAAAGCAAGCCTGAGTTATGTAGCATATCACTCACAGGGTTAGATCTATTTTCCCCATTTCACAAAACAGAACAGAGCAAAAACGGTTTTCTTTGTTTGCTTCCTTGTTTGATGGAATGTCACCTCTGCCTCGCAGAGCCACCTGGGCCATCTTGTACAGCCTTGTCTCATCAGCAACCTGGCTTCTTTCCCAGCATGAAAATAACTCATGTCTATTCAGCACAGAGTTGGGTTGGTTAGCAAGTGCTCTCATATATCTACACACAAACTCTGTCATTTCATTCCTTGGTTCAGACTTAGGTCTTTGCCTAATGGTTATACTAAGCATAAAGGTTTTTCTTGGTTTACCATAGCTCTATTGAGAGAAATGTAAAAAGAACCCAAAAAAGTTCGTCCTTTCACTTCATTTTACAGGTAAACAATTGAGGCCCATAGCTTATGTTACCTGTCATGAACACAAGATAATTAGAAAATACCTGGAACCTCAAGATAAGTTATGTGGGGCACAATAGTTACAGTCTTTTCCTACCTACAAAGAAAAGCAACCAGCAACGTGTGACAGAATACTGTCCGTGGAAGAAAAGCTTAAGTTAATCTGCTATAACCTTTGAAGACGTATTACCTTTAACTGTGTAGGGGTGTGTGTGTGTGTGTGTGTGTGTGTGTGTGTGTGTGTGTGTGTGTGTGTGTGCACATGGTATGTGCATGTGAGTGCAGATGTCTGAGAAGGCAAGAGGCAGTAGGATCACAGAGCTGGAATTACACGGTGATCTGCCTGATGTGGGGCTGGGCCCTCCAGAAGAGCAGCAGTGTTCTTAAGCACTGAGCTATCTCATCATCGCTGTGTAGGAGACAAGGGATCTGCCTTAGAAATCTGATGACAGGAATAGTCAGTCTTTTCTTCTGCATCTGATTATTTTCTTTGGAGGGAAGTCTGATTTGTGTATTCCTTTCTAGAGACTCCTTTGCATAAGAGATTTGTGTGTAAACGGGCCTGGTGTTTCTTTTTCTACACAAATGGCAGTATCTCACCATATAACCCTACTTTCAGTTTCCCTCTCAGTAGCTATAGAGTCCGTCTTTATCTTCTGCATGTTTCTCCATTTTATAGATATGGCCAATATTTACTTAATGAGTCACCAAGCAATAGAAACCTCAATTGTTCACATCTTTTACAATTTGTTACTATGATACAATGCTATAACATTTTTTTAATAATTTTTATTTTTTATTATAGTCAACACAATATATATTCTTATACCAATCATAAAAATGATGAACATGTTATTAAATGAACATAAAAAGATAAAGTCTTTTTGTTTGTTCGGTTTTTAGTAGAGCTTAAAATTTTGGCTCTTACTGTGGTACAAATTCAAAATAAGAACAATTTTTAGACATTGGAGTTCATTGTAATAAGGCTGTACTTCAATGTCCCTCATATCACCAAAGGATTTTACCTCTATAGTAGCTAAGTTAAGAGTTGACAGTTCTGCTGCTCCAAGGAATGAATTGTAGAGACAATTATTTGTATACAGATTTCCTGCTATGGTCAAAGCTATTTGACTTCAGTGATTGTCATCATTCTCAGCCCACAGGGAACAAATTACATTCATTTATGGTGTGTGTATTAAGATGGTCTATCCATGAAGTCATTCATCAACTGTTTCAATGAACAATGGTTCTGCTTGGAGGGTGGTGCAGACATTAGGTGAGGGTAAGATTCTGGTTCATTGGCTGTGATGATCTTGAAAAGCATTCATCTCATAAGGTCATCTTCAAAATTGATACAATAATTATAAATATTAAGCAAGACATTCAGTTTCACTCTTTGTTGTTCTCTTACAAGCCACCTCCAAATTAATTGTCTAGATTTCTTTTGGTTGTATAAATAATTTTGAAATATGTAAGCTGTTCTGAAAACCATAGCATAGTGTAAAACATCAAATAAACAATCCTACTAATAGAGAGGCTGAGATAGGAGAAGCATGATTGCAAGACCATTATGTGGTACACAGCAAGACACTGTCATGTACAAACAAGCAGAAAGTGTATATGGATTGTACAATATTGGACATATTTCTCCATTTACCAAATTAGAGAGACTACTGGGTGAGAGCCAACAAATTTCTAATTCCTCATACTTTTGAATTTCAATCAATTAGGATATGTTGGCAATATTAATTTTCATATTAAGAGATATTAAGGAAAAACGACTGTTACTTCCTGATATTTTTGTTGTTAGAGGTAGAATTATGGGCTGGAGAGATTGCTCAATGGTTAGGAGCACTGACTGCTCTCCCAAAGGTCCTGAGTTCAAATCCCAGCACCCACATGGTGGCTCACAACCATCCGTAATGAGATCTGACGCCCTCTTCTGGTGTTTGAAGACAGCTACAGTGTACTCACATAAAATAAATAAATAAATATTAAGAAAAAAAAAGAGGTAGAATTATGTTTGTGTGGATTTGTTGAAAGATTACTTTCTTGCTTTTTGTAGGGTTTAGTTTCCCTCGTGTTGGTGTTTTCCATCTATTATCCTTTGTAGGGCTGGATTTGTGGAAAGATACTGTGTAAATTTGGTTTTGTCATGGAATATCTTGGTTTCTTCATCTATGGTAATTCAAAGTTTTGCTGGGTATAGCAGCCTGGGCTGGCATTTAGGGTCTGTATGACATCTTCCCAGGATCTTCTAGCCTTCATAGTCTCTGGTGAAAAGTCTGGTGTAATTCTGATAGGCCTGCCTTTATGTTACTTGACCTTTTTCCCTTACTGTGTTTAATATTCTTTCTTTGTTTAGTGCATTTTGTGTTTTGATTATTATGTTACCTTAGTTTCTGTTGCTTATGTTCTTACGCTTGCCTCCTGCCAACTGGTTATCTCTAGTGCTAAATGCCCTCGCTATATCTGACTGGAGCCTGTCCTTCTTGTCATCCTGGTTGTGTCAGAACTCCTCAGAGTCAAGCTGCCTCTGGGACCCTGAGATCCTGGTGTGACCAAGCTCCTGTGATCCTGGGCGTGTAAAAGCGCCTGGGAGTGGAGCTTCCTCTAGGTGTTGTGGGTGTTCCTCTTGGGCGTTTGCACCCAAGGTCTGCTCAAGGCATGGGCCCAGACTGGAAGGCTATAACATTCTTTTTTAAGAGAATTTCTGACCAGGTGTGGTAGCACACACCTTTAATCTTATCACTTGGATGGCAGGGCATGTAGATCACTGTGAGTTCAAGGCCACCTTGGTCTACCATAGTGAGCTCCAGGACAGCCATGGTTACATAATAAGACACACACTCTGTTTGTACTAAGTACTATTCAGTCAGTCTTGCCTTGTTTATGGAAGAAGAGGCATACTCTTGCCATGATGTGTGTATGTGTATCTGTGGAAGGACATGCTTGCCATGACGTGTATGGAGGTCAGAGACAACTTGCAGGAGTTCCCTCCTTTTTCCATGTGGAGTACAGGAATTAATCTCAGATCTTCAGGCTTGATGGTCCTTTTATCCACTGAATCAAGTGTGACAAGCATTTGTAACACACATTTCCAGAAATGTCATTCTTCCATTTTGTAAACAAAATTTTCTTTGATTTTTTTTATCTTA
Source organism: Tokudaia tokunoshimensis (assembly GCA_036184795.1). NCBI lineage: Eukaryota > Metazoa > Chordata > Mammalia > Rodentia > Muridae > Tokudaia > Tokudaia tokunoshimensis. The sequence goes on along the minus strand of BTHU01000002.1, from coordinate 51,172,708 downwards.
AAAAAAATCTGTATGCAATTAGAAATGAAGGGATTCATCAGCCACAGAATTTAACCAATTTGTTCATTCCAGTTTTACACACTCTTATATACACATGGCTATAATCCAAGATTTCTCTACCATCTCAGAACCTGTTTGGAAGTCACATGGAAAGGGGGCTGTGGTAGTCAAAATGGATTAGTATATATATAAATCTCCAAAGTGTGGGTGACTCCCATCTCTAATAGCAGCACTTGGGAGCCTAAGGAAGGAAGATCAGTAGTTCTTGGCTAGCTTGGGCTATATTGCTGAAACCCCATTGCAAAAACATGTGTGTGTGTGCGCGCGCGTGCGCACGCATACATACACACACACACACACACACACTGAAAATGGTACTTAGGTACAAAAGTAAACAAGATAGTGAATGTAATTGTAATAGGCAGGTGTGGTGTGGCTCCTACAGCATACCCTATATCCCAAGGCAGTGAGAGCTACAGTGAGACTTTGCCTCAAAATCCCCCAAATAAACAGCAAAAGGAGAGCTAGTAAGATGGCCCAGGATGTGCAAGGCCAGGAGTTGGACCGCCATCACCACAAAACACACAAATAAAAAGATTGTGTAGGTTATTATTGAATTATAAGGGTTTTGCTTTGTTTTGTAAACAGTGTCTAACATAGCACAGGCTAACTTGAACTTACCATGTAGTTAAGGGTGACTCTGAACTCCTGACCCTCCTGCCTCTGCCTCCTAAGTGCTCAGGTTATAGGCACACGCTACCATAAATAGCTCTGTAAGATTTCTTTTATGTTATATATGGAGATATCAGTTCTGTGGTTCACGAATTACAAATATTTCTTCATAGTTAATGGCTTATCTTTTTGTTTCAACTGCATATAAAGTAACTTTAATCTAGGAAAATTCTATTTATCAAGCTTTGTTTTAACTTACCCACTATACAAACTTGTTTTACTTTAGAATGGTGCTGGCCATCTGCCTAACACATGGAAGGTAAGTACTTACTCTACCTCTAAGTTACAGCCTCAGCTCTACACCACAACTTTTCTTTTTCAGATTTTGGTGGTGGTGGTAGTGGTGGCTGTGTGTGTATGTGTGTATGTGTATGTGTATGTGTATGTGTGTGTGTTGTGTGCGCGCGTGCGTGTGCAGGTGCATGCCACACATGTGGTCAGTTATTTTTCTGCTGTGTACTTCAGGTAGCTGGACTGTGAGGGTCAGAGAACTCTCCCCACCCCCCACCTTGTGGGTTCTAGGAATTCAAACTCCTCCAGACACTTTACCTACTGAGCCACTGCCCCAGTCACTCTCGCAGTTTTTTGTTTGTTTCTACATGCACTAAGAAATTCTCATCTATACCAAAGTTACCAAGATTTTTTTCCTTTGCTTTCCCTGTATAATCTATGATCTATTTTTTGGCTAATTCCTAGGGAATGAGATAACAGTCAAAGATCACCTTTCCTCCAAAGTGGATATATCTAATTGTTTTGCTGAGAATAATATCCTTTTCCTGCTGAATAACTCTGACTCTTTTGTCAAACACGATTCATTGTACAGCAGTGGATCTGTTTCTGCATTCTCTGTTGGGAATACTGGCCTACCTGCCCATCCTATTCCCTCTAGGCTTAGTACCTATTGTGACATGAGAACGAGTTTAGAAACTGCACAATCCTCTGCCATTTCTCCAAGCCATCACCTTCCTTTTCTTCTTTATAATTTGGTACAATATAGTCAAATGTCAAAATTTCTTAATGCTATATATACCCAAATATGAAGTTATCCCTGAATGAAGTTGTTTTTTTTTTAATATGATACAGGCCAAAAAAGAAAATATGAAAGTCAGTCTGAATTCACTATAAACAGAGCACTAAACTCAATCAATACCTTCGTGCCCTCTAGTGGCAGGAAATAGTAGGAACCTGCCAATCAAGAAAGAAAACAAACACTATCACAAATACAATTAATACACCAATAATATGTTTGATATTTCCATGAAATTCCGACCCCCTCTTTGCCTCTCATGTCCCGACGTCACACCCCACACTCATCTTTTCAATTCTTCTTATACAAAAACTTTTCATTAAAAGCTATGCAGGCAGAGATGGTCAAGTGTGACAACTTTCATTCAATCCCTAGAAAATACTTAAAGACACAAGGAGAGAACAGACTTCACATATGTTGTCCTGTCTCTACATGCACAGTGCACACAAACACAATAAAGACAACAACAGTGCCGGGCGGTGGTGGCGCACGCCTTTAATCCTAGCACTTGGGAGGCAGAGGCAGGCGGATTTCTGAGTTCGAGGCCAGGACTATGCAAAGAATCCCTGTCTCGAACCCCCCCCAAAAAAAGACAACAGTGATGACAGCGACGATGAAGGAGGAGGAGGAGGAGGAGGAGGAGGAAGCAGGGCTAAATGTAGCTTAGCTGGTAGAGTGCTTGCCTACCATGCACAGCGCTCTGGGCTTGAGGACCTGCAGCACTGTGTGAGAGTGAATCTACTCAGGAAGGGAAGGCAGGAAGATCAGAAGGTCAAGGACTTAGCAAATTCAAGTCAGTTTAGACGACTTGCAACAAGGGAGGAAGACAGTGCGTAGAGCAAAAGGAGGGGAATGAGACGGGCAGAGAACGAAGAAGAGGTGAGGGTGTCTGGGGCTGCTGGGTTTGCTGACAGTCCTTGTCTGAGTAATACAGGAGCACAAGGAGCACCACAAATTAGACACAGCCCAGGCTACCTGGTAAGTTACAGGCCAGCCAGGACACACTGCTAAATCCTGTCTCAGGGAAAAAAAAGGGTAGGAAAATTTTTGTGTTTTAATTCAATGTAAATAGGGTGAAAGAGAAAACCAGTTATAAAGGCAAAACAGCATTTGGATACATCCCTATACAAAAGAAATGAAGCCAGAGTCCAAAGGAACAGTAACGAGATTTTAGACAATTATTAAAATAAATTGTAAATGAAGTGCCTTTAAAATATATAGTCTACATACACTGTGAAGATACAACTAATAATATGTATATACAATGTAATATACAATGTATAATATATACACAGAGATCAACAATGATTACTGTTGGAGCTAGGGTGAGCAGGGAAAGAGACAATTTATAAAGTTATATATTTTAAATATATAGAATAAAAGGCCTTTAAAATTGAAGGCCGTTTTTAAGAAGTCAAATAGTAATTTTATGCTTCCACATGAACAGCAAACATAGGTACCATGTGAATAATACTTTGCTCAGAACAGTGTGTTCTAACAGTTGATTATAATTAACTAACCTCTGTTAGGTCCCTTGGGGCACACAGCCACACTGTAACACTGAAACACACAGAAAGAAGGATGCATTTAAAGTGCCTTTCATTATCAATGTTGCTTTACATTTTAATCCTTTGAATATTTTCATGTGCCTCCATGTGAAGGAGTAAGCTCCAGATGCCTGCTTTCTGCACAAGTGACTCACTGGCAGGTTCGAGCCCCTTTAGTGTTATCATTTCTAGGGTATATCATAAATGTCCAGTGGATCCTGAAGATTCTTTTGCTAATTAATACATATCTCTCCTCTCAGGAGTCTCATTCTTAGTCATTAAATTTATTTTTGTGTTGCTCTTTCTTTTCCTAAAAGTGTTATTTCTTTTCTTTTATTAAAAAAAATAAGTACAATTGCAAAATGTGTTCTGTTTTTTGGGGGTGAGCAGGGAGCAGTATTGGGGATTGAATCTGGAGATCTGACTCTGATAGGCAAGTGCTCTACTACTGTGCTACATCTCTAGACCTACATGATCCATTTCTTTTGACATCACCTTTGAGTCCAGCTGGTGGGTAGTAATGGTGCTAGCTAGGACTGGGGACACTGCTCAGTTTCCCTTGCCTCCAGACTTTGCACAAAATTTCCTCAGTCGGAAATAAAAATGCCTTTCCGTGCCTTTCTTCCCTCTTTCTCTTGTATTCCTGGGAGCACAGTGCTCCCTACATGAAGCTTTGGTGGCTAGAATTACTGCCTCATGACTTACAGGCCATGCTACTGTATGCTAGTGTCTGTTACCTGAAGAATCTATTGGTAGACTTTCAAAATCATAAGCAGATTCTATATTTATATTTCTTTTTCTTTACACTACCTTACCCAAAATAAATTTCACAGGATTAACTATGTGTTGCTTTCACCCTAGAAATACGTAAGGATTCCATAAGAAAGCTTTGAGGACAAACAGTCATTTGTCATTGCTATCCATGACTTAAATATACTCAATTCTTCATTTCTGTCTCACTCACTACTACTGCTCCACACCTACAGAGTATTCACACTGTAGCCCAAGCTGGCCTGGAGTTTGCTAGGTGTCCTAAGCATGCTTCAAACTCACAGCAATCTTCCGGCCTTCACCTTTTTAGTAGTTATTTCTCTTACTGCTGAAATAAAATACCGAACAAAAGCAACTTAAGGAAGGGTGGATTTATTTAAGCTCACAGTTCAGGGGTATAGTCTTTCTCGGTTGCAGGAACTTGAGGCATCTGGTCATACTATTTCAGGAAGCAGAGAGCAGTGGAAACTATTGTGCATTTCACCTCCTTTGTATTCAGTCCAGGACTAGAGCCTATGTGCCACCTACCCACAGTTAAGGTAAATCTTCCCATCTTAGTTAACCTAATCTAAATAATCTCTTACACACATACTCAGGGGCATAGATAATTTAGATGACCCACCACAGACACACCTTCTAGGTTAGTGATTCTCAACCTGTAGGTTGTAACCTCTTTGGGAGTTGAATGATCCTTTCATAGGGGTCACATATCAGACCTCCTGCATATCAGATATTTACATTCATAATGATAGCAGAATTACAGTTGTGAAGTAACAACAATAATTTTATGGTTGGGGGATGATGACATATTAAAGGATCGAAGCATAAGGAAGATTGAGAACCACTGTTCTAGGTGTTCTTGTCAGGGTGATTATAAATATTAACCATCACAGCCTCCCACATGCTGGGAGTACAAATGTGAGCCCCCATACCTGGCTCTGCTTTTAGCAAATTCTATGAAGAATATGTACCTTCTTGGTGTATTTTATGCTCTGGTAAAGCATTATTTTAAGCTGAAAGCAACTGAACAAAGCAGGCTAGGGTGTGTTTTCTGTTTCTTCCCACTACTTGAGAATATAAAGTCCCTTTTTAAAAGTGTCCCCCCACCACCAAGTCTCTTGCCAGGATGAGGAGAGAACAGTCTCAGGGTAGACACGAGGACACTAACAGAAGTGGATACACAAGCAAACCTTACTATCTAGCCCTCATCTACCAGCGGTTTCCCGCCTGTCTTCTCACAGTACCCACTCAGCCTCGTAGCTCTAAGGCTTTTCTTTTATCTTGTCACTCAGCTACACATGTAACGGGTGGTGTTAAAGTCTGCTGTAAGTCTGAATTCTAGCTACCCTGTTCAGTTATTCACCACTGAATGCACACAGCATGTGCATATTAAAGACCCACTGCTTGTTAACCTTTTGTTTGCTCCTCTTTCATTAATATCTTCTATTGCTATAAGTTGCAGGCCAAGCCAGTGAACCTGAGATAGGCAGAGGAAGTTTCCCTCCCTACACTATCTGGAAGTGCAGTGTATAATAGTATAAAGTATTAAGCATGCAGAACTTTCGTCCCACTGGGACAACTGAATATGTGAGCTAGCACCTGCCGGATCACTTTCTTAGCTAAATGCTGTGAACTGGCACACAAAAGAAGTGAAAGTAGATACAAGAGATGAAGCAAGAAAGAAAAAAAATCATCTAGTTTGTACTATATCTCAGAAATGGGAGGGGAAATTTTCATCCAATTTCCTGCCAACATCTAAGAAAGTTCTTACCAAGCCACACTAAATTTTAATAAAATTTAACCCAATAACCAATGGTTAATTGGGTTATGTTTAAGGGTTCACTAGGGGTTGGCAGAGCAGCTCCTCAATAGTAACTGGAGGAGCTAAACTTTACAAGCAACACTAGAGAAGTCAATTAGTGAATTCCTAATATAGGCCAAATAATCAGAAGTGTGTAAGAAAAGAATATGGGCATTTTCAAACATGGAAAAACTCAAAATTCAGTTCTCATTCACCCTCCATGAAAAATTACGATTGAAGTATGAGAGGATGAGCCTTAGCAATTTTAAGGAGAAAAACAATAAAAAAGGAGGGGGTGAGGAAATAGGAGATTCAAAAGACAAAACAATAAAATCAATCACTAAATGGTGTGGATCTGAATAGCTGCACTGAAGAGGTGCAGACAGGTGGACTCATAGCCACTAAAAGACACGAGCAAGGGTTGTCACCAGTCCTTCCTACCACAAGCCTGCAGCAAATTTTAGGGGTTTCAATTTTGTGTTTACAAAAAGCATCAAGCATACTCCTGCCACTACTTCTCAAGTGGCTGCCAGATGTTCAAATATCTATTCTGTTTTAAAGGATCCTTCCTAGGTATGGAGAAAGATCTTTTTCAGACATTCTTGGCATACATGCAGTTAATGTGAAGAGCTGTTTGGGTATCACTCTCTCAAACTTAAAAATTTAGGTAGTTTTTGACCTAATTATTTCACCTTTAGGATTCACCCCATTGATATACCAAATATATATATTAAAAGCATGCCATGTGCTTTAGGTCTCTGCCATCATTGTTTGTTGGCTGTGATTGTAAATTACTGATTGAGCAGTTACTTGTCACTTAGGAACTACTTTCAACACCAATATGCACAATGTACACCTTTGAGTCCCCAAATTATAAATATCATAAATATCACCATTCATTTTGGGTTTCCTGGTTATGAAAGATAGAACGGTTATTTTGCCCCAAATAATGACAAGGTTCCAACATGCAAAAGAATAAGACGCATTAGCTGTATCTCTGAACAGCTAAGATGGGAGTGAGGAAGGACTGAAACAGCCAGCTAATGGAGAGCCAAGGGGAGAAACAGTCTTCCTTCTCAGTTTGGTTCCTTCTATTCTCCACATTTACCTTCCTCTAGAGAGGTAGAACACAAGCACTCACTGGTTTACTCAATGTTAGCTATATTTTGTTGACATGGCAACAGAAATACACAAAAAGGAAGGCACAAAAGAGTTATTTGCTTATAATTGGTTCAAACTCTTCCCGTTCAGAAGAAAAGACTTTAAATAAACAGCAAGAATTTGATAGAGACGAGATAAAGGAGGATTTTCTAGTACAAAGCTGAGAGAGGAACCAGGCACTGCTGTGTGCTGTTGTGCCTCTCACTTCCGTAGCTTGTCACTGAGTGGTCCCAAATTACAGAACTGAGTAATGGTTTCAATTATACTTCTGAAAGATTTCACACCTTCATATCTCAAACTAACAGGGCTATTTCAACATTCTGGCTTTTATAAACTAGTGCCAAGAGGAAGTTTCATGAATCAAGAGTGAATACACCCAAGCTAAGAAATATGTCTTCAGAACATAACCAGAAACACAGTGGGGCGCGGGGGGGGTATTTTTTACACCCCCCATCCTGTTACTAAATGAATATCCTTTAAAAAAAATTTTAATTATAAAAGTCATCCATGTTTATTGCAAATAATGTAAAAAGACAAAGTTTTATAAAAATAACACCTAACAGTACTGATGATATTTTTTGATACAGATAAATTTTATATACAAAAAAGAAATGATACACTCAGGAGGCATAGGAAAGTGAATCTCTGAGGTCAGCCTGGACCACATAGGGAGTTCCAGGACAGCCAAATATACATAGAGAGACCCAGTCTCAAATAACAACAACAAAAAAAACCAAAAAAACAAAAAACAAGTGCTATTAGGGTCAGCAAGATGGCTCAACAGGTAAAAAAGCTTATCAAACTTGACAGCCTACTTTCAATCCCTGGGATCTACATGGTAAGACCCAAACTGTCCTCTGATCTCTATGCATACACAAATATACACACACACAAACACACACACAGATATACATAGGCACACACACATAAACACACAGACATATTCATATAGATACATAGATAGACACACATAGAGACACATACACAAAGATACAGACATACACAGAAATACACAGGCACACACATAGACACACACACACACACACACACACACACACACGGTACATGCAGAGAGGGTGTATGAGGAAGACAGACACAGAGAAATTTAATACTAAAAACAAAAACAAAAGCCTTGAGTTTTGTTTTTTGGAGACAAGGTCTCATGTTGTAACTCTAGCTGGCCTCAAAGTTATGATGTAAACCAGGGTATCCTTGAACTCACAGAAATCTGCCTGCTTCTGCCTCCTAAATGCACGGGCACACATGTAAGAAAAAATACTCATACACATAAAACTAAGAAATTAAAATAAAAGATCCCTATTATCCAAAAAATTCTCAACTGTCATACATTAACCTGATTCTAAGTTTATATTATAAATAGTAATTGAACACACTAAGCCTTTTTTTTAAGTATTCAGGACCAATTCAGGGCTTTAGGTGTGCTAAACAAGTGAGCTATTTCCCCAGTCTCCTTGTCTTGACTTTTGATTGAATCTGACTACACAGCTAAAAGGTTAGACTGGTCTTGCTGTATAGCACAAGTTGGTCTTAAAATCAAGATCCTTTTACCTCTGCCTCAAAAGTTCTGATTACAGATAAGTACCACTATACATAGTCATAAATCGAAATATTTTTATTGCTTCTTCTTGATGAGACCAATTCTTAAGTAGCCCAAGCAAGCTTCTAATTTACTATGTAGCCAAGGATGACCTTGAACTTCTGATCCTCCTGCCTCCACCTCCCCAGTACTAGAATTACATGTACCACCACAGTTTGTTTATACAGTGCCAGGGATAGAACCCAGGGATTTCTGTATACAAGGCAAGCATTTCTTCTTGAGACAGGCTGGCTTCACACTTGCTGTAAAGCCAAGTATAACTGACCTTCAATTTCTGATCCTCCTAAGCCTATCTCCCAAGTGCTACATTATAAAAGTGTACAATTATACCAGGTCTTACGTGGTTTAGGGGTTTGAACAACGCACTCTACCAACTATGCTGTAGTCCTAGCACCTTTTTCTTTTATCTTTGTGTGAGAAAAGCAGCCTATGTAGCCCAGATTGGCCTAGTGATTCTCTTGCTTCCATGTTACAACTTGAATATGAAATGTTCCCAGCCAGCTCATGTATTGGAGGTATGGATGTCAGATGATGAACTTTTGGAAAGTGACTAGATCTTCTCTTCCCCCTCCTTTTTTAGTTGACTGTAGGCCAATCATTTGTTTACTTTAATTAGTATTATTATTAGTAGTAGTTCTGTCTCTGTGTGTGTGTGTGTGTGTGTGTGTGTGAGAGAGAGAGAGAGAGAGAGAGAGAGAGAGAGAGAGAGACAGACAGACAGACAGACAGACAGACAGACAGACAGAGAGAGGGAGTATAGGCATGCTTGTGTGTGTGGAGGTCAGAGGACAACTTTTAGGATTTGGTTTTCTTCTTCCTCTTAAATCCAGAGGTCAAACTCAGGTTTTCAGCCTAGCACAACCTTCTAAGCCATAAAATGAGTGACCTGGTCAATTACTCTTCATTAAACTCAGAATACTATGGCATTATTGAGACATGGTAAAATGGGGGAGTGGTCACTGGGAGCATGGTCTCTTGAGCTGTGTCTCACTTGTGGTCTCAGGAGCCTTTCTACTTCCTGTTCCTCATTTCTAGGGCAGGGCTTTGTCCTTTACACAGTCTCTGCTTTGCCACTGATCCAGAAACAGAGCCAATGGGCCATGGGCTGAAATCTCAGACAGGGAGCCAAAATAATTAATTCTTCACATTAAGTTGTTCTCTTTGTATTGTGGTCACAGCTATGCAAGAGAAAGTAAAATAAAACAAAACAAACAAACAAAAAAGAACTGGCAAGACAAGTGTGTACCACTGTATCTGGCTTGTTTCTTTAAATTCCAGGAAGTAAAATTCTAAGAGAAAAGAAATAATATTCTGTATCGCCAATGTGCATATCAGAAAAGTACCAATTTATATTCCCATCAGCATGAATAACAACGCTCATCTCTATATTCCTTTGTCTACATAGGATTTTATAGATTTTAGAAATATGCATGTCTTGAGAGGCTGGAGAGATGGCTCAGTGGTTAAGAGCACTAGCTGCTCTTCCAGAGGAGTTGGGTTCAAGTCCCAGAAGCCACGTTGGCTCACACACAGCAATAACTCCAGTTTCAAGGGACTCTCTATAGGCACTGGGTATGCACACAGTGTGCATATGTATGAGCAGGCAACATTCATATCCATAAAGCAACATTTTAAAAATCTTTAAAACTTTAACTATAGGATCCTAACAAGTGCAAGAAGCAGGAAGAGCTTCTCCCGCTCTTGCTTCTCTCCTATTTGGAGGTTAACTTTTATGATTCAGTTATGAAGTCTAGGTTAACTTTTATGATTCAGTTATGAAGTCTAGATTTTACGCCATTACTGGTGACTTCTTTCAACATTTTCATGATCTTACTTTTAAAATATGTTATTCAATATGAAGAAAAAAGAAACACATGATAATTTTCCTGTCATACCTCAAACTACAGTAATTATGGCCAATGAGTGATATACATTTAGTTAATGTGGAAAGGCTATCAAACACACACACACACACAGAGAGAGAGAGAAAGAGAGAGAGACAGAGACAGAGACAGAGAGAGAGAGAGAGAGAGAGAGAGAGAGACAGACAGACAGACAGACAGACAGACAGACAGACAGACAGACATATATATTCATTTAGGGTCTTGAAATGTACTGCACAAAGAGATTCTACTCTATTCTGTTGTAAAAGTACACTAGAACATTGGTTCTCAACTTTCCTAATGCTGCAACCCTTTACTATAGCTCCTCATGTTGTGGAGACCCAAACCATAACATTAATTTCATTGCTACTTCATAACTATAATTTTGCTACTGTTATGAATCACAATGTAAATATCTGTGTTTTCCAATAGTCTCAGACGACCCCTGTGAAAGGGTTGTTTGGCCCCTGAGGAGATTGCAATCCACAGGTTGAGAACCACTGATCTAGAAGAACATAAAAGACTTTATAAATCATCCCATGGCAGGGGTAGCATTACCAACAACCCTTTCACAGGGGGTAGCCTAAGACCATTAGAAATCATAGACATTTACATTATGATTTATAATAGCAAAATTATACAGTTATGAAGTAGAAATGAAAACAATTTTATGGTTGGGGGAACACCACAAAGTGAGAAAGTGGGTCACAGTATTAGGAACATTGAGAACCACCATTCTACAGGATTACAAAGAACAGGCAAGCTTTGCTTGGGGACTCTGTGTGAGCCTATCTGGGAATTTTCTCAACTGAACCTTGTGGGAAACATCTCCTATCCACTCTCACCTCTCTAAGAGATAAGATAATCTCACAGGTAAGAGGTTTACATCACATTCTGAAAACTCACACTGCTACTTCTGGCTTCTTTCCCCCTTATTGTTCATAGATGCTAAACCAATTCATCTTGCAACACAGTCTGTCTTGACATTTGACACTTGGAGGATCCACACTGATGGGGCCTGACACTGTCTTTAAAGCTGTGACATAGCTCCTGATAGATAAGGTAGTTAGAAATCATGGAGTCTAGAAATTAAAAAAAAGTAAGGTTTTTTTTTTCTTGTTTTGCTTTGTAAAAGTATGTTCTGTGTTTCTTTGGTTTTAAACTCAAGAATATTTGCCTTAGCAAACAGTATTTATATTTGAATTAATAATCAGTTTTATTTGCTGTATCTTTTTTATTAGATATATTCTTTATTTACATTTCAAATGTCCCCTTTCCTGGTCCGTCCCTCCCCCCACTGTATCTTATTTATTGGTATTTTATGTGTATGAATGTTTTGCCTGCATGTAAGTATACCACATGCATGCAGTTCCCTTGGAGGCCAGCAGAGGGTGTCAGAGCTCCCTGGAACTAGAGTTACAGGGGGTTGTGAACTATACCAGAGACCTGGGAGGTGAGAGACTCTCAGGACACAAAGGAAAGGACCATGTATAGTCCACCTCCAGTAGAAAGACAGGGCCTCAAGTGGAGGGATGGAGTTATCATCCCAGTCAAAAACTCAGAATTGTTACTGTCTTAAAGAACTGCAGGGACAAAAATGGAGAAGAGACTGAGGGAAAGGAGGTCCAGTGACAGGCCCAACTTGGGGTCCAGCTCAAGGGAAGGCTCCAAGGCCTGACACTATTACTGATGCTATGGTGTGCTTACAGACAGGAGCCTAGCATGGCTGCCCTCCGAGAGGCCCAGCAAGCAACTGACTGAGACAGATGCAGATACTTACACCCAATGGACAGAAGTCAGGGACCCCTGTGGTTGAATTAGGGAAAAGCTGGAAGAAGTTGAGGAGGAGGGCGACCCTAGAGGAAGACCAGCAGTCTCAACTGACCTGGACTCCCGAGATCTCTCAGACACTGAGCCACCAACCAGACAGCATACACTAGCTGGTCTGAGGCCCTGACAATACAGAAGAGGAATGCCTGGTCTAGACTCAGTGAGAGAAGACACTCCTAACCCTTGAGAGGCTTGAGACTCCAGGAAGTAGGGAGGTCTGGCTGGGTGGGGTAGGATGGGGTATGGTAGGGACATCCTGTTGGAAAAAAGCGGGGAGGAACTGTTAGAAGGTGGACTGACTGAACTATAAAAAAAAAATTAAAAAAAATTAAAAAAAAAAGATTAAAGATAATTTAAAAAAAATAGTGCTTGGAACTAAATCTGAGACCTTTGTGAGAGGTCAATGCTCTTAATCACTGAGCCATCTCTCCATACCTTTGTCCTATCCTCAATTGAGAGATAACAGGCCAGCAATCAAGGCAATAGCACTTCTCTCTGCCGCGTAACACACACTGGAAAATGTTATCAGCTCAAGGTTTCTTTCTCACTATTAACAAGGGACATCTTCACCTAAATATACAGGCTGGGTCATCTCAATAAAGGCAATAATCATTTAAATAGAACCCATTTTATTTCTTAAAAAGTTTCTATTTGGCCTATTCCTACTACTATTACAATTTCTTTATGAAATTATTAAAGTTCTTTACTGAAACACGTTCAAAGGCATAGTGCCTATAATGACCTACCTGACCAGTGGTTTTATTTCAGACCCTCAAGAACCGTGTGCTTTGTTTATAAATATTAAACTGAATGGTTATAGCTTACTTTCTAGTAAAACTCTGTTCATGAGACCAAAATACTTCTCAACCATTTGTCCAGAGAAAGCCCTTCACCATCTAACAGGAAGCTTTACAGCTTTCACACTGTGATGTGTCCAAAGAGGCGAAGGCAGAGGATTATCAACAACAATGATATGAAGTCTTTCTCTTGGAGAGGTATTCATTTACCTGCCCTTAGTTTCATCTTCTTGTAAAGTACTATAAGCCAGGTATGGTAGTGCACACCTTTAACCCTAGCACTTGGGAGGCTGAGGCAGGTGCATCTCTACAAGTTCAAGGACAGAATGATCTACCATAGTGAGTTCCAGGCCAGCCACATCTGCATAGTCAGACCCTGTGTCAACAACAACAAAAAAGTCTAGGCTAAATACTGTTTCTCCTGCACTAATGTTAACATTCCAGATATTTGGGAGTTTCCTCTCCTGAACCTTAAGAACTGCCAGAGTTCAGTCTACAGCGTGTGCTTCAATTTCTAACTTACCCTTCCTTCTGCGCTGCAGCAGCTCTTAGAGCCATCACCTTCTGCCTCTATCATGCTGACACAGAGCTAAATGTAATATTCCCAGTAGGCTCCTGCTGGCTCCCTAACTTGTGACACAATTCCTCTTTGTTAGCTGCTCAGAATAGTACCAGCTTTTCTTGGACTGCCAGATCACATTTCAAGCTCAAACCAAGTTTACCTGCTATCACTGTCTCTTGCTCACCCTCTGGGGTTTCACTTACTTATCTATTTTTCTCCTGTTAGATCTCTTGTATCTCCTCTTCAAATTCGGAAACAAAGATAGAATTATGTCCGAATGCTAATTTTCCAGACAGATTAATATTGTACATGTCTTAGCCTGCAAGAACTTAAATAGCTTACTGATACCTTTCATCGTTGTCAGGTGTTCTCCCCCAACCCCCCGCCCCCCCGTCTATTAGACTGCTACCTAAGATATTTCCTTGCTAAACCTTCCTTCAAACTTATCTCCTTCTTCCATAATTATCCTAATAAAAGACTATATTAACCTTCACAGTTCCTTTTGTTTAATAAACATATTAAATACCCTCATGCGACTCGTGATTTTATCTGAAAGATTTTTTTGATTTATTACATTTTATTTAGAGTGTGCATGTTTGTGTATACACACACACACACACACACACACGGGGGTTGGGGGGGGAGGCATGTGGAGATTAGAAAACAACTTGCAGGTCTGGTTCTCTCCTCTCATTTTGTGAATCCCAGGGATGGAACTTAGCTCACTGGTGTTGGTGACAGTGAACCTTTATCCACTGAACCATCTCACTGGCCAGAAACTTAGAAATATATATTTACAACATGGTGTAATAATGAATAGAAAATATACCGTAGTAGGAAATGGGTGGAAACTGATGGGATCCAGAAGAGGAAGAGCGTTGCAGGATATCGCCAGAGGACATTCCACGTCAGGGAGAGGTTCCAGAGCAAAGGCAAAGAATGTCTACCAGTATGCTTAGGAACATGTGACATAAAGTCATCGAAGCACAAGGGCAAGGCCAGGAGATATGGCAGGATCTTAATGCTGGAAATTAAGAAAGATCTAAAAATGTCTTCAATCCTAAGCTAATGTGTAAATAATGAGGGTAGGTCAAAGGACAGGATTAAAGTTGGAGATGTAAATTAAACATAGAGAAGGATTGGGAGGAACAAAAGCAAAAATGCTGGTAATCCACGTGGTAAGGAAGAGTGTTACCAATTAAACTGACATCCCAATTTCAGAGATATTAAAATTGGAAAAACACAAATATTCCTTAAAATGAATTATGTTGCCTTAACTCTGATGATAACTGCTGATCTTTCTTTCAGTGTGTGAAAGTCAAAAGACAACTTCCATATGCGAGTTTTCTTTTCCCACTGTGGGTTCTGAGGGTCACATTCAAGCACTTGTATACTTGTAAAACCATCTCCCTGGCCCTAGTGAATCTTTAACCAGTTCATTAGTTTTTGTGGATGGGTATTTTGGCTGCCTGTTTGTCTGTGTACCATGTGTGTCTGGTGCCCTTAGTTGGAAGAGGATTCGGAATTTCCTTGGAAATGGAGCTGTGAAACGCTTCGAACTGCCATGTGCGTGCTGGGAATCAAACTGGGTCATCTCAAAGAATAGCCATTGCTCGGAACTTCGGAGCCATTGCTCCAGCCCCTGGATTTTTTTTCTCATAATACCGAATTTTTTTATAACTTGAAAACTAAGTTTCTGCATATGTATGTGTATGTATGTGTGGAGGAAGGGGGAAAGGTAAAGAGAGGAAAGATGATGGTATAGGTTTGATCTTCTTTCTCCTTTTTTCAATAGCTGAAAAATACAAAAGAATACTATATCTGGCACAAGGCGATTATGGCAAACCCAAATACTAGATTCCATAAATAAAGGTATTTTTAAAATAGAGTTACACTTAGTTGTTTGTGTATTATACCTATGGCTACATTTGTGTGACACTAGTTGAAACAGCTACAAAGAAAACCATGTAGCCTGAAACCTAAAATAACTTTGCTAACCAGTGACCAAAGTCAGTTTTGTCTGTTTAATTTTGAGAAGATCTTATACGACCCTGGCTATATTTAAGCTCACTATGTAGCTTCTACCTCCTGCCTCTACGTCTGGAGTGCTAGAATTACAGGCTCATGCCATTGTGCCTGGCAAGTCCCCCTCTCTTCAAATTATGTAATTTGGTAATGATAATGACAATCCTTTCTAAGTAAGCATGAGAAATAAGGCCAACAGCACTTTGGGAAATGATGCCCTTATTCAAATAGAAGTGACAACCTTTAAGTCATTTAATATATAGATTAGACTGACTTGACAAATACTAAACACAAATGAGGCACTCATTGGAGTTCAACTTTTTTACTTACTTCTTGAAGTCCTTTGCACTGCTCTCTCTGCAATTATCTCACAAGCCAATGTAAAGAACTCTCTATTGGTCTACAACGTCTAGGAAAAGCTACATGAGGTATGATACTTAGTCACAGAGAGCCTGCTGCACAACTATCAAACGCTGAGGGAAAAGAGTGGGGAAAGCATGCATCTGCATAAGATAGCAGGTCGCTTGTGACCAGTAGATGGAGACAGCTCCTAACCAAACTGGAGTGGTAAAATCACTTTAGTAGAAATCTAACCTGTACTTATCCTTTTCTTGAAATATTTATTTAAATAAATAGGACAAAATAGTTTCTTCCTTCTACTACTTAACAAAAATATTAAAAAGAAAATACCTTAGATTTCCTAAATCAGAACTCACCAGGAGACATAAATGGTGACCTATTGGTGAACTCTCTCCATTCCCTTTAGAAAGAGAGAAAAAAAAGTATGTATCCAAGCTTTTTTCTTCTCTTGCCACTAGGAAGGGATTCTAACCATATTCTCTCAGTGAGATTAACATCTTTCCTATCAAATCAAAACTAAAGGCTCCAGCACTTGGGAGGCAGAGGCAGGTGGATTTCTGAGTTCGAGGCCAGCCTGGTCTACAAAGTGAGTTCCAGGAAAGCCAGGGCTATACAGAGAAACCCTGTCTCGAAAAACCAAAAAAAAAAAAAAAAACTAAAGGCTCTCTTCTTACTCATCTCTATTTAATTATGGCTACAGGCCTTCTTGCCTGTACATCCCCAACCACTTCACATACAGTCACACTTTGTGGTGAGGATGCAACAGGCAACACAGGTGAGAAAGACAGGAAACAAAGACATACAGAGCTTTGACACATTAATCACCTACTTCAGTTAGACTGAAATATAACTAAATCTGGGGAAGGAGAGCATAAACTAATATATCCAACTCTAAACTCACCAAGCAAGGGTACGAGTTCAAACTGAGCATATTCAATAAATAAGAAAATACATATTCATCTCTTTCGTAAGTTTATTTTCAAAACCTATCTAATCATTCTTTTGAATCACTTAGTATTATAATGCCTTAAAGTTTTTCAGTGAAAATGAGGTGTAAGACTGCTTTCCTAGACATTTTCTTTTGATCAATTGAGCAAGTTATTCTAGAGAGTCAAAATATTTAAATCCAATGAAAGCCAACATACACTTGAGAGTAATTTTATCTGTCTTTCCATGTTTTGACTTTATGAGAAATAATATGAGAGGGAAAGTCTGTGACTGGTGGTATAATAATGGTGCTAAAGCCATGGGGGCTCACAGAGACTAAACCACCAACCAAAGAGCATGCAGGGGCTGGACCTAGGCCCTATATATTTATAACAGCTGTACAGCTTGGTCTTCATGTGGGTCCCCTAACCACTGGAGCAGGGGAGGGGGAGGAGGGGAAGCAGGTGTGGAGAGAGGGCTGTTTGACTCTGTTGCTTGCCTTTGGATCCCCTTCCCCTAGCTGAGATGTCTTGTCTGGCCTCTGTGGGAGAGGATGCACCTAGTCCTGCTACAACTTGAAGTACCAAGGCGGGTTGGTACCCATGGGGGGAGGGGGGACTTCTCTTCTTGGAGGAGAAGAGAAGCAGGTAATGAGGAAGGAGTATGGGAGGGTGGGACTAGGAGGAGAGGACATGGGCTGATACTGGGATATAACGTGAATTTTTAAAATGTTGCTAAGGAATACAGCAGCTTCTCATTGCCTCCTTGACATAGCCTCTCCTCTCCACTCATTAAAGCCTTGATTTTTCTAAGCATAGTGAAAAAAATTTATTTATTTATTTATTTATTTATTTTTATCTTTTTTGCAAAGAAGGCCCATTGCCTAGCATGGCCTTGACCTTGAGATTCTATTGCCTTGGCTTTCAGTGGCTGCACACAATGCAAACCACTAAAAAGGGTCTTAAGTAACTATTTTAGGATAATCAGACCTTTTTCCTTGTTGCTGCTGGTGTTTTGTTGTTGTTGCTATTGTGTATGCATGTTTGTGGGTTTGTGGGTGTGTGTATGTTTGTACGGTGCCTTAAGTGTGAGGGGGCACCTATCCAACATGAGCAGGATGTCAAATGTTTTCCCTGATCATCCTATACCCTACTGCCTTGAGACTGGGTCCCTCGCTGAACTGGATGCTCACTGTTTTAGATTAAGCTAACTGGCTGGCTCTAATGTTCTGCCTGTTTCTGCCCCACAATGCCAGGAAGGGCTATAGGCATATGGAGTCATGCCCCACTTTTCTATGTGAAAACTCATGGTCCTCTTGCTTACAGAGCAAGCACTCTTACCCACTAAACCATGTCTAAGCCTATTTTGTTTTTTCTTCTTGAGACAGGGTCACTCTGTGTAGCCAGGCGGGCCTCAAATCCACTTCAATCATTCTTCCTCAGCCTCCTGCAAGCTAAGAGTTAAGGTTTGCGACAAGATGCCAGGCTAATTAATAACCATTTAAAAATAATCACAAGGGATTTGCATTGCATAAAACTCCTAGCGAAGCCAGCCGTTGTTTGTGAAAGAAAATGAAGCAAGATCAGCCTAATCAAAGTCAATGTAGAGTTCCACCAGGGTATAGGGGACCTCTCCAGCATGCCTTCATTTTTAAGGTAATAACTGAAATACTGCAATTTTTTTTAAAGCATGGTTTCACTATAAACCAATGGCTGGGTTGGAATTTTCTACATAAACCAGGCTGGCTTTGAACTAACAGAGATCCAATTGCCTCTGTATCCCAAGAGCTGAGATTATAAGTGGGTGCAATTATATCTGGTCTGTGACTGGTTTCTATTAAATACTTCTATACTAACTGTATTCCCACTGGATGTTATGTGTTTACCTTTAGACTGGCTTTATTTTTTCGTGACAGGTCATGCTATGTAGTCCTGACTAGCCTGGAGCTACTATGTAGGCTGACCTCAAACCTGCAATAATACTCATGCTTCTTGCCTGTTCACTACTGGGAATACAGGCATATACCACTATGCTCAACATGGTTTTCTCTTTCTGTACAGTGAGATAAAAATCCTTGAGTCAGCTTATAAACTAAAACCAGAAGAAACATCAAGCAATGCCTACATGAAGACTCAGTTCTATGATCTATATAATGTCCCCTTCTGACTATTTTTCATCTTCGAAATCTAGGCTTCTCTTTAAGATATATGGAACTGTTGAGGACCGTTCCCTGAACTTAGTTGTTCTGCTCTGTTCTCCAATCTAAAGACGTGGACTGACTCATATGTAGCATTTTTAAAGCTGCTGCTTTGCAATGTGCATCCCTCATAAAACCTTAATCACAGTGAATTTAGTTAAATCCTTGAAAACCAGATTGTACTGGCTTCACACAGCAAGTCTGACTGCTCGGTTTAAATTCCCCAGGGACAAGGGAGAAGCTCCACTCTATTATGAAACCAGCTTGCCTAATCCAAGTCCCTTTCAGAGAAAGAGGTCAAGGAGAATAACTGCTGTGCCATTTTCAATGCTTCCTTCCAAGAAAGGACTGTGATTGACAGACACTATTTCTTTGAGTTTCAATGGCACACTGCCAAGATCAACTAAGTGTTCTTGGTTATAAGAACAATATCATTCACTAAGCCACATGATGTGCAACAATCATAATGCATAATTTTTACATTAGTAAATTTTCTAAGTTTCAAAGCTCACACAGACAAACATGTACCACTGGAAACATGGAACAGATGTGATCTTCATTTATAGACATAGAAACTACAACATACGAATTGTCACACACACTGACAGATATGCACTCTAACTTAGCTGACCTAAGTCCTGTGAAGTGCAATCTTCTTAGTATGCCTACTTATCCCATTAACTGTCTTGTCGTACTGAAACACTACAGAAAGTTACCCTGTTCCGTTTAACAGCTATAGCAGTGTAGCAGACAGACACGCACGAGGTAGAATAGAAAGAATGAGACTTGGAGATGGAGATGGCTTCAAATCAGTCTTGTCACTTAAGATTTAAGACAGGTTAATTAACCCCAATTTTTTATGTATAAAATGGATAGGCCATCTACCTCATAGAATTCTAATAATTAAATAAGTTAACATAGATTAAAAGCATAATGCATAAGTCACTAAAGTGTTAGGTTTTTTTTCCCATGTCACAGTCCAAAACACACTACCACCCTCTAAAGAGTTGTGATTTCAGTGACCTCTAAAAATTAAGGATTAGGGAAATTGGAGCACAAACACTTTCCTGGCACTTCTCTCAGACATGTGGGATTTTTTGGCTGCCAGTCTAAAGAGCAGCTTTTAGGGATACAGTCAAACCAATTAGGAATAAAATAGAAAAAGGCAAATGTGTCCAAGTAAATAACATTTACCATGTGCACACAAAGTAATTGTTCTAGCAACTGAACATCTATTTGAATTCAGCTAGAACAAACTATTCAGTTTCCTAAAATATAAAAAAAAATAAATAAAAAGTATAAGTGAAATCACCATTTTTTTCTTACAAATGACTGGGTGACCCATACATACAATGTGGAATCATGTTGATTGAAGTGACCCTTCCCCATTACTGCCACACAACATGATAAGATCAAGACTTTTCATAAACAGCAAATGATGAATTACGGCAATGGCTTAGTTCCAAAAAGTGAATTAATACTCTTTAAATTAATTTTGAAGACATCACATTGGAGTTACATCTCAATACCATATAAAAATTCACACTAAACCATCTCTTTTCTGGAATTAGAATAGCCAGGCTGAGCAATCCTACTACAAATAAGATCTGAAACCTCAAAGCCTTCTGGTCATTGACACTAAGCTCAAAAAGTTTTCAGATTTTGGCCTGTAACTTACTAAATCAGGTTGGTCCTGAACTCAACTACCCTCCCTCTGCCTCCCACACGCTGGGGCTGAGACATGCACCACCATGTCTCTATACTTGTGCTATGAGTGTGGCACATGCCTTTTATCTCAGAATTCTGGAGGCTAAGGCAGGAGAACTTTGAGCTGGAGCCCAGTGGGTGGGCTATCTCACAATTATCTGAGTCAAGACAGGTGACTGTGGTACATGCCTTCAATGCTCCCAGTGCTAGGGAGGGAGAGGCACAGGAGGATCTCTGAGTTTGAGACCAGACTGGTCTATAGAGCAAATTCCAGGATAGCCAGGGCTATACAGAGAAACCCTGTTTCAAAACAAACAAACAAGCAAAAAAACAAACAAAAAGAATCTGTTTCAAAAACAAAAATAATGTGTAGTTGCCACTTAATTTTTCTGTTTGGAAAAGTTTTATGTGCTCATAATCACTCCCACTTCTCCCAGATCATCTCAATACCATAGCCAGACTCTAAACAGTAGGTAAAGGCTTATACATATATTTCCAAGTAATTTATATTTGCTTTAACAATATTTTCAACTTCTCAATCTGGAGAAATCAACAAAATATTACTTATTATAATAAATTTAATAGTATTCTTTCTTATTTCTTAATTAATTCCCCTCAACCATTAAAACTTAGTTTACTAGGGATTGGGGCGATAATTACATAGCTTAGCTGTAACACTGGCTGTTCTTCCAGACGACCTGGGTTTGATTCTCGGCACCAACATAGTAGCTCACAATCATCCCTAACTCTAATTCCAGGGGAAACAATGCTCTTCTGGCTTCCGTAGACACCAGGGATGAAAGTAGTACATAGATATACATGTAGGCAAAACATTCATGCACATAAAATAAATTAAAATTAAAACTGCTTCCTGCCAAGCATAATGGTATATAACTTTCACCCCACCATTTGGAAGCCAGAGTCAGGCAGATCTCTATAAGTTCTATGGCAGCCTGGTCTACATAGCAAGTCCCAGGCCATCCAGGGCTACATAGTGAGACCCTATATAAAAACAAAACCCTCAAAAAGTTCCTAATGCTGAATGTGGGGAATCCACAAAGAAAAGAGTGCCAGCAGATGGAGACAATGTAAGAAACGCCGTCAGCAGTAAGTTCCTAAGAGCACTGCTCTGCGATGTGTGGCAGGACATAGTCCTAGGCACTTGGTAGGTGAAAGAAAGCATCAGGAATATTTCTATTTGAACCTAGCCTACCTAGATGAGACCCCGACTCAAAATAAAACAACAAAAAGGGCTATCTTGGGATAGGGATATAAGTAACTCAATCGTTCAGAACACTAGCATACACAAGGCCTTGATTCAACTAGCACTACAACTTTTGTAAAAACAAACAAACAAACAAACAAAACACCTACTGGAGCAAAAATTCCTTAATGTCTGTGCTCAGTGATTTCATCTATATCATGGAGATATTAAAATATCTGCCTACTAATAGGCAGGACAGCCAGGGCTAATTAGAGAGACCCTGTCTCAAAAGAGAAAAAAAAATTGTCAGGGAAATGTTGTAGAGTAAATGGATAAGCTCATGGGGAACATATCTATCTTGTTTTGTTTTTAACCATCTACAGCAAGCTGGGAATACAGCTCAGCCTGTGTGAGGCTTCCCCAGTCAGTTCTTCAACACAAACATTTTTCTATATTAAGGGAGTAAAAAACCAATGGTTGTGAAAAGGTAGCTTTAAATGTTATTTATGTTATAGCAAGAGAAGTAAAAACAGACTGACTTTTTGGGAAAAAATTACAATGAAAGATCCATTGGAATCCACAGAATAAATATTCTATATCTGCTCAGTATTAGCAATTAAATACCATTTCCATACTCTCTAAAGGTTGGCGTTTCAGACGGAATGGACAACAGTAATCCTCTCTGCACAGTCTCCCAAGCAGTTGGGTTTATAAGTGCCACCAAACCTACCTAGCAGTCACTTTTTTTTAAATTTTATTTTATTTTATTTTATTTTTGGTTTTTCGAGACAGGGTTTCTCTGTGTAGCCCTGGCTGTCCTGGAACTCACTTTGTAGAACTCAGAAATCCTCCTGCCTCTGCCTCCCAAGTGCTGGGATTAAAAGCGTGCGCCACCACCGCCCGGCAGCAGTCACTTTTTAAAAAACTAGTTTTCTTTATATTCATGCAGTATGTCTTCACTTAGAATCCCCACCCCCATTTTTTTTTTTTAGATCATCAGGAAGACTTATCCTTGACATTGTTTGTAATGTCCTGTGAAATGGTACAGAGAACATCAATTCACTCATTTGATAAACACTGAAGACTAAGTTCCAGGGACACAAAGGTAGGGAGACATGTCCTCAGTCTCAAGTCTACTCTACTAGAAGACCATACACAAAAGTATGAGAAAAGAAATAAAGTGTAATAATAACAGCACTGGACTGAAACATACTCAAAATTGTTTAAACTGGGAATTCACAATGATGCCCTACCCCAATAAACAAAACAAAGCTATCTGGTCACCCTGGAGAATGCTGGTGAACTCACTATTTTGAAAACTGTTGAAAAGGAGAAAGAAGGAAGCACTCATCTGGCGTGCCCATTTGATACACTGGGTGTTCAAACAGTAGGTACGAGGAGAGCTCTCCTTACAGGTCTACATTGACGCATAGGCAAAGAAAGAAGGACATAAGTGGAACACTGGCATTTTATAGCCTGAATGATTTAATGGATATCTGCAAAGATTAATAGCTGCTGACATCACAAGAGACAGGCAGACATTATGTACTCTCTAATGGAAGAAAACACTCATGAAAACCAAGCAAACTTCTAAATATAAGTACTATTTTTTGTTTAAAACAAAACAAACAAAAACCACTAGAGATGTAATTAGTATACTCAGACTTAGGGAAATTACAAGGCAAATGACCCAGTTTACAAGAAATGGAACGAATAAAGAAATAAATCAGGGCTGGAGAGATGGCTCAGTGGTTAAGAGTACTGGCTGTTCTTCCAGAGGTCCTGAGTTCAATTCCCAGAAACCACATGGTGCTCACAACCACCTGTAATGGGATCTGATTCCTTCTTCTGGGTGTGTATGAAGACAGATCACTCATATACATAAGCATAAATAAACATAAAATTTGAAAAACAAATCGAATAACTGAAATTCATTTGTATTCTGATTCAAATACATCAAAAAAATACACATTTATAAATGGCACTAGAGAAATCATATACATTGTTTCAATATTATTAAAGAAGTATTAATTTTTAGTGTAATAATAGAATTGCTGTTAGAGATAAAGTGGCATGTTGCCAGATGAAATTATAAAATCCTTGACTTTATATCAATAATCCAGAGAACTGTGGTGGGGACCAAGGTACAGCACCTGCACGCTGGTGAAGCAGAGCCTGATATTCTAAGTTCAGGGCCTCATGCTAAAGCTGGATGTGGAGAAGATGAAAGAGAAGACGTGAGAGGACATCATTGCTTCCATACAAACATCCTCATCTACATGGCCACACTGTGAGTCCCTCCATTTATCTTAAACTGCACAGCATATAAAGGTTGGAAGTCAAATGCAAATGCATGGTATGAAAAACCTGGCTATAATTTCTCCTATCTTCAAATTATTGGCCCAAAGACTAATCAAATGTACACTAAAATTCTAACTGTAAAAAACAAGGTTGGTTCTGAAAGTGTATGGAGATGGCTCAACAGTTAAAAGTGCTGCTTACTCGAGCAGAGGACCCAGGGACCCAGGTTCAATTCCCAGCACATACTGTGGCTCACACCCATCCTTAACACTAACCAATTCCAAAGGATCCAACACCCTCTTCTGGCCTCCACAGACACCAAGCATACATGTAGTACGCAGACATAAATGCCGGTAAAATATCTATAAACATAAAATAAAAATGAATCTTTTTAAAAGAACAAGCTGTGGAGCTGAAGAGATATCTTAGCATTCGGAAGTACTGGCTACTCTCAGAGGACCAGGGTCGATTCCTAGCACACACATGGCAGCTCACAACTGTATACAAATCTAGGCTCAGAGAATCCAAATGACCTCTTCTGGCCTCCACAGGCACTGCTTGCATGCAGACATGCAAGCAGGCAAAACATTCATGCATGTAAAAGCTAAAAAGAGTCCTGTGTCCTATGTGTACAGTGTATTCAGCAATAAGAGCCCACCCTCAACCTCTGAGAGGCAACCAAAGACTACATCAATAGCCTATATTGTTTTGGGAAGCATTTGGACTACCCTGATCAGTCATTCAGAAGGAAGTTTCCAGGGGACCCAAGTTCAATTCCACCAACCACATGGATGCTCACAACTGTCTGTAACTCCAATTCCAGGAGATCTGACACCTTCACATAGACACACATGTAGGGATTTTGGTATGTTTGTGGTTCTTGTGGAGAATGCTGTTAGCCCAAGTGGCTTAACTTCCTTTAATGTATGGATATTAATATATTATGTATATATGCATAAATGTACATAATAATACTTATATGTATTGTGTATAATTTTAGTAAATACAAAATAATATGATTCATTAAGGCTTTATCAAACAACCTTGGTATAATTTGTCCCTTATCCCTCCTCATTCAACAAATTGTAGAAGCCTACCTCATAACTCCTTCATCTATTGCTCAGGGAACATCTCTGAAGAGGGGGCAGAAAGATCATAAAAGTCAGAATACCACGAAATTGGCTGTTAAACAGCCTCTCCTAGAAACAGTTGCATATATAAGCAAGACTGGAACAATGGCAATATCAATCAACATGTTAATGCAGATGGGGCATGTTTTGTGGGGTCCGACCCCCTAGACCAAGAACTACAGATGACTAATGACTGCTGGTAGAATTAGCCTTTCCCGGGGATGAACCCATTTACTGACCCTCCAGGGGAGAGTGGTCAGCCCTGAAACTATATGCAACAAACAACAAAGACTGACTAAGCAGCTTGTATATATCTATGCATATATATATATATATATATATCATGTATGTAACAACATGAAGAAAAGGGGCTATCAATTTGAGAGTGGGGAACATGGGAGGGGCTTGAGGGAGGTTAGCTAAAAGGGAAGCTAGAGGGAAGAAAGATAAGGAAAGTGATCTAATCCTATTTCAATTTTAAAAAAATTTTTTTAGGAGAGATGGTTCAGCAGTTACAAGCACTGGCTGCTCCTCCAGGGGACCCAAGTTCAATTCCACCAACCACATGGCAGCTCACAACTGTCTGTAACTCCAGTTCCAGGAGATCTGACACCTTCACATAGACACACATGTAGGAAAGTCAGCAATGCATATTATATTTTAAAAGTGAAAGAAATTTTATGGAAGAAAAAAACCTTATCACAGTTATTTTTACTTTATTCACCATTCAAATTTCTAACTACTCTGTTATAATCCAATTTTAACAACTTATTTTTGAAAATGAAATCTTTTAGCCTTAAAAAGAAAAAAATCGGACTGTAGAAACTGATTTCATAGCTAAAATATAAGTCTATTTGGGAATTGCCAAAAGATACCTTGTGGTTACTGCTTATCCTTATGCCTCTGATATTTGGTCTCTATTGTGTGTTTCATTTTAAGATTTATTTTTATTTTTAATTGTGTGTGTGTGTGCAAGTATGTGCACATATGAAGCAGGTGCTCTTTGAGTCCAGAATTTGTATGCTCTGGAACTAGAGTTACAGGGAGTTGGCAACTGTCTGATGTGGGTGCTCAGATCTGAACTTGGATCCTCTGCAAGAGCAGAGTCATTTCTTCAGTCATTTCATTCCCTACACTGTGAGTGTTGATGGTACTATCAATTATGTCAAACTCTATTTTCTAGCAATGTTAATTATACAAGGATTATGTCTGGGGTAGATAACTTAAGGGTTGGAGAAATGACTACCTGAGTTCTATCCCTGGGACCCACATGAAAAAAAAAGAGAACCCAGTCCTGAAAGTTGTCCTCTGACCTCCATATCCGAGCCGTGTTTTTACATACACACACACACACACACAATTAATTAATTTAAAAAGAAAAAAATAGCCAGGCAGTGGTGGCTCATGCCTTTAATCCCAGCACTTAGGCAGGCAGATTTCTGAGTCTGAGGCCAGCCTGGTCTACAGAGTGAGTTCCAGGACAGCCAGGGGCTATATAGAGAAACCCTGTTTCAGAAAACCAAAAAAAAAAAAAAACCCAAAAAAAACCAAAGCAGTAAATATCAATAAGCTAAGAGATGGAAAGAAAAGAAACAAAGGCAGAGAGAAAGGGAGAGAGATTAACCAACCATGGAAAGCCGTGCCTTGCAAACACTAGCCATAATTATTTTAAAACATAAGGGTTAGGGTACTAAGTTACCTTTCAAATCTTAAAGTCTTAAATTCCATTTTTATCTCTAAAATTCATTAGTTTTTCTTTTCCCAGGGTTGAACTCCATTTTACTCTCCCGAAGATTAGCAATCGCCTACAAAAACTGCTAAACGGGAGGTAGTGAGATGGCTCCATGGGTAAAGATGCTTACTGACCAGCCTGATGATGACCTGAGTTCCAGCAGGTCCTACCCCTGGGACCCACACGAGGGAAGAAGAGAATCCACTCTTGCAACTTTGTCCTTTGACTTCCACACATGAGCTGTGTTACATATGCACCCACACACCCAGAAAATAAATAAATGTTTAAAAAAACCACTTTTAATGCTCAACACCAAATGCTTTTAAAAAGCACATGAACCAGGACTAACTCCCACTTCAGAGCTTGGAGGGATCAGTTATACCACCCACTCCAAATCTGGAGTCTGGATGCTACACTGCTTAATTAGGTTAAACAGCCTGTATTGATTAAACACATGGAGAAATCTGATGTACTCAATGGTGATAACTCCTGTGTTTCTCCTTCCCATATAAAAATAGTTGAGCAATAGTTATTTCAAAATGTGACTCCTCCAAAACAAAAACAAAAACCAAAACCCCCGAGGTATCCTTTCAAGGATGCTTGATGTTAGAAGTTCTTTAAACACAAGTTTAGTATCCCTAATCTGAAAAGGCCTGGACGTAATAGCACAAGTGGAAAAATTCTATACCATGGAACTTTTATTTCATATACAGGACTATTTAAAATAACTGTTAAAGGGTTAGTGAGATGGCTCAGTGGGTAACATTTGCCACACAAGCCTGGTAATCTGAGTTTGATCCACAGAACCCATATAAAGGGAGAGGCAAAGAAGCAACTTCACAAAGATGTCCTCTGACCTATGCGCGCGCGCACACACACACACTCTTTAAAAATACTATATAAAGTTACCTTCATTTGGAGATCTAACTCCAGCTGTTTCTTAGGAAGTAAGTATTAAACAGATTTGTAAAATTATGTAATGATGTGCCTTTTTATTCCTATTAGGAGGCAGGTAAGCATAGGAATCCTGGGACTACCTTGATTGGGCTACATGTACACCCCTCTTCTAATAATAATGCACTTGGTAAGCTGAAACCCTTACTTGCATGTACTATGTATATACACCCCACTCCAAACAACAGAGTCAGTTCCTCCTCCCCTTAACAACTATCAAACTCAGACAGATTCTACCCAATCATACTCTTCAAAAGACCACTACAAAAGGAGAAAGACTGGTTCAGCCTAGGCTCCTTGGGAGTGTATGCACAATAAAGTTAAAACTGGATTCCTGGTGGATTAAAGGTGGAGGTGTGCACCTTTAGCCCCACCATTTGGCAGGCAGATCTCTGTGAGTTCAAGGCCAGTCTGGTCTACAGAGCAAGTTCCAGAACAGCCAGGAATACACACAGAAACTTTGTCTTTAAAAAAGCCTAAACTAAAACAAAACAAAACCAAAAACTGGATTCCGAAAGTCAATTTTTAGTGATAAGTCCCTTATTTACCATCGTATGCCTACGAATAACTGGACATGCATTATGGGAAAGAAGACGTATAATAGATAAAGTATTATATAAACCTGCCAATAAAAATAGATAACTACCCAGAGTATGCCCTTAGTATCAGTCCCTCCCTCCTTTAGACTCCATTGTGCGAAAGCTTCAGGCGACCAGCGGGGACTCTCGAGTGTCTTGGTTTACGTGCCCTGCTGTCACTTTTGACAGTGTATCTGACTTGCTCTCTATGTGGGTACTTCAAGGTCCGGAAGAGCATCTCCCTCAGGAGGGAGGCTGGCACTAAGTCCAAGGACTAAAGTTCCTTCTCTGATGATCTTTTCTCCTTTTCATTAAAATATGCCAAAACTGGATCTTCAAAGTCCCAGAGCCCCATACCCTGACACAGCAGGACGCTACTTCCTAATCTGGGCAGGAGATGCCGGTCATTTCAGGACACAGAGATATGTTAGTTTCCTTGCCTCTCAGATTCTCCATTAGGAGTCTCTGTGCTCTGATTTCTGACCCATTCATCTAACAGAAACCTGTAGTTTAGTTCAGTTCAATGAACTTGGGTAAGCTTCTGTAAGAATGACTCAGGAAAGCCTCAAATAGGAGGGGAAGAAAATAACATACCTCTCAGCACAGCTGGTGCTGTGAACACGTGAGTGCAACATCAGGAAAACTATGAAGCATAAAGACACAAGGGACGCCACTGTGAAGAAGGAGAGCAGAGCCATAAGGAGCCCATGTCAGGCGTGAGTGCACGCACACACACACGCGCACACACGCGCACACACACGCACACACACGCACGCACACACACACACACACACAACAACCACAGCCTCAGCCTCATCAGGGCCCGGGGGGACACTGTACCCCTCTGTGTCATATCTTCTAATTTTTATATGGCAGGACGTTTTAACTGGATCTCTCTTCCTTATACTGGCAGAAGTTCAAAACTTTCAGACCTTCCTGGTATATAATTCTATAAACAGCACTATAAAAGTTAGACTGTTGTCCAGTTTGAAAAAATACAGCTCCAGAAACTAATAATTTGGATTTTTCTATTTCAGAGGGAAATTTCTCTCCCTCTCTTTTTTTAAAGTAAGTTTATGTGCATGTACTATGTGTGTGCATGTGCCTCTGTTGGCCAAAGGAGGGTACTGAATCCTCTGGTCCTGGAGTTACAGGCATTTGAGAGCCACCCAGGTCTTCTAACAGAACAGCGCTCTTTTCACTGAGCCACTCTCTCCAGCCCTCACTCTCCTTTTCCATTATCAACAGTTGTACTTTGAACACAGGGAGAGGAAAGGGAAGCAAGCCTGAAAGTCACAAGATGGAATCCTTCAATGTGATTTTTCATCCTCCCAACGATAAGAATCACGTTATCTCAGGATGGCTCCAATTATTCTAGACCCTTCCCTTAGATCGTTTCCCCGACTGTGGTGAGATGACCCTCCTGAGAAGACTAACAGACACCTCCATCTGAAACCACACAGCCGCACTCCTCAACTCAACCCCACATCTTGCTTTCTTTTATTATTCCACCAAAAGAATTCAAGGCCTCATCTCACATTCCCTTAAATTATTCAACTAGAACACAGTCTTCTTAAATTAGGAAATCTTAGAAATCAATTATTTATAAAGAAACATTCACTAGACCAAAGAACAGTGCTTCATTTTTTAAGAAAAAAATGACTGCACTGTCAAATTACTTAAAGATATTAAATTTAAAACAATATTTGTATCTTCATTTTGTTTATAAAAGCCTCAGGATGTAAAAAGTTTCTTTATTCTATTCCTAGGAGGTTTCTTCCCTGAGGTCACAAGATCAAGTCAAATGGATAGATGGACTACTTTTAAACTGAAAAACAAAATGACCACCTGATGCTCCTTGGAAGCTAATATGAGAAACAAGGTTGCAATGTTTAGTTCAAACCCCAGGGCCTGTGCTGCAAAGTATTTCTCTACTTATATAACCATAGAAGAGATTAAATCTCTTTGTTTTGCAAATAAAAATCAAAATGAGGAATTAACTGAAAATATTTTTATTATTTTTTAAGGCAGGGTCTTACTATCTAGCCCTAGATGGCCAGGAACTTGCTACACAGACCAGGTACCTACCTCTGCCTCCTGAGTGCTGGGATTAAAGGTGTATGCCACCATGCCAGACTTAAAAATACTTGAAATCTAAAGCAATCTCTCAAAATGATTGAAGAAATTTAAGTGTAGAAAAAGTAAATCCATGTCTTACCTTTGACAAACATGCACCTTTGACAGATATGTTTATCATGAAATATTTTAAGGACATTTAGAAACAAACCAATCAGATGCAGTGGCTCACATCTCTAAAATAGGATGAATATGAGGCAGAGACTCTGTCATAAGTTCAAGGCCACCTTGGGCTACAAAGAGAGTTCCAGGACATATCTGCCTGAAACAAACTCACAGAAACAATGTGCACCAAGCAATAAAGGACAGTGATCCCTAAGAGACAGGAAACGACGTAAACTGAGACCAATGAAACCTGCTGTCTCCTGTCGCCTTGACCAGGGAGCCCCAAGGCCTATCTTAGCTGAGGAGATTGAGCTGAGAGTCTGAGGAGATCAGGGCAAGAGTTAGCAAGATGGTCAGCACACAGTAGCATCTGGGATTTTGCAGAGAACCTGTAAACACTCAGCGGAGTATGGAAATAGAGGCAATGTGAAGTGCCCCTCAGGAAGTGACCAAGCCTCTCCCCTAATCAGAAGTGAAAGCCCAAACCATGTGGCACTGGGTGGAGCAACCCCACTGGATTTGGGATCAGCTCTAGATGAAGAGCTGCTCTGGCTACCTGTAAGTGAACTTAAGAAAAAGATCAGTTGTGATATGAACAGAGGTAAAGACCCAGTATACATGAAAGTAAAATTCCTGTTTAGAATCTACACAAATTTATCAGAAGTAAAAAGATAATGCCTCATAGACAAGAAAACAGAATAGCTAAAAGCCAATACATAACTGGCATAAATGTTGCCATAAATAAATAAATGTTTAAATAAGAGCATTAAAACATTTATCTTATTCAAAAACCAAGAGGCAAAAGACATTTTTTAAAGGCTCAAATCAAACAGGTAGGGATAAAACAGTACAAAGGACTATAACCTTCCCTCTGGATACTGCTCTATCTATAATCCACATAACTGTTCACATCATTCACCTTTACTTCCAATTTTGGTTATTTTTTCCTTTTTGACCTACAAGTTTCTTTAAAAGTTCCAAATAGTGTTCTTTTGGTTATTATTTTGCTCAATTTTAATCTATACTGCATTAACAAAATATAATTGGCAGTCTGTTTAACATCCATCCACTCAGTGGTATAACTTAGACTTACTATGAATTTAGCATGTAATTCAATATTTTTAATTTTTTTTTTAAAATGTGTCCTTATCTATTAAGACTCTGTGCATGATTATCAAATGAAGCCTCTTAGTTATTCAAACTTTTAGTATATATCCTCAAAGAATGTTTGCCCATATGACTGTAGGTTACTCAAAAAAAGTCAGAATTCTCACGATGTGGAACTACTAAACTACTCCTACAACTATACTCACATATTTCTTCCTGCGTTATATATTCATTTATACATATGGAGATAAAGGTTCTCCATATATCTCCCTCCGTTTCATCCCCTTCACTTTTGACTGGCATCTTAGTCAGACATAGTGGCACTTAAAAGACAGAGGTAGGAATATGGAAGACCTGATCAACGTATCAAGTACTAGGCCAACCAGAGCTATGTTATAATCCAAAAAGACCAAAAATAAATAAATAAATGAATAAACAAACAAATAAATAAAGTCTTGCTTTGTTGCCAAGGGTAGCCTAGACTAGGCTCAAGCAATCCTCCTGTCTGTCTCCTGAACAGCTGAAATTATAGTCGAGTGCCACCTTAATTACTCATTCAAAATTTTCCTAATTATTTTTAACTTTAATAGTGACTTTGCCTTCAAGTGAATTTTCTCTACCACTAATATGCTTCACCAACTTCTTTTAGAATAGGTTTTTCCACACCTTTAGTTCCAATCTCTGATTCCTTATGTCTCCTTTATGCATAGATATAGCTCTCACAAACTGCACAGAGCTAGATTATTTTCTATTTAGTCCAACAATATTCTAATTATTTACTGCTATGAAAAAGACAAAACAAAACACTGAGCCAGGTATGGTGGTACACACCTTTAATCCCAGCACTCAGAAGGCAGAGGTAGGCATTTCTCTGTGAGTTCAAGGCCATTCTGGTCTACATAGTGAGTTCCAGGACAGCCAGGGCTAGATAGTGAAACCCTGTTACAAAACAAAACAAAACACCCAAAAAACAAAAAACAGGGCTGGAAAGATTCCTCAGTGGTTAAGAGCACTGGCAGTTCTTCCAGAGGTCCTGAGTTCAACTCCCAGCAACCATGGCAGCTCATAACTACCTATAACTCCAGTTCCAGATCTGACACCCTCACACAGACATACATTTAGGCAAACACCAATGAACATACAATAAAAAGAAAGACAGACAGAGAATTCCAAGAACTATACACATAAGTTGTGAGTGACGCTTCTTATGATCTAGACTTAGCAGTCCCAACAAATGACAGCCTATTCGTTAAGTGACTCACTAAAGCCAGCCCACATTCAACACAAGGAGAGAAACAGACTCTATTTCTGAATGGCAAGAAAGAAAGAAACTGCTGCTGGCCACTTTGGAGTCAAGCAACTACCACAGACCACCCTCTGGGCCCAACAACTCCCTCCCACATGCAAAATACACTCACCCTCTCCTAAGACCTTCAAAATTCTCATCTCATTAGGGCATCAGCTTGGTGTTCAGTATCTCCATATCTAAATCAGGTCCCGCTTGGTTGGAGCTCCTCAGATGCAGTTCCTCAGGTACAGCTACTGGAGTCTTATTCCTCTTGATCTGAATTAAAGAGACAGATTATCTGCTCCCACACACTCAACACACAAACACAGGACACTGAGACTGACTCAGGGTCACCACAATAGACATTCTCATTCAGAATGTGAGGCAACGTGGGAAAGAGCAGGAACGAGGCCATCAATTCTGAAACTTAGACAAAAGTCACCAGTTTCTGAATGACAACAAAGTCCCACTCCCTGTAACTATTCTCTATACTTCCTGGCTCCAACCCTTGGTTACTCTATTACAGAACAGATGGTTAGTGTACAATTTCTTAAAAGCCTTGTATATTTTCCAGGGAATCTTATGATAGACAG
This sequence comes from Tokudaia tokunoshimensis, assembly GCA_036184795.1. NCBI lineage: Eukaryota > Metazoa > Chordata > Mammalia > Rodentia > Muridae > Tokudaia > Tokudaia tokunoshimensis. Next base: position 51,138,635 of record BTHU01000002.1, on the reverse strand, counting down.
AGCTAGCTGTCTGTCTGTCTGTCTGTCTATCTATCTATCTATCTATCTATCTATCTATCTATCTATCTATCTATCTATCTATCTATCTATCTATCTTCCCTCAACTCAAGTTCTATCTATCTATCTATCTATCTATCTATCTATCTATCTATCTATCTATCTATCTATCTATCTATCTTCCCTCAACTCAAGTTCTTTGTGAAGCTAATGTTAAAAATATAACCTCAAGACCTACAAATGTCCCTTGTCTAAGGACAGGTTTAAAAGATACTTTCTGAAGACCTTTAGACTTGCTTTTATGTAACTGAAAGGTTCTATGTGGTGTTGCCTTAAATCTTTAGAAAATTTTAACAAATGAATTTACTTGAGGTCACATTTTACTCACAAAACTTTGAATTCTATCTTTGCTTTGAAGCCATGTTTTTAAGTCATTGGTCATCTGAAACTACTAGGGATAAGAAGGTTTTATTTTGCAACATACTCAACCTTGAATTAGAGAAGTATTTCCTCTTGTATGAAATGTTGGCTTATGCCTGTAGTCCTAGCATTTGAGAGGCTAAGGCAGGAGGACTGCCACAAGTTTAAGGCAAGGCTGGCTAACAGAGATTCTCTCAAGAAATAATAAATAGTTGGGAGTGGTGGCATACACTAGCAATCCCAGCACTGGAAGGCAAAGGCAGGAGGAGCAAGAGTTCAAGGCAAACATGGATTCCATAAAATCCTATCTCAAAATAAATAAGCAAACAAAAAATATTTCCTTTTAATAGCTTATTTTTTTGCCTCATCTCTATTTTTTGTACCTTATAGGCAACTAGCAGAAGCTAAATAGCACTTTTAAACATTCTGCCTACAAATTTATTTAGTAGTCAATTTTTTGGGAATCAATTCTCTCCTTCCATCTTGTTGGGGCAACATCTCTCTTGTTTCTGCCATGACATATACTGTAGACCAGCTGACCCAAAATCTTCCCGGTGATTCTATCTTGGCTCTCATCTCACCACAGGGAGAGCTGGGAGGGGTGCACATTCAGCTTTTTCCCCCATGAGTTTTAGTTCATCATCTTGTAAACTCTTTTCCCCTCTGAGTCACCTCACTGGCCTCCAATTTCATTATATTTTTTTATCTTCCATGTTATTTACTACAGATGATAGTGTTGACAACCAAATAAGCCATCTACCAGTGATATGATAAAAGTTCCTTTTTTCTTAGCCTTCAGCTTCACCTTCCGCACTCACTGTGTTTCAAGTCTTTGTTCAGTCTTCTTGAAGATCCCTTCATCTTCAACTTAACACTAACTCCCAGTCAGCAAATTATAGACTGTGATAGCACACATAGTTCTGTTTCAGTTATCTATTTTAAACAATCTATCACAAAGCCTAGTGGCATAAAACTACAATCATTCTACTATGTTCACACAGCTAAGGTTCAGTATTCGGAGAAGATACAACAAAAATATTTGATATCTACTTTGTGACCTCTGAGGCCATGTGAGGTAGGGCCAAAGTTGAAGATGTCTAGGCTGGGGCTATATGCCTGGACCCTAGGTTTTTTATATATGATGTCTACAACAACTGGAATGTCTAGTTGTCCAAAATGTTTCCTTCACTCACATGGCTTAACTCCTCCCTCTGGCTTGGGTTTCTCATAGCATGTTAACTTAGTTTCCAGGATGTGCTCTATAGAACATTTCAAAAATGTTTAGTGCAGTCTAGATGGAGGAAGCTGCGAATTTTTTCATGATTTAATCTCCAAACCCCCAACTATCATTTATCCTACATTTTATTGATCAAGTGACAAAAGCCAACTCAGATTCAAAAGGAACTGAACAATAATCTCTACTTCTAGATGGGGATGGCATGCACACAGAAGAAAGGCACTAATGTCAGTCTTCCTGGAGACATACTACCACAATATGTATTTTAACTGCTAACCATAATTAATTTACATTCATATAATTACTGATACAGACATCTGTAACTCTAGTCTAGGGAATCCAATGTCCTCTTCTAGCCTCTGTACTGAAAGCCTACTGTGATACAGATATATACATGTAATCAAAACACCCATACCAAAATGATAATGAAAGTAATAATAAAAGTTTAAAAAAGAAGCAAAAAGCAGCACCTTAGAAACCATCTTCACAGCCCTCACAATCATTAACCCTTTTCCTCTTCCTCTAAGATTACTCGTGACTTCTCATCCTGTTAGTGTTTTCATCATAAATAAAATCATTGTGTCATTAATTTGTGTCTGTTTTTTTTCTTCCATGTTTTCTTTACTCAACTATGATCTTGTGCTTCAAAGCAGCACTTATTCATTTCTATGGCTTAACAGTATTACATTGTATGGATGTATTATGGTTGATCCACTCTACTGTCCAGTGAATTTTAAAGGTCTATTAAGAACAAAAGAACAACAACTTGGAGCATCTCTGTGACCAAGATGAAGGCTATTCCATCTCTATAGAAAAGTTCAGCATTTACTTCAGCCTAAAGCCATAGGACTGTCACTGTTTCAAGATTATGTGGTCACTTCAGAGCTTTGGGTTTCCTGGATGCAGAGAAGAAAAGAAGGACACTACACCACACTTACGAGGACAAAACAAGGTCCCAAAGTGCACAAACTTCCATGATATCTCTGCCTCTGGGAAGTTGTTTTCCCTAAGCCATCTTTTTCCTTTTTAGACAGGGTCTCACTGTGTGGTTTTGACTATCCTTAACTCCCTATGTACACCAGGCTTGCCTTGAATCAGAGATCCACTGGCTGAGATTAAAGCTGGGCACCATCACACCTGTCCAGACCATTTTTTTAATGACACAGTGACTTTTAAGGAACAAAGCTTTAAGTAAGAATGTAGAAAGTCTCTTTCTATAAAGCTGTTAAAATTGAAGTCCCATGACAGCCAAAGCTTTAGGTTTTTTTGTTTGCTTTATTACTTTTATTTTTTTGCAATTCAGTTGTTACCCCCCCTCCCAGTCTGCTCTCCCACAGTTCCTCATTCCATTCCTCCTTTCCCTTGTCTCCAAGAGGATGTTTCCCCAACCCTACCCCCTCCGCCAGGCCTGGGGCCCCAAGTCTGTCAAGGGTTAGGCACATCTCGCACTGAGTCCTGTGTGCGAGATGGACTGAGACCAGTTGGTGTATGCTGCCTTGTTGGTGGCTCATTGTCTGAGTGCTCGGGGGTCCAGGTTAGTAGAGACTGCTGGTCTTCCTATGGGGTCACCCTCTTCCTCAGCTTCTTCCAGCCTTTCCCTAATTCAGCCAGAGGTGTCGGTTAGGTATAAGTATCTGTGTCTGCCTCAGTCAGCTGCTTGTTGGGCCTCTCGGAGGACAGCCATGAGTGGTTTTCAGTTCCTTTTCTCTTCCAGTGTTGGGCACCCATGGACCTTTGTACACTGTAGGCAAGTGTTACTCCACTGGGTTACATCCATCCCCAGTTCACTCACTTCCATTTTTCGCTAAGATTTTTTTCTTTACTTTTTTTCTAAGTTCATCTATGAGATTTAAAATAAGGTTTATTATATTTATCTGGCATCTGCCTAGAAATCTTAACTATTCACCTTTTTATCAAACATTAAGTATTTAATGGGAGGGGCACACACAAAAAAAGGAAACTTGACCATGACCAATTTTTTTCTGCCTTTTATGTAAGATGGGATAGAGGACCCAGAGATCTAAGTGTTTTTTTTAATCAGATTCTAACTGAAGTAATATATAGTGCTTGACCATCCTGCCATAACAGCTTTGTTCCCTAGTAACTAAATGGAAGGAGTACACAGGCAAAAGTAGTTCTAACAACTAATAATAGTTAAGAAGGCAGAATCACTTAGGCAGATCAGATTTTACAATGAGGAGAGTTGAAGAAACTGCAAACCAAAGTATTAAAATCACCTAACAGTCTCTTATTTCCCTTAACTTATTTTTCAGTAAACTTTTGACCTTCTACCAAGTAATATAAGTCTGACTGAATGATGATGATGATGATGGTGAAGAAGAAAACCTTAGCTCAAGGACTTTCCATCAGCACTGATTATTACTCAGAAAAAGAAAGAGTTTAGAACAGCTCAGTGGTCCAGGGCTTGCCTAGTACATTGAGTTCCTTGCAGAAACAAAGAGACAAAAAATGGGAAGTGAAATTAACATATGGGGAGGCAGCAAGATGGCTCAGTAGTGAAAAAGGCTTGATGACTAAAGCTCAATTTCCAGAATCTAAAAAAAAAAAAAAAATTTTAAAAAAGCCGGGCGGTGGTGGCGCACGCCTTTAATCCTAGCACTTGGGAGGCAGAGGCAGGTGGATTTCTGAGTTCGAGGCCAGCCTGGTCTACAGAGCGAGTTCCAGGACAGCCAGGGCTATACAGAGAAACCCTGTCTTGAAAAACCAAAAAAAAAAAAAAAAATTTCCAGAATCTACAATGGAAAGGAACTAACTCTCAAAAAGTTGTCGCCTGACCTCCACAAGCAGGCAGTGGTACACACAAGCCATGTCAGACAATAATGAACAACATCTTAAAAATTCTGGAAAAATACTAACAAAAGTACCTTTTAATGTTCATTTCAAAAAACAAATACTATAAACTGTTGATACATGCTATATGTGTATATTAAATGATAGGAAGACATAAATATAAATTAGGAACCAAATAAAATTATCAGGTAAGATAGGTATAAACACTGTAAACTTTAAAGTTTAAAAATATAGAATACACAGCCAGGCACGGTGGTACATGCCTTTTAATCCCAGCACTCAAGAGGCAAAGGTATCTCTGAGTTCCAGGCTAGCCTAGTCAAGTTCCAGGACAGTCAGAGGTACATAGAAAAATGCAGTCTTAAAACACACACACACACACACACACACACACACCAAAGAAAGAAACAAAGTCAAGAAATCAGGACTGGGAGTCAGGAGAGCCAGAAAGACATTTGTCGTTCAATTATGTTAATCAGACGCTGGGCAGTTATGAATATGATATGCTAATTCTACTCTATTATAAGCTATACACACTATATAATATTCAGCTTCGTACTGTCCCCACTCTCCCATGCCAGCATCTGCTAAATCAGTTACTAAATGACAGGCAGAGAGCCAAACCATACGATGGTATAAGATTGCTTTACTTGCCTTGCATGATACTCATATTCTGTCTAACGTGGGCTCCACAGGAATATTGGATTTTATATCCTCTTGGCAACATAGGAAAGGCTAAGTATAGGCACATACAGTATTTTAGTTTACTTCATTTGTTTTAGATGGTTTTAACTTTCAAAATAGGTGTTGTGATGGTTTGTACATGCTTGTCCCAGGGAGTGGCACTATTAGAAGGTGTGGCCTTGTTGGAGGAAGTGTGTCACTGTAGGGTTGGGCTTAGAAGAAGATGTCCAGTCTGTTCCTGGTTTCCTTTGAATAAAGGTGTAGAACCCTCAGCTTCTCCTGCACCATGCCTGCCTGTATGCTGCCATGCTTCTGCCTTGATGATAATGGACTAAACCTCTGAACCTGTAAGCCAGCCCCAAGTAAATGTCTTTTATAAAACTTGCATTGGTCATTGGTGTCTGTTCACAGCAGTAAAACCCAAACTAATACAGGTGTGATGTTGAGTTTTGTGGTTATATTATTCCTCTGGAGAGAGGTCAAAATAAAGGTTTTTCTGGTTACTGGCTTGAGGATATGCTGATTTGGGAGAAGGGTTTTATCTTTGCATTTTTAGAAAAGATGATTAGTGTCTACACACCTTCCAGAGTGATATGGATCAGATTTGATGGAGGGAGACCTCCTGAAGAACTTGATTCCAGAGAATCAAACAAAAAGGTTATCTTAATGAGACTAAAATTTTGTTTTGAGATTTCTATATTACAGAATATACAGCCTTGGTGAGTCTCATCGTCAGACATGCTGAACTGACGTGCTAGAGCTTCTGATGTATTGGACTTTCAGTCAGGACGCAGATATCAGAGACTAATACAATCATTGGTGTGGCCTTCTTAAGGCCAACCAAACTCCCCCATTTTCCCCTCCCTTCCCCCTCCCCCTTCAAAATATCTCAACACCCATATTCAGCTTGAAGAAGTTATGAAGAGTTGTCACCCCAGTTCCCTGGGCTTTGGGGCTGGAGGTGGTTATTATAGGTTGTCTTTCTAGGGAATGTAGAAATGGTCATATTTGGACCAGGGAGGAAATAGCTAGAATTGATTGTATAGCCATAATCTCATTTGGTAGAAATCTTTTTAATTGTTACTAAGTTGAAGTCATAATTTTTTATATTGGTAGAGAATTGAATTTGATGTAAAATCAACGTTTTCACTGGTATAAATTTCTTCCATTGATACAGAAAATTTACAAGTACAGGGCTTAGACCCAGTCCTTCTATAACTGTTTTTATGAACTGATCTGAGATGATTAAGCCTATGAGTTAAGGGCCAATAGCAAATTCATTGCTCTGAGTTTATTGTCAGGGTGTTTTCAGATATTTTAATTAGAAATAGCTGAGAGTAGTTAACAGAGAACAGTACAGATTACATAGATAGTTGGTTTTCAAAAACATCAGAAATCCACAGAATGTGACATTTAATGTTATTTATTCACTTGTTGTTGAGACAAGTCTGCTCCTGACAGCATTCCCTTTCTTGGATTCAAAGAAGAAATTGAGCATCAATGGAGTTGCTTCAGTTGTGGCAAGAGAGCCACTAGGCAAGAATTGCCTCATTTCATCTACAGACAAAATACTGTTCAGAAAAAGGACATGCTATGTGGAATAGACAACTGATACCCTCTGCCAAGACAAGGTGATCAGCTCTTCAAAATTCTACATTACAAAGGTCTGTCAGATGATCCTGGGCCAGAAGGCTGAAGACTGATGCTCCAAAGTTTTGAGGTACAGGGACTGTCCAGGTGATCAGCGCTCTCTATAAATTGGCTAAGTTTTGGAAGCTGTATTTTGTGCTTCTCATATTTTCAGGTAGTATTAGTCTTTTTTGAATTTCTGATGGGGTTGAAGACTGGTAGTCTCATAGCCAGCCCAAGCTGTTTAGCATTGAGAAAGATGATATAGATTTGAGAAGATGGTTTTCAGATGACTTACAATCTAATGCCAGGACATGAGTCAGGTGTAGAATGATAAATCTTTTAATTTAGGATAGATGACAATGTTCTATCTTAATGACAAAATTGATGGACTGGGTGTTAGGGTTATAGTTTTGCTCTATATATTTTTTTTTTTTTTAGAACAGAAAGGGGAAGTGTTGTGGATGGGCCTGGTACTGTTCTTGTGAACCAATCCCCTAATGAATAAAGGAGCCAATCACTGGGCGACTAGGCGGGACTTCAGGGTTGGATGGAAGAAGAGAGGAAGCAGGAGTTAGGTCTCCTGCAGAGGGGTAAGATGTAGCTGCTAGAATTTCCTGGTATCATGGCAGATCCTCAAGGATTCGCCAACAGAGGGATCAGATTTCAATATGGCTCACAAGATTAGGTTTTAGTTGCACCCAGAGAATGAGTTACCATTGTTTCTGAACTAAGTTTATGCTGAGTTTTCCTTCACGCAGTGGCTTGTCTGGGTTCAAGAGAGAAAGGTATGGCGGCCAAGCGCGGGTTTGCCTGAGGTGCTCCACAAAGGCCATGGGGGATTTGAAGAACAGGGTTGGTGTGACAGCGACTCACCAGTGGGAACCTAGCGAGCTGGGTGGAGATTGTGGAGTTCAGAGTTAGAATCTCCATGAAATAAAAACAGGTCGGCTGCCCAGGGCAGAGGCACAAGTGTGGGAACGTGACAGTTGTACTTTTTTAATATTCCCCCAACAGGTGGATCATCTAAGAATGGTGCTGTTGCCCTTTCTTTGCCCTTTACCCTTTTTCCTTCCTGGTTGGTACATATAAATACTGCCTTGAATGCCAACAGTCATGATGGACCACGGAAGCCTCTAAGTATGGGAACATACTTCACACTAGCTATGGTTAAGAATCTTGGCCATTAGTCATCTCTGTGGAGCCACTACACCAGTCCTACCACCACTATCTCGTTGGCTCTCTTTATAAATAAAATGTGATATATAGAGTACAAGGATTACAACTGAGGGTCACTAAATCATGCATATATCTTACTTAAATTAAAACATAATAAATGCCACAAATGCTATAAAGTATGTGAAAAATTATTTGTATTTGAAATAAAGATTACTTTATATGAACAATGAAGCATATTTTATGAAAAATTCATATACAAAGAAATGCTATTGGGGTTACTGTTATGCACAGGTGATTTTAATTATAAGCAATTTTTTGGTGAATATTGCTTAGAGTTTTGTCAACAGGGTGGTAGAAACTGAACACACATGAGTTTCTGTTATACTGGATGATTTCAATGTTGGCAGCCCATGAAAGCTTTAGATCTCATTTCCAATGACAGTCTCTTCTACTCTAGGTCAGCTAACCACTACCAGGGTCATACTTAGATCTTCTCATCACTTGAAATGTCTCCATCTCCAAAATGGCATTAAGCATCCAGCTTTCTGACCTTTCCTTTCAGCTTGCTTGTTTAATCAGTCACCTATGCTGTGACCTTACTGACTGAAGCTCAATCTTTACTTTCAGACTTTTGGCTTTAGCCTTATCCTTTTTAGCTTTTCTTTCTTATTCATGATTTCTTGCCCTTACATTCCATATTTTTATTTTTTGGTAGTGTTGGGGGATCAACGCCAAGTGTTTTACACGTGACAAGGAAGCTATCTACTAAAGATCTGTAATTCCTGGCCCTACTACTCAAGTGTTTTATTAATACTTTCTACATCCTGTAGCTTTATGCCAGCTTATCCAGTTTCCTTACTAGTCACCTCTATTTAGATGTTCCACAAACACCTCGAATTCAACATGTTTAAATTAAGGTATCTTCTATTACTGATACCTCCTGTGTTGATCAATTCACCACCCACTCAAATGGTAGACAACTGCATATTTCTTTCTGTTTTCCCTTTCTTATTCCTACTCACAATGAACCAGGACTGGTGTGTCTGAAGACAGCTACAGTGTACTCATAAAATAAATCTTTAAAAAAAAAAAAAAGAAAGAAAGAATTCAAAGCCACCCTGTGCTACATAAGAGGTTCCTGGGAGCCAAAACTTTGTTAACAAGGCCCTGTCTCAAAAATAATCATATAAAGGAAAGTGAAAGATGAGAGGGAGAGGGAGCGAAAAGGAAAGAGGGGAGGAAATGTATAGCTCATGTCTGATCAGCTTTCAGTGAAACACTATATTCTACCATGCCTCATTTCCTTCTGGCACAATAAGGAGGTCTCAAATCAGAGACTTATCTCCAGCTTGAATCCTGGGACAAAACTACACTAAACATATCAGCATATGCAAAAAACAAACCATGTTTAATAACTACTGACATCTGAAAGCTGCTTATGACCACAACGTAACAAAGATGAGAATTATTTATATGTTATATCGTAAGATTTAATTAGGTTTCCTACAAGTGTTAATAATAAACCTATAAAGTGTTATTCCTGTGTGTTTCCAATTCCACCCTAAAACTTAACTGTATTCACCTGCTTCTGCCTTTCAAGAGCTGGAACTGCACTAGGCCATGACTAGTTAAGAAACTTCTTTAAACAGAGTTTCTTCTGTAGAGGATTATATAAGCCTCCACAATTATTCCTAATTGGCTATTCTTTCCTCAACCTCACCACAGAATGTCTGAGATCCTCTACTAGGCCTTATCTCACTCTGGCGAATACTTAGTATGTATCTCTTCAGCTATACTTTGACCTCCTAGAGAACAGAATATACCTTGCCTATCTCTGACGTCCAAATATCTACCAATGCAATAAATAAATCAATATGAAAATTATACCACTTGAGTTAGGCATGGTGGTACATGCCTTTAATCTTAGCCCTGGAGAGGCAGAGGCAAGAGAATCTCTATGAGTTCAAGGCCAGTCTGGTCTCCAGGATAGAGACCCTATCTCAAAAGAGACAGAGAGAGAGAGAGAGAGAGAGAGAGAGAGAGAGAGAGAGAGAGAGAGAGAGAGAGAGAGAGAGAGAGGAAAAAAGAAAAGAAAATTATACCACTTATAAAAACACTAATTGTATTTTTTCCCAGCAAGGGTATATACAAAAATATAAGACATGAGTCTATCATGTTAAAAAAGTTATAGAAAATTTAACCTATTTAATTAACTCTTGATTTGCTTCTATTTTTATTTACTGAGAATAATTTCACAGTAGGCTTAATAGCACATATCTATAATCACAGCACTGGAAAGGCAGACACAGAAGGATCCTTAGCTTGGGGGATCAGCCATCATCATATAACCATTATATTACCGTTAACTTTATTAACCATTACCATTAAATAACCATTAACTTTGAATAAGAACCTTAACTGTTCACTGACAAGGCCTTTTTTTTAAAAAAAATTATTTATTTATTTATTCATTTTATATGCGTACACTGTAGCTGTCTTCAGACACACCAGAAGAGGGCACCAGATCTCATTACAGATGGTTGTGAGCCACCATGTGGTTGCTGGGAATTGAACTCAGGACCTCTGGAAGAGCCACTGCTGAGCCATTTCTCCTGCCCAACAAGGCCTTTTTAAAAGCCACTAGGCTCTAGGAGGTACTAATAAGTACAGTACTTAGCAGCTCAACTTGCTTGCAATTACTCTAGTTTCACTTTGATCTTCTCTTCAAGTCACATTTATGTCTAGATCCAGAAAGAATACCTTCATTAAAAATATAAAACAGAAAATTTTTTTCTTAAATCTGAAAGACTAAAACAAAGATGTGAGAGGAAAACTCTCTCTCTCTCTCTCTCTCTCTCTCTCTCTCTCAACCACCCTGTCTCCATCTTTAGTTTGAAAGCCATCTTATAGTAAAGACAAACTAGTTCATTCATGTTTATGATTAAACCTCTGGTTCTCAGGGACTGAGCTTAACTACAAATGGTTCTGTACTGCCTATTCCAGGAAACAGCAATCGTGCCTTTGTTTCAAAGGGTTATTATGACCACCTGTTGTTATGACTACCTTGTTATGACCACCTTGCAGTCATGTCTTTGTTTCAGGTCTCTATGACCCACTTTGTTATGCTTATGTTCTACTTCTGTAACCCTATCTATTTCCCTGCCAAACCCCCCTAACTCCTGGACTTAAGGACCTTATCTTCTACTTGTCCATTGCTGATCTCTTGAAACCTGTTTTTAGAGACAGCCTGTGTACGCAAATAAAAATAAATAAATAAAAAGCTTGCTTTAATTAACTGCTTGATTTAATTAATTTGGCCATGATGATTTGGGTCAATAGTCTCTCTCCTGGAATCTCTGAGATTAACAGTTACATCATAAACCAGATTTTGGTTATCATCAGTCATGAAGTTGCTTCTCTGGAAACCTACATGGTTTCTTTTGTGTCTTAGAAATTTGATGGAGAACCACAATTATCAGTGCCAGAAAGAAGGAAGGATTCTGTCAGTAAAGGAAGCAGAAGTCTCAAAGTGCATTTAAGAAAGCACATTACAGATGCATCTTAAGTTTTATATATGTATTAAAACACAGTGCTACCACCTTGGTAAAACTTTTAAGACTGAATAGCACAGGATTCAAAAATGTTCAAAGATCAACTACATCATTATTTGAAAATAGTAAAATGCTAGTCCACTCCAGTTGTAAATGTAATAAAGGAATACCCTAACAAGTGCCCACGCTCTCTACTTCCTCCCAAGAAGGCATTTACATTATAATAGTTGCCATGGTTACTTTAATTCTGTCACAGTGCTTTTCTCTAACTGCTAATCTAAAGCCTGGGTGGTGTAAGTTAAAAACCAAAAATCTTAATTGAGGCTAACTCAAAACTCAGCCTACTCAAAAGTTTACGACCTACAAAAGGATTTTGTTCTAGCAAGAAAAACTGTACCTAAAGGTACAGACTGTTGCTTCCTTATAGTCTATTCTATCGAATATTTTACTGTTATCCCAGGAAATTCTGGAGTCGGTATTTTTATCTGTCTTAAATAGCTTCTTGTAAAAAAATAAAGGGGGGGGATAAGTAATGTGTGTAATTAAGGGCAATGAATCAAAGGAATGACTGCTGGCTAGATTCCAAGTATTTACTATCCTAGGCTTTAATAAAAAATATTATTAAAATCAAAACAATAACAAAAAAACTAGTGTCTTACATAAACTGTCAGTATTATTTTCTAAAAATGATAACATGTACTTCTGGCTATACAAGCAGCATCTGATCATTAGCAGTAACAAACCAATGCCCAAACAACACCGAATAGAAAGTGACAAGGGACTGGAAAGACAGCTCAGCAGGGATGAGTGCACTGCTCTTCCAGAGTCCAGAAGTTCAGATCTCAGCACCCAGCCGCACTGGGCATCTCACCCATCTGTACCCAGGGGATCCAATGTATCTGGCTGCTTTGAGCACCTGCACTTACACATACATACCTGCATTCAGACACACACACAAATAATTTAATAAAAATTAATCTTTTCATAAAGGACAAGAGAGAATGCCAATGCACGACCTTTCACCCCAGCAGTAGGTAGGGAAGCAGAGACAAGTGTCTCTTAAAGAGTATCTTAAGAGTTCAAGTGTGGGCAGTGGTGGCGCACGCCTTTAATCCCAGCACTTGGGAGGCAGAGGCAGGCGGATTTCTGAGTTCGAGGCCAGCCTGGTCTACAAAGTGAGTTCCAGGACAGCCAAGGCTACACAGAGAAACCCTGTCTCGAAAAACAAAAAAAAAAAAAAGAGTTCAAGTGTATCTTAAGAGTTCAAGGCCAGCATTGTCTATGAGCAAGTCCCAGACCAGTAAGAGACACATAGTAAAACTGTCTCAAAACAAATAAAGCCAGAGAAACAGTTGCTTTCCCAAAAAGTTTTATAGTAAGGATGGCAAGAAAATGCAGACACTTGATAAACAGTGGACAAAAAAGTAATATGAGGAGATGGCCCAGCGGTTAAGAGCACCAACTGCTCTTCCAGAGGTCCTGAGTTCAATTCCCAGCAACCACATGGTGGCTCACAACCATCTGTAATGGGATCTGATGCCCTCTTCTGGTATGTCTGAAGACAGCTACAGTGTACTCATATACGTAAAATAAATAAATCCTTTTTAAAAAATATGAGAAATAAATAATAAATAATAGTAAGTTTTCTGGAGACAGTCTGTGAGCTTGTCTAGCTCCCAAATGTGATATCAGATTTCTACTCCAGAAAAAAGGAGCCAGTGAACAACAGAAGAAATCACAATGCCCACAAGTTTTTCTCTGATGTCAAAATTCAAACCTAGGGCCATGCACATGTTAGGCAAGCACTCTACCACTGTGCTATCTATGTTCTAGGCTTCTCACACAACTTTCACACAGCTTTTTTATGTACTGTTGACAAGAATTCAAGAAGGCAAAATGACATACTAATAGCAAACTATTTCCATAATTATGATAAATTCATATGATGGAACATTCTAGAAATTTTATTTATTCTTGTATGTGAGGGGGGTGGTGACACTTATGCCCTATCACATGTGTGAAAGTCAGAAGACTTTAGGGAATCAGATTTTTCCTTTCTCCTTGTTAAGGCAGGATCACCCTTGCTTCTGCGGTGCTAGCTGAGCCACAAACTTTCAGAGTCTACTGTTTCTGCCTCCCATCCAACTGTACAAGTGCTGAGATTACAGATCTCAACCATGCCACCACATCCAGGAGGTTTTTTTCTTTGGGGGGGGCATGTTTAAGATTTATTTTACTTTTAGCTATGTGTATGCATGTGTACCTGTGTGTAGATATGTATGTATGTGAGTACAGGTGCTTGTGGAGGCCAGATGAGGGCATCAGATCCCCTGGGATTGGAGTTACTGACAGTTATAAGCCACCATGTAGGTACTAGGAATCAGCAGGACAGAGGCTTGAAAAGCCTGACCATGGATTCCAAACATTATCTCTTTCAAGTTAACAGACTCTTGTGTATTCTGCGATTTCAAGTGGGGATAGAGAATTACCATGATCTGTCACATATTTAAGGGCCAATTTTTAATAAAAAAAGAATACATCTACAAAGTAGTTTAAGGCGAAGAGTAGTAATTTTTAACTGGTAACCTGATGCTCATAAGTAAAACCAATGTTGACCTAGAACTGTCAAGTGTCTATCCTTACATTGATATATGTATTATAATTGTAATATGTTATACATATATCAATGTGTATGTATATATCATAATATACATATATGGTGTATATTTATATAGATACATACATCTGTGTGTCTATTTATGTCTATCATACTTAGCTATATATAATACATACACACACTCTCTCTCTCTATATATATATATATATATCACTGAAGCATCACTAAGCTGCAATGACAAAGAATAAGCCCTGCAGTTCAACTACTGAGTAAATTCTAACAGTCTTCCATGATGTACTAAAGGCCCTAATTAACAAAGCAGAGAGTGAAAAAAGTAGGCTGTCTTTAATAATATTTATAACTGATATACAATTGTTAAACAACTACAGCAAGAATTTACCAACAGAAAAAGGTTGGCTATTAGTAGTCTTCATGATGGGAATGTGAGAAGCAATAAAAGTTAACAGACAGGGAGGGTTTCTCTGTGTAGCCCTGGATGTCCTGGAACTCACTCTGTAGAGCAAGGATTAAGAATTAAACACAGGGCCTTGCATATCCTAGACAAGCACACTACAGAGCAACATCCCTAGTCCTCAGTTTTCTTGAGATAGGGTTTCATAGTATAACACAAGCTGGCCTAGAACTCAAGATCCTCTGATCTCTCCTTTCCATAGGCTGTGATTACAAGAATGGACAAGCACTTCTAGTAAGATCAATGAGAACATACAGTATATTTCTTTCTGTGCCTGTTTGTTTTCAGTTCAGGCAATGTTGCCAAAACTACCAGGATTTCTTTTTCTTTTTCTTTTTTTTTTTTTTTAGTTATCATTGCATATATCATAGAATACAGTATTGTGTATACACAAGTTTATCAGTGTATCCATTGACAGATAGATACCTTGACTGGCTCTTGACTATTGTGACTAGTGCTGTGATAAACATGAGGGCACAGATATCTCTGACACACTGACTTCATTTGTTCTGGGTATATATTCAGTAGTGGATTACCTGACCAAATTTGATCCTATTTTTAGTTTTTTTGGAAAAATTCCATATTATTGCATAATATTAGATATTCCATATCTAATGACTATATTAGTTTCTGTTCCCATCAGCACTGCATTGGTTTCCTTTCTCCATACCTGGACCAGCACTATCGATTTGTCCTTTGATAATAACCACTCCAGCTAACATGAGCTGGTACCTCCTGGCTTGCATTTCTCTCATCAGTGATACCGAGCCATCTTTCCATATACTTCTTCATCACTTGGTGGTCAAGCATTTTCTTATGAGAATTGTCTATTCAAATTTTGCCTATTTGCTCTTAGGTTGTTTTTCACTGTTGTCTGAATTTCTTATAAATTCTAAATATTAATCCCTGGTAAATCATCTGCAAAGAGTTTCTCCCATTCTATAAGCTGTTATCTTTGTTGATAGTTTTCTTTGTTATGAAGATTTTAGTTTGAAGCCCTACTTGTTAATTTTTTTTTCTTTTCTTTCTTTTTTTTCTTTTTTTTTTTTTTTTGCCACCTGACTTTTGGAGTCATGCAAAATCTTTGACTAAACCAAGGTCTGAATTATTTGCTCTGTTTTCTTCATCGTCATAGTTTGGGGACTTACATTTAAGGAAGCCTTTGCACACATTAAGTGTTAAAATCCCACTTCATTTTTCTAGACAGAGACCCACTTTTCAACAGCATCACTTACTGTTGGAGACTGTTCTTTCTCTAATACTCTTGGTGCCTTGGTTGAAAACTGGTTAGCTGTACACATACGAGGTTTATTTCTGGTTTCTCTGTTCTGTCCCACTGGTCTCATGTCTTCTGTACACCAGTACAATACTGTTTAGTCACTGTAACTTTGTAGACTGCATAAATCTATAGACCATTTTGGTTCTGCCTGACTTTTTCAGATACCTTTGAATAACACAGATATTTTAACAATATTTATTCTTTCAATATATGAACGTGACTTTTTCATCTCTTGGGTGTCCTTTTCCATTTCTTTCATTCATGTTTAATAGGAAATTGTTTTTCAGCTTATTCCTGAACTTGTTTTCCTATTATAAACTGGATTCCCTTCTTGGTTGCCTTCTCAGATAAGCTCACTGTGGACATACAGAAATGCTACTGAATACTTTATATTGATTTTGCATGCAGAAGCCTCACTGAGCTCACTGATCAAGTTGCAACGGTTTTCTGGAGGAATTCTTAGCCTTTTCATATCATCTGCAAACAAAGAGAATTTCACTTCCTCTTTTCCAATTTGAATTCCTTGTAGTTCTGACTACAGAAAATTGAGTGAAAGAAAGTAGGCTGTAGAAGAGTGTCTTTAATACATTACATAAAACTTATTAACAACATCCAAATGCGATTATTAAACAACTACAGCAAGAATTTACCAACAGAAAAGGCAGGCTAACAGTAGTCTTTGCGGAGGAAATGTGAGAAGCACTAAGAAAGTGAACAGAAAGGGTCTTCAATTTTATTTACACTATTTTACTTCTTTAAAAGCTAACAAAAGGTTGGGGGTGGTATAAGTATATGCTTAGCATGTGTGAGGTTCTAGATATAATCTCCACTACCAAAAAAATTTTTTTTTGATTTTTCAAGACAGGGTTTCTCTATGTGTAGCTCTAGCTGTCCTGACCAAATTTTTTTTTTTTTTTAGTATAAAGAAAAATTTGTAGCCTGTGTGGTAGCTTGGAAGAAAGAGACAAAACAATAATGAGTTTAGTCACCTTCAGCTACATAGCAAGTTCAAGGCCAACCTGAACTACAAGAGATCTTGTCTGGAAAAAAAAAAAAGAATGTAAGTACAATTTTCTCCATACTCTTCTGTATTTTAAATATATATACTTTCAAGGCAGTGTTTGTCTGTGTAGTCCTGCCTGTCCTGGAACTCAGTCTGCTATAGACCAGGCTAGCCTCCAATTCATCAAGATCCGCCTGCCTCTACCTCTCAAGTACTGGAATTAAAGATATGTACCACCACCACCTGACTGAAATATAAAAAAATTTAAATAGACTTTTGGTCAAATAAATATACCTATATTGAGCAGCAATAGAAAATACCAGGTTTCATAAGCTGTATTTGTAAAACTATTCAATTTATGTCCCTGCCATCTAACACCTCAAGTATTTACACACAAAAAAAGCTGTATATGTCAAGCTTCCTTTTCACTAATAAAATACATCCCATAACCTGCTGTCGGAGATACTCACAACAAAATCCAGCTATGTGCCTACCAGTTACCTATACAATCCTCTATAGGATAGGCAGACCTTGACTTTCTTCCTGACTCAACTACCTGATAGCTAGAATTACTGATCTACACCACCAGGCCCAGCTTAACCCAACACAATCAAATGTGCCACTCCTACACACATAAGAGTAGTTGAGACATTTTAAAGTTACTATTAATTCCCTTTAGTTCTGCTGTTTGATGTCTTGAATAGGATTTTTGTAGCTTAGGATGGCCTGGGTTTTGCTACGTAGAATGACCATGAACTATCCTGATCCTCCTGTATCTACCTTTCAGTGCTAGAATTACATGCATGAACCAACACAACCAGCTTCCCTTAGTTATTCTTAAATTTCATGCAAATCTACTATGTATGCACCATGCATACCATGAACAATCCACCATGGTAACAGAATTGTATAAATACAGGTCTTTCTATTTTTAACCTCCTGTCTACATTCCTCAGTTCCATACATCCATAGAGAACTCAGTTCAAGTTCCTCCACATAAGTGCAATATGAAGCTTCCAATTCCAGGTGGATCTATGAGACTCAGTCAGCACCATGTAAGTATGTTAATGAGCACCAAGGGAAGCTGAGCTTGGAACTCTGCTTAACCAGCAACCTAGGATGCAAGCTCCTGAGAGAGAGAAAAAAAGCAAGCATAAGTACGTCAAACTGAAAATGATACCCAGGAACAAACAGTTCTAAAGACAGGAATTCAAATAAAACTGCTTTTGTCGAATTCACTGTTCTACAGACACAAAGGCAGACCTTCTCTTTTTGCTTCATCTTCTAACTCAGTTAAAAGTACCTTAGAGAAAATATTTGTTCCTTCTCAAAATAACCATGGAGAACATTTAAGCATTACCTGTTGGGTGTCAAAGGACAGGAATCAGGGTGTGGGTATATGGGTATGTGTGTTAGTATATACAGGAGACTCTGTGGAAATATATGGGGTTTTCTGTCAGAGAACTGACTTAGAAGAGAGTTCTTGCATGTGTGGTTATCTGTTAGTTTTGTGTATCCATTTCTCTCTGGATCTCATCTTTCTGTGTACCCAAACCCGTGTGTTTCTGTCTGTGACTGTAAAATGGTCAATTACTTTTTCTCACTATATTTCCACCTTTCCTCAAAACTCTTAAAATGATTTTCTTGCCCCTCTGAAAGTTTCATAAATGAAAAATATGAAGTAAACAATGAGTAACAAACTGGGATTTTGGTGAGCGTTCCCTCATACAAAATAGAGTTGCCATTTTAGTAGCAAGATTCAGTTGAACAGCGGGGATCCTCCGTAAGATTTCCAAACCTTAAAAATCAGAATACTCTCTGAGTTATTGATGTTTCAGGCCAGATCAGAATCTAGCCATAAAGTACAAGTTACCAGTTTGTTTTAAATAAGTCTTATGTAAGTTTAGCTTGCATGAACAAGTCCTAAAAGGCTAATGGCTTGTAAATATACTGAGTATGAATTTCTGGACTTTTAAAGCTGGAACAAGGGAATATCATAAAGGTTCAGCTACAGTGTGAAACCAACTAGTTTCCAGGGGTGATATACTTCACTCAAAGCTTCCTCAAGCTACAAGCACTGCTTTCATGATTGCCCATATCAAACTAAATTGTATTTACTTCTTTCCCTGGTACACTTCCTATACTCTTTTCTAGAGCAAGAATGATAACTTACTGATGGTATCACCCTAGGACTAAGCAATGCTTAGCGCA
This sequence comes from Tokudaia tokunoshimensis, assembly GCA_036184795.1. Classification (NCBI taxonomy): domain Eukaryota; kingdom Metazoa; phylum Chordata; class Mammalia; order Rodentia; family Muridae; genus Tokudaia; species Tokudaia tokunoshimensis. Next base: position 51,119,545 of record BTHU01000002.1, on the reverse strand, counting down.
CAATAAATAGATGAGTTTGCATAAAGAAGCTCACAGTTCATTAGAGAAGCAAGAATTATAACAAAGTTCTATAGGTCACACATCACAGGGACACAGTACAAGACTTTATCCAAGGTCTGGTATATAGACCCTTTATCTCAAACTGACCTCAAACTCACTCTATAACTCAGGCTGGCCTTAAACTTACAGCTATTCTCCTGCCTCATCCTCCTAAGTGCTGAGATTATAAACATGAGATAACATATCCTGTCCTTAATTTCTAAAAAGAATGTGAAATAATGCACTAAAAAAAAATCTATTCTACTTCTGTCTCCCAAGGCATAAAGTAATCTGGAACTCAATTAAGCTTTAACTAATACAGCCCTGCTGAAGACAAATTTTTATTTATGTTCTAGGAAAAGAAGTTCTTCTTTAAACCTAGAGCATATAATGTCAACTTCAAAAGGCAGATAACATACAATTACCATGAAAAAAAAAAACCCCAAAACTTTGTCCTACACTTTTATCACACATACTCATCTTGGTAATGCCTTAAAGAGAAAAAAAAATTAAACATTATTTTGGAAAAAGACCACACAGGAATACACTCTTCCAACTTGGTAAAGGAACATTAACAGATGAGTCTCCCTGAGGATGACTACTAGTGTATAGGGTTTTTATCTGAAAACCACTAAGGTTCCAGTTTCTATCAAAACTTAAAACTATGGGGCTGGAGAGATGACTTAGAGGTTAAGAGCACTGGTTACTCTTGTATAGGACCTGGGTTCAATTCCCAGCACCTACATGATGGTTTACAACCATCTATAATTCCAGTTTCAGGGGATCTGATGCCTTCTTTTGACCTCTGTAAGCACCAAACATGCATGCCATGCACATACAAACATACAGGCAAAACACTCGCGCAGAAAGTAAAATGACCAAACCTAATAAATAAAATCTTTTAAAAGAAAAATGAAAACAATATCAAGTACTTAAGAAAAATTTGCTAAAATATCCAGTGTTTTTATGAGTAACTACTATTAGCCATCAGTAAGAGATGATAGGATGTTAATTTCTATGGCCATTCTTGAATGAATAAGTTTGGACACTCTTTAGTCACTACTAGTCCATGCACAGCGAAGTACTGAGGGAGGACTGCTGAGGGTGCTGCCACGCTATCCTCCCAGCACTTGGGAGGCAGATGCAGGATGATCAGGACTGCAAGGACAGCTCAGCTAAACATCAAGTTTGAGACCACCTAGATTATTTAAGATTATTTCAAAACAAACAAAAAACAAACAAAAATCCAGTTTAGAAAGATAAATTAAAGGAAAAGAAACAAGCAGAACCAACTAATAGAAGGTAAATACAATATTTTATTTGGGAACCAATAATGCCATCTTGTATTACAAATAATCATTGACCCACATTACAAACAAAAGGTTTAGATGGACTAGAAACCAAAATACAACAAACACAATTATGAAATTGTAGACCTTTTATCATATGTGGAATAGAAAAGACCAACTGTAGTGGCTATTCCTGGTTGTCAACTTGACTAAATCTGGAATGAACTAATCAAGAATTGGAAGGCTCACCTATAATCCTAATCTGGAGGCTCAGAGATACAAGTTTCTGACCTGGAGATCTTGATGCATAGTGACTATGAATTCCAGAAGATTAAGATTAGGAGATCACTGGGTTCAAGGTCATCTGGGATTAAAGGCGTGGTAGCACACACCTTTAATCTGGGCCACACCTTCTGCTGGAGGTCTATATAAGGACATTGGATGAAGGAAGACTCACTCTGGCTTTTCCTGGCCTGCCTTGTGGGACTGAGCAACTGCTAGATCCTCGGACTTCCATCCACAAGTACTGCTGACTATTGCTGGGGAGTTGGAGTTCAAGCTGTAAGTCATCGACAAATTCCCTAACTATATAGAGACTACCCATATGTTCTGTGACTCTAGAGAACCCTGACTAATACACCAAGATATAAAATGTTTAAGCCACATGAAAACTATAGTTAAAACGGACTAGAGAATTGCCTCAGCGACTAAGAACACGAACTGCTCTTCCAGAGGTCCTGAGTTTTAATTCCCAGCAACCACATAGTGGCTACAACTATCTGTAATGTAACCCTCTTCTAGTGTGTCTGAAGACAGCTATAATTGTACTCATACATAAAATAAATAAATAAACCTAAAAAAATAAAATTATAATTACAAGTCAAAAAGAACAGAATAGGGAGATTGGGGTTTAGCACTGAATGCTCGCCTAACATGTTTGATCTCCATACCACACAAAAAATAATAATAGGAAAAAATATCTGCAGCATATACAAAAAGAATAAATGTTCAAAAAATTAAAAAAATGAAAAAGACAGTCCACTGGAAGTGCAGACATTTTTACCCATTGTATTCACTGCTGCACCCTCAGGACCTGGCATGCAGTAGTCACTCTCTAAGCATTTTATTAATGATTATAAACAAGCAGTTATAAGAAAAGGAATCCAAACTGTCAATTCAATATATACATGAAAAGTACTCTCAGCCCTACTATAAGACTGTAAATCCATAAGCAGTAAAAGAGTTCTCCCTATCAATTTTGTAAAAAAGAAAAAAGAAAGAAATTTAGTATAGTTCAAGACAAATGGTAAGGGGTGTCTTGTTAGAATTAGCAGATATATAACAATAGTATTTACATGTTGAACCTTTACACATTACCATACACTGAAATATGACTGCCTAGCTAAGCATGGTAAGGTACATGTATATGAGTACTCAAGAGGGTGTGGCAGAAGACCACCCTGGTCTACACAGCAGATTATGTTTGAACCATTCATCCCTCAAACAGTATTTTAACTTCCAAAATTTCCTTTTAGATAACTATCCTAAAGAAACATTTCTATGTGAACACAAAGAGAATGAATACATATAAGTACTACAGCACTATTTATCAAGAAAGAAAAAAAGGAACCAGGAAGATAAAAACAGCAGATAAAAGCATTTGTTCCTGCAGAGGATTCTCAGTACCTACATGGCAACTCCCAGATGTCCGTAGCTACAGTCCAGTTCCAGAGACCCACTGTCCTCTTCTGACCTCTGAGGGCATTATGTGTGCATGGAGCACACAAACATATCCAAGTAAAACATTCATACACATAAAATAATTTTTAAAGGGGAAAAAAGTTAAAGGTGTGTAACAGAAGAATGTTTTAATAAACATCAGCTCAGCAGGTAAAAAAGGTGGGGACTGGAGAGATGGTTCCACCGTTAGGAGTACTGTCTGCCTTAGCAGAGGACCCTGGTTCAGTCCCCAGCACCCACATGGTAGCTCATAGCCACAGACAACTCCAGGTTTAGAGGATCTGACACCCGCTTCTGGCCTCCCCAGCACTATATGCATGTGGTTCAGACATACAGAGGCAAAACATCCATGCACATACAATAAAAATAAATCTTTATAAAAAAAAAGACATAAAAGCTGTGGCTGAAGGATCATCACCAGTTTAAGGTAAGACTGATCTATATAGTAAGATTACGTCTTTAAAAAAATAAATAAAAAAAAGATAAATATGTGTGTGTTGATATAGAAAGAACATATATATGTAAATTTTTAAGGTGTTTTGCGTGCCATGCACAAGTTCTAAGTTCAATCCCACTACAGAGCCAAAGTGACTCCCAAATACTTGAACAAAACAACTTTTTTTTTAAAGATTTATTTATTATATGTAAGTACACTGCAGCTGTCTTCAGACACACCAGAAGAAGGTGTCAGATCTCATTACGGGTGGGTGTGAACCACCATGTGGTTGCTGGGATTTGAACTCAGGACCTTCAGAAGAGCAGTCAGTGCTCTTAACCGCTGAGCCATCTCTCCAGCCCCCTGTAAATTTTAATATTGCATTAAAGTTTAGAAAAAAGGAGCCTGAGAAATATTATACATACAGTGTGCTTTTTACAAGTTAATACAACTCTATACGTTTATATACAAATGCATGGAAATTCACAGGAAAGTCTAAAAAGACAAACTGCAGACGTCACCTCTGGGGAAGTGAATGAGAATGCTGGGGCCAGCCAAGGATGTCTGCTTTATTTAATTCAACTATTTTACTAGAATATTTTCAAGGTTCATTTGGATAATTAAAAGCATTTGTTTGTGAGATACAGGGGTGTAGCTCAATGATAGAGTATGCACAAAGCCCTGGATTCAATTTGTAGCACCAAAAAATAAACAAATAAAAGAAAAATAATGGAAGTGCAAGTTAATTGGCAGAAGAAATTAAGAACAAAACGTTTTGGTAAATAACAAAATTCAGTTTTAGGGAGCTAAAGAGATGGCTCATCAGTGAAAAGTTGCTCGATGGGTGGTGGTGGCGGCGGCAGCAGCGCATGCCTTTGATCCCAGCACTTTTTTTTTTTTTTTTTTTTTTTTTAATTTAATTTTATTTTTTTAATTTACATTCCAAATCACTTCCCCTTTCCCGTTTCCTCCCTCCCCGAAAGTCCCATAAGCCCCCTTCCCTCCCTCTTTTCTCCGTTCAACCCCCTCTCATTACTCTGTCCTGGCGTTCCCCTACATCCAGTCTTTCCAGGACCAGGGGTCTCTCCTTCCATCTTTTTAGAAATCTATTGATATGCTGATTGTGTCTAGGGTATTCTGAGATTCTGGGTCAATATCCCCTTATCAGTGACTTCATACCATGTGTGATCTTTTGTGATTGGGTTACCTCACTAAGGATGATATTTTCAAGTTCTGACCATTTGCCTAGGAATTTCGTGAATTCATTGTTTTTAATTGCAGAGTAGTATTCCATTGTGTAAATATACCACATCTTCTGAATCCATTCCTCCGTTGAGGGACATCTGGGTTCTTTCCAGCTTCTGGCTATTATAAATAAGGCTGCTATGAATATAGTGGAGCATGTGTCCTTATTGCATGCAGGTAAAGTCTCTGGGTATATGCCCAGGAGTGGTATAGCCGGATCCTCCGGAAGTGTCATGCCCAGTTTTCTGAGGAGATCCCAGCACTTAAGAGACAGAGCAGGCAGATCTCTGAGTTCAAGGCCAGCCTGGTCTACAGAGTAAGTTCTGGGACAGAGAAGTCCTGTCTTGAAAAACCAAAAAGAAAAAAAAAGTTCTTGTAGATTGTAGAGGTCCTGGATCCATGTACCCACATTGTCACTCAGAACCATCCTAAACTCCAATTCCTCTATGGCCACAAGGCAAGCACATGGTGCACATAAGACATATACATATAAAATAAATCTAAAATAAACAAATACAATTTAGTTTTAGACATAAAGCTACTGTACTTGGTTGCAGTAGGCAGCTGTAAAAACCTAGGACTGGCATTCAGAAGAGGAGTCTTAGCTAAAGGAATACTTTTGGAGTTACTGGGATGTAGATGATACTAAGAGACACAGTAATTATATGGGTAACTGGGGGGAAACTCAGTGACTAAAGCAGAGGTCCCAAGACCAAGAAGGAAGTGTCAACAAAGAAGAAGTGGTTCACGCAAAAAACTTAAATGAAAACTGGTAAAAACCAACCAACCAACCAACCAAAAACCAATGTCATAAAGCTGGGTGTGATGCTGCACTCCTGTCCCAACACTAGGGAGGTAGAGGCAGGAGACAGAAGGATCAGAAGCTCAAGGGCAGCCTTAGCTCTGTGACGAGTGCTACGTTTACTTGTTAGGAGACCCGGCCTCCAAAGAACAAAAGAGCAGTGTCACAGACGCCTAAGGAGCTGACCAACAACAAAAACCATTTTCCAATCCAATAAACATTGGCAATAGGTTTTCTTTCTGTCGGAGTATAAGAATGGGCTAAGGAGTTCATAAAGATTAAAAATGTATGCATAGAAAAATCCTATACAAAGATGAATTCTGAAAGACAAAAAGGAAGTCAGCAGGTTGAAGAATAGAGCTGCCAAAATGAAGAAGGCAAAGCAAGTCTGAATACTGATAAAATACTGGAGACAGAAAATAACCAGAGAAAGACTTCTTTAACACTACTTAAAAGAAAGACCACGATTAAAGCACCTGTGAGGGACTTATCTTTGACAGAATGAGGACACTTCCTCTTCCATAAAAGCATGAAGAATAAGGTGAGCCCCAGGTTTGTAGATAGAAAGTACAGAGAAGTTCTATGTGGAGTCTTCTGTTCGTGTAGTGAAAGAGAAAGCTTATAACTGGCTTAAGTAGAAGGGCGCATGAGATAGTCATTTGCAATAGAAAGGTGAACTAGCTAGAGACATGATTAATACTGCTAGACATGGCTGACGTCTCACAAGGCTGCTAATTACAAATTCATCGTGACACTGACCTGTCTAGCTTTCAGATTTTCTTCAGCAACTTTCAGCTCCATGGGTTCAGGCAACAAGGAAGGTAGAAGGGTTAGTATAGACAGTCCATTACTCAGTTTCACAAGCACTACAAGTCAATTTGGATTGAAATAAATAGAAAAGGAATATACAGAAAGAATATGAAATAGCTTCCAGAGTAGAAAACCTATTTCAAGGATACACAGCTTAAAAAAAAAAAAAAACACCCAAAATTATCAAATTGGTTGGTCAAAGATATTACAGGTGATGGTGACAAGCAAGAGAGCCTGCAGCTTGGTTTTCGTCTTACAGTTCTAGACACCATGTGACAACACTTACGGCACTGCCGCTCTCACTCCGTGACTTGATCTTGCTACTTAAAGGCTGATGCTACATGGGGATTTGCTGATAATGGGATGTTGAGAAAAATAAAGTAGAAAGGCTTGCAGAACTAAGTCAGCTGAAAGGATGAAGACAATGGTAAAACAGCTCATTATAAGATGGATGATGAGAGCCAGGCAGTGGTGGCGCACGCCTTTAATCCCAGCACTTAGGAGGCAGAGGCAGGAGGATTTCTGAGTTCGAGGCCAGCCTGGTCTACAAAGTGAGTTCCAGGACAGCCAGGGCTACACAGAGAAACCCTGTCTCGAAAAACCAAAAAAAAAAAAAAAAGTTAAAAAAAAAAAAGATGGATGATGAGACATCGGTAACCAAAGTAAAGAAAGATGTGATGATGCATGGTGGTTTCTGCCTCCTCCTCTAACAGGATAGATACTAATGTCCAAAGAGTTACACAAAGCAGTCTTAGCAGCAGCTCAAGCACACATCACATGGGAGTTTGGTCAGAGCAGTAGGGGCTGGCAATGTGACAAAGCCTCCCACTGTTGCTATGGGTAATGTTTCATCTCACTGATCCCAAAGGCATCACAGATTGGCAAAGCCTCAGGCATGTTAATTACTCTCTTTAAGCTTATATTTTCTCATCTGTAAAATAAAGATAAAGGTACTCATCTGATAAAAGTTGTTATGAGGATTAATAGATAAGACAGAGGTCTGGCAAACTATGTACTGAGTAAATTGTAGACACATCAAAGACCAATAAATTTCCAAGAACATTATTAAATCCTTTTTCCTAATATTTAACATTTTTCTTTTTAATTTTTGAAAAGTTCCTTGCAGACTTGGTTCTCTCTTTCACCATATGGGTTCCAGGCACTGAACTCGGGTCAGGTGATCAGGATTGACAACAGGAGCCTTTCCCTGCTGAGCCATCTTGCTGGTCCTTCTTTTAAAGTAATCAAAAGAGCCACAGTGGATTAGAGAAGCTAGTTTTAATCTCAGATATGCAAAATTCAGAAAGGTTTTAAAGAGAGTCTTACTCAACTAGTTTTCTAGCACCCTAGTTTACATAAATTCTGAAAACTCAGTGCCCAAAACTGACAGTTTTGATTGACAGAGCCTTGAAAACAAAATTTAAAAATCACCAGCTACTAATACAAGTCTCCAAAGAGAAGAAAATAGCTAACTGTTCAGAATGAAGCTGTGGAAAAGGGAGAAAAAAAAATGCATGTCTTAAGCTATTTAACTTAAGCTAATCTTAGAGGGACCAGCAAGATGGCTCAATGAGTAAAGGTGTTTGCCACCTTTGACAACCTAGTTTGATCCCAGGAACCTACATTATGAACCAATTCTAACCAGCTGTCCTCTGACCTCTGCACATGAATATACATATAAAATATCTATGTAATACACCTTTAAAAATAGGAAGTTTAGTCTTAAAAACTGCTATAAGAAACTTTCTCCTTTGTTCTGGTCTCAAGTTTCTAGCCATAAGTAAAAAAAAACTATAAAAAGCTCCTATTTTTATAAACCCTTATCAGGCTGACTGAAACCACCCATTGGGTGAATGAACTTTAGGTCCTCTATCAGTGTCTATCACATGAACATAGGGCAGTTATACCTCTCTGAGTAGTTAATAAGAACTACTGTAAGTCAAGCATGCATGAGCCCTATAATCCCTGCACTTGTGAAGGCTAAGACAGGATGATCTCAGGCTTAAAGCCAGCAGGCTACATAAAGGAGGCTTGTCTTAAAAATAATTAGGGGGGCAGCAGAGATTGCTCTTGCAGGCCCAACACTCACATGGTGATTCACAACAGCCTATAACTCCATTCGGTTCCAGGATTTGACTCCCTCTTCTGGCTTCTGTGAGTACTAAGCATGCACATAGTAAACATACAAATAAGTATATAGCACTCACCCATTTATACAACATAAGTATTTTTTTTAATTTTTGAAGTAATTAATTAGAAAATTTTAATGACCAGATTTTAAGGTTAAGGCATTTGCTGTGCAAGCCTACTAGCCTGAACTTGTTATCCACATGAAAGTAGAGAGAGAGAGCCAGACCCATGAAGTTGTTCTCTGGCCTCTACATGCACCCCACCTCGCACATGCACACACACACACCCACACACACACACCCGCACACACACAACTTTTTAAAAGCTCTACCATGAAAACAGAAGAGTATTACCTAGAAATTCAACTCAAAAAGACTGAGTAAAAATTGCAAATCTTTATTTCCCTCTTTCTCAATAAGAGAAAGTAGACCATTTGTATTTGTTAAAAGTTGTTCAATTGGCTAGAAACTTTTGATCTAGGTGTCTTCCTCAAGGCACGGAACACACAACTGGAATTTTGGCCTACAGCAACCTCCTGCAATTGACAATCTACCCAATATAGTCTCCAAAGTCAAACAGATTAGGAATCTGTTCGCTCTAGTAGTTACTGTGTTTGTTACTATGAGACAAATTTCTTAATCTGTTTCCTCAATAAAACAAGGATAACACTATCTTTAAGAGCTCTTAAAAGTATTAAACAAAATAGTACATATCAAGCTGCAAGTACAAGGCCTAGTACAAAGTGAGAATGCCTACAAGGGGGCTGGAGAGATGGCTCAGTGGTCAAGAGCACTGGCTTCAATCCCAGCACCCACCGGGTGGCTAACCAGACCAGCTGTAACTCCAGTTCCAGGCAATCTATTGCCCTCTTCTGGTCTCCTTCAGCACCAAGCACACAAGCGGTGCAAAGACAATAAATGTAAGCACATAAAAATCAAAAATTTAAAAAACCTAAAAACATACTTCCCTTTCTAATTCTCAAAGGTTTAATCAAAGACTGATTCATAGAGGACAGACTTAGTAAACAGAAGAAAACTGTCAGTTCAACAGAAAGGAACCAGCTTCCTAAGTTTAAAAATAAGGATAAAACCAGGTATGGTGGCACATGCTTATAATACTAGAAGGTGGAAATAGATCTGGAGTCTGAGGCTAACTTGGAATGCAAATGGAACTATAGGGACCAAGGGATCTGGAGGCTAACCTGGGCTGTATATGGAACTAGAGAGCCAACCTAGGATAAACAGTAAGTCTCTATCTGAAAAAAAAGGGGGTGGTGGTGAGGGATACATTATCGGGTCACAAGTTAACTACAAACAGAAGGCCAATATCACTAATCTTAAATTTCTTCCCTGTATAAATGTTCTTCATATCTTCTAACTGTACAATTCTTTGAGGTTCATTTGTACAGTTTTCTCCCATCCTCTTCCGAAAGCCTGACTCACTCTCTTCACTTTGGTCTTGGAATGACCTAAGCCTTAGCCAGACAGACACACCTTAAAGAGTTCACTCAGAAACCTACATATTCCTGGGGGAAGACCAGAGACCAAGATCTAAGAGCTCAGGAAGCTTATGTGGCACAGGATAAAGACATGGGCTCTGGGCACAGACATAGGTTTAAATACCTGTGTCACTTTTTAGATGTATAACCTTGGGGTTGACACTAAGCTCTCTGAATCACATTTCCTCATCAGTAAAACTGAGATAATGCCATCTGCATTTCATAATGTTCTTGTCAGGATTACAGAAATGCCTGTAACAATTCCTGGCACCTAAAAGGCCAATTAATGGTAACTATTATTAGGGTCCAACTGCCAATTGCCTTACTGAACATTTTGCTAGGCTGTACTTTTCTAACTGGCAAGGGAGTCACACTGCTCTCACATTCCCATGACTCTATCCAAAACACTCAATTTCAGTAATCTATAATTAACCAAATCAAGGGCTTAAACAATTCAGGGCAAGAAAGCATGAACATGGCTCAACTCATTCTCTCCTGACAGCAACAAAGTAAGCACAATGCAGATATGTTTGCCAAGAAAAATATGGAGTCTGTTTGAACATGGTCGTTATCGACATAACACAAGCTCACACTGGCTGAGGTTCCTAGGCTCGCAGCCTTACTGACACAAAGTTTCAACTTCTTCCTCTTCTGCCTTCTTTTCTCTACTGTGCTAGTACCCATTTCTAAGAACACACAGAAGAAATGCTCTTAACTGCTGTCACAGTCACTCAGGATAGAACTTATTTTCCCATTTTATAAATTACTACTTCAGAGATATTTACAGCATTCACTGAAAGTATGCTTATGAAGAAAAACTAAATACAGATATCATAACCGCAATGGCAAGATCTGCTCTACAGAGTACAAGTTACAGGATGAAGGCAAGGGCCAAAAGTAAGATGTGACCAAGCAACCTGCGCCCCATTATGTTCATTTTTATAACGACTGAACTTGAGGTCTGACTCTTATGAACTTCCTTTGTGTGGCTGAACAGAGTAACAGAACCAACAAATTGATAATTGATCCATGAATAGGAAAAGAGAAACATTAATGGAAATGTAATAACATAAATAAGATTTCTGGTAATTAAAAAATAAAAGCAACAGTCACCATTTACATAGCTAAAGGCAACTATTTTGTTGCTAGAATACTCAATCCCTCCGCACACTTTTAATAAGCAGAGGCAGTCAAGAACAGAATGACTTATCTAGACAATCTGAGAAGCAGGAAAGGCGCTAACAGCTCAGACTTTCCTCAATGAGTGACTTTCTACTTGGAGAAAATGTAGTCACTTCACCATTAAGAAAACTGAAGATTGTGCTCTTTAAAAACAGCAAGTCAAATGTGGTACAAACTTCAAATCCCAGCACACAGGAAGCTGAAACAAAAGGATCATGAGTTCAAAGCCAGCCTGACTGGCAGGCCTCAAACTCACCATGTAGCCAAGGATAACCCTGAACTTCTGGTTCTCTTGTCTTCACATTCTGGGGTTACAGGTAAGCACCTCGATGCCTGGTTTACATGTTACCGTGGATCAAACCCTGCTAGGCAAACACTCTACCAGGTGAGCCACATCTACAGCCCCTGAGACCTTGTCTTAAAAAAACAAAAACGGATAAAAGTTCAGGCCAGGAGTGGTGGCATAGCTGCGATCTCAGTATCAGAAGGCTGAGGCAGGAAGATTACAGAAGCCAGCCTGGGCTACAGACTAAGACCCTAACAAGACAAGAGGGCGGGGGTAAGAAAAAGTGAAGGGAGAGGAGAAGAGGAAGCCAAGGCAAGCTCAGCAATGCCCGTACTGATGCCATACAGCTGCATCCTTGCCCGGGATTTTACCTGCTGAAAGTTCAGCAAATACCACGGGCTTTGGTGTGATTATAATTGTGAGGCAAGCTCAGCCCTGTCTTCATAGCCTCGAGGCTGCTGAGTAAATCGAGAATCACGGAGCATGGTTTTGATACTAAAAAAACCAGGAAGGTGGCTCAGCAACAAGGAAAGTATCCAAGAAGTGCGTTTAGAATTAAATAACAGACTCTAGGGTACCGGCCTGCGGTTCTCTCTTTTTTTTTTTTTTTAAATTCTTTTTACAGACTCTATTGAACTATTAATAATATGTGTATTTTTCAGAGAAGGTCACAGTGACATATACTTAAGCAATGAGAAGAGAAATAATAAATTTTAATAAGTTATTATTTAAGATTCTGCTGTATGTACCAAGTTCCATGTGATGACCACAAACATTTTTAATCTTTAATCATAATTAGTACCCTCATTTTCAAATTATTTAAAAGTTAATACTAGGAGAGGGAGTACTATATCTGTACCTAAGTATAAACTTCACTCTAAAAGCAATTTATTAAACATTTTACCCTTAAAAGAATTAAATTACAAACTTTAGAAAAAAACAGTCACAAGAAAACGATTTGGCCAAAGCTACAAACCATCATTAACTAGTGAGAAGTATGCTTTGGATTTCCTAATTTTGACCTAAGCACTTCCAGCCCTAGCCCAGGCTGCCTCTTTTAAGTGTAATTCCTCCATTTAACGATAATTGCATGGAGAGGGGAGGACAACACAACAAACTGCAAAGGACAAAGCATGTCCTAAAGCACTGTTAAATTCCTTCAGTCTTGCCTCTGACATCATTCAGCACTACCTTTGAGAAGTCAGAATGAAAAAGTTAACTGCCCTAAGTCATGAGGTAATTACAACAAAATGTTTTGCTGGAGCCAAGGTTCACCTAAACTCTATGTAATAAACCCAATGTACACTTCATATCTTTTTTATTATTGTTCTGACAGAACAAAATGCACCCATTAAAAATGAAAAAAAATATAAATCATTGTGTTCATAATGTTGCCAGGAAATGAAAGTCATATTTTTTTAGGTGATTCACATCTCTTGTCTTTTTCCTCTTGTGCTGACTTAGCATCAATAAATGGGAGAAAAAACGAGAGGAATGGGTAAATGGCATAGCCAATATATAAATAATACAGGGGTACTATGATTGATTATGAAGTTTCGATTTATGAAGGAAACTGACAGCTCCAAATGATTACTTTCCTCAAAGTAGCAGGCATTTCTTCCTAACACTTTCTGCTCACAATAAGGATATGAATGAAATAAGCATTCTCTTCAGATACAATCTAGTAATCCTGGAGACCAGACCTCTTTGGAGCATCTCTCCATTACCCTTCTACAATCACAGTACAAGAGAATTGCAATGGCTGGAAAGGAAGGGCACAGATCAGTACTACCCTGTGGAAAGCTGTTGGCCACAGAAAAGGCAGAAAGTCATCATCTGTACAGAAGCCAGGCAACTCAGAGGGTTTCCCGAGCTCTCATGAGAGCCAACTACTGCTTCCTCGTTCTCCAAGGAAAAAGATCTTGCTATATCCTTATCGCTGGAGGGAAGGTTTTTCTATGCCGCCCAACAGTCCGGAAAATTACACGCGGGAGTGTGCTGGAGGCGGAGGGGTGTAGTAGTAGGTGCCTCTCCTCCCCCTGCCTCGTTCAAGTAGTAGTGAAGGGCGCTACCTCCATGTTATTAGTAGCGAAGTACGCCCGTGGTACCTGGAGGCTTCGCTTCGTAGCGGAGCACCGGGTGGTGGCCGCTCTAAGAGCGGGTTCAAGGGTGGAAAAAGACTCTCGGCTCCACGATCTAGAGGGTGTGGAACGGAGTGCCGCCGTTCCGTGAAGGGCCGCCGCTCCCGTGCCCGCCCTCCCCGCCTCTCCGAGAAGAGACAGCCCGACCCCAGTACCTTCTTGACCGTGCGCGGCGCCTCGGTGACAGTGCCGTCGGGGCTGACCAGGGCCTCGCCGCCGTCGCGATGCCGCTGGTGCTGGTGATGAGGGTCGCTCCGCTTCATGGCCGACGCTTGAGGGACCTTCCCGGCCGCAGGGCTCAGAGCCGCGGTGGGCCCCGAGCCCAGGCCAGGGGCCGGGGGCCGCTCCGCCGCGGGAGCTGGAGCTGGAGCCTCTGGGTCCCCGCCACCCGCTGGGGGTACCATGGCGCCCACGGCCGCCGTGCTGAGTCCTAACTGGGGCTCCGCCTCGGAGGGGCTCAGATCCTTCAGCTCCACCTCAGGCACCTTGGCGGCTGCCGCTGCTGACACAACCTGCACCGACATCACCGCCTCCACTGCAACCGCCGACTCTGACTCCAGCTCCAGCTCCCACTCGGCCCCGCCTCCCGCCTCCCTTCCCCTTCCCTCCCCCATACCCCCACTCCTCCCCTCCATCGCCTCCGCTCCCACCCCCTTCCACCGCCCGCTCGCTCGCCGCCAGCCCGGCCTCTCGAGCCCCGCCCCACCTCTGTCTGACTCACGCGCGAGGCGCCACGGAACCTGTAGTACGCTTGCTCCGGGCTGCACGCGACTAGAAGATCGTGGGACCTCAGCACCCAACTTGCACTGCGCTCGAGGGGGGGGGGGCAGGCCGCAGAGCCCCCTGGGAGTTGTAGTCCTGTCGACCTTCCTCCGGAAAGTAGTTTTCTGTGGAGAGGGAACTCCCAGGACAGCGACTAACAGAAAAGTATAAAAACGGATGACGCGACGGAATAGATGAGGAAAATGTCTCCAGAGGGGTTGCGGCTTCCGGAAAGGAATGCAAGAAACCCCAGGGAGAGTGGGGGAAGAATGACTCGCTCCCTTGACGGCGTGAATTTCCTCCGGAGTGTGCGCATATGTGCGATCACGTGGGCGGCCTTTAAAGGAAAAGCGGCACGTCAGGTGAGATGAATTCCCTCTTCAGACTAGAAGGCAAGGTTTTTCTCCGTTCGGAACCTTTCTTCATAACAGCACTGACTGCTCTTCCAGAGGTCCTGAGTTCAATTCCCAGCAACCACATAGTGGCTCACAACCATCTATAATGGGATCCGATGCCCTCTTCTGGTGTGTCTGAAGACAGCTATAGTGGATTCATATATATATAATAAATTTAAAAAAATAATTAAAAAAAAACCCAGCCAGGATGTCTTCAGTGGGTTGGTTTCTAGAAGAAATGAAATAAGCCATTTCCTGCTGTCATGATTTCTGGCGTATTCTTGAATTAAGAAACTAAAATCAAAACCCCAAAGAAATCTCGTCAGGATATGGTGGAGTACGCAATAATAATTTGAACATCTGTAACATATGCATCACTAGTATCACCAGTAATAATAGCTCAAGGCCAGCTGAGCTATGAAGCAAGACCC
Source organism: Tokudaia tokunoshimensis (assembly GCA_036184795.1). Classification (NCBI taxonomy): domain Eukaryota; kingdom Metazoa; phylum Chordata; class Mammalia; order Rodentia; family Muridae; genus Tokudaia; species Tokudaia tokunoshimensis. Next base: position 51,104,359 of record BTHU01000002.1, on the reverse strand, counting down.
TGTCTTTAAAAAAAAAAAAGTCCTTTAATTCCACCGCACACATGTAATTAAAGGACTAGAGAGGTACTGGAAATCTAGCCTGGGTCCTCTAAAGGAGCAACAAATTCTTAACTGTTGGCCAGATCACCAGCTACCAGTTTTATTTTTAGTAACAAAAATAAAATAAAATTGTGTACCAATTGGATAGGTCATAGTGGTAATCCCAACACTCAGACTGAGACCTGAGAATCAGAAATTTGTTAAGGTTAGCTTTGACTGCTAAACCAAACCCTGTCACAAGAAGAAACTTACCTGAAACTAATGTTCTACTGATGACAGATTTTTTTTTCTTTTAAGAATAGTTCTCCAATAATCTTTTAATGATAAAATGAAATAAATGTTTATAATTTTTAAAAATTAGACTAAAAGCCAGGCGGTGGTGGCGTATACCTTTAATCCCAGCACTTGGGAGGCAGAGGCATGCAGGTTGGTGTACAGAGCAAGTTCCAGGACAGCCAGGACTACACAGAGAAACCCTGGCTGGGGGAGTCGATATAACAACAAGAACAAATTAGACTAGGGGCTGGAGAGATGGCTTATCAATTAAGAGCATCTGCTGCTCTTCTAGAGGTCCCAAGTTCAATTCCCAGCAGCCACATGGTGGCTCACAACCATCTATAGCGTGTGATCTGATGCCCTCTTCCGAAATGCAGATGTACAAGCACCTAGAGCACACATATACATGAAAGAAAGAAGGGAGGGAGGGAGGGAGAAAGGGAGGGAGGGAGGAAGGAAGTTAGACTGAAAAGCAGGAGACACCACCACACTTTCTAGGGGTTAGAGAGTTAGCTCAGAACTTATGAACCCTTGCTGGAATTTGTTCCCAACAACTACATTGGACAGCTCACAACCACCTGTAACTCCAACTCCAGGGGATGTGACTCCCTCTTGTCCTACAGACACACACGTATACATAAGCTTAAAGAAGATTTTAGTTGCACATTCTTTAAATTTGTATGTGAATATTACCTAAAGGGGAAAAAAAGCATTCAAATGTGCTTGACTCTTTTAGCATATTATGAGGTAGGCTTTTTTATTCCTAAAAAAACTGAGGCAAAGAGGGTCATGGTTTGTGGCTGCTCAGAAAGTGACAACAGCCATAACAGCTCCCTTTGGACCACTGACCAGCTTGTCATTTTAAAAGCTACTTTTTTTCTAAGCAAGAATGAGACAGAGACAAAGGGAGAAATCACCTGCTTGAGTTCCTGCCGTCTACTGCTAGTACCATGGAAGTCTCTTCATTTGGTAGATTTGGGAGCTGTCGTTTCCTGTCTCTAAGTCTATGCTGGAAGGCACCTGAGCATTGCCATTTCCACAAAACCCAAAAGTCCACCAGACACAAGAGCTTATTAGGCTTTCTCCTCATGTGCCTGGTTTTGATCATTTCCTTCCTGTTACAAAGAAGTGGCCCAGAGCTTCGTCCTCCAGCTGTTGGGCAGAGGCTAACAACTTTATAACCGGTTTCTTTCTTCCCCCTAATGCACAAGGGAGCTTCCGCACAGCCACCTGGCATATGCGGAGCTCATACCCAGCAGCTGCTTACCTGGCTAGCCACTGGGGTTGATTACTGAGCAGAAGAACCAATCATTCCGTGGGATGTGGTGATGCACCATAAGGAGTTTGAGCCCTGAACGGAGACAGATGTTAGCCCCATTTATCCAGATTCTTACACTGCTTGGAGCCAACAATCAGATCACATTCTTCTCGCTTTGTAGCTCCATCTTATTCACCTGCTGCTTCTGAGGCGCAGCTTTGTTGCTGAGGCAAGCCAAGCATACGCTATACACAAGGCGCTAACTATTAAAAGACATTTTAGGCCTGCAGGTCTTTTTCCTTCATCTGGTTCATTCGGCCTCCAAGAGCCTGGCAGACAATAATAATATTCCATGAGGTCCAAGTGAGAAAATGAAAAAAAACTAATGCTGAGGAATTCTCCAAGGAAATAGGCCAGCCAGATCACAAGCAGTGACGATTGTCCTCCATGGAACACCTAGTGCCACACCATGAGCAGACACCAGTCACCAGACATGGGAAGCAAACCCCTAACATGAAAGCAAGATGAGTTAAGAATCCTGATGTGCAGTAAGGCCCTGGGTTCCATCTCCAGCAACACAAGGCAAGAGGTAGAGGTTAACATATTTTTAAATTATAAAACAACTGGTAGTGTACTTTAATCATTACATGCATTTTAATATATATTTTGGCACAATACATACAATGCATTGAATATCTGTAGCATTTCCTTTTTTCTCATTTTTTAGATGAACACTTTTTTAAAGATTTGTTTATTTTATTTTATTTATATGAGTACACTGTAGCGTACAGATGATTGTGAGCCATCATGTGGTTGCTGGGAATTGAATTTAGAACCTCTGCTCTGGTTGGCCCCACTCACTCCAGTTCAAAGATTTATTTATTATTATAAATGAGTACACTGTAGCTATTTTCAGACACACCAGAAGAGGGTATCAGATCTCATTACAGATGTTTGTGAGCCATTGGGATTTGAACTCAGGACTTTCGGAAGTGCAGTCATGCTCTTAACAGCTGAGCCATCTCTCCAGCCCCCAGATGAACACATTCTTTTCTTTACATCTCAAAAGCAGAACTGCAGGTACAGTTCAGCGGCAGAGCATTTGCTGCCCATGCTCCAGGGCCTGGTTCCATTCCTAACACTACCATAAGGGAATACAAAACCACAGAAGATTAAAATAAAACATTAGGAGTGGGTGGGATGGAAATGATGTAGATAAAGTACTCATTTGAAACTCACAAATGTGAAAAATGCATAAATTAGATAACCTGCTTACAAAGCCCAAATAATAAAAGCCCAAATTCTAGAAGGACAGAAGAAATAGAGAAGGAATTAGGATCCAACAGTGGTAGAGGACTTGCCTGGTGCATAAAACCAAGAGCAGGAATAGGAAAGGAGCCACCAGATGCCTAGCACAGATTGTGAAAACAGGCCTCTGTTGATTTGTATCATTTCGTTTATTTATATCATTTATATTATTATATTATTTCAAAATTCTGTAGCATACCTTTCCAATGTCTAGAGTAGAACTCCATAGAGAATATGAATTCATTCTGGCCATATAGCATGACCCAGTCTCAAAAGAGAGAGAGAGAGACAGACAGACAGACATGGGACTGGCAAGACAAGCACTTCTGCAGGTAGCAGCACTTACCACCAAGCCTGACAACCTGAGTTCAAGTTCCAGAACCCATACAGTACAAGAAGAGAACTGAGTCCCATAATTTGTCTTCTGACCTCCACATGGCACCCACACATGCTTTCATACACACATAAATAAACAAACAAACAAATAAGTAAGTAAATGTGGAAACACTGAAAGACCAAACAAACACAAAGCAATACATAAATTGCTTGTGGATGTATAACTGCATAGCTGAAATCAGAAAGCATAAGCTACAGCCAGTCATGGAGGCACCTGCCTATAACACCAGCTTGTCAGAAGGCTGAAGCAGAATTGAGAATTTAAGGCCAGTGTGACATACACAAAACCACAAGCCAGTCTGAGCTATATAACAAGACCTGAGCCAGGCATACTGATTCACGCCTTTAATCTCAGCACACAAGATCTCTGAGTTTGAGGTCAGACTGGTCTACAAAGTAAGTTCTAGGATACCTAGGGCTACATAGAATAACCCTGTCTTGCAAAAACAAAAACAAACAAACAAAAAACAAGACCTGAGACCTGGTTTCAAAACAAACAGAAAGAAATCCAAGAAATACAAACTGTTCTTCTCAAAAACCAGAGAACTGACTCCTGAAAGCTGTCCTCTAAAAACTGCATGGCACATGGACATACACACATGCACACAAATAAATAAACATAATAAAAATATTTGTATGTGTGCACATGGGTACACATATATCACCTTGAGGACTCTGGGGATCGAACTCAGGTAGTCAAGCCTTTACCTGCTGAGCTGTCTGACTGATCCTGCCCAGCATTTTTACAGGTTTTCTCACTTGCAAGGCAAGCATTTTATCAGTGCACTATCTCTCCAGCCCTGCTTGTTGGTCTATTGTTCTCTGTGATTTTCCTTGTCTTTTCATTTTTTTATACCAAAAACTTAAGTGGGCAGGGGAATGGTTAGGGCAGTGCAGTCTGCTTTGAGGAAACTGGGGCCAAAGGCTGGAAAAGCTATTAAGAGCACTGGCTGCTCTTCCAGAGGACCCAGGTTCAATTCCCAGCAACCACACAGCAGCTCACGACTGTCTGTAGCTCCTGTGCCAGGGGATCCAACACCCTCACACAGTCAACATAAAATAAAAATAATTAAAAAGGAAGCTAGAACCAACAGAAGTAGGAACTGGAAGTCTGAGGTTGAAAGTGTGGTAGGAAAACCCAAGAACCCAGGAAAGGCGGAGCTGGCAGGGAAGTGGTTCTCAGGATGCAGGAAGCCAAAATTGGCACCCCTTGAACCTGGAAGTGTTTCCTTAGCAATTGGATTCAAAACTTTTAGAAGGCGTGCTTTCTGCCACTCCTACAGAAATCCTGTAAGGTTGCCTGTTTGCTTGGGTGTCACATACAGCTGCAGTTTGAGTCTGCATGCAGAGGCACAGAAAACAAATTTAGTACTGTCCTCTAGTGCTCACAATCTGTCACTGCAACCATACAGGTTTCTCAGCTGTTTGAAGGCCCAGACTGAACTCAATATTCCATCCTTTACAAGCAATCCTTCTAAGAAAAGGAATGAAGAAAAGAAACAGTTAAATGTTCGTGGAGATGAAATGAGGAAAACTGTAGCTATTTTTTTTATTTCAGAAAATATTAACCAAAACCGAGAAGTGCAGAGGAGGGATGGCCTGAGGAAACACAAAATGGTCAATCCGAGAATGAATTTCCACCAAGCTGGAAAGCCAGGACTTCAGAATCAGAAATACTAGGCCCGTGTGTATGCCTTTCTGGCTGTAGGGTTGTGTGCGAGTCACTTTGCCTTACTTTGCTGAACTTGTTTCCATGCAAAGAGCATCTCTGGTTGGATCCCTGTCACCCTGAAACCAGAAGACCACGCCTGGATGCCAGCATTATCAGTAGCTGAATAGTTTGGAGCAACCTATTAGGCCTTTTATGCCTCAGTGTCTTGAGTGGTATAATAGAACCTGGCAGGGCTGTGGGACTGCCTGAGCTAAATCCTGTGGAGGGCTCGGAAGAGTGCCCAGCAAAGCCAACCCTGGGTGTTAGCTTTCAGTGGTGTAACATATCTACAACACACCTAGGGTAAAGCCAGCATGCCTTTTCTCCTCTTCCTGGAATCTGGCTCGCTTAAAATCCTGTTGTCCCCATCACATACACATAGCTGAAGAAGGGAATACTTCTCATAAGCCAGGCCAGCACTCCACAATATCCTCAGGTCTGTGGCTCTCACTGCCTTTTCCCCACGGACCTTGCTACAGAATCTAGAGTCACTTGAATCCCCCAGTCTTCTAGTGTTTTAAAGAAGCAAAACCAATAAGCTATCCTTGTGTTTGAATTCCTTTGACTGCCCAGAAAGGAAGCTGTGAATCAGAATGTACCCGATCCAACGTCTCTGGTAGAAGGCAGAGCATGCCACCCCTGCAATGGTGGAACCTGGGATGGGCAGGAGCTGTGCCCATCTATATACAACCAGGAAAACGCTCACTTCCCATGGCCACTCCAAGGGCATCCTGCATGTCTCTCCTTGACTCTCTTTATGTTTGGAACTCAGGGATGCAAAGGTGGCCACCAAGCATCTTTTGTCCATTTATAGCCAAGTAGCCAAAGAGGGCAGCCAGCATATTGTGTTGAATCAGTCAGCATCTGACTGCCCATCATGACCACACTAGCAAGCTCTCCACTCGTCAAAAAGGCCTCAGGAATACATGGAAGTTCTGGACCAGGTACATGAGCCAGAGCTGGGGCTGGGGGAAAGAAACACACATGAGCTTATACAAAAATGTTTTATTTACTGTTCATATTTTTTCTTCTCATATTGAGCCCCTGACCCGGAACCCAGCCAGCTTCTGAGGCATCCTGCTGCCTGGTTCTTGAATGTGGAGCACTATAAAAATGACTAGACATTGAAAAAGTGGGGAGTCCCCCCTCTCACCAGATACAGAAGTTGGAAGAAGCTTTCTTGCTTGGCTGAAGCTACAGAAACTTCCCAAGGTAAGAGGGTTCCCTTAAGTCAGAGGGTCCATCCCCACCGGATGGACGTGAGGAAGAAATATCATGTCTCTCAGAGGCCTGGATCTGAACCAGTAGTCTCTCACTTGAGACTGAACTCAGAAGTAAGGGATTGTGTGTGTGTGTCTGTCTGTCTGTCTGTGCGTGTCTGTGTGTACCTGTATGTGTGTGTTCGCTGAAGTTTTAAAGGTGCTAGCCAGGAAGAGGTTGGCTCAGTGGAACTGAGATTTAAATGTAGGGATAGAACAGGAAAAGAGAGGATGTGTTTTGGGCAGGGCCACCTGTTGAGAGCAGTTATAGCCCTTATGGGAGTGGTCATTACAACTACCAGGAAGAGGAAAAAGAGAGTCCTGTCCCCACCTAGACAAAGGACAAATGACATGATAAACACTTTTGGTCTGAGAGTGCCAGAAAAGGGCACTCAATGGCACAGAAAAGGGCAACCAGCCCTCATCTGCCGGACATGGGCTTGGTTACCTCACGGACCACCTCAGCCCACTCTGGGTACCGTCATCCCTGCCTCTGCCATTCCTGCCCTAGTACAAGCTCCGTTGGAGACTAACACTGCCAGCCAGACTCTAATTGGTGGGCAGAAGCAAGGGTCCTGAGCCGCAGGGTCCCGATCCTGATGCGAGGCCTATCGGTGGCTGTATTCAGCTTGTTTCCATGGTCTGACTGGTTCTAGCCAGACATACACAGCTCTTCTAGGCAGACACTTGGCCCACAGACTCTGTCAGATGAGACCCAGAGGTACGCTCTCAGGAAGAGCCATAGGAAGGTGTGCATTTGTCTTTCCCATCTTAGGACCTGCCCTGCAGGCTCAGAAGTCCGAGTCTGCATCCAAGAGCTCCGCCTCCATTAGGTTAGTGCGGGAATGAATGGATCCCAGCCCCTGGAGGCGGCCCTGAGCCCAGACCCGGGGAGCTGAGGCGCCAGGGAGGAATGGATCTTGATGGGGACTGGGCTCTGGGCAGAAGGGGTTGGACACTAGAGTCCAGGCTCCTTGTCGGCAGGACTCCCCTGTTCCCCAGGCATTTGCAGCTACCAGGCACTTCTGCCTAGGCAGCTGAGGCAGCCGCGGAACTGCACTGGGGGCAGGGACAGGGGCGGAGTGGTGAAGCTCAGGGGCTGGCCCCAAGGGGCACACCTCCTTCTTCCTCTTCCTCCGCTTCTTCTTCCGGCCCAAACGCTTCTCTAACTCTGGGGAGATCTCTGCCTCAACCAGCCACAGGTTGGCTTGTTCTTCTGGTGGCACTGTCAGAAGGGTAAAGAGCACAGCTTAGGGCTTTAGTCTGTTCTTTCCGCCCTTCCCTCCCCAGAATCTCTATTCTTGAGTTCTGGGACCTGTCACTCAAGGCTTCCCAAGCCTTGGCAGCCCCTTCAGATCCTCTGGGGCCTTTCCTTCCTTCCCCTAGTTTTACAACCCCATATATTCAGTCCAGGAGCTCCTAGCCAATGTGTCCATCCACCCCTTCTTCTTGCAGAAGACAGAGCCCTCGTACCTGGAGTTGCCACAGGGGTGACAGACACATCCTGGGGCAATATGGCTCCTCTCCGAGCCACCATTTTGGTGACATGCTGGGCCCAGGCAGAGGAGACATCAGCTGAGGGTTCATTGAGGTCAAAAGCCAAACCCGCTTTGGGGATGAAAGGAAAGAAAGAACAATGACCGACCCCTCCTTATGTAACACGATTCATCTTTCCACGGCAGCTGGCAGAGAGATTCCACCCTGTAACCTGTGCCCATTCAAACTCTGAGTGGAGCAGCCTCCAATTTCCAAAAAGTAAACTTGAGATCCTAAGTCTAGTACCAGCACCCTGACCTACTCTGGCTCAGAAAAGTCACCAGAGATAGCAGAGAAGAAGGGAGAGGGGACAGAGTTCTCAGAGAACTGCAATACCGTGAATAGGCCAAGGGAGGAAAGGGGGTAGAGGCGGGGGGATAGGATGAGACACGACAAGGCATCCAAGATGGAGAGCAGTGTGAGTGCCTTATTCCTCAGTTTGTCAGAGAGTCCGTGTGTCCAAATGGAAATCGGCCTGGCACTATGGAGGTCAAGTGTCTCAGCAGGAGAATACACTGAGGCTCACCCACGGGTCCATCGTGGGAGACAGTGTGCATGCTGAAGGAGAGCTCCTGGCCCGGGTTCTGCAGCAGTTCACGCCGCTTAGAGAAGGCCTTGGCAATCATCTTGCTCTTCTTGATTCTCTTGGGTTCATCATCACTGTGCCCAGTCAACCTGAGAACAGAAGGGGTGGGGCCGGCAAGTGCAGGAGCAGCTTCCTTTCAAATTTATCGAAAGACCTGGGATTCTAGGTTTAAGGACTTGGAGTCCTCTGAGGAGCTGAGGCCTTCACAGCAACAAAGCATGCCTAGAAAGCAGGGCTCCTGAGGCCCCTCCTCGAAAAGCACTGGTTCTCACTGTCCCCTAGAGGGCAGTGGTGAGCTGCTAAGAAATTAGCCATCCAGACTCCTTTGGCAAACACTGTCCTAGTCTGTTTTGGAAGAATGCTAAGACAAGGCCCTCAAGTAAAGACATGAGGCTGAGGGTAAGAGAGGAAGGACAAGATTAGACGGCTGCTGACCCCACCTGCACCAGGTGCGCCTCCAGATGAGCAGGGTGGCCTTGGTCCAGACCCAGGTGCTCATGGCAATGCCAGTGCCAAACATGGCAAATAGATTGATCTTCTCCACCAGGAGGCTGGGCCGATTCTTGATCTCACAGTCAGGAATGGGCTTCTTGGTAGGCAGCCCGATGGTCACATTGGCTTGGCATCTGTGATGAGGGATGGTCAACAGCTAAGGCTGTCGGAATCCAGTAAGAAGGCACCCAAACATAAATCCATTTAGGAAAGAGCTGAGTCCCACTGCATGATTCTTATGGTGTGGGTGCTGGAGGTGGGACTCCACACACACTTTGGAATCATCTAGAGAGCATTTATAGACTATTGCTGTCTGAGCCTCACATCAAACTTCTGGGACAAGAATCCAGCATCACTGTGGATTACAGCTTCCTAGACTGAAAAAGGGAAACTTAAGAATGAGCCAAAAGCAGACAGGGCAAGCATCCTTTCCCCCTATTTTATTAAAATTTTTAGATGTATCTGTGTCTGTTTATGTCCTGTGTGTGTATGCCACTTATGTCCAAGTGCTTGCAGAGTCCAGGAGAGGGTGTTGAATTCCTGGAGCTGGAGTTACAGGCATTTGGGAGCTACCAGGTATAGCTGCTGGGAACTGACCTTGGGTTCTATGGAAGAGTTACAGTCACTCCTAAAAACAGAGCCATCTCTCCAGCCAGAGTCTCCCTTTTAAGGGAAGTTCTAACCATGACCTCCAGCAGCAGCAGGCATCCTTTTAGCAGTGGAGATGCCGCAGGTGCCCTGGTTACCTTTACTGAGATACAGAAACACTCAAGCACAGCTGGCAAACTTGACCAGGCTGCTGTGCTGTCCAAGGGCCTGTGCAGTGACTCAGGGAGAGCCACGGACGGTAGATGGCACACAGATCACAACCAGGCAGAGGCACGTGGACATGAAAAGTTGCAGACACACAGGACATGCTGCCCAGGGGGTGCAGACAGACATGTGGAGTTGAACAGCAAATTGAAAGCTATTCATATCTGAGGCAGGACAGTGGAAGACCACAAGCGGATGCAATGCTGCATTATAGCTGAAGCTCCAATCCCAACGGCTCCTACAACCAAACCCGGGGCCCCTCACTCACAGCACATAGTCCCGGAAGCTACGCTCCCACTCAGCCTGGTTGAAGAAGTCATAGAAGTGGCAGCTGAAGGTGATGAGCACAAAGCCAAAGGCCAGGAAGCCAAAAATGCCTGTGGAGTTCAGGGGCAGGATCCGTTACCAGAACAGACGTGGTAGTAGCACCAGGGAGGAGGGCAACTGCCCCTACTGAGTACTGAAGACAGCTGAGTCTAGGGTGACTACATGCTGGGCTCCGGTCAGGAACTGTATCCTCCAAAATAAATCCAGAAGGTCCTGGAGGCGACTATGGGAGGCCACAGGGAGGACAAGGGCCTGTGGTAGCAGCCTTGGAACTGACCTGGATTCTCCCACTTCTCAGAGGGAGTTGTCTCCTCCACTATCACTACACCTTGGTTCTGTCCCTGAATATTTAACTCTCCACACTGTTTTTCTGCATCCTGGAGGACCCAGCAGGATTCAGTATTAAGATGACCAGAGTCCCCGGGCAGCACTCACCCAGGCGCAGCATGGTCTCGTTGATCTTGCTGGCTGCCTTCTCACTCAGAAGCCCAGGGTGGTTGCTCTTGATGGAGAACAGAGTCATGACCCCTAAACAGACAGAGAATTCAGGCATTAACAGGACAGAAGACACTCTCCTGGGAGTGGGGAGAGGGGGGCGCAGGGAGGGAGGCCCCGTGGCACTGGAGTCCTATGACTAATTACACCCATCCTGACTTAAAGCTTGGGAACCAGAGAATGAGAGGACAGCTATTAGCAAATGTGCTGTGGGCTGCAGTAACTGGGACAGAGCCTAGACAACAGTCAAGAGCAGAGAGAGGAAAGCAGGTCAAAGCTATTCTGATGGAAGAAGCATGAAACAGAACCAACAATAGTATTGCCCAATAGAAATACATTGTGTGACATATAAAAAAAAATCCCAAATTTTCTAGTAGCCACATTTAAAAAAAAACCTATATAATTTTACTACATTTATAAACTGAATATATCCAAAATAGAACCACCTCTGCATTCTATACAACAAATTATTAGTGATTTATATTCATATTTTTCTTTCTCTTTTTCATGTTAAGTCTCAAACACATCGTGTGTTTTATACTTAAAAAGCATCTCAGTTTGGCCTCGTTTCAACATCCATGGCTACTGGTTACCGTATGGGAGGCACAGATGCAAAATATACACCAGAGGCTCAGATGCTCTGCCAGAAAGGCAGGGAAGAAGGCTGAACAGAAGGTTGACAGTTCAGTGGGAGGAAACCAAAACTGACAAAGAAAACCAAGCAAAATGAGCTAGAAACCAGGGCAAATCATGGGGTGGCAGATTGAGACAGGGAAATTAGGGACCAGTAAATCTGTATATGTTATGAAAACTGTTTGTGTATGTTAGGGGTTGGCATGACTTGGAAACCAAGTTCCAAAAATATGACAGTCTATATAAAACTAGTGTGAACACACATAGGCAACGGCCCCAAGATGATCCATGCTGACAAGCTAGGTGTCCCAGGGCATTCGCCATGCAAGGGGTAAGAAAGAGTGTCTGGAACCCAGCCATGTTCCCCTCAAAAGAGCCAAGATCCTTGCTCGTGGCTTTGGAGGAGGTGGTACACTTTTCTGTCCTCATAAAAGGGCTGTCCTGCCTATAGGGTCATCCTCTATATTGTACCAAGGTTTAGGTGGATACCAGAGGAAGGCAGTGGAGCTGGAAATCCCGACTTCCACAGAGCAGGTGCTCAGTGCACTGTTACCTGGTTGGCCCTGGCCGAGTCACTCACCTCGGATGAGGAAGTAGCCTCCCACAATAAGTACCAGGCCAATTGGGGCCAGGACAAAGCCAGCACGGTACCGATAGTTTTTGTAGCCTACAAAACAGATGCCACTCACGGAGTCTCCATCTACCTGGAGCAGGAAGGGGTGGAAGGGATAGTTAGTTATGGCCCTTCCCCCAAGGTCACCCCATTCAGGTCCCCATCCTCCAGCCACTATACCTGCGCCACAGCGAGGATTGCCACGGTGAGGACAAAGGGGAGGGACCACGTGAGCAGGTGGAAATAGGATGTCTTGCCCGAGAGAGGCTGGTAGGTGGTGCCCAGGGCTTTGAAGGAGGTGTGCCAGGCATAGGTGAGAACCACGAACCAGACTACTCCAGCCATCAAGGCATAGTACACGATGACAAAGATGATGACACAGGACAGGGTCTCGCTGGAGCTGTGAAGATGCGGGTGTCACTTGGAGAGCCACTTTGTATTCTTCCTACTGGTCACTCCACCCTGTTCCACCCAGGTCTTAGTCTACTAAAATGTGGAGGGTCCCCAGGAATTGAGACACAGGTCAGATGTGAAGAGGCTGTAGGGTACATCTCTGAAGAATCACAAGTCCCAACACTGAACACCACAGGGCAGTGCTAAATCCTACCCATTATGGCCGCCTTCAAGTCCAAGCCCTTCCTTCTGTGGAGAATGTGCATTACAGTCTTTCTCCTCCCACCCTCACTTCTGAGTCCCCAAGATACTTACGTGGGCTCCCCAAATCTCATGGTGCCATCTGCTCGGCAAACAATCTCCCGGCGGGCACCATCCATGAACTGGGCCAGCCAACCAATGCTGCCCACGAAGAAACACGCATTGACATAGAAGAGAATAACCGCAGGGTAGCGATTGGAGTTCCGCCAGTCAGCCACAAAGGTGGCCTAAAGGGAGAAGCGGCCATGCAGTGAAGTGAGGGTCTGTTCTGCTGCAGATGTCTTGATCTGAACCCAAGACCCCCTATAAGCTTCCATAGGTCCCCTACCAAGCCTCTTCACTTTAGAGTCCCCGCTCCTTGGGCCATCAATCCTGTGCCCTTGCCATTAAAGCACCACTCACCAGTGTGAAGAGTGTGCAGAGGCCGGTGACCGCCCCGAAGGCTGCGATGTAGCTGTGCATGTCCTGGTGCTCAGCCTCAGTGAACAACGGGTTCTGGCACTGGACCCCACAGCCCTCCACGTCCTCATACCAGCTCTTGGGGTTGTCTGTCCGCACCAAGGGTGCTTCGCATTGGCCTGAACTGTTGAACTTGATGTTTTGTACCTCATTCTGACAAGGAGAAGGAAAAAGAAAATACCACGGGGAGAGGTAAATCAGGGTTAAGGATGTCTGGGAAACTGGACAAGAGCAGATATGCTGGCTGGAGGCCTACTGCTGCTCAATGGCTCTACATCCTTGGGCAAATTGTTTGACTATTTCATTTTTCTCATCTGAGAGAGTAGCCCCTACCTCATAGGACCTACGCATTAGATTAATAAAAGGGCTAAAGTTCTCATAATGGTATTTGTATGTAGGAAATGATAGTATCACTATCATTGTGTTAGCCCTACAGATGTCCTCTTCCAACCCACACTGCCTCACACCCCTCTGTCTTCCTGCTTCTAGTGCTTCATGTGTATATGTGCTCAGGTCAACAGAGAAGCCTCCACAGAGACCCAGACTGGGGGTTACAGCTTGGATGTATGGTTCATTGGTCCTGTGTCTGCAGACGCAGGGTCTCCTAGGAGAGACATCTCGGGCTCTCCGGCCTCCAGCACAGTGCTGCTCTATTCCAAGGCTAGACTATCCTCTCTTGTCCCATAGGACACTTACTGGGCAGCCTTCAGGGAAGTGATCCGGTGTGCAACGCAGAAAGTCAGGCCACCCTCGCTCCCGCTCCACAATGGCACAGGGGCCTCGGGTGGCCTGGCAGAGGGTGCGGCTGGGCAACTCCACTCGGTCATTCTCACACTTGGGCATGTAGACAGCACACAGCAGGGGCTGGATCACTGCCCAGCAGCGGGGTGCATTCCGGAGGCCTGGGAAGGGGTGATAGCATGGGACATCGTGGCAAAGACCCCTCCTCATTGACCCCTGATGCAGTTGTAGCCCCTGCCCCTAAGCCATTTCTGGACAGGACAGCCTTTGTGCTGCCTCAGACACTATAGGACACTGAGCACCCCTAGACCCTGCTCTCTAAATGTCAGCAGAACCCCAAAGTCATTGTGACAACAAAAAATATGCACCCCAACTCCAGGGATGTCAACTAAAAGAGGGCTGAATGGGGAGGGCCAGAATCACTGGACAAAGTCTACCTCTTTCAAACATAATTTTGTTATATTTCTATATTTTATTTTATGTGAGGATGTTTTGATTGCATGTGTATGTCTGGTGTCCTCAGAGGTCAGTGAGTATATTGAATCCCCTGGAAATAGAGCTATAGATGGTTGTGAGCTACCATGTGGGTGCTGGGATTCAAACAGGGTCCTCTGCAAGAGCAACAAGTGCTCTCAACTGCTGAGCCACCTCTCCAGTCCCACACTGTCTAGCTCTTGATCAGAGCTTGGTTACATGAGTGCTTTCACTTTGGGCAAGTCAAACTTGCGGTCCATTCACTAATGTGCACCACTAGAATAATTCTGTTAACATTCTTAAAAACAGCTGCCACTTTTGAATACCCTGCTGAAAAGTGGTAGGGCCTCTGACTGAGAGTCTCAGGTTGGGATTGTCTGTCTCTTCAGGGTGTTTTCTAAACCCTTCTGTGGGTCTCTCTCTTCTAACACAGAAGGGTTGTGGGACCCATTCACCTAAACCAAGAGATGTTTCCCCATGCCCAGCCCCAAGGGCCCTTTTTCACTCTTACCAAGCTGAGGCAGAGAGAGAAGAGATGGGGGCTTAAGAAGAAGTACTGAGGAGCCAGGAACTCGAGAGCCAGAGGAAGAAACAGGTCAGATGGAGAGAAACAGAGGAGACTCTGTCCAGTGCAGAGGGAGGAAAGATGCTGTCAGCACAGAAACACAGATGTCTCCCCAAGCCCCAACCCAGCCTAGGTCTTGACCAGCTCACCCCAGGAGCTCTGAGTGCTCTGCTTTTTGCCATCATGGCCCCTCTAAAACCACCCCTACTTTGGGAACACCAACACTCCAGGCAAGTTGTACTAGGAGAATCTTCTGAGAATGCAAGAGCCATTTTGGCTAACTGTGCCTCTGTCCAGTGGGCAGGTCACCACTCTTTTGGTGGAGAGTTCACAATAGAGTACAGGGGTAAGGAGTATGGACATTGTGATTAGTCTGCCTGGGACCTGATTCTGAGCCAGCATACCCTAGCTGTGTGGTCTTGAGCAAAGTATGTTATCTCTAGCCTCAGTCTCCTCATCTGTAAAATGGAGACAACAGATCTACCTTGTGCAACACTGGGCAGAGTAAGAAATGGTACAGCTGTTGTGTTTGGCACAGCACCTATCAGGTACTGTGTCCTTGAGAAAGACTAGCTGCTCTCATTTCCAGTCTGAGCCCAGTCTTAAGCTTCACAGCTCCAAGAATTCCCCAAAGTGGCAAGAGTCCCTGCCAGTTAAGAAGCAATGTCCTCAGGAAACAGCTCCTCCTCTGGTGCAAGTCACAGTCACTTGGGAACCTCAATCACCTAGAGGGAGGACCCAGTCCTGGAAATTCTGAGCCAGTGGGTTTAAGTGGAAAACAAAGCAATTGGGAGGCCATTGTGAGAGGGCTGTGCAATGTGTCTTGACTTGTAAGGAGGACACGTCCCCACTAACACATCATGAAGTAAAGGCAACCTAAGAAGGAAGTGCATTTAGAACTCTAGAACTACTGAGCAGTCAGATTTAACAACACAGGATGCTGTATGGAGCATGTTGGATATTTCCCCATGTGATCAAATGACTGAGTGGGGGCTGTGGCTAATAGCTGCTGCCCAGCATCTAGAGAGAAAAATTAGAACTCATATTGCTAGCCTGGGAGAGGATCCAATGCAAAAGTAGTGGCATGCCTTCTATTTAATGCAAAAAAAAAATTAAGTTAAGACAAAAAAAATTAAGTTGAACCACTACAAATTGGGGGCTGTCTGCTTATGTGTAGATGGGGAGCCAGTGAGATGGCTCAGTAAGAAAAGGAGCTTGCCACCAAGACTGACAAGCTGAGATTGAATTCTGGGTGAAAGGATAGAACCAACTCCCTTGAGTTGTCAGTTGATTGCCACATGTCTACCATGGCACATGACACAAATGCATGTGTGCACACATTCAAATACATACACGCTCATACACATACACACACGAATGCAATAAAATTTTGTTTTAGGGCTGGAGAGATGGCTCAGCGGTTAAGAGCACTGACTGCTCTTCTGCAGGTCCTGAGTTCGAATCCCAGCACCCACATGGTGGCTCTCAACCATCTGTAATGGTTGCCCTCTTCTGGTGTGTCTGAAGACAGCTACAGTGTACTTATATATAATAAGTAAATAAATCTTAAAAAAATTGTTTCAAAAGAAGATGGGACTATTCTCCATCTTGAATATGGTGACTAGTTAGTTATACAATAATATACTTTTTGTTTTTAATTCTTTGATCTTTTTTTACAGTTTTTAAAATTTTGGTTTTTCAAGACAGGGTTTCTCTGTGTAGCCCTGGCTGTCCTGAAACTCACTCTGTAGACCAGGCTGGTCTAGAACTCAGAAATCCACCTGTCTCTGCCTCCCAAGTGCTGGGATAAAAGGCATGTGCCACCACTGCCCGGCTACAGAGTCCAGTCTTTATCCCCATCCCAGTTCGTCCTCTGACTGTTCTTCATTCCATATCTCCTCCCACCAATACTATACTTTTTATAAGAAATGTTTTAATAACATACAACTCTGCGCTTTTGTCCAAATTCACAAAACTATACAACAAAAGGAGCACGGTGCTGGGTTCTAGCTCAGTTGTTTCCATGCTTGCCAAGCTCACATGAAGTCCTATGTTTGATCTTCAGCACCCCATGAGCCTGGCCTAGCAGTCCCCTGCCTGTGGCCCGCGCCTGCGTCCCCCACCTGCAGTCTCCGTCTGGGAGATGGAGCCTGATGACGAAAGTTCATCCTCATTCTGGACAATTACACATAGAAAGTTCAAGGCTAGTCTTGGATGTATGAGACCTTGCCTCAAAGTGAGGCAGGTAGATCTTACTGAATGTTTATTGAATAATATATTTAAAATACAAGAGAGGGAAAGCTACCTGGAGTATTTATTGTAAGAAGCATCAAGCAGTTTTGTCTTTTTAACGTGGTTTTTTTTTTTTATTTTCTGGGTTTTTGGGGTTTTTTTTTTCTGGATTTTTGTGACACTGTTTTCCCCCCTTTTTTTACTTTTAAATATTTTATTTCATAGTTAAAAAACAAATTCTCCTAGGAAAAATAAGGTTTTGTTTTGGTGCACACTTTTAATCCCAGCACTCAGGAGGCAGAGACAGGCAGATCTGAGTTCCAGTCCAGCCTGGTCTACAAAGCAAGTTCTAGGATATCCAGGGATACACAGAAAAAAACCTGTCTCAAAAAAACAAACAAACAAATAAAAACAAAACAAAACTTTTTTGTTTTGTTTTGTTTTTGTTTGTTTGTTTTTTTAAGACCAGAGTCTTACTATGTGGTTCAGCTGGCCTAGAAATCGATAGCAGATCAGGCTGGCCTGGAGTTCACAGAAATGCACCTTTGTCTGCCTCCCAAGTGCTGGGATTAAAGGTTTGTGCCAGTATGTCTAGCAAAAGCCAATGAATCTTAAAAACAATTAAGGAGTCATCTAGGCGAGATTTTATATAATCCCAGTCTCACATGAAAGAAAATTCCAGGGGTCTCTCACTGAACCTAGAACTCTTTGACTGAGTTCTGGCTGACTCCTAAGTCTAGGGGGTCCTGCTGTCTCTGTTTCCCAGTGCTGGCATTACAGCAGTGTCCAGTCATGTCTAGATTTTTACACAGATGATGGGAATCTGAACTCAAGTCCTCAGGCCTGAACGGCAAGTGCAGCAATCTCAGCAAGAGCAGCAAGTGCAGCAAGCGCAGCAAGAGCAGCGCAGCAATCTCAGCAAGCACAGCAAGCGCAGGAAGAGCAGCACAGCAATCTCAGCAAGCACAGCAAGCACAGGAAGAGCAGCAAGAGCAGCAAGAGCAGCACAGCAAAGCAAGAACAGCAAGAACAGCAAGAGCAGCACAGCAATCTCAGCAAGCACAGCAAGCGCAGGAAGAGCAGCAAGAGCAGCACAGCATTCTCAGCAAGCACAGCAAGCGCAGGAAGAGCAGCAAGAGCAGCACAGCAATCTCAGCAAGCACAGCAAGCACAGGAAGAGCAGCAAGAGCAGCACAGCAAGCACAGGAAGAGCAGCAAGAGCAGCAAGCACAGCACAGCAAAGCAAGAACAGCAAGAACAGCAAGAGCAGCACAGCAAGAGCAGCAAGCGCAGGAAGAGCAGCAAGAGCAGCAAGAGCAGCAAGCGCAGGAAGAGCAGCAAGAGCAGCAAGCACAGCAAAGCAAGAACAGCAAGAACAGCAAGAGCAGCACAGCAAGAGCAGCAAGCGCAGTAACTGCAGCAAGTGCAGCAAATGGCCCAGCAGGTAAGAGCACTTGCAGCTCTTCCACAGAACCCAAGGTATGCCCCAGCACCCACATCAGGAGACTAAAAACCACCTGTAGCCCCAGCTCCTGGAGATCCAACTCCCTCTTCTAGCCTACGAGGGCTCCCATGCACATGTGATGGACACACACATAAGTAAATATAAATGTTTTTTAATCATAAGAAAACTAGCATACTGGGAAAATACATTTCTAATATATATCAATGGTAAAAGACTAATCTCCTTAAATGCACAAAGCTCTTCCAAATCAATAAGCAACACACAACCCTGTAGAATAATGGGCAAAGGCAGAAGAAATCACACAGAGAAGGAGTGTGTGGCTTTTAATAATATAAATCACCAGTCTCACTCTTAACATGATAAATGCAAAATAAGTGAGATATAACATGTTATCCTTTATACTAATAAAGATGAAAACATTTGCACATTACTGACCCACCAAGCGTGTAGGGAGCGGGGGACAGGCGCTCCTATAGAGGGTCAGAGGCAACGAATATGGCTACATCTTGGGGAGACCACTTAGCATTGCCAGAATTTTGCAGTAATTTTACTTCAAAAATTGATGATATATAGGGTTATTCTTGATAGTACTCTCTGCAAGAGCAAGAGAAGGAAAAACAGCCAGAGTCCATATCCTACAGAGATTAGCCACAAAACACACAATCAGGGGCTGGGACACACACCAAAACCAATATAATACAACATAGGGCAGAAAGATGGCTCAGCAGTTAAGAGCAGAGAACAGGATTTGAGTCTCAGCACCCACATAGCAGATGACAACCATCTCCAGTGTGCACACAGTGGATACATATCCACACAGGGAAAATACCCTATGGTGGTTTGAATGACGATGGCCCCAATAGGCTCATATATGTAAATGCGTGGTCCCTAGTTGGTGGAACTGTTTTGGGAAGGACTAGGATGTGTCCACATGGATATGGAATATGACTCAGGGTGTGTTTTGAGGTTTCAAAGCCCACTCCATTCCCAATTAGCACATGTCCTCTCTCTCTCTCTCTCTCTCTCTGTCTCTCTCTCTCTCTCTCTCTCTCTCTCTCTCTCTCTCTCTCTCTCTCTCTGTCTCTCTCCCTCTCTCTCTCTCTCTCTCTCTCTCTCTCTCGATTGTTGTCTCAACCTCCAAGTTCTCAGCTATTGCTCCAGCACCATGCCTGTCTGCCTGCTGCCAATGTTGATCATAGACTCACCTCCTGAACCTGCAATGAAGCCCCCTATCAAATGCTTTCTTTTATAAGTTGCCTCAATTGTGGTGTCTCGTCACATCAATAGAAAAGTAACCAAGACATATCAATACTGCACAAAAAATTTAAATACACAATAGAACACAACTCGGAATTGAACCATGTATACTATAATGGAATAGAGTCCAATATGCATTGTTAAATGAACACATTAGACTGGGACCTGGGGGAAAGTGAAGGACAGCCCACAATCTGTCACTCAGACACACACACACACACACACACACACACACACACACACACACACACACAAAGCCTCTGAGGGAAAATGGATATCAGCAAGCAGAAGTGAGGTTTGCTTCTTCTCAACCCTATTCCACCTGTCCCACCTGCTCCTTAAACAGTGTGTGGTGGCACACACCTGTAATCTCAGCACTCAGGAGGCACAGGCAGCCCAATCCTGGGACCCTTGCTTTTTAGTTATATTTACTTTTGACAGTTTAAGACAGAGTCTGGCATAGCCAAGGATGACCTTGACCACTTGCTCCCTATGCCTCCATCTCCCAAATGCTGGGGTTACAGCTGTGCTCCACCACATCTGGCTTTTGGCTTTTGTGGGTTTTTTCCCTTTTTGTTTTAGACAATTAAGTTAAAAATAAAATACAGAAAAACATATATTACTAGGATGAGGAAAACTTCCTAGAGAAGGAAATGAATCCAGAAAGAAAAAAGTTGTATCTATTCATTTTTTAATTTTTTTAGAAGGTGTGTTTGTGTGTGTGTGTGTGTGTGTGTGTGTGTGTGTGTGTGTGTGAGAGAGAGAGAGAGAGAACTCAAGTGTGGTCAGAGGAAAGCTTGCAGGAGTTGGCTCTCTCCTTCGACCTTGTGGGTTCTGGGAATGGAACTCGGCAGGCTTGGCAGTCAGCACCTTTACCCCCTGGGCCATGAACCAGTCTTATTATTTATTTATTTTGTTCACTTATTTATTTACTTAGGGGTGGGAGTCTCACTATGTCTCCCAGGCTGGCACTGAACTCAGGATCCTCCCAGTTCATTCTTCAGGATAACTGGAATTGCAAGCATTTACTGCCACACCTAGTCCTTTTTAATTTTAATAAAATATGAAACAAAAAGAAAACTAAGAACACAGTGCTATAACAATAACAACAACAACAACAACAATAATAATAATAGCATGTGTGTTTTTATAATCATGGAACTTTAACATTTATTTACTTTTTATTTAGTTACTGAGACAGGATCTCACTCTGTAGCCCTGGCTCACCTGAAACTCACTTTGTACACCAGGCTAGCTTTAAACTCATAGAGATCCACTGCCTCCCAAGTTCTGGGATTAAAAGGCTGTGTTGCCATGCAAATTCTCTATGCAAAAAATTCTATGGATAGAATTTTAAAATAACATTTCTATAACTTGATTCAGATTTTTATTACTTATTGTGTGCATTCGACAGCACACTTGTGGAGGCTAGAGGTCAAGTGGGGGGAGTCGGTTGTCTTTTCCAACCCTGTGGGACCTAGGAACAGAAATCAGGTCATCAGGTGTGGGAGTGCGTATGCGCACACCCCAAATAAATATATAAATATTAAAAACAATAAAAGATGAATTTTGAAATATATGTGTATGTACACTCGAGTGTCTGTGTACCAGCTAAATGTAGTGGTTCACACCAGTAATCCAGAACCCAGAAGACCGATGAGACAGGAGGATTGCTGAGAATTCAAAGCAAGCTTGGGCTAACATGATGAATTCCAGATTACATGACAGTGAGTTCCAGGCAGACTAGGGTTACATGAGACCTTTTCTCAAACACAGCACACACACACACACACACACACACACACACACACACACACGGGTGGGGGGTGGCTCAAGAACAGCCCAAGCTCTCCACTTGATGCTATAAAATGGACGTTCTTAGCTTGCAGTTTACCTAGGATCCTTGTAATGCTAGCAGAGCTATGGCTCTGTCTCCGTGGAATCACATCACAGGGTGTTTCAGATCCCTGAAACACCATCATGCTAATCACCATCTGACAGTACAGTGGCTCCTTACTTACTACTTAGATACCGTGATCTCTGACTCCATCCATGTGTTCACATGACAGGACCTCATTCTCCGTAGGACTGACAAGTATTTCATTCTGAATCGGCATCATGATTTGTTTGGTTTTTCAGATAGTGTCACTATGTAGCTCTGTCTGGACTTGAACTCACAGAGTTCCATCTGCCTCTGCCTCCAGAGCACTGGGATCAAGGGCATGGGCCACCACACAGGGCATGTTTCTTTTTCCATTCATCAGCTGATGGATGCTTTGGTTGTTTTTATTTCTTAGTTGTGTGAGTAATTCTGTAGTAAGCAGGACCATGAAGCTGATTTCTCAGCCCCGTGACTTCACTCCCTCTGGACACGTATCTAGTAAAGGGATCTCTTTCAGAGGAGCCTCTATAGTGATATCCACAAAGGGCAAGCTAATTTTATACACACACACACACACACACACACACACACACACACACACACGCACACGCACACGCACGCACATGCACACACACACTGTAAGGGGTCCCTTTTCTTCTTCGAATTCTCACCAGCACATTGTTGTCTTTAATATTTTTTACATTAGCCATTCTTCCTGGGGTGACATTTCACTGTAGCTTTGAGTAGCATTTCCATGGTGATCAGTGATCTGAGTGTGCTGTTAAGTGCTTTTTGGCATACATCTTCTGTCATTTCTTTTCCTTTTTTCTTTTTGTAAAATTATTTACTTTTATTTTATATATATTGGTGTTTTGACTGTGTGAGGGTATCAGATCTCCTGGAACTGGAGTAAGCCACCATGTGGTGGCTGGGAATTGAACCTGGGCCCCTAGAAGAACAGCCCTGCTGAGCTATTTCTCCAGCCCCCTGTCATTTCTTTTAAGGATGTCTATTTAGATCTGCTGCCTCCTTTTCAAGCCAGCTTGTTTATTTTCATTTGGCTTGGTTTTTCTATCAAGTGAAATGAGTTCTGAAGTTCTTAGTATATTCTAGATATATGATCCTGCGAGTTGTTTTAAATCCCATGTGTATTACTTTATAGATTTAAAAATACTATGTTGAGAGTGTGCGGGTTCACCTGTCGTCAAACTGGTGAGGACCATGCTGTAAAGGCATGGTGACTAAGACATGTGATATGGACAGAACAAAGATCCAGACACACACACACACACACACACACGCATATTTGATTTATGGCAGAGTAGTAGAGAACGGAAATTGATTTTAACAAATGCTGTTGAAAACTCTTAAAGAAATCAACTCCAGGTGGATTATGTGCCTAAAAGTGACTAGGAAATCTATAGTTTCTCATAAAAGAATAATTCATGATTTAGGGAGAGAAAAAGGATGTTTTTCTAAATAAGGCACAAAAAAGAATGAATCACAAAATGTTTGATAAATGACTACATTAAAGTTCAAATATTCTGTTCCACTGGAGACAAAACAAAGAAGAGAATGTGAAAGTAAGCCATGATGATATTTTTAACACTCACAATAAACGCAACGTTCATATCCAGCATATATGAAGAATTCCCATTAATCTAATATAAATGACAGATAGTCCTCTAGAAAAACAGATCAGTAATTTCAACAGATACAAGAGAAATCCAATTGGTAAACAAACAATTGCAAAGATGTTTACTCTTACAAGCTATCAAGGAAATGCAAATTATAGTAATAAGGACTAATGGTTTGGGTTTGAATTCCAGCATAGCAAGAAAACTCAAAATTAAAATCACACTTGAGAGGCAGAGACAGGAGGATCTCTGTGAATTTGAGGCCAGCCTGCTCTACAGAGTGAGTTCCAGGACAGTCGGGGCTACACAGAGAAGCCCTATCTCGAAAAACCATTTTAAAAACAAAAACTGGGTGTGTTCTCTGTGCTTGCATACTACACACACACACAATTTATGTGTTTATTTTGAAACAGAGTGTTGATGAGTGTGTGTGTGTGTGTGTGTGTGTGTATCAAGCTGGCTTCAAACTTACTACTATACTTCTGTCTTAGCCTCCCAAGTGCTGGGTAGGACTCAGACATGCGTCACAATCTACACACACACACACACACACACACACACACACACAGAGAGAGAGAGAGAGAGAGAGAGAGAGAGATTTTAATTGCCCTCAGCCTGTTTTGAAAACAGCCAGAAGAAATATTTTTCCAGAACTCTCCTTGCAAATTACCCACCATCACCAACAACATCCCAACTTGAGGTCTGAAAGACCAGTAAGAAATTCCTCCCTGTTTTCCGGTCTTTTTCCTGCTGGCTGGACCCTGGCTCAGCGACAGAGCCACACACACACCCATGTGTACACAGACATAGCACAGCAGTGGTCTAAGAGTCTGTGTGTTGGCTCTCAGGTGCTATCCCCTCACCAGCTGCAGGCCTCTCTTTCTTGTCCCACTTACTAAACTAGATTTGTCCAAGGTGGCCCCATGGCCTGGCCACTCTTTGTCTGGTCAGCTTGGCATGCATGGTAGGAGACATTTCCAGCTATAATGGGGAGATACTGTGTGAGCGAAGAAGCACAAGTCCGGAGACAGGAAAACCATGGTAGAGACTTGAGTTCTAGACACACGCAGAAATCAGAATGACCTAGTTAGAGACTTCTTCACTCACAGATTTGCTAATCTGGGTGAAGGATGCATACAGTGGCCTGTTCTCTACAGAAACTCTTTCCAGATCTGCTACAGAGCTCCATGTAGAAATCCACTGACTATCGAATACACAAAGCCAAAGCTAAATCCACACTTCCGTCCTCACCCTACCTCTACTACCAGTAGAAAGGACGGGCACCGCCATCCCTGGCATCTCACGCTTCCCCCTGCTCAGTCTGGCATCCAACGAATCCACTACCTCCAACACTGTAATCTTCCCAACCTTCAGCCTGTTACCCTCATCCTGACCACCATCATCTCCCCACTAGACTATTTCACCCATGTCCTGAACAAATAATCAGGTTCCAGGTTCTCCCTTCTCTCTAGTGGCTATTTTATATAGCAACCCCTGCCCTTCAAATGCATATGTGTGCACCCAAGTGTGTGTATATACACCACATATGCAGGTACCTACTAAGGCCAGAAGAGAGCATTGGAGCCCCTGGAACTGGAGCTATTGGCTGCAGTGAGCGACCAGATGTAAGTGGTGGGAATCAAACCCAGGATCTCTGCAAGACCAGTGAATGTTCTTAACCACTCAACAATCCTTCAAGTCCTTCCCTGTTTTTGGAGTCGGCGTCTTGAACTTTAGCTGGCCTGGTACTCACTATCTATACAGGTTGACCTAGCACTCACAATGATCCTCCTGTCTCAGCCTCCCAAAAGATGGAATTAGGAGCATGTATCACCACACCTAGCCACACCTGGAAATCTTTCCAAAATGCAGATACAATTACATTTCTACCTTGCTTATCATAGGCTCCTTGACATCTTTTGGTAGATAGCACCTTAACTTACTAGAGGGTGAGCCTTTGCATTCTAGTCCCGAGTCTTACAGTTCTGCTTCTAATGTGCCTCGGTCCAGTTCTATGCCATTATTATAATTCTAAGTACCACTCTCTGGTCCTCTAAAGCCTTTGCCTCTTCCCACTCTTTGTCTCAACTCCCTCGGCATTCCTGTTTATTTCTCAGGTCCCCAGTGAGATGTCAGCTTCTCTGGGTATCTTCCCTTGCTCCCCAAGGCTCTTTGTGTGCCTTCAGCACCTACAATGTCACCATACTTTTCACAGATATTGCCAACACCTGTTCAATTGTCCTTCCTCCTTTAAAATCAGAGAGCTCATTTCTGTAATCTTCACCTTGATATACCTCCGTCCCTGCCCCAGGAGGTGATGTACTCAGTACAAAATTGGCTGAATGTGTGGATTCAGGCTGTATACTCAGCCCAGAGAGTCTCTGAAAAACATGAAGATTGAATCTCTATCCTACAAAGTTTATGATGAACAGAAGCTAGAATATCTTTATTACCCACAAAACCGTCTGCCAAAGTTAGACAATGTCTAACACAAAATCAGGACCTATAATTCCAGACAGGACAAACACTAGCTCCTGACTCAAACCTGCCTGTGATTCTCACATACAGCTAGCTCGCTCTCACCCTCCCCATCTACTGAGCCAGCCTGTGTCAACACCTGCTTCTAGTCCACACACAGAGAAGAGGGAAAGCTGTAAACAAACAATGGACAGCAGCAGGAAAGAACTCAGTGTGACCCAGAAGCTCTGGTCTCAGAGCTTGCGCCCCTGTACACCGCAATTAGGCAGTGGCCTAATTAGAGAGACCAAAACATGAACAAGTTCAAAACCAGCACATGGTTCTAACTTTCGGACACTCTGCAGCTCAGCAGACACTCTTGGGCACGTGGGCTGGGGACAGTGCACCTTCCTCCCTGATCTGATAACAGCTTCTGTCAGGCAACTGGCACCTGGGAGAATTCAATCATAGGCCCTATGAATCAATTCACAGACAGACAGACAGACACACACACACACACACACACAGGGAGAGGGAGAGCATCCTTTCAGCAACACAAAACTTGATGATTATCTTGTGCTGAGAGATCAGCATTTTTCATATGACTGCCTCCTAAATTCAAGTCTCATCTCAGGTGGTGCTCAGAGATACCTTACTGAATATTTCTTTTCTTTTTTTTATTCTTGGGGGGGGGTGGTTGTTTGTTTTTATTTGAATTGGTTTGTTTGGGTTTTGGTTTTTGTTTTTTGGGACAGGGTCTCACTATGTACCCCTGGCTGTTCTGGAACCCGCTCTATAGACCAGGTCGGCCTTGAACTCAGAGATCTGCCTGCCTCTGTCTCCTGAGTGCTGAGATTAAAGGCGTGCGCCATCACACCTGGCTGAATCTTTTAAAAAAAAAATGTCTTTTGCTTAGTGGTGAGAGGGAGGGGGAGAGAACAGGAATATGAGTGCCCCGGGGCACACATGGGCATCAGACAACAGCTTTCTGGACTCAGGTCTCTTCTCTCTTGGGTTCTGGGAATGCAGCTCAGATCACGGGGTGTGTACAGCAAGCACCTCTACCTGAGCCATGCTGGGGCTCTTAATCTTCCTTTCATGTTCCTTTTTCATTCTGTCAGTCTTATGCACGTATATAACTTTAAAGACTACAATTATATTCCCTCTGTATATCCATTCTTATATCTTCTATACTGCATTTATGCAGACATATTATCATAAGTGTGCATGTATGAAATCACACAGACCTTACATTATAGTAATTTATGGATTTTTTTTCAAAGCTACTGTTGATTACATATAGCCTTAGATTCTGACTTTAGATTCTAAGGTTCTCGACCTTCCTAATGCTGCGACCCTTTAATACAGTTGGTTATGTTGTGGTGACCCCCCCCCAAACCATGAAATTATTTTGTGGTTACTTCATGATTGTAATGTTGCTACTGTTATGGTTCATAATGTAAACATCTGTGTTTTCTGATGGTCTTAGACAACCCCTGTGAAAGGGTCATTCGACTCCTTCAAGAGGTCTCCACCCACAGGTTGCTTTTATAACCTTATCTCCATAGAATACAGTTCTATCTCCTGGGTGCCCGCCATCCTCCAAGTTCCTGTTCTAACATCAGCATCAAGCCAAGGACCTTAGGACCTCAGGCATCACTCAGCTACAGCTATAGCAGTCAAGCTGACAACACACCTTGGCCTAAGACAGTCAGCCTATGTATGGATAACACTACCTCCCAGTAGGAGTCTCACAGTCTCAGAGGAAGAGCTAAGGCTAGGGACATGGTCAGGCCCTCTGGTTTGCTCCTGGCTCTGATTTTCTTTTTCCATCAAGGAGAGCTTTTACATCACACTGAAGTGGGGCTGCAGGGTGGGGATGAGGGCTGGGAAATTGACAAGGACCTTTCCCTCCCCAGCATCCTACATGCTCTCAGGCCAAATGGGTGGCAGGCAGGCAGGTAGACAAACCATCCTAAATAACCTAGGAAAGACTGATGTAGTCTGCTGTTTTCAGGCTCTGACACAATCCTACCCCAAGTAAAGAACTTTCAGCCACTCTGGACGGTGTCCTCAGGCTCTCAACACCCTAGACTTAATGTTCTTCCACAGCACACACTGGCATGAGGCTTCACAGTGCCAAAGAGCCACAAACAATTGCTTAAACTGTCTCCTTCCTTCTTAACCCGAGTGGATCAGAGTTTCCATTTTTCAGATAAGGAAACTTAAACATGTAAAAACAAGACAAAAATCATTGGTTCCCTGAACTGATCTAAATCAAGATTACCAGGTGGTTCGTTTGGCTTCTAGTTACTACAAGGGGGCATTTTTTTTTCCTTTACAGAATTTACAAGTTTTCCTCACCCCTTCCCTCCAAATCCTTAAATGTCTTCCATCTTCATCCTTCTCTTTCTTCTCTCCAACTCAGATTGCCCCAAGGTCTGAACACTGCCCAGAATCCCCGTGGACTGTTGCTTCACAGAATACATCTCTTCTCCCTTTGCTATGACTGAGAGCTCCCTCCTCACCGCCTCGCATCCCCCAGCCCCATCGTTACTCTTTGTGACCGACCGGCTTCCCTGGTCCCTCGCCCCCACCCCTTCTCCATCACGCAGGGTCCCCTTCCCGCACGCAACCTGTCCCAAAAGTTCCAGACTCGTTCCTCCAACTATCCCGAGTGCAAGCCGCGCCCGCCCAACAGTTGAGGCCTGAGCCTTTTCTTTCCGTCAGTGTCCGGTCCCATCAGCTCGCATCGCAATCCCGACTCCCGCGCGCTTACCGGACCAGAGCACGAGCTTGCCGTGCGCTTCCTCCTGCGAGTCCGAGTCCCCTGCCAGCAGCGTGGTGGTGGCTCCGTAGGGCAGCGCCGAGCCCAGGCACACGTTGTAGCGCAAAGGCTCGCAGTGGGCGGCCCGGCCGCAGTGGCTCAGCAGCGGCGGCGGAGGGCTGGTCACCGGCGCGTTCCTCCTCGCGCTCCCGCCGGCGCTGCGAGGCCCAGGCCCGGTCACGTTCCCGCTCAAGGCCGACCCCCGGCCCGGGCCCCCCAGCAGTACGAGCAGCAGCAACTGCAGCAGCCTCCGGGGCGCCAGCTCGGGCCCACGCACGGGGCGGCCAGCGGCCATGGCCAAACCGCCAACTCAGCAGAAGCTGAGGCGCCCCCGAGCTCCCCGGAGTCCCCTGGCCACACACACGACCCCGGGGACCGCGGAGGCTACTTAGGCGACCGGTGCGCCCCGAAAGTCTGGGGCCAGCTTTCGCCAGGCGCTGCGCGCGTCCGGGCCCCTCGGCTCCCAACTTTGCAAACTTTGGAACCCGGGCCCCATGTTGAGCAGCGCAGGCCCGGGCCAGGATGCACGGACCCCGGACTCCCTCGCCTGGCGATCACAGTTGTCTTCAACCCTGGGAACCCTCTGGGGCCCCGATCTCCAGCCCCATTCCCTCTTCCACCATTAAAACCAACTCCCAGCCCCTCGATGGAGGCCAGGCGCCGGTCGGGGGGGGTGCGGGAGTCGATTCCCGGCTCCGCCCCCACGCCAACCCGCGGCCCAGCAGCCACCTCCGCGCGAGCGCGCCGCAGCCCCCTGAGCTCTCCCGGCCGACTACCGGGCTTCTTTGTTGCTCTAGCTGGCCCTGCTCTCTGGAATGCACGGGCCTCGCGGAGCCAAGCCCGGCCCCCCTCCGCGGAGACTGGGGGAGGGCCTGGGCGAGGAAGACCAAGGGGGAGAGAGAAGCTGGAGGGGAGGAGCCCCAGCCTTGGCGGCCTAAGCGCCCGAAGGGGCTTGGGTAGGGGGCCTTCGGGAACCTTCACCCTACCGTGGACCCTAGCCATAAGGGGAAAAGATGGATGCAAGTGTATCCCAAAGCTGCTACGAGGCACTTGACTGAACCTTTAGTTGATCCTAAGGTTGTTTGATGTGACTTTTAGGAGAGGACATTTCTCTAAGTTTAGGGTGGCAGGGGATGCCTAAAGCAAGAGTTTTCGTTCCGTCCCTGCCCAATCCTCCAGCCCTGCCAATCTTTCTTGCTTTTTGTTAGATCTTTCAACTTTACCTAGAACCCTGGTGGGGAAGAACCGCAGTTTGGGGACTTTGCTTCTTCAAATTCTTCCTGCTTGAGATGTATGTGGGGAAATGACCTTGGAGTCACTCAGAGTAGCTGCTGTTACCTGTGGGAACAGATGTCTGGCCTGAAAACATGTCAACACCAAGCCTTTATTGCTCAGATGTGTCAAGTCTGTACTGTGATTTCCATCACTGCCCCTGATGCCCCTTCGGTTTTGTCCGCAGGAAGCCAGTCCATCTTGGATGAATACTCGTTGCCCAGCTGCCTCATGAAGTTTCTGTCGTTCCCTTCCCCACTCGGCTCCACTTTCTTTCTTCACAGTTTCAGGCAGCTCCTTTAAATCACAGGTCCCTTAAGCAGGATTGAGGCTAGGAGACTGGAGTTATCCTTAAGTAACTTTTCCTTGTTGATGGACAACTCAATAGCACAGCTTTTCTTTTCTTGTTTCTATTAAGAGTAGCTCACAGCCTAGCCCGCCTAGCAGAAATAGACCTCTGTTGTTTGAGAGCAAATTAGCTCCTAAACTTCAGATACATCCTTAATTGGTACCTGAGTCCCCAGAGTTATATGAGGAATTTAATTCAATTTGGGGGCTCGTTTTGTGTTTTAGTTTTATTCTTGTTGGTGTGATAAAATATCCTGACATAGGAGCTTTAAGAATAAAAGGACTTATTCGGGGCTCACAATTCCAGGTCATAGTCCATTGTGGAGAAACTTAGATACGGAGTTAGAGCAGCTGGTTGCATCCATAATCAAGAGCAGAGAGAAATGAATGCACGCATGCCTACTGGTACTCAATACTTAACACAGTCCAGGATCTCCTGTCTAGGGAATGGTGCTGCCCATCTCAGGCAGACCTGCCTACATCACTTAGTGTAATCAAGACAACCACCCACAGACACACCAACAGGTTGGCTTCATCTAGAAATCCTGCATGGAGATTCTCTTCCCAGAGGATTCTAGATTGTATCAAATTGACAATTAAAACTATCAGCAGAAGTCTTCCTAAAATCCTAGGATGTACTCAAGTGGTGGTATCCTTGTAGAACTGGAGAGTTTTTATTTTACTGTGCTGGCAAAGCTTGCTCTCAAGAAACATCCACAATGTCATACAAAGCAGCTAAATTTTCTCCTCCAGGATGAGGACCTTACTTATCCTCTTACACTCTTTGTATCAATACTCTTTGTATCAGCATCCACAATGTCCTGTATATATTCTTTGTATCAACATCCACAATGTCCTGGATATACTCTTTGTATCAACATCCACAATGTCCTGCAAGGCAGCAATAGGGACCTTATCTTCTAGTACTCTTTGTGTCCACATAGCATTTAGTTCAATTATATATACATATTAATCACTTTATTAGCTGCTATAAAATGTATGGGAGTTTATAGCAAAGAGAAATTAGTGTGAGAAGTGAATGATGTGGGATTTGAACCTGTTACTAAAGTGTGACTAGAAGGGACCAGAAAGAAAGAGAGAAATAGACAAAGACAGTGCATGTGGGGAAACCATGACTGCAACTGACCATGGCTGGAAGTAGTTGAAGGACAGAAATGGTCCTTATGTGGCCAAGAAGGACTGTGACCATCGGGCTGGCATCTCACCTTCTCCTAGGTTTGGCACCATCTGATAGATTATTTTTCTGCTGCCTTTGAAATGAGCCAGTTTAAAATAGATTAGATTATATTAAAGCAGGTTTATTGGGAGGCTGCTCTCATTGGCCCCAAGGACCAAGGCCAGGGAGATTGCCATGATGGGGGGTGTGGTGTGGTGAGAAAGAGAGTTAGGGCATTGCCGCAGAGAGAAGAGAAGAAAAGAGAGAGAAACCAAAATGTCTGGAATATATAGGGAGGAACCTCTGGTGGAAAAGCAGCCCAGACCCTGGGCTGGAAAGCTCAGGGTTGGGGCCAGGTAGGGACTGAAGAATGCTGGGAGAACCTGGAGACCAAGTCTGCTTTGGAAGGTAAAATATACACCTAAGTTCTCCCATCCTGGGGTCAGAAACCAAACACTATTGGTAATAAAAAGTGCAAATGATCTAGGGAGTGATATTAATCATTCATAACTAGTAAGGGAATGCGGTAAGAGCATGAAGGGCAAGAAGCTGGAGGCAAGGGACCATCTGGAGGAAAGTCATGTGTGATTTATGGAAAAAGTAAAACAGACTATGTCATTAGGGCATAACATCCCCCCGGGAAAAAACAATTGAAAACATAATGATCTTCTTCAGGGTTTCTGTGATAAAAATGAAACGGCTGTTATAACCTACCTCCATCTGTGCTGTACAGAAAACTGCCTTGGAGCCTAAGTCATGTGGACACTTTACTTCGTGAACTTCTCCCACTTACTTTCTGACTGGCTGTTACCACAGGTAGTTTTGAGGATTTTTATTTTGAGATATGCCTGGAACTTGCTACTTAAACCTAGTTGGCTTTGAACTCAGATCTGCCTGCCTCTGCCTGACAAGGGCTGGGATTAAAGACGTGGGCCACTATGTGCAGCACCAGGGTAGCTTTGAAGACTGGTGCCATTTTTTCATGGAATACTCAGTATTCCATACATTAAGAAGGAAAGGAACCTCCACATGTGCTGAGACAGCTGCCTTTATCTGCCTCAAAATATCAGCCGGTCCAGTGTTAAATGCCTTCTTCTGGCCTTTGTAGGAAACACACCACACACACACACACACACACACACACATACACACACACACACATACACACACACATACACACACACACATACACACACACATACATGCACACACACACACACATACACACACATACACACACATACACACACATATACACACATATACACACATATACACACATATACACACACATACACACACACCCACACACACACACATATACACACACATACACACACACATACACACACATACACACACACACACATACACACACACATACACACACACACATACACACACACACACACACACACACACACACACACACACACACCATAAAAATACCCAAAGGTAATTCTTCAAGTCATGAGCAATGGCTCTACCATTCCTTGCCTGGAATTTCTTGGTAGGGATAAGGAAAATTCATGGATAAACATGGTGGCATAGACCTGTGGTACTTAGGAAGTGAAGGTGGGAGGATCAGAAATTCAAAGTCATCCTTGGCTATATAATAAGTTGGATGTGAGTCTGGACTACAAGAGACCCATCTTCTAAAAAAAAAGAGAGAAAGAAAGAAAGAGTAAGAAGCAAGTAATCTGGGTAGGCAGTGATGGTGCACACATTTAATTCCAACACTCTGGAAGCAGAAGCAGGGAGATCTCTGTGAGTTTGAGGCCAGCCTGGTTCACAGAATGAGTTCCAGGACAGCCAGGACTACACAGAGAAACCCTATCTTAAAAACCAAATATATATATATATGATAGGACTGTAGTACAGTACCTTCACACCGGAAATAGAAGATGGATGCTTTGGTTTGGGTTGTTTGTGATTGATTCTTGCTACTTAGCACTGGTTGGCCTAGAACTCTTGGCATTTCTCTTGCCTCCGCCTCCTGAGTGCTACACGGCTAGAAGAAGGAATTGAGAAGAGCTTAAGGGCAGAGGATGGGAAGACAGTTCGGCAGTTAAGAGCAGAGGACAAAGGTTCAGTTCTCAGCACTGCATGGAGCCTCACAATCATCTGTAACTCCCACCCCACAGAGACTGACACCCTTCTCTAGCCTCTGTAGGCACCTGGTACACAGGTGGGTCACAAACGCACAGGCAGGCAAAACATTCATCAACATAAAATAGTAAAATTTGTTTTTGCATCTTTTTAAAGAGCTTAAGATGTTTCTCTGAGACAGGGTGTTCTCTGAAAGGAGAGGTGAATGATGTTTTCTCCTTCTTCAGCTGTCTTTGTGTGTGCATGATTCTAGTCACCAGACTTCAGAGTTGGTTTCTGGGGGACACCATTGACCTAACGAAGAGGAGCGGGAAGGCAGGCCAAGGAGATGCTAACAGTGCTGTCCTGATGGTGCTGTCCACAACGACCACACCTAGTTCTCGTGCATAGCAACACAGCAACGTGCTACTCCCTGGATACAGAAGGAAGTAAAAAGAGGCTATGGAAAAGGATGGTATCCATTGAGGACCGAGGTTTCCTAGTGGTCCTTGAACAGTACACAGCCTTTCCAAGCTGGTCTATCCCTTCCTGCAAACACAAAGACTGCCGACGTCTGTGAAGACATGTCAGCATGACTTGCTGTACTCCTGGTCTGCAGCATGGTGCCATGATGCTGATTCAAGGTTCATAGTCTTGTCTACATGTCCTGGCACAAACCTGTTGTCAGGTCCGTGAGAACCTCCCTCAGCTTAACAAGGCTTTACAGGACTTGATTTGCTGCATGTAGCTTCTTGATTTCTGAGTCATTCTCTTCAGATATCGTTGGCGTTCTGAGGTCATGAAATCCTGGTTGACTTCTGTGATTTGCCTTTGGGCCCTTCACTCACTGAGGATTGACATCAAAGGAGCTATCAGCTCTCCACGGGCATCTTTGAGACCATGCTACCTCCTTACAGCTCAGTTGTGGCATTGGCCAGAACCTGGAGTATAATGCTCGCATTTCCAAGTTCTTTCCTTTTCTGGTGTTTCATTCTTTACCAGGTAAGAGCACAAAGGGAAGAGGCTAAATGAACATGGATCAAGGAAACACTCTCAGAAAGGTTAGCAGAACTGTGAAACTGAGTCTGGCCTTACTGAGTCCTAGACAGCAACTTCTGCACCACCTATCTTGCCTTTCCAAAAACAAGTGATCACTTGTGTTCCTATAAAGCAGCAATGAACAACTCTAAAATTATGATGGCAATTCTATTTATCATAACATTTCAAAGAATTAAATACTTTTGGGTAATTTTGACCAAGGAAAGTGAAAGACACTTTTGGTACATCCAAAACTACAATACAGGGACTGGAGAGCTACCTCAGCAGT
The DNA here is from genome assembly GCA_036184795.1 of Tokudaia tokunoshimensis. Lineage (NCBI taxonomy): Eukaryota > Metazoa > Chordata > Mammalia > Rodentia > Muridae > Tokudaia > Tokudaia tokunoshimensis. Next base: position 51,069,755 of record BTHU01000002.1, on the reverse strand, counting down.
TAAGAGCAGTTGTTTTTGCAAAAGACCCAGGTTCAATTCCCAGCACTCATATGGTGAAATGACTCCAGGTCCAGGAAATCCAATGCAGTCCTTTGATTGCCTTGAGCTCCAGCATGCACATGGTACACATATATGCACTCTATATAGGTGTTTTGCATGTTGCCTACAGAGGTCATTGGTTGGAGTTACATATAGCTGTGAGCTGCCATGTGGGTGCTGGTAATGAAACCTGTGCTCTTAACCACTGACCCATCTCTCCAGCCCTCTAGTTAGTTTTTGGGTTTTTTTGTTTTTGTTTTTTTGATGAAGTGGCAAAAGCAATGGTGGAACAAGATTGTTATCAATAAATGATTACTATGATTACTATGGCAATTGTCTACCTATAGATCAAAGGAAAAGAAATTGGCTGTAACCATTAGAGCTCAAACAAAGACTAATTCCAAAAGAACCATGGGCTTAAATGCAAATTTAAAACCATAAAACTTTTCAAGCTTTATTTGTTTTTATGAATATCTGTGTGTGCCTGCCTGAGTTTACGTGCACTCCATCCACACAGGTGCCCACAGAGGCCAGAGGGTGTTGGATTTCCTGGAACTGGAGTTACAGGTGATTTTGAGTCACATTTTTGTGGATGCTAGGAACCAAACCTGGTTGTCTGCAAGAGAAGTTGGAACTTTCTTAAATACTGAGTTATTGCTCCGGCTCCCAATTGCAAAACTTTAAAACAGGGATATAAGAAAAAAAAATTAGGACTTTTACTGGCAGAGTTCTCCTCCTCCTCTTCTTCTTTTTTCTCTTTCTTCTTCTTCTTCTTCTTCTTCTTCTTCTTCTTCTTCTTCTTCTTCTTCTTCTTCTTCTTCTTCTTCTTCTTCTTCTCCTTCTTCTTCTTCTTCTTCTTCTCCTTCTTCTCCTTCTTCTCCTTCTTCCTCTTCCTCTTCCTCTTCCTCTTCCTTTCCCTCTCCCTCTCCTTCTCCTCCTCCTTCTTTAACTGAAAATAGAACTTCAGGGGACCAGGCAACAGTAGCAGAAGCTTTTAATCCCAACACTTCAGAGGCAGAGACAGGTAGATCTCTCTGAGTTCAAGACTAGCTTGATCTACAGAACTAGTTCCAGGAAAGCCAAGAAAAAATCCTGTCTCAAAAAGCCAAGAAGAAAAAGAAAATAGATTTTTTTCCATACTATATATTTGATTATGGCTTCTGCTCCCCAAAATCCTCCCAGATCCTGCTCACTTCCTCATCCCCCCCCCATTAGAAAACAGATATCTAAAATAAAATAAGATAAATGAAAATAAACTGAATAGGACAAAACAAACAAAGGAATAGTGAGGAAAAGCCAAAGAAAAAGCACAAGAAACACATATTGGCACAGAGACACAACACATTAGCACACACAGAAATACCATAAAGACACAAAATCAGAAACCATAATATATAGCAAAAGACTTGGGGGGAAAAAAATCCCAGACAAAGCACTCATTCTGATACAAAAACAAAAAAACAAAAAACAAAAAACTCCAAAAATACCATGGAGTTCATTTGTGTTGGCTATCTCCTGCAGGACCTGAGGTCTGCCCTTAAGTGTGACTTGTATACCCAATGAGACTCCATCAGAGAAAACTGATTTTTTTCTTTTCCGAGTGATTATCCATTGGAGATAGCTTCTGAGCTAGGGGTGGGCGTGTGTATCTATTTCTCCTCTCAGCACTGGGACCCTATCTGGCTTAGCCCAAGCATGGTGACACACACTTTTAATCACAGCACTTGGGAGGTAGTGGATCTCTTGCGTTTGAGGCTAGCCTTATCTACAGAGAGCAAATTCAAGAATAGCCAGAGCTACACAGAGAAACACCTTCTTAAAAACAAACAAACAAAATCCAACCAAAAAAGCCCCACAAAACCAATAACCAAAAACCCAAATGAACAGACAAATTACCAACTGAAAAGAAACATTTACCATTTCATGTTCAACAAAGCCTTGTGCTTGAGCTAGCAGGTAAAGGGCTTGCAAAATGACACTAAAAATCCAACAATTAGAGCAGACAGAGCTCTGTGAGTTCGAGGCCAGCCTGGTCTACACATCGAGTTCCAGAACAGCCAGGGCTACACAGTGAAACCCAGTCTCAAAAATAAATAAATAAATAAATACACAAATAAATAAATACATAAATAAATCCCAAAAGCCCAACAATTCTAAAATAGACTGGTGGTATACACATGTAATCCAGGCCTCAAGAGTTTACCAGGAAGATTATTCAAGGTTATCCTCTGCCATATATCAAGTTTGAGGCTAGTTTAGGATATATGGGACCCAATAAAACAAAACAAAGCCACAACAGAACCCAACAATTCAATTACAAATTGAATGAACCAGAGAGCTGCACAGGTAACTAATCGAGAGGATAAGTAGCAGCAGGGTCTGAAGGCAAAGGGGAGCTTTGTGGTCCCTGTTACTTGGGAGGTTGAGGACGATCACTTCCCACAAATTCAAATGTAGCCTGACCAACATATCAAGATCCTAATGGGGTAGGGGAAGGAGTGGAGAGGGAATGGGGAGGAAAGAGAAGAGAGGAGAACAGAAGAGGGGAGAGGAGAGGAGAGGAGAGGAGAGGAGAGGAGAGGAGAGGAGAGGAGAGAAGAGAAGAGAAGAGAAGAGAAGAGAAGAGAAGAGAAGAGAAGAGAAGAGAAGAGAAGAGAAGAGAAGAGAGAACATTTAGATGGCAGATAAACAAGAGTTCAGTATCAGTAGCAATCAGAGAAATGCAAATTAAGTCACAATAAGACATTACCACACACTTAACAAAACATGTAGAGTATCTGCTTTACATATATGAGGCCCTGGGTTTCTGAGAAAATGGAAACACATGCACACTCGTACACACACACACACACACACACACACACACACACACACACACACACACACAGAGGCTGTTCTGCACACATGCCCCTAGTGTTTAACATCAAATGCTTGAAACCTGTAGAGAAACTGGGGTCACTCACACTGTTGGTGAATACAACATGACACTCTTTGGAAAACAGTTTGTCTGTTTCTGAAATCAAGCAATATATAACAAAAACAAACAAAAATACCATCTATATACTCCTGGGCATTTATCCAAGAGATATGAAGATTTATTTTCCTGCAGGAACTTGTATACAAATGTTCATAGCAATTTTATTTGTAATGGCTCCAAACTGGAAACCAGCCAAAAACCCTGTGTCGGATGAGGGATGGATGAACTGGGATTCGTCTGCCCTTATGACACAGGACTCAGAATTTCAAATGACAATGTTATTGATACAGGTAACTGCTGGGGTGGATGGTAAAGGAATTATATGGGGTGAAAAAAAAGCAAGTCTCCCAGGGATGCCTACCAGCTTGTTCCATTTCTGCATCATTTGTGGAATAGCGTAATTACAGAGATGGAGAACAGATTAGTGGTTGCCAGGGGTTAGTGATGGTAGGGAGAGATGGGTGTGGCCATAAGAGGGTAACACCTGTATGTCTGAATGACGACACAGTTGAGATGGGGTTTTTTTTTTCCTTCTAGTACTAAAGAGCATACCCGGGGTGCCTGCATAGGCAAGTGGAATACCACTGAACGACACCACTAACACCATGAGTATGTTTGCCTTTTAATAAAAAGAAAATTTGTTTGGAGGATGGAGAGATGGTTAAAAGTACTGATACCAGATGGCTCATGCTGCCTGTAACTCCAACTCCAGGGGATCCAATGGGTTCTTCTGGCTTCTGTGGGCACCCACAAACGCAAGGCAGACACAGGTGTTTTTCAAAAGATTATATATTTTTTTAAAAAAACACAAAATAAGCTGAGCATGGCTGCATACATCTTTAATGCCAGCAATGGAGGAAGGAGGATCTTTATGAGTTCCAGGCCTACAGAGTTCCTGATCTACAGAGAAAATTCCAGGACAACTAGAGCTGCACAGACAAACCTTGTCTTGAAAAAACAAAAAACCTGAACAAACAAAATCAAAAAACAAAAAACCCATAAAATAAACACTATATATGTATGTATACACACACACACACATATATATGAAAATGCTTATGTGTGCCTTTTAAGTCCAGATGAGAGCATCAGATTTCCTAAAGCTGGAGTTACAGGTGGTTGTGAGTCACCCAGTATTAGTACCAGGACTCAAACCCTGATCCTACAGAAGAAAGGAAAATGACCTTAAATAAGAACCATCTCTCTAGTCTTCTTAATTTTATTCTCTGTGTCCAGAGAGGCCAGAGGGAGTGTCGCATCACTTGGAGCTGGAGTTCTAGGTGTTAGTGAGCTGCCTGATATGGGTACTTCTATCTGAAACCTAGCGCTCTGATGGAGGGGGTAAGCACCCTGAACCCCGGAGCCATCTCTCAAGCCCTATCACTTGAATATTTTTATAACAGCTATGCAGTGATATAGTTCACTCAAACAGCTAAGTATCTTGTCTGTGGAGGTGACTATGCAAGGCTACACATTTGATAAAATTATATGGAGTTATATACACATATGCAAATAAGTGAGTATATAGTTGGTAATCTAATAAAGATGATTAATTAGATTGGCTTACACAACCCGGCCTAGATAACAGTTGCTCAGGCCACAAGGCTGAATGAGACAGCAGCCCCAGTCTGGTACTGAAGACCTGGTGGGTTCCTGCAGAGCTGTTGGTCTTCCAGCTGCGTTGGAAGCCCAAAGGAGCTGGGTTCTGACATCAGGAAAGGATGGTTGCAATGGTGGAGCTAATAGCTTGATATACAGACTCACCAGGGAGATGTGGAGGCAATTCATTAATAAGCCAAGTTTTTCTCTTAGCCTTTTGTTGTTGGTTTGTTTGTCAGTTTTTGAGACAGGATCTCACTATGGTGGTCCTGGCTGGCCTGGTATCTGCTAACATAGGCTAGACAAGCTTCAAACTCAGTTTTCCTCCTGCCTCAGCCTTCCAACTGCTAGAATCACAAGCATTTTCCCCAAAAGTCTTGGCAAGAGTAGGATCCTTCAGTGTATTCCTAGCTTGTGCTATTGTTCAAAGCCTCCATCTCTAGCTGTATGGTTGTAGAGTGTGTGAGCATATTTGAATAAATCTGTCTCCTCCAGTTGAGCATAAACTTCAAAGGACAGAGAACTTGTGTTCCCTCCCTAGGACTCTAAAGACACCTGGCAGGTCGTGTTTGCTGAGTCAATACTCGTGTTTGTCTGCTGTCTTGTCTCAGTTCTTTCTGTAGCAGTCCACTGACTTTGCAAAGGGCTTCATCTCCATATCCACTTCAGACTTAGCTCAGAGGAGATTCCTGATTTCTTTTTGCATTGTTTATTTATTTTATTTGTATATTTTTGAGGCAAGGGCTCATGTAGCCCAGGCTAGCCTCAGACTCACTAAGTAACTGAAGATGGCTTTGAACTGATTGCCTCCTTGTTGAGATTCGCTGGGATCCTGGGTGTGTGGCATCACACTTGGTAAGATTTTAATTTCTTTGCAAACTGCTTCACTTGGGTAATTTCATTTTGATAAATGTAATTTGTCAATTTGTAAGCTTTCTTTCCTGTTGCTGTGACAAATTAACCAGCCAAAAGAAACTTGAGGGAGCAAGGGTTTGTTTGGTTCACAATTCCAGGTTGTAGTCAATCACGGCAGGGAAGTAAGATGGCAGGAGTTTGGAGTGACTGGTCCCAGTTCATCCATCCATGGCTGGGAGCAGAGAGCAATGCGTGCATGCTGGTGCTCTGGCCTCCCTTTCGTGCAGTCCAGGGCACAGTGTAGGGAACAGCTCACGTTGGGTAGGCTTTACACGTAGATCAATTCAGTTAAAATCTCTCACAGGTATGCCTGCAGGTCAGCCTAACCTAGACAGTTTCCCATTGAGAGTTCTTCCCCAAGTGATTCTGTGCTGTGTCAAGTCAACAAACTATTCGTCACAGTGGGGTACAGATTCCCCCCACCCCCGGCTCCAATCAGGCCTTCTGGGAATATGCTCTCATTTAATGTCTTTCTAAAACTTCAGCTATGACAAGGCAGCTAAATAAAGGCCGTGGAATCTGACGGTGTTCACCCTGTGTTCCTCGGAAAGAACCTCAAACAGAGCAGTTCAAACAAGCAGCTTCGAAAGGATAAGAAAGAGTGCATGACAGTTAAACCATTGGCCTTCTATCCTATGACAGATGCTCACAGTATGTTTTATTGCACTTGTGTGCTTGACCAAATAATTAACCCTAAAAATTTCCACATCCTAAATACCCAGCACACACAACCAACCATATCACCTCACACGGTAAAAGGGGGCTTTGTCTGTGAGTGTCATCAGTGCCTAAGATGCTTGAAGGTGGATGGACTGGGTTATGCACATGAGCCCAAGCTAATTACACGAGTCTTTAAAAGCAGAAAACTTCTCTTAGCTGCAGAACCAGAGAGAGAGAGAGGAATATAAGGACCCACCCTGCCATGGATGACTCTGAGGACAGAGGAAGTGGCTACACTCAAGGAATGCAGGCGGCTAGGAGACAGATTCTGCCCCGGAATCAAGCAAGGTTCCAGAAAGGATTGTAGTCTGGTTGATACCTTGCTTCTGCCCACATGAGACCCGTATCAGACTCTTGCCCTACCAAGCTGCAGGGCAGAAGCTCTGGTTGTCTTTTGCATGAAGTTCATGGAAAAGTACTGGAGCACCTATTGAAAGTGAACACAGCCCTGCCATTTGTTTCTGGGGTTTTGTTTTTTTTTTAATGGATTTATTTGTATATGCATTGATGTTTCGCCTGCCTGTGTGTCTGTGTGAAGGTGCCAGCTACTCTGGAACTGTAGTTACAGACAGTTGTGAGCTGTCATGTGGATGCTAGGAATTGAACCAGAATCCTCTGGAAGAGCAGTCAGTGCCATCTTAAGCACTGAGCCATCTCTCCCGTAGTTTTTTGTTTGTTTTTTTTTTTTAAGGTCTTGTCTATAAGCAAGAGGAATCAAGTTGAGCTTTCATGAGCAAAGGCAGCAGGCCATCTGTGAGCACACAGGGCACCTGGGCCGGGGGGTGGGGGGAACTAGGTAGAAAAGCAGCTTGAAGGTAAGCTGCTCTGGGCCTCCTTACCCTGGCTCTCCATCTCTGCCTCCCCTCCCAGCTTCTGTCAGCCTCATTCTCTTTCTTCCCTCTTGGGAAACACACGCTCTCTGCTAATTAGTCCACGAAGTGTCAGAGGGCCAGCCTTCAACTTCCCTTTGGGACTAGAATCTCATTCTCAAAGTCAAAGTCCCAGGAGAAGAAGAAATTGACTCTGGGACTATTCATACAAGGTATCTGAGATGGGTTAAACTGTGTCCTCCCTAAAAAGACACCCTACCTCCAACTCAGAATGTAACCCTTTTTGGAGAGGGCCATTGCAGATGTAATGAGGACATACCACAGTAAGGTGGGGCCTTAGTTTAAGGACTGGTGTCCTTGTAAGAGGGAAACCAAGACACAGGCAGAGCCAGAGGAGGAAGACGGCAGAAGGATGGGGAGTGTGGAAGAGGTTAGAAGTTTCTTACCTTAGAAGCTTTGGGTGATCATGACCCTGGTAAACCTCACTTTCAGACTTGTGGCCTCCAAGGTCAGGAAGCAACAGTGTCTGAGCTTAAAGCAATGTGAGTTTTGGCATTTGGGGCAGCAGATTTAGAAAACCAGTGTAGTGTCCAGCATGATCTACTCCTTTATGCCTAGGGGACCAGATCTTAGAGTACAAATGTGGCCCTTCAAGACTCACCCCTACAGAAGAGTGAGCAGTGTGGGGCAGATGCCCTCAAACACTATTCATCCAGTTCCCTAGATCTGGGACAACTAGAGTCTTTGCTTCTCTCTTTTTTCTTTTCTGATTTCCCTTTAGAATATTCAGCTCTTTCACCCTTTTGGAATGTACTGTGGTGTGTGATATAAGATACAAATCTCCCATTTTCCATACAGTAATCTGTTTCTCTAATGATTTCTATTGGTGCCCTCTGACTGCTGTGTTGTTTTTCATTTATTAAATTGAGCACTGATGTTTGAAAACTATTTTTGGACTTTCTGGGCTCTGTTCCTCCGATTAGTTCATCAGGTTCCTGTCATGGTGTGAGAAGACTCTGTAGGTCTGGAGGATTTTGTGGGGATGGGGGTTGATCTGAAGATTTCATGCCTGCTAGCCACTGAGCTACAGCAACTGCAAGCTTAGTCACCAACCTGAGCTCTGAGTTTCCCCCTTGTTTGATGCCTTCCTCTAAATGCTTTGTCTATAGCAATCTGAAGTATCCACCTCCTATAAGCATACTCTGGAGAGAATGGGAGTCTTTATGAAATAATTCTGAGCTCTCTCTCTCTCTCTTTTGGTTTTTCCAAGACAGGGTTTCTCTGTGTAGCCCTGGCTGTCCTGGAACTCACTCTGTAGACCAGGCTGGGCTCGAACTCAGAAATCCGCCTGCCTCTGCCTCCCAAGTGCTGGGATTACAGGCATGTGCCACCACTGCCTGGCTGAGGTTTTTTTTTTTTTTTAAAAAAACACATTAGACCTCTTCTGGTGGAAGTAGCTGGGCTGTATACTGCCCGCCTCTTTTTTTCCCTTTTGTGAAGGTTTCATTATGTTGCTCAGACTTGAATTCCTGGCTTCAAGTGCTCTTATATCAACTTCTCAACTAGCTGAGACTACAGGCTCACCATTGAGCCCATCCTGATCTTCTTTCTGAAACTGACCCTGGTCCTGCTAACATGCCTGGCCTTATGGCAAGTTAAAACATAACGAAGCTTGCATAGTAACTGTCAGAGTTAAGTATATATATACAGTAAGCACTCAGTCAATGTCAGGTGAGAATTCCTACCTCATTTTGCAGGTAGCCTACTCTGATCATATTGTCTTCCTCACCTTAGGTCATGCATAAGGCTGGAAAGGGAAAGGGGCTTTGCCCTCCTCAGAAATGTCTATAAAGCCCTACATGGTGAAAGGGCCTTTGAGATGTGGTTAAATTAAGATTTTTTAACTTCATTACATTGTTATTGTGTCGGTGTGACACAGACACAGAGGCACTCTCTGACTTTTGTGTGGCAGTCAGGGGGTATCTTACAAAAGTACATTCTCTCCTCCTACCATTTGGTTCTTGGGATCCAACTCAGGCTTGGGAGCAAGTGCCTTTGTCCCCTGAGCCATCTGACCGGCCCTAAGTTAAGAATTTGAAAATGGGTCAGCCACCCTGGAGAATCACAAGGCTGTCCAAGGTGGGAGAGTCAGAAAATTGACAGACCTGAGGGTGGTGCTTTCTGAAGAGGAAGGGGGCATTGCAAGAACCCCAGGGAGTCTCTGGGAGCTGGGAAAATCCCCCCCAAATGTCGGGTCCTTGACACATTTGGATTCTGGCTCAGTCAGGCTCATTTGTGACTGCTCTTTTCCAGAATGCTATGATAACAGATGTGTGCTCCTTTAAAACACTAATTTCCTGGTGATTTGTTGAAAAAAAGATCGGAGGCAAAGGCAGGCAGATGACTGTGAGCCAGTGAAGCCTTGCCTCAAATATGAGAGAAAGAACAAGTGAAAGACAGAAAGAAAAGAATGGAAAGAGGGAGGGAGAAGGGGGAGGGAGGACGGGGAAGAGGAGGAGGAGGAGGAAGATGAATGACCCATTTGTTTAATTACAGGGTGTGAACTAGGGGCACTTTTCTTGCTATTGCCACCCAGTCAGGTTTCCATGACTTCTGGCTAGCCCGCTACTTCTGACTTCATAGCTTGATTTCAGCCGTCAGTGAAACATCTCCATTGGATTCTCAGCTTGGGTTTTTTAAAATTCTTACTTTTTATTTAATCAGCTGTTCTAAAATATTCTTAAGCTCTTAATGTTCTTAAGATATCCTAAAGTTACTAGGACTACGTAGAAATTTAACTGGGAATAAAAAAAAAAAAGAAACAAGAAGTCTTTTGAACAAGGAGACATTTTCTCTTCCAGCAAAGGGACAAGTGCGAGGCGGGGGGGGGGGTGCTGGGGGAGCATCCACAAACTTGAATTTAGCCAGATCCGTTCAACTGTGTTTCTGAACATTTATTCACTGAATTTTAAAGTCTGAGGTACTGACAGAAATTGGAGATCCCGCACTTTGGTGAGCTACTCAAAGCCACAGCTCTGGGGAATACGCACCATCCTAATCCCTAGCTCAGGATTCATACTCTGGTCCATGTTATTGAAGGAAGGAAACAGATAGAACTCATGTTTTGGGCACTGTGAGAGAATGACACCTTACCATGAAAGTATGCTTTTTTTCCTACTCTTCTCCCTAGGAATAAAAGGTCTTCGTCCTTAATTTCACATTCGTGACTTTATTTCTTCTTTCCGTTGTTTCGAGCTGGGAGCTAAACCTTGGCGGGCCCAGGGCTCCTGCTGGCGAGGGGCCTTTACAGACGCAGGAGGCTGGCACAGGAGACCCTGGGGCGGGAGGCACTCGCTACGCTTTTGTTTCCTATAACCTGAAGGATTCTCTTCCAGTCTCCTGGGCGAGGCTAAAGACCCCCTTAATCCAAGGCCCTAAATGCAGGGATCCTTGAGAAGACCACGGAACACTCTCCTATGTTCCCAAGTCACATGGGTGGGGACCACCCATGTAGCAGAACCGCCCCGCGCGCCCGCCCTCCCTCGCCCTCGCAAGCTGTTCCAGGCGGAGGAAACCCCACACACTGCTAAGTGATCTCTGAGTCCTCCCTAAGGACTGGTTGTCAGTACCCAGTTCCTCCAGTTAAAGATGGAGAATGGGTCAAGCCTTCTTCTTGGTGCCCCTCCACTCTGATATTGAGTGCTGTCTCCTAGCTCCCTGCCCCATCCTAAATGAATTCCAACCCACTGTAATTGGAAAAATGCAAGCAAGCAAACAAACAAAAACCTAAGGTTGGGATTTTTGGATAAAGTAACACCATTCCTATAGATCTGTACCTGGAATCGTTCTACCTAATTTAGACCTGGGGGTTTGACCCTAATGTAGATGGGTCACTGAGGGAACTGGAGGCATTGTGCGGCTCAGGGGTCTTAAGTCTCTTCCAGAAGGCAGGGTCCATAGTTTGGCCCCTTCTACTTTTCTAGTTGCCCGAATGGAAAATTGATGTAGGACAGCTTAGCCCATGTCAACAAACTTTTATTGCCATTTCTGCCAGATTCCTGATTCTTACACTGTAGAAACACTGCGTTCTGGTGCAGGGGATGCGGTGGGAGGTGTTGCCACTCCTCTGCCAAGTTAAAGAAAACCCCACTTGCTGGGGTGGGAAGGCCAGACAGAGAGGAATTCAAGGGCATGTATGGCTTAGTCCGGCTCCTGCCGAATGCAGAATATAGGGACCATGGTTCCAAACATTTTACAAAGCGGGTGGGGATGAATTTGGCTGCTGTTATACCCCTTGCCCTTGCTGCCATGTTTCCATGGAAATGAGGGCGGGGCAGGATATAGCTCACTCTGACTACCTGGGAGTGCGGCAAGGCAAGCATTTGGTAAACACACCCCCTTCGCTGCTGTCCCCCATATACCCAGCTGTCCCCATCCAACCCCTAGGCTCACTCTGCTGCCTGCTTCACTCCCTTCCTCTCTCGAGCTGGAACTATGCCAACTGGACGGCGGCAGGGCTGCCAGTGTCTGCTCTGCACAGCCAGGTCTCCCTGGCAGCAGCCGCCCTAACAGAGCTGTCTGTTGTGCCTCAGCGAAAAGTATGCCGCTAGTACCCTACAGCTTTCTGTACCACTTCTGTTTCCACACCTCTGCCCAAAGGGAACTGAAAACACAAACTCAAATGTTCAAGGTTACAAACAGGACAATGCTGAGGCTAGGACGGGGAGATGAGGCACATCCTTCTGAGACCTGAGCCATCTTGTGTCCTGTCTTTTAGAGCTTGCTTCTTTCCACTGGGCCCCCCAGCTGGGGGCTGGAATCCAAATCTGCACTGGGTGCTCTGGGCACCCTCCACTGCTGGTCCATGAGATGCTCGCCGCCGCGGTACGGAGGCACGGGGAAGGGCTCTCAGTACCACGGGTCAGCCCGGTGCTGCTGGTTGTAGAGCTGGAGCTTGATCTGATCCTTGATTTGATTCACAAGGACCTGGGACAGCAGGATTCCCACCAGCTGCAAAGGGCAGAAAGAAAGCAGGCAGGAATCGACTGTCCTGCGTTCCCAGGCTCAGTCCTTCCAACGCAGCAAGCACCATCCCTCTCTGGTCCCTCTGCTCCATCAGTACCCAACTGATCCCTGGACGCCTCCACAAATGACAACCTTTGCAGAGTGTGAGACCTACGAGTTGGACAGGGTGAGTTACCTGGGGGATGGCCAGGCCTAGTGCCACACCACCAAGTAGGAACAGGTTGCTGTGTATCCAGTTGACCAGCTTGTCAATGCAGCCGTTGGTGTAGATGACCTTACTAGCTTCCAAGTAGTCCAGAGCCTGCATCCCTTGGCCACACATCGTGTTGATCACTGCCTGAGGAGAAAGTTGAGAAGCCTAATGGCACTCCCACACCAAGAAAACACGGGGCTGACGAACTTGCCAACTCCCCCCCACCCAAGTTGTTAGAGAATGGGGAGAACACTGGAATAAAAATGGCTAAATACAGAACTCCTTCCGTTTGAGCTCTCTCCGTCCAACCTTCCCATTTATCTCTGCCCCATGTGGGCTCAGAGTGAAAGGCTAAAGTGACCATCACAGTGGGGTGAAGACAAACCCTGCACAGCCACCTGGTTAAGCTCAGGGACGGAGTGTCACCATAACAGCCTTTCTGACCAGGAAGTAACTTGGAGCTTACTCAGGAGGAAATGACATGTGGTGTTTGCTCACCTGGTTGGGGGTGGGCAAGCAACAGGAGTAAGGCACCGAGCAGCGTTCTCGGCTAGGGTTGTCCTCCGAGCAGTTGAAGTACATGTTCTGAGACCAGTCTCTGTAGGAAATCCCTCCGCAGCAGCTGAACTGCAACGCAGCCCAGCAGAAAGGTTAGGACTCGCTGACCCCACACTGAGGTGGCCAGGGGAAGCTAACAAGGGCTTCCACTGCAACTTCACAGTATTGGAAGCACATCTGGGAGCCCAAGCTTCTCAGCTGCTTTCTCCAAAGGAATTCTCTTAATTCCGCATGTATCTTACTATAACCTAGTTAGTGCTTTATACGCCGCCACACACTCACACACGCACACACACACACACACACACACAGAGAGAGAGAGAGAGAGAGAGAGAGAGAGAGAGAGAGAGAGAGAGAGAGGAGAGAGAGAGAGAGAGAGAGAAAATTGTATATATTATTCAGATTTAACCTCTTGAGAGAAGGTTCTAGATTTATAACCCTATAAAGCAGTCTGGAAAAGGAGATATTCAAGATTACTGGCTGGGACCAGGGGTGTTCAGCGATAGAGCGAGCAGTTGCTTAAAATGCTTGACCCCTGGATTCACTCCAGCACTACCAAGAAAAAAATATTAAAAAAAAAATCCAAACCAAAATCCTTTACATAAGAAAAAATTCACAAGAAGAAAATCTTCACTATCAGTAACTTCACAGTTACTCCATGAAAGCAACCTGGATCCCAAAGCTGAGGGCTGCAGCAGAGGAACAGAGCCGCAGAACTGGTGGTGAAGATACCTTGATGCAAAATGTAACTCTGATTCATAGCAGCCTAAACTAGAACAACCAAACGTGAGGGTGACTGAGGTGTCCACACAGGGGTAAACAGAATGAGGAGGCAGTCACACACAGAGTATCATTTAGCCTTAAAAAAGGAAATTCTGACACATGCTACATACACCATGGATGAGACCTGACAACATGCCAAGTAAATGTAATCAGTCTCGAAAGGACACATGTGTATAACTCCATTCACATGCTGTTGTATCCACACAAAGTTGAATGGCGGTGGCCTCCACGAGAGGGAAATGGCAGGTGTTTAATGGGCACAGTTTCGCAGGGAAAGATGGAAAGTTTTTGGTTTTTTATTAGTGTGTGTGTGTGTGTGTGTGTGTGTGTCCCTGGAATCAAGCTCAGGTGCTCTGTCAGGGTTTTATAGAAAGCACTCTCACCCACTGAGCTGTTTCACTGTCCTGAAGAGTTTTTGTCTTGATTTGTTGTTGCGATGGGGGGAGGGGGGGCTCCTGTAACCAGATGGCCTGAAACTCAATATGAAGCTAAGTCTAGCTTTGAACTCCTAATCTTTCCAATTCCACTTTTCAAATAGATGGGACAGTGTGCACTGCCATACAGGCAAAGTGGAAAAGTTCTGCTAACAGATGGTGGTTATGGCTACATACAGTATGATTCCACCACCCCTTTTTAAAGATTTAATTTAAAGATTTATTTATTTTTATTTATATAACTGTCTTCAGACACACTAGGAGGCATCAGATCCCATTACAGATGGTTGTGAGCCACCATGTGGCTGCTGGGAATTGAACTCAGAACCTCTAGAATAACAGTCAGTACTCTTAACCACTAAGCCATCTCACCAGCCCAATTTTTCCCCTTTTATGCTGGGGATTGAACCTAGGACCTCACACATACAAGGCAGGTGCTCACCACTGAGCTATAACCCCAGCGTCTCAGTAGTTACTCAGGCTGTTCTTGAACTGACTAGATAACCCAGGTAGGCCTTGAACCCTGTCTTAGCCTCCTAACTAGGGAGGGTTACAAGTTATGACAACACATCCACTTAATGTAAATCTTTTTTAATCGTAAAATGGTAAATTCTGGGTTATAGGTATAGCTCAGTGTTGTAGAGTTTTGTCCATGGTGTTCACAGCTCTGGGTTCTACTCCTGGTTTTACAAAACAAGCAAAACAAAACAAAATGGCTTTTGTTTGTTTGTTTGAGACAGGGTTTCACTGTGTAGCCCTGGCTGTCCTAGAACTCACTCTGTAGACCAGGCTGGCCTAGAAGTCAGAGATCCGCCTCTCTCTGTGCCTCCAGAGTGCTGGGATTAAAGGTGTGCACCACCATCACCTGGCACAAAATAGTATTTTTTGATTACATATATTTGGTCACAATATTTAATGTGACATATAATAAAATTTGATTGTTCCTCATTCCCCTATAGGTAATCCCTTACAATGTTTTTTTTTAATTCTTCCAGAATCCTTTTGTAAGACTAATAGTTTTTCCTTTCTTCTTCTTTACATAAACATATGTATTATTACATATGTACATATCATATATGTGTATATTATATATAATATATACATTTGTGGATATATACATCTGTATATACAGATGTATATACACATGTACATGTGTACACAAATATGTATATTATATATATAATTCTGTATGTAGCATTCTATGCCCTTAACAGTACCTGCACCCACCAAAGCCCTTCCTAGAACACATTATTTATCAGGTAAAAGAAGTCCACAGGCCTAGAGAGTGAGGAGTTTCTTGCAATAACATTTTTACCCCTACCCACAGGCACTGGGTGGTCACAGCACACTTGGCTGGTACCTTCTTCTGGCCAAAGTCAATGAGGTTCTGCAGATCCAGGTCATCTCGATAATGCACAATAGCATTGTTGATGATCTCACTCACTTTCCCCCGAGCCTGCCAGATACAATCAGGACACAGGATTAAGTCATAATTATTAATCTCCTCAGAAATAATAGCAAACACAGATCAGCACTTGCGGTGGTTTGAATGAACATGTCCTCCACCATCTCAGATGTTTCAGTCCCTAGTTGGTGGCACTGGGTGGGGAGGTGTGGCTTTGTTGAGAGAAGTATGTCACTAGGTGTGGGCTTTGCAGTTTAAAAGCTATATACCACTCCCAGGGCACTCTCTGTTTCCTGCTTGTGGTTCAAGATGCAAGTCCTCAGCGTCTTATGTTCTGCCACCGTACCCCAAACCCACAGTGGCTGCCTTGTCTCCCCGCTATGACAGACTTACCCCCCTGGATTGGTAAGCCCAAAGAAACTCTTCTAAGTTGCCTTGATCATGGTGCTTTATCACAGCAGCGGGAGAGCCACCAACACTATTGTTTTGTCTTTTGCTTTCCTTTCCAGATGTCTCTATGGCTTACTGTCACAGCACACTATGAAGGGTCAGAGGCCCAGGGTAGCCCTTCCCTCTCTTGTGCCAGGTTCCAGAGGATCAGCGCAGGCTTGGTGCTCTTCCCCGACTCCGGGTGTGCCGATAGCCACTAAAGCTAGGGCAGCCCTAAGTCCCTACACACTGTCCCGGCTCCAGTCTTTCCTCCATACCCATGCATTGCCACCCACTCCTATCCCAGCCTCCCTTTTAATACACTGGATAATTCTGTCTCATCCTGTGGATCATTAACTCACTAGAGAGCCTCACTCTACTACAAATTTATTTTGTACTTTATCATTCAAAGGCCTAAAAATTGAGAAGCCCTGTCACTAGAAGGTATTAGTGACTGCCTCCCAAGAGTTTTTGGGGGAGGCAGGGAATCACAGACTAAAATTAAAATTAGGGCAACTAACAACAGTCAAGATCATATTTCCTCAGGTCATCTTTGATCTGAATCAGCCTTAAAATCAGATCTTGCAAGGGAAGACGTTGGTTGGTTCAGGTCCATGAACTCTGGCCTCGGGTACCAGTGGGCCAGTGCAACAGTGCTCCTGACACCACAGCTTCTCAGAACTGTCTTTCAGAACAACGCAGTGTTACCTACCTCTCCCTACCTACCTGGGCGTACTAGTACCCAGAATACTTGCTGACTCCTGCAGTGAAGGAGTTTCCTTTCAGCAGAAAGGGGCTCACTAAGTAGAGACACTGACCTCTAGTGGACACAAGAAAATTGCTCTTTAGACTCAGATCTACTTCATTAGGCCAGAAGGACTTGTCAGCTACAAATCAGCGGAGCAGCTCTTAGCCTAGTAATTTTGTACCATGGTCTCTCTCAGCTCAACTACTTTTTCCTATGGCTTTTTTGTGTTTGTTTATTGAGCCAGGGTTTCTCTATGTAGCCCCAGCTGTCCTAGAACTCACTATGCAGATCAGGCTGGCCTTCGGAGCACCAGGATCAAGGGTGTGCACACCCACAGCTGGCTTCTGTCCCTGTGACTTTATCTTACAGTCTTGTACTTTATTCCTGGGAGCTATTTGTAACTTGAGAATGGGGTTCTGGTTCATTTTTATTCCTCCCTTTTTTGGGGGGAGGTGTTATTTTGTTTTCAAGGTGGGGTCTCATTAGGTAGTTCAGGTTGACCTGGAATGCACTATGTAGACCAGGCTGTCCCAGAACTCAGAGATCCACCTGCCTTTGCCTCCTGAGTGCTAGGAATAAAGGGACGTGCGGATACACCTCCCTACATTTTTCTTCCTTTTAAAAAATAGATTTCTCACGACTACTAGTCCCAGCTACCCTGGACCTCACAAGGTAGACACTCATGGAGATCCCTCTGCCTCTGGTTTCCCAGTGCTGGGATTAAAGGAAGCGCTGGTTCTTCTCAGGACCGTTGCCTCAGATACCCCACCTCTAGATGTGGAAGCATGGTCCAGAACAGGGTCTGCCTTCCCTCTGCTGTCCATGTCTAGCTCAATAAACAGTGCTTGAATAAGAGTCTCTTCAAGTTGTCTGTGGTTTTGATCACCGAGTCCTACTTAGTCGTTTACCGTTTAAGTATGTAGGTTATTTTAATGTTTCTCATGTTTATACATCCCCCCCCACCATGGCATCAGGTTGTCAAAGGAAAATACCTTACAGTCATGAAATTCTCTTTAAACAGACTGATGTTAAAGATCATTTATCCATCCCTAAGGGGAACCTTTCAAAGGCTGAGGCTTCCCAGGGGAAAGAGTGTTGTGGTTAATTAATCAGTAGGAACTTCCCCTTCCTCCCTCTGGTACTAAGAGGCCTCTAGGCTCCCAGTGTTACCTTGTCTGAGAAGACGAAGCCCAGGATGCCAGCAGCCAGCTGCAGCAGGAACACGATGGTGAGGCAGAGGGAGAACTGTGGCACACAGGCAAGACAAGGAACGACATCACTGCTCAGGGAGGCAGCCCTTCCCAGGGCCAAGCAGCTCCACACCCCCAACATGACAAAGATTTCTGTCTCTAGGACAATGCCATGGAGGTGGCCACCTTGCTGGGTCACTCAGAGCAGAACTCTGCAGCGAGGAGTGGACAGCACAGGCTTAGGTGGTAGGATGGGGCAGAGTGGATGGAATGGCCCCCTGTAGGATGGAAGAGGGGAGCAGGAAGCACAAGGAAGAGAAGCGAGCAAGCTTTTCTGCGTGGCCTGACCACTCACTGTCTGCAGAAGGCAGATGTTCTCTCGAAGGGATCCGATACAGCCGCAGAAGGTGAGAAGGAACATGAGGACGCCCACCACGATGAGCAGGATAGCAGGGTCCACCGCCAGACAAGCCAGGGCTGCTTCTGGGAGAGAGGCTGAGCCTCAGCTGGAGCCCGCTGCCCACTGAGGGGGCTCCCAGGAATGGATGAGGGGTGTACCAAATCTGTCTTCCTGTACTTGGGGAACCTCCTTGCATGGTGAAGATTACGGGAAAGACCTCCTCACAGGGGAGAACAAAGTGTGCTGGAGGAGTCCCGGCATGTAATTTGAGGAATTAGGGGAAAGCCTTTATTCCACGCTCATGAGAGGAGCGGCCGCGTTTGCTCTAGAGATGACTTAGCGTGGCACTGGGCTCACTAGCTGGGCGATTCCTAGATACTCTGCAGAGGAATTAAGGTTGAGTCACTTCAGGACAGGCTGGGGGCAAAGTCCTCGACTGTTCTCTGCTTCTACAGACCTAGCTTCTCCCCAGGGCTTGGTTCAGGCAGATCTTGGGAGGGGCTGGGGGCTCAGGAAAACCAAGTGAACGGCCAGTCTGAAGTGGCCCAGGAAGACTGGCTTCAGGGAGCTGCTCCTCTGAGCCCAGCCCAGGGCCAGAGCTGGAGCAAGCAGAGGTGCAGCAGGAGCGTAGAGAGGCGGAGGGAGACCTGTAACCCACCTGCGTGCTTCATCAGCCTGGCGTAGACACCCACGGCCACCATGACCATGGAAATGACCTGTGGGAACAGGAAAGGAGTCAGGAGAAAATGAGAGAGCTCTGGAGGGACGAGAAACCTTTTAGAGGAGGGCCGGGGAGGCCAGCTTTCCTGGGGCACGGGTGCAGCGATCCCCTACCCAGCACGGCAAAGGGTGCTTTACCTATGAGAAACTCCCAAGCACTGTCTCCTTCATTCTCTATAACACAATATCTTGTGAGACACAGAGTGTCCCCATTTCACAGATGGAGAAATCAAGACAGTACAAGTTTAATATAGTGATTAAAAATGCAGGCTTCCAAACAGGTCTGGAGGTACAACTCAGAGCTACCACATAAGGCCTTGGGTTCAATCACAAAAATCACAAGCACGAAAACTTACACACACACACACACACACACACACACACACACACACACACGTGAATGCACACAAACACAATTAAAACAAAACATGGACTTCTGAAAGATTCAAATACAGAACTCCATTTGGGACAGCCTTCTGAGTCTCTGTTGATTTCTGCATGTGAAGAAGGAATTAAGGACAAAGGGCAGGTGTGATGGCTTATGGCAGTTAATTTCAGCATTTAGGAGGCTGAGATGGGAGACCAAGATTTGAGGCCAGCCTGTGCTACAGTGCAAGAGCCTCTCTCAAAGGAAAAAAAATATTTAATTTTCATCTGTGTCTGTACATGTGTCTGTGGGTGCACACTGAAGCCAGAGGAGGACACAGATCCTTGGATCTCGCTGTGTTAGAATTAACGGTGCTTGTGAAATGTTTTGTGTGGGAGTTGGATCTAAACTCTAGGCAGGTCCCAAGTCATAGCAGTAAACATTCTTAACCACTGAGCCATTTCTCCAGCCAAAACTATTTAAAATATAATCATATCTTTATTTTTCTTTTTTCTCTTTCTTCCCATCCCCTTTCTTTCTTTTGGTCTTTCAAGACAGGGTTTCTGTGTGTAGCCCTGGCTGTCCTTTAATTCACTCTGGAGACCAGGCTGGTCTGCCTGCTTCTATCTCCCAAGTATTGGGATTAAAGCTATGAGCCATCATTGCCTGGCTAAACTTATATTTCTTATGTCTTAAAAAATGTTTTAGTGGCTGGAGAAGAGTTTCAGCAGTTAAGAGCACTTGCTTTGGCAGAGAACCTGGGTTAAGGTCCTAGCACCCACATGCCAGTTCACAACCACCTGAACTCCAGTTGGTTACCTCTGGAAGGAACCTCTGGCCTCTGCGGGCACTTACAAACATGCAGGCAAAATGCTCATATGTATATAAATAAAAATAAGTTAATTTCAATTTTTGACATGTTTGTTTATGTATGAGCTCCTGCCAAGCACACGCGTGCAGTAAGAGGACAGCTGCAGGAGTTGATTCTCTCCTCCCACTACATGTGGCCCAGGATCACATTCAGGCTGTCAGCCTTGGCTACAGGAACCTTTACTCACTGAGCCAAACAATGTTTGGAAAACATCTACATTTCTGACACTGAATATTATACACCATCACCAACAGGACTACCCAGGAATTGTTCAGTTCTGAATTCTAACTCACCTACATCAAAAGGCAGGTCTTCCTGGCAGATGCAGACTCTAGCTCTCTAACTCCATTGGAAGCCAAGGATAAAAGTACACATCAGTGTGAAAGGCAGGAGTGTGCTTACTGCTCTACCGTAGAAAGGAATCTTTATAAACTCTGATTCCAATATGGAAGAAGACGATGTAGGCCTTACAAATTTCACAGCTCCTCCTTGTGAGAGCGAACCCATTAGAGGCTCCCAGGGGCCCCCAGAGAGGTCTTTGTCTCCTAGGCCTCCAAGAGTGCCTGGTAGCCCCAGCTCTCCTCTTAGCTTCCAGCCCAGTTTCCAGGCTGGTGCTAAGCAGCAGCTCACTGTCACCATGGCAATAGATTAGGCCGAGCTCTGGCAGAGAGGTTTCAGCAGCAGGGCCTTGACCAGCTCAGTAGGGAAGGGTATGGCAGCTAGACCCTGCATCCTGCAAGACAAAAGTCTGCTGGAAAGAGCCACCTGGGAGGTCTGCAGTGAAAGAAGGGAACTGGGCCCTAGGACAGGTAATAGCTTAAACTAGTCCTGTGTGAGGAAGACATTTTTTCCATTTGGGAGTTATTTCTGAAAATTCTTTACTATTAGCAGAAGACAAGGATGTACTTAATGCCAATCCTGGGTCTAAGTCTTTGGAATGCTTCTTTGTGAATCCATAGTGCTATGACTTCTTGGCCTTTTGGCTGAGATCAAGTGTGTGGATCCACAGTGCTTTCTCCTAGCCCCTCCTCAGGTCCAACGTGCTCAGCCCTGTCTCCTTACCCCCACCCCAGTCCCGCCCTTCCTCTGACTTGGGTACAATTATTATGAGCCTTCATATTCTGCTTGGGATAAACAGGGCAGCTCAAAGCACTGAATGTGGGGCTGGAAGCAACCCACAGCTGACTTCCTCTAGCATGGCCAGGCTTAGGAAACGGGGGCGGTGGCAGGGAGCCCTAGGTTGGGGAGGCCAGTCACCACCAGGTCTGGAAGAGCCTTTAACAGTATGAGCAAATGTCTCTGTCCCTTAAAACTTACCACACCTGGGTCAGTAAGATGGCTCAGCAGGTAGAACCCTGAGTTCAGTACCTGGAGCATTCCACAACTGTCCTCCCTCTGCTCTCCACAGACTTTCCCTCATTACTGCACAAAACTGCAGTTGTGAATATCGTTTTACTATGGACTTAATTAAAAGTGAGTACCTATTCTGTATTTCTGTTGTTCCCAGTCCCCTCACACGCTAAAATTTTCTAGACTGGGTAACTTAGTACGGGCATCAAATCAGCAGATGTGGCTGTGCGAGCCTGCAATCCCAGTGCTCTGAAGGGAGAAATGGGAAAATCAGAAGCTCAAGCCCAGCCTTGGGAACGTTGGAAGTTGGAAGCCAGAATGGGCTACATGAGACCTTACTTCAACAAAAGAGACAGGTGGGAGAAGAATGGGAGAGAGGGAGAGAGGCTACATATCACAGGGTAACTTAATTCGCTCCATGGACATGTAATTATAACACTTGCCCCATCTACTGGGGTAGGTAGAATAATGTCCCCCAAGGACCATAATGTCTTAATTCTATGAACCTGTGAATATATTATCTTAAGTTGCCAAAGAAACTTTTTGCAAATGTTGGTTTTAGATTTAGGGTTTAGAGTCTATCTCCTCCCCGCTGCCACCGCTCAGGACTCAATATGGTCACAAACAACCTTGTCAGAAGGAAGGAAGAGGGGCAGATTCAGAGAGAGAGAGGCAGAGTCGTGGAAGCAAGGTTGGAGTGATGCAGTACCATGGACCAAGGGATGTAGGCAGCTTCAGAAGCCAGAGCAGGAAAGGACATTTCCCCTAGAGAACACAGGTAGGAACATGGAATTACAGACACCTTGATGATAGCCCAGGAAAGCCTGTCTTGGGCTTCGGGTCGTCAGAAATGTGAAAGACTGGGGCTGGAGAGATGGCTCAGTGGTTAAGAGCACTGACTGCTCTTCCGAAGGTCCTGAGTTCAAATCCCAGCAACCACATGGTGACTCACAACCATCTGTAGCGAGCTCTGACTCCCTCTTCTGGAGTGTGTGAAGATAGCTACAGTGTAAGTACATATAATAAATAAATAAATAAATCTTTTAAAAAAAACAGAACAATAACTAACAGAAGGAAGTAGGTTGTTTTCTAAAAAAAAAAAGAAAAAAGAAAAAAAAGAAAAGAAAAGAAATGTGAAAGATTAAATTTGTGTTGTAGTTTGGGAGAACAGAAACTAATGCACTATTCAAATCCGACCCAGGGGCTGCTAGATAAGGTGGTGGCTGCTAGATAAGGTGGCGTGAGGGCCTACGATCAGTGTTACCCTGCGGGGAAAGGAAGAGCATCCAGAGCTGAAAGCAGGTTTTCAATATGGCTGCCGTTAGAGTCACCTGGGCACCTGGAGGCAGAGGGGATACTTCAACTCTAAATGGTCAGACTGCTCTGCAAACCAAGTAGTTTACAATCCCCGGCCAGGAGACCCAGGCAACTGTAGTTCTGAGAGCTTCTGGTGATTCCACACACAGTGCAGCCAGTTTGTGGACTTTTAAGCCTCAAGTGCAGCCAACCAGGAATGTAAAATAGAAAATAGGTCACATTAAAATCCAGATTGTGGCTTGAGTATATTAATTGTTAACCTGATCATTAAGGACGTCTCTCCCCTGAGCCCTCCAGACCTGCGCTGCACAGCTTTGTCTTTCATATCTCTATTCCTGCCCTCACTTCCCACCCCAGAGTCCTCAAAGCCACTGCCACAAGGTGAGTGCCGCAGACATTAGCAACGTCGGCTTTAAAGCTGTACGGAGCGTCAGAAATGGATTCAGATGCTCACCTCTTAAGCTGAGAGAGCAGAAGGACATCTGGCTGAGTGTGTATAGGTGCTGTGGCAGCATCTGAACTCGGCACAACCTCCCTCTCATTCTGGTAATCTCCCTATGGTACCAATCTTTAGTGCAAAATCCCCATAATGAGAATTCCACCAATGGCTTGCTTTCACGAGGATAGAAAGTCACTTCTCTTCTTAGAATGGATTTTCACATAATGGTCAAAATGAAGCCTGGCTAGAAACTTTAAAAACTAGGTACCAAATTGTTAGCCCTAAAAATATACATATAACAAGCAACCTTATACAGAATGAGCAAGTTATATCTAGGGACTATCTATCTATCTATCTATCTATCTATCTATCTATCTATCTATCTATCTATCCATATGTATATATATGTATATATACATACACATAAATATGCATGTAAGAATAACTGATAAATAAAAAACATGAATTTAAAGGGGAATAGTGAGGGGTATAGGGAATTTGAAGGGGAGTAGGGAAAAGGAAAGAAAGGGAGAAATATTATAATCATATTATCTCAAAAATTAAAGAAGTTAAAAAAAAGTTAGGTACCATTTTCAAAATAGCTGAGCCTAGCTTTTAGGAAAATTTATGTTCCTGAAAAAGTCAGTCAGATGATATAAAATAATTTGTATGCGCCGGTCCCTTTATTCTTATATAAAGTGAGTTATTACCTTGGAATGAAAATGGTCGTCTGCTGGGCTCTGGCAAGAAAGGGCTACTTTGGGACCAGAGCAGAAATGTATTCAGATGAGCCTGGAACAGGTTGGGCTGAAAGTAAGGTGCTGAGAAATAAAGCTGGGGTAGGGGGAACTGGGTCAGTGGGTCAGAGGGTTTGCTGTGCAAGCATGAGGACCAGCACCACCTAAGAGCTGGGTATGGCCGAGCACACCGGTAACCCCGCACTGGGGAGCACACATCTGCACAACCTGCTGGCCTGCCAGCCTAGCCAAAGTGGAGAGTTTCAGATCCAATGAGAGACTCTACAGGAAGAAGGAAATGAAGCAGAGAAGAATAGAGGAAATACTCCGTGTCTTCCTTTGGCTTCCACAAGAGACATTTTCCACACACAATCAGAATTCTCACATTGGGGAGACACAAGCACCAAGTGGCTGAGCTACCAATGGCCAGAGCTAGAAAAACTTGAGCATCAGAATAAATAAAAACGGGGGCTGAAGGCATGGTTCAATGATTGAGTGCATATTGTTCTTACAAAGGACCCAAGTGTGGTTCCCAGCAACCACACTACGTGACTCACAACTGCCAGTGACTCCAGCTCCATGGGATCGATGCCTCTGTCCTCCTTAGGGGCTTGTCCTCACATGCCCATACACACACACACACACACACACACACACACACACACACACACACACAATTCAAAATAGTTAAAATCTTAACTATTAAATTATTTCCCATAGTATAAAATAGTTATCTGTGCACCTATATTGATGCAAATAAATGACTTAATAAATAGAGACTATCTAATAAATGTAGCCATCAAAGAGGTAGAACAGAACTCATTACTCCTGTGTGTATGCTGTGCACAGTCTTTCTTCCAAAGAGCACAGTGCAGAAGAGGAAAAAGCAATTGCACATCTGGGAAACCAACCAACAGCACCTCAGCCTCTGGTTCAAGGTCAGTAGCAGTTGGATGATGGTGATGGTGATGGAGGGACACATTACTTTGCCATTGTGGTCTTCCTCCCCAAAACCCACAGGAACACCATGAGCAGACATCAGGCAGTTCTCATAAAGGGACCATCTACAAAATACTACAATACCTCAACAACCCTCAAGGCCATCAAAACCGAGTCAGAAACTGTCACAACCAGGAGGAAGAAGGAAATGTGACAGCTAAATGTAATGTGGGATCTGGAACAGATAGGAGAAACTAAGTGAGCCCGATTAAAGCTCAGAGCACAGTGGTACTGCTGCTGACTGTCACAGATACAGCACACTGGCCTGAGGTGGTAGCATGGATGGTAGCATGGGGGAACTGTTCTTTATGAGTACTTGTTTAAAAGGGCCGCTGAATGGATCAGTGAGTAAAGGGGCTTGCTGACAAGCCATGACCACGCATGAGCTCGATTGAGCTCGATTCCTAGGGCCCACATGGCAAGCTGTCTTCTGATCTGCAAACGTGTATGTCACATGAATGCCCACACTTAACTTATACATATACACACAATAAATAAAAATAAATCCCAAAGTCTATTGAAATAAAAAGCCACCCTTAAAGTTTTTACTTTTTTAAACTTAGGTTTTTGGGATGGCATCTTGTATTGAAAAATTTTTTCATATAATATATTTTGATCATGTTTTCCCCTCCTTCAATTCCTTCCAGATACCAGTCTCCCTACCCACCCATCTTTGTTCTCTCTCATTCTCTCTCTCTCTCTCTCTCTCTCTCTCTCTCTCTCTCACATACACACACACACACACACACACACACACACACACACAAAGATCCCAGAAAAACAAGAAACTCAAGGGAAAAAAAACCCCCACAAAACCAAAAATCAAAACAGGCAAAAACCAATAAATGTCAAAAGAATGCTAAAACAAAACAAAAGGTCCATAGAATATCACTGAGTTAGTCTTGTGTTAGCTAACAGCCCCTGGGCCTGTCCTGAGGTGTGGCTGATATACTCCGTGACAGTCTACTGGGGGAAGGTGATGTTCCCTTTGCTTCCCGGCTCTCTTAGTGCTGGCCGCCATCTGATTTGAACCTACGCAGGTCTTATGCGTGCCGCCAGACTCTGAGTTCATATGTGCATCGGTCCTGCTGGGTCTTGAAGACATGGGTTCCTTGGAGTCATCCACCACCTCTGTCTCTTACAATCTTTCTGCCTCCTCTTCCACAGAGTCCCCTGAGTCTTAAGGGAAGGGGTTTGATGAAAACATCCCCATGTAGGACTCAGTGCTCCATCACCCCTCACTCTCTACACTTTGTCCAGTTGTTGGTCTCTGCGTTAATTCCTGTCCACTGTAAGAAGCAACTTCACTGATGTGGGCTGACTGAGGCACTGATCTGTACCCCAGGCCAGGGTGATCAATAGGGGCCCTAGTAAAACTGGAGATGGGCTAGACAGGAAGCTTGGGGTGATATGTGTTTTAGATGAGTTATTTAATGTGATTGACATTTTCCCTGCATGTACGCTGTGTGAGGCTGTTGGATCTCCTGGAGCTGGAGGTATAGACAGTTTTAAGCTTCTATGTGGGAGCTGGGAATTGAACCCAGGTCCTCTGGAACAAGAGCCAGTGCTCTTATTAACCACTAAGCTACCTCTCCAGCCTCTGGTGTGACACCTTTAAACGGGGTCTCATGTCAATACTGGCCTCAAACTCACTATGTAGCTCACAATGACCTTGACCTCCTGATGCTGTCTACCTACGCCTGCCTCCCACCTTGCTACCACACCTGGTAAGTTACACATTTTTGACAGGAATATTACGTAGATACTGTTGCATTTTGAGGAAGCACAAGACACTAATTCCTATCACATAAAAACATAATTTTGCTACCATAATATTCTATTAGATATATGTCTCTACATGTCATAAAACAACACAGGCAATACTCTAAACAAACAGTTTCTGTGTTTCCATTACAGTGTTGTGACTGGGGCTTTTCTTTGTCCCCTTGTTAGAGCTGATTAGAGGGTGAACAGCCAAGGCACTAATGCTGTTCAAAAAGAAAACAGGAAATGGAAAAAAACTTCTCTTGCAAATTAGAAAAAGACAGTCCTGATTTGATACGTACGTACTAATGTATGGAAATGTCTTGTTCTATCCCCTATGGTACTAGTTCAGGACCCCAAGTTGAGGCAGCCAACATAGGTTCCCGGCTCAATGTCAACAACTACGGGCAAATTGATTGCTGGTGGCTTGCCACACCCTGAGGTGACCCTGGGAGGTACAAGTGGAGCCCTGTTCCTAAGGGACACACACACACACACACACACACACACACACAGAGAGAGAGAGAGAGAGAGAGAGAGAGAGAGAGAGCGCTTTTATACAATAGAAAATACTAATCATTAATATAATTATTATCTTTTCATGGCTAATGGTGAGACTGTGAGCAAAGGAGTTAAAGTTGGCCCTTGGAGTCACTCCCACCCACATGCCATTCTCTTCTTTCTTGATGCAGGCTTCACCTAAGGGTCTCCTACCTAAGCCCACCCCAGCAGAGGACTCCTAGGGGCTGTTTCCAAGGACAGTAGTAGTAACTTCCTCCTGTGAGTGCCACGAGCCAGCACCAGACTAAACTTCACTTACTTAATTACTCGTTTATGTGAGTGTCCACCGGTGCACGTGCGTGCCACCGTGTAAACGTGGAGATCGGAGGACAACTTCTGGGAGTTGTTTTACTCCTTCCATGCTCTGGGTCCCAGGAATTGAACACAGGTCATTAGGTTTAGCGACCGACACTGATGAGTTGTTTTGCCGGCTCGAAACTAAATTTATTTACTAACATCTCATCCCAACCAAGAGGGCATTTATGGCTCCATTTTACAGACAGCTGAGGTTCACAGCATTCAAGTGACTTTGCCTAGTTCACTCGGTTAGTGAGTTGCTGAAATGGGATAGGAACCTAATTCTGAGTCCTCAAAGCCTTAGGACCGCAGCCACTGGGCTGGCTGCCTTCTTATCTCCACACCAGTCACCCCTGACCCCGTCTTCCCCATGGGGCTATCATGAAGCAGGAAGAACCTGGCAATCTCCGAAGCAGGTGGAGCTCAAGGAGGGGAGAGAAAGCCCGAGAACATGACATGACACCAGCAAGGCCTGGTGGGAGGCTCTGAGGGGTCTCTGACACCTAGAAAGGGGAAGACAGGGAATGAAGAAACAGGGCCCTCCGGCTGGAGTGACCTCCACATTTTATAATCCAGTCGCAGAGAGTTGGGGGTTGTTTCGGTGGCCCCTCCATTAGAGTCTCTTTCCCTTTTCTGAAGATGGTAATAAAGGATTCAAATCCGCCCCAGACCCAATCCTTAGCACTACCAAAGCCAAAACAGAGATGCTATCGTAGAGGAAGTAGACATGAGCCTCTACTTGGCTTCTCAGATATTGTATCGTCTCTGAGTGGACTGCAGGAATTCACAGCCTCCTGGAGCAAAGCGAGGCCCTTCCTCTCATTTCCCAGGCCTGGCACATGCGGGTCCCATGTCATCCAGCACTGCGGTTCCTGGAATTCTGAGGAAGCCACTGTGTGACACCGGCTCTTGGCCTGCTCCCTCTGAACTGGATGAGGTCACCTTGATGAAATGGAGGACCCTTTCCTCATCATGTCTGTGGCTGACCTTGTCTTCCTCAGACCATGGCTTCCTTTTCTCTTCAAAGGTAATGCATGAAGGGAAGGCCACAAGGGCTCTCCGTAGTATAACTGTTCAAATTCCATGGTTACTGGACATATTGACCCATGTCTGGAGTCCCCAAACTCAGACAGCTGAGGCAGGGGGACTGCTGTGAGTTCAAAGAGAGCCTGAGCTACAAAGTGAGGTCCCTCCCAACCCCAATCCAAACTCACAGTCCTAGAAAGACCAGTCTAAATCAGAGTCTGATAGTCTGCTACCAAGACCATGAGAAGAATTTTACACTTTTTAAATTCTTTGAAAAAGTTGCTTAAATTTTAGCTCTTTGCTTAGTACAAGACTTAGTACAGCAGAGTTGCTAGGGGAGATAAGAAAGCATTTGAGAAGTGACAGCTCTTATCTCTACTTATGGTGGTTTGAAGTTTGCTTGTTCTTTAGCGACAAGGTCTTACTATGTTCCCAGGCTGGCCTGGAACTTGCCATGTAGAAGGGCAGGCTTGACTGAATTCACTGTGGAGTCAATTATGGCAGAAGGACCCTCCACTCCTTCAGCTTCCAGAATGATGGGATCACAGGGATTCACTAATCTGGCTTTTCTATTGTTTTTTTAAAACTACCTGGAGACAGGCATGGTGGCTCATGCTTTATAACATCAGCATTCAGGAGGCCGAGGCAAGGAGATCTCTGTAAATTTGAAGCCTGCATCAAAAAAAAAAAAATCATAAAGAGGGGCTGGAGAGATGGCTCAGTGGGCAAAACTTGCAGTGTAAGGCCTGAGTTCAAATCCCCAGAGCCCGTGTGAAAGCTGGACTTAGTAGCACATGTCTAGAGTCCCAGTACCCCTACTGTGAGATGGGAGGCAGGGACAAGAAAACCTAGATGCTCTGAGGCCAGCCACATTAGCACAGGCACCACTGAATGAGACCCTGTCTCAAACAAGATAGAAGGTGAAGACACACACACACACACACACACACACACACACACACACACACACACAGAGGGGGCAGGGAGAGAAAAAAAATCAAGGATAGCCAGGACTGCATAGAGAAATCCTGTCTCAAAAAAAAAAAAAAAAAAAAAAGAAAAGAAAAGAAAAGAAAAAAAAAAGAAAAAGAAAGAAAGAAGCTATACTCAGTGGTGTGAGTTTGTCTGATATATCAGCACTCAAGAGTTAGAAGTAAGAATATCAGAAATTCAAGGTCAGACTTGGCTACATGATGAGTTTGAGTCCAGCCTGTCTCAAAAGACAAATCAAAACAAAAACAAAAAATAAATAAACAACAAAACCAAGAATCGGACTGTTTCATTTACTGAGGCCTCCGTGGCCCGTGGGTGCAGGAATGCGGGGGTGGGGTGGGGGGGGGGAGCGGGCGACCACAGCATTTGGGAGAGTGTAGACCAGGAGAGATGGAAGAACTTTAGGGACTTTGTCAGGCTTGAAGGCAGGTCTCTTGCCCCTGGCTTCTGAGAAGTTAGAGAGTGCTACAGGTGTTCTGGGGTGACGCTCAGTGCCTGGGGGACCCCGTAAGTGGGTCAGGAGGTGGATGGGTTACCCTGACTGCTTCTGCTTCATCCGGATCAGGACATTCCTTCCAAAGGTGTTTTGAAACCATGTGCATCATCATACGATGAGGAGTCCAAAGTTAACAGATCTCCTATGGCTTCTCTAGGCTGTGTAATGGCCATGCTGCCCCGTAGTAACGTACAAAATGGCATTTGTAACAAAGTGGTATTAGGTCAACACTTTTAGTACAACTACTCTATTGACTATGGTCTGAAGTATAAGAAAGACTCCTCACCAGTGGCTGGGACTGGCCGGGTGGGGATCAAATGTGTCACAGACAAACAGAAGAAAGCTACACGTTGGGGGTGGCAATCACACGTGTCGCTGGGGATGGCTGTCATTTTTTTTCTGACCTGACTGGAGGAAGAGGTGTCAGGTGGAGGAGGACACAGTTGGGCACCTCACCACCGAGAGTGCTCAGGCATGCGAGGCTATGCTACATTTTCACAGAATAAGTCTATGAGGGAGGGAGGGAGGGAGAGAGAGAAAGGACACGGGGCCTCCGCCCAAGAAGTTTTGCTCTCTCAGGCAACAGACAGACATCTGTTCAGCATCCACTCCTGCCCCAGGTAGTAAGAATCCAGTGTCAAATTAGGCAGTCTCCAGGCTCAGGAGCTAGGTGGGGTCTAGGTGGGGAGACAGACAGATAAGCACGTGACTGCAGTACTGGGAACACAAGCATCCCAACTGCTGCTTGGAGTGGATAAAGGACCAACAAGAGAGAAGCAGGGCAGCACTGATAAAACTCCCGCCAACAAGTGCCCCAGGCTAGCACACTGTTTCCCATATCGCTGTGTTCACTCTGTACGGAGGTGACCAACAGAGGGAGGTGAAAGGCTTCTAAACTTCTAAAGAGTTTAAATACAACTTCCAGGACCTTGGAGCAGTTACTTTCAGACTATGGAAACTCAACAACCAGTCGCCCAGCAACCTGATTCTGGGGAGAAAACCAGAGCTTCCATGCCAAAGAGGAAGTGAGATTTAAAACATAAACAGGGGGATTGGTTCTGATTCCAAGGGAGACACCAGCTTCTGAGTCAGATTCCAGATGCCCTGGGTGTCAGGGCTCCCGCCGCAGTAGATGTGGCCCCTGCTGCCATCCCCAAGTGTGAGCCCAGAGGACGCTGGCTACCTTCCTAACATGTCTCAGGCACAGATACAAAGATTGCCCCTACATAGCTCCCAGGAGCTGGCCAAACATGCACTCTGCCTGCAAAGTGGTCCAACTGTCCCAGACGCGGGTGCTTTCCAAGCAGAAAGGGGGAATTTATTTGATTAGGGCACTGGAAGCCTACAAGGGACATCACATGGTCACCAGTCCCTGAAGTGGATGGGAACAGAGAGGAGCTCTGAGCTGGAGAAGTGGCCTGTATTGATAGCTGCACGTGTGTGGAATATAACTGGGGCTCTGGGCTTAGGAGAGAACTGACAACCAGTATTGCCTGGACAGTACCATCTTTTCACCATCCCTTAGAGTGGCCAGCATCCCAGGGACCAAGACACAGAGAGACTCATGCTTAGATCCTTTAGGTCTTAGAAAAAACAGTTCCCAAAGTGATTTATTCATCTATAAATAGTTCACAGAAATAGACAAATTCCTCCTTTAGAGGAAAAAGATTAAGGACAGAGAGACAGATATGTTGGCTTGGCATCACACAGTAAGTAGGTGTCACAAAGAAACTGGGCCTCCTGTCCTTCCAGGTACTATTTCTAGACCCACCAACTTTTTGCATCTGCAGTAGGTCCAAAATGGGGGTTCCGCTCTAATTTGGGGGTAGTACCAACACAGCTTGCTTCTGATTTCAAACAAAGCATTTTTTTTTAATTTTATCTTATTTTAGTTTTTAGGTGGGACCATGTTTATCCAGGGTGAAGGAGCGTCACCCATGTGCACCCATGGCCAAAATGCCTTCATGTGGCATTTTTACTTACATTTTTAACATCTTTTTTTATTATTTTTTACACACATTATTTTATTTACATAGTTTACATTCTTCACCAAGGTAAATGGGCCTATGAGCCTGGCTTTCTTCCAGACAGTGTCCTCCCAAAGTTACTTGTTTGATAAAAGGGGCATAGGGTGGAACCAAACAATCCAAGAAAATGATCCTGAACTCAAGAGTGACAGAGGCACCCAGCAGCCAGCGTTGAGGGGACAGGTCAGGGCGAGGTTCCAAAGGAGAAGGCCTTGGCTGAAAGTGAGGACCCACTGAAGGTGGTTTCACTGTGCCTGCCCCTATGCAGTGAGTTCCCCTCAGTACACTCCCTCAGCCCTGCAGGGTGGTGGTGAGGGGTTTTCTTGTTTTCAAACCGCCCAGGGAAGCAGAACGGAGGCCAAGAGAACTTGGGTTGACTGGTTACCCCAGCCACAGTAGCAGCCATCTGGGTCACGGACTTTCCCTACATGCATGCCTGTTCAGTAGAAAATCACCAGCCCAAACCCGCTAGCCAGATGCTGCCCCCCCCCCCCGTGAAAATGCTGTCTGTTGTTGCCATTTAACTTCCTCCTGTAAAAAAATGTGGAAGTTTAACAAGATGCCTGCTGGATTTTCTTTTACCTTAGTTCCAAAACCAAGAATGTGACAGAAGCTCAAACTTCAATCTTCCCAAGAGAACGGTGACTGAGAGAGAGCGAGTCATCACCACCCTCTGGGCTGTCTCTCATTTGTCCCAATAGGCTAGCACTTATGTACCCTGTGCCTGTGCCTCACACCAGGGCCCCTGTGAAACCTTTCCAGCAGGGGCCTTAGATCTGCCTTCTCCCAGGAGGCAGTTCAGACCCACTACTATTCCCTCCGGCAGATCTGAATTATTGGTCTCAGGCTGAGGTAGGCAAGGATGATAGGTTCCCGTGGCTGCAGGTTTGATGCAGCAGAAGCTGGAAGAGAATGGAGAGATGGGGAAGGACTTCCCCATGCTATCAAATCCAGAGGGGCCCACGCACTCTCTGGCTATGAAACAGGACTCAGCTAGCATTTTCTAATGGGCTTCCCCTCCCCCTGAATTCTCAGCCTTCTCCTGCCATCTCTCAATACACTGCATGAGATTTTTGCTGGGAGGAAGGGAAGGCCTGTGGACTTGAACATATTTACCCAGATCAGTCAAATCAATAAGGATGGTAGAGTGGGGATGGAAATCCAGGTGTCTGGAGCTCTGGGTTAATATTGTTTACACTTTTCCACCCCAAACAGAAGATTCTGAAAGGGTCCCTCATAGCTTCCAGCCCAACGACAACAACAAAAACAACAACAAAATCCTATTTGAATTATGTGAAGACTATCAGCTCCAAGTGGAGAAGCTGGTCTTGAAGAAGGTAGGGCAAAGTTTAGGGCCATGCTGGGATACCCATCAGACCTGGAGACCATTCTTAACCCTTTTCAGCCCTGACAGGAGCAGACACTGAGGCCTGCAAAAGGGACAGATATAGCCCCTTGACACAAGCCCCTGAGGAACTGGGGCAAAGGAAGGCTTGGGGTTTCTCTTCCTTCTCTCTCTCTCCACCCTCGTCCCCCCCACTCCCTGCCTGTTTTGCCAGTTGGGCCTTCCAGTTCCCAGGCCTGAAAGTCCCTAACCATGAAATGTGCCCATGGGGTTGTCCAGCCAGCTTTCTTCTCCCCCCCCCCCAACCCCTTTTTATTTTATGGCCTGACACAAATCCTCATCCCTGCTAAAGCTTCATCCCTGGCAGCAAGGATGATGCCCACCTCTTAACGGCCCCTCTTGACACGGCGCCACTGTGGTGTTCCTTCCTGGGAGAAATGCCCCCCAAGTGTCACCAGCTCAGAAAACTAGGAAGCACCGCTCGACACACTCCTGGGCACCGTGCAGCCCAGGCCGAAGCTCCAAGCCTCAGACATCCCCCTCGGCGCTCCGGGGATGCCCGACAGTCCGGGTGCCCCCGATGACGCCCCCCCCCGACCCCCGATTCTCACCCAGAAGAGCATGTTGAAGAAGAAGAGCAGGTATTTCACCAGCGGGCTGACGAAGGAGAACTCCTCCCCGTAGGCAGCCGGCACGCCAGGTCTCCGCGCCATGGTCCGCCGCTGCCCCCGGGGGGCCTATCTCCCAGCGGCCGCCGGCCCACCTGCGCGTCCTGCAGCTCGGGGCGGGAGCCGCGGGGCCACGGGGACCCGAACGCCGGGGCAGCCGCGCCGCGCGGGGAGCCGCCCGAACCGTGCGTCGGGGAGCCGCGCGGCCGGGGAACGGCGCCGCCGCTGAAGCCGCGGCGGGCAGCGTGAGCGGCGGAGACTCCACCGCGGCCGCAGACCAGCTTGGCCCGCCCGACTCCCAGGAAACCGGGCCCGCCCCCTCGGACGGCCATTGGTGAGACTGCCTGAAGCGGACTTTTCATTGGTCGGCGGCTCATGTCACTAAGCAGCCAGCCATCCCTCTCCTCCGAGAGGCGGGGGAGACACCTGTTCTGTGAGGGACAACTTGCTAAAGGGTCAGTGGTTCTGCTTCTCCCCGCCTAGACGGGAAGCCTGCAGGCTGCAGCTGCTTAAGTGAAAAAGAATGAGGAAAAGGAATGTTCCCTGCATCCCACGCCCACGTCCTCTGCCCAGTTGCTGTACACGCGCGCAAACACATGTACGTTAAAAATCAACAAGTACGCGCTTTGTGTGTTGAGCAATTCGCTAAACGCTGTGGGAACATAAAAGAAGGTGATCCTTAGGGGTCAAGACAATAAAATCAGAGCGACAAACGACAGGTACTAACAACTGGCGAGCAAAGAACCCGGCTTAGCAATCAAATACTTTAAATGTTCATTTTAAAAGCATCATAACCTAATAGGGGAATTCTCAAACCATCCTCTTCTGTCATTACCGTCCAGTCCCTCTGTCCAAACCCTCTCAGAACATTGGTCTACATACAGAGGCCGTTTTTTTTTTTAATTTGTTTTTGTTTGTTTTTAGCATGCTGATAGGATATGCACAGACTGAATCCTGAGTACAATATGGTGGACATTGTACTGGCTACACAAGTAATACAATCTCAACCTGGGGAGGAGTCTGATTTTGCTATCAATAGCATGATCTCCCAAGCTACACTTTTTGTAACGTTGAGTGGGGAGAGCTGCAGTGTAAGACGCTGATCAAATTAGAATCTGTTAGTGAATGTAAATCACTTACACGGGGATAAATAAGGGGGCTCACTAAATGTAGTACTTTATTTCACTTCTTTAAAAGATTCTTTGAAAATGTGTATATGTGTGGGCCTAAGTGTATATATACGTACCACCGTGCATGCAGGTGCTGTTGGAGGCCAGAAAAGGACGTCAGATCCCTAGCAACTAGAGTTATAGGGATTTGTGAGCTATCTAATGTCAGCGCTGGGAACTGAACTTTGGTCCTCTGTAAGAGCAGCAAGTGCTGTTAATAACTGCGCCATATCTCCAGCCCTGGTATTTTGTTTCAATAGGATTCAAAATCCAGTGTGGGAATACAATAACTGCATGAATAACTATTATATAATTGGTAGAAGTTGAGCACCAGAAGGTGTCATGGAAAAAGAAACTGGGAGGATGAGATTTAGAGTAATAGAGACAGTGGGAACATGAGATCCAGGTAGACACAGAAAGGTGTGCTGAAGCTTAGATGGATAAAAGCATTCTGCGTGTTGTGCGAAAAATAAGCATATTGTTTTTCACGGCTTGGTGCAGCAGCGGCAGCTAATGCCGTATGTGTTACATTGAATGGAAGTTGTAGAAGGACTTAAGATCAGATTGCTGAGTCTGTGTTGAATTGATTTGGAAATAAGAGTTTTCAAGAAGGAAATGGGGTAAGATCTCTGTTTTCAGATAGAGTTGGAAACAAGGCTGGAGAAAGTTTAATCTCAGCACTTAGGAGGCAGGGACAGATGGATCTCTGGGATTTTGAGGCAAACCTGGTCTACATTGAGTTCTAGATCAGCCAGGGGCACACATTGAGATCCTATCTTAAAAAAGAAAAGAAAAGAAAAGAAAAGAAAAATTTAAAAAGTCCTAATGCTATTATTCTGCTAAATTAAAATAGTATTAAACAGCCTCCTAAGTTTTTTATCTTTATACCCACAGGTTAGTGCATCTCTTAACCCTCATTTGTCAAAGAAGTTTCTTTTTGCTGTCGATGGAGATTAATAGAGGTCCACAACCGGTCAGCATACAGGAAATAAGAGATTGTGGAGGGATCAGCTGTAAATGGAATGTCTATATTACAATATCCCTTCTCACCACAAGGCTCACATATCATCAAGGAAGAAGCCAGGGGGTGTAAGAGTGAAAGGCAGTGAAGATTTGCAGCAAGACAGTATTTGCTGAACATGTTGTGCGTATGAATTTACAGTGGCTGAGACGTCGTGCACCAGAACTGCTTAGATCAAGCCAACTAAAGCCCCAGCATGGAGAGAGGAGAGGATCATGGAGTTTGTTTGTTTGTTTTTGTTTTGAGCCAAGGTCTTATGGTGCAGCTCTGGGTGTTCTGAAACTCGATATGTAGATAAGACTGGCTTCCAATGTACAGAGATCTGCCTGTCTCTACCGCCTGAGTGCTGGGATTAAAAATGTGCATCCCTGCTACTGAGCCCAAGCTCTCTGGAATGTGAGGCAGGTGCTCTCCCAGTGACCTGCATCCACAGCACTGCCTCATCTTCTGAGATGAGAGCTCACTGTCGCTCAGGCTGTTCTCAAGCTCCTGGACTCAAGTAATCTGCCTGCTGCCTCAGCCTATCAAACAGCTGGGACTATAAACCGTCCACAAACCGTCCTGGACAGCAGAATCTGTTTGAGTGTAAGAAGTGCAAGGAGCCGGGCGGTGGTGGTACACACCTTTAATCCCAGCACTTGGGGGGGCAGAGGCAGGCAGATCCCTGAGTTTGAGGCCAGTCTGGTCTACAGATTGAGTTCCAGGACAGCCGTGACTGCACAAAGAAACCCTGTCTCAAAAACCAACAGACAAAGAGAAGTACATAGTGTACTAAGGTTCGGCTCCCATTTTCAGACATTAGCAAAAGCTTTGAGTGCTTCTCTATCTGAAATCATCCTATAATCTGGCATGGGGGCTTGTGTCAGTTCCCAGCATTCACACTGGGCAGCTCACAGCTGTAACTGTCTAGTTCCAGAGAATCCTGTGTCCTCTTTTGGTCTCTGTGGGTACCCATATAACCCCCACCTCTCTTTCTTTCTCACACACAATGTAAATCTGTTTTTTTAATTTTTTTAGATTTATTTATTTTATTTTTATGTGAGTACACTGTAGCTGTCTTCAGACACACCAGAAGAGGGCACCAGATCCCATTACAGATGGTTGTGAGCCACCATGTGGTTGCTGGGAATTGAACTCAGGACCTCTGGAAGAGCAGTCAGTGCTCCCAACTGCTGAGCCATTTCTCCAGCCTGAATTAGTTTTAATATAAATGTCAACATTGAATTAATCTACCTCAGCCTTCTATTGTAATCTGGCTACCTCCCAGCCCTATCCCATAATACTTGCATATTATTATTGATCTGGTTTTTTGGGCTTCAAATGTGTTTCTGTGATCTCTCTCTGGACCCCTTCCTTGTGGCTCCAAATCCTCCATCCTTCTTGATGATCTGAATCTCCCAGCCCCCGCCCCCCCCCGCTCCTGCCCCGCCCCCGCCTCTAGTTCCCATCCCACCCTGTTCTCTATTCTGCCCAGCAATCGGATGATCAGCACTTATTAACAAGGCAGAGAACAAATGATAATAATTATTTACAGTAGATTTTTGGTATAGACATTACAATGCCATGTCTGGATGGAAACAAAATAATGAGGGCAGAGAAATCAGCATTTGAATAACAACAGGTTAAACTTTATACAGTATACAAAAACATTATGCCTACAAAACACACACACACACACACACACACCTAGAGAAACCCCAACGGTAACCGCAAGCACTTGGAACTATAGTGAGCCAAGTGATTTGGGGATAGTTTAGAATATACCATTGAAAAGCTACGTCGTTGTGCGGTATTCACCAGAGAAGACTGCCTGGCTCTAAGCCAATAGAAAACTTCATTAACTATCTGGTGACTACACTGGGTGTTCAGGATTCCAGTGTAGCACTGAGTCTTTCTCAGGTTGAGCCTTGAAGCACAAAGATTATGTTCTGGGTTGACATACTTCATTTAACAAGAACAGTGAGCCAGAACCAAAACTACAGAAGCCAAAATGCAAGGTAGGTGCATTTAGAGACTTTCCCAGAATTATAGACTCTGAGGGATTATTAGGCTTGTGTTATAGTTTTGGTAGGTGGTACTTTCTACATGTTCAATTGTACAGCCTGAATGGCACTTTCATTATGAAGTCAGTCATAAAGGCTGGGGCTCTATTTCAATGTTAGGGGGTTGGAGAGTTGGCTCAGCCTCTAAGAGCAATTGTTTTGCAAAAGACCTGGGTTTGACTCCCAGCACCCATGTGGTGGCTCCCAACCGTCTGTAACTCTAGTCCAGGGGATCCAGCACCCGCTTCTGACTTCCATGAGCACCAGTCATGCAAGAGCTGCACATTCATATATGCAGGCAGAATCCTCCTACAGGTAACATGACAGAATAGCAGTAACAGAAAAGAAAAGGCAGGATAGAAGCTAGGATACTAAGAGATTGATTTCTGGGGGCTGGAGAGATGTCTCAGTGGTTAAGAGCATCAACCGCTCTTCCAGAGGTCCTGAGTTCAATTCCCAGCAACCACATAGTGGCTCACAACCATCTGTAATAGGATCCGATGCCCTCTTCTGGTGTGTCTGAGGACAGTGACAGTGTACTCACATACATTAAATAAATTAATTTAAAATAAAAAAAGAGAGATTGACTTCTGGTATATGTGTGAGACTTACAGGTTTGTTGACATCATGATCTCTGAGTCATAAAGTCTCAGTCCATTTTGTTGTAATAAAGATAATCTGAGGATCAGTACTTTATAAAATAAAGAGGTTTACTTACCTCGTGGCTCCAGAAGCTTAAAAACATAGTGCCGTCGTCTGCCCAGCTCTGTTGAAAGCCTCGTGGCATCCCAGTGGCAGCCGTGAGTGTGACAGTGGCAGCTGAGGCTCCAGTGCCAGGACACCACATTGCCTCCTTCCGGGATAGTGCTCTTTGACTCACTGTCTTCCTCTACCCCGTCCCCAGAAAGGCTCACCATCTCAAGTGCTTCCACTCTGGAGACCAAGTTTCTAGCTCGTGAACTCCTGGGGATAAACGGCTGCAAGTAGATGTTTTTTTTTTTTTCTTTTCAGGTTTCTTTCTTTTGTACTTTAATTCTTTTGCCAGCACAGACCTATGGCATACAACCTTCTCTTCGTACATTCTTTTCTTAAATCTTTGTATATGTCCATTTTAACTTTGCAATCAATCCAGAACTATATTGCCCAGGTTGGCCTTGGACTCATGGGCTCCCCGGATCCTCCTGGCTCATCTTTCCTTCTGGAGGGACTGTGGGTGCAATGCCACCATGCCCAGCTCTAAGAATATTTTCAAATATGCACAGGGGCAGAAAGAATAGTAATAAAAAAGTCTATATTCCCAATATCATTTTTTTTATAGTTTGCCGTTTTCGTCATCCATTTTGTGCTATCATTATGTTTCACTCCAGGTAATTCTGTCTTCCTAAAAATAATGACACCAGCATAACCCTAGTAACACAAATCCTAGCAAGCTTAGCAATAATTCCCGAATAACACTTTCCACTTTATTCACTTAGGTATTAGTCATCCAGTGAGTTCATTGTTGCGTGTATCCCAGGCTGGCTTTTGATTCTCTTGCCTTCATCTCCCTAAAGGCTGCCACCATGCCCCCTCCCCTTTTTTTGTTGGCTTGTTTGGTTAATGTTTATTTGGAGAAGGGAGCTTGCACGAGTCACAGTTCAAGGTCAACATATGGGAGCCAATTCTGTGTTTCCATCATGTGGGTCCCAAGGATTGAAGCCAGGTTGTCAATCTTAGAGGCACATTTACCACTGAGCCATTGCGCTGGCCCCTGATTTCCTTTTTATGTGTTTGAGTGTTTTTTTTTTCTGTGTACAACATGTGTGCCTGAAGCCCGCAGAGGCCAGAGGAAAGCATTAAATTCTCCAGAACTGGAGTTTCAAACAGGTGTGCGCTGCCATATAGGTGCTGGGAATCAAACTCCAGGCCTCAGCAAGAGCTGTCAGTGCTCTTAACCACCGAAGCATCTCCTCAGGCCTTTTAGTTGATAAAATGCCGTGACCAAAACCAACTTGGAGAGGAAAGAGTTTATTTAGGCATACAGTTGTAGTCCTCCCTCCAGGGAAGTCAGGATGCTGCCTTAACCAGGTAGAAACTCAAGGCAAGAATCTGGG
This sequence comes from Tokudaia tokunoshimensis, assembly GCA_036184795.1. Lineage (NCBI taxonomy): Eukaryota > Metazoa > Chordata > Mammalia > Rodentia > Muridae > Tokudaia > Tokudaia tokunoshimensis. The sequence continues at coordinate 51,029,208 of BTHU01000002.1, read as the reverse complement.
GACAAGAGTTGAAGCAGAAGCCACAGTACTACTTCCTTCTGACTTGCTTACCCAGTCTGCTTATTTTTTCCCTTTTAAAATATCATCTGGGACCAGGGGTGGCATGTCCCCTGTGGCACTAGCCTGCCCACATCAATCAAGAAAACGCCTCATGGCTTACTTACAGGCCAATCCGGTGAGAGCATTTTCTCAACTGAGGTTCCCTCTTTCCTCTAGCCTATGTGAAGTAGACATAGAAGGTGGATCTGGATGGGAGAGAAGGGGGAACTGGGAGGAGTAGAGAGAGGGAAAACCTTAATTAGGATGTATTATATGATAAAAAAATATTTTCAATAAAAGAAAAAAACCTACCCAATACAGGAACCAATTAAAAAAAAAGATATTTTGAGATGTTCTGGCAAATGGGATTCCATATGACAAGACCAGTAGTTTTAGACCAGGCCTAGTATTATTCAGTAGTCTGATGCTACACTATCAATAGCTTTCAGTCATACTTAGATGTTAGGGTTTTTTAAAAATCTGTCTTTAGGACCAGGCATACATATCCTAATTCCAGCCCTCAGGAGTCGGAGGCAGGCAAATCTCTTCAAGTTTGAGACTGTATGCAGGGCTACATAGTGAGACCCTGTCTCAAAATAAATGAATTAAATACATACATAAATAAATCAAACCCTTGCTCTTTATATATAAAAATAACTTAATCCAAAAAAGAAAGACAAAATTGGATAGGACTATTTTGAGCCTGAAAATAATTAATAGCTCTTGAAAGGCTTAAACTTGGGGAATATTAAGTCAGAATTATGTTGGATTTAGCACATTTCAAATTTATTAGACAACTATAATAAATACTAAGTACAGTCGCATATTCAAAATGGAAATATGATTGGCAGGGCTCAGAAAAGAAAGAGAACAGACGGCACGATATTTAAAGAAAGTTGAGCAAATTTAGTTAAAATCAGCATTATAAAGAAAGCAGAATGCTTGCTGACCTCACAGAGGAACTGCGCGCTCTGACTGAAGCCTGAACCTTTCCAGAAGCTGAACCTTTCTGGATGACGTTCTCAAGAGAGTCAGTGAGTCTGAGGCTGCAGAACTGGAAATAATCCGGACCAAAGCCTAAAACCCAAACAAAAACCTGTACAACAAAGCAACCGCTTGTGTGTGTCATACCTAGATGTTCAGTAAATGAAATAATTAAAGCGCGTTGGTTTCTCGTGTGTGTGTGTGTGTGTGTGTGTGTGTGTGTGTGTGTGTGTGTGCGCGCGTGTGTCAGTGCCAGAGTTCAGTGTCAATTGCTTTCTTCATTTGGTCCCCAGTTTTATTTATTTATTTGCTTGTTTGTATTGTGTGGCAAGAGACTTGAGGGTTTGTTGACAATGGACAACTCTTAAGAGATGGTTCTGTCTTTCCAACATGTGGGTTTCAGGGATTGAACACAAGTTTTCAGGCTTTGTTGTGGGGTTCCTTTACCTGATAAGCTATCTTGTGTTATCATTATATATATATATATATATATATATATATATATATGTATATATGTATATATATATATGTGACATATATCATATATCATATACATCACATATCGTATATATTACATATCATATGTCATATATAAAAATATTATTAACTTTCAATTGATTCTTTGTGAATTTCACATCATGCACCCCAGCCCCACTCATTCTCATCTCCCTCCATATCTGCCCCTAACCCTTGTAACCCCCAACAAAAGGAAACATGAATGAAAGTAGTAAAAGAAACAACGAAATAAATCTCACTGTGGAAGCAGCAGTGTGTCACACAGTATCTATCCCCTTTGGCCCAAATAGCTTTACTTGCAGTGTTCATTGCAATGAGTCACTGGTCTGGTTCCAGGCCTCAGGCTTCTGCTCCTCCCTCAATACTGCATCCTCAACAGGACTCCTCTCGGATATCCTGTAGTTTCCTTGTGTCATGGAGATCCTGTAGCTTTGGTTCTGAAGGATGGGTCCCTTCATGCACGCCAGCAGTTCATAATGGGGTAGATATTGGGGGGCCAACTCAAAGCCCTGGGTCTGGGCCTCGGTGGTAGCTGAATTGGTCAGCCTGTCAGCTCTCCCACTTTGCCCAGGGGAGGGGCAGAGCCAGATGACCCTAGACCCACAACACACAAGAGGCAGGGCCAGCCCTTCTGTTCTCCTGGGTGCCCTTCCTACACCCACACCACTAGAGCCAGCTCTCCCATGCTGCCCAGGTGCAGTGGTGGGTTGGGGGTAGCTCTCCCACACACACTTCGCCAGGCCTAGCTCTCAGGAGTGGAGAGGTGGGAGTGGCTGCAGTCCCGAGCACTGCAGCGGGCAAGGGGCAGGGGCTGCTCTCCCACATTGCTCAGGTGAGGGGCAGGCCAGCTTTCCTGCATGCTGCAGCCTGTAAGAAGCTGGGCCAACTCTGCAGAGCCCTCAGATATCCTCATGGTCCCAGGCAGCAGCCCAGACCAGGGACGTCAGCATGGCCTCAGGTGGCAGCACAGGCCCCTCACATCAGGCTGTTCCTCACCACCCTAGTGTCACCAGTTCTCCCTCTCGGTGCACAAAGCATTCTGCTTCTCTTTCTCTCCCATCTTCCCCACAGTGCTCATCACAGTGGCTCCAGCCTGCGTGGCAGCAGGCGGGCCCGGACAGCAAGCCTCTGCGCGTCTTCCCCTTATTATTATTTTTTTAAAGATTTATTTTTATTTGGGGAGAAGCCAGGAAAAGGTGTCAGATCCCTTGGAGCTGGAGTTACGGGTGGCTGTGAGTTGCCCACATAGGCGCTGAAAGACAAACTTGTGTCCTCTGGAAGAGCAGTAAGCATTCTTAACCATCTCTCCAGAACAGGAAAAGGAATACAGGCAGGAAACCAGAACCATCTTACAGTGTCGTACTGTAACATCCTTACTGCGGTGTTTATGGTACAGTGGCGTCTGCACGAATCAATTCAAACATTTATATGAGCTAATGTGTAAATTAAGGTCCACAGAAGTGTTAGAAATGCAGCAATAAGCATGTGTTTCTTGGCAAAAATGCAAAGGTGAGCCACCACTGCCCTTGAAGAGCTCACTTTCTCCCTGGGGAGTCAGATACAGATGGAACTCCCAGAGAGGTTCAGACCATCTGTCATGTGAAGTTAAGTAGCCCTTAACTGCTTCAGCCCCATCCATAGAGGTAGCAGCCATTTTGAACCACTCAATTGCCCACCCTACTTAAATAAACTCTGTATTAGTCCAGTTAATTTCCATTTTATGAAATTATGGGACTAATACACGGCCCACTTAATTTCCCCCTCCAAATTCAAATTTTAGCTAAATCTCTAACGAATAGCTTTGGTGGCTTGAGAAGACAGCCATGATTTTTGCCGTGGGGGTCAAACAAAATATGTTCCTCAGCGGGAGAATGAACAGGAAAGAGAGACGGTTGAGGAGAAGAGCTGTCCGCTTCCTAGATCCACATCTCACGTTTGGTTGGCTCCTTGTATCTAAGTCTCAGAGAATTCCTTATTAGTATTTTATAGGATTTCTATTGAGTCTGTTTTCGTCAGCTTCTCCTTTTATCAGCCAGACCATTTTAATCAATACCATGAAGTTATGAACCAAAATCTATTGGAGCAGGAGGAAAAGAGAACTTGACATTGATAGAATGGTCTATAAAGAAAGTGAAGGGAGAAACTAGAAGCAGAGATGGCTCGGCAGAGCGAGAAGGGATGCAGGGATGCGGGAGATGCTGCTGGGGAGGGAGCGCCGGCAGGCATGCATGGAAGATGGAGAGCAGACAGTGGTCCAGGGTATAGGATGTTGAAAGGAGTGACAGGGAAGGCTGGGGCAAGAGCTAGACACTGGACCTCAGGGTAAGGTAGCCATATACACAAGCACGCAAAACACTCATACATATAGGATAAAAATAGATGAATCTTTTTTAAAGTTTGTCTATGGTGGATCAAGAGGATAATAATACAATCATGCCCCTTGATCCCACCACCCAGCAAAAATGATCCTCACCCTGTACCTTCTGTCTCAGTACCACACCCAGCCACGGTCCCATCGCTGGACCTACTGTGGCTTGAATCCAAGGCATAGTACTTAGACGAGGATTTTTTTTTTTTAATTAAGGATTTACCTCCATCACCTTCACTGACACACACCTGCAGCATTTCACACACTGCAAGTTTTCAAATGGCATACGATATAAGATAGCAACAATGGACTACGAGGCCACCTTCACCACATCCACTGTGGCTGACTTACTGCCTCTCAACACAGTGCTAAAGTGTTTTAGCATCTCTGATTCTAACTGTAATGGAGGGTGGAGAGGTGGAGAAGACCCTGGAAACTGTGCTTGTGACAGCACTGATGAAAGAAAAAAGGCAGAGGCTGGAGAGATGGCTCAGTGGTTAAGAGCACTGGCTGTTCTTCCAGAGGTCCTGGGTTCAGTTCCCAGCAACCACATGGTGGCTCACAGCCATCTGTAATGGGATCTGATGCCCTCTTCTTGTGTGTCTGAAGACAGCTAAAATGTCCTCATATACACTAAATAAATAATATTTTTTTAAAAAAGAAGAAAGGCAGATGTCAACGTGATCAAATGGTGGCGTGGCTCAGTGATAGCAGACTTTACTACTCTATACGTGCAGCTGTCAAAACATTATCCTGACATCTAAGCAGGGAACCTGTTAAGAGTCTGAGATTGCCCAGTTCCTGATTCCTTTTTCCTCATTGAGATGTTACTCATTCTGTAGTTTTGACCAACAACTGCAAAGGGCATAGCCAGTAGGTACAGAGAGAGAGACTCGTAAGAGAGAGGCAGATTCTTGCTCAGCCCCTGTTTCTGCAGCACAGCCATGTAATAGATGTTCCCTGAAAGATGAATGGAGAACAGAGAAATGTTCAGTTATAGCCAAACAGATTGTAATTATGGTATTATTGGTTTCTGGTGTCCTATTGTGATAAGACAATACAAATAGAAAAAGTTTTATTGTGTTATTTGGTAGAGAATTTACTTTTTTTTTTTTTTTGGTTTTTCGAGACAGGGTTTCTCTGTGTAGCCCTGTAGACCAGGCTGGCCTCGAACTCAGAAATCCTCCTGCCTCTGCCTCCCAAGTGCTGGGATTAAAGGCGTGCGCCACCACCTCCCGGCGAGAACTTACTTATACAAAGGCTATGGACTTGGTGGCACATGCCTTTAATCCCAACAGTGGGGAGGGAGAGACAGGCTGAGCTCTGAATTCAAGAGCAGCCTGTTTTACATATTGAGTTCCAGAACAGCCAGGACTATATAGTGAGACTCGTCTCAAGCAAGCAAACAAAAAAATAATCAAAGTAAAGAAAAAGTTTATTTACATAAACTGCATCCAGATGACTAAATGGTATCTGTCCATGCTGCCAGTCCTGTGCATTCACAGGTTCTCTGAGTTCAACCAGCTGTTGATCCACATTTTTCTTTTTGTGGCACTAGGGGTCATTCTCAGGAGCTAGCACGTGGTTTAAAAATATTTCACAGGAGAGTCAGAGGCAGGAGGATCATCTACATAATGAGACCCTGTCTCAAAAATCCAAATATCAAATGAATGAATGAATAAATGAATGATATCTTGAAGAAAATTGTATCAGGATTAAATATGCCCATGCTTTTCTCTTTTCATTATCCGCTGAACAATACAGTATAACACCATATAGCATTCATACTGTGCGAGATATTACAAGTAACCTAGAGGTGATTTATAACATACAGGAGGATATGGGTAAGTTAAATGCAGATGTGATGCATTTTACTTAATGATTTTAGCATCCGTGGATTGTGTTTTCCATGTGGGGGGGGGTCCTTGAATAAATCCTTTGTGGATACTGAGGGACTGTGTTTTTTTGTTTTGTTTCGTCTTTTGAGACAGGGTCTCTTTACATAATCCTGCCTAGGCTGGATACTATATAGAACAGGCTGACCTTGGTCTACAGAGATCTTCCTGCCTCTGCCACTCAGGTTCTGGGATACATACCATCAAGGTATGAGCCCCCATGCCAGGCTTACAACTCTATTTCTCAATGATAATAAGTTGATGGGTCTAACTCATTACCACAGTCCACCCTCCTATCTACTTGGCATCTGTATAGGTCACTTTTACATCATATCTAACTTGATAAGGACAGACGCAAGTCATGCCTCACCTGACAAAATACAATCTCTCCCTGTACCATAGAAAACATATTAATTCCCCCACCTAAAGATATCCACTCCCTTTAGCTGTTTTGGGGCATAAGACGAAACATAATAAACATTCTATGGCAGTAAAGGGATGGAAAACATAGATATAGCTATAGATATATAGATTTTTTTTTTTGAGACAGTTTCTCTGTGTAACAGCCCTGACTGTCCTGGGACTTACTTTGTAGACCAGGCTGGCCTTAAACTCACAGAGATCCATTTGCTTCTACCTCCCTAGTACTGAGTTTAAAAGCATGTGACACCACCACCTGGCTTCGAAAACATATTCTTATCAAACTAAAGAAACTATATGTAAGGGGAGGCACGTACCGCAGGTGCAGGTGGAGGTGGAAAGATCGGGTGTCAAAGTCATTACACTTCCTCCCTGCACCAACTGTAGTCACCACACCTTTGCATGTGAAATAACTGTTCACACGGTTATTTATAGCTCATTGTTCTACCCTGAGCACTCAACTCAGTAAGGAACTCAGTCAGGAAGACCAAAGACTCCCTTCAAAAGGAGCTGGCCCTTTAACAGTCCTGCTAGGTTATAGCAGGTATAGGTATAGTATAAGTTATAGCAGACTTGCTGGCTAATTCACTTTACTGATCAAGTATAGGCTAAATTGCTTTCAGGGTTTGTGTTTGTTTGTTTGTTGTGATCAGGAGAGAGTATACTGAACACCAACTTCCTAACTTTCTCTTCGCTTGGTTTTTGTTTGTTCTGTTCTGTTCTGGATAGCCTTGTGCAGTCCACAGAAGTCCTCTACCATGGAGCTACACCTCAATGCTCAAACTACTTTCATTCTTCAAGGTTCATATGTCTTCATAGACCAAACAAGCATTCAAAAGGGGACTCCTTAGGAATCATCACTGCTATAAGACTCAAGTCTTTGGAGCTGGCCTTGATCTCCAGAGAGTCGACCACATTTAGTTTGCTTGTCTGGTAGCTAGAACTAGATTTACAGGCCTTTTTTTTTTCTTAAGTTACAATAGTCCTCACTGGATGTGTTCAGAAGCCGGTGCAAGGATTTTCCCCATTACTGAGCATGTCTGTGCAAACTGAATATCATAGACCTGGGCAACAACTGAGATAAACTGACACCAGAACTCTGTGGCTCATTTGACAAGCACAACCCCCCTGTTCTGACTAGTACACTTTGGGTGTTTAGGACTCAGTATTAGTCCAGAGCACGTTCCAGTTTCCCTACACTTATTTCCCCCTTTCTGATTCGTAGTTTAGAGGAGGCAAGGAGAATTTATATTGTGAATGGCTGACTGTGTAGTAGGACCCTTCTTTACAGGGAGTTGGACTTCAAGCAAGGGTCTCTAGGTTTGGGACTTTGCTCCAATCTGTAAACTGGTTAAAGCATTTAGAATCTTTATTATGGTGCCAGACCTAAAGTGTCTCCACTTTAAAAAAAAAAGAGTTTAAAGGTTGGGAGTATGACTCACAGGAAGAGCATATGTTAGTCTGCCTGAGGTCCTAAGTTCAATTCTCAGCAGCACAAAGCAAGCAAAAAAAAACAATCCTTCTGCAGGCTGTTCATCTAGTCCAGTTCTAGCAACACAACTTGCTCTTGCCAAAGATCTCGGCAGGTCAGACTGTTCTGATGAGTCTACTTTGCTGACTAGCTGCCACCACTTGCTCCAGGCTACCCAGAATCCCATTCTCTTCCCTGCATTCAGAAAGCTCATTTCAATGGCAGCTCTCTCTCCCATAATTCTTAGCCTACAGAGAGTGGTCACAAAAGAGTTCTTTAAGGAAGTACTTCAAATTACAGTGTATTTCTCCTTGCTTTGGGGACCCTCCTAGTGGGCATAGGAAAGGGTAGATGATGTATATAACCTACTGCTTTACTACAATATCCTCAAGCCTTTGTAAATTTCCCTCTGTGTTCTCTGCTGAAGCTGATTTTGCCCCCCCCCCCCCCATCAGCACTTGGCAATATTCAAAGCCATCTTTGGACATTATAACTAGAAGAGTGTTTCTGATGTCTATTAGGCAGGAGCCAGGGTACTCCCAAACGAGGCAGGATTCAGATGAGGCAAGGCACCCAGGGCATAAAACTAGATTTCTCACTTAGCCCATCCTAGACTTGGCTGAACTGCTAAACACTGTACAAATTCCCTGGGCAGGTCCACTTCCAACACTGAGCAACTCTGCTCTATAGCAGACCCTTTGGTTAAGTCACCTTCAGGTTTAGATTTCTGTTAACTAACCAAACAACCAGCCCTGATAGATTGAGAATTTCTACAGAGTGAGTATCTGTCAATAAAATTGGCTGCTTCAACATTATACTTCCTTCATTCTGGGCCCATACTCTTAGGATCCATTCCCAAAACCAGTCCCAGGTTAAGATACATTGATTGTTTAAAAACTGTGAACTTGCCGGGCAGTGGTGGCGCACGCCTTTGATTCCAGCACTTGAGAGGTGGTTGGATTTCTGAGTTCGAGGCCAGCCTGGTCTACAGAGTGAGTTCCAGGGACAGCCAGGACAGCCAGGGCAAAATAGCTAAACAGAGAAATCCTGTCTCGAAACAACGACAACAACGACTGTGAACTTGCTGAATGGTTAGAGTCACCTGCTGCTCTTGTAGAGGACCCAAGTTTGGTTCCCCTGCACTTATACGGTGGTTCACAAACATCCATAACTCCAGTTTCAGGGGATCCAACACCTTCTTCTGAACTCCAAGAGCGCTGTGCACACATGGTGCACATACATACATGCAGGCAAAACACACATCCAATAAATAAATGTAAAAGCAAGCAAACAAAACCCTGACATTGTAAACTTTCTTCAGTCTGGGAAGATATACATTTGTGGAAGAATGCAGTTCTTCTCTGTGTATCTTATCTCTTCATGGTTAGACTTTGTATTTCAGGCTGTGGAAACTGCTTTAACTAGGGACTTAGAGATCTAGGAACAATGAGAAGTAGAGGGGTGGGTTCTTGGTGTAAAGCACCCACCTCCTGGGAAGCCTTTATGATGTCTTTCGGCAAAGAAAGTCTGACACAAATCTTTAATGGAATGACATGGGGAGAACAAATAAAAATACTCAAGTGTAATTGAATTTTACATTTCAAGTATGATCCACTCTTTACAGATATGATTTCATTATACAGAAATAGATGCGATTTGTCTGTTTTGAAAGAGAGGCTGGATATAAATTGGTTTTCACAGATTACATTTGCTCTATTATGAAATTCATTTGTTTGTGATGGTAATGGCTGGTATACTTCTGTTCCTGAGTATGGGCAAGATGCAACTCACCTTTTCAAGGTGAGATTTGTGTAATGGCACATTGTTCTCTGTGGTACCTTTTGTGGGCACTCACCATGAATGAAAACCCATGATAATAATATCCATGCAAATAATTTGGATCCTTGCACCTACGGTAGAGCTGTGTTCAAACACAGAGCAGTGAGCCTGCTATGAACACCCACTCTACTGTGCTAAGCACTGAGGCACAAGTATCAATGAGGTGCAGCTGTAAACTTAGGTACATACACTCTAGCTCTGAACTTGGCTAAGTTATTTACATTGAAAACAGAAACTGGGTCTGGCTTTGCCAATGATAAAAGAATATAAATTCAGAAAAGTGTGTTAGCTCATGGCTGTAATTCTCATGCATGGAGGCTAAAGGTGGGAAGAAGGTGTCTTGAATTCCAGGCCAGCCAGGGCCACACAATGAATCTAAGACAACCTGAGATATAAAGAAAAACCCTGTTTAATAAGGAGGAAAAAGAATCTGGGCAGGGTGATACATTCAGGAGGCAGAGGAACCTCTGTGAGTCCTGGGACCCACACAGAGGAGGGAGAGAATCAACTTCTGAGTTACCATCTTACCTTCATGTGTGCCACGGCATGGGTACACATCTCCTCATACACACAGATAGACAGCGTAGTTAAATATTTTGTTTAAAGATAACAGGCATGTACCATGCATGGCTGGTGACACCATGCCTAGCTCCCAATGCTTTTAAAAATGAAATTTCTTGAAAAGAAAAGAAACCCCAGAATGGTAAAACACATCTAGAGTCCCAGCACTTAGGATTTGGGAGCAGGAGGAGACCCTGTATCAAAAATAAAAATAAGAGCCGGGCGGTGGTGGCGCACGCCTTTAATCCCAGCACTTGGGAGGCAGAGGCAGGAGGATTTCTGAGTTCGAGGCCAGCCTGGTCTACAGAGTGAGTTCCAGGACCGCCAGGGCTACACAGAGAAACCCTGTCTCGAAAAACCAAAAAAAGAAAAAATAAATAAATAAAAATAAACAAAATAAAAAGCCTTGCCTGGCTATGTGCACTTGAAATCCCAGCCCTGGGGAATGGAATACTTAGTCTATTCCAGGCCAGTGAGAGATCTTACTACCGAGAGAGAGAGAGAGAGAGAGAGAGAGAGAGAGAGAGAGAGAGAGAGAGAGAGAGGATATGGCCCTGGAGGAAAGACACAGTACATATGTGCACCACACACACACACACACACACACACACACACACACACACACTGAAACAAAATCTAGAAGCCCTCTGTCTTTCCTTTGCCCATGTATGCATATGCACATAGGTCTGATTGATGTTTACCGTTTCTGGAAAACTGGACAACGTCAGAGGCAATGTCTGGAATTTTTAAAGATCTGGAGAAATTATTTAATAATTTCCATTTGCATTATTTTTGATCCTCCTGCTAGCTTTGTTAGGTAACTATTTTTAGATGAATTCTTTTTTTTTTTTTTTTTGGTTTTTCGAGACAGGGTCTCTCTCTCTCTCTCTCTCTCTCTCTCTCTCTCTCTCTCTCTCTCAATCTCTCTCTCGGGGTGGAGGGATGGCTCAGCCGTTAAGAGCACTGATTGCTCTTCCAAAGGTCCTGAGTTCAAATCCCAGCAACCTCATGGTGGCTCACAACCATCTGTAATGAGATCTGATGCCCTCTTCTGGTCTGTCTGAAGACAGCTACAGTGTACTCACATACATAAAATAAATAAATTAAAAAAAAAAAAAGCCGGGCGGTGGTGGCGCACGCCTTTAATCCTAGCACTTGGGAGGCAGAGGCAGGCAGATTTCTGAGTTCGAGGCCAGCCTGGTCTACAGAGCGAGTTCCAGGACAGCCAGGGCTATACAGAGAAACCCTGTCTCGAAAAACCAAAAAAAAAAAAAAAAAGAAATCCACCTGCCTCTGCCTCCCAAGTGCTGGGATTAAAGGCGTGCACCACCACTGCCCGGCTTTTAGATGAATTCTTGGTGAGTATTAAAATTGTTTGTGTTTTCTTTGATGTGTATCAGATGTTTTGCCTTAGGATTTGAAAGGGGGGTCTAAGTCTCAAAACCAGAAGGAGAGGAATAGTAATGTAGTTTTAACAAAGTCTTGCCGAGAGGCTAAGGAGATGGCTCAGTGGTTAAAAGCATTTACTGGTCAGGCCCATGAGAGCTGTATTTGGGGCTTGGCCATGCTCCAAAGATTATATAGATAACACAAATTGGACTTGTTTTTTCTATTTGTTGGGGGATGGGTTCACAAGGGTGTGTGGCGGGGGGTGGTAAACATGGAAAGAATGGGAAGTGAGTGTGATTGGGGTCAATGATGTGAAATTTCTAAAGAATCAATAAAAAATATTATGTTGGAAAAAACCCAAAGGCTTCATTATGGTGTCTTCATACACGTGTATTGATATACTTTGTTCTCCACCAATGTGTTCCAGCCTCTCTCTGGTTGGATTCTTTCCTTCCCAACCCCCATGTCTGTGTTCACATCACATATTTCTACTACCCTTTCTTTACCCATATCCCTTAAGATCTCTTCCTTTCCTCTCATTACCCCTTTTTAGTTTCATGGCCTACCCACACACTCATATATAAACACACACACACACACACACACACACACTCAAAAATTGTATTGTAGATTATTCATATGAGACAAACATATAGTTTTTGCCTTTCTTAATCTGCTTTAATTCACTTAATACAATGATTTCCATGTCCGTCCATTTTCTTACTAATGTCATGCTTCAATTCCTTCTTGTAATTGCGGAAAATCCCATTATGTGTATGTACCACATTTTATGTACCTGTTCTTCAGTTGATGGACACCTCGGCTGGTTCTGTTTCTTGGCTATTGTGAATGAAACAGCAATCTCATCAATTCAGGGCTAGAATTTTGCCTGTAGACATAATTTGTGTTGCTACAGTGGTGCCAACAACGACCGGTGAAGAGTGACTCCAAGTGATTAGGGGCAAGTTGTTAATGGCGATGGGTTTGCCAAGAGTAAAACTTATAAATCAGGAACATACTGTATGGAAATTGAAAACTCTAACTTTGTTGTAGGGATGGTGGGCCCCGGGAGATTCTGGAAGGTCTTATCTATTAGCAAGTAAGGGAAGTCTCTGTTCTTTGATGCTCACTCAAGAAGACAGAAACATCATTGTCTGTTAGAATCCATGGGAAAATTCCATGTTTGCTTGACCTCCATGGACAATGTCTTTGTTCTAGATCCTAATAAAGGGAGGAGAGTGGAGCTGGGGGAGAGAGGAAAGAGGATAGTCATGGGCCTTTCGAGGGAGAAAGAGCCAGAGACACAGCATGGCTCCGAAAACCAAAGCAGACTGAAGAGTAGCGAGAGTTACATTTGGAGCTTAAGGTTTATTACTTGGAACCTTGAAATGCCTTGGTAGATATTTCGTCTATACCATATCTGGAGCTGTAACCTAAGACAGAAGAGTTATTCCTTGTAGAATGAGAAGAAGGGGATCCAGCATATCCAGGGGAAATGCTATGGTTTGAATGTGTCCCCCAAGTTTCTGTATTGGAAACTTGATACTAAATTCACCAGTGTTGGGAAGTGGGGTCTTATACATGTGGTCAGGTAGACCCTATTATATTCTGTAAAAGTCAACTTTCCCTCATCCCTGTCTATAATAATCATGTCAACTTGCTCAGGTTGAGAAATGTCTAGGAAATTAGTAAAGCACATCTCTGAGCATGTCTCTGTGGGTATTGGCACTGAATAATTGATTGTGGGGGCTCTCACTCAATAACTGCTTTAATTCATTCACGGATTCAAAATATAAATGGTCTATGGCAAAGGTTGGAGCTGTAGAATGTTGGGCCATGTAGAATGCCCAGACCTAGGATGCTTATTTCCTATTTTTTATTTTTACTAATGTGTATGAGTGCTTGCTGGCTTGTATGTATGTTGGCCAAATGCATGTATGCCTGGTGCTTGAGGAGTCCAGAGGAAGACAGCAACCTCCTGGAACTGCAGTCACAGAGGATTGTGAACTGCCTGTGGGTGCCGGAAGTAGAGTCTTCTGCAAGAGAAGCAAGTGCTCCTAAGCGCTAAACCATCTTCCCAGCACCTAGATGCTCTGTTCTATAGTTTATTTTATTTAGTAAAACTATAAAAACTAGTCTTCTCCTTACCTCTGTTAATGGAAGATGGTTTCCCTTTAGCAGCTGCCACAGGGAGCAGCACAGTGAGGTTCCTTTAAAGATGGGTAAGGAATGCTAGGATCAATGCCATTATCAAAGAAACGTGTTCATGATCACAGAGAATGGAGGTGGGTTTTGTTTTTTGTTAGTTTGCTCCCCTCGCCTCTCTGTAGGGTCTCGTGTAGCCCAGGTTGGCCTTGAACTTAATGAATACTGAAGAATAACCTCGAACTGCTCATTTCTCCTTCCTCCAGGTGGAAGTGCTAGAATTACATGCTATGTGCATACGGAGTCTAGGCTTGCTGAAGAGTTGGGCATGCTAGGCAAGCACTCTATCAACTGTGCTATAGCACCAGGCGAAGAGATGATTTAAGTGTAACCACTGCTTGCACTCTCTGGTCCCTCCCTCCCTGTCTCACATGCGCACTCGCCATTTTACTATGCTGTAACTATAGCAAAATGGCCCTCACCAGATCTCTTAGCCTCTAGACAAACTGGATAAAAGTTTTTGTTCAATATTTACCCAGTGTGTGTTATTCTGTAGAGCAGCAGAAAACAGAATAAGACAATTTATCAGTTACTTTTCTCATCGTTGTGGCAAAACACCCAAGAAACCAACTTCAAAGGTGGAAAGGTTCATTCAGCTCACAGTTTTAGAGGTTTCAGTCTGTCAGGTCAGAGGAAGCAGAGCAAGGCAGCCCATCCCAGGGTGAGCTGGAAGCAGAGAGGAGCCGGGGCAGCTGGGGGCTCCGGTGAAAGATGGCTTCCAAGGACACACTTCAGGGAACACCCTCCAATCCTGCCTAACCTTCACAGTTTCATGGTTTCCCAAAGATCTAAATTTAAATCCACCAAGGGATTCAAGGCAACAGTCTCTGGAAACAGTTGATCTAGATGTTTCTCAGTACAATCAAGTAGACAATCAAGATTGACCACCAGAGACATGGAGGGAGGTTAGCTTTTGGAGAATAGTGCCTGGTCAGAGAAGAAACTACCTGAGATGACTATGACCCCAGGGCTAGCACACAGATTGGATGATGCTGTCACTGGGTTAAGTAGGCCCAGAACAATTCTTACCAGAGAGTTAACCCCATAAAGGGTGCTGCCTGTGTTGTGTGTCATTTGAGGGACTTTATAAATTAACACCATCCTCTAAATTTGCATTATTATTAGATTGAGGTATTAGATTGTATGCTGTCCCTCATGTACCCCCCTTATTGCATGTGTATGTGTGTGTATATGTGTTTATGTGTATATATGTGTGTAAGTGTATGTGTGTATATGTGTGCATGTGCATGTGTGTATGTATATGTGTGTATGTGTGTATGTATATGTGTGTATATGTATGTGTGTATATGTATATGTGTATGTGTGTATATGTGTTTATGTGTATATATGTATATACGTGTATTCTGCATGTGTATGTGTGTATATGTGTATGTGTGTATGTTTGTATATGTATGTATGTGTACGTGTGTGTGTGTGTGTGTGTGTGCGCCCTCTTGTAAGATTGAATTTAAGTCCTCAGCTAACTATCATTAAACTACTCTTCATCACCCTATTAGGTGGCCTTTTAAAAATGCATGTTTCTGGAGGGACCAATCCAACCTGAAATCTATACCTCATATCTTAAAAGTGACATACTATCAAGACACTTGTTCTGAATTCTCCATTCAAGCCACCAGCAAGCAAAGAGTGACAAAGTTCACACATGATAGCATGCATTTGAGATTGATTTGAGTACTCAATTATTTGAGTACTTTGAAACTATTTCAAATACTTACGTAGGTAGAGCCCAGTACTGTCTGAACTTAGCATCCACTGTTCCTTCTGGAACCTTCTGCAATCTTTCCTCTGAGAAACACCCCCACACCTGCCATTTTAGGGGAAGTAACTAAGAAACACATTTATCCTTGGGCCTTGAAAGTGGAGCACTGGACTTCTTCTGGCCAATAAAAAAATATAAGGTGGGCATGTGACCCAAGTTGATCCAATCAGAATGAAGTTAGGAATTGTTAGGGAAAAGAAATATTCCTTCTCTCTCTCTCTCTCTCTCTCTCTCTCTCTCTCTCTCTCTCTCTCTCTCTCTCTCTCTCTTCCCCTGTTGTAAACCATAGTATTAGTGTTAACCTGCTAGTAGTGGTGCAGGGGCTAGAGGGACGAAGCCCCAACACCAGAGGGATCCTGAGGGAGGAAGCCCATCATGAAGAGAGACCAAGCTGAGGTTAACCCAAGCCCTGTTGCTGTTTGAGTCCAAAGATCCAGTGGTCCCTATAATCAGCCCTAACCTCAGCCTTCTTAGCTATGTGGTCAATAAAATTCTGTGTTTTTTTTTAATTATCATATTTTGTTTGTTTGTTTCCTAAGTCAGATATAAATAGTCACCTTGCAACTTAAAAAGTACTGACCGGCATCCCACTCCTCTGGCTGTGTGCTGTGCACATTAATAGGATTCTCCTTTCTCAGTCCATCCCACGTGCAAACCTGCCACGCAGTAGTCAGTCAGATCTAGGACGCCTGCTTTGTAGCTTAGCTATTGGCTTTCCCTTTACCTCTGGCAAATGGTCTCCTTTCAGCCGCACTAGCAGGGAGCTCACAGTGGGGTTCCTTTAAAGGTAGATCCAGAAGCCTAGTTATGCTGTCAGCAGGCCACAGCTCCTCAGGCAGAGGCCTGCAATGGTCAGCTCCCTCAGAGCCCAATTCCAGGATGATCCCACCACCAGTTCCTGACTGAGGTGGAAAATAACCTCAAGGAATGTAGCTCTCCAAGCTGGGGATAATCAAGGGATGAGTCAGCCTTCTAGAGAAAATTGTCTCTGCCAGGCCCCAGCCCCCACCCCAGCGAGGCCTGCTTCTTTCAAGGGCATAATAATACCTTATATGTGAAGGCGCAGCAGAGCCGTGCCTCTCAAAGCACTGTGCAATCCTTATCTCATTAGGAGAGCGGATTTGCTATTTTTTTCCCTTCAGATTCATTTGGAAAAAAAAAAAATCAAATCCAGCAAAGGAAATTTTCATTTGGCTTTCAACAAGCTTTGAGAAGAGAAAAATCAGAATTGAATCCAAGAGCGGAGCTTTTCTAGAGACAGATATACCTCATCTTTCTTAGACCCAAAATATCAAGAAGGACAGGGGCTAGAGTCTAGAGAAAGAACACACTGGGAGCCTTAGTTCCAAATCTGCTAGGTAGCTGTGTGACCAGGACAAGCCCTGTAACCTTGCAGCAGCAGCAGCATCTGCCTTTGAGAAGCACACCGTGAGCCGGGCGGTGGTGGTGCACGCCTTTAATCCTAGCACTTGGGAGGCAGAGGCAGGCGGATTTCTGAGTTCGAGGCCAGCCTGGTCTACAGAGCGAGTTCCAGGACAGCCAGGGCTACACAGAGAAACCCTGTCTCGAAAAACAAAGAAACAAAAAAAAAAATTGTGAAAAAATTGTGAGAAGCACACCGTGGCTTCCTGGGATGTTGGCTTTCACATTTTCTGAAGTCTTTAAGGATTGTAGAATCTGAAGAGTCTGACTGATAAGCCTCTCTCTCCTCTCTCTCTCTCTCTCTCTCTCTCTCTCTCTCTCTCTCTCTCTCTCTCTCTGTGTGTGTGTGTGTGTCTCCATGTCAGGGGTCCCAATACAGTGGGATACAGAACTGAGCACAGCCCTCTTGGGGATTCCATGGCCCTCTTAGGCCCTCTGAAAATGGTGGATGGGTGTCAACATCAGTCAGTGAAGGGCAAGTTCTGACAGCTCCACTTGACCAGGAAACTGCGCCTGTGGGAAGAGGCACAAGCAGACATTGTGTAGTTCCTTGGAATGAAAGTGTAACCATCCTCATGGGAGAATAGTTTGAAACAACAACAACAATCTATGCCTGCCCCTCCCTTTTTGCTATTGGATTATAGAATGGTCCTCACAGAGATCGAATTCTCCTAGGAATCTCGTTGTGGAATAGGGAAGGCTGAAGCCCCCGAGGCCAGCCAGGGGTGAGATTTCACAGTTCTGACATCTCTCCAGACTACCTTGCAGGAAAGACTGGAGCAGAGCTGAGTCAGTGAAGGGCAGAGTGGCACTCCGCACAGGACCGCTTACTTATTCTTACCTCTTGCCCTCTGCTTAAACTTAATCCTTATGTCGGCACCTCAAATGTGGGCTTTGTATATGTCACCCAAAGATTCATGTGTTGGAAGCTTTGTCCCCAGTGTGGCAATTTTGTGGCCAAACAAGTGGGCCCTAGCGGACGATAACGAGATTATTGGAGCACTGCCCTTGGAAGAGTTGAAGCTTAAGAAGCTGGATTCTGAAGGACAACAGTGGCAGCAGGAGCAGGGTGGATGAACGCATCAGTGGTCAGTGAAGAGAGACAGGCAAGAGTATTAGCTTTCCCCTCAGACTCTGGGGGAAGGGCCCGCCCCTCCCCTCAGTTAATCTTTCCAGGAAACAACCTTATAGACCAGTCAGTGGCCTGAACCCTCCTCTAATAGAGTCACCTAAGAGATGTGCATATTTTTTGTGTGTTGTGTAGGCATTCACATACTATACTGAATGCATTGAGGTTAGAGAATAACCTTTGGTGGTTTTGGTGGAGAATAACTTTTCCATTATGGGTTCTGGGGATCAAAACCCAGGTTGTCATGTTTTCATGCCAAGTGTTTCTACCCACTCAGTCACGTTGCTGTCCCGGCATTTGACTTTCTATGTGGCAGCTGGGAATCTAAACTCATGTCTCCTGCTTGAGAAGAAAGTCCCTTTCAGACTGAGCCCTCTCCCCAGACCCTATCCCAGACAATTTAATGTTTGATAAGAGCTGCCAGTTGTGGACTGAAGTACCCTGAAAGGCCACTTTTCAAGTTCAAATCCAAGTTGTTAAAGATTCTACGGGTTGAAGGACTGGAACTTCCTGCCTGCAGAAAGTTGAAATATTGCCAACCAGAATCAAGATATTTTGGACTATCTTTGGTCTTGTTATCAGCCATTTATCACCTATCTGTGTTTGCAAGTAAGTATCAAGTAAAAATGTTTACACTGCATTAATTTAGCAGAATACCAGGCTCTACCAACCTACAGGCTGGAACTATAGTTGGACGGCATCTGAAACCTGATCAGAAGCTCCCTGTTCTGCTGTAATCCCACAGATGTCCTTATCAATGTGTTTGGTAAATGCATTGGTTTGGTACTATCTTTTTGTTTGGTGACTGTATAACTTTATCCATCTGCTTCTTCAGTGGAATGAGTCTGTGGGCAACCTACATCTGTGTCCTGGACTGTGGTTACTCACACTGGTCTCTGAATAAAATATCTCATTTCCTTTTTGGAGATGGTTAACCTTAGTTATCAAGTTGACTGGATCTGGAGTCAACTAAGAGACAGTCTGGGCCAGTGAGATGGCTCAGTAGGCAAAGATGCTTGCTGTGTTTGATCCCTAGAGCCCATAAGGTAGGAGATAAGTTACTCCTCCAATTGTCCTCTGATCTCCACATGTGTGACTCCCACCACATGAACATTAAATGCCTTTGACAAATCTATGAGAGGAAGGGAGGGAGAGAGGGAGGGAGGGAGGGAGGGAGGGAGGGAGAGAGAGAGAGAGAGAGAGAGAGAGAGAGAGAGAGAGAGAGAGACACCCCTGGGGGTAGATCAGTAAAGGCATTTCCTGAAGAATTAACTGAGGAAGACCTTCCCTTAGAGTAGACAGCGGCTTCCTGCAGTATCTTGGATATGAGAAGGAGCTCTGAGGGAAAGGCTTCTGTGTCTACCTGTGGTCCTTCACTGCCTGCTGGTGAGTGCATCCACTCTGTTGCTGTGACTGCTGCTACCATCCCCTGCTAAGCATCAGAATCCAGCTTCTCTGGCTTTTTACTGTGTCCTAGACATCAGGGGGCTCTCTAGAAATTCCCCAGTCTTTCAGCACCAGGCTGATGGGGCATCCAGTCTTGTGAACTGAGAAGTTACTGGTTCTCAGAGTCTCTAGGATGCAAGCGGCCATGTTGGACTATCTAGCTGGAATCATGTAAGCCGTCTCTGTAATATATGTTCACTCATTGGTCTAGAGGACACTGACTACATTTTTGATCATGACCCAGTCTACGCTTTTGAGTCATAACCAGTTTGCTTGCAGCTTCTTGTTGGATTCCTCCCAGGGGCCATACCCTGGGAATCCCCAGTGTGAATGGCCAGTGTCTGTCATTCTGGCCAGTATTTAATAAAGCTTGTTTCAAATTTGGCTCAAAAAATTGTGATAGTGGTCTCATTCTCTATCAGGAGGATTAGCACCTTCTCCCAACACAACATGACTGTCAGGCAGAGGTTAAGACAACTGGGCTCATTGAAACACTAGGAGTCATTCAGACTCTCTAGTAGGCAGAGAGAGGGGCCCGTGGCTAGGCAAATAAAGATGGCAGCTTCCTCCTAACTTGAGACAAAAGCCTGGCATCTCAAAACAAAGGCATTGTAGGTTTTTGTCTCCCACTAGCAGGCCCCCAGCTGATGGCTGGCAATAAGTTCAAGGCCTGATCACCTTATGCCACTCAACAGTTCTGGGACAATTAACCATCCTAGCTCTTTTCAGACTGACCAACTCTAAATGAGGGAAGGAAGATGTTTCAGGGACTTTAAAACCCCAGGGGCTTTAAAGACCCCACTGCTCTGCAGAGGGTCTTTTCTCTGGTCATCTGCTGTGTGTATGGTAGTCCCCCCAGCCCTATAAACATCTTTCTTTAACTGCTGGTTCAGTCTACATACAGTGCTTGAGATTTCTCTGCCACCTGTTTCAGATTTTTCTTGCCATTTAATTCTTTATCTGGTAGAGATAACAAACCCAACGGAGCACACTAGACTGTATCATTTCGGGGGCTTGTGTCTGGGATTTCTTCTGTAGACTGCATCACACTGGCTTCCTGTCCCTTCTCCCATTGTCCAGTGTTGCTCCTGGAGACGGGAGGCCCTGCTTGCAGTTCTGCCTAGGAGAAAAAGCAGCTGATGAGGACAAAGAACTTCGGAACTACTGGAGGATGCTGACTTTCTGGGAAGGAGCCGGCAGGACTGCTAAAGGGCAAGTGGAGACAACAGGCCTTGATGTGTTAGGAGGGAGTTTCCTGACTGAGCTCAGCCATCTCAGGAACTCAAGGAGTTCCACCTTGCTGACAGGGTCAAAACTGAGTTCATGTTCCCAGGCCTCAGGACCCAACTCCTACCCTGCTTCTTCAGATGTAAAGAGGGAATATGCTAACAAAATCACATTCTGCCCTGGCAACTAAAGACTGGAAATGTCACTGCATCCTGTTCCTCCATCACAGTGATCAGGAGGAAATCTCCAAGCTAGAAGGCCCCAAACAAGAAAGTAAATTCTGTGAGTCTAGACAATCACATGTAGTCCAGGCTAGCCTTAGTTTAACCTAGACTACATGAGATACTGTCTCCAAAAAAAACAAAAAAACCAGAAACAAAACAAAAGATGAGTCCAGGGATCTTGCAATGGGTGAATCTGTTACTGGAATCCTGGCTGAGGGTTTGGAGAGGCCCACAGACTATACCCAGTTACTCACCCCACAGGATCGAATGAGAAAGAGAATGATGAAGTAGAAAAGGAATTTATATAGTCAGGCCAGACTGAAAAGAAGAGGGAGACTAGCGTCTTCCTGCCTGGCTGTGGGGTACTGACAATAGACCTGGGATCTCCAAGGAACAAAGGCAGAGAGGCTGGAAATGTGCGAGTCAAGTGGGGTTGGCCTACCAATCCCACTGATCATTACCTCAGGTCTGGTCTGCAGGGTCCTTCAAGCACTGGGGGAGAAGATCCCGCCCCCACCCTCAAAGGCTCCGTCTTCCTAGAATTTGAGAGAAGCAGGGGTGGGGGGTGGTGGCGGTTTGCTGGACAATGATGGGATTCCCCCTTTTGAGGCACCATTCCTGTGTTCTGGAATACGATGCTATTAAAGCTGACAGTGATCCACGAATCTGAGGCAGGATAGAAAGACGGAGAAAGGGCTGGAGAGATGGCTCAGCAGTTAAGAGCACGGACTGCTCTTCCAGAGGTCCTGAGTTCAATTCTCAGTAACCACATGGTGACTCACAACCATCTGTAATGGGATCTGATGCCCTCTTCTGGTGTGTCTGAAGACAGCTATAATAATAAATATAATATAAAATATATAATGTATAATAATATAATTTATAATAATATATAATGTATTATAATGTAAGATATATAGTGTATAATAATAAATAATTTTTTTAAACGAAAGACAGGGAAAGTTTAAGAGGACAAGAGGGGGAAAGAAAGAAGCCCCTTCCCCTTGGATTTAGTTTGCTTGTCTTGCTGACTGGGAGTCAAGAAACATCCAAAGAACTGATAAAGTTAGAAATGCCTGAAGGCATAAAACAAGTTTTCCTTCTCAAACAAGGATGTTAAAAACAACAAATAAACCGGGTAAACTGGGTATGCTGGTACACGCCTGCAACCCAGCATGGACTAGGTGCTGGCAAGAGCATCAGAAGCCAGTTCAAGTCCAACCTGAGCTACACTGGACCCAAGCAAGAGATAGAAAGGAGGAAGGGTAGGACAAAGACAAAGGCAGACACAAAGGGAAAGGGGAGGGGGAGGGAGAGACAGACAGAGAGAGACAGAGATAGAGACAGAGATAGAGACAGAGAACATGCTTGCTTAGGAACAGAAAGTTCGTAACCTGGAATTGTATTCCTCTCAAATCCTTAAATCAGTGTGACTCAAAAATAACCACCTTAAATTTCCTGTACAAAAGAAAACTATGGGGCTGGAGAGATAACTCAGTGGTAAAGAGCACTGTCTGCTTTTCCACAGGCTCCAGGTTCAGTTCCTAGCACCCACATGGCAATTTACAACCATTTGTAACTCCAGTCCCAGGGGATCCAATGCCCTCTTCTGGCCTGTGTGGTACACCAGGCACAGTTCTGATGTACAGACATGTGCAGGCAAAGCACACATCCACATAAAATATAATAATAAGATGAATTTCTTAAATTAATTAGTTTAGATCCCAAACACTGTTCCCCTTTGGCCCTCCCCCAATAGAGTCCCTTTCCCCCTTCTCTTCTGAGACCCTCCCCCCATGTATTTCCCCTCCCTGGTGCATAAAGTCTCGGCAGAATTAGTTGAATTCACTGAGGCCAGACAAGGCAGCCATGGAGATTGAGCTGCATGTCTGCTACATATGAGCCTATATATGCTCTTTGGTTGGTGGCTCAGTCTCTGAGAGTTCCCAGGGACCCAGGTTAGTAGACTCTGTTTGTCTTTCTGTGGAGTTCTATCTCCTTCAGGGTCTTCAATCCTTCCCCCAACTCTTCCATAAGAGTCGTCAACCTCTGTCCAAAGCTTTGTTGTGGGTCTCTGTATCTGTTTCAGTCAGTTTCTGGGTAGAGCATCTCAGAGGACAGTTATGCTAGGCTCCTCTCTGCAAGTATAACAGGGTATCATTAATAATGTCAGGGATTAGTGTTTGCCCACTGGATGGGTCTCTAGTTGGGCCAGGTTTGGGTCACCATTCCCTCAGTCTCTACTCCATCTTTGTCCCTGCATTTCTTTTAGATAGGACAAATTTGGGGTCGAAAGTTTTGTGGGTGGGTTGGTGTACCTTTAATCCCAGCAATTGGGAAGCAGAGGCAGGCAGATCTCTGTGAGTTCAAGACCAGCCTGTTCTTCAAAGCAAGTCCAGGACAGCCAAGGCTACACAGAGAAACTTTGTCTTGAAAAACAAACAAACAAACAAATGCACCTGTATCTGACTTTTGTGGCTCTGACACACACTTGAGAAAAGCAGTTTAAAGGGAGGGAGTTTATTTTGGCCCCCGGTTTCAGAGGTTTCAAGTCCATGTTCAACTGGCTCCAGTGTTTCTAGCCTGTGGTAAGGCAGACTATCACAGCAAAAAGGAATGGTCTGACAACTCATTTGACATTGACTAGGAAGCAGAGTGGGAGTGAGGCAAGGTATATCCTTCCTGGGTATGTAGGAAGCAGAGTGGGAGTGAGGCAAGGTATATCCTTCCTGGGTATGGCTTCATTGACTTGCTTCTACGATCTGAGACCTGGCTCCCAATAATACCACTGTATTACATGAAGGGATTAACCCACTGATTGACTCAGAGCTGCAGGCTCCAATCACTGCACCTGAATCTTAACAGTTGGCCTCAATACATGAGCCTTCAGGGGCCATTAGAACAATTTCTTCCCATTCAATGTACCTCAGGGCCGATGATTTAACAAGCAGAGTTCGTGTGAATAGCATCAGTGGTCATGGTGTTCATGAGTCGTCTAACACACGTGAGTGAGGAGTGTACCTCAGACACTACCCACATCTGTATTTTAATTGTTCCTCTGGCAGACCGTGGTGGCTCACATCAGCACTTAGGCCTTAAAAGAAAGATGATCAGAAGTTCAAGGGCCCCCACCCTGGGCTACATAGGGAGTTGGAGGCCAGTCTGAGCCACAGGAGACCCTGACTCAAAAAGTAAGGCAAAACAAAATCAGTCTTCTAATAATTCTAACATGCAAAGGCTTGGTGTATATGGCACTTGCCTAGTATGCATGAGGTTTGAGCCCACCATCACAGACAAAAATTTTTAGGATAACAATTCTTAGGTCAAGCTAGGGTTGAGAGCTACCTGCTGGGCACATCCAGTGTTGTCACTTTCCCCGGGGCCACCTCCTCAGCTAAGTCTGCTATGAAATCAGTGGGCTTTATCTTCCCAGAAATTTGCACACAGGTCACCTTTGCAGCCAGATCGAGAAGTTCCATGGAAGAGAGGCTCACTTTTGCCTTGCCGGGGGCATAAGGATGTTTACCAGGGTCCTTTTAAAAATAATTCCCCACTGCCCCATCCAGTAGAGGGATTCATTCTGGCTACAGGAGGGGCGTAAGCCAGTTCATAATTTCCTTGTGGGGCTGGAAAACAGAAATTGTTCTGATTTTCCTTGTTCCCAAAGCAAAGCATTCGGGGGGCGGGGGAGGGGGGAGTACATAAAGAGTAAACTTGAAATTGCAGACTCTTTGGGGCAGTGCTGGGTCAGAGGATGAGGGATGGGGATGGGACATTGCAAACTTGGGCCTGCGCTGGGGGAGGGGCAGGGGAAGGGGGGAGGGGAGCAGAGCTGCCTGTAGGCTGTTCCTACAGGAATTCACCTCTAGAAAGAGGCGTTCTTCCAGTGCTGTTAGTGAAGCAAGGCGACTGCAGAGTGCCTGTAAGGCCTTTCCTTTTCGCTTGACTGGGAACTGCAGTTAGTTACTGAGTAACTGGCAGATGAAGTTAATGTGCCTCAAAGGCCTTTATGGGGAGCAGCAGTTTAAAAGCTCTAACTAGGCAGTTCGCCCAAGGCCAAAAACTGAGAGAACTTCGATCCTGGCCTAAAAGTTGCGGCTGCAGGGCAGAGAGAAACCAGCCCAACGCATAGACGGCAGGACGCAGATGAATGCGGAAGAATAGGGGTGGGGGTTGGTACACGCTGTTAACCTGTCTCCAGTTGCCTCCGTGTAAGGGGACTGAGTCGCTGGTGACCCAGTTGGATGGGATAAAATCAACTTTGTCCCTCTAGTCTAGTATCTATCAGCACAGACTCTTTTTTTTTTTTTGACAGTGTTTACGTACCTTTGGCTGACCTAAAACTATGTAGACCAGACTGGTCTTGAACTCACAGAGATCTGCCTGCCTCTGCTTCCCAAGTGTTGGGACTAAAGGCATGCACCACTATGCCATGCTATAAGCACAGACTCTTAAACATAGCATAAAAGAATATAAAAAGGAGAGTCTACAAGTCTCTAGTTCCTCTTATTTTCTGCTTCAAACATATCCAGAGATTCGCTGCTAATTATGTCTCCTTTGAAAAATCGTTCTCTGAAGCCTCCCCAGCCCTCCGGCGTCAATTGGCAGTTTGTGGTGTCTCTGCTCAGTACGGAAACCCCTCTCTTCTGCACCTATCTGGCTCTACTCAGTGTGTTTGTTCTCTTCCGTGAGATACAGTCATTTCTTATTAAGGTTTATATCTGCACGAGTTGTGAATGGCTCCATATTGGATGCACAGGAATTAATCCCTAGTAAATGAAAGCCCGAATCAATCACAGCATACAGCTGCAACGGGTCCTCTTCTATTACAGGCTCACTTCCCAGCACCCTCCACAACAGCCACTTAAAGTTCCAGGAACTCAGCCTCTGTGTCCGCATCTTTCACCTTCTCTTCTGCTGTCCTTTTCTCTAAAATAGTTTCCCTCCTGTTTACTTTCAGACATGTAACTTCACTCTGGCCTCTCCATCAGCTGGCTGGAAGCTCCTGGAAGGCAGGACTAGGGGCATTTTCTTCCCCTCCCTAACCTGATGCTATACATTGTACCCAGGAGAGGTTCAATCAGGGGTTTCTCAGTTAATGAATGAGTTACCAAGGTTTTGCCAACGTGACCTTCTGGTCTCCATCGGACAGCACCTCAGTGTGGCTTTTGGTTTGTTTTCCAAGGCAAGTTTTCTCCTTGTTGTCCTGACTGTCCTGGGACTTGCTATGTAGACCAGGCTGGCCTCAGACATACAGAGATCTCTCTGCTTCTGCCTCTGCCTCCTGAGCGCTGCAATTAAAGGTGTGCAGTGCCACGACCCGGCTCGGCGTGTCTTAAAAACTGTTATTTGTTTAGGAGGATTTGCTCAGAGACATGAGATAGGTATTGGTGGGAATCCTATTGCTGTGATAAAACACCAAGGCCAAAAGCGCTTGGGAACAGGAAGATAGGTCAGTAGTTGAGAGTTAATGTCCTGCCGACCTGAGTTTAATTCCCAGCATCCACTTCAGGGGGCTCACAACTACCTGTAACTCCAGCTGGGGTTGGGGAATCCCATGTTCTCGTCTTTCTCTGCCATCAGTCCCTCCTCACATGGCATATACTCAGAAGATACACACACATAATTATATTAATATAAATAATATATAAGTATACATAATACATATATTTAAAATCAATTTTGGGAGGAAAAGGTTTATTTGGACTCAAGGCAGGAACCTGGGCATAGGAACCTGAAAGCAGGAACTGAAGCAGATTTCATGGAGTACTGCTTACTGGCTTGTTCAATTTGCTTTCTTGTACAGGCCAAGACCACCTGCCCAGGGAAGCACTGCCTGATGGGCCCTGTCAACATCAACCATTAATCAAGAGAAGTGGCATCCCTCAACTTCCCTACAGGCTAATCTTATGGTGGTAATTCTCAGTTAAGATTTCCTCTTCTTGGATATATCTAGCTTTGTGTTAAGTTGGCAAAAACCAATCAGCACAGCAAGTAGAGTTCAAAAATTGTTGGATTAATCTGCATTAATGAGGCACAGTGACCCACAACTTCACAACTTCAACCTCAGCACTCAGGGAACAGAAACAGGTGGATCTCTGTGAGTCTGAAGTCAGTCTAGTTTACATGGAAAGT
Organism: Tokudaia tokunoshimensis; assembly: GCA_036184795.1. Lineage (NCBI taxonomy): Eukaryota > Metazoa > Chordata > Mammalia > Rodentia > Muridae > Tokudaia > Tokudaia tokunoshimensis. The sequence continues at coordinate 51,002,158 of BTHU01000002.1, read as the reverse complement.
TCCAGGCCAGCTGTGGGAGTATAGTGAGACCCTGTCAGAGGGAGAGAGAGAGAGAGAGAGAGAGATAGAGAGAGAGAGAGATAAAAGAGTGAAAGATGAAAGTTGTTGGTTTAATTAAGACTGGCCATGGAGATAGCTCAATGGAGAAAGTGTGTGTCAGCTACCATGAAGACCAGAATTCAGATCCCTAGAAGTTACATTATACCTGAGCAGCTGTGGCTCTAATCCTGGTTCTCAAGAGTGAGAGATGGATGCCCACGGGCAGGATGTTTTGGTAAATTGGCTCAAATCAGGGAGCTCCAGGTTTGGTTAGAGCCCAAAATAAAGTGGGGAGCACTCGGCAACCTTGTCAACTTTGGGTCTCCATGTGCACACATGGGCATGTGCACCTGTACACACATGTCTGCCTATTCATATGTGAACACACATGCGTGTAAAAGGATCTTTCATTCGCCTGAAGCAATTGTCATCTCTGAGGACTACTGCCTCTGTCTGCTAACCTAGGTCCAGTCCTAGGAGATTCCAGCCTCTATACAGTCTTATCTAGGCCTAGAATGTTTTCAGCCTCTGAAATTTACTGCTGAATAAACTCACCCTTTCTAGCTCTTTCTGAACTCTGGTTGACTGATTCAACTCAGCTGTTCTGGTTCAAAACTGCTCTCCAGCCGGGCGATGGTGGCGCACGCCTTTAATCCCAGCACTTGGAAGGCAGAGGCAGGAGGATTTCTGAGCTCGAGGCCAGCCTGGTCTACAGAGTGAGTTCCAGGCCAGCCAGGGCTACACAGAGAAACCCTGTCTCGAAAAACCAAAAAAAAAAAAAAAACTGCTCTCCACACTAACTGATTCAATCTGGCTTTTCTCTCTAAGCCTATCCTGAATTGCTTTGCTTGGCCTCATACTGACTTTGGCAACATGTTCTAATCTTCTGCCCCTTCTCATTCTCTGGTTCACTGTCTCTTTAGCTTGTCTCTATAAAACTCTCCTGGTAAAACTGATTCCTTCCTTTTTCTCTCTACACTGCTCTCTTAAATAGCCTCCCTTTCCCCTCTCTTCTCATGAGAGTTGGGCGTATCTTATTCTGTATCTTAATCTTTCTCTGATTCATCACTTTGTCTGCCACTCAATTAAATATCACTTTCAAATATGGGTGCTTCTTTCTACAAACTAACTCATACACACACAAAAGAAATGTCCAGTGACTTCTGTTTCACTGCCACTATTTACTGGATACAGTTTGTAGGCTTCCCTTATTCTATAAAAGTCAAGTGGTGTGCATGTATGTGTGTGTGTGTGTGTGTTGTGTTGTGTATGTGTGTGTTGGAGCTGATGGTATAGATAGGCCCGTAATCTTAGCTATTTTGGAGGCTAAGGTAGAAGAATTAAATGTCTAAGGCCAGCTTAGGCTACAAAGAACACTTAAGGCCTGAACAATTTAGTGAGTGCCTGTCTCAAAATGAAGAGTAAACCAGAGGTTGGAAATGTAGCTCAGGCTTGCCTAGCAGGTGCCATGCGCTCTGGCTTGAGTACAAAGGAGGGGGGTGCATAAGAGGAAGGTGGTGTCAGGGGGAGACATTTCTCCTCTACTGTCTGACCTCTTGCCCTACCTGGGGACAATGTTAAATATCAAGTGGTTAAGGGTTGCTTATCCTGTTCTCCTGGTGTACCTCTTTCTCTTCTTGTCTCCTGGGTCGCAGTTTATGGAGCAAATCTTTCTACATGGAAACTACATTTCCAGGAGGGCGGAAAGAGAACTTTATCAATCAGTAACCAGGATGAAAAACTCAAATACTTGCAGAGGCCAAAGGAAACAATCTGAGTTGCCTGCGTAGGAGGAATGTGACCAGACCCTATTTAAGGGCAGCTGCTTCCTCGCTAAGGTGGTTGTTCACAGGGATGGTGGCCTAGACTCACTTGATCTTATGTCCTACATAACCAGCCTTCTTTTAATTTTAAAATTGTGGGTGGTGGGAGAGGGAGAGAAAGGGAGCCTGGGAGCCTGGGGAGGCTGGGTGCTAGGCCTTAAACTTGGCTCTTCTGCATTCTGAGGGGCTGAACCATCTCTCTAGCTCCCTGAAACCAGCCATTTTATGAACTTTTTCCTTGTCAGGAAACTGTCCAAGTCTAGGAATAGGGCAAAGGAGATTATTCTATGTCCCCCGTGAGCTATCAAGAACTGTGTGATGGGTTCTCCAGGGAGCTTCAGATTCTGTAGCATTCTGAACTGTCAATGGATCCTAAGATGAGGAGACTAGATTGTTCTCAATTAATTATCCAGGAAACCCAGATAGTCATGAAGTCTCTGTAAGTGAAGATAGAGTCAGGAGAGTTAGAGAAGTGGGTGATGAGGAGCTAAAGAGACGTCTGCCATTACTGGGCATTGGTGATGGGGAGGGACACAGACATGAGCCCAAAATGCAAATGACCTCAAGATGGTGGAAAAACAGCAAACAAGTGGATTGTCTCCTAGCACCTTTTGGAGGAACATAGCTTGGCCACACAAGGTTTTAGTCAAGTATACCCATTTCAACTGCTCTCACCTGATGAGAGTTAACACTCTAAGATATTAAAGGATTGTAAGATGATAAATTTGGCTTCTGTTTTCAAAATGTGTACAAGTAAATTCTCTCTTCTTTTATATTATTTGTTTATTTATTCATTTATTGAGATATGGTTTCTCTGTGTATTCCTGGCTATCTTGTAGACCAGGCTGTCCTAGAAGCATAGAAATCCCCATGCCTATGTCTCCAAAGTGCTGGGACTAAAGGTGTGAGGCACCACCATCTAGATTCTGTTTTCTTCCTCTCTTTCTTTCTTCCTTTCTTTCTTTCTTTCTTTCTTTCTTTCTTTCTTTCTTTCTTATACAAATAAGTTCTTTTAAATACATATTTATTTAGGGCTGGAGAAATGGCTCAATGGTTAGAAGTGTTTACTAGTCTTTAGGGGACCCCAGGGTGGTTTCAGCATCCGCATAAGTGGCTAGGAACCAACCGTAATTCCAGTTCCTTCTGGCCCTCTCTGGCATCTGCATCCATGATGTAAACAAACTCATGCAGGTACATATACATAAATATTTATGTGTGTGTAAGAGAAAGAGAGAGAGAGAGAGACAGAGACAGAGAGACTTGTGTGGAAGTCAGAGGACAATTCTCAGCCCTTTTCCAAGTTCAAGGTTTCTACTCCTGTTGTCAGGCCTATATTCGGATGCCTCTCTACCTGCTGAGCTACCTCACTGACCCACAAACAGGCCCTTACACAAAGAAACCCATGTATAGAACTCCCAACTGTTTCGGTTTTGAGACAATGTCTCCTTATGTAGCCTAGACTGGCCTAAAGCTTGCAATTTCTCCTCTTCAGCCTCCAAGGGCTGAGATTACAGGTGCTAGCCACTGGAACTGGCTAGATTTGTGTTGCTCTAAGCTACTCCATTTGTGGTAACTGGCTCCAGCAGCAGTCAGGAACGTATAGATTGTGTGCTGGCTCGATTTACATAACTTGACACAAGCTGGAGTCATCTGAAAGAAGGGAACTTCAGTTGAGAAAATGTCTTTACAAGATTCATTGCAGGGAATTTTCTTAATTAGTGATTGACAGGAGAGGGCCTAACCCTTTGTAGGTGGTACCATCTCTGGGCTGGTGGTCCTTGGTTCTATAAGAAAGCAGACTGAGCAAGCCATGGGGAGCAAGCCAGTAAGTAACACTCCTCCATGGCCTCTGCATTAGCTCCTGCCTTCAGGTTCCTGCCCTGTTTGAGTTCCTGTCCTGAAGTCCTTTAGTGTTGAACAGTATGGACCTGTAAGCCAAATAAACCCTTTCCTCCTTAAGTTGCTTTGGTTACAGTGTCTAATCACAGCAACAAACTAAGACAGAGTGTTACCTAATCTATAGAGAGAGGTGTGATATTGCAGAGCCAGGCATGGTTGGTTTACTCCTGTAATCTTACCACTCAGAAGCCTAGCCTAGGTTACATAGTGATTTCCAGGACAGCCTGAGCTACAAAATGAAACTTGTATCTCAAAACAAACAAAAATAGTTACATTGTGAAAAACCAATATCAGTATTTTTTCCAGCAATGGCAGGTGATTGTTTTAGATGATTGGCATTGCATCCAAGCAAGGGCTGGTACATGCCTCTAATCCTAATGCTTTGGAGATGTAAGAATCAGGTCAGGGCCAGTCTTGGCTACATAGGTTGGAAACCAGTTTGGGTTATATGAGACCCTGTCTTAGAAAACCACTTCATCTCTGCTCAAGACCTTGGGATCTTGGGTTAAATTCCCTGCATTATAAGGAGAGAGGGATTGATTGATAGATTGATTTCCAGTGAGGAATACAGATCTTTGTTAAAGTCTCATTTGAATCCATTGTAATAATATATTTTGGTTTCTTTATCTGTTGATGAATTGAACGACTCATGCTAAGTTTGTATATATTATAATATGTAATATATTCCACTTTGCTGATTTTTAAAAACTAACTTTGGCAATGGTTAGCTCCATACCCTGTTAGCTCCTATAATGATTTTCATACAGGGGACTGAAACCCAGGGCATTGTACCTTCTGGCAAGCGCTGGACCACTGAGCCACACCCCCAACCTGTGGCCCTAATTTGAACCCCACTTTGTTATTACTCACCCCATCCTTGGCTTCTCAGACCATGTACTGTTACCAACATGAGACCATGCAAAGCCCTACAAGCTCAGGGCAATCTCTTAGTGTAGCTTTGCTCACTTGTGATTAAACCCAGCAACGCTCTTAACGTTCACTCGGGGTAAACCTGGGCTTTAAGCAGCTTGTCTAAAAGCCTTGAAACAAGCACTTGACAAGAGAAGATATTCAAGTCAAATGGCTGATAAGCTATGAGAAGGTAGCTTAGTTATCAGGGAAACACCAATTAAAACTTTAAGGCAGCACCGATGCCCGACTACCCGGATGGCTAAAATGACAACTGACACTGGTTTGCTGTCAAGGATTTGGAACAATGGGAGCCTTCATACACGGCAGGTGGGAATGTGAACTAGTATAAACCAGTATGCAGCTTGGAAAGCTGGCAGCGTGGTTCCATTCTTCACTTACAAAGCCAACAAAATGTGCTGCACATAGGTACAGGACTGGTGGCTCAGTGGTGGAGTGGCCTAGCATTCTCGAGGCCCTGGGTTTCTGGTTCAGAACCATCAATCAATCAATCAAATGTGCACCTGAAGTTTTCAAATGCGTTTATAAAAGTCCTTTTATGACAGTCCCAAATTTGAAATATCCCAAGTGTCCAGAATCAATTAACATTTTTACAATGATATACTAACATAATGGCAAAGAGTGCTATACAAGAACACAGATGTAAGCAGGGTGCAGTGGTATGCACCGTTAGTCTCCGCACTCAAGAAGTGGGGGCAGGGGAGGAGGATCTCTGTGAGTTCAAAGCCAGCCTGGCCACAGCGAGAGTTCCAGGACAGCCAGGGCTACACGGAGAGAGGAAGGACAGAAGGAACAAGGAAGGAAGGAAGGAAGAAGGAAGGAAGGAAAAGAAAAAGAAAAAGAACAAGAAAGATGAACTTTACAACACTCAGCAAAAGTCACACACATGAGTATAGATTGTTCTATTCCTTCATGAAATTTGAAAGCAGATAAAGTTAGTGGACGCCAACATCTTAGTTCATTTTCTGTTAGTGTGATAGAGTATTTGAACTGGGTTAGTCTTACAAATATAAGTGTCACCATCTAGGAGTCCTGATTGGGTTTTTCTCTGCCAGTTAGAGAATTGAAAATCAGGAAAAACCTTAGACACAGCAGGAAGCAATAGGCAAACTTTATTACAGGCAAAGAAGCGGGCATTGAAAGGGCCGGTGTTGGCACACGATACCTGAGGACCAAGTTCTCAGCACAAAGGAGATTTACCTGTTCCAGAAGGACAGAGGGCAGGGAATAAAAGACAAGGACAGGAGAGAGAGGAAAGAGAGGGCTGAGGGGTATTTATCCAGGAGGGACAAAGATCTAACTCTGGATAAAAAGAAGACAGACATGGCCCATAGGCAAATGGTAGTTTATAAACATAAAAGAAGAAACCCTGTATTAAAATGTGGTGCTTAATTTTAATTGGGCATGTTAATTAGATGTACCACAAAGAAGCTGGATTTCAACACTTAGATATCTGGACTTTGATAGTCCATATGGGGTGGGGGTAGGAGTGGAGAGTGGAGAAGTGGTCAAATAAGGGAATAGACCTTGGGGGCTAGCTTTAGGAATACAATCTAACAATTTTTAGCAAGGCAGAGAGAATGGGGGAGGGGACAAGGCCTGCCAGAGCTAAATTTGCCATGCTCAGGCCTGCTAAAGCCCCTTCAAGGCACACAGCAAAGCTTACAGAGAGAAAGATCCCCGGCAGAGCAGAGGGGACAGAAACGTGTTTTCTCTGCGTGGCTGGGAGACTTAAGTGTTTCCGGTGGTCTGGGATGGGTTTCCTTCCCCTAATTTTAGGTTGACTAACTTAGACACCAAAAGGGGAGCTCATAGTCACGTGGCTTCAAGTGACCATGTATTTATAATGGCACAGGGGAAGTCCCTTGGCCAAGATTTTGAGTTTGGTCAAATTGGACAAATTAAGAAGACCTGATAGGTCCACAGCATCAGGTGAATATGCACAGGACTGGTCTTAAATAAATCTGATCACCCTGAACTGGGCGGCAGGGAGTAGGGAGGGGCAAAGGGGGAGACAGAGACACCCTCCAGGCTTTCACCTCAGGTCAGGAGGTCAGGAGAAGGAGGAAGAAGCAGAAGTTTGATATCTTTATCTATCAGTGGCCTCTTTTTCTGTCTGGCTGCATCTTGGTAATATGTCTAGCCTAGTCTCTCATATATTTAAGCCAAATTTGATGACATCTGGAATCCCAGCACTTCAGGGCCTGAGGCAGGAGGACAGCCTTGAGTTTGATGCCAACTTGGGCTACTGAGGTACATAGTAAGTTCCAGGCCAGCTTGACCTACAGGGTGAGATGCTTTCTCAAACCAATAATGGCAACAGCAATCTCCCTCTCCCCCTCCCCTCCCCTTCCTTTCCCTCCCTCTTCCCTCTCCCTCCCCCTCCCCTCCCTCCCCCTTCCCCTTCCCTCTTCCCCTTTCCCCTCTCCCCTTCCCCCTCCCTCTCCCCAATCCCCCTATCCCTCCCTCTCTCCCTCTCTTTCCCCCTCCCTACCTCCCTCCCTCTCCCCCTCCCTACCTCCCTCTCTTTCCCCCTCCCCTCCCTCTCCTCCCCTCCCTCCCTTTCCCCCTCCCTCACCCTCTCCTCCCTCCCCTCCCTCTCTCCCTCCCTCTCCCCCATCCCCCTCAATCTCCCTCTCTCCCTCCCCCTCCCGCCCCTCTCCCTCTCTCCCTTTCCCTCTCCCCCTCCCTCTCCCCATCCCCCTCCCTCTCCTCATTTCCCTCCCTCTCCTTCCTTCTCACCACCTCCCTCCCTTCCCCCCCTCTCTCTCCCCCTCCCTCTCCCTGTGTGCACACACACACACTCATAGGAGTCAGGGTTGTGGTTCAATAGTAAAGTGCCTCCTACTGTATGTGAAGCCCTGGATTGCGTCCCTGGCAGGCAAAGAAAAAGAAAGTTTTTGAAATTTTTACCTGGTTTTGGTTTTAGAAAATGAGAAGTTGGAGAGCCAGTGCTGATGTCTATGATGTCCATCCGGTCTGTCCCTCTTCCCTCTCCATCCCTGCACTGAAGCTCTGTCTAAAAGTCAGCTCCTTTCAACCAGATCCCACAAAAACTCATGCTAATTTCTGGTACCCAGTATATTGTTATCCTGTGAGTAATTTGTCTTTTGTGGATGTTTTATGCCTGCTAACCAGGTAGCCTGCTTTATGTGATGTAATCCCTGCCATGTAATTTGTCCCCTTACTCTTATTTTAAGGCCTATTGCTTGTAAGTATTTCTTGGCTCCTAAAAGGTTTTTGCCCGAGCTGGGCAGAGTGGCACAAACCATTAACCTCTGGGAGATAAAGCACGGAGAGGCAGAGGCAGGTGGAGATTTGTGAGTTTGGGTCCAACCTGGTCTAATAGTGAATTATTCCAGGATAGCCAGCATTATATAGTGGGACTGTCTCACAGGGGAGGGGAAGTTAGGGGGTTATCTCAAGTTTAAGATACATAAATTTTGTGTTTCAAAACTAACTTCTTTAAGTTTTCAAATGATTCTCTAAGTTTTCAGTTGCCTAATTTAAGACATATACATTTCAGAACTGATTTCTTGGGTTCTCATTAAAATCTAGTGGTTTCAAAAGTTGTTTTCAAAGTTCCAACAATAGGAGATAGAGTGAGTATAGCCCTGTGGTTAAGAGCACTGGTTGCTCATCCAGAGGATATGGGTTCAAGTCCCAGCACCTCCATGCCTGCTAATGACTGTCCATAACTCAAGTTTCAGGGGATCTGATGCCTTTTTCTGGTCTCCCCAGGCACATAGCATACATACATACATTTAGGCAGTACATATACTTACACATAAGCAGAACATGCATACACACAAAATAAATACATCTAAAAAATCCTTTTGTAAAAGAAGAAACAAACTGGGATTTTTTTTATGGAAAACCGTTTGGGTGTTTGTATGATATACCTGAAAGCACAAATGTTATTACATCTTGTATTATAAACAGCAAGATGTGTTACAGGAATTGGCCACTGTTAAGATTATAAAGTGTTATGCACTTTGGTTGTGTGTGTGTGTGTGTCTTAGTCAATGTTCTATTGCTGTAAAGAGACACCATGACCATTGTCTTAGTTAAGGTTTCCATTGCTGTGAAGAGACACCATGACCAAGGCAACTCTTACAATGGACAACATTTATTTGGGACTGGTACAGTTTTAGAGGTTCAGTCCATTATCTTCATGGCAGGAAACACAGCAGCCTGTAGGCTGACAAGGTGCTTGGGAAGGAGCTGAGAGTTCTCCATCTTGATTTGCAGGCATCAGAAGGAGACTAAGGACTCCACACTGGGCAAAGCTTGAGGATATATGAGACTTCAAAGCCCCACCTCCACAGTGACATGCTTCCTCTAACAAGGTCACACCATCTAATAGTTCCAGTCCTTATGGCCAAGCATTCAAATGCATGAATCTATGGGCGCCAAGCCTATTCAAGCCACCACATTCCACCCCCTGACCCCATAGGCTTGTAGTCATCACATAATGCACAATGCACAATCCAACTTCAAAAGTCCCCGCAGTCTATCACAGTCTCGACAATGTTTAAAATCCAAAGTTCAAAATTTCTTCTGAGATTCATGCAATCTCCTAACTCTATCCCCCTATAAAATCAAAATTAAAAAGCAGATCATATATTTCCAACATCACAGGATGTACATTACCAGTCCAAAATGTCATCATGAGGAAAACACTGGACAAAACAAGACCAAATACCAGCTGGGCAAACTCCAATCTCTACATCTTAGTGCCTGATGTCCAACTCCTTTCAGCTTTGTTGACTGCAACATAATTCTCTCCCTTGGGTTGGTTCTACTCCCTGTTAGCAGCTTTCCTCTGCAGATAGCCCCAAGGCTCTAGCATCTCTAACATCTTGGGGTCTCCAGAACAACTTAAACTTCACAGCTTCTTGTTTCAATGTCTAGTATCCACACATCTCAAAAGTCACACAAAATGCTTATGAATTTTAAATATAACTTATTTTACAATATATTTTGGATAATAATAGATTCATGCAATACAACATGGCTTGTTGAGTCCTCATTTGTTTGACACACATAGGAGTTATAAACATGAAGTGCATTTATGGTAAAGGTTTGTAAAATGTTCTTAGATACAAAATATTTACATTGGCAATTTATAAAGGATTATAGTGTAACTATAACTTAACTGTAATTCCTAAAGTAATACAAGATAATTTGTAATACAATGTAATTTCCCAAGTTCTCATTTGTTTATTAACAAGACATACAACCTATAGATATGAAGCATGTTTTTGCTACAGAAGGTTCAAAAATGCTTTTAGATAAAAATATTTATATAAGAAATTTATAGTTATAATTATAACTTAATTATAATCTCTAAGATCAAAACTCCTAGATATAATTGAATTTAACTGTTTATAGCAATAAGGATTTTTCTCTTTATTATTTTTTCATACAATATATCCAGACCACAGCCCTTCCTACCAAAATAAGGGTTTTAATGCATAGAGTATATTGCCTGGCAGTGGTGGCACACACCTTTAATCCCAGCACTTGGGAGGCAGAGGCAGGTGGATTTCTGAGTTTAAGGCCAGCCTGGTCTACAGAGTGAGTTCCAGGACAGCTAGGGCTACACAGAGAAACCCTGTCTTGAAAACCACCCCCCTCCCCAAAAAAGAACATTACTCTTAGTGATGCTTAAAAAAACAAGAATTTTGTTTTATCCTATACCTAAGGATAAGAAATAAGACAAGGTTATATTCTCAAAAAGATGGGATGCAGTGGAGAGGGGCCTGGGAGGAGCTAGAGGGAAAAGGAGAGAGAGGGTATGATCAACTTACATTATACAGGGGCACTAAATTCTCAAAAATAAATAGAAAATATATTCTTTAAACTGTTGTGCTGGAGAGATGGTTCTCTGGGTTCTAAGGGCACCTCACTCACTCTCTCTGTCTCTCTTAACTATGGGGCTCCACTAAAATACTTTCTTACCTCAAGAGGAAAAAAATCAGGGCACAGTCACAATCAAATCAAATCAAAACAAATTTCCAATTGTCCAATGTCTGGGATCCACTTATCATCTTCTGGACTCCTTTAAAGGGCTTGGGTCACTTCTCCAGTCCTGCCCTGCGCAGCACACGGCTTGTCTTCTAGGTTCCAGCTTCCTTTAAAGGGCTCGTATCTCTTCTCCAGCCCTGCCCTGTGCAGCACACGGCTTGTCTTCTAGGCTCCGCTGGCTCCACTTCACTGCTGCCGCCGTTCCTGGTGGTCGTCCCATGACGGTACTGACAACTCCGAAACGCTGGGGTTTCTTGCTGCAACTGGGCTGACTTTCACCAATAGCCTATCACAGGCTCTCTTCCTGGTGCCAAGCCCTGAATACTTTTCATGACCATTCAGTCCTGGGCCTTCAACTCCCTTTGAGGCTGTTCCTTCACCAGTGGATTCTCTCACAGTACCAAGCCTCAGCTGTTCTTCATGACCCATTCATGCCTTCAAAACCAGTACTACCTGTATGACTCTTACACTACCAAGTTAGGCTGCCAGAAAGAGATACTACCATAGCCACCTCTGAGGACACGGCTTCTGTGCCCCTGGAGGTCAGAAAAGACCATTGGATCTCCTGGAACTGGAGCTACAGATGGTTGTGAGCCACTGTGTGGGTGCTGGGAACTGAAATGAGGTCCTCTGTAAGCGCAGCAAGTATTCTTAATCACTGAACAATCTCTCTAGTCCCTTGGAGACCTTTCTTCTATATCCCAGGCACACTTGCCCAGAGATGGCACCATCCACCATAGGCTAGGCGCTCCTATATCAATTTGCAATCAAATAAATACCCCATAGACCAGTCCCATGTTGATAATTTCTCAACTTAGAATTTCTCTGACCAGGTGTGTCATGTTGGCAAATGAAGCTACCTGTGACAGGCATGGTCAGATATACACTTAAGTAAAATACTAGAAAGATATTTATATAGATTACTTGTCAGTTCCTCTTATTCTGAAAGAGGAAGAGAGGTAGGGAAGAAAGGAGGAAATCACATAAGATGGGAGTTGAAAAAAAAATTAGTGTTTTCATGTTGCAAAGCAGAGGTCAGAGATACACAAAAAGACTGGCTCTGGGGAACTCGAAAGAAAGGTAAACCAAGCATGGCGGCACGTGCCTAATCCCAGCCCTTGAGGGGTGGAAGCAGGAGAATCAGTTCATGGTTATCTCTGTTACATGAGACCGAGGGTCAAAATGAACTCATTAGTTAATACTCGGTTAATAATTAATAAAATATTTATATTTAATTAATAATTAAAAACCAGAACGAGACAGCAAATATCTGTGGTGAAATCCTTTCTCATCCACCTTTGATCAAGAAAGCGATTCCAAAGAGTGTTTTCATCCAGGCTGCTTGTGCTTGTCTTCACGTGTAGTACCTCTCTCCGTCACAAGAGGGCGGTGTAGGCACACCGCTCTCTGTTGGCATGTGGGGTGTTGGCTGGAATGGAAGTAACTGAGAAGTTTCCTTCAGTTTCCAGCTCCAATCTTCTTGCCAGAAGCTCCTTTGTCTCCTCCTACCAATCGCAAAGCTAGAAAGAAACCGTGGAGCTGGTGGGGCAGGGAGGTCTTTTGTATCTATGATGTATGGAAATGAGAAGCGTGGAGGTAAGGAGTTCCACCGGCCTCATGAAGGTATATATTGCCCATGAAGGCTTTCAAAGGGGGGAAAGAATACTGATTTAGGATGGTTTTTGTGGCTTGTTTTGAGTAGGGAGGGTCAAGACATGGGCTAGTCTAGCCTTGAGGTTAAGTAGCTGAGGATGATCGTGATCTCCCTTCCACACATTCAGTCACACAGTAGGCTTTACAAAAGATTCTTTAACGCTGGGGGTGGTCCACGCCTTTAATCGCAGCACTCAGGAGGCAGAGTCAGGTCAGATCTCTGAGTTCAAGACCAGCCTGGTCTACAGAGGGAGGTCCAGGACAGCCTGGGCTATACAGAGAAACCTTGTCTCGAAAAACCAAAATGAAACGGAACCAAACCAAAAAAGTGATGCCTATAATTAGATGCTCTGAGAGCTGTAGCAAGGGGACAAAGTTCCAGGCCAGTCTAGCCTACATAGCAGAGCCGTCTCAAAACAACAAACAAAGCATTAGGCTGTGGCCATAGCTAGATTAACAGTGTACACAGAAGGCTCCGGCTTCAATGCCCAGCACCACGTGGATAAGCCGGGGTGTGGTAGACACACGTTACTTACAAACCCAAGGACATCACTTCTCTTACTGTTTAGTGATTCTTCCTCTTTCTAAGCTTCCTGTCAAGTTTGTCAACAGCCCCATCAGTCCCATCAGAGTCACACATCGCAACCAGACAACCAGATGGACATAAAAGACCGTTCACTCCCATGTTTCTCACATCATGCCCGAGCATGCCGGGATCAGAGTCACCTGGGTACTTGTTGAAATTCGAACTAGGTCCCAACCCCAGAACCACTGAGAGGACGCTTAGAACTCCACACTGTTTAAGTAGGGGCCCCTCCTCCACTATACCTGCATGGCTAACCACGGAGGTGAAATTTTGATTTCTTATTTGGTTCAGCATCAAACTGTATAAGAAGAAAACAAAACTCAAAAGTTAAGTGATTTGCTTGAGATTACCCAGCAAGTCCGCTGCAGCCCTGTGACATAAATCAAGACCCTGACCAGGGCCTGACCCATGACCCCACATCATTACGTTTTTGATCTAATTTTTTGGTTTTGTTTTTGAAGACAGGATTTATTTTATTAGCCCTGGCTGTCCTAGAACTCAGTCTGTAGACCAGACTGGCCCTTGAACTCAGAGATCTGCCTGACTCTCCCTCCTGAATGCTGGGATTAAAGGAATGCACACACCACCACTGCCTGTCTCCTCTACACTTCTTAAAGCTAGTCTAGATCAGAGTTTTAAATAGATATTTGGTTATAAGAGATTTGTCTAAAAGAAAAAGAATCATTATTATTTATAATTATTATAACATAAATCAGGACTGTAATTTTTAATATTTATTTATCTATCTATTTATTTATTTATTTTTCAAGACAGGGTTTCTCTGTGTAACCCTGGCTGTCCCTGGAACTCACTCTGTAGACCAGGCTGGCAGGACTGTCATTTGTAAACTATTGTTTCTAATGTTCGAAACACCACAGAAGTTCCACCATTAGGGGTTGGAGAGACAGCTCTGTGGCTAAGGATACTGGTTTCTTTTCCAGAGGACCCACACTCAGTTCCCAGAACCCATGCAGCAGCTGACAACCGCCTGTATCTCCAGTACCGGGGGAATCGGATGACCCCTTCTGGCTTCTTGTCACGGTAAGTACTCAGTGGACAGACATATATGAAGGCAAAATGTCCATATACATGAAGGAAAATGAAAACAAAGACAGGATAGGAACTCCCTTTAAACTTATTTTTTTAAAAATCTAAAGGTAATGAAAAAGAACATATATATATGTATGTATATATATATGTGTATATATATATGTGTGTATATATATACATATATATATGTATATATATATGTATATATGTATATATACACCTAATTCAACCTTAAGGACAAACTTGTAGCTGAATTTTTATTTGTATTTTGAGCATGCATTAGATGTGTTTCTTAATTGCTCTTCATCTTATTTACTAAGACAGAATCTCTTTTTAAACTTTTTATTTCTATTTTATGCATATAGGTGTTTGACTTGAGTATATACACGGGCAACATATGCATGCAGTGTCCAAGGAGACCAGAAGAAAGTGAAGTTATAGCTGGTCTTGAGCTGTCATGTAGATGCTGGGAATTGACTTCTAAGGAAGAGCAGTCAGTGCTCTTAATGACTGAGCTATATCTCCAGTTCTGAGATTAGGCCTTATCTTTTGATAAGGCCGGGGCTCACAGAGTCAGCTAGTCTAGATAGTTAGCATGCCCAAGGGTTCTGCTGCCTCTGGGATTACACTGGCGGGCTTTTATGTGGGTTCTGAGGATCAACCCAAACTCTAGCCTTCACATTCACAATGCAAGCACTTTATCGTAATTTTTAAAAAATATTTTTAATCAATCAACTGTGTGTGTGTGTGGGGGGGTGTTTACACTCACACAGTGGTCAGAGGACAACTGACAAGAATTGGTCCTCTCCTTCCACCATGTTGGTTCTGGAACTGAAGTCAGGTCTGTCAAGCACAGCAGCGAGCGCCCCTACCCACTGAAGTGTGGTTTAGTAGTCAGTGGCAGTGTGTTCTTAGTTTGTACCAGCTTGAAGCTTGTGTCGCCACCAAACTTGAGTCACACTGCTTGGATTCCAGTGCTAATTTTTCAACTGTCCATCAATTTTTTCATGCCCCGATTTTCCCGTCTGTAAAATGGGCATTATGCTAATGCTCGCCTTCTAGGGTTGGTGTGATAACTAGATGAGGCTAGAAGGGCTGGAGGTATAGCTTAATGATACGGTGCTAGCCCAGATATGTGAGCTGCTGAGTCCAACTCAGAGTTAAAGCTCTCTGGAGGGAGGATGTAAGTAAGTAGCATCTATCCTCTTTCTCTTAAATTCCAGTGACAAATTGAGGCATGATTCCACCAAAGTTTATTCTGAGGAATCAATGGTTTATTGGGAATCCTTACAGAGCATAGATTTGGGGTTACTGACTGGGGTGTAGATGCTCCTCTGGCCCCCAACAGGCCATACTTGAAAAGTCTTTACCTGTAGGGAGGGCTTCCCTACAGCCACATAGCTGGAAGTCTTGCCCCCTAGTCTTTCTGGCCTATACAGTATCAGCCCCTCCCAGAGGCCATCTGCAATTAAGGCAGAGTTTCATATAATAATAGGCTGGAGGCTCAGGAATGTAAACAGTCATCAAGTCCACCTGGCAAATCCTTTTACAAGGGGACACAACTGAAATCCCCAAGACGGTGGTTGCTGGGCCAGGAGGACAGTCAAACACAGCACACACACACACACATCATCATCATCATCATCATCAGGGGTACGGAGAAGATCAACTGATTAATTAGATCGGCTCCTGTGATAGGCATAGGTACGTACTATTATTTATTATTTTTGGAGCAAGAATGAAAATTTGCCAAAAATCAGGCAAGCAGCTATTGTGTGTGTGTGTGTGTGTGTGTGTGTGTGTGTGTGTGTGTGTGTGTGTGAAAGCTTTGGGGCTGTTCTGGAAATAGCTCCAGAAGTCTCCTCTTTGTAGAAGGACCCATTGCTGTTGGGCCTTTCACCCTTCTGCTGCACTGTAATTTTTTTTCCTTTGCTGAATGTTTCTTTCTGTGGCACCTATGGATACTAAGGACTTGACCAGGTTGTTGCTAAGGGGAGATTCAAAAGGTGTGCAGGGCGAGATTAGTTACGTGGAACCGAGCCACGCTGAGTCTTTGAACGTTTATTAAGTGAGCCCGTGTATTCTTGGTGCCTGAGTGCTCTTCGTGGCCACTGTCTGGTCACAAGTTGGTTAACTCACTTCTCCCCAAATCAAAAGCATGCTTGGAAGCTTGGAAATGGAATCCAAAGCTTAAATTTTCAAATAGACTATTGGACTTCAGGGATACCAGGATTTCAAAATAAAAGGATATCATGAATATCAGTTTGGATGAGGTTTGGTATCAACAGGAAATTCATAAAAACCCTTATAAAAGTCTGAAGTGTGTTGCTTTCTCTTATAAAATTCTCAAAGCAGGTGGTCCTGAGCTAATTGGGCACTGAGTGCAGAGCCAGGAACACCACCTGTTTCCTGTCCTTCTGTGTTTGTTGGACATGACAGGGCCATTGCACACAGGAACTCACAGTGGCTGTGACTGTATGCACGAGATCTGTACAAGATCAAGCCAGACGAAGTCCCAGCATGGGTGGGAAAGGGGCTCCTGAAGTTCACTGCTTGAGTGGAGCTGTTGGCAATAGACTGCTGCTTGGGGAGGGAGAATTGGTTTTCTTTAGAGATACAGCCCCCGGGGGGGCGGGGCTGGAGAGATTGAGAGCACTGACTGCTCTTCAGAGGTCCTGAGTCCAAATCCCAGCAACCACATGATGGTTCACAACCATCTGTAATGGGATCCGATGCCCTCTTATGGTGTGTCTGAAGACAGCATACAGAGAATTCACATACATAAAATAAATAAATCTTGAGAGAGAGAGAGAGTGTGTGCTTATCTTAGTTGACTTTCCATTGCTGTGAAAAAATGCCATGACCAAAACCAAAGTGGGGAGGAAAGGATTCGCTTAGCTTACGCCCCCTGGATCACAGTACACTGAGGAAAGCAGGAACTTGGAGGTAGGAACGGAACCAGAGATGTTGTTTAATGCCTTGCCCTCTGTAGTTTGCCCAATTTGCTTTCCTCTACAGCCCAGGAACACCTGCCTGGGGTGGCACCACCCACAATGAGCTTGGCCCTCCCACATCAACCATCAATCAAAATGCTCCCACAGACTTAGCTATTGGCCAATCTGATAACAACATTTTCTCACCTAGGTTTCTCTCACCTAGGTTCCTCTTGCCAGATGACTCTAACTTGTATCAAGTCGACAAAACACAACAAACCAAGCAGCAAGCGGCCCTGGGAGGCAGCCCACGCTCCAACCGGCGGTCCTGTACCTGCACACATAGACTGGACAAAATGTGGGTCAAGGGTTTTGTGGCTGAGTTGGTGTCCCAATTCCTCCATTGGAAGTCTTGCCTGGTTACAGGACAAGGCTGTTTCAGGCTCCATAGCCCCCATGGCTAGCAGTCTTAGCTAGGGGCACCCTCATAAATTCCTGGTGTTTCCATTGCCCTAGCTTTCTAGTTGTCCCAGAAATGACCCCCACCCAATTCCAGTTGTCTATCCCAGTACTCTGTCCCTTCGTCCTCTCCGGACCTCCTGCTCCTATCCCCACCCCTCTCCGGTCCCCTCCCACCTCACCCCCCCCCACGATGTCTATTTTATTTCTTCTTCTCAGTGAGATTCATCCCTCCCCCCCAGCCCTCCCTGTTACTTAGCTTCTTTGTGTCTGTGGTTTGTAACATGGTTATCCTTTACTTTAAGGCTAACATCTGCCTGTAAGTGAGTATGTGTCATGCTTGTCTTTCAGGGTCTGGGCTACCTCACTCAGGACTGCAAAATATCATTGTTCTTAACAGCTGAGTAATACTCCATTGTGTAAATGTACCACATTTTATTTATCCATTCTTCAGTTGAATTTTTTTCCCTGAGACAGAGTTTCACTGTGTAGCCCTGACTGTCCTGGAACTAACTCTGTAGAGAAGACTGGCCTCAAACTCACAGACATCCACCTGCCTATGCCTTTCAAGTGCTGGGAATTAAAGGCACGTGCCGCCACCACCTGGCTCAGTTGAATTATTTTAATTAAAACTTATTATTTTATGTGTATGGGTGTTTTGCCTGCATGCATTTGTGTACCACATGCATTCAGTGCTCATGGAAGACAGAAAAGGGCTCTGGACACCTGGACTGGTGTTGCTATTTGTTAGCTGGTGAACTTAATCAGCCAGCGCTCGCTCTCTCTCTCCCCCCCCCCAGTCCCTCGATGTTTTTCTTCATTTAAGACTGAAAAGATAACAGTCTCTTTCCAGAGGTCGGGGGTCAGGTAGCTGTAGGTCTTGAAGATGGCATCAAAGGTGGCCTAACCCCTGATCTCTGGAAAGAGACTGTGTTCACCAAGTCCCTTTATCAGGAATTCTCTGATCATCTTGTGAAAGCCCACACCAGAGTCTCTGTTCAGAGGACCCAGGCTCCAGCTGTGGCTACCACATAGGGGTTTTTATACAAGAAAAATAAATGAATTAAGACTGTTTTTTAAAAAAAAAGACTGAAAAGATAAGAGAAATATCAGTTAAAATTTAGTGGAATTCTTCCTACACAAGTTCACACATGTGTTTATTATATCTGTAGATATCTGTAGATGTCATTCTGCTATGGAAACCTCCATTCCGTGTGTGTGTGTGTGTGTGTGTTGTTGTTGTTGTTGTTGTTTGAGACAGTAGCCCTGGCTCTCCTGGATCTCACTCTAGGGCAGGCTGGCCTCTAACTCTTAGAGATCCACTTGCCTATACCTCCTGAGTGCTGGGATGACAGACATGCACCACCATGGCTGGGCTCAACTCATGATCTTTACTGGTAGCTGTCATGCTTCCTTCCCAGTAGCAAAGGGGCAGGTATGCCAGATATCTTTTTTAAATACTTTTTTTTATCAATTTTTTAAAAAAATTTTATTTATATGAGTACACTAACTGTCTTCAGACCCACCAGAAGAGGGCATCAGATCCCATTACAGATGGTGGTGAGCCACTGTGTGGTTGCTGGGATTTGAACTCAGGACCTTTGGAAGAGCAGTCAGTGCTCTTAAGCGCTGAGCCATCTCTCCAGCCCCGCCAGATATCTTTTTTTAAGATTCATTTTTATTTACGTGTGGGAGTGCTTTTTCTGCATGTATGCATGTGCAGCATACGTGTGCCTTAGAGGTCAGAATTGGGCACCCATCCCTCGGAATTGCAGTTACAGATGCTTGGGAGTTGCCACTGCTGGGAACTGACCCTCCGGTCCTCTGTAAGAGCATCAAGTGCTCGAGTAAGTGCTTCGTGGAATCTCCAGCCCTGCTAGATGTCTTTTAAAGCTCTCTTGGCTCACACCTGCATTCCCAGTACTCAAGAGACTAACACTGAAAACTCACCAAGTTCTAGGTCCTTCTGGGTGACCCATGAATTCCTTGGCAGGCCCTTCTATGAGGTAGACACTTTGTTTCGAAAAAATAAACTGAGGGGCTGTAGTGATGGCTCAAAGGTTAACAGCACTGGCTGCTTTTCTAGAGGACCCGGGTGGTAGGCAGAGGGAAGCTCATTAGCAGGGCCACACACAAATGCTCATCACTCTCTGGACCCAGAAGACCTACTAAGTTCAATTCCCAGCACCCACATGGTAGCTCTATCTGTAAGTCAAGTTCCAGTTAATCTGATGCCCTCTTCTGGCATCCATGGGTACTGCACACATGTGGTAAACAGACATACATGGAGGCAAAAACACCTCTACATATAAAATAAAATAAAAATAACTTAAAAAATGAATAGAATACAGAACATTTCTGTACGCTGTTGCAGATATTTCCACGTACCTCCTAGTTGTTAGAATCTAACCATATGGTAACTAGTCTATTAGTGTGCTATATTAGAACATTGCAACCCCAACAGCAAGAGCATAGGAAATTAACACAGCAAGACCATGTCTTTTTTTTTTTAGATTTATTTATTATTATATGTAAGTACACTGTAGCTATCTTCAGACACCAGAAGAGGGCGTCAGATCTCATTACGGATGGTTGTGAGCCACCATGTGGTTGCTGGAATTTGAACTCAGGACCTTTGGAAGAGCAATCAGTGCTCTTAACCGCTGAGCCATCTCTCCAGCCCCAAGAACAATGTTTTAATTAGAACATAATAAAAAGACTACTTTTAGATTGTATTGATAATAAAGAGATCTGAATTAAAAAACAAATCTATTTGCCAGAAGGAACATTGCTTAGCCTGGATCCTTGGAAACAGACACTTGTAGGAACGAGACAGGCATGGGCGAGACCCATTCACATGCCATCCAAAAAGAAAGGAAATCTCCATCCTTGATCCTGGCAAAGCTATTTGTCATGTAAGGAGGGAAGGCAGGGTTTGCAGCAGGCCCTGTCACTACATTCTTTCTCCTTGTGTGATGGTTTGAATAGGCATGGCCCCCATAGACTCATGTGTTTCAATGCCTGGCATTCACTTGAAGAAGTGGCATTATTAGAAGGTGTGGCTTTGTTGGGGAAAGTGTCTCACTGTGGGAGAGGGGGTTTGAATTCTTACATGCCCAAACTATACCCAGTGTGGAACGTAGTCTCCTTCTGCTGCCTTCAGATCAAGATGTAGAACTCTCCGCGGTCTGTCTCCAGCATTAAGTCTGCCTGCATGCTCCCAAGAGTCTCACCTTGACAGTAATGGACTAAACCTCTGAAACTGTAAGCCAGCCCCAAATTAAAACGTTTTCCTTTATATGAATTGCTGTGGTCATGATGTCTCTTCGCAGCAGTGGACTTCTAACTAATGCACCCAGTCTGGGTGGCCTCAGCTAGATGCCCTCTTACCCTGAATACTCACTTTACTGGCCTCCCCAGGTGCTGTCCTGATCTCTTTGTCAGCCAGCCTTTCGGTGGTTACAGACCAACAGGAAAGAAAGTGTGGCTGAGGGAGATGGATCTTCCCTGAGGCCAGTCCAATTGTCCCAATCAGTGAGTCTGCTGCCTGGGGTTGCCCTCAGGGTCCTGCTCTGGTTCGGGTAAGTCTGTCCTTCCCCTGGCGATTGCCATAGATAGGCCTTTGTCCTTCAGAGCACAACTGTTCTGAGGGAGTGTCTTTTATCTTTAGCTGGCAGTTGCCTTGGAGAACTAGTTGAGAAAGATGTTAGCCTTGGCTACATTTCACTGTATTGTAATTCTTTAAGAACACACAGAAGACGGTGAGAGGCCTGAAGATAAGTTTTGCTTCTGCCAAACTAACTTTCTGAATACACACACACACACACACACACACACACACACACACACACACACAGATAGAGAAAGTGCTGGAGATCAAACCCTGGGGCTCAGGTGTGCTGACAAATGGGCTGCATCCCCAGCCTCTGAAGCTTGTGAGAGGACCTAGTGAGAGCACCTCCTTTGCCTTGCAGCTTGGTGCTAATAGGGAAGCTGCTTCCTCTGGTTGGTCATGATTTGGTGACAGCACTCAGCATGCAGAGCTGACCATAAAGCAATGGTGGCCGTCAAAGCCCTCACTTGCCTGTAACCTCTGACCCCAAACGTTGGGTTTGGCTTAGCGTGGCCGTCTGTCTTTTGAGACATAGCTCAGGCAGGGCTAGAACTCATTTAGTAGCCCATGTTGACTTCAAGCTCACAGAAATCCTCCTGCCTCAGCCTCCCACATGTCCAGACGGGGTGTGTGTGTGTGTGTGTGTCTGTGATATATTTGTGATTGCATGTGTTTGCACATGTCTACATGAACGTGTGAAGATAATTTCCTCAATCATTCTGCACCTTATTTTTCAATATAGGGTCTGTCTCTGAGCTTGGAGCTCAGTGCTTTGTTCAACTGGCTGGCTGTGTGCTCCACGGACCTGTCCATATCCCGCCCCTTCCCCTCCCCCAGCCCTCACCAGAGTTACAGACATGCACCACAATGCCCAGCTTTATATGTGGGCTGGGAACCCTAACTTAAGTCCTTGTGTTTGTGTGGCAGGTACTTGCCTCTAAAATGTTTCATTCAGTGGAACACTCAGTGCCTGCCCAATGTCAGATAAAGAGTTTGTAGTGTTCGAAGGGCCTTTGAAGCACATTTTAATCCCCCGGGGGCTTTCAAGTTCCATGTAATGTACTCTTTTCTTCCCATTGTGAAAATAACTGTTTAAAGATTATAAACAGAATTCATGCTTGTAGAACTAAAATACACACACAGGAAAATAGCAAGAAGACCCCCCCACCCAGTCCTCCTAAATCCAATACTCAGAGGCAATCACTATGAACACATGGGTGTGCTCTGTCTAGCTAGCGATATTTGTTTACATGCACAAATGTAATGAGTGGGGGATAGAACTGGAATTATCAGAGTACAACTGGGCAAGCCAAGCACTCCTCTGTGTGTAGTAGTATTTAAATATAGTTTCTTTCTGCAGGAAAGGTACCATATATGTATGTATATATGAATGTGTGTGTGTATGCTAAATTGTCTAAATAGTGAAGAATGTCTAGATCTCACTCTATCTTAGTGTTTACTGATAAAACACTAAGAAAATCTCAATGCAGGGGGTACCCAGATGCAGCAGATCCCTGGGTTGCCATGTGTTATTGACATTAAAGATGGGCGACTGGTAAAGACGGTGTGTCTCATATAATGAAGCCACCTTGCCTTAGTGGTGGTATGTCACTAAGAGGTTGTCTTTCTCTCCTTCTGAAATCATCACTCCTTAAAGGAAACCAGTGCCCCTAGGGTCTTCTGCATTTCTCTCACTGCATTCCTCTTGAAGAACAACCTACAATCCTTGTTGCACAAGTGTAATATACAGTAATATACATGATATACAGTAAAGTTGACACCTTTAACATTTTTTAGTCCTAAGAGTTTTTTTGTTTTGTTTTTGTTTTCTGGTTTTTTTTTTTTTTTTTTTTTGGTTTTTCGAGACAGGGTTTCTCTGTGTAGCCCTGGCTGTCCTGGAACTCACTCTGTAGACCAGGCTGGCCTCGAACTCAGAAATCCTCCTGCCTCTGCCTCCCAAGTGCTGGGATTAAAAGTGTGCACTACCACTGCCCGGCAGTCCTAAGAGTTTTAACACATCTACAGATTCCTGTAAGAACCTCCCCAAACAGCTGGGCAGTGGTGGCGCACACTTTTAATCCCAGCACTTGGGAGGAAGAGGCAGGCAGATCTCTGTGTGTTCAAGGCCAGCCTGGTTTACAGCCTGGTCTACAGACTGAGTTCTAGGACAGGCAGGGCTACATACAAAAAACAAAAACAAAACAAAAAAAACCTAGCTTGAAAAACAGAAAAACAAACAAATCAAAAAGAATCTTTCCAGTCATAGTGTAAAACACGTCACCTCCAGAAGCCAGAAAGTAGAGGGAGCCAGTAGCTGGCGACCCTGTTTGATTTGGGGTTATATGCACTGCCCCCTTCTAATAACCCTTTTACCTGCCTGTACAATGCAAGTGTGCCTCTCTTGGAACAATGTGCCTAACAATGTTGGATCCCTGCCTGCATCGGGCTACACATATTTCCCCCCCTCTCTGAACAATCGTGTATGCTTCTCTACCACTCATAAGAACCATCGTTAGAGAGTTTCTCTTCAAATGCATTCCTACTGCATCCAGGTCTGAAGACTAGAAAGGCTTGTCTGGCCTGAACTGATTGGGCAAGCAAGCTCAGTAAGGCAAAGCTGTATCTTCAATGTGAATTTTTGGGAGAGAATCCCCTACTTGCCCTTCTCCGGCCTCTGCATATTGGGAAAGCATATGTTAAAGTCAGACGCATTAAGGGACTGGCATGAATAGCGGAGACATTATTATATAATCTACTCTATCAATCAGAACAAAGAGCTACCTTCACTGCAAGCCCTAGTAACCAAGGTTATCCTTTTCTTGAAACCCATAAAAGGAAGACCCAAACAATAGTTAGGTCCTTGTGTCACCCACTGTCCATCTTCTTTTCTTTTTTTTTTTTTGGTTTTTCGAGACAGGGTTTCTCTGTGTGTAGCCCTGGCTGACCTGGAACTCACTCTGTAGACCAGGCTGGCCTCGAACTCAGAAATCCTCCTGCCTCTGCCTCCCAAGTCACTGTCCATCTTCAAATAAAGTTGTCCTGCTACCTTGGTGAATCTGTCCTGGCTGTCCTGAAACTCACTCTGTAGACCAGGCTGGCCTCGAACTCAGAAATCTGCCTGCCTCTGCCTCCCAAGTGCTGGGATTAAAGGTGTGCGCCACCACCGCCCCACCCTGAGAAAACACTTTCTTTTCTGTCTTACTGCTAAAGATTTCCTTCATGGCTTTCTGCTCCTTCTGTTCTGATGCCTGTAGCTGACAGCCAGCTGAACTAGTCGTGTGGCCAGAGCGTCATTAGCATACAGCCGGACCCCTCCTTTGCCTGACCCCTGAGTAGCAGAGGACACACAGGTGATGCAGATGGATGGCAGGACTCAGGTCCTGGGGGAAAGTGGGTGGCCGCAGACCGATGCGCTTCCCCCAGCTGCTTCACCCAAGGCAAAACAGTGAGGAGGCTGGAGGAGAAGCAGGTGCCCTGTTCAGCCGCTTCCCCTCCCTAGTCTACAGTAACCCAAAGCCAAACTCTCACAGCTGCTTGAGATTTCCAAACCATTTTTTCCCCTTTCTCTTCCTTTCCATGTCTCCTGCTTTTTCCATTTAATCTTACAGGAACCTAAAGGAATTTTGCTAGGCCTTGCCCTTGGATTGTTTCTGCTCTCTGAAACAGAACATAACTCTGCAGCTATCTGAATTTTAAACGTTTTTCTCCCGGTTTGATTCTTGTTTTCTTTTAATTTCACATGTGTCTAAGTTACAGATGTCTATCCCTGACGTCCGAACATGAAGAACACAATTTATTGCTTGTTCTGTGGCTTTGCTTGAGTGGTTTCCAAGCTTGCCTACCGATGATTAAAAGGGAGAGAAACACAAATTAAAGGTGTGAAAACCAGACATTTATCCAGCCAGGAAACAGACTGCCTCCCCAAATGGGGATCCACCTCTGTCCTATCCTCAGTTGACTGCTTCTCCTGACATTAAAACTTCTGTTGTCTGCCAATTAGCAGCACGGGCAAGACAATTAAGTCATGAGGGCATCTTCTAATAAATGACTCTCATGACAGGATAACTAGATTGTGGAATTGAGAAAATTAGACTCTTTCCAAAGCAAGACAAATCTACATAGTACTCAGGTCAATGCCTGGACGGTGTGCTGGTTTAAATGAGAATGGCCCCCAGAGGCTCATATATCTGCATGGTTACTTTCCAGTTGATCAACTGTTTGTATTATTAGGAGGTATGGCCTTGTTGGAGTTGGTGTGACTTTGCTGGAGGAAGTGTTTCACTGGGGATGGACTTTGAGGTTTCAAAAGTTCGCATCAGGCCCAACCCCTCTCCCTCTCCCTTCCACCCCCTTCTCCGTCTCCCATCCCTCCCCTCTGTGCCTGATGCCTGTGGATCAGGATATAAAGTTCTCAGCTACTATTTCAGTGCCTTGCCTGTCTGCTTCCCTCTACAGTGATAATGGACTCAGCCTCTGAAACTGTAACAAAGATATATAGATAATATGAATGATTTTTAATCTTCCTTTCTGTGTTTTACTCTTCCTTTCTGTGGCTTTTAAAACAGCTATTACTAAATTGGGGAGGGGGGCTTACATTCCCTGACTAATATCATCTCTAAATCTAAGGGTTCAAGGACCCTTTCTTCTCTATAATACAAACTGACATAACCCACCCTGTCTAATTTGGGAAGACTTTTCCTCTTAACTTATGAGACATCTTATAGATTTTCCCTCTCCTTTTTCCTACCCAAACTCTAAGGAAACAGGCACTCTTAGATCACAGCCCTTCCTTCACTTGCCTGATTGGGGAAATGGCACTCGAGGACCTCAACATTCTTATGATGGGTGTATTAAGCCACCACTCCTCAGTACAGACACAGCCTCCAATTCTCCTCCAGGCAGTAACTCAACCTGTGTCAGCAGCTTTCACAGGAGGCTCACTAAGATCCATTCTCTGACCAGAGGGTGGCTAGAAGACACTGCACTCACCCAGGAATGACACAGCTGGAAAGAGGATGTTTAATGGAGGAACTCAGACCTAAGAGTAAAGGTAGCCTTGCTTGATGTCCATCTAGCTTGAAGTTGGAGATGTTCTACATCTCAAGGAAGGATACTGCATGAGGCTGCCCCAGGAATCTGCACTCAGCTAGTTCTTCCCTTTCCAGAGGAAGCCCTTTGAAGGAAAATTAGGTCAGGAACCTTCTATTTTCTCCTCTCCTTTGTAAGTTAGCATGGGAAACTTGCATTCAGTTCTACCAGTAACCCTCCCCCATTCCCTGCCAGCAGTGATGATCAGGGCAGAAATTGACAAAAGATTAATCCCAACAATATTTTATTGTGACACTTCCTGGCTCTAATACAAACTGGGAGGGGGGCAGATGAAAATGGCATCAAAATGGTAGCCTTGACTATATTACTATCTTTTAATTAGATTTTTTTCTGTAAAAGATAAAGAAAATGGTCTGAGATCCCATACGCGCAGGTGTTCATGGCCTTCTGTGAGGATACCTCCATCTATCAAGGAACCAGGGAAGCCCCAATGGGGCTGACCCAGAGATTGTGATTGATCTATTCTTGAGAGGTTCACAAGGTTTTTAGGGTGAATCCCATACCACCACCTTCTTCTGATGGGTCATGAAACCCAAAGCTAAGAATGATAGCAGATAATATTTGAGGGTCATAGTAGAGAAGCCCCTATTTTCTGTCACCATATCAATTTCTCTTGTGAACATTGATGCACAAATACTCAATAAAATACTCACAAAAGGAATCCAGGAACACGTCAAAACCATCATCCACCATAATTAAGTAGGATTCATCTCAGGGATGCAGGGATGGTTCAATATACGAAAATCCATCAATGTAATCTACCATATAAACAAACTGAAAGAAAAAAACAGCAAGACGATCTTATTAGATGCTAAAAAGTCTTTGACAAAAATCCAACACTCCTTCATATTAAAAGTCTCAGAGCCATCAGGGATAAAAGATGCATACTTTAACATAACAAAGACAACATATAGCAAGCCAATAGCCAACATCAAATAAGAGAATAACTGAAAGCAGGTCCACTAAAAGCAGGGACAAGACAAGGCTGGCCACTCTCTCCCTATCTATTCAATATGGTACTTGAAATTCTAGCTAGAGCAATAAGGCAAGAAAAGGAGATAAAGGGGCTACAAATTGGTAAGAAGTCAAAGTATTGATATTTGTAGATGATATGTTAGTATACATAATTGACCCCAAAAATTAACCAGAGAATTCCTACAGCTGATAAACTCTTTCAGCTAAGTGGCTGAATATAAAATAAATCAAACAAATCAATAGCCTTCCTTTATACAAATGATAAACAGGATGAGAAAATATTACAGAAACAACTCACTCCACACACAACTTGACACAAACTAGACCCATCTGGGAAGAAAGAAATACAACTGAGCAAACACCTCCATCAGATTTGCCATGGGCAAGTCTGTGGGGCATCTTCTTAATTAATGATTGATGTAAGAGGGCTTAGTGCATTGTGGGTAGAACCACCCCGGGCAGGTTTTCCTGGGTTGTATAAGAAAACCAGTTGAGCAATCAATGGTGAGAAGCCAATACGAAGCATTCCTCCATGACCTCCATGAAGCTGTCTTACGCAGAGTTCTATTGTGACAAAACACCATGACCGAAAAGCAAGCTGGGGAGAAAATGGTTTATTCAGCTTACACTTCCAGATTATAGTCCATCATTGGGGGAAGTGAGGACAGGAACTCAAGCAGGGCTGGAACCTGGAGGCAGCAGCTGATGCAGAGGCTGTGGAGGGGTGCTGCTTACTGGCTTGCTCCTCATGGCTTGCTCAGTCTGCTTTCTTATAGAACTCAGGACCACCAGCCCAGGAATGGTACCACCCACAGTGGGCTGAGTCCTCCCCTATTGATCATTAATGGAGAAAATGCCTGGCACCTGAATCTCATGGAGGCATTTTCTCACATGAGGCTCCTTTCTCTCTGATGACTCTAATTTGTGTCAAGTTGACACACAAAACCAGCCAGTACATATGCCATTCAGTCATGGTGTTTTTATCACAGCAACAGAAACCAAAGACAATGTCTTTTCTCCTACACCCTTGACAACAGATGTACTGGCTGGTTTTGTGTGTCAACTTGACACAGGCTGCAGTTATCAAAGAGAAAGGAGCTTCTGTTGGGGATGTACCTCCATGAGATCCAGCCATGGGGCATTTTCTCAATTAGTGATCAAGAGGGGAGGGCCCCTTGTGGGTGGTGCCATTCCTGGGCTGGTAGTCCTGGGTTCTATAAGAAAGCAAGCTGAGCAAGCCAGGGGAAGCAAGCCAGTAAGTAACATTCCCCCATGGCCTCTGCATCAGCTCCTGCTTCCTGACCTGCTTGAGTTCCAGCCCTGACCTCCTTTGGTGATGAACAGCTGTGTGGAAGTGTAAGCTCAATAAACCCTTTCCTTCCCAACTTGCTTCTTGGTCATGATGTTTGTGCAGGAATAGAAACCCTGACTAAGACAACAGATAAAGCCTTTAGATGAATCTCCTTCACTGTGATAATTGAAAAGTGCTATTTTGATGCCTTTTAAATGCATCCTATTGAACACTGGGAAAGCTTAACCTCTTTTTGGGTATGTATTGGTCATGTGCAATTCTCTAATAGGTGGTGTTAGGGTTTCCCAGTGGTCAGGGGGCCAAGGAATTCTGCAGAGATCACACAACAGACCTCATGCAAGAGATTTACTGGTGGGGGCACCCACTTTCTGAATGGAGACAAGAGAGAGAAGAGGAGAGGGGGAGGGAAAGAGAGAGGGAGAGAGGGGGAGGGAAAGAGAGGGAGAGAGAGAAAGAGAGAGAGAAAGAGAGAGAGAAAGAGAGAGAGAGAAAGAGAGAGAGAGAAAGGGAGAGAGAAGAAAGGGAGAGAGAAAGGGAGAGGGAGAGGGAGAGAGAGAGAGAGAGAGAGAGAGAGAGAGAGAGAGACCCTGAGCGAGCTGTGACAGCATGGAATTTATAAAGGTTATGCAACTCGTGGTGACAGTGGAATGTGTTGCATTTGCTGACTGGTGATGATGTCACCTCTGGTGCTGAGCTGCTGAAGGCAGGCTGGGGGGATTACCTGGTTCTAGAATCTTGGTTGGTGGTTCTTTGTTTACCAACAGAGTGTTTATATCTCAAGTGTAGAGCTGAGTTTTCAAAAGATGGCACTAAGCAAATACCCACAACAGGTACCTTATTATTCTTTATATGGAGAGAAGACACCAAAACACAACACTGCACGGTACAGCTATACTTTGTTTCTTGAATTTAAAAACTGTGGTGAAATGAGAACTGCCTGTAATCATCCCCATTAGTTCACTCTAGGTTATTTGAATCAGACAGGTGGAACTGGGCATACCCTCAGTAAAAGGAGCTCACCAAGGTTGGGCACAAGTCCTCCTTCATCAGGAGGGCACTGTCCTCTGCTCCAGATGGCTCCAAGGACTGGGAAGCAGGTGCCCTCGACATTTCTGACTGAACACCTGGCAACCTCATCAGTGAACCTAAGGATCCACATCTCCCAGGAAGCAAGAGAGTCCAGCAACGTGTGAAGCCACATGACTGACTATCTGAAGGTGATTGGCTGAGGCTGGGTAGTCATGGCTTTGGTTGGTTTCCTGCTCCGATTTCTCATTAAATACACTGTAATCTCAGCTAATTGAGACGTTGAGTCAGGATTTCAAGCACAAGATTCTGTCTCAAAAAGAAAAACAAAAGTCAGCTGCCAGACTAAACTCATGGTTAGAAGTAGTGGGAAGGCTGGTGCCAATGTCGTCGTCAGATCTTAGGACAGCATCTTTCGGAGAGAAACAGAAAGAGGCGCGCCCTATCTGGGCTCATAAGCAAAGCCCATTTTTTTCACCAGCCTTGCTGGTTAGGCAATAGTTTGACCCTTATCACATCCTGAAGCAAACTATGTGAGGAGTTCGTGGATCGAATGTAACATGAATTATACAACTTAATCTCGACAGGAGTGCATAGCTCGGTGTTAAAGAGTGCTTGCCTAACAGGCATGAAATCCTGGGCTCAGTCCCTAAGTACCACAAAAATAAACAATGACCCGTGTTGAGGAAAAGCCAATTCTCCCTTTCCTCTGTCAAGCTTCCAAAGAGAAAAAAGCTCAATGGGAGACTGAAGACTTGGAGACATAAGAGAAGGCAGGGTGCAGACCCTGAACTTTCCATGGTGTTTTCCTCTTCTATTTCCTCTGGATTCTCTATAGTGGTTTGTTTGTTCCTATTTCCTTAACATGAATTCCATTTTGTTCATAGTCAAAAAGAGACCAGTCTTCCTGGTGCTTCTCCACTCGGCACTTCACAGTTATACTTCCTCAAGGCTGAAGGCTGAAGGCTGAGCTCTGGGCTCTCAGTGCCTTGTAGACATTTGCAATTGGTTTTTCGAGACAGGGTTTCTCTGTATAGCCCTGGTTGTCCTGGAACTCATTCTGTAGATCAGGCTGACCTCGAACTCAGAAATCCGTCTGCCTCCACGTCCCAAGTGCCGCGTCACCACTGCCCGGTGACATTCACAATTCTTATTTACCATCCCCCACTCTGGCTTCAATTTGCTCTGCAAGGGAAATTCCAGAAAAAGCTGTCGACTCAGGGTGCCTCTGAGCTGGAAAGCCAAGGCAGATGTTGTCCTCAAGCTATGAGCCTCAACCAGGGGTTGAGCTGAGGGGAGAAACTGCTGTGTGTACAGTATTTCCAGTTGTGTGAGCTGCAGGAATTCAGGCTAAAGCATGTGCCCTGAGGGCTGATTAGCTAGATGCTGGGCCAGGAGACGCTGAAACTATTTGGTGACTCCTCCTCCTCCTTCTTCTCCTTCTTCTTCTCCTCCTCCTCCTTCTCCTCTTCCTCCTTCTGGTTTTTTGAGACAGAGTTTCTCTATGTAGCCCTGACTGTCCTGGAACTCTGTAGACCAGGCTGGCCTCAAACTCACAGAGATCTCCTGCTTCTGCCTCCTGAGTGCTGGGATTAAAGGTATACATCACCACACCCAGCTTCTTTTTAAAAAAAAAATTTATATTTCTTTTTATATATGTGAACGTTTTACCTGCATATGTACTTCTATTATGGGAAGCCCACCAAAATGACCACTTAGACACAATTTATGGCCAATTGAAGGTCTTTATTCTGCTTGGCATGGTGGCACATGCCTTTAATCCCAGCACTTGGGAGGTAGAGGCATGGAGGATCTCTGTGAGTTTGAGGCCAGCCTGGTCTACACAGTGAGTTCCAGGGCAGCCAGAGCTACATAGGAAGATCCCAAAACAAAAACAAACCTACAAAAAAACCAAAAAGAAAGTCTTTATTCCAGCAGCAAGGACCACACTCAGGAATTTGAGTCCAAGTGTAGGTCTGAGCATTTAGATCAAGGGGCCTTTAAAGTCGAAAACAATGTCCTATTATCTCTCTCTGTTGCAGGGAAACTTTGCACAAGCAAGACATTTAACAGAAGGTAAGAAGGTAAGATAAGCAGTTAGCTGGAGGGGTCTGCACAAAAGGCTAGGATAAGTTAGCTAGGGCATCTTGAACTTGGGTTTCTAGAATAGAGTTGGGATTCTCCATTAAGGAGGTCAAACTCTGGCTAAACCTGAAATGGCCTCAGCAAGAATACAAAATGGAGGAACCTCTGTTGTCTTGTCTTGTCACTCTACTTGTGTGCATGGTGCCTTCAGAGGTCAGGAGGTGATCAAATCTTCCGGAAACAGTTACCAATGGTCCTGAGCAATCATATGTATTCTGGTTACTCTGCAAGAGCAGCAAGCAATCTTAACTGCTGAACCATTTCTCCAGTCCCAATGAAATCCTAACATCTGTAGATAAGTCAATGGAACTAGAAAATACGATATTGAGTGAGATAATCCAGACCAGAAGGATAAACACCCCCAACTCCAAATTTTCAGGTGTGAATATACAACATGGAATAACCACAAAAAAGGAAAATAAAAAAGATACTGTGGAGGGTGGGCCTAGTGAGGGGACTAACAGAAGAATACAGATGATATGAAGGTGGGGTGGGAAAATGGAGGAGGGCTTTAATTGGGGGAGGGAGTGGGAGGTGAATACAAAAGGAGAGGGAGGGAGGAGGAAAAAATAAGGATGTTTTAAAAAGTCATGAGGATTATATTTTTTATTTAACTAAAATTATATATAATAATATAACCATATGTGTATACATATATTGCTTAAATGAAGTTACACCACTTGGTCTAACATTGTTCCTCCTGAGTCATAGACTATCTAACCAAACCTCAGTATTAGGAGTTGTTGTTGGTCAGGTGAGTCAAAGAGACTCCTCAAACAGTGTAGGCTATTACTATTACCCTTGGTTGCCTCTCAAGTTGAAGGTAAGTCCCGATTACTGAATATACCATGCGCTTAGGACACAGGACTCAAGAGGATTTGACCTTTAAGCCTCCTCCCTGAGGAACAGCTTTCGTGGTACTGGAAAGCTTCCAAAGCAGGGAAGCAACCAATAGTCTGGCACTGCTTGGTGCCTCTAATGTACAACAATGTTCAACAAGCCACAATATCACTAAGGGTGCAATAATGGCGCTCACATTTTGGTGGTAACCAACAGCTGCCTAATTAGACTTTAGGCCTACTAAACAGCAGGGAAATCATGCCTATTCATGGAAATCTGGTCAACCACCTGGGGCTAGTGAGGTCATGGATTCAGAGGAGAACTTGCTACTGCCACCATCTTAGTAACTTTTTTATTGCCATAATATGGCACTGTGGAAAGCCAGCTTATAAAAGAAAATGTTTATTGGGTCTCATGGTTCCAGAGGGTTAGAGTCCATGATGATCATGGCGGGAAGCATGGTATTAGGCATGCCTGGTGCTAGAGCAGCAGCTGAAAGCTTTT
The DNA here is from genome assembly GCA_036184795.1 of Tokudaia tokunoshimensis. Classification (NCBI taxonomy): domain Eukaryota; kingdom Metazoa; phylum Chordata; class Mammalia; order Rodentia; family Muridae; genus Tokudaia; species Tokudaia tokunoshimensis. Next base: position 50,969,232 of record BTHU01000002.1, on the reverse strand, counting down.
GTCCCGATCCAAACGCAGGAGACAGAGAGAGCTAACTGAGAATGGCATGGATTTTTGAAACATCAAAGCCCTTACCCAGTGACATATCTTTTCCTACAAGATCACACCTTCTACTCTCTCTCAAGAAGTTCTACCAACTGAGGACCAAATGCTCAAACGCATGAGCCTCTGGGGGTCATTCTCCTTCAAACCAGCACAGCTTCTTTACTAAACGAGCAATCTCTAACTATATTCTAAATCCTTATCCTTATGCCCTCACATAAGGATAGCTCTCATTCCTCATCAAAGAAATGTCTCTATGCGACAGGCAGCAACCATTACTGAAAAGCACAGTTGGTCAAAATGCAGAGAACAATGGATCATGGGTTCTCAGTTCCAAAGGATATATCTGCACCTGTACCTCGGGCTCAGAGAACATCACAGAAAAGGAAGCAGAATGACTGTAAGAGTCAAAGGGCCTGGAAATCAGCTGTGAAATTTCATTTCCTAGAAATAGCAGGGAACCTTCACCTATGACAGCTCAACAATATGGCTGCAAAAGCCTGAGCAAGGATGACACCAAGAGATGTACTAACATGGCTGGGGAAATCTCACAGAGCCCCACCCCTAGACAAAGTACTACAGGCAACAAAGAAATACTGAGAGCAGCAGAAATCCTCTAATAGTAATTTATCAGCCCTGAAATCACATACATACAAGTAGTAAATGGAATGAGCAAATTGTACTTATGAATTTATTCATATATACATACACACATGTGTTTGTATATGTATACAAAACAAAGACAAAGAGGCCCTGGATTTCAGAGGGAGCCAGGAAGATTCCATTTTACAGGCAGCATCAGCTCCAGTTTGAATACAAATCAAAAGCAGAATCTCCCTGCGTCTCACTGAACACATAGGAACTACCCTCCTCCCCCGCCCAGCACCAAAGCTTATTGAAACACACAGGAACATATGGGCTTATTAAAACCATACCAAGACTAGGGAAATAGCTTATTTGGTAAAGTGCTTACCATGTTTCTTAGTCAGTGTTGTACTGCTGTGGTGAGACATGACCACAATAACTCTTATAAAAGAAAGCATTTGGGGCTTGTTTATAGTTTCAGAGGTTTAGTTCATTGTGATCATGGCAGAAAGCATGGTAGCATGCAGGCAGACATGGTGCTGGAGAAATAACAGAGTTGCCATATTTGTTGGAGCTGTTTTGTTGGGTTTTTATATCTACTACTTTTCCAACCCTATTCCATCTGATGATCCTTTCCAACCCCACCCCACCGCCAATACTAAGTAGGAGAGAAGGGACAGAGGGGAAAGGGAGCACAGACCTCAATAGGCTGCTTCCTGTTGATTAGGGGCATTGGGTTCCTTGGGGCAAGTCCAATCTTCATTGTCAGAATATCCAGCAACAGTAAATACAGCAGCAGAGGTAGCAGTGGGGGAGGGGCAGTGGTGGGGCTGCCCCAGGTCCTCTCGGGGCTCTCCCATTTACACCCTCTCCAGAGTCCCCAGAATTAAAGATCCCCAGCTGGTAAAGACCACGCCCCTACCAGTGCACAAGGTAATCACCTGCTGTGAAGCAGCCTGTTATTCCACACCTGGGATTAAAACAAACACATATTCATATAACATATCATACCATAATATAGCACAACATAACTGAGTTTTAAAAAAAGAAAAGAAAAAACTACAACTGAGAGTTCTACATTTGGATCCACAAGCAGCAGGAACAGAGAGCCACTGGACCTGGCTTAGCCTTCTGAAACCTCAAAGCCCCCCCCCCGCCCCGTCCCCCACCCGTGACATATTTCCCTAACAAGGCCACACCTACCAACCATTCTAAGTAATATCACTCTCTGGTGACTAAGTATTCAAATATATGAGAATATGAGGCCATTCTTATTTAAGCCACCACACCATTAAACAAGAATCTTAGTTTGATCTCCAGAACCCATGTAAAAAGCAGAGTATTGTGGTGTGTGCTTGTAAGTCAGCACTGGGAAGGCAGAAACAGGATAGGATCCTTGGGACTTTCTGGATAGCCAGTTTATCCTAATGATCAAAGTCCCAGGACCCCTTGAAATAAATTGTTTCAGAAAACCAAGGTGGGAGCTGGAAAGATGGTTTAGCAATTAAGAGCACTTACTGCTGTGACAGAAGCTTGGAGTTTGAGAAACAGGCGGTCAGCATCCTCAAAGACTTGCTTTCCCCTTTCCATTTCCAGTTAGCACACATTGTAGGGAGTCTGAACAAACAGCTGACCATTCCATAGTTCCAAAGTTTAGTCTCGTCCCTGAAGTCAGATGGTCAGCCTCGAATATGAGCTTCATGGCATGGGACTTCTCTCCTAATGATCGGTGTTCTTTCTTCTCATTATCATCTCTCTGCATAGAACAGCTGTCACGTGCTTCCAAGCCTTCTGAGTCTTGCAAACCCCACCTCCCTGTCCAACCAGGTGCCATCTAGGTTACATGTCGATTAAAGGTCTTAAAGCAAACCATTAGCAGTGTGTAACTAGTGAGCAATTTATAATTTTATGTGCCCACTCCGTTTTTAAAGTATGAGGTATTTATAAAATAAACTCTTATATATAATATGGAATATAAATATAAAGCTTATTAAAGTGCTCCTATCTGTCGACACCTCTTGTCCCCTATTATTTACATTTGTATTAACACTCTGCTTCTGACTATAAGCAGGCATCTTTGAACTGCTTAAACTCTGTTGAGGCCTTTTAAGTTTTTCTGTAGTCACTCTGTAAGTCGAGTGGAGTGTGTGTGTGTAATTACAGTGTGATATGTAATGAGCAACCTGAGAGTTAACATCAGTAATTAAGACTGGAGTAAGAGAACCAATGCTCGCAACTGTTGAGCTGTCAAGGGACTTGGCAAGTTACTACCAATGAAATGGAGGTAGCTTGTGAATTTATTGTTATTCAATATTTTTTTTCATACAGGATTTCATGTAGCCTAGGCTAACCTTGAGACATGCTACATAGGACGTCTGCTCCTCCTGCCTCTACCTCTCTAGGGGCAGGGTTATAGGCATTCACTGCCAGGCCTAGGCTGTGTAGTTCTAGGGATTCTTCATGCATTCTAGGCAGGCACTTTACCACGGAGATAGATCCCTGGCCCTTGTCTTCAAGTTTTACCTCTGGCTTTTTGTCGCAGTCAGCCTGACTTGCTTTGTTTTGTTTTGTTTTGATTTTTGAAACTGAGCTGCTCCTCATAGCCCTGGAACTCACTGTTTAGACGAGGATGATATCAAACTCATAGGGATCCCCCTGCCTCTGCCTTTAGACTGCTGAGATTAAAGGATGAGCCGCCACATCCAGCAATGCTTAATAATTTATATAAGTATTATTTAAGTGTATGTAAGTACACTGTCATTGTCTTCAGACACACCAGAAGAGGGCATTGAATCCCATTACAGATGGTTGTGAGTCACCATGTGGTTGCTGGGAATTGAACTCAGGACCTCTGGTAGAGCAGTCAGTGCTCTTGACCACTGAACCAACTCTCCAGCCCCAATGAATATGATTTTTTATTGGATATTTTCTCTATTTTCATTTCAAATGTTTTTCCCTTTCCAGGTCTCCCCTTTGGAAATCCCCATCCCATCTCCCCTTCCCCGCTGAATATGATTGTTAAAAGAAACTTCTGTAATCACTTCACTCCTCTAAGCTCTCTGTGACCTATTTATAAATGTATGAAGCATGATGTATGATTCAAAATTTATATTAGTAGTTAAGATTAGATTGGAATTAAAAGAAAATCTTGCAATTGCCATAGCCACAACTCTAGGTGAAATTAGGGGTAGTCAGTGATGAAACAGATTTCTTCTCAAAGTCTATTGACATTTGAAGCAATCTGACATTGGGTAAAGACACAGTTATGTCCGTCTATGTTAATGATACAACTCACGACAGGAGCACTCTGTGGAGCCACAGCTTAGCTTGCTATTGAACTTGAGCTTCACTGAAAGTCGTGTCTGTCATCCTGGGACAGATCTAAACTTTATGACCGTCCCTGTGACAGCACTCTAGGGAACTGGAGTACATAGTGGACATTCTCTTTCTCCTGCTGCTACAAAAGTAAGCGTTTCTGTGGTCTGTATTTCAGAGAGCTGAGCTCTCTTTCTTCTCTCTGCATCCTGCAGCCACAATCACCACCATATCCAATCCATCCTCCCAAGTTTATTTCACACCTCACCATCTCCATCTCTAATCCCTACATTAGGTCACTATGGCTTCTCACCAAGATGACTGCAACAGCTTATTGCTTTTGCCCTTGCCCAAGACATTCAGTGTTGCAAGCTGGAATGATTTAAGAGAAGTCTCTAAGGAGCAAAAAGACAGACACTTAAAGCAGTTTCTGTTCACTTACCACATTAAGCAATCTCTTGAGGACACAAAGATATGTGGGATGTGTTTGCTAAGTATCAAGTCTTCCTTCCAGCTGGTGTGGACTTTTTCAGTCTATAGACTCTATAAAATATTTTCCTCTTTTTCATATAGACTTGAACATTTGTTGACTTTGATAAATACTTTTTACATTAGTTTACTATTCATCAAACAGTCTGGTCTTAGTTTAAAATATCTTTAGATGGCCATCCCACTCCCTTCAATCTATAGTGTTTCACCTAATTTTTTTTTTTTGAAACAGGGTCTCAAAAGTCCCAGATTGGTTTCAAATTTACTAAGTATCCAAAAATGGCCTTGCACTTCTGATCTTTTTTTTATTACATTTTTAAAGATTGATTTTTTTTTGTTTAATGTATATGAGTACACTGTCTCTGTCTTCAGACACACCAGAAGTGGGCATCAGATCCCATTACAGATGGTTGTGAGCCACCGTGTGGTTGCTGGGAATTGAACTCAGGACCTCTGGAAGAGCAACCAGTGCTCTTAACCGCTGAGCCATCCCTTCAGCCCCACTTATGATCTTCTTGTATCTTACTCTAGAGTGCTGGAATCACAAGTGTGTGCCACCACACTTGATGTGGGGATCAAAGCCAAGGTTTTGCACATGCTGCAGAGCTCTCTACCAATTGAGTGACATTCCTAGCCCAGGTTTTGATATCTCTTTTATTTATTTTTACTTTCTGTGTATTAGTGGTTTTGCCTTCATGTATGTGTGTGCACTATGTTCATGGCTGGTATCGGAAGAGAGTCCTGGAATTCAAGATACTATAGAGGAATTTTAACCCAGTGACATAGTCTGGCAAGGGATCACATCCAAAGACCTTCTAGGTCTTTGTGATCTTGCTGGAACGCAGATAGACCACACACCTTTAATCCTTCTGTCTGGAACACAGACATACTTTTAGCACACACTTTTAATTCCAAACAGTGAAAGTAAGGTTAGTTTACAGAAGAAAGCAGATATGCTTGAAATACCATCTACTTGAGGGGAAGACAAAGTGACAAATCAGAGAGGAGGGATGGCTCAGTGATTAAGAGCACTGACTGCTCTTCTAGAGGTCCTGAGTTCAATTCCCAGCAACCACATGGTGGCTTACAACCATCTGTAATGAGATCTGATGCTCTCTTCTGCTGTCTGAAGACAGCTACAATGTACTTACATGTGGGACCTTAATGAGACTTGTGGCTACGCCCCAGGTTCTAGCCTGACTCCTCCTCGGCAGTCACCTGCCTGCAGCCACACTCTCCCCGCCTCTTGGGTTACCTGACCACCCAACTCACTATAAATAACACCCCTCAGCACATGCTCTCTCTCTTTCCCCCCCCCCCCGCTTATTCTCCCCTAGCCCTCTTCTTTGTCTATCTCTCTATCTCTCCATTTTCTCCCCTTTCCACGTGGTCATGGCTTTTCTCATCTATTTTCTCCTTTTTCTTTATCTTTCTATCTCTTTTCTCTATTTTCTTAATAATAAAACATCAAAGCTATGGGCTGCCTCTTATTAGATTCGCCACACAGAGCTAGCTGGTACGCACCGTCATCTGGGATTTAGCCATGCAGACAGTCTGTGAGCACAGGTAACAGGCAGAGAAATCCACACCAGAATGGCTCCGGCTTCTGCGTGACATTTCTCTGCACGCCCGCGCTTGCCCACGAGCGGAGACCAGCCGGTGGTGTGACTGCCCGCTCCCCATTAGGCTGAGGCACACGTGCATCTTGCCTGCATCCTCTGCATATGCACGCTACCTTGGCCCGAGAGCAAGGCCCACGCTCCGCAGGCCTGGCCTGGCGCGTGCCCCTGTGTCCGCGCGCACCGGGCCCCGCGCTTTTCTTTCTTTTTTTCCCCCCACATTTACATATAATAAATAAGTAAATCTTTTTTTAAAAAGTTACTTTTACAAGTTACTGACACTTATGCACTACCACATGAGTTCTGGGAATCAAACTTAGGTCCTCTGTAAGAACAACACATGCTCTTCACTGTAGCACCATCTCTCCAACTCCTAAAGTTTTTAGTTTTGATGAATTCCAGTGAACTTTTTCTTTTTTGACTGGTTTTGGTAGCATAGCTAAGAAGCCATTGCCTGACCCAAAATCATGACTGTACACCTTTTGTTGTTGTTGTTGTTGTTTTTCGAGATAGGGTTTCTCTGTGTAGCCCTGGCTGTCCTAGAACTCACTCTGTAGATCAGGCTGGCCTCGAACTCAAGAAATCTGCCTGCCTCTGCCTTCCAAGTGCTGGGATTAAAGGCGTGCGCCACCACTGTCTGGCTGTACACCTGTTTTTTATCCAAGAGAATTATAGTATCAACTTTTTTGCTTGTCTTTGTCTTTGTTTTTGTTTTTGCCTTTTTGAGACAAAAAGGCCATGTGTAGCCTTGGCTGTTCTGGAAGTCACTCTGTAGAGCAGGCTGACCTCATTCTGGATATAATATCTGCTTGCCTCTGCTTCCCAAGTGCTGGGATTAAAATACACGTTCCACCCTCCACTCCCCAGCTCAAATTCCAGCTTTCATTTAGGAATTCTTGTGATTAGCTGGGGAGCGGAAGTTCCAGCACCCAGAAGACAGAGCTCCGGGACAAGCAGAGCCACACAAAGAAACCCTGTGTTGAAAACAAACAAACAAAAGAACCTTGTGATCTTGGACAAACTAAATTACCTTCATTCTTTCCTTTAATTAATTTCTTCCTTTTTCTGAGATTTTTCTGTGCCATTATGCAGCACAGGCTAGTCTGAAACTCACTATGAAGAGCAGACTGGCTTCAAATTTGCAGCAATCCTCCTGTCTGTGCCTCCCAAGTGTGGGATTATACACAGGATTCAGCATGAACAGCCTTAAAGTCTCATCTTTTAAATGAGGTTTAGGAGCTGGAGAGTCAACACACTCGCTGATCTTGTAGAGGACCCACATTCAATTCTCAGCATCTATATGGTAGCTCACACTGTAACTTCTCCAGTACCAGCCATGCACCATGCTGCACATGCACACATATATATGTAGGCAAAACACTCATACACATAAAAATAAATCTTCAAAAGCATTTCATAAAAAAAGGACTTTATCTTGGAAGGTGGTTAATCTGTCACTATGTTTTTTACAATGGTCAGCTTTCATCAGATAGTAACAGTTATTTATAAGGAAGCCGAAATATTGGGAAACTGTTTAGCATATGAACTGAGGATCGCTAGACCATTGATTTGATTTTGTTTGCTTGGCATTTATTTATTTATTTATTTATTATTTTCTCATACAGGGTCTTTTTGTGTATTCCTGGCTGTCCAGGAACTTGCTCTGTAGACCAGGCTGGCCCAAAAGAGTTAGGCCTGTCTCTGCCTCCCGAGTGCTGGGATCAAATCTGTCTGCCATCACCACCTGCCCGTTTTTTGTTTTTTAAGACAGAGCTTCATTTAGTAGAGGCTGGTCTTGAATTCCTCCTGATGGTTTCGTGGCTAACTTCCAAGAGCTGAGATTACAGGCTCCCTTGAACTGATGTTTCTTAAACACTCCTTGGAGACGGGTGAATAAGTAAGAACCCAGAGGAAAGACTTTGGATTCACTGCTGAGGAGATAAGATTAGGTCAGGAATGTTAAGAGTAGCCGGTCTTAAAGCGCAAGTAAGACTTACGAACCTAGGAGACTACCTCGTACCTACTTCCCCTTGGTCCTCCTAGTCAGGCAGGGTCACTTCCGGGAGGAGGCGGGGGAAACAAGAGGAGGCGTGCCAGGAAGGAGGTAGTTTGTAGTGCACCAGGCGGAAGTGTGCCAAAGTATACGGACGACCGCTTCCGGTCTGGTGAATCTCTGCTTAGGTTCTCTGCGTGGTTTGTGTCATGCGGAGGTAGGCCTCTGAGAGCAAGGCGGGAGGTGTGGAAGCAAGAACCTGCGTCCGGACTCTAGAGTCTGGGATTCTGGCGGGAAGACAAGACAAAAAGGAGCCAGGAACCTGAAAGCGACCTATCCGCTGTTTCCGAGGGAGCAACTTCTACGAGGAACACCCCCCCCCCTTCCCTGGTAACGGCCAGAAAGGAGGAGATGGCGCCAGTCAGGGAGAGGCTGTGGCCGAGACAGTGAGGACGCTTGAAGGCAGAGCAAGCGGAAGCCTTGGGAGAAGTATCGGACTCTTCGCTGTCATCGCCGACGCTTCCACCACCATGGAAGGAGCCAAGCCAACCTTGCAGCTCGTGTACCAGGCGGTGCAGGCGCTTTACCACGACCCAGATCCCAGCGGAAAGGAGCGCGCCTCCTTTTGGCTTGGGGAGCTGCAACGTTCGGTGAGGTTCGGGGAGAGGCTTTTCTGAGCCGCGCGGGACCAGGGCCGAGTGGGATCTACGCTTGAGCAGAGAGCCTGAGCGGAGCGGTTGGCCTTGGGAGATCCGAAGGAACTAGTGCCATGGGGTGGGGCTGAGCAGCTACATACATGCCGCCTTTCGGAAACTAGTGGCACTGATTGGTCACGAACTGTCCCTTTCCCTATCCTGTAGCATGCGTTTTGTAGTTCTGTACCTCTTGCTTGTGGCATGGATCTAGATCTCCTTTAAGTTCCACCATCGCTTTTGCTTTTTAGGTTATGCTTCTCTGTTTTATCCTTTTAAACCAAAGCCAGCCCCAGATGCCTTTCCACCTCTCACGTAAGGATGCTTTTGATTCACCTTCCGTATCCAAGTGTTTGTTGCATCTGGCAATACCTTCCCTTTGGTAGCCTTACCCACCGCTTGCCGATTTTCACTCATGTTATTCTCTAAATTTCTCAGGCTTCTAGATTCGTATTCTTACAAATTTTCTCCTCTCATTGGAGTGCAACATAATATAAAGAAAAATTAATTATGGTTTCAGGAAATCTTTGAAGTTCTTTTGTTTTATATCAGATTCCTACTTTGTTTCTTCTACCTGTACTTTTTATTTGTAAGATGGGTATCATAACTACATTAATTAGTTTATATAATTATATGAGCATGTGGTGGAGTGTGTGTTATATCTATCGTATTCCCACATGTTAAATTTTTGGGTTCATGTATTTCAGTTTTTGACTCATACTTTGTATTTTCTCCCTTGATTTTCACACCGTTGCTATGCTTTTATTTTTATGAGTTTTGATAGCTTGTGATTTTGCTGACAGTGTTTAGGTTTTAGTCTGTGAACTCTGAAATTCTTTGAAAACTAAGGGGCCTCATACAGACTGACTAAGTACCGCTTTCTTTTCTTTTCCTGTGTTTGGCGCTGGGGATCCAGTCTAGCCTACATCTCTAGCTCTCCCTCTCTTTTCCGTCTTTTTTTTGCATTTCATACTCACAAGCATATTTTTGTTTGCTCTCCTTTTTCTGTTTAACTTATAAATGATGTGTAATGGCGCTGTATCCTCTTAAATAAGCCCCTTGGTTGCAAGTACATAATTTTAAAAAATTTTTGCCACTTTAACTCTGATAGTTATGTGTAAATGTGACACTCATGTTCTTGTTTATATTGTGGGAAAACAAATAAGATTTTGCTGGGTATGGTGGAGCTCGTCTTGAATCTCAGTTGAGATTAAATCTCAGCAGAGGCAGGCTAATCTCTGAGTTCAGAACAGCCTGGTCTACAGAGTTCCAGGACAGTCAGGGGTAAATGGAGGGGAAAAAAAAGGTTCATGGTAGGCTCCCCGTGTAGGCCTCATGTTTTTAGTTTTGCAGTCAAGGGAGTTACAGTTCTTCGATCTTCATACAGTTTTCTAAAATATAAATAACCTACTAGGTGAGCTTTTCCCTGCTGTATCTACTAATTGTGTTTTAAATCAGTACTGGAGTACTTATCATGGACAAACAACTTCTAGATGTTGGTAATTGGAAACAAAACAAACAAATCTGTGATAACCACATAGTATACTCATGATGATTAAATGTAATATGTCCAAAATCTTAGAGATGTTCTTCAGCATAGAGCTTAAAGTATGTTAGTATTTATTTGAGTTAGTCACCTTCCTCTCCTTAGTTCCCATTATTCTGTTGCATCTGTTCATCGTAGAATCTCAACAGGAAGACATGGCCAACTTGACAGAATAATTAGTAGGGAGAGTTTTCTTTTTCAGTTTTATGTTTGTTTTGTTTTTGTGTTTTAATCTTTTTTTTTTTTTTTTAGTTAGAGGTACTAGGGATTGAACCTAGGGCCTCTCTAGGGCAATGTGTTGTGCACATTGTTAATCTCTGAGCTATCTTCCCCTCCTTTTTACTTCTTATTTTGATACAAAGACTTGTTAAATTCTCTAGGCTGGCTTTTGACTCACTTAATGCCTCTGAGTAACTGGGATCACAGCCTTGCTTCCCTTTATGTGCCCCAGGAGAGTTTGTTATAAAGAGACTATTTATAAAGTTGCAGGTATACTGGTATCAGAAGAAATAATATTATAACCTTTAGCCAAACTGTTATTTTTTCTGGAAGGAATAGAGAGAGGAGCAGTAGCAGTTACTTGGCTTCTTTGAGGGAGAATGATACATTTCTAGTGACAGAACCTGAGGTGGTTTGCAGTGAGGGAGTTGGAAGAATCTATTTGTTAACTCTTCTGGGATTCCTTATAGCCAACCAGCAGCCAGGGAACATTAGGAGGCAGAGGCAGAGAGGGAGAGGCAGGTGGATCTCTGAGTTTCAGGCTAGCATGGTCTACATAATGCATCCCAGAATAGCCAGAGCTATGTAGAGAAACCCTGAATAGGGGAGGGGAAAAAGGGAGAGACAGCTTGCTAGAGCAGAAAATATAGTAGAAAAAGGGTGAAAAATACCTAGCATACTTATACATCATCATTTGGGCAGCTTCAGTGTTTACATTTATTTATTGTGTGTTTTGTGTGTGGACACACTTATGGATGTCAGAAGACAACTGTGGAAGTCAGTTCTCTCCTTCTGATGTGGATTCTAGATATCTAACTAGGGTGATCAGGCTTGGCAGCAAGTGTCTACAGGCCATGTCATCTTTCGTGCCTACTTAGAGCATTTAAATGAACAATTCGGTTATCACTTGGGCCTTTTCATTCCTTTATTTTCTTCAGATCATGTAGTTGTACCTTGGATCTTGCCATGACCAAAATCACTTATTCAGATATCCTTCTCTGAGCACAGTTCATTAATTACTGTTTTCTGGCTCAAGAATTTCAAGTAACCCTGTGTTTGAGTTTTTATTATTTTGCAGTCCTATATAATCCCAATTCTTATCAAAACTTAAAAGTTTTACTTTAAAAATCTTTTGTGCTTGGTGGTATCATTTTTTTTTAAACATTTGTTTTCTATGTATATAAGTCATTTGTTCCCAAAAGTCCACAGTATAAAATGTCCACTATATATGTTTATATTGATAACCTATTTTCCCTGTTGCCTGAAATAAGCCCTAAGATTTATCAACTTCAAAAATAGCCCTCACCCCAACGACAGTAAGAGTTTATTCTTGAGCCAAATATGAATGATCCTGGTCTACAGACATGAATTTAGGGTGCCTTTATTTTGTTGTGCTATGGAATTGGTTATATGAGATTGTATTAGTTATGGAACAAGGAAGTGGGGCTGGAGATACAGCTCAGTGCTTAAGAGTCCTTACTGCTAAGAGAGTCAGCGTTCGCTTCCCAGCACCTGCTTGGTAACTCACAACTGCCTATACTCAAATTCCAGGGCATCTAATGCTCCCTTCTGTGCACATACTTACACACATAAATACATGCACGCACACACACACACACACACACACACACACTCTATGGGGCTGCTTAGTTGTTTTAAGTTGTTTCTTTGTAAAACAGAGACAATCTGTGGGCTAGAAGTTATCTTAAGTTATGGTTTAGAGCTTGGGGTGTGGCCTAGTTGGTAGGTTGCTTGTCTAGCATGCTTAAAGATTTGATTCCCATTTCTGAATAAACCAGTTGTGGTGATGAATGATGATGCTAACCATTTGGGAGGTGGAGATAGGAAGACTGCTACACACTGAGTTTGAGGCCAGCCGGCATGAGACCCTATCTTAAAAATGTCAGAGAAAGATAGGTTCTATAGCCTATCTGGAAACTGAATGATGAAAAGTATTTTTTAAAAAAAAGAGGATGATATAAAGTCATGCTTTAATGGACTCAGTTGATATTTTGGTATATAATTTGTCACATGTCCATGGAAATTTCTTAAAGTGGCATATGTCAGAAAGGTTATGGATCATGGCTATCAGTTTCTAATTTCTTTTCTATTTCTTTCCCTTCTGGGATTTTAAGACATTTATTTAGGAGACAAAATAGTAAGAAGCAAGCCTTTCTGCTTACATGGTGTAGCACCTGTGCTTCTCAGCTGCACATTCACACACAGACTTTTTCAGAACCTTTTTCCTTTCGGTTCAGGGTTGGTTCATTTTCCTTTGGTGGCTTAATGTGTCTCTTCCAAGATTCTTCTCATACTTAGCAGATACCATATCAAAGACAGATAATGCAGATTGATGTTCCAGTTTCATCACTTTCTAAGTATGTGACTCTCCAGGTTACCTAGACCTCCTCTGTCAGGATTTCCTTGTAGAGTATAGGTGACCCCCAAAGCAGTTGCCCTAGAAAGTCTTCACCTAGCTTGGGTGATGGCTTCTCCACAGGCACACAGAGGGGAGCTACCTGGGATTCCTTGATTCTTCTGCTAAGACCTTTGCTTTTGTCTCTAGCAGTTGTATTTACTATAGTTTCTAATTTAGTTTATATTTTATTGATTTATTTTTGTCCTCTAGTTAAATGACTTTTAAAACATAACTTGATTTTGGAACGAAGCCTTCTTAAAAAATAAAGTTTTCTATATAATTCTGAGGGTCAGTTAGCTTAATGAATATAGGAATGAATATACATTGGAAGAGACTGAGTTTATAAGTAAGCAATAAAGAGGAAAGAACATCCTAAGATTTGACTAATCTACTTATAACATTCCATATGGAAGTGATTAGCTAGGCATGGCTTTAACTAAAGTGAAGTAAGTTTAAATGAACCCATTGCATTAATTGGACACGGAAGCATGGCTTTGGAGTATTGGAATCTTTGTGATGGTGTTTTTGTAGGTATGGTTGTCTGTTTTCTGGTATTATACATTCTTGCCTGGATTCATTTATTTCTGGTCCACCTGGTCTTAGACCAGTTGATAGTTTGATCTAGGATGTAAAATCATCAAAGCACTGCTATATTTTCTAACAGTAGTGATTTTTTTCAAGACTTTTCCAAATATTTATTCATCTTTTATTGCATTGATATTTGTGTGTGGGGAAAATGAAAAAAAATTTTTCCTTGGGGGGGGTATTTATTTATTTATTGACTTTTTTTTTTTTGGTTTTTAGTTTTTTGATTCAGGGATTTTCTGTGTAGCCCTGTCTGTTCTGGAACTGACTCTGTAGACCAGGCTGGTGAAAAATATATTTTATGTATTTAAAAAAATATTTATTACTGTGCATGTATGGACACTCAAAAATAGGTCTGAGCATATCTTCTGGAAGTTTTTTTTTTTTTTTTTTTTGCCTTAAATGAGATTAGGAGATAGAGCTCAGCTGATCAGGCTTGTGCAGCAAGTGCTTTTACCCATTGAACCATCTCGCTGGCCAGATTTTGTAGATTTTTAAATATTTATGCCAGATGCTTTGGTGTACGCCTTTAATACCAGCACTCAGGAGACAGAGGTATGTAGATCTCTATGAATTTGAGGTTAGTCTGTTCTACACAGTGAGTTCTAAGATAGCCAAGGTCACATGGACCTTGTCTCAAAGATGCATGTTTATCTTTTATTTTTATAATTTATGTGTGTTTCTGTATATGAGTTGTAACCCTGAGCCATTGAGCCACCTCCCTGTTTTTGTAGACCTGGTTGGCCTGGAAGTTGCTATGTAGACTCGATTCAGATTTACAGAGATCCTCCTGTCTCTGCCTCCCAAGTGCTGAAATTAAAGGCGTGTGCCACTATACCCAGAGATTTTGGATACTTTTTATTTATTTTTTTTAAAAGATTTATTATGTGTAAGTACACTGTAGCTGTCTTCAGACTCCAGAAGAGGGAATCAGATCTCATTACAGATGGTTGTGAGCCACCATGTGGTTGCTGGGAATTGAACTCAGGACCTTCGGAAGAACAGCCAGTGCTCTTAACCACTGAGCCATCTCTCCAGCCCCCGGGTAATTTTTATTGTGAGAGAAAGAATCAGAACAAAATTTACCATTTTAGCCATTTTTGTTGTTTTGCTTTGAGATAAAGTCCCACTGTGGAGCCATGACTGCCTTTGAATTCATGATCTTTCTTCTCAACCTGACCATTGATAGGTTACAGGCTCGGGCCTAGTTTTCATGTATTTGTGTGGAAGTATGTTACACGTGTGTGGGCACCTGCAGAGGCTCCCTATGAGTTGCTGCCCAATGTGAGTGCTAAGAATTCAGCTTAGTTCCTCTGAAGAGCAGCGTGTGCTGCCCACTGCTAAGCCGTCTCTCCAGCCCACCTCTGAGCCATTTTACGTGACAATAAATACGCTGGCAGTGTGTTTCCATTACTACCATACATCTATAGTACTTTTCCTGTAAAAACTAATTTATACTCATTAACACACAACCAGTCCCTGTTCTCCTTCTCCACAGCATTCTGTTGTCTTTGAATGGGTTGCTCTGTGGAATCAATACTTTTGTGGTGTTGCAGACTTTTCTCACTTATTCTTAGGGCTTATACGTGAAGTCCTTGCTTTCAGTTCTTTTTGGGATATATGTTCAGAAGTAGAATTGCTAAGTCACATGGCTTTTTTTTTGCTTTTGAATTTCAATAACTGTTTAGAATTTAAGCTTAAAATGTGATAAAAATTTAAAATCTCATCTAATATTTGAATTGTTAGAAATGTACTTAGGTTGGCAATAATGAAAGTAAATTTTCTGCATTTTTGGCTTTCAAGAAGCTGCCTTACCTGCGCTATTGGTTTGCTCTCTAAACAAATGTTTTCGCCGGGCGGTGGTGGCGCACGCCTTTAATCCCAGCACTTGGGAGGCAGAGGCAGGTGGATTTCTGAGTTCGAGGCCAGCCTGGTCTACAGAGTGAGTTCCAGGACAGCCAGGGCTACACAGAGAAACCCTGTCTCGAAAAACCAAAAAAAAAAAAAAAAAAAAACAACAACAACAAAAAAATGTTTTCTTCTACCTTGACGCTGTCTGAGAGCAGCAAGTGCTCTTAATGGTCAAGCTATCTCTCCAGCCCCAGGTCTGTTGAACTTATTACAGGAAGTTGAGATTAGACTGCCTTTGCCTCTATTCCTAGCAACTTTCATTAAGTAAATCTATCATTTGTTGGTTTTCTTTAAAAATTGCAGCAGACACTTTTATGTTACTTTTTTTCATGTCTCATTGAATATCTTATTTCCAGAAACTCATTTTCTGATTGTCAGAGTTCTTGGGTTCTGTGAAGGATTTCAAGTAATTCAGTTTAAGTTGTTGGGGCAGCGTTAATTAGCAGTCATGATTTGAGTCTCAATGGGTAGACTCCGTATGGGTATGTGCTTGCAGTGTTGAGGCCCAATCAGTGATTTTGGTTGATTTGTCAGTTTTAGAGCTGTTGGTATAGCACTGAGTCCTGGGGCAACAGTGCATCATTAAAGACAAAGAGAGAGGCACTTTGCAGATATGCTGTGAAGTATAATGAAGGACTTGGAGCTAGTGAAGACTGCTGGGCCGTAGCCTGTCCCATCTTTGTCACAGAGCCATGGAAATACCCTTTGAAAACAGACGATGTAAAGACCTGCTGTGCTGCTGTGTGAAGAGGGTGGCTGGAATTAGCCCTTAAACGGAACATGTTCTCTTGTTGCAGCCCCTTTGAAATGTGCTGCTAGTGGGAGCTACAGCCTCCTCCTGCTGACTCAGCCCAGGCTGCAGTTGAGATGGCCCTTTGAGAATGTGGAGCTTAGTCCCAGCCTGGATTTCAGTGGTAGCACCTGGCATCTGTGGCTAGAAAGTCCTTGAAGTGTAAGTGCTTTATTCTCTCCTTGTAAAGAGTCCTCTTTGTTCTCCTTCACTCCCTTTCTGTCTGCAGCTTAGAAGGAGGGATGGTGAGCAATGTGCACTAGCTTCCATGGGGTCAGAATTTGGTTGGCTTGGTAACCAAAACAAGATAACTTGTTACTCTTTTAAAACAACAGGTTTTCCCTCTCTCTGTCTCTAGAATGCAGAATAAAAAAAATGAAATGATAAATTATTACCTGTAATGTTTAATAGCATGATTGGTAATCACTTTACCACTGAGCTGTATTCCTAGATCTTTTCTACTTTGTAGTTTGAGACAGAGCCTCTCAGAGTTGTCCAGGCTAGCTTCAAACCCTCTGTATAGCCCAGGAAGGCTTATTTTTTTAAACTAAGAATTTACTTAGTTTTTTTTGCTCTTTGAAACAGGGTCTTACAGAGCCTAGGCTGGCCTAGAACTCATATGTTGCTCAGGATAACCTTAAGATCCTGTTTCTCCCTACACTTCTACTTACCAGTGCTGAAAGTATAGGCATATACCACCACTCTTGGCATTTAGTAGCTTTTGATTACCATTTTGCCTGGTTGCTTTACAAGTCATTCTCATAGTCTTATTCCAAAAGACAAATATTAGAAAGGAATGGTACAGTTGAGTAATACAAGGCAACTTTAAGACTTTAAAGGTCTAGCTGGGCATGGTGGCTCACACAGGAAATCCCAGTTCTTAGTAGGCTAAGGCAGGGAGATGGTCGTGAGTCTAAGACTAGCCTGGGATACGCAGTGAGGCACCCTCTCTGTCTTAAAATTAAATAGGCATTTGGAGTTAGAAATACCTCTTCTTCCCTTTTGGTTCTGTTTTACATATTTTTACAATAATTTGGAAATTTTTCTAAGGTCAGTTTCCCACAAAATTGCCCTAGGAAATGTATATAAACAAATGCCTGATTTCATAGTCAGTTTTATACCATCACTGTGACAAAATTTCTGAGATAAACAAAAAGAGGAAAGATTTATTTGGGTTCATGATTTCAGAGTTTTCAGTCCATGGCTATATAGCTCCATGGTCCTCAGATTGTGATGAGGCCAAGTCATGCAGGAAGTGCATGTGGAACAGAGCTGCTCATGTCATGGTCACTGGGAAAAAGGAAAAGGCAAATTCAGGGCCTTAGAACCAAGTACACCCTTTAAGGATGCACACCTGCCCTCCCTCCTACTTCTTCAACTAGACACTGCCTCCGGAAATCTCTGTCACTTCCCAATAGTCCGTTATGGTTGGGTTTTCTATTTTTTAGCTTTATTTTATTTATTTTGTGTGGAATAGGGACGCATGTATGCCATGGCAAATGTGTGGAGGTCAGAGGAGTCACTTTTCTGTTTCCATGTTGATTTCTGGGATCAAATTCAGGTTGTCAGGCTTGGGGTAAGAACCTTTATATGCTGAGTCATCTCAATGGCCCTCATTTATGGATTAACCCTTTGATGAAATTTAAAACCTTCATGAGCCAATTACTTACCAGTTATGCCACCTCTAAACATTGATGGATTGGTGATTTCAGTCAGTGAGCTTTGGGGACATTTCAGTTCTAAATTATAACCTTCTAGATAGCACAATTATTAGCATATGCAAGTTTCTCTTTTTTTTTTCAGACAGTATTTTAGTTATTTGTCTTGTTGCTATAACAAAATACTTGAGAAGGCAATTTTAGGAATGGATTGTTTTGGCTTACGGTTTCAGGGAACATAGTCTATCGTGGCAGAAACAGTAAGCAGAAACAAGAGGCAGCTAATGATGTTGTGTCCACAGTCAGGAAGCAGAGAGCTATGAAAACTTCTGTTTATTTTTTTTAGTCCAGGATCTGAGCCTGTGAAATGATAGATACCATTCACATTTAGGTTAGTTTCCTACCTCATTTATTAACCTACTCTAGATAATTCCTCACAGGTATTCCCAGGGGTTTGTTTCTATGGTGATACTAAATCTCATCAAGTTGAGAATGAAGAATAACCATTTCAGAAGGTCTCATGTATTCTGGTTGGCAGCAAACTTACTGTATACCCAAGCATGCCCCAAACTTCTGAAGTTCCTTCTGCCAATATCCTGAGCGCTCAGATTATCCCAGGATAGGTGTTACCAGCCCTAGTTTTTGCTGTAGTGCTATTAACCCAGGGTCTTGGCAAGCATTCTACCAACTTAGCCTATCATCCACAGGGCCAAAGCCGTTTTCTATTTGGTTTAGTTGCCTCAATCTGAATATGCTGCTGCTTTTAGTATATTTCAGAAAATATTTTAGTATATTTCTGAAAATATTTTGAAGTTTGCTCCTTCTAGAAGATTTTTTTTCTAGAATTTCCTCTTTCAAGTTTTTTGTCTCTGAAATTTTTCTGAAATCCTATGTTTTAGGGAACTCAGGTGATTGCCTGCCCCTATCTCCCAGGTGTTAAGATTACAGGTGTGCATCTCAGGACATGGAACAAAATCTCAGTTTTTAGATTTTAGTACACACACACACACACACACACACACACAAAGATAAAGTAATAATGGTTAGATGGATGGCCCAGCAGTTAAGCGAATTTCTGTTCCAGGGCATCTGACACCTTCTTCTGGCCTCTGAGTATCAGGCACACACACAGTGCACATACATACATGCAAGAAAAACAAACACCTAAAATAAAAACAAATGCAATCTTTTAAAAGAGCAATTTTTTAACAAGTCTTGGTAAACTTTATTAAAAAGACTAAAATCACAGAAGGGTTGGTGGCTCATGTTTGCAATCCCAACAGTAGGAGACTAGAACAAAGGACTGGGCCATGTCCAGACACTGTTACCTAGCAAATCCTTGATCTGTTAGTTTTAAAACCAACCAAACCAAACTAAACCAAAAAACAAGCAAACAAATTTAAGATCAGGGGCAAAACTCTATTCATTATGGTACTATAAATTGTAAACAGCAAGAAAAAAGAAATACAAGTCATCCAAATTGGAAAGGATTTGGGATCATTGCTCATGAATAACATAATCTTAGATTAGAGAATTCTAAGTCCTTCATGTGCATGCACAAAGAAGCAGACCTAGTTAAGGATGTAGATCAGTTGGTGGAGTGCTTGCATAGCACGTATCAAAGCCTGACTGTGGCCCTCAGTACCACATAAACCATATATGGTAGAGTTTGAGGCCAGCCTGAGCTACACAAGACTCTGTCTCAAAACTCCCCACCACCACCAAGGGAAGAAGTGGAGTAGGCAGAAGAAAATCATCTTAGAGGCAAGCAAAGCAGTTTTCCTGGTTATCAGGGAGACTGGAATTGGAGGTCTGCTTAAGCCCGGGGGTTGGTGGTCAGCTCAAATAAATAAAATAAAAATAAAATGAAAATAAAATAAAATAATAAAATAAATAAAGTAAAGCTAGAATTCTATGACTGACTAAACTAGAGAAGACTCTATATAGAATCTACCATTGAATTAATATTAAGTTTCTGGAAAATGATGATAGTTTTAGCCTTAAAGAATATTCTTGTTCTTATAAGATACAAATCACCATGTTTAAGGAATATAGCAATAGGATCTGGAGTTTTTCTTTACAAGAAACAAAGTGTAGAGAACAAACCAAAGGGTATGGATTTCTCTTAGGGTAGTGAAAGTATTTCCAAATCAATTGTGGTGATACAGGCACAACTCTATAAATATACTAAAACTGATGCACTTTTATCACCAAACCTACTTTAAAAAATGGTAAAAGTAACTATAAGTCTGAATAAGACCTGTTTGGGAACAGGAGGAATTTCTGAGAAGTGTTCAGTAAACTGTTAAGAGTTTTAGATGTTCTACGCCTTGGTATTACCACTGATCACTTATAAAGTAAAACCAAAAACATCGTATTATACATTTGACTGCACAGTATATAAAAATAATCTTTTCTAGATTAAACACTTTTTAACTTTTCTCTATATGCAGAAAATGGATGAGACTGCAGGTCACAACTTAATATGTTAATATACACACACTATAAAAGCTTCAAAATTCTTCCAGATAGTCTATTTTAAAATGCTACTATGGGAGATGTAGGTCCACCTCAGTGGTAGAGTACTTGCACACACAAAGCCCTGAGTTCAGTCCTCACCCTACCCCACTCCCAAAAATTTTAGCATAGGAAACTGAATAACCACATACCATGGGGGGGGGGGTTTAGCAAGGGCCTGAGGATATAGTATAAAGCTCTAGGCTTCATCTCAGCACCATATAAAGTGGGTGTGGTTCACACCTGTAATCCAGGTAGAGGCAGGAAGATTTGGAATTCCTGCCTCAAAAAGGAAGGAAGAAAAAAGAAAATGAGAATAGCAAACAATTATAATTACTGATATCTTTTTTGAAAGACAAAGTCCCAAGTAGCTCAAACTGGCTTCTTACTTGCTATGTGGCCAATGATGACGCCACTTCCTGTGTGAGCATAATAAATCAACACACCTGGTTTGTGGTACTGGGGATGTATCCAGAGGCTCATGCACATTAGAAAAACACCACCTGAGCTACATCCCAGCACCGTAATTATTGACTTTATAATTAAAAAATAAATAAAATTTTAAGTAAGGCAGTGATGGTGCACACCTTTAATCCCATCTAGCACTCAGAAGGCAGCCCCAGGTCTGGTCTACAAATTGAATTAGTTCCAGGATAGGTGTGGCTACACAGAGAAACTCTGTCTCAAAAACAACAACAATAATAATAAATTTTAGTTTGACTTATTCTGTAACAGAATAACAGAAAAGATATCTCTAGCATAGTAAATTTTTATTTGTACCCACGACTCTCATAGCTCAACTATAAAACTCTGTAATCACTTCAGCTTTTGTATTTTGTTTTCTAAAAGAGCAGAGCAGTGCTACGGTGTCTATATGGAAGTCAAAGGACAGCTTCAGGTAGGTCTTCACCTTCCATGCTGGGACAGGGCTCCTGTTATTCACCCTCTGCAGGGCAGACTAGCTGGCCCACAGGCTTCTGGGGATTTTCATTGTCACTTCACACGATCCATAAGAGTTCAGGGATACAGCTGCACACTCTCGCTTCCAAACTTACGTGGCTTCTGAGGAATCCACACTTAGGTCCTCACTCCTGCACAGCAAGCACTGTATCCACTGAGCTATCTCCCAGCTGAAGAAATACTCCTGAGTTCTCATCTGTAGAACTGAACAGGCCTTTCCCGGATGGGTCTTGAATTTTTATTTTTAGTGAGGTGAAGCTAGATCTTAAGGTTTTGTTTGTTTGTTTGTTTTTTGGTTTGGTTTAGTTTGGTTGGTTTTAAAACTAACAGATCAAGGATTTGCTAGGTAACAGTGTCTGGACATGGCCCAGTCCTTTGTTCCAGCCTCCTACTGTTGGGATTGCAAACATGAGCCACCAACCCTTCTGTGATTTTAGTCTTTTTAATAAAGTTTACCAAGACTTGTTTAAAATTTGCTCTTTTAAAAGAAGATTGCATTTGTTTTTATTTTAGGTGTTTGTTTTTCTTGCGTGTATGTATGCGCACTGTGTGTGTGCCTGATACTCAGAGGCCAGAAGAAGGTGTCAGATGCCCTGGAACAGAAATTCGCTTAACTGCTGGGCCATCCATCTAACCATTATTATTACTTTATCTGTGTGTGTGTAAATTACTTTGTTAATTAATTATTAATAAATTATTAATAAGTTAATTATTAACTTATTATTGTGTGTTTGTGTATTGGTGAGTCAGTTCTCTCTCCACCTTGTGTTCCAGGGACTGAGCTGAAGTTATCAGGTTTGTGTTGCAAGCTCCTGTACCCGTTGAACCATCTTTACTGCTCCATATTTCTTGATCTTTACTGGGTTACACAAATATTTAGATTGTTTTTAAGGACATCTCTTGGCTTTTTCTGATTTCTCATTTTATGTTTTTCAGTCTTGGGGGTGTGTGTGTGAGAAAGTACCTGTGTGTTTTTGTGTTGTGAGTCGGCATGCATGCTTCTGTGGAGGTCAGGATGGCTCTCAGTCATTTCACTCCTGCTCCCTTGTGGGATCTGGGTTCAATCTCTGGTCGTAAGGCCTGCTTGCAAGCATCTACTTGCTGAACCATTATTTTTGAGCTCTGAATTTGAATTTGGTTTTCAAATCTTAGTTTAATTCAGTTCCTCAGTCTTTTGAATTGCCTAAAATTCTTTACCTTCTCAATTCTTTTGGCTGGGAAATTGGTACATTAGTCTGTTATAATAAAATCGAACACTGAATAAATGGTATGAGATAATGTCAGGAAGTTTCAGGGTATATAGGAAACTTAAACTGTGTTTAAGTCCCACTACTTTTTGTAAACAGTTTCACAGCAAGGTTTTCATCACGTCTGGCTTCTTGAAATTTGCTTTTTACTTCATGCAAGGTTGTTTACAGAATGGCTGGGCAGCTTTGTGTTTCCTGTATTTTAAGACTGGGACTCTCTTGAATTCTTTTTTTTTTTTTTTTAATTTATTTTGTGTGTGTGCGTGTGCCTGTGCGTGTGTGTAGAGAATGTGAATGCCAGGTTTGTGTCACAGTGTGTGTATGGAGGTCAGATGACGACTTTGTAAGGTCAATTCTCTTTGTCTTGATGTGGATTCTGGAGAGTGATCTCAGGTCACATACCTTTCTTTTCTTTTTAATTACATTTTGACACAGGTTTTGCTAAGTCACATCATCTTGAACATTCCATTCTTTTGCCTCACTCTCTCAAGCACTAATATTTTAGACATGCATCATCTTGCCTGGTATCCAAAAGATATTAAAAACAAACAACAACAACAACAAAAACCAAATTCTAGTGTTATTAAAGATTCAAGAAAAATAAATCCCTTTGCTTTTTATGTTTGCCATTTCTGTTCACAAGTTAACCAATTTGCCCAAGGCAGCTTATTTTTTTTATTTATTTATTTGGTTATTTATTTATTTTTATATGTGTATAGGTGTTTTGCCTGCAGGTGTGTCTGTATCATATGTGTGCCTTGTGCCTGGTGCCTGCAGAGGCAAGAAGGCGTCAGATCACCAAGACTGGATGGAGTACAGAGTTCTGCGCAATAGTTAAGACAGAAATATAGATAAGTAAAGCCAGATGCAAGTGCTCATGCACCTAACCCGAGTATTTGAGAGACTAAGGCGGATGGATTGCCATGACTTCAAGGCCAGTTTGGGTTACAGAGTGAGACTTGGCCTCAAAAAAGCCAAATACAGCCTGCCATCCTTCCTACTTCCAGCCGCCATTGGTACCGGTCTGTGCAGCCCAGGACTCCGTGCAATTGTCTACCCTCAGCACCACACTGCTGGAAAAGGGAAGAGGTAAAATTAAACCACCCCAATCATTGGAAGACTTGGAACCTCACTGAAAATGGCACTGGATTGCCAAATGTTGGAAATCCTACCTTTTTTGATATGTTAATCAATAGTGAAGCTTAAGTAGAAATGTCCCATTTTGTACCATCTACCCCAGTGAGAGTAGAGTTCCTGTGTCATATGAATTTCCATTTTGCCTGTACCACAAACTAGCAAACAAGATTGATTCCTGCATTTTTAAATGTAGTAGATATTGCTGGCCTTGTGAAAGAGTTCATAAGGGGCAGCAGGGAGGTCTGGAATGCCTTTTTATCTTGTATTAGTGCCTGTGGTGGGATTTTAATCTAACATGCACATTTGAAGATGTTATACACGTTGTTGAAGGAAGTGTAGATCCCACACTAAGATGGGGAAGTGATCAGGTCCACTGTAGATAAACTAGGAGTGGTGGCCTTGAGAGGAGATAGGAAACAGAAGCCAGAGAGAGGAAGAAAAGGGGGGGGGTTATGATTGGAATGACAGAGAGATTGAAGTGTTGGATTTTTTTACTCAAACAAATGGTCAACTTGGTTAATCTTTGTGAAAAAGATTTTGAAAAGGGATTCATTGTGGCTGAAGTAATGATATACAAAGGCTTTAAGAAGGCAGTTTCTGAGTGCTCCTCAGGAGTTAGTCCCAAGAAGCCTCTTCCAGGTCTCAGTGGCTCTGGAACCTTATCTCATTATGGGTGGGGCAGACCAGTGAGTAAACATCGTTTGCAGACTGACTGCTCATCATTTTCTGTCTCCGTGGACACCGCTGTTAGCCGAGGACATCACCTAAGTCCCGGTTTACAGGACAAATACAAGGGATTGAAGGCAGAAGTGGAAAAGCAAAGTAAAAAATTAGAAAAGAAGGAAACAATAACAGAGTCAGCTGGCCAACAACCATAGAGAGAGAAGAGGCTCTAAAGAACAACAGAGATGTGTCAGTGGTGAGAATGAAATACACGCTTTTATTGGCTTTTGCTTTCCTGCCTTACGGAAATGTTTAATTCCGTATTTGATGGCAGAGTGGTAGTAAGGTTCTCCTTCACCCTACTTTCTTGCATCATCTCATCAAAACCTGCTGGGACCGGGCCCTTTCACAAACTACCACAACCAGGCTGGCGGATTTCTTGCCACTCCATCTCCTAGGAAATTCTCTTGAAGGAAAAAAAAATTCTTTATTTTCTGTCATACTTTTTAGATATTCACATCAGACTGGCAAGGCACCTGGCCACATTCTAGTTTTGAATTGTTTCTCAGCTTTTTGGATATGATCAGAAGGAGAAAGGAACCTAACTGATCAGATCCTGTTTTTAGTCAGGGATGACTTTACGTAATCATAAATACCGTGTTTCACTTAAGTGTATCTATGGGACAATGATCAAGCCTGTTGTGTGCCATGTACCATAGAAACAGACTGTCCATGAACATTAGGCAACTAGCAGAAAGACTAAACTTAATTGGAGTTATTTATTGTTTTTTTTTTAAGCCAAATATGTCACTTATGTTGAATAAAGAGCCAACTGTTTCATTTAGAGAGATGTTTGGTTTTTATTGTTGTTGTTGGGTTTTTTGTTTTGTTTTGTTGGTTTTTTTTGCCTCTTAGAAAACATTTTCTGTAATTTGAACATAAACTTAAGTATTGATCCAAAAGAGATAAAATAAATTTTGTCATGTTTCATGTTTTTTTTTCAAAGATTTGTTTATTTTATGTATTTGAGTACACTGTAGTTGTCTTCAGACACACCAGAAGAGGGCGTCAGATCACGTTGCAGATGGTTGTGAGCCACCATGTGGTTGCTGGGAACTGAACTCAGGACCCTTTGGAAGAACAGTCAGTGCTCTTAACCGCTGAGCCATCTGTCCAGCCTGTCATATGTTTGTTTACCATAAAAAAAAAAAAAGTTCTAAAAGTGTAGTCAAGGTTGCTGGAAAATACAGGCAAAGCAGAAATTATATTGTTGGAGATATTGACTTCTTCAAATTGAATGTACCTCAGCAACCAAAAAAGAAATAAATTTCAGTTATTGTGCAAATAAGCCTAAAACTTCCAAAATGTGTATGTATATGTGTGTGTGTATGTATATATATATATGTGTGTGTGTGTGTATATATATATGTATATATTAAGGTTTCTGAAAATGGAATGGACAGAGTTGGGAATGGGAATCTTCTACAAATTATTTTTATTTTAAAGTTATATAATAGCCAGGGCTACAAAAAGAAACCCTGTCTTGAAAAACCAAAAAAAAAGTTATAAAATATTGTGTACCTTCAATGAAATTGAGTTACTAAACACGAACAGCTTTGTTTTTTTACATGATTAAGATCCTACTCCAAATTTTAAAGCTTTTCAAGAACCATATTAGTCTCATGATGCTTCATTAATCTCCGTCATGGACACCAAATCTGACATTTCTTGTTGCATTTCTTATTGAAAATACAGATAATGCATGTTGTACTCCAGATGTCTACACTTAGGACACATTTGACAAAAACAGGAAAAAGGGAAACAATAAACAAGCAAACAAACATAATAAAAAGAAACATCTATAAGAATGTTACAGTTTAATATTACACAGTTTTTTTGATTTTTTTTTTTTGTTGTTGTTGTTTTGGGTGACCAGACTTGGCCGTGTACACTCTCAGCATCCTTGTACAGACCTCTCTTGTTCTTATTTCCTGATTAATACAGGATAACAACTATTTATAAGACATTTATGTTGAGTAATTTAGCCACAATCTAAAGTATATGGGAAGCACTCAAGAGGCTAAGCTAGGAGTGTTAGGAAATTCAGGCCAGCCTGGGTAACATGGCAAAATTCACTCTAAAACAGAAAGCAACCAACAAAATAAAACAATTAAGATTAAGGGCTGGCAAGATGGCCTGGCAGTTAAGAGCACTGACTGCTCTTCCTGAGTTCAATTTCCAGCACCCACATGGTGGCTCACATCCATCTGTAATGGGATCCAATTCCCCCTTCTGGTGTGTCTGAAGAGAGTGATGGTGTCCTCACATACATAAAATTAATAAATAAATTTTAAAAAATAAGATTAAATGGAAAATAGTGTATTGGAATATTTGTGTAGTTATATGTAAATACTGTGCCATTTTATAAGTGACCCTTGAGCATCTGTAGATCTTGGTTTCTGGGGTTCCTGGAGCCAATCCAAAGATACAGAGGGACAGTTGTTACCTCTTGCAAATTGTCAGCTGGAACCCCAGGCTTGATTAGATAAAGATTTGATCTCTTTGTCATTTCAGTCTTTCAGTTATTTATCAGGAGGCACATGATATCTGGTTACCTATTATTGTGAAACCCATTACTCTAAAACAAAATAAACGAAAGCTAGTTTACTGTATCTTATAACTTTGTAGGTTGGGAATTCTTGCAGGGCTCTTTGGTACTTATGATTGTGCTCATTGAGGTACCCATTTAGTTTGGAAGTTCTCAGAGACAGGCTAGACACTAGTAGGAGAGCCTAGAAAGTTAGACTTAGTCAGACCCCTTTGCAGTCTCAGTGCCTTTCCAAGTTTCCTTACTGGGAGAGTAATTGGTTCTTAGAGTAATGGTGAGAAATTTGGCAAAAGTTCTAAAGCTGCCCCTGACTTGACTGATTTTTGAAGTTCTACAACATCAGTTCTACCGTGTTCTGTTAACACAAATTACCTAAGCCCAGACCATATTAAAGGTGAAGAAAAATAGATTTGATTTTTAATCATAATCAATCTAGAAATAGCATTGAATTACAGCTCTCCTCCATTCATTTTTTTGGTGATGTGCTTTGTTGTCAGTGTTAAATCTATTGGTTTGGGTATGATGATCTATACTAAATATGCATGTAACACTTTTATTTGCTAGAATACCTCTATGAAGGGATCCTTTACTTTCTGCTTCCCTATGAGCCACCACACCCAGCTTTGAACTTGGTGTTGGGTATAGAACTCAGGTGTTCATACTTGACCTTTTCTGACAGTGCCATCTCCCCAGTCCTCTGTTTGGTGGTGGGAGGGCACTAGGAATTGAACTCTCACCACTGAGCTACATTCCCAGTAGGTTGTTTTGGTTTTTTGTTTGTTTTTGGTTTTTTTTTCTTTTTTTTTAATTCAAATTAAGTGCTATAGGTTTTTATCTGAAGTCCCTCTGTGTCATATCTGTATTTTCTTCTATCTTAAATTCTGGATTGACAAGACATGGGTAGAATTAGAACTATTCTTAGTTATCCTATGTTAACTTTTTTTTTTCTTCGAGACAGGGTTTCTCTGTGTAGCCCTGGTTGTCCTGGAACTCTGTAGACCAGGTTGCCCTTGAACTCAGAAATCTGCCTGCTTCTGCTTCCCAAGTGCTGGGAATAAAGGCGTGCTCCACCACTGCCTGGCCTGTGTTAACTTAATAGCTTTAGGCTAATAGCACCAATACTAACACTTTAAATACACATTTGAATAGTTATGATTATTAACTTATTTACAGGGTTGGGGAACAAATCCAGGCCTTTGCACAGGAAATAGAAGGGTGCTATCTCCCATATATGCTCTCAACCCTCTTCCCCGTTAAGTTTCCTCTTAAGTTTATTTTTGTATTCTTTCTTCCTAATTCTTTGGTGCTAGGCTGTAAACTGTCCGACAACGTGAACACTGCCTTTGAATCTTCGTTTGCTCTTTACTCACCCTCTAATCATTTGGTTATCTGAAGCTTGGCTTTTAAAAGTTCTTTAACTAACTTGTGTGTATGTGCATAGCTGTGAATGTGGGCCACACCACCTTTGGAGGTCAGAGGAGAGCCTGTGGGAGTGGTTCTCCCCATTAGCTGGATCCTGGGGATTGAATACTTGGCAGTAGGAACCTTCTTAACAGTAAACTGTCTTGCCTGCTAGAAGCCATTTTTTTTTAAAAGATTTATTTATTTTATATATGAGTACACTGTAGCTGTCTTCAGACACACCAGAAGAGGACGTCAGATCTCATTGCAGGTGGTTGTGAGCCACCATGTGGTTGCTGGAAATTGAACTTGGGACCTTTGGGTGAACAGTCAGTGCTCTTAACTGCTGAGCCATCTCTCCAGCCCCGCCAGAAGCCATTTTTAAAGAAAATGTTTCTGTGTATATGTGTGTATGGGAGTGAGTGATTAGTTGTGCTTGCCACAGCACGGCACTCATGTCAAAGTGAGAGGTCGGCCTCTGGTGGCAGGCCTTCCTTTTCTTCTGTTTGAAGCAGGGCCTCTTTAGTACTTCCACAGCGCTGTGCACAGTAGGCTTTCTGGTCTTGGAACTTGCAGGGACTCTCCTGGTCCATCTCCCAGGAGCACCAAGGTTACAGGAATATGCCCTGACTGGCTGGAGTCGATGTGGGCCCTGGAGATCCAGATGTGTGGTATAGCTGCTTTTACCAGTGAAGCCTTCTTGTTTCTGAAGTTTGTTGTTGGCTTTTTTAAAATTAAATAGTTTAGAAAGGGCTCAGGGAATAATCTCTGGATTATATTTTTTTTAATCTCTGAATTCTTACATGTAACAGTTTGTGGCTTTTATAACGGAATTTAGTTTGACAGAATAGAAAATCTTTGTAACGTTTTTTCTTAATATATTCAGAATATCATATTCCATTTTCTTCTGAAGTGTTTCAGTCAAAAAAGCACAACAAAACAAAAACAAAACTCAATTGCTTTTTTTTTTGTAAACTGTGTAAAAAGATTAAGATTAAGGATAGTATTTACCACTGTATTAAAGAAGAAGCCACCACTTAATCCACTAATGGAAGACATGGATGTCTTAGCAGCA
This sequence comes from Tokudaia tokunoshimensis, assembly GCA_036184795.1. Lineage (NCBI taxonomy): Eukaryota > Metazoa > Chordata > Mammalia > Rodentia > Muridae > Tokudaia > Tokudaia tokunoshimensis. The sequence continues at coordinate 50,939,761 of BTHU01000002.1, read as the reverse complement.
TTAATCAGACAATCTCTTCAAAGTTCTTCTGGTTATTAAGTTTTCCCTGATAGAATATCCTGCTTTCCTGCTTACAGTATGGGAATGAAAAATCCTTACATGTAACATGTAGTGTCAAATGTCATGGGCAATGATTTTCTGTCAAGCCATTTCATATAGAAGGAAGGGGTGTGTGTGTGTGTGTGTGTATGTGTAAAAATGTGTAAATGCCTACAGATAGAAATACATACAAGTAAATGTTAAAAAAAATAAGTCTTAACTGCATATTTGATATTTCAAGACATAGAACACCTTCAGTGGTTTTCTTTTTTTTTGTTTCATTTATTTACATTCCAAATGCTGCCCCTCCAAGAGTTCTTACCCCTCCCCTTTTGCCTCTGAGAGGGTGTTCCCCCACCTAGCCTACAACGCCCCTCTCCTTTCCCCCTCTCCTACATCCCCTTTCCTTGGGGTATCAAGTGTCTACAGGATTAGGCACATCTCCCACTGAGGACAGAAAAGGCAGTCCTCTACTCCATATGTGTCAGGGGCCATGGGCCAGTCTGTGTATGCTCTTTGGTTGGTGGCTCAGTCCCTGGGAGCTCCCAGGAGTCCAGTTTAGTGACACTGTTGGTCTTCCTATGAAGTTCAGCTCCTTCAACTGTTAAAAACTGATGAACATTTTGATTTTGATTTCCATGCAGAAATCAAATCAGTTAAGCATGTAATACAAAATGGCGGCTGTTTAGGACCATTCCAAAAGTTCTTAGACATTCTGTCCTAATTCCAGGCTAAGATTAAATCAATGTCTTTTAAAATGGAACTCCTCAACAATTCAAAAAAAGTTTTTTAAATGATTTATACACTCCTATTTTATATGTATTGGTGTTTTGCCTACATGTGTGTCTGTGTGAGGGTGTCAGGGTCCTTGGAACCTATGAAAATTTCATTTGGACCATGTTCTATGAGGTGCTAACATTGGAAAAGTATGTCCAATGAGTTACAGACAGTTATGAACTATCTTGTGGTTACTGGGAATTGCACCAGAGTCCTCTGGAGAGCAGCCAGTGCTCTTAACCGGAGCCATCTTTCCAGCCTCTCAAACAACAGTTTTTTAAATTAGACATTCTGACACAGTACTTACTGTCCAAAGTTAAACTGATTATTCTTAGAGTACATGATGGGAAAATATGTTGAAAATATTGAATCTTTGTTTCCTTTAATTAAGCTAGAATGTTTCTATAAGAGCAGAAAACTTTGTATATATAGTTAAAACATAATTTCATACCAGAATAATCTGAAATCTTGAGATTAGGTAGCATTCATTGGCATTGGATGGTGGGAAGGTGTGCTTGGTGGCAGGTGTATGCTGTGTGTTCAGAACAAATGCTACAATGAAGTTGTCTTCTTCAACACACCTGAATACTTCCTAAAATGTCTTGGATTCACCAAGTATTTAATGTTTAAATAATTTGCATCATTGTGTGTTCACAAACCTTGTAATGTTGCCAATGTTGTCTTCATGGCACCCTCATGGTTACTTAAATGATGCACAGTTTAAGAGGCCATGGACTTGAGGTCTGCTTCTGCGGTGCATGCTGTAATCCCAGCACTGAAAGAGAAAGATAATGAGTTCCAGGCTATGTAGGAGAACCTCTCAGGAAGTGGGGTCAGTTAAGAGGAAAAAAAGAAGAAATTGGCTAGAAAAATGTATGTGGGGCTAGAGATGTAGTTCACTTGGTAGAGTGTTGAGCATACACGGAGACCCTGGTCCACTCTCCAGCATTACATAAACTGGGCATGGTGTTACACACCTGTTATTCCAACTCTCGGGATGTAGGGAACAGAAGGATCAGGTACATAGTAAATTTGAAGCAAGTCTGGAATATATGTGTCTGACTCAAAAACAAAGCAAAACAAACAAATTGTTTCAAAATTGAGATTCTTTTTTTTCCATTGTATTATTATTGCTGGTCTGTTTTAGCTTTGTCTTATGAAGAGGTGGTTTGATGTACAACTGGATTAGAATTTGTCAATCATTAATTGTCTACTGTATGCTGCTTGCTTTTCTCTCAGAATTCTCTTTCAAACAGGACTCCCTTTTTTTTCTTTTTTCTTGTCTTTTCTTTCTTATTTATTTATTTATTTATTTATTTATTTATTTATTTATTTATTTTTGAGACAGGGTTTCTCTGTGTAGCCCTGGCTGTCTTGGAGCTCACTCTGTAGACCAGGCTGGCCTCGAACTCAAATTCGCCTGCCTCTGCCTCCCAAGTGCTGGGATTACAGGCGTGCGCCACCACTGCCCCGCTCAGGACTCCCTTTTATAAGTGTGACTAGATATTAGTCATCAGATTTGTTGTGTTGTTGTTTTGTTTTGCTTTTCTCTCTCTCTTCTTCCTTTTCCTTTTCTTTCTTTTTTTCCTCCTTTTGGTTTTTTGAGACAGGGTTTTTCTGTGTAGTCCTGGCTATTCTGGAACTTTCTCTATAGAACAGGCTGACTTGAACTCACAAGATCTGCCTGCCTCTGCCTCCTAAATGCTAGCATTAAAGGCATGTGCCACAAGCCCTGGCATTTTTTTATTATTTCTGTAGACAAGTTTACTTATTTTTTTGAAAATGATTTTAGTAGCATTGTCAAAATCTGTCAGATATAATCATATAAGCAAACAAATGAAGTGTGTGAAAATTTCATTTGGACCAAGATATTTCCTGTTTATGAGGTGCTAATGTTGGAAAAGTATGTCCAGCCGGGCAGTGGTGGCGCACGCCTTTAATCCCAGCACTTGGGAGGCAGAGGCAGGAGGATTTCTGAGTTCGAGGCCAGCCTGGTCTACAAAGTGAGTTCCAGGACAGCCAGGGCTACACAGAGAAACCCTGCCTCGAAAAACCAAAAAAAAAAAAAAAAAAAAGGGAAAGTGGGTCCAATGGAATATGTTTTTCTATTTATAGATATATTAAAATGCTTCAAGACTTAAGTCTCAGAGTGAAATCCAACTTACAAATAGGGTTAGAAGCTTTGTAGTAATGTTTTCGTTTTAGGAATTTCTGGGACATTTTTCTCTATCACCTCCCAATATAGTTGATTATTATTTTCTAGATTCTGTCTTTTGATTCATTTAATATGTCTGAGGCCATTAGGCCATACTAGGATATATCTCAAAATCTTAGGGAATACTGTTGTTGAATAGGATCTACAAACTTAATTTGTCAAGTTTTTCTTTCATTTTATTTAGTCTAGCTACATGTTAAAGTTATATGACTTTAAAAGTATTTATAAAAATAATATACTTTAAGATATCTTTTATTTACTTTCAGGTTCATGCCTGGGAGATTTCTGATCAATTGTTACAGATCCGACAGGATGTGGAATCATGCTATTTTGCTGCCCAGACCATGAAAATGAAGATTCAGACCTCATTTTATGAGCTCCCCACAGACTCTCATGCTTCTTTAAGGGACTCATTGCTCACTCATATTCAGAACTTGAAAGACTTGTCACCTGTCATTGTAACACAGGTAAATCCTGTACTCACTAAGGAAATTTGTACAGTCATTTGGATACATTACATTCACTTTGGTTAGCATTGATAGGCCATGTAAGGTAACGTAATTTTATTGCTATATTTTCACAACTGTGGCAGAATAAAAACTTTAATCTTTTTATTAGTCTTTGGTTCATTAGGCTTCAGATAAGCTTCAAACATTAAATATTGGAAGTGGGGAAGTGAGTATATGTTTTCTCTAGCATGTGTTCTCCACTGTTAAAATTGCAGATGATTAAAAAAAAAATCTATTACTATTCTGGATCAGAGTCTTGTAGTTAACTTTTTTTAAAAAAAATTTTTTTTCTGGAACTGTTGGTTAGTAAAAATCTTATAAATGAAACATTGGATGTTTTGGCTTTCCCGTTTAGCCAGGAAAATACATTAGGAAGTAAAGTATATCCATGTGTCCTTTGCTTGACATAGAACTGCTCTTGGATGATGCTTCAAGATGAGAATGGAAAGAGAAGGGAAATGGCAGTCCATTGAGGACTGAGTCACAGACATAACTTTGTCAGTGGCTTTGGCTTTTTGTCAAAAGTATACTTTGTCCATGAAGTTCTGTGGTATTGCCAAATAAAGGTAAAGAGTGACATATTCTGAGGACATCTATATTTTTAAACATATTTTGTTGTTTTTAAGCTGAGCATAGTGGTTTAAACCTATAATTCCAGCACTTGGGGGATGGAGAAAGGAGAATTAGGACTTCAAGGGCAGAGTCTGCTACATAGTGGACTTGAAGCTAGCTTGAGCTGTGTGAAAGTGTCTCAGAAACACCAATGGGAACATATATTCTAGTTACCACATATATTTTGTTGATTCTTTTGGTTTTGCCTTTAATTTTTAAGGTTAATCTTGAAATTCAAGCGATTTGTAGCTAACTAGATAAATGGGTAGATAGACTTTCAAGCAGAAAGAGGAAAAAGGATGCTAGTCTTAACTGTCACATTGTTGGGAGGAATTGTTGTGTCTGGTGTCTGTTTATCTAGTCTATTCATTTATTTAATCTCTCTTCCTGTTTAGCTGGCTTTAGCAATAGCAGACCTCGCCCTACAGATGCCTTCTTGGAAGGGATGTGTACAAACATTGGTAGAAAAGTGAGTAATTTGTAATTTGTATCTTATTTTTTGGATTACCATAAATCCACAGAGAAATATGCTCTACTAACTAGACATTAGATTATTTTCTAAATTTTGAACATAAAATTACATATTTAAAAAAGGTTTTTAAGGGCTAGAGAGATGGTTCAGAGCTTAAGAGAACTGACTGCTCTTCCAGAGGTCCTGAGTTCAATTCCCAGCAACCACATGGTGGCTCACAACCATCTGTAATGGGATCTGGTGTGTCTGAAGATAGTGACAGTATACTCACATACATGAAATAAATAAATCTTAAAACAACAAAAACAAAAAACCACTCTATTAAAGATTTTTAAAAAGTTAATTACGTATAGGTATGTGTATCTGCATTTGGGTATGTGCACATGAATGCACATGCCCGCAGAGGGCAGGCATTCCTCTGTGGGCGTGTGCATTCCTCTGGATATGCATGCCACATTATTTCTGTGAAGCTCAGAAGGACAGCTTGAGGGGGAGTGAGTTCTATATATTGAGCTTGGGTCAGCAGGCTTGGTGACAAGTACATTTATAGACTTCAGTTTCTCCAGCCCCTGAGTTATATATTATTAACTTTTTTTTTAAAGATTTATTTATTTATCTGTAAGTACACTGTAGCTGTCTTCAGACACTCCAGAAAAGGGTGTCAAATCTTGTTACGGATGGTTGTGAGCCACCATGTGGTTGCTGGGATTTGAACTCAGGACCTTCGGAAGAGCAGTCGGTGTTCTTAACCACTAAGCTATCTCTCCAGCCCCCTAACTTTGTTTAAAGAAAGTAAATTTTAGCGCTGGGCATGGTGGTTGCATGTCTTTAATCCCAGAGGTCAGGAGGCAGAGGTGGGCAGATCTGTATGAGTTCAGGGTTAACCTGTGCTGTATATTGAGTTCCCAGCCTATTAAGGCTACATTGTCTGCCAATAAGTGAATGAATGAATTTGTGAATATAAACAAACGAGGCTACCTTGTCTGCCAATAAGCAAATAAATAATTAAATTCAAGGCTATGTTATCTATCAATAAATAATGTACTAACCCACTGTCTTTGGTATAAATTCATAAATCCACATATGACACAGATCTTATGAAATTGGTGGCTATCTTTTAAATTGAGTCATTATGATTGGTCAGATCTGCAGAGTTGGTAAGATATTGGTGTTGAATACTGGAGGCTTCTGATAATACAAAACCAAGCCAAGTTAGCAAAATATTTGACTGCATGTGTGTGCACGCATGTAATATTGTAAAATTGATTAAGACTGAGAACTGGAGAGGTGGCTCATACTGCTCTTCCTGAGAACCTAACTTCACTTCCCAGCGCCCACATCGGGTAGCTTACAACTGCTTGTAACTGTATCTTCAGGGGTATCTGACACCTCTGACCTCTGTAGGCATTTGCATTCGTGTGCATATAGCACACCCCTCATACATCTAACTAAAATAAAAATAAATCTTCTTAAAAACTAACTAAAACTGACTTATCTTCCTTTCTACCTCCATATCTATTCTCCCTCCTTCCCTTCTCTCCCTTCCTGTTTTTCCTCAGCCATGTAAGAAGTTAGAAGCTAGCATGGAATGTTTGGAAATTTGTCTCAATAAAACAAACATTTGCTGGGCATTGGTGACACAGGCCTTTAATCCCAGCACTGGGGAGTCAGAGGCAGTTGAATCTCTGTGAGTTCAAGGCCAGCCTGGTCTACAGAGTGAGTTCCAGGACAGCCAGAGCATGCAGAGAATCTTTGTCTCGACAAAACCAAAAATGAAATAAAACAAAGATGATAGTTTTATTTCTTCTTAATGTTTGGAATAATGCTTTTGTTGTTTGGAATGCTGGGCTATTCTGATGGTTGTATTGTGATTGTGTATTTTCTGGCTCTCAATGACTCATATAGCCTTCCTCTTTTGTTTTCCAGATATAGCAATGATGTAACTTCTTTGCCTTTTTTGCTGGAAATCCTTACAGTGTTACCTGAAGAAGTACATAGTCGTTCCTTGCGGATTGGAGCCAACAGGCGCACAGAAATTATAGAAGATTTAGCCTTCTACTCTAGTACAGTGGTATCTTTATTGGTAGGTTCAAAATAGTCATTTGTTGGTAAAGGGCAGAAACCATGGTGTTGTTATTTTGTGACCAATTGCAACAGTATGAAGCAGCTTCCTTTGCAAATGTGGCCATGATTCTACTTTGGCATTTATACAACACTTTTTTTTTCCTTTTTCTTTTTTGGTGGGTTCTGGGTTGAGACAGGGTTTCTCTATGTATCCCTGATTGTCTTGGAACCCTAAGTAGAATAGGCTGACTTTGAACTCACAGAGATCTGACTGCTTCTGCCTCCTCAGTGCTGGAATTAAAGGCATGCACTACCGCCACCTGGTTTATACAATGATACTTTTATACTACAAAATACTTTAAAGCCTGTGCTTCTCAAGCATCTTTGTAATTCCATGAGGGCGATACCTCTGATTTGGAAATGGGCTTAGTATTATTCAACTATTAATTTAGAACTTGAACTCAATTCTTATGATAAAGGACCACACTAAAGGAAGTACATATAAACTTATTTTACCAGGAAAAAGATGAAGAAAATTGATACTTTGATAATGAGTCAATAGAAGACTTTATTGGACTAATTTTATATTAGCTAATATCAGAGTTGGATTTTTTAGTAGTTTAGACTGGAAGTAGGTAGATTTGCTGTTTATAAGCTGGTAGAGTATATAGGGATTTTACTGAACACAGCTGGACTCTTTGGGTTAAATGTTATCTATGTGTGTTATTTTAGACTGTCTTAGTAGAACTGAGTAATTTTCACAGAGACAATATGGCCTGCAAAGCTTGAAATGTTTTATTGTCTGGTCTTTAAGATTCTACTATCCAGCTTTATTTTCTTAATAATTTGGCTATTTTTCAAGGATTTCTTTTAGTATGACAATATCATATATCAAACAAAACTTACTTTAAAATTTTATTCAGTTCGATGTTAAAACCTGAATTGCTGTTTGGAAAATAAGTATCTTTAAATTTTTAATTGGCCATTTATTTTAAAGAAAATATTGTAGAAAATTAGAAAAAAATAACACAATTATATTCAAATAACTTAGAAAATATATCCTGTGTTTGTCTTATTTTGTGGTGTTGGGGCTTGAACTCAGCTCTTGTATAACGGACATGCTCTACCACTGAACTATAACCGAGATTCTCTTTTGTTTGCTTGTTTGTGTGGTTTGTTTGAGACAGTATTTCTCTCTGTAGGCTAGGCTGGTTTGGAACTCAGAGATCTGCCTGCCCCTGCCTTCTGAGTGAATGTTGAGATTAAAGATGAATACCACCACATATAATTTCTTAAAATTACATGTATTTACTGTGGGGAGGGGAACATACATACCTGTGCACCACAGTTTGTGTGTAGAGGTCAAAGAATAGTTTGCACAAGTTGATTTTCTCCTACCATTTGGATCAGACCATCAGTCTTAGTAACAGCATCTCTAAGCCACCCCAGCAAGCCTCTTTTTGAAAGAGTCTCACGCATCCTAAGCTGGCCTCAAACTTGCTTCATAGCAAGTTTCATAGCTGAGAATGACCCTGAACTTCTGATTTCCCTTTCCCCCTCCCTCTTCCACCTGATTCTGCCTCAGATGCATTGTTACATCCTGTCCCTCATTTTTTTCTTAATGTTTTTATTTTTCTATGTTTTTGTGTCCATGGAAGTCAGAAAACAGAATATGTTACCCTGGGGCTAAGAGTTCATAGTCAGTTTGAGCTACTCAGTGTGGGGTCTTATATCTGAACTCTGGTTCTTTAAAAGAACAGCAATGCTCTTAACCTTAGTTTTGAGCAATCCTTCAGCCTCCTGTCATTTTGTTTGTGAGATATGGCTTCATAGAGCCAGTGGGCTCAATTGGTCTCCTGCTTTAGCTTCATGAGTAGTTGAGACTGGGGATTCCAGTGTGCTGACTGCTATTAATCTTTTAACACACTCAGCCCCACTGAGTAAAGATTCCTTTAAAAAATTAAGCCTAATAACCTTAGGGCATCCATTGCATGTAATGATTCTCTTCTGTGTTAATAGTGTTACTACCTATTCCTTTAGCATCCTGATAGAGATAAACTAAGGGGCCTGATGAATTAAAAAAAAAAATCACGTCTCATAGTTATTTCATGCTGCATCTTACCCAAATATTAGGTCTGATTGATACTTCATTAGTAATGTTGGGATTGCCCCCTGGTTTAGGGTAATAACAGTCTGATGCTTTCTTGTCTAGTATGCTTTCTCTTTTTCACAGTGTAGTTTGTATGAATATAGTATTTTATGAAATTCCAGTTCTTAAAAAATCTATTTATTTTGGATCTCACTGTATATCTCTGGATGACTGCAGATCCCCTGAAACTGGAGTTACAGATAGTTGTGAGCTGCCTTGTGGGTGCTGGGAATAGAACCAGGTCCTCTGGAAGAACAGCTAGTACTCTAACCTACTGAGCCATCTCTCCAGCCTGGTTTATAGACCCTGAAGCAAGACATATTAAGCACGATAATTCGCTCTTCTTCCTCAGTTTCATCATCTGCATAATGGAAGTAATAGTATCTATTTCATTTTGAAGAGACTGAGTTAATGTATATATAAAGTTATTAAGATCATGTCTAGTACAAAATAGGGTTCAGTAAACCTTATGACTGGTCACTTATTTGTTGGTTACATGCTCCTTTGGCCAAATGTAATACCTATGAAGAAATAAAAAAAACTTAGTAAGCCCATACTTATATAGCCTTTCTGTCTCTTGTTTGTTATCCTAAAGGAAAAAATTGATTTTAAATCAATGTTTTTGCCAAGTATGGTAGCACATACCTGTCATCCTAACACTTGGGAGGTCAAAACACACAATTGTGAGTTTGAGGCAGCCTGAGTCACAAAATGTTGTCTCAAGAAAATAAAAATAAATCTAAATCTCTTAATATTGTCTTATAGGGATGGAATGGTGTATAGAAACATATTAAAGTTTCATTTCTCATCTTTCCAAGCAGTCTATCTAGTACTGCTTGGAGAACACTAATAAAAACAATCACCTAGGGATGAATACATTGTTGTTAGATCATATGCACAAGTCCCAGGGACTCAGTCCTCACCACCAAAGGAAAACAAAACCATCCTCTAAGCAGCATGGTGCTGCACTCTAGAGGTAGATGCAGAGACAGGCAGATTTCTGTTAGTCAGAGTTACCCAGGAAAGAAACTGTCTCAGGAAGGAAGGAAGGAAGACACAGAAAAAAGCATCAGTGCAATATATAGTTTAGATGAAGCTTTGAGTCAGTTTTCCTATGTAGTTTTTATTTCTGATGTAAACATAAATGTCAGAATTTTATCCCTTAGACTATGGTTGCCATCATCTTGAAATTATTTTTTAAATTGATACCAGTTGATTATTGGCACTCAATTAAGAGGCATTATTCTGTGATAATGGAGGCTCGCCTGGAAGTCCAACTGCCAGACTTCAGTTCTGGTGAATAATACAGTATAGGATATAGCCCTCTCCTCTCTGCTTCTTGAACCTCATGGCAGTTAGGATGTTTTAAGCCCACTGCCCATAAGCTGTCTTGAAGCATTCTCATCTTGAGGAAGTTGCATTATACTTCACTTTGTGCTAAATATAGCAAAAAGGCTCAGATAAAGGCAGTGGTGTCTTTTGGTCTGACTTGTTTTATGTCTTTTATAAAAACTTCCCTTTCATAGTACTGGGAATTAAACCTAAGGTTTCTGTGTATACTAAACAAGTGTTTTACCATTAAGTTCTTTTCTATATTTACAGATCCCCCTTTAAAAAACAACTTGCTTTAAAAGGCTTTTTTAAAAAAAAAAAAAAAAGATTTAAATTTATAAATAAGTTTTCCAGGTGTTTTGCCTGGTTTTTGTCTGCACCATGTGCGTTTCTGGTGCCCTCAGACCCTAGAATACTGTTGGATACTATGGAACTGTAATTACAGATGGTTGTGAGCCACTCTGTATGTACTGGAAATTGACCCTGGGTCCTTTGCAAGGGCAGCAAATGCTTTTAGCTCCTGAACCATCTTTCTAAAATCCTTCCCTCAACACTTATTTATTTAGTGTTTGTGCCTCTACCCCAGTACACATTTGGAGATGGAGGGCAACTTGAAGGACTTGGTTTTCTCCCTTCGTTGTGTGGGCTAGAGGGGTTAAACTCAAGTCACCATGTTAGGTGGCAAAGCAACTTTACCTTCTAAGCCATCCTACCACCCTTCCCTTCCCTCCCCTCCCCTCCCCTCCCCTCCCCTCCCCTCCCCTCCCCTCCCCTCCCCTCCCCTCTCCTTCCTTCCTTCCTTCCTTCCTTCCTTCCTTCCTTCCTTTCTCTTGAGACAGTATGTCTCATTGATTCAGTTAGACTAGCTGCAGGCCAGCAAGCCCCAGGTACCCTCCTGCCTCCCTTTCCCTGAACCGTGATACAGATGCACAGCACCATGCCTGGATAGAGTGGTGCTGGGGATCCAAACTCAGATCCTCGTGCTTGGGCAGCAAGCACTTGACTGACCAAGCAGTCTTCAGAGCTTTAGCTACCGATTTCATATGGGGAATAAACCGTGCTATACATTAGTGCATAAGTAGCAACTAAGAACCTTAGTTATCTTTAATATCTGTTTTGGGATCTTTAGCCTCTCCGTACCTCAGCTTCCTGGTTAAAAAGAGGAGATAATGTGTACTATAGCATTTTACTGGGAATCATGATAGTGGTTACAGGACTTAACAACAGTGATGAACGGTGACTTAAAAAGAACTTGTGACTGCCTGTTTCTACTGCATTATAGGCATGGTGATTATAATGGCGACAAGTATAAAGATTTTTTTTAAACTATATTTCTCTTCTATTTAGATGACATGTGTAGAAAAAGCAGGAACTGATGAGAAGATGCTTATGAAGGTGTTCCGATGTTTGGGAAGTTGGTTTAACTTGGGAGTTTTGGACAGTAACTTCATGGCTAATAATAAGTTATTAGCACTCCTTTTTGAGGTCTTGGTAAGTAAGGCTCTACCTGCCGTTGCCTCTTTTAATAACCAGCCTTCTGGGACATTTCAATATTTTGTTTGAGAGAAGTACTTTGTGTGTGTCTTAAGACTAACATAAGTAGACGGGCAGTGGTGGCGCATGCCTTTAATCCCAGCACTTGGGAGGCAGAGGCAGGTGGATTTCTGAGTTCGAGGCCATCCTGGTCTATGAAGTGAGTTCCAGGACAGCCAGAGCTATACAGAGAAACCCTGTCTCCAAAAAAAAAAAAAAAAAAAAGACTAACATAAGTAGAAGTTGGACTTGATGGCACATGCAGAGGTAGCTGGAGGAGATTAGAAGTTCAAGGTCATCCTTAGCTAAATAGCAAATTTGAAGCAAACCTGAGCTAAACAACCCTCTTCTTAGGGGAGGCAAAAGACCCACTGAAGCCAACATGCAGGTAATAGAGCATGTGCTACTATTCAAATGACTGTAAAGGTAAGGCTTCAGTTTGCTGGCTATTGAGCTTCTAATGCTTCCTTTTGAAATCATTAAAATGTTTTTCATTATTTACTTTGTGTGTGTGTGTGTGTGTGTGTTTTATATGAAGTCATATGTCTCAGCACCTGTGTGGATGTTAGAGGCCTCTGTATAGATCCTCACCTTCCATTTTCTTGGCATGTCTGGAACTAAGGAAGATGTCTTGGTGAGGTCTGCCATTATAGGGCTGTTCATAGTGTGCCCTCAGCCAGCCAGACAGGAGCACACGGGCATGCATTTCTGTAATCCTAGTACACAGAAGGTAGAGGCAGGAGGAACAGGAGGCTAGCTGCTACATAGTAACTTCAAGACCACCCTACACTACAGGACACTTTGTCTCATAAGACAACAAAAAACAATTTTCAGAAGAAGGTTGTGTTTTCCTTGGACTCCAGTGATTCTGATTTCTGCTTCTGTATTCCTTCTGTTTACCAGCAACAAGATAAGACCTCATCTAACCTACACGAAGCTGCCTCAGACTGCGTGTGCTCAGCTCTGTATGCTATTGAAAATGTAGAGACTAACTTGCCCTTGGCCATGCAGCTTTTTCAGGGAGTCCTGACATTGGAGACTGCCTATCATATGGCTGTGGCTCGGGAAGATTTGGACAAGTGAGTCATTGTTGGAGTCTGGAGCTCTGGGTTACCTGCAATCTGTGGTTTTTCAAATCTTTGTTAGTTCACCCATCATGCTTTGATTATCTGTGGCTTTGTAAATGTAAAGTACGTGCTATCTGAAATGCCATCCTGGATCTGGGAAAGGATTACCACCAGTTCATGATTGTATTTTCTTTACTCTTAAAGTGAGAAAACTATAAGAAATAGGCATAAACTTTAAAGTATCTAGGGTAGGGGCTGGGGAATGGTTATGCTCCCGCAGCGAACTTGGCTTTGGTCTCTAGACCCTCACAACTGCCTGTAATTCCAACACCAGGGAATCCAATGCTTTCTGTACCATGAGCACTTGCATTCACACATGCATATACCTACAGAGAGACACATGATTTAACGACAACCAAGGTAATAATAATTTTTGAACTGATTTGGAATTTTAAATTTTTTAAAATTTGGTTTTGTTCTTTTAATATTGCGTGTGTGTGTGTGTGTGTGTGTGTGTGTGTGCATGCGTGTGTATGTACATGAATGCAGGTGTCTACAAAGACCAGAGGCATTGGATACCGAGCTGGAGTTATAGAAGGTTGTGAGCCACCTGATAAGTGTGCTGGAAATCAGACTCAAACCCTCTAGCAAACAAGTGCTCTTAACCACTGAGCCATCTCTCCAGAACCCTAATCTGGAATTTTTATTAAAAAATTTGTTGTAGAGAACATTAATTAGCTTACCATTATATATTTATCTGTATAGATGTGAACAACCTAAGCACAAGCATTTGCCCCAGAGATTATGATATACCCAAAATGAGTTATTCACTGAATGGCCCTCAGCCAGAGCCTTACTTCCTTTGACTATGAGTATATAAAATCTAGACTCTTGACCGACTTGGTGCTCTCATTCCACCTCCACAGAGTTCTGAATTACTGCCGCATCTTTACTGAACTGTGTGAAACTTTCCTGGAAAAAATTGTCTGTACTCCAGGCCAAGGTCTGGGAGATCTTCGAACTTTGGAATTGCTTCTTATCTGTGCAGGCCACCCTCAGTATGAGGTAGTATCTCTACTGTATTAAGGCTTTTATTCTCCCGTTGTATATAGCATATTCCATTTCCTTGTTGAGAAACTACAGTCTTTCTTGTTTTTAATTAATGTGATCTGAGAGTTGCATGTGGTTTTACTTTATTTTTTTTCAACTTCATGGTTTGTGTGTGGGGCTGGGGAGCAGCACACGTGCTCCAGTATGCATCAAGGCAGTGGTAACAGTCTGTTCTCTCTACTTTCATGGTGGTTTCAGGAATCGAATGAGCCTACTCAGCATGTACCTTTACCCAGTGAGCCATCTTATCCACCCCATAATTGGGATTTTTTAAAGAACTGTGTTTGGGTTTCTGTTTTGTTTTCATATTTGGTTGTCAAGGTTGGCTGTTGTTGTCGACTCAGAATCTATCAGAAAGAAAACCTATTACCTCTCCACTGTTAACCCAAACATAGACACTCTCTCTGTCTCTCTCTCTCTGTCTCTCTCTCTCACACACACACACACACACACACACACACACACACACACACACACACACACACACACACACACACACACACGCGCGCGCACACCCTCTCACACACCCTGTTCCAGGATAGCCAGGGCTACACAGAGAAACCCTGTCTTGAAACACCAAAAAGAAAAAAGCTTCCTTTTTTACCAAGCACATGCCTTTAATCGCAGCACTCAGGAAGCAAATGCAGGAGGATCTTCATGAGTTTGAAGCTAGCTAGTGTACATAGTGAGTTTCAGGGTTTTTTTTTTTAATACTTCTTAAAGGTTTTTTTGAGTTGGATTTGACGGCACATGCCTATGTCTGTAATTGCAGTGCTCAAGGCAAAGACAGAGGATCAAGAGTTGAGGCTATCGTGGGCTGCATTGTCAGCACCAGGATAGCCTGGGCTACATGGATGCTTTATTTATTAAAATCATAACAAATTGATACCACCAAGCTGCATCCCTAGCCAGCCCTTCCGTTTGTTTGATTTTAGAGCATGTGTGTATCCTTGGCTGGCGGACTGGCCTGATAAGGATCCTGTCTCCATCTCCCAGGTGCTCAGATAATAGGCATGTACTGCTGTACTACTTAGAAATCTCCGAGATTTGAGGGGCTGGAGATATGGCTTAGTGGTTAAAAGAACTGACTACTCTTCCTGGGGATCCAAGTTACTAATATAGCTCTAGTCCCTTGGGATCCAAGACCCTTTGTGAACTTTATGGGCATTTCATTCACATGGTGCATAGCCACATCAGACAAACATCATATACAGAAGTAAGAAATTTAATTTTTTCCTGGATTTTTAGAAGGTTCTTTATTCAAGAAATTATGCTTCTTTTTATCACTTAAGAAATAATAAAGGGATCTGCAGATGTCTCAGTGGTTAAGAGCACATACTGCCCTTCCAGAGAACCTGAGTTTAGTTTCCAGCGCCCATATCTAGTGGTTTACAACCACCCGTAACTCCAGCTCCAGTGGGATATGATATCTTTGACATCCCTGAGCACCTGCACTCAACTGGACTTATTTCTCCCCATATCCTTCACAATAAAAGTGATAAAAACAAACCTTTAGATCATGATTGCTTTGTTTATTTGTTTGTTTCGAGAGCTGAGGGCCAAACCCAGTGCCTTTGCACTTCCACTGAGCTAAATCCCCAACCTTGATTCTGTTTACTTATAAAGGAAAAAAATTAGCTGGGCAGTGGTGGCACAAACCTTTAATCCTAGGACATGGGAAGCAGAGGCAGGTGGATCTCTGAGTTTTAGACTAGTCACAGAGTGAGTTCCGGGACATGTGAGGCTACACAGAGAAATCTTGCCTCAAAAAAAAATGATGTGTGGGTGGGGGTCTTTGGTTGCATTTCATTTTGAACAGCTTTTCTTTGAATGGAAAGGAGCAACAGCAGGTCCCTCTTTTTATCCCTGTGGTTCTCAGCACAAGCAGATGCTTTTTGCTTGTCCCAAAGAATCTCCCAAGGAGTTGCAGATTGGGTAAAATTTAAAACACCATAGCCCTATGTGCTAGCAGTCACTTCTGAAGTAGCCCTGTTTGGAAGCTGGTTGTCATTGAACTCCATCCATTTCTACCATTATTCATGTTCATGAGAACAGCGAATGAGGGCTTGGCATGGTAGTGTATGCCTAGAATCCCAGCACTTGAGAGGAGGAGGCAGGAGAAGAGGGAGTTCAGAAGTCATTCTTAGCTACTTAGTGACTTTGAAGTTAACCTTGACTACATGAGACCTTGTCTCAAAAGCGGGGAGGAGTGTGAACCTAGGATCGTAAAGCAATTACAGTTGACTAGCCTGGGAAGAAATCTTCTGATGTGAGCATAATTAAACATTTCAGAAGTTTGGGGAAACTATGCCTTAGAAGACACGTTTTTGTTTTCTATAGAATTTAATATGCTTTGGGAAAAGTTTTCCCCAATGTAAATAGAAAGTATAAAGCTAGTCATCTAATTGGACGTTGAGGCCTACTGGGAAGATGTTTAGGAAGTAACGTAACAAATCTGTAATCATGTAGAAAAGGTGGCTAACTAATTGCATACATGTTATGGAATAGTGTATGCCTTTCCGGTGTGGTAAATAGTAATAAACTATTTTCCTCTGTTCTTCTCCTTCACAAATAAACTATCTTCTTTCTTACCTAACAGGTAGTAGAAATTTCCTTTAACTTTTGGTACCGACTAGGAGAACATTTATACAAAACCAATGATGAAGTTATTCACAGCATCTTCAAAGCATACATTCAGAGGCTGCTCCATGCCTTGGCTCGACACTGCCAGTTGGAACCAGACCACGTAAGCACCCTTGTCTACTTTAAATTTCTACCTTTTAGTTTTAATTTGAAAAACTGAAAAAAAAAAAGGTAATAGATCTAACAATCTTCAAGTTTTTTCCACTTTAGCTTACAGTGAAGAAGTCAGTACTAGTATAATAAAAATTAGACCTATGTAGAAAGATTGTTCCTACTGAGCCAACAATGTTTACCCGGGAATTTGCTATAAATGATATTATAGAAAATGATTAACTGTGTTCAGAAACTTGATGAACCACTATACCACAATTAATAGTGATAACTTCTGCAGTAGTAATAATTAGGATAAGTGGTAAATATCAGTGTAAAATTCTGTACTGTTTGTTTGGTCCTGTAGTGCCAGGGACATAACCTAGACCTTGACCATGCTAAACCAGTGCTCACCCTGAGCTGCATTCCATGTCCTTGGTGGCTTGCCTGGTTTTTTGTTTCATTTTGTGTTGAGACAGAGTCCACTGTGTAGTGCTGGCAGGCCTAGAATTTACTATTTATATCAGGCTGGCCTCCAGCTCAAGAGTTCCACCTACCTCTGCCTGCCAAGCACTGGGATTTAAGGTATGTTCCATCACCCCTGGCTTTATCCTTGGTTTTTTTGAGACAGTGTTCTTTGATATGTAGTTGAGACCAGTTTTGAACTTTCAATTCTACGTCAGCCTCCTGCTTGCTGGAAGTTACATTGCTGGAGGTGCATTACAGGTATGCACCACTACATTGGTTTCTACTTTGTTTTTAATAGTGTAGGATACATAATTAGGTAAAAACTAAAATTTAAAAAATGAAAAACATGTGTAAAGATGTTGGGAATTATCATTTCTCTCCATGTGTGTATACAGTTTCTTTATATTATAATCATTTGATAATTTAAAAGAAAGCATATAGACATTTGCTTAGAAGAAAACATTAGGTTCATGGGAAGACTCTTGTACCTTCTTTGTGTAAGGCCCCTGTACATAATGGGGCTTTCTGCCTGGTTGTTGTGGCTGTGGTTCAGGCCCTGGAGTGAAACTAATTGCTAATAGTCTTAAATCTGACTTGCTAGTCTCTGAACTTTCCTAAACTGAGGATCCCCAGTTGTTGGAATATCCCGCATGAGCTGCTTGAGTTCAGTGCTTACACTAAGTGGATTCCTGCTCTTTACCAGTTTTGTGACACCATTTCCCTCAAAAAAACCTTTTTTATTAGATATTTTCTTTATTTTTTTTACACTTGAAAATTTATAGTACTTTTGATTTTTTTTTTTATTATTTCATCTGAAAAGCCATTCTTTTTCCTCATTTCTCCATTTCAGTTTCTTCCTAAAGAAAGGAGTGTGAGCCAGATGAGCAGTTCTTAATGGTACTAAGGGATAGATACTAGGTATCCATGGTTTTCATAGCTGCCTTTAACTGTCTCAAATGTAATTGGTAATGCTTTTTTTTTTAAAGAGAAGTGCATTGAGATAGGATTTAAAATCTAAAATTTTCTTTGTAAAGTTATTGTGATAATGATTGGTTTTTGTTGATTTGTTCTAAGATTTTGTAGAAGAAAGCCTCAGATCTGATTGTTCAGTATTAAGGAGCTGACCTTCTAGATAGGGTTGTATTTTTTTTTCCACTTCTTTACAATCACTTTTCACCTCTGTGATTTTCTTAGAAACAAACAAGGTGTGCAAAATAGACATACATGGTCACACACATAAACTGAAGGATTTTTCATAGGAAAGTGGAGTATAGACTGATGATTCAACACACTTGGGAAGCACTTGACCTTCTAATATGAATGAACATAGACTTATGGTTTCAGACTTTGTTTCATTGGCATTTGATTCCTTAATGGCTTTTTTCTTCTCTATGGATTCTATAAAGGGAATTGACAGCTTTGGTGAGTTTTGAACAGGTGTTACATGCTGTTGAATTTCAGGAGGGAGTTCCTGAAGAGACCGATGACTTTGGGGAGTTTCGAATGAGAGTGTCAGATCTGGTGAAGGACTTGATTTTCTTGATTGGATCTATGGAGTGTTTTGCTCAGGTAAGTTCATTTGGAGATTCTTGGGCCAGTTTTAGTGATCACACTGATTGTGTTTATCTTGCTTCTATAGCTTCTGTAAATGTTCCTCCTTTTTTTCCCCCAAGCTTGGTGGCCGAATGAGATAGTAGATATGTAGGTGCCTAGCACATTGCCTGGCATATAGTAGCAATGTTTGTTTAGGGTCTGATAAAACAGCTGTCATGGACACATAAACTCAGTTATGGTTATTCTGTTACTCTTACTGAGAAGAGTTGTTCCACGTCTGCAGCTGATAGATGTGGAAATCTCTAGGGAACTTACAGGGATTTGGACCCACTGGGAAAAATGGGCAGGCTTTCCTGCTTTGATCGTGGCAACTCTTTAGTTATATGGCATTTCCTTGGTCCATAGGTAGTCAGATTCTTGTGCAGCCTCGTTCCAGAGGTAGATATTACTAGAGTCAGAGAGTCACAGTCCTGTGCTTTACTGCAGATGAATAAGTTACATTTGGCCTCATAAGGTTGCAGTCATTATCATCATTCCACATCACTTAGAATAATGTTAGAATAACTTCAGGTGTTTTTGTATTGCTTGATCATGCTTTAATGAGCTCTGGTGTGACAATTGGATGCTGTGTTGTAGTGACACCAAACTAACCTAAGAAACATTGGGAAGATGAGGGTTTGACACCCATTTTGTACATAAAACTTGTGTATAATCTTACCCAGGAGACATTCTTGAAATTACAACCTTTCATTACAAAGTGTGTCTTTGGAATCCACTATGGAGACTCTGAGGAAACAAACTTAGTGGGCAGATGACCTGTACTCAGATCTCAGCTCTTTTTCTCACTGGCTCTGTGTCTTTGACTTCAATTTTGACGTTTTATGAATTTAATTATATAAGCTGTCAATGTTGCCAAGTGTGTTTTGTAGAACTCCAGGTTCAGAAGATGTTCTTTGGCAAAAATGAAAGCAAACAAGCTAGCTAAATCATTAATTGAAATTGTGAAATGATAAAAATATCTACATACTACATTGAAAGTTCTGTGATACCTTAGAGAGTTTATTTTGATTTCCTTTGTAGTGTCTTTTTGACTACAGAAATTTGCTTTGTTTTAATGGTTATTTTTGATTGTAGACATTTTATCTAATACCTAGTCATGTTCCATACATGAATATAATCTGGGAAATTAAGAACCAGAACACCACTTGATATCTGCCTTTCTTTTTTGTTTTTCTTTTTTTTTTTTTTAATTGTGCTTGGATATGCTGTTGTAGAGAACCTTCTGAGCAGTTGCTTTCAGCACTTTAACTTGCACTACTATTTAATGCAGACAGTAATTCAACTATACAGCAGATGCACAAGCAGAATTTGTGCTCAAGAAAATCAGCTATTAAAACCAGAAGAAACTCAATAATGTTTCATTTTTTTTTATAATATTCATTTTTCTGGAGACACATGATAATCTTGGTAAACTCTTGGGGTTCTAAATACATTTGCTTAGACACTAAAACCAGTTACTTGTAGTTAGTGAGGATATGAAACATGAAAGTACTGCCCTTTGCCGGCTCTGCATGATGACTGGGCTTACATAAAGAACCAGATTTCTTTGAACTAACATTTTTTTGTTTTGTGTTTGAAATTCTGTTTTTCTTTAATGGATCCATAATCCACCTCTTCTTCTCTAGTTGTATTCTACTCTGAAAGAAGGCAACCCACCCTGGGAGGTGACAGAAGCGGTTCTCTTTATCATGGCTGCTATAGCAAAGAGTGTTGATCCGTGAGTGTCTAATAAGTCTTTTGTTGGGAACTCTTAAATATTAAGAGAAAGGAGATTTACACCACATTTCTCTGTGATATATTATTGGAAGGTCTCACAACTTCTGTGCTGCTGTCCAGCCTTCCAACTTTAGCCTAGTGCAGGGTGGACTGCATTGATGACGCTTTATTTTAATATATTTCCTAGAGTTAAACTTTTTTTACTCTTGATCTAGGAATAGAATACTGTTTTATTGGTTTTTTGTTTTTTTTTCCCCTTCAGTGGCTCCTTTGTGACAGTGGGTGTGGTCAAGGAATTAGAGTGTTAAATTGTTGGTATTTGCTTAAAAACAGTGAGATAGGCAGTAAAGTAATGACCTTGGGAAAGTTATTCTTAGCCTTTTAACTATATTGTTCTCTTTCTGTATTAGGGAATCTATGGGTTGTGGAGGCAGAGCAATGGTACCATTTCACCTAAAACAATAGAGATTCTGAATGACAGTTGTTACTTTTGTTGTTACCATTGAGAAATTGTAAATTATTTAAATTTGAGTTGAAATTGCTTAGAATGGGAAATTATGGCAGTGTTCTTAAATGGTTTGCTTGTGTCTGAGTTTTACACTGATGTAATAACTTTAAAGTTACATTGGATTTTGATCCGTTACTTAACACTCCACCACTGTTTAGGACCTTGTTTGGAAAGATGGTTAAGGCAGATGGGTACCTGTTAAAAGCACAGTGTTTCTTTCTTAGCTACCTTTCAGGGCCTAGTCTGTGAACTCAAAAAACACTTTCAACCCAAAAAATACTTAAAGAGATGATTTAGGTCTATTTTTTTTCTAATAGAAGTTTTGTTTCTTAATTACTTACTATAGTATTTGCTCTTAAACTAGTGTCTTTTGGAACCTTCTCAGTTGGTCTGAGGGTTACCAAAGTCATTATTATTGTACCTAGTAGATGTTGATTTGAAAAAGGATAGGTAGACTCCTATAAGGCATCAATGAGAGAATACCTACTTGTTTCTCTTCATTTCAAACCAACGTGTAATTACAGGGTTTTGTTTTCTTTCTGGTTTTTGACCATTTAAAGGATGTAATGAACCTAGTAGGTTTATTCATAGGTAGGTGTATTCATGCTATAATCCTGGATCTCTTCATTGTAAACATCTTCATTTCTCGATTAAATTCTGACTGGAACATCTTCCCTGCTGTGTTTTTAACCCAGTAAAAGGATGAGTGTGATAAATTCACAAGACTGTAGAGAGTGTTCGGTTAGTTTACATTTTCCCGTCTTGTTCCAAATCAGAGCACCTTAAGGGCCCCCCTGCAGCTTGTTTTCTTGGGTTCTTTCAGTTAGTGAGCCGGCACACCTCAACTTCTTTTCCATTATCCAGCTATAGGAAATCTACTGGAGGACAACAGCTAATAGAAGTGATCTGTGAGAATTGTTGGGTTTGTTCATTCATTCATTAAAGCATTAAGCATTATTTCTTAAGTGCCCACTATGTGCCAGGTACTGTTCTAGGTGCTGCAGATAGGGGAATAAATGAAGTAGATTCTTTAAAAGATGATTTTCACCTTCAGCTAATAGCTGCCTTTCCAATTGCAAATGCCTTTTTGACAGCGTATGTCTATAAATACTTTAATTTTGTTCAGAAGAAGGAGCCATGTTCTTCTTCTGGAATATTAATATTTTTATTTTTTATCTTTTGTCCCCTTTTGAAGATTTGGAAAATATATAGGGCTGGGGAATGTGCCTCAATGGTAGAGCACATTCTTAGCACCTCAAGAAAACAAACTAAACTCCTTGTCTGGAAAATGTTCAGCACTTTCATTTGGATAGTTATTTACTTAGAAGCCCTTTAGGCAATCCAAAGTTTCACTGCAGCTTATTACTTGGCCAGAACATTGCCCCTACAGACAGTAACTGTAAGGACTTGCTTTCTTTCCTCAGGGAGAACAATCCCACACTTGTGGAGGTACTAGAGGGAGTTGTCCATCTCCCAGAGACTGTGCACACAGCTGTGCGGTATACCAGCATTGAGCTGGTTGGTGAGATGAGCGAAGTGGTGGACCGGAACCCTCAGTTCCTTGGTGAGTGTGAGCCCTGCCCCTGCTGTCATCCGTCCTGTGGACTTGCTTTTTGCTTTCTTTTCATGAAATATGTGGACTGTAAGCTGCTTAGCTGGTGACAGCTGTAGGGTTGGACTACCTAGTACTTTTCTTAAAGCACAAACACTGGTTTAAAAATTTAAAAGTTTAAAAAGTTTAAAAGTTTTAAGACTTGTTTCTGCTAGTCTTTGATACATGTATGAGTTAATCAGACTGTCCTTCTGAAAGCTAATAGACTAAAAAGAAAGGAATGGGGTCTTCTCTGTTAAGTACGTGTTTCATATAAAAGCTAAGAAATACTCAAAATAAATATAAATTAAAATGAAACTGGAGAGTTGGAGTTAGAATTTGAGTCATTTCTGAGAATTTTGTGTCCCAAAATATTTGTAAATCTGCCACAAAAAAAGAAATATGTTTCCTTTTTCTCAGTTTGTGCATGAAGCCTATGATAGGTGTGCTCAGTTTATAACCACTTTGCAGGTAGAGCATTTCATTTCATAATGTCTTCAAGATTCCTCTGTGTCTGTGTGTGTGTGTGTGTGTGTGCGCGCATAATGTCTAAGAACTGGAGTTGAGAATTTTGCATGCCCTCTTCTATCACTCTGAACTTCTTTTGAGATCGGTCTCCCTCTGAACTAGAGCTTGCCATTAGGTAGTGAGATAGCGAGTAGACAGTGAGCCCCAGGTCTTTGCCTGTGTCCACCCCAGCCCTGGGTCACTGATGTGCACTGCTCTCTGGCTTTCCTGTAGGTTTTGGGAATCTGAACTCTGATCTCTGGGCTTGGCAGCAAGCACTTTACCCACTGAGTCTCTTCCCAGCCCCCAAATTGCTGTTTTATAATTCTTACATTTCTACAATTTTTGTATCTGTTTCAACATTAGATTTTCTTTCTGAACCATTTTCCTACCAAGAAGCAAATGTGAGGTCATTGATCTTTTGTCATATCCAAGAAGCAGCAAAGTTCAATACTTACTTGTAGATCTCATTGAGATTTGTAAATCAGCAATAAATAAATGCTTTGTTCCTATTTATTGAAAAATAATCAAAACTGCTGATGTTCCATTTAAGAGCCAAAGCCTACAATGCTGGAGGTTTTGGGGGCTTTTGTTTCAGATTCTTCTGAGTGTCTTTTTAACTGAACAGGCTCGGGGCTTTTAAGGAAGAGGATAGACTATACTAGGCTGTGTTACAAATTAATTAATTTTATATACTGAGGATCAATTCCAGACCCATGCATATGCTAGCAAAGCATCTACCTCTGAGCTACAGTTCTCAGTCCAACGTAACAATCACTGTCCTTTGGATTCTTTCAGGGTTTTGGTGGGTTTTTTGTTTGTTTGTTAAACACAAAAATGATCTTATACTCTTATAACATGTTTAATATTTCTTTTCTTTTCTTTTTTTTCCCTTTTTTTCTTTAGTTTTTTGAGACAGGTTTCCTCTGAGTAGCCCTGGCTATCCTGGAACTCACTCTATAGGCCAGGTTGGCTTTGAACTCAGAGATTCCTTTGCTTGTGCCACTGGAGTGCTGGGATTAAAGGCGTGTAACACTGCTACCCAGCACTTTCTGTTTTGGTTTGTTTTAGTATTCGTTTTCTTGAAATATGATTTTATAAAGAAAGATAATAAGAGTAGAATTAACTGGGGACTGGAGAGATGGATCAGCGGTTAAGAGCACTGACTACTCTTCTGAAGGTCCTGAGTTCAAATCCCAGCAACCGCATGGTGGCTCACAACCATCCGTAATGAGATCTGATGCCCTCTTCTAGTGTGTCTGAAGACAGCTACAGTGTACTTACACATAATAATAAATAAATCTTTAAAAAAAATCCAAAATAAAATAAATAAAAAACTTTTCTTTAAAAAAAAAATGAGTAAAATTAACTCTAGAAGTAAACCTTTGCAGTCAACTTGCTGAAACAGTTACTTTTCGTAAAATAAAGGAATAGTTGTAAATTCTTTCATTTAGAAGTAATACAGATATGGTTTGAGAAATGGTTTAGTGGATAAAGCACTTGCCCTGCAGACTTGAAGGTCTGACAGATGAGGTGGCCAACAGAAATTCCAGTATTAGGGAGGCAGAGACAGTAAGTATCTCCAGGACAGTCTGACTAGTAAAACCAATCAGCAAGCTCTGTGTTCAATTAAGACGATCTGCCTCAATAAATAAGGTGGAGCATGATAGGTGTGTGTGCGCACACATAACAAAAAATTATTCAAGTGTTAAAGATGTACATATGTTGTTTTAAATTATATATAACAGTGTAGATATGTACAACATAGAAATGCAGGTGCCCACAGAACCCAGAGGCATAGATCATTCTAGAGCTAGTGTTATAGGCAATTGTGAGCCATTTAGTGTGGGTGCTGGAAACTGAGTTCGGGTTTTCCAGACAAACAATGCACACTCTTTAATGGCCAAGCCATTCCTTGGGCTCATAATCAATGGTTTTCAAAGTGCTGTCTGTTGGGTTAGAAGGAACAGATGATTACAGTGAAGAAAAAAATTGAAAGATGAAGTGAATGGAACTCAGGGCCACCTGACACTACATCAGTAAGATCAGCTCCAAATTTGTAAGCTGTTTTGGTTTTTGTTGTTTTAAATTTTATCTCATGTGCATTGGTGTTTTCCCTGCATGTGTGTCTGTGTGAGGTGGTCTGATCCCTTGGAACTGAAGCTACAGACAGCAGTGAGCTGCGAAGTAGATGCTGGGAATTGAACCTGGGTTCTCTGGAAGAATAGCCAGTTCTCTTAACCACTGAGCCATCGCCAGCCCCTTGTTGGTTCTTTTGAGACAAGGTTTCACTATGTAGCCCTGGTTGGTATGGACTCCGTTACATAGACCATGCTGGCTTCACATTCAGAGATCAACTTGCCTCTGCCTTGCAAGAGCTCTGATTAAAGGCATGTGTCACCTACCTCATTTGGTGAATTTTATATTTTTTTATACTAAGGGTGATTTATATATTTCATTTTATAAGTTACTTATGAAAAACAAGTAAACCTTTGTTGCAACAAAGTATACACATTTCTGGAGTATATATACTCACGATATGTATACTCATATATATATATTATGTATTTTGCTTTATTTCTTAGACCCTGTATTGGGCTATTTGATGAAAGGCCTGTGTGAAAAGCCTCTGGCCTCTGCTGCAGCCAAAGCCATTCATAACATTTGTTCCGTTTGTCGGGATCATATGGCTCAGCACTTTAACGGACTCCTAGAAATTGCCCACTCCCTTGATTCTTTCATGTTGTCTCCCGAAGCTGCTGTGGGTTTGCTGAAAGGTTAGTAACTGTCTCCTCTATACCATTACTTGGGGTTATCAGCTATAATGTACTTAGTGATGGCGAAGGTGAATTATCCATTCGGGGGGTGTGTTCAATATGTGTTCATACATTGTTTTCTTAGCGAAACTTAAGCCTATCAAGTTACAACATTGCTTGCATGCCATATGCTTGTACGGCATAGTTATAGATTTGGTTTTGAATGTAAATAAAAAAAACTTAGAAAATAAGATAAAATTTAAAAAAAAAAGATTTGGGGTAGAAGCAACATAATCATATTAAACATACTCACGTTTGCTGCTAAGAAATGAATTTTGAGTTATATCAAAGTAAAAATCAGTCTGAATTCTAAATATATACAAGAAACATAGTTTTTTAAAACATTGTTAATCTTTTAAAAAGAATTCTGTTAATCTGTCTAATGTAGATCAACTAGTTTTATTACTGCAGCCCAGCCTTTATGCTCTTCATTTGAGTCATTTTTGTTTTTCAGGAACAGCTCTTGTTCTAGCAAGACTACCTTTGGATAAGATTACTGAATGTCTTAGTGAGTTATGTTCTGTTCAGGTTATGGCATTGAAAAAGGTGAGCCCAAATGAGTAAGGAATGAAACAAATATATATTTAAATGTATAGAAAGTAAAGGTATAATTCTTATTTACAAGTTATATGTTTAAAAGGCAAAAGGAGGAACTGAAATGTATCAAGATTAGTAATTCTGAGTATCTGCATAGTAGGAAACGGGCAGTTGAATGTTTGCGTGCAAGGAAATGGTCTGGAAAAAGCACTATTAGATAATTTTGTAGGAATTCGAACATTAAACTGTGTTGTACAAGGCCAGAAGCTGTTGGCACACAGCTAGAGAGGAGAGGCCAGTCACTTGATGTGACCTCGTGATGAAAGGGAAGAAACATAGCAAGCACTGGGTGTGTGGAGGCCGCTGTTAGCACAGCGATTCCTTTTTCCTGAGCATGCATACACTTTACAATAATAAGTAAGGGCAGACATTACCCCCTGTACTTGAGGCTAACTCAGTAAGATCAGCAGTTAGAGACCAGCCAGGCCATATATTGAATTCTAGGCAGCCAGGACTAAATAGTGACACACTCTTAAAACATAGAAACAAAACCAATGTAACAGTAATAATAGTACAGTAAACATATCAGTCATATTAGATACTTGACAAAAGAGTAAATGTTTCATACTGATTTTTGAGTAACTATGAAGTTGCTGTGTATTAAAAGTTTTTCAAACCTGTTATAGTACTAAAAAATGACTTTTTACATGTAGTCACTTGTTGACCATAGCTTTGTTTGTGTGGCAGGTGACTATTTGAAAATCAGCAGATATTCTATATTGGTGATAACCATTTAGAAAGTCCAGTAGGACCATGTAGGTTAGCGAGTAAAACCATATCCTAGAAGCCAAGAGTGTTGGCACGTACCTGGAATCTCAACTCTGAGTGGGGAAAGATAAGGCAAGAGGATCATGAGTTCAAGAAAAAGTTTGTAGACTACCCATTTTGTTGAAGAACACTTTTAAGCTTTCAGCTCTTGTCCAATTGCATTTCTAGTGCAGTTATAGTAGACACACTAATAGAAGTTTCAGAATTTACCGTAGTGGTAAATACTACTAGCAGTATTTAAGGAAGTTTAGGAGAATGAGAGACGGTTTGCTTAAAACATGCTTTAAAGTGGTAATAATCTTAACATTTTATATTTTATATAAAGCTAAATAAAGGTTGGTTACAGTGACACATGCCTATAATTCCAGTACTGAAGTACGGGGCAGAAAGATTGCTAGGAGATAGAAGCTAGCCTAGGCTATACCTTTTCTAAAAATCAAAACAGAAAGGGGCTGGGGAGGTGGTAGAAGGAGAAGACTGATTTTCATATATGGTCGGTCCTGTGGCTGCCACATGCACTCCGTGGCACCTACATGCCTCCCCAACCCCTAGCTAAATAAATGGTTAGTGGTGTTTGTTGTTGTTTTTGAAGCTGCACACAGGGTCTGGAAAGATAGGTTAGAGGTTAAGAACATTGGCTGTTCTTGAAGACCTGAGTTCAAGTCTCAGTACCCTCTTCTGGCCTCCTTGGGCACCAGACCCACACACGGCATACTTAAATATACACAGGCCAAACACTTTAAACAATACTTTTAAGCTATATATAAATGTTACATATATTAATGTAAAGTAATAATGTACAATTTCTATTATAGACATACCCACCCTCCTATTTTTGTATGTGACAGGGTTTCTCTGTATAGCCCTTACTGTCCCAGAACTCACTCTGTAGACCAGGCTTATCTTGAACTCACAGAGATCTTTCTATCTCTGCCTTCTGAGTAGTGGGATGAAAGGAGTGTGCCACCACTGCTATAGACATTATCTTAATCATAATTAAATGAAGAAAAAAATCAAATAACATCATTTTATCTTCCAGTGAT
Source organism: Tokudaia tokunoshimensis (assembly GCA_036184795.1). Taxonomy (NCBI): domain Eukaryota; kingdom Metazoa; phylum Chordata; class Mammalia; order Rodentia; family Muridae; genus Tokudaia; species Tokudaia tokunoshimensis. The sequence continues at coordinate 50,911,521 of BTHU01000002.1, read as the reverse complement.
CAGTTGGGTAAAGACATTGATAAGCAGTCTAATCCAGGGTGCAACAAGGAGGAAAGTAGTTTTCAAATTAAAAAATTGTATAGCATTTGAATAATATTTGGATCCTCTAAAAGAAATAAGCAGTTGAGGCAAGTGTTGTTTTATAAGGATGTCTGTTACATATTCACTAAAGATCTGTATGTATTAATGTCTGTGTCTCTTCAGCTGTTGTCTCAGGAGCCCAGCAATGGCATTTCTTCAGATCCCACTGTCTTTTTAGATCGCCTGGCAGTGATATTTAGGTAAGAAGGCAATGTCTGGACTCCTTTTTAGAGTTAAAATAAAAGCACAAATGAAACACCCAAACAAGCAAGCCAGCAGTGGTGATACATGCCTGTCATCCTAATTCTTGGGAGATGAAGGCTCTTAGGTGATACTGCCATTTCTCTCTGCTGGTATAGAGACAATCCTTTTGAAATCATTAGTCTATATTATATGGGTCCAGAAATTAATGACGTCTCTTCAGGGTTGGCTGAAATAAACCCTTTGCATTCAAGAGGAGCCGTGGATAAAAAGATATTTGAGTAATGGTGGCCAAAACTTTGCTGAATTGCATAGTTTATAAATTTGTGAGACTCAGAGGCAATTGGAATATCAGAGTAATGGTTGCCTAGAAGCCAGTGTTGGGCATTGTTTTTGCTTACTAACTATTGCCATCAAGTATCTTTCTGGGACTTGATGCAACACTTTCCTTCCATAACTAGGAGACTCTCGTGGGGGTCTGCTAACACACGCTTTTGTTGTTTGTTGTTCGCTTTTATGTTTTTCAAGACAGAGTTTCTTAGTACAGCCCTAACTGTCCTTAGACCAGGCTGGCCTCGAATTCACAGAGATCCACTTGTCTTTGCCTCCTGAGTGCCTGGCATAACAATATTTTTGTGATAAATGAAAGAACATCTACAATGATATAAACAAAGAAAATTATGATGTTAAAATTAATCTTAAAATTTCTTAAAGAGTAGCATGGAGTTGATTGTTAATCATGCCATTTCCCTGGCTTTTCCTCAAATTAGTGGGCTGTAGAAGTAGACAAAGATGTTGAAATTTTTTCTGTGAATCCATAATTTGTATCATAGGTTTAGTCTAGAACAATGGCAAACCTCTTGGTAAGATATAAGTTCTTAGAGCCTTTTAGCTTTTTCTTTTTTGAGACAGTGTCTTACAATGTAGCTTTGGCTAGCTTGGAACTCAGTATGTAGACCAAGCTGACCTCAAACAGAAATCTGCCTTTGTCTACCTCCCAGGTGCTGGGATCAAAGAGTGTGCACCAGCACACCTGACCGAGCTTTTTTTAATGCTCAGGGAAGGTTCAGACAGTTTATATATATTGTTATTAATTTGGGGAAAAATGGTTAGGTTTATAAAGAGAAATAAAGCAGTAGTGCCTGTCCTGCTGCCCACATAGCCAGAGTTGCATGGAATTTGCTTGTTCTAATGGAAGTGAACAGTGGCAGTTTAATATTTGTGTGTGTGTGGAGGGGGGGGGATGGCTTAAATCATATTTTTATTTGCTTGAATAGGCTAGAAGAAACGGTTGATGTAAGTAAATGTCTCCACCACCTGATTTTATGAGCAGAGACCATGGTCTGGGTTCTCAGTTAAATTTTTCTTTCACTATTTGGGGCTTTTGTCTTTTCCCAGACACACCAATCCTATTGTAGAAAATGGACAGACTCATCCATGCCAAAAAGTCATCCAGGAAGTAAGTACTGATGGACCTTCTTTTCTTTTCCTTTTAAGGCCTTGAGGAACTCAGTTGAAGACACACTGTGTTCCTTGTTCATAAAGAGATTTAAACTATTGTTATGACTTGATTTTTGGTTTAGACTTGATAATAAAATGGTTGGGAAATGCACTGAAAGGCCCTAAAGGTAGAAATTCTGAAAGTAACGAATTGCTAGGGAGCTTAATTGGCCCTAGCACAATCTTTTTGTCAAAGCTAACGGCATTAGCTCCCCTCTATGTAATATCTCCCTTAGACTCTATTCACTCAAGATAATAGGAGAAGCAAGAGGCATGGGATGTTAGATTGCTTGCTTGTTTTATAAATTTTGTGTATGTACAGAGGTCAGAGGACAACCTGTAGGAGTTGATTCATGCCTTGCGCTGTGTGTGTCCCAGGGATTTAACATAGGTTGTAAGTTTTGGTGGCAAGTGCCTTTACTATTGTGCTATCTCTACAGCCAGAGTGATGGTTTTTACAAGTGCATTGCAGACTTCAGAAATTACATCAATACTAGAGAGCCTTAATTGTTCACGGTAGCAGATACTGCTGTTTACAGCCCTGTCCTTTTGTTTGTCTTCCACTTCACTGGAGCTGCCTTTAAATATTATTTACCTCTGTAATTCATTTTTATCCTCACTAAGGAAGCCTGAAATTTAGGAAAATGTGTATTTTACTTTTATAAAGTTAGATTTGGGTGTCTTGTTCTAAGTAGTCAGTTTGTTCCTCTCAAGAAGCAATTTCATGTTAGTAATGTCTAATATATGAACCTGTTTATATATTTACATTCTGGCTATATCAGGCCATGTGTACTACTGTAAAGAAAATCTTACTCACATCAGACTGGTGCAATAATGTGTGCTATAATCCCAGTAACTCAGGAGACTGATGCAGGAGGATCATAGGTTTGAGGTCAGCCTGGGCCATATACTGAGTTAAAGGCCAGTCTGGGCTATGTTGTAAGACTATCTTTAATAACAACAATAATTATTATTGTCGTTATTGTTAGTATTATTATTAATTGTTTAAACCAAATCAGATGTTACCAATTTAGAATTATTTTCTCGGCTATTACTTGATGTACTTTCTTTCCCATACTCTAACTTTTGATTTAGATATGGCCAGTTTTGTCTGAGACTCTAAATAAGCACCGAGCTGACAATCGGATTGTAGAGCGTTGTTGTAGATGCCTGCGCTTTGCTGTTCGTTGTGTAGGCAAAGGATCTGCAGCTCTGCTACAGCCACTAGTCACACAGGTAAGTTCTCCATGACAGGGGCAGAACTATACCTTCAGGCCAAGACTTTGCTGGTGAAATGAAGTCTTTTTGATAGACTAGAAAGGAAAACATATTTTAAATAAATAAATACGTAAAGTGGGTTATGTAATATATAGAGAAATGGCCTGTATAGAAGTAGTCTGAATAGACTGCTAAAATCATGTGAAGAGAACAACATATGCTCAGCCTCTTTGTCGGTGGTAAATGTTTTCATATTAATATCTTTGGGGGAAATAAAACAAATCAAACTTTGCTGTTTCTTGGCCTAAAGACATTTTTTTTTCTTGACCATATTTTACTATTCTTTTATTTGTCAAAAATAATTTTGATTTTCTTTTTTCCCCCGAGTGTATAGTATACATGCATGTTTGTAGTGGGAGTGCTGTCCAGAGTTAACAAAGAGTGTCTTCCTCAGTTGATCTCTACTTTTATTATTGAGTTGGGATTTCTCCTTGAACCGGAGTATCCTCGCTTGCTATCCTGGCTAGCTTGCTCCAGGGTGCCTTGTCTCTGCCCCCCAAGTAAAACATAAGTGAATGCAGGTGGCTGCCACACCTGGTCAACTTTTACATGGATTCTAGGGATCTGAACTCTGATCTAATGATTGTGCTTTATCCGTGAGTCATCTCCCCAGTCCCACTTGATTGTTTTAAGATTAGCAAGTAATTGTGATGGTATGATTTGCTGAATAGTAATATTTAGACCTGTATGAGACACTTAACCTTAGATCATTAAGTAGTCTGTGTTGATGTTAACCCGTCAGTGTCAGAATAGCACATTTAAGCTTTATGGTTGTCAGGTGGGCATTTTGTGTTATACTACTGTCACATTAGGATTAGAAGATTGACTAAGCCACTGAGACCTACACTTTTACAAAAGAAAACAGAACTGGGCATGGTGGCACAGAACTTTAATCTTCGACAGTTAAGACTCTGTTTTGGAAATACCACCCTATGTCCTAAATTGCTTGTAGTTGAAGTATTTGACACTTCTTTTCAACATTGTCTTTGGAAGGAAACCAGTCAAAGGCATGAAAGAAGTCTTTAAAGAGAAAACTTGAAAGTTAAGAAATAGATCCTTGTGTTTCACAGTGTGTTGCCAACAAAATGTACTACTTTGCCTTTAAAAGAGAAACCCCATCAGAATTCCTTCTTACAGATAGATTCTCATACTGCAGATACTTTGTGAAGAGTGAGGCCTGAAGTTGATTGTGTCATTCTTGTTGCAGATGGTGAGTGTGTACCATGTACATCAGCACTCCTGCTTCCTGTACCTTGGCAGTATCCTTGTGGATGAGTACGGCATGGAAGAAGGCTGTCGGCAGGGGTTATTAGACATGCTCCAGGTGTGTTGTCCTTGAAGAGAACAGGCCAGGCCTTGAGGACATGGAAGCCTTTATTGTATCTCCTTTATTCCTGTCACAACCACAGCATGTTGATTTTCTAATATCAGGGGGATAGACACTTGGTAATTGTTTCTCTTTTTTCTATTTATTTATTTTAGACAGGGTCTCACTGTATGCCCTGGGACTCACTCTGTAGCCCAGACTGATCTGGTCTACAGATCTGCTTGCCTCTACCTTCTAAATACTAGGATTACAAGCTTACATCACTCTGTCTGGCCTTTTAATTTCTTTCTACATTTGTCGGGGTGTGGGACACATATAGCACCTCAGAGTGTGGAAGTCAGAAGACAACTTGTGTGAGTTGGTTCTCTCCATCATGTAGGTCAGAAGATCAAACTCAGATATTGGGTTTGGTGACTAAACTACATCTAGTGCAGATATAAAGTATCTTTACTAATGCTGGGGCTAAAGAGATAGTTAAGAACAGCATTTGCTGTTCTTTCAGAGGACCTGAGTTTGGTTGCCAACGTCCACATGGCTTACAGCCTTCTTATAGATCTGACCTCCAAAGGCACCAGGCATGTAGATGGTGTATGTACATAACATGCAGACACAGCACTCGATACACATAAATGCTTTGGAAGAAAAATATTTTAATTTCTCATTTCTTTTTTTTTTTGTTTCTCTGTATAGCCCTGGCTGTCCTGGAACTCACTCTGTAGACCAGGCTGGCCTCGAACTCAGAAATCCGCCTGCCTCTGCCTCCCAAGGGCTGGGATTAAAGGCGTGAGCCACCACCGCCTGGCTAATTTCTCATTTCTATGTCAAGTATGGTATCTCCTGATTGCAGGCATTTTGTGAGTTGACAGCCAGTCTGAGCTACATAACACAATCTTTTCTCAAAGGCATAGGGACTTGAATTCCAATCCGCAGGTCCCAAGTAATAAAAGCAGTAGCATACATCTGTATTTCCTACCAGATGCAGTAGTGCGGGCATCTGTGATCTCATTCAATGGTCGTGTGGGAATTGAAGATCTCAGACCAGGATGGTTTATGCAAGCAGAAAAAGAGACTCCATCTCAAACAAGGTGGAAGGCAAGGGTCCACGCTTAGGCTGCCATCTGACCATCACATTCATGTATGAAATACTCAAATATGATAGCTCATGGCTGTAATCTCATTCAAGAAGCTGAATCAAGAGGATTACTGTGATTTTTGAGACCAACCTGGGTATACCTTGACTCTAGTTTCAGGAGTTCTATGACGCCATATTCTAAAGTAAATAGATCTTAAAGGGGGAGACTAGACAACAATCGTTGGTCAGTCAGTGACTCACTCTGTTTGCTATGATCAACTGAAATCTGTACTTCATCTCTTTCTGAAGTGTGTTCTCTGTGTATGATGTGTGTTGTGTGTGTGATATTCATATCAGTGTGTGCATGCATGCTTGCGTATGTGGGTGTGTGAGCTTGAGCACACATTTGGAGACCAGAGTAGAGCTCTTGCCTTGAGACAGGGCCTCTCACTGAAACAGAAGCTCACTTTTTCCACAAGGCTGGCTGGCTAGGAAGCTCTTAGGATCTGCTTGTCTGTGCCCATCAATGCAGGTAATAGAGACCCAAACTCAGTTCCTCATGTTTGCATAGCAAATATTCTTCCCCACCAAGTTGTCTCCTTCTTCAGGCCCTGGTTTGTGAACCGTTTTTGTTTTTGTTTTTGTTTTTAAAACACAAGAACTTGTTTCAAGAGACAAGGGTTCTCTTTTCCTAATCTACTCATTACAGTTGTCATTTCCTGAGTGCTTCTTCTACTCGTTGTATTTGCTATAATGTTTGGCAAGTATGAATATTGTGACACTTATATATAAGCATTTATTTTTAAATTACTGTTCCATTCTAGGCGCTATGCATTCCCACCTTTCAGCTCCTAGAACAGCAGAATGGCCTCCAAAATCACCCTGACACTGTAGATGACCTATTCAGGTTAGCCACCCGGTAAGTCCTTCTGAAGAACAAGACTTTTATGTTAATTGCTCGTCCCTCATCACTCCTTCATCTTGACATCTGGCATTTTATTTATTTTTTTCTATAAAATGAGGTCATTGGGGAAAGTGGATTAATGATTCATAACCTCTTTGTGAGCTGGTCCATTAGCAGAGTATGAAGGTATTGGGTGGAAGCAGAGGAGAAAGGATATGCACAAGATAAAAAGTATTTGACAGTTCATTATCAAAAGCAGTTCGAGGGAGGCACTAATGTAGAGGAATGCTTATGGCTTGCCTTCCATGACTTGCTCAGCTTGCTTTCTTATAGAACCCAGGACTATTAGGCAAGGGTTGGGCCCTCCAACGTCAGTCACTAATTAAGAAAATGCTCTACAGGCTTCCCTGCAGCCGGATCTTATGGAGGCATTTCCTGAGTTGAGATTCCCTTGTGTCAAGTTGACATAAACTAGCCAGCACACCCAGATAATTCCCAGTAGTGCTACTGTCTCATGCGCTCTCTCATGATTTCACTTCATTCTAACTACTTCTTGGAGAAGCTGTTCATCCTTCATATAAAATCATATCTTAGAACCAATAAGTGCTGGGCTTGTTGTTGCTGTTGTTGGTTTGTTTGTTTGTTTGTTTAAAGACAGGGTCTCCCTGTGTGTTCCTGACTGGCCTAAAACTTCAATATGTAGACCAAGCTAGCTGAAATCTGCTAGCTAGAATTAAAGATGTGCACCACTGTGCCGAGCTTGCTCTGACTGTCTTAATTACTATCCCCCTGGCAAGCAGATTAGGAAAGAAAAGGTGTATTTTGCTTACGGTTTGTTATAGACTGTCGTGGTGGGGAAGTTAGAGCAATAGAGCTTGAGCAGCTGGTCTCATTGCATCCACATCAAATAGCAGAGAGCAGTGAATGTGTGCTTAGATGACTTTCTCCTTTTTGTGCAGCCCAAGAGTGGTGCCACCCACAGTGTGTGGGTCTTCCCACCTCAGTTAACCTAATCAAGAAAATCCCCCACAGGAATGCCCCGAATCCTGTCTCCCAGGTGATTATAGATCTCATTGAGTTGAAATTGAGATTAACCATTTCACTGCCCCCCACGCCTTTTTATTAATAAGAGTTCATAGCACAATTCAGTGAAAAGTATGGTTTATCTGTTCATTTTGTTGCCCTGGTATTATGTGCACAGCCCCCTACACACACACACACACACACACACACACACACACACACACACACACACACACACACACTCACTCACACACACTCTCTCTCTCTCTCTCTCCCCCTCCTTCCCTCCCTCCCCCCCCCTCCAGAGTGGCCCATTTATAAAAATTCATTCTCCCACGTTTATGTATTATTGAAATCAAAGTCTAGGGTGGACACTGTGATTCACTTTTGATATTGTACATTCTGAGTTTTCAGAAGGGTCCAATGACTAGTTACCATTATAATATTAAAAGTATCCCTCCTTCCCTATAATTCCTATCAGCTAGTGGTTTTTGTCCTGTTTCTTGACTGCTTTTGTAGTCTAATCTTGTTGTTAATACCTTCTCACATACTAGATTTATTCAGCGAAGCCCTGTCACTTTGCTGAGGAGCCAGGTGGTCATCCCGATCTTACAGTGGGCCATTGCATCTACCACCTTGGACCACCGAGATGCCAATTCCAGTGTCATGAGATTCCTCCGAGACCTCATCCACACAGGAGTAGCAAATGATGTGAGTATAAACATACCTTTTCTACTTTGTGGCTTTTGGTCTTGTTTGTGTTCTTGATTTGTTTTAGTTGACCTATAAGGGATCAGTCACTGACCATCAAATGACTAACTTCTAGATCTCGTGTATCTGTTATGTGCTGTAGGCTGTACAAAAGAGAGTTAAGCCATCTCCGCTCCTAGTTATTGGTGCTTTCTTGTTTTCTCACAGCATGAAGAAGATTTTGAATTGCGGAAGGAGCTAATTGGACAGGTGATGAACCAGCTTGGCCAGCAGCTTGTGAGCCAGTTGCTCCACACATGCTGCTTCTGTCTTCCCCCTTACACCCTACCAGATGTGGCCGAAGTGCTCTGGGAGATCATGCAGGTTGACAGACCGGTAAGGCTCTTTCATAAAGTGTTTATTCTGTAGGCCCCAAGCCTTCCTTGAAACTGGCCCCTAAGTTTGAACCAGCGGACTGTGTATGTTTTTGGAACCAAACTTAGGCACATTGCTAAGCTCAATTTGAAAGTAAAGGGGCCCATAGAAAGCCAGTAATTAATTCATCATGGGGTTCTTGAAAGTATGTTTTGTCACTGCCATGCGGTTTATAATGTGTATCACCAGAAGTAAGCACCAAGCTTTGGGCTCACTGTGTCTAGATTGTGGGAAATCTGTATATTTGTGAGAGGCACCTGCATATTAGTTATATCCAGTTACAGATCATTCAGTGTACAATCACTCTGGAATCTGTAGTAGACTACAGATTAGTGAATAAAAATATTAAAAGTAAACCATAGTATATACACCTGGATTGATTTCCCCTTTGGGTCTATTTGACCAGGTCCTTTTTCCAGTTGGATATTGAAAAAGTGGAGGGGCTGCTCATGCAGGCTTGTCTATACCCCTGGCCTCGAAAATTTTATAATGCTAATACTACGCAGGTTATCTCAGCCTCATGCTCAGTGGGTAACAGATACTACAGACAGACGACCTGCACTTCCTTCAAGTAATTTCAGTACTAGCCACATAGTCATAAATGTTATTATGTATATTACACAAAAAATTTTAAATTTATTTTTATTTTATGGGTATATGTGAATTTCTGCATGAATATAAACAACACATGTGCCTAGAACCTGCAGAAGTCTGAAGAGGACGTTGATTCCCTTGGAACTGGGCTGCCATGTGAGTGCTGGGAACCAAACCATAGTCTGCAAGAGGAGCAAGTGTTTTTAACCAAAGTCATCTCTCCAGCTACCGTGTCAGAACATTAAACTTACTGACACAGTATAATAGCCTATGAATTATTCTTGAAAATATGATTTATAATTTTAATATTAATATGTGAGCCATTTAGGAAAATATACGTAGAACCTAAAATGAACTATCTTCTAGAACCAATAAATAAATAAAAAAAAATACATAATGGTACCTATAGTTGCCATTGTTATTTGCTCAGTGCATATGTTCAGAAGCAGATATTATAAGGAAACTGGAGTCTAAAGTCATAAGTATATTCATATTATATGTATGCTTTCTATATCATCTGACCCAGAAATCACACATCTATGACTCTTTTCCCAAGAAGTAACAGAACAAGTATAAAGTGTGTGTGTGTGTGTGTGTGTGTGTGTGTGTGTTGATGACAAAGTGTTTTTTGTGCAATCACTACCAATGTATAATGTAACCATGGTTTAAAGGAACTTCTAAAATGCATGGTTTAAGCAAGTCAAATTTAGTTAACTATGTAGTTTTAGCATGTTCCTAATTATCATAATTCACACTAGTAGCAGAAGTTATGTATATAGATACCCCAAGTAGGAGGTCCATTTACGCCATGGTTCCATTATGAAGACTTGTAAAGAAAAAAAAAACATTGAATTCCAAATTCCTTATTTTTCTGTGATGACAAATGCCTGTTAATCCCAGCACTTGGGAGGCAAGCATATTTCTGAGTTTCAGGACAATTAGGGCCACACAGTGAAGCCCTGTCTCGAAAAACCAAAAAATAAAATAAATAATACTTGTACATAATTGTACACACCTGTAATCCCAGCTAATTCCAGCTAATCTCAGCACTTAGGAACCGGAGGCAGGAGGATCACTACAAGTTTGAGGCAAGCCTAGTTATATAGTGAGTTTCAAGGCAGCCAAAGGTTTATGTTTAGGCCATGTCACAGAAACAGAGATAGTGTGAATAAGTGTAGAGAGAGCAGAGAATTTGTTGATGTTTAATTTGTATATTTTTCTTAGGATAGGATCTGACTGTATAGTCTAGGCTAGTCTGGAATTCCCTATGTAACCCAAGCTTGCCAGAAATTTTCAGTTCTCCTGCGTATCTGTCTTCCAAGTGCTGGAATTAATGACATGGGTCTCTGTGCCTGACTTGGCCTTGTTATTTAAAATGTGGACTGGAGAGATGGCTCAGCAGTTAAAAGCCCTAGCTCTTCTTCCAGAGGGCCTGAGTTTAATTCCTAGCATCCACATGGTAGCTCGTCTGTAATTCTTGTTCCAGGAGATCTGACACCCTTTTCTGGCCCCCTAAGAGCACTGGGTTCCTGTGTTACATAGACATGTATGTAGGCAAAATACCTACCCATACATACAATAAAATAAGCCATACACTGTGGGACACTCGTCAATATTTCCAGTTTTACCTGGCTTGTCTATAAAGTTAGAGCAAGAACATGCTAGCAGCACCTTTCTTACCGCATCTTTTGTCCTTGGTTTCTCTGGTGTCCAGATGTTTATTTTGCTTTTGGTCTTTAAGCTCAAAGAGTTTTCTGGCACACCGCATTTTTTTTAGGAGTAGACCAAGAGGCGCATCCAGAAGGGACTTCACTTGCAGGATATGGCTGATCTTTGTCTCTATGGAGAGAAACTAAACCTGCATTTGCAGAGTTCATCAACTCAGAATGTTTGAAGGCCTAAGACAGTATTTTGTTAATTTTATTTAGTCCAACTAAAGGGAACTCCTGTGGAGTTCTTTGGTATCTTTAGGGTGCCAAGTAAGTAATCTTAAAACTCTCATTCAATTTCTCTATGCAGACTTTCTGTCGGTGGCTAGAGAATTCCTTGAAAGGTTTACCAAAAGAGACAACAGTGGGAGCTGTCACAGTGACACATAAGCAACTTACAGATTTCCACAAGCAAGTCACTAGGTGAGTGATACTGGGGTCTTGTGAATAGAAGATAGTGACTGTTATGTAGAAAATACATCCGCTTAGCTTTGAATTCCATTCAGTTGGCATAGAATGTCAATGGATGGCAACATTACCATGCTCTGTGTGTGTGTGAGCACATGCTTTGTGGTTTCTACATAGTACTCATGGCAATAACTTTTTTTTAGTATAAAATGAAGTTTATTTTGGGGTTTGAGAAGGGAGTAGAAGTAGAGAAAGAGAGGGGACAGAGAAGGACAGAGAGAGGGAGAGAGAGAGCGCATCATGGCAGTAACTTCCTTTGTATTCTATAACTTTTAACCTTTCTCTGATAGGTAGAACCTTTAGAATTTTGGCTAAATGTTAAGCACAGGCTTCTATTCTTACACTTGTACAGTGCTAGGGATAGAACCTAGGATACTACATGTGTCTTGCAAGTATTCTGCCACTAACCTGTTTTGCCATGTTCTTAAAGTTTTAATTTTAACATAGTTTAATTTATGCATTTTTATGTTTGTTTATCTTAACCAGGATATTTGTTTTTATTCTACCCAAGAATTGCCAGACCCAGAATCATAAAAACGTCCCCCTAGGTTTTGTGTAAAGTTATATTATTACATTAGATTTATCTTCTTTCCCGCCTTCCTTCAGCTTATTTATTTTATATAATGTTAGGAAATATTTTTTGTTTTTTGTTTGTTTGTTTGTTTCTTTTCAAGGCAGAGTTCTTTGGTTCTTGTTGTAGCCCTGGCTGTCCTGTAACTTGCTCTACAGACCAGGCTATCCTCAAACTCACAGAGATCTGCCCTCCCAGGTGCTGGGATTAAGACATGTACCACCACTGCCTGGCAACTTCAGTTTTCTTTACAATGTTTATTCAAATGCCTAGTCCTTCTCTCTTACTGTCTTAACATCTTGTTAGGGGACACATGACCATGTACACGAGGGTCTGCGTCTAGGCTCTACTCCACTGATTCTTATCTGTGAATCTTTATGTCAGTGTCGTGCTGTTTGATTACTGTGGCAATATCATAAATTTTGACATCTAGAATTTTGAGATCTCTAGTTTCGTTGTCCTTTTTAAAGACTGTTTTGAGGACTTGGAATATCTTGAGATTCCATATGAATTATAGAAGTCTTTCTTGTTTTCTGTAATAATGTAAGGTTTCATAGTTATACTTAATCAGTAGGCGTCCTTGGGTGTATAAGGTAACCTTAGCAATATTAAGTCTTCTGAGCTGGGTGTGGTGGCTTAATGTCTCTAATTCTAGCTCTGGGAAGATGGAAATACAAAGGTGACAAATTTGAGGTATCCTCACCCACATAGGAAGTTCAGGGCCAACTTAAGCTACATGTGACTTGGGCTTGGGCTTAAAAGGAAATAGTGGATGTGCTGAGGTGGGAGGTTCATTTAAATTCAAGGCCAACCTTGGCTGTATAGGTAGTTTCAGCTCAGACTATTCTATAATGTGAGATTTTGTCTTTAACTAAAAATTGAAAAAAAGGAGAAAAGAAGTGCTGTTATTTTGTAGCTTACTAAGTGGCTAAAAGTTATACCCTAGAACTGATATTTTGACTTTGTTATCAACTGACATGGATGGCTGAAAATTAGCATGGTAACTGGCTTTTGTGGTACATGTATCCAAAGTCGGGGTTCCCTATCCCCGGTAAGAATCTATGGACTGGGGTAACCTTATGAAATGATTTGATTTCCTTTCATGGTGACTTTCCTGCGGGGGTAGTATGTTGAAAATTGGTTCTCACTGCTTCTGTTTCCCTTTGTTAGATTTTACTAGTCAACAGAACCATAATCGGTTGACTCTGACTTCCTTGAAGTAAATGGAAGCCTAGGGAAAATCTTGCAGAGACTGTCAGTTTGAATCTTGCCATTATGCTGTTACTTTTAATTTCGGTTAATTCATTTGCAAATAGAGTTAATACTACCTTTATAAGTCTATTAACAGATGCCAAATAAATAGTATTCCAAAGCTCCTACACATGATAGATGATCTGTGACGTTTAATTCCATTTTGTTTGGAAAAGAAGCTGCCAGAATGTCATTGCCTATTTGCAAAACTAGCTTGGGCATGTCTCTTGCCAACTTTACAGAAGCCACCCACACATTTTGGAATATGTCTCCACAAGTCCAAATGCTCTTGATGGGGCTTGTGTATAATGAATATGTCTGAAATCAAGGTCACAAGCAACATTCTTATTCAAGAAAAGGGCAAGGGAAAGGTCCTCAGTAAAACAACATTGAGAATAACCATATTTTTGATCCTTGACCAGTGAGAAGGGGATTGAACCAAGTAGCCTTTACTTTCATTGCCAAACAAATTCTGTAGCTCCCAGAGCAGGCTATGGCGGGGGGGGGGGGGGGAGAGGGGGAGAGGGAGAGAGGAGAGGAGAGGAGAGGAGAGAGAAATAGAGAAATATTAAGAGGCAATATGGAGCAAAAATGTAAAATGAGGTTTGGGATTGTTCACCTCTTAGTAATTCTCTAGTGTGTGCGCCCTTGAACCTGTGCATGACTCAGTCTCCCTTTTGGTTTTAAGGTCCTCTAACTCTTGCCTCAACATGCTCTTTTGTTTGCCACCTTAGCAAGGAGGGTGAACTGGTTCAGCTTCATTGTTGCAAGTTCCAGCGTGCTTTTCAAATGCTGTTAGTAATTAATTCCCCAGCTTTTTTAGTTGGTCACATTGAAGAAAGCTGAGCCTTTTCAACCTGGAATATGATTTTCCCCCTAAAAATATAGTAATTTGCCACTAGCTCAGATTAGTGAAGACTATTTCCGACTTTTCCATCTTAGTGTGACTGCCTACCTTAGTGTGACATCTTAAAGCTAAAAATCGTGCTGAACAGGTAGAGTCTTGACAGTGCACTGAGAGACTAGCTGGAGTATCTTGCCGCCCAGGTTGTCATTACTTACCAAGACACCAGATAAAAGGGTCAACTCTCAGCATGTACCTAGGATTAAGTCTTGAGGAAGAGTCACCATAAACTTATTTGGGAGAAAAATTTGAATTATGGGACTAGAATATAGAAAATGGAACCTGGAAAAGTAATAGTAAAATCAGAGACCAGAGACTAGTCAATACTATAAGAACAAAGATAAGAAAATAGTACTGACTTTTAAGGAGCTTTTAAAATTTTTCTTTTCATTTTATTTGGGTTTTGTTTTTGTTTTTTCTTTTTGGTTTTTTGAGACAGGGTTTCTCTGTGTAGTTCTGGCTGTCCTGGAACTCACTCTATAAGACCAGGCTGACCTTGAACTCAGAAATCCACCAGCCTCTGCCTCCCAAGTGCTGGGATTAAAGGCGCCACCATTGCCTGGCCTGTTTTATCTTTTCATTTAGCTTTTTGATCCTTTTTCTTTTTTTGTGGGCTTACCCACCAAGGACATTTAAGTTCAAAATTAGTTGGAGTTCTTGCCACATAGGTCAGTCACTGGTAGGATTGGGGACAAAAGTGGAGCTAATTAGAGACCTAGGCCACTCTTTACTATCTTAGTCACTGTTCTCATTCAGTGAACTCATATAAAAAAAAAAGCATTTAATTTTGGGCTTGCTTACAGTCTCAGAGGGCCCATTATCATGTGGGCCCCTGTTGCAGGGAAATAGTAGAAAAAAGCGGGTCACAGGGCTCCAGCTGGGTGATCTCAACTCAGCGCAGCGGTCTCTCTGCCTGCCAGCTCTCCAGTCAATGCTGTAAGAAGAGAGATAAGAAGATAGTACTGACTTTTAAGGGCCCCACCGAGTTCCTCTCGCTACCATGCAAAGCCCCACACACCCCACGGTCAGCCATCACAACACCCAAAATTACTTGGTAGAATTAAAACTTTTAAAGCTTATAGTTAACCAATCAGATTTATGTATCAATAAAATCACAAATTTACAAGATGCCAATACAATAATTTCAGAGCCAATTGATAATGATAAAAGCTTTATCCCAATTAGAAAATTCTAACCTTATGATATAACTACCTGTGGCTGGTTCACGTCTACCTCCATTCTCCTTTTTTCTCTCTTTCCTACACTCTGTCTCTTAACTCCACCTCCCTTTTCCTTGTCCAATCACAGGCCTCCTGCTGCCCTAATGTGATTGAACAGGGAAAATCCTGCAACAGGTCCCCATGGACCTATGACCATATCATAATGCAAAAATGCATTCTGTCCAATTTCAAAAGTCCCCATAGTCTTTCACAGTCTCTTGACAAGTCTTCACAGACTGCTTACAAGTCCAAAATTTCTTCTGAGACTCATGGCATTCTCTTAACTATAACCCTTCATAAAATCAAAATGAAAAGGCAGATCACATACTTCCAATATTCAGTGGCACAGAATATACATTACTATCCCAAAAGGGAGGAAAAGGAGCACTGTGAAGAAATACCGGACCAAAGCAAGACCAAAAAAGCAGCTAGACAAACTCCAAATTATTCATCTGCATGTCTGATGTCAAAGTACTCTTCAGATCTCCATTTCAGCTTTGTTGACTGCAAACCCTTACTCCCTCCCTCCCTAACCGCCCCCTTTTGATCCCACACCCTATTAGAAGTTTTCCTCTGCAAGTATCACCTGACTCTGATATCTTTTCTTAATTGAGGAGGAAGATTTCACAAGCCAGATCCAGGTGGTTAAAGTTGACAAGTTCTGCTGCTAGCTGGGACTGGAAATTGATTCCCTAATTCAAATACATTTGTATCAGCTCTCTGTTGATGTTTTCCTTCAATGCTAAAGCTTTTCTTTAATTTCTTTTCCCAGGTTGGAAGCTTAGCTAGGTGGGCTCTTGTCCTGAGGTCACCACTCCCTTTATTCTGTTTAGCATCAGGTTTTTCTTAAAACTTTCTGACTCTTGAGCACTGGACTTAGCTCATTTATACTTCCTAGTGCTACTTTTTTCCTCTGCATAGGGATGACCACTAATCACCACAAGAGAGCGTCAATATTAAACTGTCTTGAAATCCCCTCTGCCAATGCCGATAATCCAAAACTCCTCAGGCAGACTTTTTTGGACAAGAAAATAGACCCATTATTAACCAACATATCACAAGACCAGTCTCTAGGCCACTTACTAATACTCTCCTTCTCTGAAACCTCTTGAGCCCAGCCGTCATAGTCTACATTGCTCTCAACTTTCTTCCAGGTTCCTGCTACGATGGCCCATTAAGCCCTGCTTAAAGTGTCCAACCAATTTTCTTGTTCCAAGTCCCAGAATCTTCCATATTCTTCCAACTAAGGTTACACCTATCACAGCGGTGCTCCACTCCCTGGTGCTATTCTGTTGCTGTGAAAACACACCGTGACCAAGACAATTCTTATTTTAAAAAAAAGCATTTAATTGCTGGTTTGCTTACGGTTTCAGGGGTTAGTTCATTATCATCATGTTGGGGAGAATGGCAGCATGTAAGCAGATACGGTGCTGGAGAATCAGCTGAGAGTTCTACATCTTGATCCATAAGCAGAGAGAGGCAAACATGCTAGGCTTGGCATGGGCTTTTGAAACCTCAGAGCCCATCCCCACTGACACACTTCCTCTAACAAGGAATCCTTCTAATCTTTTCAAATAGTGCTACTCCTTGGTGACTAAGCATTCAAGTATATGAGTCTATAGGGGACATTCTTGTTCAAGCCACCACAGGGAGCATAGTAGCATGTATATAGGCATGGCTCTGGACCTGAGAACTTTACATCCTGATTGACAGGTAGCAGGGAGAGAGAGCCTGGGGCTAGAATGAGATTTCAAAACCTCAAAATTGCTTGCCCCCACCCTCACCACATAACACACTTCCTCCAACAAGGTCATGCCTCTTAATCCTTCTAATCCTTTCACACAGCTTCACTCACTGGTGACTAGGCATTGAACTATATGAGCCTATAGGGGCCAGTCTTACTCAAGTCATAACACTTAACTTTGCTATTCACCACAGTTCTCTTATATTTGAACACTATTTACTTACTTATTTTGGGGTTTGGTTGGTTGGTTTTTGTTTTTTTTTAAGACAGGGTCTCCCTATGTAGACATGACTGGCCTAGGACTCACTCTGTACGTAAGATTTGTCTGGAACTCACAGAGATCCTCCTGTCTCTGCCTCACAAGCACTGGGACTAAAGGCATGCACCACTATGCTCAACAATTTAATTTCGGTGCTCTTTTTCTTACTCTCAAAATCGAGGCTAGAGACAGAGGTATTTTTCCATCTATATTTAATTGAAAGATCTCAATTAAAAGGGGTATAATTTCAAACGTGTAGGATATTAGGATACTAAATGAATCATGAGTCTCCAGCATCTTCTCTTAGTCCTTTGTAATATCACACCACACACCAGCCTGTGGTGGGCTGCTTGCCCTCCATCCTGACAGTGGGAACATGGATGGCATGAACTTGCATACATACTTGACATGTGGTTTACTTTGAAATAGATTAAAGAGTGTAACATTGTTAGTAAAGCTTGATAAGTATGAAGGGATATAGCTCAGTGGTAGAGTTATTATATATCATGCACAAGGCCCTTCAATCCCCCAGTATGTCAGATGGAGGGTATAGGTGATCCATTACATGTTTATGGTGGAGAAAACCTAAAAGAAAATAGTCTGTTGTCAACTCCTGGAATCTGAGTCAAGGTTTTTCATCATTATTTTGGACCTTTATATTTGTTGAGAGAATTTGTAGATAGGCATTGTGACACTTTTCTGTTGGATAGCTCTTAACAGTTACCCCCTCTGGTATTTAACCAGCACAGGATGGCAAGTCTGCTTTCTTATAAGTCTGAGTTCTAGGCTATATCCCTGTGCCTGAGTCCCTTGCCAGGAGAAGGCTTCAGGAGAGTGTGAGGAAATGCCTTTTCCATTCGCTTTTGCTTAGCCTGGAGTTCAGTTAGCTAACCTGTTAGGAAGATATCCAGAAGAATGAGGTTTCTCAATTGGCTTCTAAGTGGGTTTCAGACAAAGGGAACTTTGAAAAAATGAAGTCAGATGAATATTACTTCCATAACACCTGGGCATCGCAGCGTTCACAGAGAACCAGGTTCTGCTTATTCATTCTCCATTTCCGCTTCTGTCTCCTCCTACCCCCAAGAGGAAACCCTGAGCAGCCTGTTCAGCTAGAAAATCAGTGACTGACAGACTAGTTACCGGACAAGGCCTTGTAAACAGAATGGTTCACAGAAGGAAAACAGGAAAGCTCAGGACCTAAGTGAACATGCTCATAGAGCTGAAACACTCCGAGCCTTATGGGACCTGCTGGCCATCTTCCTTTGAGGGCATCTAGATTTCTTGTACTTGTGTCAGGAATGTCAAGTATTGCTATAGAAACTTAGACTTACTGAGTCACCTTTGCTCACTGCTCCTTTGTCATAAGTGTTTTATATGAATGGGTTTGATCCTGAGTAACATGAAGTAGATAACAGGAGACTAAGGTAGAGACTGGTGTCTTGTCCAAGAACTCAAGAGCTAGAAGTCATCCATAAACAATTTGTCTCCGAGCCCATTCCTTGAGAACTACTAAGCTTATAATTATCTTTATTTATAATACTTAAATTTTGCCCTGAGTTCTGGGAAGATCTCACACAGAGCCATGAGTGGATGAAAATCATTTTGGGCAGAGTTGTAACCCTCCCTCTTCAGTGTGCCTCCTTGGTGTGTTAGCTCTCCTGTCTGCAGTCAAGGACCACCCATCCACCTTTTCTCTTCTAGCGCTGAGGAATGTAAGCAAGTTTGCTGGGCCTTGAGAGACTTCACCAGGTTGTTTCGATAGCTCAAACTCACACTCCTGCACTGTGCCTGTCATCCAGGTGAGTTGTGTATACTTTGAGTACTTTCTGGGCTCTTGGGGAGGTTTGAGACCGGGAATATGTTTAAGGCCCATAGCTCAAATCAAGGAAGAACTTAGTGTTCAGCTATCTCAGCGACTGAAATGTTGAGGACCTTGATTGTCCTGGGCCAGGGCAAGCTGATGATCAGTGTATCTGGTGCCAGCTCCCACTCCATAGAAGGTAAGGATTGTAGAATGCATCAGGAAAATGTCTTCACTCAGATGCTTTGATGTGTGCTTGTAACAATCAAGTCAGTACTTTTAGCCTCTGCTACTTTCCTGAGAACAAACAAACATGCCAGAATTAATATGCACGCAGTTTATTCTTACTGCTTTTATGATTGAAATGCCAGGGAGATGTAGGAAGTTCCTTTGGCTGTCTTATGCCAACTTTCTCCATGGCTGTCCCTTCTGATGTGAAGCAAAGGAAAAGAGTGACAACTGGGTGGTAGTATTTGCTTGCCCAAGTTGATTGATGCCTAAGTAAAGAAAGGCAGTTCTCTAAACCCGCCCTTTAACATCTTAAAGAGAATTTATTGTCCTAATAGGCAGTATTCAGAATCTATAGCACTTATTGGTGGTTTCTGTAATAGATACATTAATAAGTCAAGATGATGTTCAGTAGTACCTCACTTAACCACACCCAGAAGTATACTAAATGTCGACTCTTTAATGACTAATATCATCCGAGGTTGTCGGGGTTTGCATGCAGGCAGCTGTAGATGTTCACAGCTAATGTTCATCAAGCCTTTACGCATCAGGTACCATTCCTTGTGTGTTGAATGTAATAACCAAGAGACTCTTCCTGCAGCTTTCTGTCAACTATACTCATTTTACAAAGAAGAAAATTGAAGGTCAAGATGTTTAACAATTTGTTGCAGTTAGAAACTAGGGGAATTCAGGTGTTCTGGTACCAGAATCCTCACTTTTAATCATTGTAATAGATGGCACATCTATATAGCACTCTTTCCATAGAGTTAGACCATTGTTTGTAAACAAAGTGTTCGCTCAACATTAAATCTTACATGAAAACTCAGTATTTACTAACAGACTAAAGTGGAGCTTTTCTGATGGATTTTCCTAGACGATTGCACTGTTTTAGCTTCCTCCCAACCTTGACATCATGCTTACTGTCTGTAGCTCAGCACAGGAGACATGCTGCAGGCAGTGTTTCAGCGAAATGAATGTTACCTTGGAACTGGAAGTTGGAAAAAGGCAGACTTTGGTTTGCTTGTTTGTTAAGCAGCATTCTGTAAGGGAGTGCACAGTGAGCGCTGCTCCAGGAGCTCTGACCCTTCTTGCCTGCTCACTCTCCTGGAGCTCATTAGACTGTCTCTTCTCTCTTGTCAGGAATGTCTTTTTTTTATTAGAAGACAGGAAGAAAACAACCCAGACTGTGTCCCACAATCAGAAACCTCCGTTGTGGCAGAGGGGCCTTCACTGCCACCAGACCATCCCCCACAGGGAGAGGCTTTGCCCGCCTCCAAGGCGTCCTCGGCATCCCTGTTTGGGATGGAGGAAGGAACAACGTGGTTTTTAAGGATGGCTGCAGCCTGTCCGGCGTGGTGGGAGGGGAACTAGTTTCCTGGTGAACTTCTTTCTAAAAGGAAAAAATAATTTAAGGAAAGTTAAAAAAAAAAAAACAAAAAAAAAAACGAAAGAAAAGAAAATTAAAAAAAAAAAAAAGGAAAGCTGAGATGAAACTGGAATAAGCACCTGGAACAGATGACGCACACACGATAGACACACAGCAGCGTGCAGTGCACACACCAAGACATGACAGCGACAACGGCACACTACCTTAGGGAACGGAATCTCTCCTCTGCTCTCCTCCCTTTACACGCAGGTGAGTAGAGGAGATGCCCTCCCGATGCCCAGACAAGGAGCTGTTCTGCCTATCTCATGGTCAGAGCTGGTAGTCAGGACTAGCCAGGTCAACGTTGCTGTTCATGTGTAGTCCAGCCCTGATCTTAATGAGTTGTTAGGTCCACTCCAGTTCACATGCCTTTATCTTCAGTCTTGGGGAGAAAAGCCAAAACTGGGTTGGGGTGGGCGGAGAGGACAGATGTGTATTAAACCTCTCTCTCTCTCTTTCTTTTTCTTTTTTTTTTTTTTAGTGAGTTATTCATCCACAAACATGGGGTGGGAAGGGATAAAAAAGAGGATGAGAGTATGAAGGGAATGTATTTACAGGGCTACCTGTATTTTGCTAAAAAAAAAAAAAGTGTGAAAATTAATTGCCTTCAAGGGCACTGTTCTGTCCTGTGGTGTAGCCATCTTATGAATAAATCAACAGCACCAAAAAAAAAAAAAACAAAACAAAAAAAAAAAAACAGAAAAAAGAAAAAAATAAAAACCAATTTTTAAAATTTTACCAGTGTTTTTATTTCCATTCACTACTCACTGCTCAGAAATGACTCAGCTAATCCACCTATGAAGTCAGCTTTCATGGAACTTAATAGGCATCTGAGCAGAGTTTAAAAAGACGTGTCTTGTAGGGATAAGCTCTTGCTCAATGTGCAAAGCATCCGTAAAGAGCTGAGCGGCCCCACAGCAAGGCAGGATAGTGAGGTGGGATGCCCGGCAGTGAGAGAGGAACTTGCAAAGAGTCAAGCCTGAGAGATTAGTCACTGAGATGTGGGGCAAGTTGGACATGAGAGGCTACAGCTCTGTAGCAGACGTGGAATGGTGTGATTGGGTTAATAGAGTTACGGGCTTGTTGGGAACAAGTGTAGCGCATGGCCTAGGTATTAGTTCAGACATAAATAAGGCTTTGTGTCACTCACTAGACATAGAAAACCAAAGGCTTACTAGGAGCTGCCGGTTCTGCATCCTTTTGGAAGCTCCTCCTGCTCATCTCACCTTCCATAGCCTCAGTGGGGCACACATACAAGTGCTCACATACAAGTGCACATAAGCTGAGGAGGTGTATGTTTTATGCACACAATGGAGGCCAAAGGAGGGACATTTCTGTGGACTTCTATACTTAAAACCACCATTATCAAAACCCCACAGGCCAGGAGGTAAAGACTTAACCAAATATAATATCTTGGATGGGATCCTGAACCCCAGAAAGTGGGAGAGAGTTAAATGATGAAATCCTAGCTGGGTGGGGTGGCTCAGACTTTCAATCCCAGGTCTTGGGAGGCCAGCCTAATCATTTATAGAGTGAATTCTAGGACACCAGAGAAAGCCTGTCTTGAAAAACAAAACAAAAAATCCAAACAAAGCAAGGAGTTAATATTATTTAGTTAGAAATAGTGTGAAGTGTGCAAGAATGTTTTTATTTTAGAAGCTTTTCCACAAATTTGAAACTAAAGTGTTTACTGGAAGGTGACGGTTTTTGCTTTGAGACAGGATCTCGCTAGCTGGGAATGACTTTGACCCAAGTGCCATCCTTATCCTCCCAAAGTGCTGGGAATCTGTTCAGTCTGTGTGCTCCACATCTGCTGCTGTTTTTATTGACTGGACTGCTGAAGGTGCCACTCAAGGCTTCCCACAGAAGCACACATCCAACAGCTGAGCTGACATCTCCAGCCCTGGTTTTTACTTTTTAAGCTATTTATTGTGTGTGTATGATATGGGGGCACACCCAACTGCACTTTCCAGAGATCAAACTCGGGTGGGGCTTGCATGGAGAGCCTTACGTAGCTGGCTCACCAGTTCCATTTAACTTTTTAAAACTCTGCATAGACCATGTAACCATGCAAAAAGCTCCTCATCCTTGCTCAAGATAGGAAGTAGGAATGAGGTAGTATTTTTCACCTGTCGGGTTAACAAAAATCGCATTTGAGAGTATGCTCTATTGGTAAGACATTCTTAAATACCCATGGCATTTTTACCAGTGCCTAATAAACAAAGAGAGAAGTGTGTACAACACTAGCTTTTCATTGCATTATTTATTACGTGTATTTATTATATTGTGAGGAGGGGAGTGTGTATCACAGCACACACATGGAGGTCAGAGACAACTTTGGAGACTCAGTTCTCCTATGTAGGTCCTGGGGATTGAAGCATCGGGCTCGACGGCAGGCACCTTCACTGGCTGAACCATTTCTCTGGCCCTCACTTTAAGAACCAATGTCGGACGTCAAAATAGCAAACCGATTCCAATCAAGCATCTGGACTCCAGCAACATACAAAATATGTCACCCAACAGGTATAATCAGGAACAGTGCTGTTTCACCACTAATGGAGAATAGATGTTCTCTGGCTGCCTTAAATTTATGAGCACTAGATTGTGTGTGACTACTGGGTACGTGTTCATGTGAATGTGTTTGTACACATGTGGAGGCCAGTGGTGGGCAGTCTCCTTAATTCTTTGAGACAAGATATCATAGAACCTGGACCAGTGAAATTGAAGGATTCCTTTGTTTTGCCTCCTAATGACAACATATACCTTAGTGCCTGATGTTAGAATTTTGTCTAAGCTCTGCTCCAGTTGCCTGGCAACAGTCAGGCATGCCTGACTCACTATAAAAGGGGCTGCTTGCCCGCTGTCCTCACTGTCCTCTCTCTTTCTCCCTCACTCTGTCCTTTCCCCCTCCCTCTCCCCATTTCTGCTCTCCCCTTCTCCATGTGCTCAAGACCAGCCTCTTCTCTTCTCTTCTCTTCTCTTCTCTCTCTCTCTCTCTCTCTCTCTCTCTCTCTCTCTCTCTCTCTCTCTCTCTCTCTGCCATTCTCTGTCTCTATTACCCTCTCAACTCCCCTCCCCATGCCCTGAATAAACTCTATCCTATACTATACCGTTGTCATGTGGCTGGTCCCTCGGGAAGGGATGCCTTAGCATGGGCCCACAGAAGCAACCCCTTCCCCTATACCTGACTGCACATCCACCAAACATATTCCTTCTCTCCTTTTTATAAAATGCAACACCTGACCTTTCTTTTCTTTTTATTTTTCTTTTTTCTGTAAAAGTTGGGTTCTTGTGAGCACTTTATTGACAGCCATCCCTCTTAAGAGCTTCATAAACTTCTTTTTTGTTTTTTGTTTTTGTTTGTTTGTTTTGTTTTTTGGTTTTTTCGAGATAGGGTTTCTCTGTGTGACCCTGGGTGTCCTGGAACTCACTCTGTAGACCAGGCTGGCCTCAAACTCAGAGATCCGCCTGCCTCTGCCTCCCAAGTGCTGGGATTAAAGGTGTGTGCCACCACCGCCTGGCCCTCATAAACTTCTTTAAAGGAAAAATAATTTTTTTTCTTTAATAGCTGGAGATTTTAGCTCAGTGGTAGATCACAACCGTAGAGCATCCCCCAGGGCAAAGGGTGGGGAATGGTTTTAGAATATACATGAAATGCTATTTCTAGTATTTACTTCAAAATAATCACTGTAGGGAGCCTGGGTGGGAGTTGCAATGAGAAAGATTACATTCAATTGATAATCTTTAAAACTGGTACAGAGGTTTTCATAGTGTTAGTTTTCTATTTTCACAAATGTATAAAGTCTTCCATAATGAAAAGATAAAATGTCCCAGGCATGTTGGCACACATCTTCAACCCTATCACTAGAAGCAGAGGCACATGTACCTCCTGAGTTCAAAGCCAGCCTGGTCTACAGAGCAAGGTGCAGGACAGTCTGGGCTGCATAATAGATCTTGCCACTACTACCACCAACCCCCAAAAGATAAAACAATTGTTTGGACTAGAATATTATTTCTGAGCCAGAGTCCAGTGATGAGCCACCAATTTGCATGTAATATCCCAATATTAGTAGCACATTCTAGAAGACAGCTTGTTTTTTAAACAAGTTCAGCTCTTACTGTAGGCTGCGTTCTAGGCTGGCTCTGAACTGCCAAGCTTCCTGTTGTAGCCTCCCTTGTGCCGGGATTATAGGCATGAGCCACCACACCCAGCTAACCCTTTTTTGTTTTGAATGTATGTTACAGGGAATCAAACCTATGGCCTTGTGCATTGCTAACAAGCATTCTACACATTTAGGCTAATAGATTATTCCAGCACTTAGGAGACAGGCAAGAACAGAGGATCAGGAATTCAAAGACAGCTTTGGTTAATACCATAAGTTTAAGGCCAGTCTGGTCTCAAAAATAAATAAATAAATAAATAAATTTTTCAAAAATCCCAGGTCTTGACAGCCTAAAGTGTGGCTATTTCTTCATTCTCTTCTTTCCTATTATTTCTTCATTCTCTTCTGGGAAGAAGGTTTGGACGGTTTTTAGACAGCACACATTCAGGATTCCAAACATTTGTCTCAGTCTGCTTCCTCCTTGAAAGCAAAGCCAGCCAGGTGAGTGAAGGCCCTGCTGACTCACTGACAGGAAGGCAGGGCCTCCCCAACTCCTGTGCCACACACCAATGCCAGACTGCTGGGGCCAGGCCGACTGGCAACTAAACAGTCCAGTACAACAGAAGCCACTGGCACTGGAATCAGTCAATAAGTTGGCAAATCTGCTTTTAACATTTATTAATCCAAAAATATATTAAATTCTACTTTCTGCCCCAGCTTCTTAGACTCTGAAGCGAGGAGGGTAGCTGCCAGCCCTAAATGCCTAACAAAATCCTTGTCAAGGATGATGAGAAAGATTCAAACTAGGGAACCCCCAAATCAGGCCTGTTCTCTGCAGAAGCCCCACAACACTCCTTGGCAGGTTTTGCTAGAGGAAAGGGGCAACCTTAAAGGTTGGCTACCCTGGGGTAATTGGACCTGTGTATTGAAGGCCTCAGGCTAGTGATGTTCCCTCCCTCCCACTGGGGCTGCTGGCTTTATTTCTTCAGAGCCAGGCATGTTAGAGAAATCACCAGAAGGTGGTGCTCAAATAGAAAATGTTTAGGGAAAATGTAACTTCAGGCCTCTCTTCTATGTCCTTGTTACCTTGACTCTGCTTCCAGGAGACTCAGAAACCTGCAGCCAGCCAGGCCCGCTGGGGCTACTACATTGCTCTATCAGTCTGCACAGCTGGCAGAGGAGGTCCAAGTCAGCCCCTATCTGTAGCCTCATTATTGCATGCCAACTGGGTGCATGGGCCAGGGCGCCTGGCCGGCATCAAGGCCTGCCACAGGAGGGGCCTGGACCACGGGCTGCATCCGCTGCTGGGACTGCCAGATGTGATGGAGCTCTTTGAACTGCTCTACCATGTGGTCTTTGAGATCTGGGTTTGATATCTGTAGTCGAATGCTGTCTGCTGACCAAGAAAGCTCCCCTGAGAACATCTCCAGCAGCAACCGGGCTGCAACGGGTACCACCTGGGAAGCAAAGGGGAGACAGGACGAGGAGAATTGTGGCAGGGCTGTTCAACCCAGCTGGGCATGAAGACATCCAGAAGCAGATGGTAGACAGTCTCCTCCAGCCCTAGCAACCAAGTCCTCGTGGCCGGGAGGGCCCCACCTCTACCCTGGGCCAAGGGCCCAACCCCATGCCTCCTGAGGGTCAAGCTACATCAGGGCTGGCTAGGGACACACCTGTACAGTAATGAGCTTCTTCTCTCGGGGTTTGACGTCAGGCCATTCTTCTCCAAAGCAAAAGAAGATCTCAAAAGGTGGTGGGGTATTGGTTTGGCCCTTCTGGAACAGGATGAGTTCTGCATCAAGATGAAGGCCTTTAGTTAGAGGTTAGAACCCTCTCCTGAGTGAGGGCAGCCAGCAGGAGCACAGAATGGACCTCACCGTTGAGAAACTGCTCGAGGCTAAAGAGCTTTGTCTTGACTTCCCGCTGGATGGGGTTGGGGCAGGAGCCATGGGCCAGGGCACAGGGCCCACTCCAGAACACCTTACACTGGCACAGACGGATGGCGTACAGGTCCTGGCCCTGCAGCTGGAGGATGAGCCCCCGGTCCAGGACATCTAGCAGCTGGTTCGTATAGAATCGCTGCTTGTCACTGGGGATGTCCTCTGGGCTGGGGAAGCGCACTTGCTCCAGGGTCACAGGGCCAAAGAGTTCCACTTGCTCCTGGGTAGCCTCTAGCTGGCTGTAGAAGAGCCTACAGCCTTGTGGGTTGCTGATGGTGAGGGCCTGGGGTGGGCGCCCCCGGTACTGGAACTTGATCTCTAGGTCAGTCACTGTGGAGCAGAGAGTCCGGTTGCCTGGCTGTGAGCCTCACAGCTACTCAGCAGCCAGGTGGTAGGCCCGACTTCCCCAGCCTCCCCAGTTCATCCCTGACCCAGGAAGACTGGCCTAAAAGCTTGTTTTCTTCGCCAGCCTCCTTCCATGCAACCCTGCTCCATCCCCACTACCCTACCCTGCCAACCCGCCTGGCCCACCAAGGTCCTTACAAGGCAACATGTGGGGGCTGATCAGCAGGTCAGGCAAGAGTTGTTCTGTAGGGGGCTGGCTGGAAGCTAGAGGTCCAGGCTCCAGGACCTCAGGGAGAAGCTGCCTGAAGCCAGCAGGATTTCCAGAGGGAGGGGCCAGGAGATTTGGGTCTGGGGCAGGGGGACCCAGACCGATAGGTGGCTGGAGCGCCGGTGGCCACTTGGTATCTTCTTTGGGTAAGGAATAGGGTGCTATGGAAGGCCCAGGTAGCACAGGGTCTGCAGAGGAGGGGATGGATACAGTTGTTAATGCCACCTCTAAGAACTATCTCCCAGGCCTGACTCCCAGGCTTGCTTCCCACAGCCTCTCTCTCGGTGCCCTCTCAAGTACCTAGAATACCCATCGCTTCTTAAGCTACAATCCCCCCCCCCCGCCCTATCACACCACCACCCAGCCCCACCTGTGATGCTCAGGCCTGGTAGCATTCTCTGGAGCTGAAGGGAAGACACGGGGGGGGGGGGGAGGGAGGGCAGGTTATTAATTTGGTCCGATGCTGAGGAAACAGTGATCAGCAAACAAAAAGCAATCCCTCAGCCTCAGCTCAGTGGAGGCCAGCCTCGGCTGCTGGTCCCAGGTCTGCCATCCTCAGCAGGTCGTGAAAGCTGTCGACGTCCCCATTTCCAGATGTGCATTCTGCAGGCAGTACCACCCACCAAGCCCAGCTGTTGTAGAGGTTAAGCAGACACACTACGCAACAGTAAAGCCCTAGAAGGGACTTTTCTTTTCCTTCAGAACCATCAAAGGATGACCCAAATAAGAGCTGTAGAGGACAGTGGGCTACAGAGGAAGTGGGTGCTCGATCCTAAAGCAAGGGCAGGGCAGCAGAGCCCGCCGTGGCCGGCCTCATCAGCGCTTACTGAGTACAGGAGCTTGGCGAGTGTGGCCCCTTCCCGCCACGCATCCCCACACACCTCTTCCTCTTCCTCCTCCTCCTCTTCTCCCAGGATGTAATCATCAGTGGGCTGAGTCTCTGCGGGTCGAGGGAGGGAGAGCAAGGCAGGAAGTCAGTGATCAGGAGCCAGGGCAGGCCGCGGCTCTGTCAGAGCAGCCAGAGGCTGCCCAAACTCCTGGGGCTCCACGCCACCCGCGAAGCTGCTGACATATGGGTGGCTCAAAGAGTTGGCATCAAGAAGCAGCAGACAAAGGCCTCCCCTGAAGCCAAGAGCCCAGAGCAGGGCAGCGGTGAGGAAGAAGCACCTGGAGCCCTTGCCCCACTCCCAGATACTTGCAGGAGCCCTGCGATGACAACCTGGCACAGCCCCTCGGGCGCACCCTGGAGCCCTCGGCTGCAAGGTCTTTGGGTTTTCCTGTACCCAGAGTTCACAGCTTTCCAGGTGGTCACCCAGGACCAGGGATTATACCTGTAGGAGCAGGGCCATTGGAGCAGACCTCATAGATCTTGTAGGGCTGAGGTGGCATGTCTCGAGGGCCATCATAGAACAGCTGGAAGTCACGGCTTTTGTTAAGGGCACAGCGCAGGTTGGCCTTCCACTTGGCTGGGTCAGCCTCATCCACCCCCTCTGTGTACTTCCCAGTCTCTTTAGCCCAGGCCTATGGAAGGAAAAGAGGACTGCAGATTACAGGGGACCTTAACTACAGAGGCCCTAGCAACTAACTCCCTTAGCCTATAGGAGTCAATGCTAAGAATTTGGCCACCAGGCTAAGCCTTACCAGACAGGCTTGTTAGGTGGATAAGACCAGACCTTGTCCAGCCCTCAAAGTTCACACAAACACAATGAATTCTACTCACTGCTGCTAGGAGGGCAAACAGGTACTATCTCAAAGGAACACGAGAAAACTATGTAGAGAAGAGAGCTTGTGACTTGGAGCCAGGCTGGGTTTGAAGCCAGGCAGACCAAATCAAACTTCCTCTGTTTTGGATCCTCCTTGATAGTACCAGAGGACTCAAGGAGTCAACACCTTTAAGGTACTCTGAACTCTACCCACATGTAGGTATGAGTCAATGATCGGTGTTATTCTTCGTAGTCGTCATCGTAGTCTTCTTCCTCCTCCTCCTCCTCTTCCTCGTTTGCTCTTTTGAGACATTGCCTAATGTAGCTCAGGCTGTTTGCAAACTTGCTAAATGGCCGAGGGTGGCCTTGTACTCTTGATTAATCTGTTGTCTCCATCTCCCAAGTGCTGAGATTATAGGGCCTGTGCCTCCAGTTCAGCTATCATCAACATTATTGATATTGTTGTTGTTGCTGTTGTGATAAGGATGGAACAGAGCCTCAGACTTGCTAAGCACAATCTCCTAACCTCTGACCTGGCGGAGTGAGTGGGCCGGAGCAAGAGGGAAAAGGGAAGGGGGAAAAAAAAGAAATATCCACACACATTATGGTAAGGATTAAGTTTAAAGGCTAAAAAGTAAGATTCCAAAGTTTTTAACCAAAGCTTCTCTTTGGTTTAACAATTTTATTAAACTTTGAATGCTAGACCTAATCCGACCATTAAAACAAAAGATAGAATTTAGGAGAAATCACGTGCAGAGCACAATCTAAAACAGTCTGAGGTGTACAGAACCTGGGACTGGGTGCCTGAGTTATACCGAATCTTTCCAGTGGGTCATCCAGTGGTCACAGAAAGCAACGCAGATGTTTCTTGGGAAGAAAAGCTAATCCTCATATTGGGTGAAAAGATGCAGGTTACAAGTCAGTATGTGTGGGTCTGCAAAATGGCTCTACACAGAAAGGCACATGCCACCATGTCTGACAATTGCCACCATGCCTGACAACTTGAGCTTGATCCCTGGAACTCACACTGTGGAAGGAGAGAATCAACTCTTCCAAGTTGGCCTCTGACCTCCACACACATACTCTGATGCCTGCATGCTCCCCATAAATAAGTAAATAAGAAATAAGAAAAAATTAAAACGTGTGAGGCCAGGCAGTGGTGGCGCACACCTTTAATCCCAGTACTTGGGAGGCAGAGGCAGGTGGATTTCTGAGTTTGAGGCCAACCTGGTCTACAGAGTGAGTTCCAGGACAGCCAGGGCTACACAGAGAAACCCTGTTTGGAAAAACAAAACAAACAAACAAAATCCCATATGTGTGGGTTCAGTGTCTTGGTGACTATCTGTAATCCATCTAAGCACTTCAGAGATGGAGGCAGGCAGAATATCAGAAGTTCAAGGCCAGAAGCAGCTACATAACAAGTTTGAGGAGGCTATGCAAGGATGCTTCAAGAAATATAAAAAATAAATGAGTATGGGGTGGGGCTGTCCCTTAGTGTCAGCATGTGTCATAGCATGAGCATGGATAGCCTTGATGCCTAGCACAAGGATGTCTTTAAAAAGTTAGCTAGGTATAGTGGCATATGCTTGTAACCCCAACACTCTGGAGGGACAGGAAGGGGGACTGCCACAAGTTTAAGGCCATTCTAATCTACATAGTGAATTCCAGGCCAACCAGGAATATATAGGGAGAGCCTATCTCAAAACATATTTAAACATCCTTAAATGTGACTAGACTCCAATTTCACCTATCATATATCTATACAGAAACTTTAAACATTATATATTCTGTTGCAAACCTACCATAGTAGGGCCTGTCCAAGACTAGGGCTTGTTGGGCATGGTGGTACATGTCTATAATCTCAGCATTTTGGAGGCTGAGGCAGGAAGATGACAAGTCAAGCCAGCCTTGACTACCCAAGCGAGTCTGGTCAGCTGGGCATTATACTGTGAGACCCTGACACAAAACCCAGACCAAACCCAAAAGATGAGTTGGTAAGTTCATTTAGTGCATGTGATATAGTATGTGTGCTACATGGCCTCCCAGAGGCCTTCTGTCCCCACCTCGCTCTAGGCTACAGGTTAGAAAAGGTGGTCCTGTGTCCCTGAGTCTAGGTGTGGGGTCCCCTGAGCACTGTAGCTGGCGGGAGAAGAACGTGCCTCTTCTACTTAGGAGGGCTCTTTCCTGGGGAGGGGCTGCCCCAGAAGTCCAGGCAGCACCTTATCCAAGGCTTACCTTGAAGATGGTGTTGTCTCCGTCCTGGCTGGGACCATGCCTTGTGGCATGGCGCCAGGGGATATAGAAGAGTTTCTTTTCCCCGTTGACCCACTGAAGCCCTGGGTACTGGCAGCTGTTCACCTGGGCCACCAACCAGGGCTTCAGCCTCACACGGCGGGGTGGCGGGGGAATCCCTGCAGCTGACTGGTTCATGGCAAAGGGCTCTGCAGGGAGGGAAAGCAAAGCATAGCTCTGAGAATTGATAGCAAGATGCTCCATGCCCTGGGTGGAGAGGTCATGTGGGCGAGCTCCCCAGTCCATCTAGATGTCTGAGGTCAAGGCTGCTTCTTGTCACAGCTCGCTCAGCCTATGAGTTCTGTTAGGGGAGAAGGAAACTTCCATGCTAATCGGTGCTGTGGGCACTTTTGTTCAATGGACAGACCAACACCCATTGTTGAGTGCGATCAGTACCCAGCTGCTGCTGTACTAGCGAATTGTCCTGGGTACCTTATTCCCCAGGTCAAGCTGCCCATCTCTATGAAGTCACAGCGCGGTCAAAGCCAGCTCCCTTGCATGGAGGTGGGCCAGCGAGATCGGCAGGTATTTCTCTGGGGTTGGCCATCCCACAGCGTCTTATCTGTGCTGTCCCTGCAGCTTACTCAACTTCTTTCCCCTGAAACTGCCCTTCCCCATCCCTAACAAATCCTCTAAACTAGACTTCCAACACAAGCTGGCCGTAGACAGGAGCAGACTGTGTGAGAGGGATTAGGGATGGGTTCATTCTCGGACTCGGAGTTTTGGGCCTTTTGGTTAAGATCACTCTAAGGTTTCTCCTCAGTTCTCAAAGGGATGAAGCTTTCTTCCCCTTTGAGCTCTTGATAGAAATCCCACTAATCCACTCCAGTGACACTGGGTACCCAGATAAGATGTCTCCACCCTGAAGCCATCAATGGCCTTGCGTCTGGTTCCTGCTCCTTCCCTGATATCCATTCAGTGATCTGTGGTGGCAAGAAGTGCAGACCAAGGCCTAAAGGCTTCCTGCTGAGGT
This sequence comes from Tokudaia tokunoshimensis, assembly GCA_036184795.1. Classification (NCBI taxonomy): domain Eukaryota; kingdom Metazoa; phylum Chordata; class Mammalia; order Rodentia; family Muridae; genus Tokudaia; species Tokudaia tokunoshimensis. The sequence continues at coordinate 50,879,211 of BTHU01000002.1, read as the reverse complement.
CGGTCTGTTGCTATGTATTGTAATGCTAAATACTGGCCTGGCTGCCCCCAGGAAGGAGATTCTCATGCAGACCCCAGTGATGCTATGTAACCTTGCCCCCCAACTTAGCCCTCATTGGTGAATAAAGATGCCTACAGCCTGAACTGGACAGAAGAGAGATGGGCAGAGTTTTGGTTCCCAGGCTTGGGGTCTGAAGAGGACAAGGAGAGAGAAGGTGGAGGGAGAAGACGCATGGGTTAGGTGGGTCATGAGAGCTTGGCCACGAGGGCTGGCCCATCGGAGTTAAAAGCAGCCAAGTTGGAACATGGTGGGGTTCTTGATGGGCAAGTAGACATAATAGCATAAAGGGTAGATATCTGCTCAGCTCTGGTACATTAAAGGATTGTTATAAATGTAAAAGTTGAGTGTCTTTTATCTGGGAACTGAATGGTCAAAGGCAAGGTAGAAACCCCCGATTGAGATTAAATATTACTACAACAGCTTCCCATTGGCGGAAAACACTTTGGCAGGCCACAGTCTCTGTCTCACTGGAGTTAGGTCCACAGGACTCATGAAACCCTGGTGCCTTTCTCTCTTCCTGCTCCCTCTCCTCCTGATGGAACCTGAAACTTACAGCTCCCTCCCTTCCTCTCACCCATCTTCCCTCCTGGGAGGCTCTTTCCTTCCCTTGCCCATATTCTTTGGGTTTGGTGTTGTTATTATTGTTTTATTTTGTTTTGTTTTGTTTTTCGAGACAGGGTTTCTCTGTGTAGCCCTGGCTGTCCTGGAACTCACTCTGTAGACCAGGCTGGCCTCGAACTCAGAAATCTGCCTGCCTCTGCCTCCCAAGTGCTGGGATTAAAGGTTTGCACCAATACTAGCCCAGCCCGTGTCCATATTCTTGATCTTGAACTCTTGGACTGGGGGAGTAGAGGCCACTGTGCCAGCAGCTCCTAGGAAGACGATCTCTCATTCAGCAGGTTAAAGAACAAAACTGAGCAGACTTACTTGGGTTTTGCAGCATGGAGCCTCAGTTTCCCCTGCAATTCCCCATCTAGTATCTTTTGGGTTGTGTCTGCTACATGCCATATCCAGGCTAGCGGAGTGTCCCTCTACACACTTCAGAGCAGTGCATACCTCAGCTGCCCGAGACCCACAAAAAGCAATGCCCGCCTTGGAAAGAGAGGGTGGAAAGGCTCCCAGCCCTGCCCCCAGGCTTAAGAAGAGGTGGCTTAGTTCCTCTTTCTACACCAGCCTCCGCCCTGACCTAAAGGAAATGAAAGTGGCCCAATGGGACAAGTCAGAAATCTGACTCACTGGGCTGCCTTGTGGGCTGGTGGAGGGAGGGGACATAGAGAAAGTCCACAAGAGTCTCTGCACCCCCACCCCCACCCCATCCTCTAACTCATCCAGTCTCCCACCTTTGTCTTTATAGCTCCTAGGCAGCTTTGAGCTGAGGATGGAGGGGGCTGTTCTGGCCACGGGAAGGTGGACACAAAGATAGGCAAGTTACCCTGAACACACACACACACACACACACACACACACACACACACACACACACAGAGACAGAGACAGAGACAGACAGACAGAGAGAGACAGACAGAGAGAGACAGAGAGTCAGGCCAAGGGTAGTATGAACAGGAGGAGGAGAACACTCACTGCCCTGCTTCGGGGACCAGGAAGGAGCCAAGGACCCTTGCAGCTTTCTGTTTCAGCCTGATAATGATGAATTAAATTCAGAGAAAAGTTTTGAAATTGTTGCTCTGGCCTCAGTGTTAGGAAGTGGCAGTCCCTTCAGATAGAGGAGTGACAGAGAAGGGATCCCCACAGCAAGCCAAGCCCGGCGCCTGCCAGGGCCGAGAGGGTGCATTCATCTAGCGCCAGAAGGTCCACCTGTAGCTAGATCCACAGGAGCCGTCCCCTGAGCAGGACCAAGTTCAGCATCCACCCTACAGAAGCTCCCTCCCACCCAGAGAAAGGTTTAGATCTGAGGGAGCTCTGAAGCCTGCCAGTTCTCAATTGCAGTATCTAAACATGGCTGCCCTCTTCTGGGTCTGGAGGTTTGGAGTTCGATCAACACCCAGACTGAGATGTCTGGCTATGAGCCCTGCAAGGGAGAAACGAACAGAGCCGCCACCATCTTCCATGTCAAAATGAGTGTGGCCTGCTTAAGACCTCAAGAAACATCCCACATGTGATGAGGCTCGGAAGTCCTTGAATCCTGGCTGGGATGGAGAGTACCCACAGCTCACCCCAGGGTCATGAGGTTCCAGGGGAGGCTGCCTGGGCAGTCAGATCACTGAAAACTCTGCAGGGCTGGTGAGGAGATGCTGCCATAATGGAATAGAGGCAGAGCATCAAACCCCTCCTGCCTCTCGAATTGTCTGGTTCGGAACCCCACACCCAGTTCAAGGCAACGTCCAGGGGTTACCTGCACTAGGCAAGAGCATAAATCCCGCCCTTTCCAGGTGAGCGACACACCCGGGGCCCTGCCCCTTTAGAGCGCACACAGACTGAGATTCTGGGGCAGCAGGTGCGGCGGCAGGAAGAACCCTCTCTCGGCTTCCTCCCAGGGGCAGGTTGGGGGAAGGCCAGAGTGCAAGGGAAAGCCCCGAAGGACTTTTAGTTAATAGGAGTGGTCTCCTACCTACCTCTTTCCTAGTCTAGCCGGGAGCTTGGGGAGTAGGGACGATATTGTATGTGTAAGCGAGGGCCTTTAGCCTTTCCAGCCTCCGTCGGCCCGGCCCACATCCTTTCTGGTCCTGTTCACTTATCCTCACTTTGGCGTTCAGGTCAGGCCGTTCCCTAGTGATCATCCCAGCAGACTCCATCGGGGGGAGCATAACGCCGGGGATGGGGGTGGGGTGGGTGGGTCAGCCAGCCCCTGAAGTCACCGCGGAGAACTGGTTTGGTATTGGGTATTGGTTCCTGGACCGCTCCTCTGGCCGGGATGTGTCTTTCTTGCCCTGCTATGCCAGGAGGCCAGGAAAGCCCCCACTTCCACCCCTGCCACTAGGTACCTGCTCTGGGTCCTCTGAGGGTTCGAGAGACACTTGGGTCTTGGAGACACCGGCACCAAGGTCGGATGCTGGCCCGGGACATCTCTCTGTCTACGTTTCGGCCAAACTAACACTTTCCCTTCACGTTCCGATTCTTAGTTGGTTCCATTTTAAATTCAGGTGCAGACCGTCAAGAAACTAGACCAAACATTATGCACCCCTCGCCCCCATTCTTCTCGACTGCTAAGAAAAATCGGCGCCTCTATTTGACACCATCTCCCCTCAAACTTTGTTCCCACAGATTCCTGTCCTTGGCTTTAAGATCCTTGGGAGGGATGACTGCTTGAGACCTCAACCTCTTTAGTCGAAAAAGTGAGGTGTGGCCGGGGAGGAGGGATGGGGCTGTGCGCCGAAAGGGCCGGAGTCGGAACCTTGCTTCTCCGTGGTCCCGGTCAGACTGCGACAGGGCGCTTCGCATCCTTGACCCTGGCGAGGCGCAGGGGGAATGTCCATAGGGCACTCGGGACTTTCCCCACGCATGCGGAACGATGGCGGCCAGAGCCCAGCCGGCGAGCTGGCCGGGCGTGGAGCGCCTTGGAGACGTTCGCGCTGGCCTGGCGCTTCCTGCCATCATCGCCCACCACGGAGGAGCAGGATCCCGACCCCGCCAGTCCCGCTGGCAGGTGCCCGAGGCGCGCAGGTCGCCGTGGATCTGAGCCGTGGCTTGGCAGTAGCCCGGGACGGTTCCCACCGCCCTCGGGGCGCAGGGCCCAACGCAGCCCCCAGCCCCGGGACCTACCTGTCTGCCGTGTGCCCGCAGGGAGCCTGGAGCCCCGGCCTGGCGCTGCGGCCGAGCTGAGCTCTCGCCGAGCTGCGCCGCCCGCGGGTCGCCCAACCAGCCCCGCACTTCCGCATCGCGCCGCCCCCGCCCCGGGCAGCGCCCCGCCCCGCCCTCGCCACCACCCTGCGCCCCAACCCCGCGCCCCCCCCCCGCACCGACCGGTCCACTTCCCACCACGGGGAGGCCCGGGACCTCGGAGAGACCGCAGACAGCTCGGCGCCCCTCGCCGGGGCTCCTTCGGGAATCCGGGAAGACAAAGTCACCCATTACCCAGTCCCCAGATACCCTGTAGCCTGTCCCCACCAAGTCCGCGCCCGGCAGGAGCTGAAAATCCGCTGCGCTCGGGCGTCAATGGAGCCACGCTCCAGGGCATTTTGAGGCGACTGAGAGATCCCTTTCAACATACCTGGGGCCACTCTGTCTCCTCAGCCTTAACACTGGCCCTCCCGACGGCTCCAACTCACCAAGTGACTGCCAAGCCCACCTCTTCTTTCACCCCTACCTTCGCCATGGCTTGGGTTTGCCGTTTGAGCGGGTTCCCACCACCACCACCCCAGTTCCATAAACGGGCCTTGCTGTCCATGATGGCCTCAACCTTCGCACATCCTGTTCATGTAGGAACATTATTCGCTGATTCTCTTCAACCTTTGGGTCCGCATCATATTATTTGTTAGTCTAAGTGGGTTTTTGTTTGTTTGTTTGTTTGTTTGTTTTTTCAGCAGGTCTACTCCTTGAGTCAGCTTCTGGCTTGTTGTGCTTTGGCCATTTGTTGGTTGGTTTGGAGGGGGGTGGATATCAAGAGACAGCTTCCAGAGTCTTTCCGTTTGATTTTCTCCATGTGATTTTAACGTCTAATTCCCACTGAAGTTCAGCTTAGTTGGGGACCAGTCCTGTCTTGCATGGTTCATGATCTATAGTAATTGTTATTTTTATATGTATTTGTTACTACTGATGATGGAACCCAGTACCTTGCACACGCTAGGCAAGTGCTCTGCTACTAAGTGTCTGCCTGCTCTGCCCTATCATAATTCTAAAGGGTTACTGTGTTTGTTTGTTCGATTTTAACTTTTTTAAGGGAAAAAAAGTTGTGTTGTGAGTGCTGGTTTCCAACTCCTGGAATCAAACAATTTTCCTGACTCAGATGCCTTGAGTACCTGAGATTTGGTGTAGTATCACAGACAGCTTAACTAAAGATATAAGTATATATATTTTAAATGTTTACCATCTTAATTCTTTTTAGTGATTTAATTTTTTGTGTATATGAGTCTTTTGTCTGCATGTATGTGCATCGTGAACATGTAGTTCCTGCAGAGACCAGAAGAGGGCGTTGGATCCTCTGGAACTGGAGTTAGAGACTTGTGAGCAGAGGGGGTTGGGGGGTATGTGGGTGCTGAGAACTGAACCCAGGTCTTCTGCAAGAACAGCAGGTGCTCTTAACTACCGAGCCATCTCTCCAGTCCTAGAGATATTTTTAATAAATATTCGGAGTGAATTGTTAAATTAAAATTTTATTACATTTCTTTTGTGTGTATATCTGTTGGTGCACATAAGCTTGTGTAGGTCAGAGGACAACTTGTAGGAGTCAGTTTTCTCTTTCATATGCCTGGCCCAGAGTTTGAACTAAGGTTGTCAGTCTTGTCAGCCATCATGCTACATCCCACCCCATCCCTCTCCCCCCCCCATCGTTCACTTTAGCTAGCAAGTAAAATATATACATTGTAGACATACTGTTTACCCTCTACATTTTGTAGCCTTGGATTGTAGACAGATACAGTGGTATTAATTAGAATTTCGGCTTCTTCCTTCACCTCTGCTGCCCTCCCTGGGATGTCTGGATTAGATTTTAGTGAGCATAGAGAATCCAGCGGGTTTGTTTTGTTTTTCCTTCTCTCTGCGTATCTCCCCCTCCTCTCATTGTAGCTGAATATAAAATGGAAATATATTATTTGTATCTGCGAAATATATCACCCTCTCATACATGCTAAGGCACTCTACCACTGAGCCACACGTCCTTCTGTTTCATATTTTTAAAATTTAAACTTCGGGTAGATTCAGTCATGGTGGTGCATGTCTGCGGGGGGGTGGGGGGGGCAGCTGAGGCGTAAGCTCCAGCGGCAGGGCGGAGGATAAACAGGGCTCTGAAGAGAGTCTGCTCCATTCAGAGCCTGTCTTCCCTGCCGAGGAGCCCCTTAGCCAAAAACTGCCCTGAGCCAGAGACACGCTTCTGGAGGAAGGGAGGGGTTGTGCTCATTCAGTAAACAGAACTCCAGCTATTCCAAGAACGAAGGGTCCTCTAGGTTCATGTGCACTGTCACGAGCACAGGGGAAGTGAGGCCCCACGCTGATGCTTAAAATTAATCTCAGTTCCCCTTGCTCATTCAGGGGCCCAACAGGGTGCAGAAAGACTCCATAGCTCTAGGAGGTCATCAAGAGGCCCGGTGACTCCCCCACCAGTGACATGACCTTGTCACAGATGAGCTTTTGATAAGAAGTACCTTTGTCAGCTTTGGGCAAAGCCAAGGTATGAGTAAAGGCCCAGAGAGAGTTCGAGGAAGCCCTGCCACCAGAGGGAACCGAAAGAAACCCAGCATAAATGACAGTGACTTAAGGAGAAGCTAAGCACACTCTAGTCATCTGGAGGCCAGCCCACTTTAGATAGGGCCTGAGACACGCCAGCCGCCTTTGCTGCCCAACCCCATTTTCTCTGGCCTGGGCTTTGCAGATTCTCTGGAAACAAGCTCCTGTATGTCTGGGAACTTGTCAGTGAGACATCAGGCTGTGAGTTCAGTCGGGCATCAAATCCCAGGAACTGTGAGACACGGCACACCTCCTCCTCTGCCAGAACCAGCTTTCCATCCATGAAGTGACATAGTCCCATCCCTGTCACACATGGAGGATGATGTCAGATGGTCATCAAAGCACGTGCCAGGATACAGGGATAAACACATCTATTCATCCCAGACTTGCTGTGCTGGAGCTTCCAGCCTGTGGGGTGAGACAATTAGGCTCAACCCCTATCGGGGAGCAGGACTGGGTGAGCTTTGAGGGGGCACCACACAGGCGGCTTTGCCGGAATTCAGTGGAGAACTCAGAGCGGAGGTAGATGTGACTCTCTGGCTTGGAATGTTCCAGTAGTTTTGTAACCTGTGCTGTGGACACTGCAGTCAGTTTCCTCTCTGTTTCTTGCTAACTGCTGCCTCCTCGGCCTTCTGAGGTATGATTTGGAAGTCCCCCCACTCAGCTAGAACTGTCACATGGGCCCCTTGGACCTTGAGCCCTCACCTTTGCCAACCCACACTCAGTCCCTCTTCCCACAACCTGGGCCCGAGGAAGCTGAGCAGACACCCACCCCCACCCCCGCCCATGCCCCCCCACCCCCACCCCCTCCGGGCACCGGCTCTCTGCTTCTTTGTCTCACTAAAAAAATAGAAAAGCTACTTCCCTTTCTCTTGCTGGTCACCTCTCCTCTACGTGACGTCCTGAGTGGACCCCATTTTGACTTTATTCCTTTGCTTGGTCCTTGCTCAAGCTGGCCCCAAACTTTCAGGAATGCCCCCACCACCCCAACCCAAACTCCAGCATTTCCTGACATCTTGTATCTCTATCTAAACCCCAGACCTAGGGGTTCCACTAGCTTGCCTTTCTCCTTATTTCCTTTAAACAGCTGAGGTGAAGATGTCTCACTTTCCCATGGGATTCATCTCCTATTGCCTTTCCTTGGGTCGGCCTTCATATTAGCACCCTCTCCACCTTTGGCCTGGTTAGAAAGGCGCTCAGACGCCCTGGGTTAGTTGGCCACACCTCCCACAGTCCCTGAATTTGGGTTTAGAATCTGCTAAACTCAGCAAAAACATCTTCCCAAACAATTTCCCTCCCCATCGAAGAGGCAGGGCCTCCCCGTTGCCGCCAGTCCTGTATTGTGGCTCACAAAGCAGGCATTTGGCACGGAGGAAAAGGAAAAAGAAGCCTGGCTGTAAACTTTGGACTTTTGGGATTCCAGCAGTGTTCGTAGGTTGTCCCCACAGGAACCAGCTGAAGATCTCCTCAGAGTGAAAAGAGTAGAGAACCTGGGAGCTCAAGGCTCCTGGGGAGGCTCACCAGACAGGGCCCTCTCCTTTCTTGCTTACAGGGAAGAGGAGGATGCCAGGCCTCACTAGAGTGGACCTAGGGTCGAGTTCTTTGAAGGCCGGTGTCCTGTGTGCTCAGTGATTTCTAAAGTTCTCCAAGCTAAGACCCCGATACCCAGCCAATCTGTGGTGTTGGGCACACTGGAGCCATGAAGGAGCTGAAGGGCCCAGAGACTATGGAGACCTTCTGCCCATATGAGCCGGTCCATTGACACAGCCTTCCCTTCTCTTCCTCACTAGCACTGCCAAAGTCACAGAAATGCTGACATGCCTTGATGCTTGATCAGGGACCGCTTCTGGGTGATGGAGGTACAGGGAGGATGGGAAGAAGAGGCACATGCTCCGGCCTCTTCCAGGGGCTTCTATATCAGCTCACAACTCTGCAGAGCTTTGCTAGGTAGTGGCAGATTCCAGGAGTGTCCAGGACTAGGCACAGGGACATGGGCAAGCATCCTGAATCCGCTTGGGTCTTGGCAAGCTTACGCCATCCTGGGTAACTGTTGCAATTCTGAGGTTCAGGGTGAGCAGAGCAACAGTATAGAAGGGAGGATCCTTGCACACAACAGCCTATCCTAAACACCCAAAGTGGGCGTGGCACTGCCACTTTCCCCACCCCCTCACCAGGGATAGAGGCAAGGAGGACAGCTGATGAAATCAGATGCTCGGTTTGGAAGTCAATGGAACCTCCAGTGACATTCGATCACTTTGGAGTCAGACAGATACAAGATGACATTGAGAGCTCAATATATGCCAGTCACATTAAACACCTCTGACGTCTTAATGTGTTTGATTGCAGCAAGTCACTAGGCTGGAGAGGTTGTCTGTGCCCCCATTTACTGAAGAAGTAAGCTGAGTTCTTTGCTAATTAACTCCAGGAATTTTGGCACCCTCCCCAGCTTACATCTCTATGCATAGGGGTTAAATTTTATTTATTTAAAACTAATTTGATGATTTTTTTTGAAAGTAATAGTAGGTTTTATTTATTTGAGGGGAGGCCTGGGGGAAAGTCTCACTATGTAGCTGGAACTGGCTATGTAGACCAGGTTAACTTCAAATTCACAGAAATCTGCCTCCCTCTACTTCCTGAATGTTGGGATTGAAGGTGTGTATTGCCACTCAGGTTATCTTTTATTATTTTTTAGACAGGGTTTCTCTACTTGGCCTTGACTATCCTGAAACTTACTATTGTAGATCTCCCTGACTTTGAACTCACCAAGATCTCCCTGCCTCTGCCTCCTGAGTGCTAGGATTAAAGGCATACACCCAGCTAGAATAATTTTTAACTTTATTTACTATGATTGTTTTGTGTTGAATGTGTGCATATGTGTGTGTGAGTGGGTGACTGTGTGTATGAGTGTGAATGTGTGTATGAGTGTGTGTATGTGTGTGAATGTGGGTATGTCTGTATGAGTGTGTGATTGTGAGTGTATGTGTGTGAACATGAGTGTGTGTGTGTGTGAATGTGGGTATGTCTGTATGAGTGTGTGATTGTGAGTGTATACATGTGAATATAAGTATGAGTGTGTATTAGTGTGTGAGGGGGGTAACTATGAGTGTGTGTGAATGAGTGCATGAGTGTATGCATGAGTGTGGGTATTTGTGCCCCCATTTACCGAAGAAGTAAGCTGAGTTCTTTGCTAATTACCTCCAGGAATGTTGGCACCCTCCACATCTCTATGCATAGGGGGTCAAATTTTATTTTATTTTATTTATTTTGGTTTTCCAAGGCAGGGTTTCTCTGTGTATCCAGGCTGGCCTGGAACTCAGAGATCTTCCTGCTTCTGCCTCCCAAGTGCTGTGACTAAAGGTGTGCGCTACCACTGCCCAGCAAATTTTATTTATTTATTTAAAACTAATTTGATGATTTTTTTTGAAACTAACAGTAGGTTTTATTTTATTTATTTGGGAGGAGGCATGGGGAGAAAGTCATATGTGGGTAACTATGAGTGTGTGGGTATGAGTGCATGAGTGTATGTATGAGTGTGTATGTGAGTATGTGTGTATGTGAGTAAGTGTGAGTGTGTGTATGGGTGTGTGTGAATGAGGGTGTGACTGTGGGTGTATTCCAGGAGCCACTCTCACTTTGATCTTCAGCCCCCTTTCATTGTTACTGGTGGGCTCAGCTATTCAGGCTCATTTAAGTTGAAAAGTTACTAGCTCTTGATTTAGCCAAGTTATCTAACCAAAGTGAGTAGGGTGGAACAAACATAGCTCTCCTACGGTTGGATCACCTAGCCACAACCTGCACCCACCTTCCCTTGATTTTTAGCTAATCAATATCCTGCAACTGTGACCAACTTCCCTCTAAGGTCCTGAGAACAAGTCAAAGCAAGTCTCCTGAGACAACGTCTACATCCTGCTTGCTCCCCTCTACATTACAGTGTGTCTCCTGAGATAATGCCTAACCCCCTCCCCTACATCCTGATTGCTCCCCTTTATATTACAGTGTGAGAAAAAATAAAAATTACAGCTTGATCAGAATTCTTGTCTTGCTGTCGGTTCTTCACGTCTCTTGTCCCCCATTCTCTCCTAGGTGCCCCTGAGAACCCCGTCGACTGTCCTGCGGGTCGGGGCAGGTGTGAGTATGTGAGTGTGTGAATATGAGTGTGTATGAGTGTGTGTGAGTGTATGTAAGTGTATATGTATGTGGGTAAGTGTGAGTGTGTATATGAGTGTGTGAATGAGGGTGTGTGTATGAGTGTGTGAGTGTATGTGAGTGTATATGTATGTGGGTAAGTGTGAGTGTGTATATGAGTGTGTGAATGAGGGTGTAAGTGTGTATGAGTGTGTGTGTATGTAATGCACACGGGGAACTGCAGGTGTGCTGAGATGCTCTCGTAGTCAGAGAGCATCTTTCAGGATCTAGTTCTCTTCTTGCAGCTCAGATTCCATGCATCGTACTCAGGTCCAGAGGCTCACTCCACAAGTGTGTGCTGGGATTTCTAGCTCAGGTCCTCATGCTTGGGAAGCAAGTATTTTTTACCCACTGATGTCCTTCTATATACCCCGCCCTGCTTCTTACGGTATTAGGAACAAAAAAAACAGGGCTTGGCACTTGCTAGATGCCCCTGAGCTAAATCTCCCACCTGTCCCTGTGCATTCTCATTACTGTCTTAGATGACCCGCTGCCTGTAGAAATGTTACCCAGATATCTGCCTTTATCTTCAAAAGTGAAGATGTCTTCTCTGAGATCATACCTCTGCACCTAAGTGTCCCCCTATTTTGTAGTACAGGGGATCAAACCCAGGGCCTTGTGTGTGATAGGTAAGCACTATACCACTGAGCTAAACCTTCAGCCTGCAAAATGTTCCCTTCTATAGTTGGATTAAGTAAGGACCCTCTAATGACTTCTGCTTAACTAATTACGTATGCAGTGATCCTCTCTCCAAAGATGGTCGCATTCTGAAGCACTGGAGGGTAGAACTTTGATAGATGAATTTGAGGAATTGGGGCACAAACCAACCTATGACAGCACCTCACAATCCTGCTCTCACTAAACCTGAGGCCACATTTCATTCTCATCCACAGAGCAGGTGTCTGCTTGCTCTTCAACTGAAGATGCCGAGACTCTGAAAGAGAAGGTGGTTTAACAGAGGCGCACAGCGACCTGGAAATGAAACACTGGGATCTAAAGCCAACGCACAACAGCTACTGCACATCAGTGTCTTCTGTCACTGCAGTCAGGGGATGCTAGTTGCTTGGCCTTAGCATTTGTTCAGTCTCTCTGCATCTCAGAGTTCTCATTTGTAAAGTGGACTTGATACACTCATTGTCAGCCACGAAATGCGCGGTTGGGATGAAGAGCGGCAGGCCCAGTGCCTTGCACTCAGCGCATGTGACGGGAATAACTGCAACAGCGGTCACTCCATAGGGCGGGCCCCACATGCTGTTCCGTCTCAGCTGCCTTAGTGACCACCCATCCTGGCCGTCTGTATCAGTGTTCTGTCGCTTGCTGTAAAGAGACACCATGACCACGGCAACTCATAGAAAGGAAAATGCCTTACAGTTAAGAGGTTTAGACTATTGCTATCATAGCAGAAGGAATGGCAGCATGCAGGCAGGCAGACATGGCGGTTGAGAGGCAGTTGATCAAGTTCTACATCTTGATCAGTAGGCACCAGGAAGCGGGACACTGGGCCTGGCTGAGCATCTAAGACCTCAAAGTCCCACCTTCAGCGACACACTTCCTCCAACAAGGCCACACCCACTCCAACAAGGCCACACCTCCTAATAGTGCCACTCCCTGTAGGCCTATGGGGCCTATTCAAACCATTATGCTGGCTATATCCCTGGAGCTGGTGGAACCCAGGGGGGCATGAAGATCCCTACACTCTGACAGCCTTGAGCCACCTGACCCCCCGAACAGGCTACCCCTGAGATGCCCCTCTCCTTTCCCTTCCCTCAGATATATATATATGTGTGTGTGTGTGTGTGTGTGTATGTATATATATATGTATGTGTGTGTGTGTGTATATATATATATAGAGAGAGAGAAAGAGACAGAGAGAGAGAGAGAGAGACAGAGAGACAGACAGAGAGAGAGACAGAGAGAGAGACAGAGAGAGACAGAGAGAGAGACAGAGAGAGAGAGAGAGACAGAGAGAGAGAGAGACAGAGAGAGAGACAGAGAGAGACAGAGAGAGAGACAGAGAGAGAGACAGAGAGAGAGAGAGACAGAGACGAGAGACAGAGACGAGAGAGAGAGACAGAGACGAGAGAGAGACAGAGAGAGAGAGTGCAGAGTGAGCCGGCTGCTGCAGCTTCCTTGCCCACAGCTGGACTGAGTGCATCAGAGGTGGCTTTGTGCCCTTGAGATGCTTGAGGCAAGCAAGAAAGCGAGCTGCCTCAGCTAGACAGAGACCCTTGAGAAACCAGGGAAGTAAAGCGTGTGTCAGGGAACATGGGCTTGTCTGCTCTCAAAGGAATAATCAGAAGTGATGGGAGCAGTGTCTTCACAGAGCTGTGCCTTTGACACACACACACACACACACACACACACACACTCACACACACACTCACACTCTCACACTCAGGACTGTAGTTGAATTTGACCGCGAGTAAACTAAAAATACCTTGTAGAGACAGTTTTATGTATCCCAGGCTGGCCTCAAACCTGTCTGTTTCTGGGTGCTGAGATTGTACATAGGCACCTCCATACCTGACTCTGGGGAGCAAACCCAGGTCTTCCTGCCGGTTGGGCAAGCCTGCCAACTGAGCCTCATCCCTGGAAATAAAATCTGAGGAAATTTAAGCCAGGTAATATGGCTCACACTTGTTCTCCCAGCACTTGGGAGATAAAAGGACTAAACAATCAAGGCCAAGGTTTGCCTGCACGAGACCCTGCCTCGAAAAGGGAAGAAGGAAGGGGAGGAAGGGGATGGAAGAGGAACGTCTAAAGAGAAATTAAAAATACTTCTACGTGGCTTCTCTGGGTTAAGCCCAAACTTGCCTCCCCATGACCCCCTCCCTGAGGATTCCCAGGATTCTTGAATGGTCAGCCTTAGCTGAGCTGAGGTCTTAGAAGGACATGGGTGACACTGGACAGGGGTTAACTTTGTGAAGGGGACATTCACAAAGGCATGACCTGGGAAATAAAAGGCATTTTGGAGGTGCCCCCAGTGGTGAGCCAACCCTCCCTCAGAAAGGCTGCTCTCAGGAGCTGGGGTACAACAGGTGTGGGTGGAGAAAAGAAACCCTTCTTGCTCTCTTCTTTTGAGTTCCTAACTATAACAAATGTCTCTCACCAGACCTCCAACCCACAGAGCGTCTGGCCATGTAGGCCAAGTGGCTACCTGTTTTGAGTAACAGTAAGGCAGGAAAGGTCACAGGGTAGCACAGGGAAGGGTAGTAGATAGAGAGACGCTGAAGCCACTCGGGGAGAAGCCTTTAGGACCCATGGTCACCCCAAGCACTGCCCTACGAACAGCCAAAAATGCCAGCCTTTTGCAGGCTGGAAGTTCCTGATCGGATGATAAGGTTGTGAGTGGATGAAAAGCTGATTCTCGGAGGCTCTAAGAACCAGGTGAGTGGTTTCTCAGGATTCCCAGCCTTTCGGGTCATTAGGGACACTTTTCCGAGGACTCACTTCTGGGTCTCATATATTATATTGTGGACATGAGAAGGAATCAGGGTGGAGTGGGGACCAGGGGACCTGTATTAGTTGTTTTTCGGTTGCTATGACCAAATATGTGATGGTTTGAGGGCACAGTCTGTCATTGTGGGGAAGGTGTAGAGGCAAGAGTTTCAAGTGACTGAGATCTCACTGCATCTGCAGGTAGGAGCCAGAAAGAAATGAATGTGCCCTCATTGCCCCTTTTATTTAGTCTGAGGACCCAGCACTTGGGATGATGCCCCCACATTTGGGACAGATCTTCCCTCCTTAGCTAAGCCTTTCTGGAAACAACGCTGTACATACATCTGGAGGTATGCTTCATGGCGATACTAAATCCAGCCAAGTTAACAATAAAGATGGGCCACCACAGTACCCCTCCCTGCCAGTCACTGAGGAACCTACAAGCTCTTCCTGGAAACCTCCCCCAAGGGATGGGTCCCTGAGAGCTGCCTTCTCCATCTGGGCTACTCAGGGACACAGGCTGAGTTTCTAGGACACAGTTGGGTGTCAGTTCCTCAGGACATGGGAGGGACAGCTGTGTGCAGAACTATTGGCCTGTGGTTAGTGTAGCGTGCACATGTGCAAGGCAGGGGCTGAATCCCTCCGTGCACGCCCTCTGCTGGGAGGAGCAGAGAATGACTGTAAGTATTTTCAGGCTGCCACCGAGACAGAGCTGGTGGGCAGCTGGTCAGACTGAGGCTTACTTGTCTCCTGCTCCTGGCAGGACAGAGATGGGTGTAGCACAGCGATAGGCTCCTGCACAGGGCTGCAGGTGTGTTTTCTCTCCATCACGCCACACAAGCCCTGGTCTGCTTGTAAGTCACACCTCTAGACGCACTTTCAAGGGTCAGAAACTGAGGTCTGAGGGACAACCTTATGACTGGGAGGTAGGCTGAGGAACAGAATGGGAGACAGAAGGCCTATGTCTGGTCTCCTCTACCCTGAACCAGACTTGGCAGGTAGCAACTTTGATTACAAGGTTTAAGATTCTAGAAAGCCAAGCATTGCTGAAATGAGGGGTGGGTGCCTAGGTAAAGGTTAAAGGACAGAGCTCTGATGAGTAAAGAATTCAGGAGCCTCCAACAGCCCCTTAACCTCAGTGCTCCTTACATTCAGACCCTGTGTTCTGCCCATGATTTCGTGGCCCGCCCTCTAGGGGGGCCCAGCTCAGATCCTGTATTTTGTGATCCCCAGTAAAGGAGGAACTTGACTTGGATAACCTTGTTGGTGCAAGGCCCTTGATGGACAGCTCGGGGGCCCTTTCTGGGAGATGTTCCAGGGCAGGATAGCAAGTGGTCACTAGGGGACCCTGACAGCAGCCGTGCCAGATGTCAACACACATTTCTAAGGGCATTGGCACTGCCCTGACTCCTACAGTCTGAGGTGATTCCTTCAGTGTGAGGCCCTACCCATCTCATCAAACCTACAGCTCCTGCATTACTAATGTGAGCACCTCATGTCTCAGTTCTATTTCCTGGGGACTTTGGTCCAAGGCTATCCTTCCTTAGGCATATCCTATAGACAGCTTGCCTAGTGGGGACAAGAAGGCAGTACAGTACACTGTCCTAAGTCATTGAGAATAGCTGATGTGCTTGGGTCTTAAATGTGACCATTGCAGGTCTGTTTAAGGCTCGGTCTAGAGGTAATGGTGTGACAAGGTGCCAGAAACTTCAAGGGCAAGGCCTGAGTTGGAGGAAGTAGTAATTGATGGTATTCTCTAATGAGTGTATTGAGACCACAGTCCCTTCCACTCACCAGCACGTGGCGGTGCACGGCTTTAATCCCACACTCGGGAGGCAGAGGCAGCAGGCTTGAGGCAAGTCAGAGCCTAGCCCCATCTCCACAGTGAGGCGAGCTCATCAAGAAAGTTAAAACATCCCACTTAGATGAGGAAAGGATGAGGCTTTCACCACTTCCTGTCAGCACTGGACTAGAAGTCTCAGTTAATACAGTAAGACAAGGAAGACAAAAAACATTCACAAAGTAGGAAGGAAAAAATAAAACAGTCCTTGTCTGCAGATAATGCAATTGTCTATGTATAAAATATGAAATACTTTTTAAAAATCAAACTAGAATTATAACTGCTTATGAGGCAGGATAGAAAGGCCAGGAAAATCCCGTGGAGATGAGAAGGGTCAAGAAGACACCCCACCCCCACCCCCCACCCCCGGGTTCGGCTGGTCAGCAGCAGGGGAAAATCCCAACACAATTAGGAACTACTTGAGAAGATCTCCCTTTCCAACCACGAACCTACGTTTTCTAGGAATCTTACCCAAACCTCCCATTTACAAGGAAAGGATGTGTCCGAAATGCCTTAAAAAACCCCCGGTGGCTTCTGGCTTTACCTTATCAGGTCACAGTTCCAGCAAGCCACCTCACGTGTCACAAAAGCAAGCAAAACAAAAGAAAAAAACCAAACAAAAAACAAACAAACAAAAAATAACTCAAGCACATTCCTGCTGGATTGCAGATCCCAGCAGGTTGTAGGTGATAAAGAAGTGTATTCCTAACTGTATTGTCCCGTGAGCAGGGACCGTCAGGAGCTCAGCCTTTCACACTTCAGCAGACATGCTGACGCTTGACACTGCCCCTGGAGTCCAAGACCGTGGACCCACAGCCTGCACTGGTTAAGAGAAGCCGGAAGCTCGGCCACGGGAAGCTCGGCCATAAAGAGAGCTCTCTGATGAAGTCCAGCTGACCACCTCGAGTTCCCCAGCCTCTTCTGCTGGATGTGTCTGGGTGATGACTCTCCCTTTCTGCTCTCATTTGTTCTTTGAAGCCTCACCCAGGGGGACACTCTGCTCTGCCCCAAGACCCTTCCTATCTCCTATCGGGAACGCCAGCTGATAGCCTCTCAATCTCTGCTGGGTGTACTTAAACTTACTCGTTTAGAATGAAAAAAAAAGGCTATTCTAGACCATTTTCTGGACAGCACAGCACATAATTGGCTAGGTAGGCTCTCCGAGATGCCGTTTCTTATAAAAAATGAAAGAGGACTTACAGGACGATGGTAAGGCTGCTGGTACAGGGTGTGATGGTGCCCATGATACCCAGCATCCTGCGCATCAACTGCTGGGATAACAAGGGAACTGTGTCTTGTGCTCCTGCAACCCTACAGTGCCTGAGTCAACATTAGAGACTTTGGCATCTCTGGGCACTTTCTGTTCTGCTTTTTCTTGTTTACGAAGACTGTTCACTGATTAAGGTCACTGCCATCTCCACAGGCTTTTGCTAGAATGTAAAACTTCCTCTGTATATGAGACCACGGGGGGGGGGGGGGAACGGGGGGGGGAAGGAAACAGGGGAAGGTGCAAAAAAATCCAAGCAATGAAGAGGTTTGCCTGAGACCTGCGTAAGGAGAGAAAATAAAATATACCCATAAAATAAGGTACAAATAAATAAACTTTTTTTTTAAAGACAAGAGTTCTAAAAGGTAATGAAGTCTTCATAATTAACTAACTTTTGGTTACATTTGTCCCCAAAGGGATTAAATCAATAGATCAGAAGTGCCCTATAAGGGCACATGGACAATTTAAGGTCTGAATGCCATGCTTGCTGGTAAATTGTAGTGTGTTGTTGGAGCTCCCTGGGACGTTGGCTGTGGAAACAGGATCGTGTCGCTCCCCCGGTACCTGGATTCCAACCCAAGCACGTTTATGTCAAGTGTCTTTCAAGGGTCCTGTCTGAGGATGGGCTGCTTCACCTGTAACTTGACCGGGAGCAAAGAGAAAGCAAAACATGCCAGAGTAAAAACACTCATTTTCAACAGAGCTTCCTTACCACGGTTTGTCCCACGGCATAAAGGCCCTGAAGGAGAGGAGTTAACCGTGCAGCTGTGTGAAGTCCATCCATTAAGGCAAGCTTGATCAGGAGCTCCAGATGACTGCCTTAACCTCCCCAGAGGTTTCTGCCCGGTGTTGGATGATGTTTCTGCTTGTCACTTGTTCTTATGCTTGGAAGCCTCATGTGTGGGGACGCTCTGCCTGCTTGGGACCCTCTCAGGAACTCCAGCTTGCTGTCTCAGCAGGGTTTGTCTGGTACATTTCTGCTGGGTGATTTGAGTACCTGGTTTGATATTTTGCTCTTTCCCTCTATATCATGTATTAATATACTTAATACACTTACTTATTCAAAACCAAAAGATGCTGTTGTAGATCATTCTCAGGACCACACAGGCAGACGAGGCATTGATACCTACCAGGGGGTGTGTGCTTATGCGTGATGCCCTGCTGCCGTGCAGAGCTGCTCTGTGCGACTGGATGATCAGTGGCTGGTCTCTACCGCAACCTGTCTGGCTCACCGTCCTCTTTGTATCAGAGAGTCTATTTCCTGGGATCATATTCCAAAATAAATTTGCTTGTAGGTCATTGTTTTAGTCTCTGCCTTCAGAGGACAATCCTTGCAACCACACTGACAATGGTTTTTATTTATTTAAGAACAGACACAAAACACAGCTTTGGTTGACTTAGAAATTGTTGTGGGGACCAGGCTGCCTGAAACTCAGAGATGCACCTACCTCTGCCTTCCAGGTCCTGGGATTAAAGATGCATGTCACCAGTCTGGTTTAACAGACTACTTTTATATTCCCATTTCACAGAGGAGGAACCTGAGATGAGAAGTTTCAATATCTACCAAGATCACTTGGAAGGTTAGGAGCAGGACCATTGGGCACAGGGCTTCTTCTGTGAGGAAGGGGATGGGGATGGAGTGCTAGGGACCTGACATTGAGTTCTGGCTCTGTGGCTTATATGCAATAGGATTTTGAACAGCTTTCCCAGGATATCTCAGGTGGTTCATGGGTGACAGAGGGACAGAGGCACCCCACCCTGCCTGGTTGGAGTACGATTAAAGACCATGAGAAAAGTGGCATAGGCCAGGACTCATAAGATGGTTACCCCTTCCAGGTATGTATGTATGTATGTATGTATGTATGTATGTATGTATGTATGTATACTGGCTAGTTTTGTGTGTCTACTTGACACAAGCTGGAGTTATCACAGAGAAAGGAGCCTCCCTTGAGGAAATGCCCCCATGAGATCCAGCTGTAAGGAATTTTCTCAATTAGCAATCAAGGGGGGAGGGCCCATTGTGGGTGGTGCCATCCCTGGGCTGGTAGTCCTGGGTTCTATAAGAAAGCAAACTGAGCAAGCCAGGGGAAGCAAGCCAGTAAGTAACATCCCTCCATGGCCTCTGCATCAGCTCCTGCTTCCTGACCTGCTTGAGTTCCAGTCCTGACTTCCTTTGGTGATCAACAGCCATGTGGAAGTGTAAGCTGAATAAACCCTTTCCTCCCCAACTTGCTTCTTGTCATGATGTTTGTGCAGGAATAGAAACCCTAAGACAGTACGTATGTATGTATGTATGTATGTTTGTATGTATGTATGTATGTTTGTATATATGTATATATTATGTATTTGTGACAGAGTTCCTCTGTGTAGCTCTGGTTGTCTTGGAACTCAGTTTGTAGACCCAGCTGACCTCAAGCTCACAGAGATCTGTCAGCCTCAGCCACCAGAGTGCTGGAATTAAAGGCATGCACCACCACAGCCTGGCTAGGATTAATATTTTCAATCCACACGAATAGTTTCTGAGGAAGACGATTAGAGCCAAAGATGAGGAATTGACTGCTATGGGCTGGTGGGATGGCTCAGCGGGGTAAAGTGCTTACAGTTAGGTCCACAGTCCACATCCATGCTGTGGTGCTGTGTCGTGTGCATGCCCAAACACCCCCAACCTCTCCCCCACCCCAAGCACTGAAGTGACATCTCTCGTCTGAGATCACACAGAAGTAAGCAATGGGGCAGACCCAGTCTGAGGGCTGGCATCCTCCTTCCTGACGGGTCTGAGATCCTAACCCCATCCTTCTGGAACTGCTTTGCCAGAGGCACCCAGGAGACAGAAGCAATTTCACTGCTGGAGAGGCAGCTCAGTTGAAAGAGTGCTTGCACTCTTCCTTGCACGAAGCCCTGGGGGTCCCTGGAACACCAAATGTAAGCTTCATGACTGTAAGTTCCTGTAACCTCAGCACTCAGGAGGCAGAAGAATTGGAAGTTCAAGGTCACCCTTGGCTACATCTGGAGTTTGAGGTCAACCTGGACTACAGACTTGTGTCTAGGATTTTGAGGATTTTTCTTTCTTTTTTTCTTTCCTTCTGTCTCTGTGTCTCTCTGTTTCTTTCTCTGACTCTCTGTCTCTGTCTCTGTCTTTCTGTCTCTGTCTCTCTCTGTCTCTCTGTCTCTGTCTGTCTCTGTCTCTCTGTCTCTGTCTTTCTGTCTCTGTCTCTGTCTCTCTCTCTCTCTGTCTCTCTCTTTCTCTCTCTGTCTCTCTCTCTGTCTCTCTCTGTCTCTGTCTGTCTGTCTGTCTGTCTCTCTCTCTCTCTCTCTCTCTCTCTCTCTCTCTCTCTCTCTCTCTCTCTCTCTCTCTCTCTCTCTCTCATTACTTCCGGGGTTGGATGAGAGCTGCTAGTTCCTAGTTCCGTTGGCTTCCATTGGCTCTGGCTCTTCCTTTGCTGCGTGACCCTAGCTCCAAGTCGCAGAGGCAAGGTTTAGTCACAGTCTCCCTTCCCCCTGCTGCAAATTGCTTAGCCGCAGGAAGGGCCCTCACATCTGCGAAGAGACCCTGCCCTCTTTTACTCAAGCCTTGACTCCTGAGGGAGACCTTCAGTTCCTGCCCTGCCCCAGCTGGGGGAGGGTGACTTCACATTCCAGGTCTTCAAGGCCAAGACAGGGACTTCTTTGGCTGGATTTACAGCTCCACCCTCCATGTCCCTCTGCCTGTGAACGTGGGGCCCCATCCTGCCTTCCCAGCTGTACAGAGTTGTTTCCCAGTCCCAGGCTCCGTGGACAGTTTTCCTTATTTCCTCACTTTGGGCTTCTCCCCTGAAGTAAGCCCAGGGCTTCCCACTGAGGGCTGAGCCCTGAGGTGCCCCTGAGTTCAGACTCTGGAAAAGGAGCCCATCTAGCCAGAGAAGGGAGGCCTAGGCATTGGACCTGGATCTGGGGTGGAAGTGGTATATTAGCTCCAGGAAAGGATGTAGATGTGAAGAGTGGATACTTTTAATTGACACTGACTATTGTTTGTTATTGAGTTCTTATACCCCCACCCCCACCCCCGTGTGTGTGTGTGTGTGTGTGTGTGTGTGTGTGTGTGTGTGTGTGTCTGTTTCATTCAGGATCTCATTCACGTATCCCAGGCTGGTCTCAAACCTGCTCTGTGGCCTTGAAACTTCCCATCTTCTTGCTTCAACTGGGAAAGCAGGGGTTGTGGGTGTATGCCACCACATCAGTTTACACCCAGGCTTTTTGTAGTTCAGCTCCCTAGATTCTTAATTTAGGTGACTTCGAGTGCGGTTCACTGGACTGTTCTAAAGTGGATGCTGGTTCCACTGCTTATAAACAGGAAAACAGAGGCCCCGAGGGAAGTTAGGGGTTATATATTTAGTTTGGGTGGCTTAGAAGGGATTAGGGTGGAATAAAGATTGGAAGGGAAACAGAGGTATAAGAGCCCAATAAAATGGAAAAAAGAAGCCGGGCGGTGGTGGCGCACGCCTTTAATCCCAGCACTTGGGAGGCAGAGGCAGGTGGATTTCTGAGTTCGAGGCCAGCCTGGTCTACAAAGTGAGTTCCAGGACAGCCAGGCTACACAGAGAAACCCTGTCTCGAAAAAACCAAAGAAAAAAATGGAAAAAAGAAAGGAAGGAAGGAAGAAAAGAAGAAGAAATATGCCAACATGCACCACATGCGTGCCTGGTGCTGGGGAGGTCAGAATGGGCATTGGATTCCCTGTAATAGAAATTATAGATGATAGTGATCAGCCGCGTGGGCGCTATGAACGGAACTCAAGTCCTCTGTAAGAGTAGCAAATGCTCATCTCTCCAGCCCCTTGCAGAGGGTTTTCAACCCAGCTCAGTCTTCTGTTGTTTCCCATGAGGTGGAAGAAAAGTCACTGGAATCTCCTAGAGGATGGGCAGTCCAAAAGGGCAGGGGCATGGATGGTCCTGATCACCCACCCCACACCCAACTTCCTATAGAGCTTGGAAGACTGCTATGGGATCTGGATCCTCAGGTGTACCGGGGGTGAGAAGCCCAAGGTGGGGTAGGGAAGAGGGCATCAAGGAGCGGAGAACCGCTGAGTCCTCCCTGAACAAAGACTGGGTGGGCGGCGGCTTGAGACTCCGCACCCCGCCTCCCACCGCGCCCTCCGAGCGCAGACCTACAGCGAGGCGGGTCGAGCGAGCATGGCGGGGGCTCGGGAGGCGCTGCTACCGCTGCTCCTGCACCTCGGGAGCCTGGCGCTAGCCGCGCGGGGTGAGTCGGGGTGTCCCGGGTGTGCCCCAACTTCTGACTCAGCCCAACAGATCGTCGGACCGGGCCAGACCACTTCTCCAGCCCAGTTTGGGCAACGCGTCCCCGGCCGGCCTTGGTGCCCTCTCTCTGTCCTCCCCGTCGGTGGGCGAGCAGGGTGGGGGCAGGGCGGCCAGACGGGTGGCTGAACTGGGCCAGGTCCTTCAGCGGTCCCTGCCAAAGAGTCCTGAGCAGCGGTGGAGCAGAGGCTGTCCTGGCATCTGGGGATCTGAAGTTAATTATTTGTATTGAGAAGGAGAGGGGGAGGGGGAGCGCTTTCTGTGGGAACTGACTTCGTCCTGTCAGGCTATAAGTCCTGGAGCTTGTACGAATGGATGGTCTCTGCAGGAGCAGGGTGAATGGATGGTCTCTGCAGGAGCAGGGTAGGAAGAGGGCGAGGGGGAACCCGAAGGCAATTTCTGGGGAGCAACCAGGCTTATGCCACTTTCAGGACTTTCTGCAGATCTTTCAGGAAAAGGAACTGAACCTGTCTTCAGCTGGGGATCCCAGAGGACACCCCAAGTGACTCCTTGACTCCCTCCGTTGTGCCTGCTTAAGGAAAGCCTGAGGAGCTGGTTGGGAGCTGGGGCTTTAGGGGTAAGGTAGCTAGAGGAGGTCACGCTTGGGTGAAGGGTTTCAGATATTGAGACCCTGTTCATGAGAGTCATACTTGTGGATGGAAGTTGGGCAGAAAGACCATGTCAAGACAGTGCCAATTTCTGGGGACAAGGTGAGAACAGACTGGATGGGATGCTGGTGGTGTGAAGGTAGGAGGGCTGGGGCCTGTGGTGCGGAGAGCTGTAGAGCGGGATGGAACGCTGGGCAGTGCTGTGGTGACAGATGAAATCTTAACTTACTGCCAGGCACCTTGTGCTGTGTGAGAGACAGTGGTGAGGAGCAAGGGCAGGGGCGGTGGATTATGAAACAACTGAGGGAGACCAGAGACTGGTGGAAACTAAGGGATACAGAGGGGTAGCACTGAACCCCATATTTTGTCTTGAGTAACTGGGCTGGGGTGGTATTCATTGAGCCATGGAAATTAGGCTGGAATGCCCCCTCTTCGTGGTGGCAGTATAAAGAAAGGAGTAGGTGACATCTCCCTGCCTCGCACGCAGGCCTAGTGAGACTGGGAGAAAGACTTTCAGTTACTCTAGCTTGTCCTGATTGAGTTGCCACTGTGGAAAAGAAAGGCCAGCCATCTCCTTCAGTGCCTTTCTTGGTCACCACCTCTGGGGAGCCTTCCACTCCCTGGATGTCTGTGGGAAGCTTCCTTGCCTCTACCTTCCTGACTTGGGAGTGGACGTAAGGTGAAGGGGGATGTAGCCCCACCCCAGGCCTAAGCTCAGAGGCACAGGCTTCCTTCCTGGACATAATGTCATCGAGCGCCAGGAATGGGCTGTGTTCACTGTGCCTGCGTCTATTGGAGGCCTTGCCAGTACAGCACAGAGCCCACTGCATCCAATATGGGAGCTCCTGGCTTCTGCCACATACCTGTAAACAGTGGAGTCGGGGGAGGACCTTTTCCCAAAGCAGTTCCTTTACTGATAGGTATAGGTGAATGGGCATGCGTACATGCACACACCAGTTCGTTCTTGCATGCATCCCACATCCTGCATTTTAACCTGTGCCGTCTCTTGATCCTGGCATAACGTGTCAGCCCTGCGAGCTATCTCTGACCCACAGTGGATGGATGGTCCGAGCACCCCACCTCCATGACTAAGATTCCCACAGTCAGAGCAGGCTACGGGGGGCGGGGCTATGTTGGGGTACTGCTGTGAACCCTTTGGGAAACTGGTATAGACCACTTCAGAGCTCTCAGGGCTTCTGCCTCCTCTCGTTTTTTGTGTTGTCATGGTCTTCCTGCCTCCTTGTTTCCTTCCTCTCCAGCATCTTCATAGACCATGTCTCCTCCCCTGGAGCAGTAGGTGGAAAGGATGGGGCACAGGATGACCCTTGTCCCCTGTATGGTTCAGAGGACAGAACCCAGGAGATCTACAGGCCAAGCTGGGTTCTTGTGCCCCTCAGGTGGAGAGGTCTCCAGAGAGCGGCCTAGGCTTGCAGGTGTTCTAGACCGGCAGCAGCAGGTACCCTCCCACTCCTTGGTCCCTGGTGAGACCCACCAACAGCAGTGGTGCCCCCTGGAGGAGAGGCTGGGACGGCTGGAGGCAGAGGTGACTGACCTCAGAAAGCAGGTACTGTGCGTGCAGGGATGGGGTAGGATGAACTTTGTTTATTGGGAGGAGCTGGGGAGCTTGAGTTTGGAGGCCCTGAAGACACTAAAATAGAAGAGTTTGTTATCATTTGTTTTGTTTGAGACAGGGTCTCTCTAATCATACCCCCGTCTATCCTGGAACTTACTATGTAGACCAGGCTAGCCTTGAACTCACAGAGATCCCCCTACCCCTGTCCCCCAAGTACTGGAATTAAAGGCATTGCACCACAATGACCAGCCTTTGTTGTTGTTGGGTTTTTTTTTTTGGTAAAGATTTATTTATTATTATACACTGTATTTTATACACTGTAGCTGTCTTCAGACACACCAGAAGAGGGCATCAGATCTCATTACAGATGGTTGTGAGCCACCATGTGGTTGCTGGGATTTGAACTCAGGACCTCTGGAAGAGCAGTCAGTGCTCTTAATCGATGAGCCATCTCTCCAGCCTCGTTTTACTTTTAAGATTTATTTTTATTTTATGTGTATGGGTATTTGTATGTATGGATGGATGCACAACATGTGAGTGCCTGCTGCTTTTCAAGACCAGAAGAGGGTGCTGAGGCTCTTGGAACTGGAGTTACAGACTGTTACTAGTCACCATGTGGGTGCTGGGAACCAAATCAGGTTGCCTGAAGGAGCAGTTGATCTCATAAGCACTGAGCCATCTCCCTGGCCCTTGCTTTGTCTGATTGTTTGCTTATTGTTTAAATGATGCTTGAGAGTGAACCCAGGCCCTCACACATGCTGGACAAGGACTGTACCACTAAGGTGTATGTCCCCAGCCCTTAGAGTTTTATTGTGAAAACACAGGGAGGTTCTTGTCTGGTCTTAATTTCTTTTAGAAGTGTAGAGCCTCCAGGCTTACATAGTCTTTCATGGATTTGGTAAAGAGATTGGAATGCTGCCAAGCATAAGGCAAGAAAGATTATGGCCGGGTAATAAACGCCTTTAAAAGCCAGGCAGAGTGATGCATGCCTGTAGTACCAGCACCTGAAAGACTGAGACAGGAGGGTTGACATGAGTTTAAGACCAGACTGAGCTTTACAAGTAACCACCAGCCAGGGTTCACTCCCCACTGGGAGTGCTGATGGGAGGGTACCCACCTCTGCTCAGGAATCCTTCTCATCCTGCCTCAGTTTCTCTGTCTTACAATCCATGAGAAAGCTGTCCATGAGGGCGGCCGAGATGAGCCTTCCACCTCCCGCTCTCGATTTCCCCAGAACAGGGACCTGCAAGCCAGGCTGGTGCAGCTGGAGTCCTGTGAGTTCTGCTCAGTCTCCCCCCAGTGCTGGGGGCCAGGTCGCGCCTGTCCTGAAGGAGCTCGCTGGGAGCCTGATGCCTGCACAGCCTGCGTGTGCCGTGACGGGACCATGCACTGTGGCCCCCAGCCCAACCTGCCCCACTGCCGTGGTCAGTATCCTCCCATCCACCCATCGTGGCTATTTGGGGTCCTGGAGGAGGCACTGGGGTCTCAGGTGACATCGCTGTCTCCACCTCAGGCTGCAGCCACAAAGGGCAGTCTTACAGTCACGGGGAGACCTTCTCCCCAGATGCCTGTACCACCTGCCGATGTCTGGTGAGTGATTGAGACCTGGATATCCTACACCTGTCGCTGTCGCCCGTCGGCCTCTCTCTAACCGCCCGTCACTGACACGCTCCACTAGTTGTGTCATGGAGTCCATCTGCCCATTCTGCCCAGACTTTCATCTATGACCTTGGGATTCCAACAGGTTCTACTTTCCGGAGCTCAGTCTCCACAAACTTGTTGGGTCCCAAAGCTTCTTGGTGGGGGTGTACCAGAAAGAGGAATGCTTAAGAGGCCTCTGTATTCAGAGGTGGGGAGATGTGAGGCAGGAGTCCATCTAACAAGGCCAGAAGAGACAGGATACTGCAGTCATCAGTTTGGCTTTCCTTCTGCAGGTTGTGGGGTACTACTGAGTCCAAAGGAGCTGAAGTGTGGCATGCTTAAAAAAAAGAGTGCTAGGGACATCTGTCTGGTATGGAATAGATGCAGAGACCAGTGGGAAGGCTGCTCCAGCTCTTATCTAGGCACAGGGCCAGAGAAGGCAGGGGACTGCAGGCAGGGTCTACTCAGAGTTCAATCCCATGGAATAACAAGTCAGACTTGGGAGACTGGAAGGGCAGCGATGACAGTCAGTGACTTGCAGAGAACTGGGTGAGGGAAGGCAACAGCTCTGTAGGAGGTTTCTGTTGGAGTCAGAGTCTCAGTATCTAGCACTGACTGGCCTAGAACTTGCTATATAGGTAGGCTGACTTCAAACTCACAGATGCCCTCCTGTCTCTGCCTTCCAAATGTTGGCATTCTAAGCGTGCATCACCATGTTTGGTTTTTTGTTTCTTGAGATAGGATCTCACACTATAGCCCGAAACTTACTGGGTAGCCCAAGCTGGACAGGTAAGAGAATTAGGGTCTAGCCTCTGCCACTGTTAATGTCCCCGTTGCTCTGCATTACCCCAGGCCTGGCCATGCCTCTGGGCATCCCGGTCTGGAGCCCGATAGGCCTTTGAGGCCTGCAGAATACCCCAGCATGGACAGTGTGGAGAGCTCAAGGGAGGTCTTGGTGTCTGCTCTGCAGGCAGGAGCTGTGCGGTGCCAGGGGCCTTCATGCTCTGAGCTCAACTGTCTGGAGAGCTTCACCCCACCTGGAGAATGTTGCCCTGTCTGCCGGCCAGGTGACCTCCCTCCCGTTCTTTTCCCCTCAGCCTCAGTGGGGACACACCTATTTGAGGCGATGTATTCCCCTGGGTTATGTCCACCCATCGTGCTCTCTTGTGACCCCTTGTCATCCTTCCAGGCTGTGAGTACGAAGGGCAGCTTCATCAGGAAGGGACCAGCTTCTTGTCCAGTTCCAACCCATGCCTCCAGTGCTCTTGCCTGGTGAGTTGGTGCAGTCCTCTGCCCAGGCCTGCTTTCCTGGACCCTCTCTGTCCCATCCTGCGATGTCAGTCACGGTTAGCCCTCCACATGCCTTCTGAGCCTGGCGCCATCCCTACTGGATACCTGCCTGCCTTCAACCCACTAGAAGTCACACCCAGGGGTGTTAAGGCCATTGTCCATTGTAGAGGAGCCTGGTTCGATGTGTGCCTGTGAAGTGCCAGCCAAGTCCCTGCCTCAATCCAGTCCTGAGGCCTGGACACTGCTGCCCAACCTGCCAAGGTGAGAACCCACAACCCTTTCATTTATTTATTCATTAATGTGTGTGGGTATTGGTTTTGTGCACATTGCATGTACACCATGTGCCGCCTGTGGAGGTGGGTGCTAAGGATCGAACTCGTGTCCTCTGGAAGAGAAATCTGAAACACTGAGCTATCTTTCTAGTCCCTGTGACACTTTTTTTTTGGTAGAGTCCCTAGCAGGCTGTCCCTATTTCTCCACTCCAGAGCCCTCCCTTCCAGACTGATATTTGATGGGTGGGCGAGCAGTGCTAGTCCAGCACATTCTGGAGCTACAGTACCTGAGTTCAAAACTTCCCACTGTCTCTTAGTCAGTTCCATGACTCTAAGTCATTGTGCCTTGGTTTCTCCATTTATAGGGTGCATGTGATATACTTTCTGGTGTTGAATAATCAATGCCTATCTTCTGCTCTGGGTGCGCAGATATAGAATCTCCCTCAGGGATTACCACTAGATGGTGACCCTGAGTCACATCAACACTATAAAGTTCTAGTTGCTCAGGCAAGAGGCAGAAGCAGGAACCAGGCAGGTACTGTTGAACCTAAGGGGAAAGAGACCAAGTCCTACAGAAGGAAGGCATTCCAGGGGGAGGGATCCTTGCTGGAGCGACACTGGATAAAGAACAGTTACTATGGGAGGGGGAGGGATAAAGGAGATGGGAGTGTTTGGGAAGAGGACTGCATGTTCAAAGGCTTGGACTCAGCTGTGGTGTATATGTTAGTAGGTCCTATCATGCTAAGAGGGAGAGGTGAGGGGCAGCCACCACAGTGGGGCTAGTGGGTTGCTGTGGAGGAGCAGACTGGGGAGTGACGTGATGAGGAACTTTCCCTATCTGGGGCATTGAGAGTCCTTGAGAGTCAGAGGTAGGAGAGTGAGAGGAGGGTGGAGAGGAAGGCAAGATGGGGCCTGTTCTCTGTCCCCAGCCCCAGGCTGCACAGAAGGTAACTCTCATAGGGACCATGGCCAAGAGTGGACCACTCCTGGAGACCCCTGCCGCATCTGCCAGTGCCAGGTGAGTCCCTCACCCTGCCCTGCCACCAAGCCCATTGGATTCTAGATTTCGTTCCATGGGCCACATCTAAGAGCACGGAAAGGAGACAAAGATACAGTCAATTGCATTGTGGGTCCTGTGAGCATTCAACCTAGTGGCCTTGCCTGTTTGTCTTCTGTGTTTAGCAGGCTGATAACCTTGACTCACGAAGCTCATGGATTCGTGGAGAGCCAATAGAGCAAGAGAGCTCCAGGGATTGAGGGCTACAGTGGGGCTATCCAATCCTGTGACACTGGATCCCTTAAGATGTAGCCAGCCAGAACTGTTATGGACTAGATGTGGTGGCAAATGTGTTAGGTCTCAGCATTAAAGAGGCAGAGATGATAAAAAAAAATCATGAATTTAGGACTAGCCTGGGCTACATAGTAAGACCCTGTTCAAAAAAATAAAAGTATAAACTAGATACAGTTTATACTGTCTGTGATTCTAAAGCAGGACCATGAATGTGAGCACAGCTTGGGTTATAAAAGTGAGACCTTGTCTCCACCATCTTCCCTTAAAACAAAAGAGAACCAACAAAAATAAAGGTTCAGTAGGATAAGAAGGAATGAAAAACATCTTATTAATATTCTGTGTTGATTGCATGTCGAAAAAAATAACTCACATGTGATAGGTAAATTACAATGTTAAGTTTTAATTTTCTCTGTTTCCTTTTCTGCTTCAAAAGTTGACCTTGAGAAAGCATTTACGAGGCTTACATGGCTTATGCTATCTTGTTCTTCAGCAGCCTGGCTGGAGGACTGCCTAAGTGGGGTGCTGAGTGCCAAGGGGGAGGTAGGGAAGGATATGCGGATATTGGAATGAGTTGTAAGCACCAGCTTCCTGAAATAGACGTCCCACCTACTCTCAACCCCTCAAGCCTACGAGC
Source organism: Tokudaia tokunoshimensis (assembly GCA_036184795.1). Classification (NCBI taxonomy): domain Eukaryota; kingdom Metazoa; phylum Chordata; class Mammalia; order Rodentia; family Muridae; genus Tokudaia; species Tokudaia tokunoshimensis. Next base: position 50,849,479 of record BTHU01000002.1, on the reverse strand, counting down.
AGAGGACTACTATTGTCTTTTGTTTTCAGATAGGTAAACTGGGTCACAGATCACTGAGTAACATGCTAGGCTGTACCTCTGTGCCAGTTTCCTGGGCCTTCTGTAACTAAGGACTTGAAACATGAATATAGTCCACTGTTCTGGAAGCCAGAAGTTCAAGACCCAAGGGCGGGAGGTTTGGTTGGCTTGGGGGTAGGACTGTGCCTTTCCTGACTTCTGGTCTTTGTCAGCATCCTGTGGCATCCACAATTGTTTTAAAGATTTATTTTTATGTTTCATTTATAAAGGTCTTTTTTAAAGACATAACCTCACTACATAGACCAGACTGGCCTTGACCTCACAGAGATCTGCCTGCCTCTGTCTCCCAAGCGCTGGGGTTAAAGCGGTGTGCCACTACAGCTGGCCTCGATTTTCTTCTTTTTTGTAAATATATTTCTTAAATTTCTTAAATATATTTCTTACTTTTTTAAAAAAAAAGATTTATTTATTTTATGTATATGAGTACACTGTCACTGTCTTCAGGCACACCACAAGAGGGCATCAGATCCCATTACAGATGGTTGTGAGCCACCATGTGGTTGCTGGGAATTGAACTCTTGACCTCTGGAAGAGCCATCAGTGCTCTTAACCGCTGAGCCATCCCTCCAGTCCCTTTATTATTTTTTTAATTATGTAAATATACATGTGTCTGAGTGTGGGTTTGTGCACGTGAGTGCGTTCCCTGCAGAGACCAGCTGTAATTGGATCTCTGGAGCTAGAGCTGCTGCCGCCTTCTTCCTCTGCAATAGCAGTCAGCACTCTCAACTGGGGAGCCACCCCTCTAGCATCCGAATCTAAGTTCATCTTGTGACATTCTCCCTGTGTGTCTGAGTGTGTTTGAATCTGAGTTCCCCTAACTCACGTTGGATTAGGGGGACAACCTATTCCAGTAATACCCCACTAACTAGCTGGGCAGTGGTGACACACACCTTTTATCTCAGCACTTGGGAGGCAGAGGCAGGTGGATTTTGAGTTAGAGGCCAGCCTGGTCTACAAAGTGAGTTCCAGGACAGCCAGGGCTACACAGAGAAACCCTGTCTCAATAAACCAAAGCAAAAAACAAAACAAAAACAAACCAAAATAAAACTAAAAACAAAAAACCCCCACTAACTAACCACATCTTCAACTCTGTTTTCAAAAGAGATCACGTTCTGAGGTACCAGAGGCAGTCATGAAATGGTATTTGTAGTTTGAAAACCTACAAATCTGGAGGGATACATTTCATTCCATAGGAACACCCAGCGAATGCACGACTGGGAGTCTAATGCCATTCTCTTTCTTAGCTGACCTCGGGGTCTCTCCTCTGCCTACCCTTGCCAGGAGGGCCGCATTCAGTGCCGCCAGCGGGAGTGTGCCAGCCTGTGCCCATACCCTGCCAGGCCCCTTCCGGGTACCTGCTGCCCGGTGTGTGACGGTGAGTCAGGAGTGGGACAGAGTCTCTAGAGAGGCCAGAAGAGCTGACGAATGGCCGTGATCCCTGTCTGAGCACCTTCCTCCCCAGGCTGTTTCCTAAATGGGCGGGAGCACAGCAGTGGGGAGCCCGTGAGCTCCCAGGACCCCTGCTCCAGCTGCCGCTGTGCCGTGAGTAGGGCTGCCTGGCAGGGAGGGCCTGGCTTCAGGACCTGCCTGCTTCCTGCTGACTGGGCCCTGTTGGCAGAATGGGAGTGTCCAGTGTGAGCCTCTGCCCTGCCCGCCTGCACCCTGCAGATATCCGGGCAGGATTCCTGGGCACTGCTGCCCTGTCTGTGATGGTGAGTGGGGGCGAGGTCACTATTTCACCATGCAGAGGGCAGGCACCAACTTGGGATGGTGGCGAGCTCTACTTGCCTTGCACCTACACCCCTTCCCCATAGTTGAGTCCTTACCTCTCCTCTCAAGGCACACATATCTGTGGTGGCCTAAAGGACATACCTAGGCGATTTTCCTCAAGATGGGGATATCTGCCTGGGAGTGGCATGATGCTTCCTGCTCAGCCACTAGTCCTGTCTCCCCAGTCCCTTATCCTCCTGTCTAGGCTGTAAATACCAGGGACATGAATATCAGAGCCAGGAGACCTTCACCCTCCAAGAGAATGGCCGCTGCCTGCGGTGTGTCTGCCAGGTGAGTGAGCCTCCCTTCCGCCCAGCTCTGCATCAGTCCTTAAAGGCTTCTCTCACTCAGCCTTCTCCCTAGGCTGGTGAAGTGTCCTGTGAAGAACAGGGCTGCCCCGTCACTCCCTGTGTCCGCTCTGCCTCCGGCCCCCAGCTCTGCTCCGGTGTGTATGTGTGTATGTTGGGGAGCAACTACTAAGGGCTCTATTACCATGGAGTGAGGTTCAAGGGAGAGCTCCTCTCCAGAAAGGATGGTCTACTAGGCATTTTGGAGGTTGAGCAGAGGCTATGAACCAGGGCATGGGAAAGGACAAGGATGGATGAAGGTATTTGAGTTGCCATGGTGACAGACCTCCTTGCTACAGCCTGTGTGCTCAATGGTGAGGAGTTTGCTGAGGGGATCCAGTGGGAGCCAGATGATCAGCCCTGTACTTCCTGTTCCTGCCAAGACGGAGTGCCAGTGTGCAGGGCTGTGCTTTGCTCCCCAGTACCTTGCCAACATCCTACCCAGCCACCCGGTGAGTGCCCAGTCAGATCTGATCTTGTCTTCTCTGACTTTGACTGGCCCACCCTGATCAGCCTGCCCCACGTAGGTGCTTGCTGCCCCAGATGTGAGAGCTGCATCTACCATGGCCTAGTGTATGCCAATGGGCAGAACTTCACAGATGTGGACAGCCCTTGTCAGACCTGCTCCTGTGAGGTACATTCCTGGGCTAACAGCCACCCTGCAGACCCCCTCCTGGGCCCCTCCCGTAGCCTCTTCTCTGCTCCCAGGGTGGGACTGTGAGGTGTTCGTTGATCAACTGTCCTTCCACAACCTGTGCCAAGCCCCAGAATGGACCAGGCCAGTGCTGCCCCAAGTGCCCAGGTATGCATTTATTGTGTCTGACTGGCCTTGGGCCCCAGACCCTGCTGTCACACAGCCCAGTGGGACCAACAGATATCTTCCAAGGTGATGGCTTTCGCAAGTGTTTTTGGTTCCACACAGCTAAAAACTCTCTGGAACTCACAAGGTCGTGGGTGGGAGGGAAACAAAGATTTGTTATCCTTTTGTGTTAGGGGACCACCCTTCCCTGTCACTCTACATATCCTCTCAGATGAACTCACCAGCGTGCCCAAGTTACGCAGGTTCCTGAAGCGGGAATACAATGGGGCCTGCATAGTCCCCAGGGGTGTGGATATGTGCTCTAGGCACGTGTGTGTGTGTGTGTGTGTGTGTGTGTGTGTGTGTGTCCACACCCATGACAACCATACACAGCCCCCTTTCCCTGGCTGGAGTCAACCTCCAAACTGGTGGCTTTGGGTTCTGGGAGCCTCAGAGAAGCTGCAGGCGACACCTAACACTGCCAGTCTCTGCTTGAATTCCTGTCTCCACTGTCCCGCTGCCCAGACTGCGTCTTGGAGGCACAGGTGTTTGTAGATGGGGAACGCTTCCCCCACCCTAGAGACCCCTGCCAGGAGTGCCAATGTCAAGAAGGCCAGGCTCACTGTCAGCTCCGTGCCTGCCCCAGCGCCCCCTGTGGTCACCCTCTGCCGGGCACCTGCTGCAGGAACGACTGCAAAGGTGAGAAGCCTGGACGGGACAGGTGTACCTGGTATGGAGGACTCCCCCACGGGTAGTTACCCTGGGGACAGCGGCCCATAGCTGCCTCCTCTTCAGGCTGCGCCTTTGGCGGGAAAGAGTACCCCAACGGAGCAGACTTCCCGCATCCCACTGATCCGTGTCGCCTGTGTCGCTGTCTGGTGAGTGTGTGACCCGGAGGGAGGAAAGGGAAACGGCATAAGGGGTGAGAGATGCATCAGTGGTGGGGGCCACTAAGTCGACTTGGCTTCATTGGTCTGTCCTTTCGCAGAGCGGCAACGTACAGTGCCTGGCGCGTCGCTGTTCCCCACTGTCCTGTCCGCAGCCAGTCCTCACTCCGGGAGACTGCTGCCCGCAGTGCCCAGGTAGACACCTCTCCCTCAGCCACCCCTTGCCTCGGTTCCTCTTGCCTCACGTGACATGCTGCACTCTTTCCTCAGATGCCCCTGCTGACTGCCCACAGCCAGGGAATACGGTTCCTGTCCGCCACCAGGAGCACTTTTTCCAACCCGGAGACCCCTGCAACCGCTGCCTCTGCCTGGACGGCTCCGTGTCCTGCCAGCGGCTGCCCTGCCCTCCTGCGCCCTGCACCCACCCGCGCCGGGGCGCCTGTTGCCCCTCTTGCGACGGTACCTCCTCTGTGGCACCCTGGGGGGCAACTCCCCTCACTTTGCCATCTGTTACCGGTCTCCCAGCCTTAATACCCTGCCCCACTTACAGATGTGCCTTCCTCCTTCCTCGTCTCTCCTACCTGGGTACTTTAATAAGAACATAAGAAACAAGGTCCGCTTATGCGGTCGGGCCACCAGCCACCATGGTCTCCCCAGTCACTCCCTTTCTACCTAGGCTGCCTGTATCAGGGCAAGGAGTTTGCCAGTGGGGAGCGCTTTCCTTCACCAAGCATCGCGTGCCACGTGTGCCTCTGCTGGGAGGGCAGTGTCAAGTGTGAGCCCAAGGCTTGTGCCCCTGCACAGTGCCCCTTTCCCACCAGGGAAGACTGCTGCCCTGCCTGTGATAGTGAGTAGGGGGGGGGGACACGATATGACACACTGCTGGGGCTAGAGAGCCGGGCCAGCTTCCTCTTCACTGCCCAAACATAGACCAAAATAGTAAAACATGTTTTACAGTAAGAGAAAGGGGGCGGCGATGACACACACCTTTAATTCCAGCAGAGGCAGGCAGATCTCTGAGTTCGAGGCCAGCCTGGACTACATAGAGACTTCTGGGACCGCCAGGGTTATACAGAGAAACTCTGTCTCCAACAACAACAACAACAACAAAAAGACCTGATGCCTGAATTTCCCCCGTCCTCACATAATTTGGGTGTGTGAAATTACCAAATCCCATCAGGCCTAGTTTTTAACGCTTTAAAAAAGCTCTCCACTCCTAGTCACTCACACGTTATTTTAGCCATCTTCATTTTTTTGAGACAGGCTCTCATGTAGCCCAGGTTGGCCTCTTACCTGCTATCTAATGGAGGATGCTATTTGTTCTGTCCCTTCTTCCTCCCTCTCCCAAAGGCTGGATTACAGGCTTGCATCAGGAAACCCAACGTAGTTTAGCATCTTCTACCAAGTGCACTTTTATTTATGTAGTGACTTTCGGCAAATGAACATACTGGTTTAATTTTACTTAGAGTGGAGGTCAGAGGACAACTGTCAGGAATCAGTACTCTTTTCTACCATGTGTTCCCAGGGATTGAACTCAGATTATCAGGCATGTTGGCAATGCCTTTACCCACGGAGCCATCTCATTAGCCCCCTGAATGGATTAGATGGAAACAATTACACTTGTAACGAATAGAAGATTACCATTAAAGTGAATACAATTAAAACACAATACTGCTAAATTCTACCTGGGTGTGGTGGCCCATGCCTGCAATTCTAGGACTGAGGCAGCCTAGACAGCAAGATCAGGAGTTCAAGGTCAAGGCCAGCCTCAGTGATATGGGATTCTTCTTCAAAGAAAAATCTAGGGGGCTAGAGAGATGACTTAGTGGTTAATAGCACTGACTGATGCTCTTCCAGAGGACCCAGGTTCAATTCCCAGCACCCACATAGTAGCTCACAGCTGTCTATAGCTCAAGTATCTGACACCCTCACACAGATATACATGCAGGCAAAACACCAAAGCACATAAAATAAAAATATGAATAAACTTTTAAAAAATCTATCTAATATATTTCTGTATGTGTGTCAGACTTCAGACTCTTTAGTGTGTATGAGTGTACTTTATGTATATGGGCGTGTAAAAATCCAAACACTATCACTTTTTTTTTTTAATTTGAGACAAGGTCTCTTATTAAACCTGGAGCTAAACTGGCAGCCAGCAAGCCCCTGTGACCGTCCTGTCTCTGTTTCCACTAAACTGGGGCAGTAGTTGTGTGGACAGCCCTGTTTGGCTTTTGACTTGGGTACTGGGAGCTGAACTTAGGTCCTAGTGCTTACTGCAAATATATTCTTAGCCATGGAGCTTCCTCTGTTACCCGTCCACTGTGTAACTAAGACTGGCCTTGAACTCCTGTTTATTCTGTCTCCATTTTGCAAGTGCTGCGATTATAGGTGTGTTCTACTGGATATACCCTGTTTGTCTGGTTGGGTTTTATTTTGTTGTTGTTGTTGTTGTTATTGTTTGTTTTTTTTAGATTTATTATTTTGTTTTTGTTATGAGTGTTTGGCAGCGTGTATGTCTGTGTACCATGTGTGGTGTCTGATGCCCTCAGAAGTCGGAATTGGGTATCAGATTCCCTGGAACTGGAGTCACAGATGATCCTGAGCCACCACATAGGTCCTGGGAATTGAACTCTGTGTCACCTGCAAGAGGAACAAGTGCTTTTAACTGCTGAGCCACTTTTTTAAAAGGGGGATATAAGCTGTGTCATAGGGGAGTGCAGGTCAGACCATTCCTTCCTTTATCAACCTGGGTTTGACAGAGTATTGGGAACAGGCTACTCCTGAGCTGACACCACTGGATCCCTAACTCTAGCCCGGGAGAATTGGTGCCTTCTAGCAGTGGTTCACTGAGCATTTAACCCTGTGGGTGGAGCCTTGTGGGTTTTCCCTATAGATGGAATTCTTGTAGGGTACAGGGAGAAAAGCCTGCCCTGTGGCTTGGACCCAGCCCCACCCCTAGACCAAGCTTAGGGAATGACTGCTTTCCCCTCACCTCTTTTTGTCCTCCTCTTTGGTTCCTCCTGATAGGCTGTGAGTATCTGGGGGTATCCTATCTGAGCAGTCAGGAGTTCCCAGACCCCCGGGAAGCCTGCAACCTGTGCACCTGCCTTGGAGGCTTTGTGACTTGCACCCGCCGGCCCTGCGAGCCTCCAGCCTGCAGCCACCCACTCATCGTACCCGAGCACTGCTGTCCGACATGCCAGGGTAGGAAGGCACCCTTCACCCCCTCACCCCCTTGCCCCCTCACCCCCTCACCCCTTCACCCCTTCACTCCTGCCAGGGCTCCTGGGTGGCTAGACACCAGTGGGCAGGAAGATTGTATACCATGGAACCCCATCAACTCAACCCTGACACACACACACACACACACACACACACACACACACACACACTTACCCACCCCCCAGAATTCCCATGTGCCTGTTCTGTCCTCTTCTCTGTCCCTATTGTCACCTTGCTCACTGGTCTTTTGTGTTCTAAACTTTCTTACTCTTAAACTGTCTTGCTGCCTTCTTAAAATGTCACCACCCCCCGGGGCTGGAGATGTAGCTCAGCGGTTAAGAGCACTGACTGCTTTTTCGAAGGTCCTGAGTTCAAATTCCAGCAACCACATGGTGACTCACAAACATCTGTAATGAGATCTGACACCCTCTTCTGGACAGCTACAGTGTACTTATATATAATAAATAAATCTTTTTTAAAAAAATGTCACCCCCTTGAAAACTGTCCAGTGGCTTCCATTACCCTAGAGTCACCAACCAGGAGGGGCAGCTTCTCCTGCTCAACCCTCTCTGACCCACCCCATCTGGCCACATATCCAGAATGCCTGTTCCACCCTGTCCTCTCCCATGAAGGCAGGACGTTCCTGTCCACTGTCTTCCAGCCTCTTCCTACATGCAGATCACTGCAAAATCCTGGATGATATCCTCCTTCCCACTCCTCCTCTGCCCATCCTCCTCTGACATACTATCTCTAGCTAAACTGTGTGTTGTTGTTGTTTTTTTGTGGGGGGGGAGGGTCACGTGTGTGTGTGTGTGTGTGTGTGTGTGTGTGTGTGTGTGTGTGATGCAAGTGACAGGGGCCCTACCGCTGCATTCTCGATTTTGCCAGGATGCCTATACCATGGGGTCACCGCTGCCCTCGGAGAGACCCTCCCTGACCCTCTTGACCCCATCTGCTCCCGCTGCACCTGTGAGGTGAGCTGAATCTCTGGGGTCTTAGCATCTTCCCATCCTTTCTCTTCCTTTCTGGCCTGGAAAGAGTCATCTGTGCCTAGGTTGCAATGAGCATATTTTGCTCTTGACATCTCGTAGAACAAGGTTGGGGTCAGGTCTCTCTGGCCAGGGGATAGGGGAGAGGGCTGGATAAAGCTCAGTAGGGTGCCTGCCACACTGGTAGCACTGCCTGACTTGAAGGTGACTCGGACATTCAAGTAACAGTGTGATCTCTCCCCCAGGAGGGTTCTATGCGCTGTCAAAAGAAGCCATGTCCTCCAGCTCCCTGCACGCACCCTTCTCCAGGCCCCTGCCTCTGTCCTGTTTGTCGCAGTGAGCACGGTTCTCCACTACCTTCCGTGTGCCTGCTGCCTGTGCTCTAACCCCATCTCCTTCTGCCAGGTCTGAGGTGGGGTCGGGTGGTACAGACCCCCTTCCTACAGGAAGTGTGTCTCCCATAGGGTGCCTCTCTCAGGGCCGGGAACACCAAGATGGGGAGGAGTTTGAGGGACCCGAGGGCAGCTGTGAGCGCTGCCGCTGTCTGGTATGTAGAAGCAAGGCTGGGTAAGGAGGGTGGCCCATGCTTCTGGTCCGAGTTTCCATGGCAAACCTGACCCTGTGTCTCCTGCCTGCAGGCCGGCCAGGTCAGCTGTAGGAGACTTCAGTGCCCGCCTTTGCCCTGCACGCTTCAGGTCACAGAACCAGGGACCTGCTGTCCTCGATGCACAGGTATACACAGCCCTGTACTCACACGGAAGCCCCTGGCTCTATAACCCTCTTCCTGTCTCTCTCGCCTCAGTCCTTGGCTGTCCCCCTAAGCAACAGTCCACTTTTCCTCACCCAGGGCAACACATTCTGAGTGTGTAGGCTAGGTTCCTCTCCATGCTGTCTCTCCTTATTTCCCAGTCATCATCGTTAGTAACATTTATTGAGCACTGTATATACAGTGTACTAGACCCTGAGCTAAGCACTACACACACACACACACACACACACACACACACACACACACACACACACACACACCTCATTTTGAGGAGCACAGCTATCTTACCTATAAATGCTAATCTCGATCCCATTCTTTTTTTTTTGTTTTGTTTTGTTTTGGTTTTTGAGACAGGGTTTCTCTGTGTAGCCCTGCCTGTCCTGGAACTCACTCTGTAGACCAGGCTGGCCTCGAACTCAGAAATCCTCCTGCCTCTGCCTCCCAAGTGCTGGGATTAAAGGCGTGTGCCTCCATCGCCCGACTGATCCCATTCTTTATTACATTTATTCACTTATTTTGGTCGGAGGGGGGCACATCACAGCCTGCATGTGGAGTTCAGTCCTTTACCTTCCTTCGCCACGTGGGTCCCGGGGATCCAACTCAGGTGGTCCATCTTGGTGTCCAGTGCATTTACTGGCTAAGGCAGCCTAGCTCCCTGGTTCCCCCCCCCGCCATTTTTCAAGGATGAGAAAAAGGAGATGACAGAGGTGACATAATTTGCCTGGTCGCTCAGATAGCAGGTATCAGGGTCAAGATGTATGTTCTGGCCAGTGGCTGGAGAACCTCAGGCTTTCTTGGCCAGCCTGCTGCCCCTCACCCCACCCTGTATGGTTAATCCAGAACTGGCTCAGCATTTCTTGTCTTGCAAACAAGGCAGGAGAGATATAATTCCCATTAAATACAGAGAAGACTGAGGCTTGGAGAGATACCTGGGGCACGTGGGTAGTGACCGGACAATTCATTCACTCCATGCGTACCTACTACATGCCTACTGCATACAGGTGTTGCATGATGGGTTCCCATAGATAGTGCCTGCTGCCTGCAGCCTTGATCAAACAAGCAAGTGGCCCCTTACACCTCCACAGACATGAGTTCTGCCCTAGCCCATATCCATCCCACATCCCTGCGGAGTCCCCTCCTGATGCCCCCATGTCATGCTGACCACAGGCGGGGTTGGGGTGCAGAAGTTCAGATCTCAGACTCAGAGCTTACACCTGCCTGCCTGGGATACAGGCTGCCTCGCTCGTGGGGAGGAGCATCCTGAAGGGAGTAGCTGGGTGCCAGCGGACAGTCCCTGCTCCTCCTGCATGTGTCATCGGGGCATCGTCACTTGTGCCCAAGTCCAGTGTGTCAGCACCTGCATCTGGCCCCAGCATGGGCCTGGTGACTGCTGTCCTCGATGCTCTGGTACTAGGAACCTGGGGTGAGGGGCGGTGGGAAGCGCTGGGTGGGGGATGAGCTGGGTGGCAGGGGTGGGTGTGAGGGGCTCAGGAGAAGTGGCTTCATCCTTGTGCAGTCTGCAGCCCCAGGGCGGGAAGCAGGAGCTGGGGGGTGGAGGAACCCACCACCTGGCATTGCAGCCAGCCTGAGGGCGCCTTGCTCTGATCTGTTCTTGTCTTACCTCAAGGCTGTGAGCATGAGGGCAGGAAGTACGAGCCTGGGGAGAGCTTCCAGCCTGGGGCAGACCCATGTGAAGTGTGCATCTGCGAGGTAGGGGAGGGCAGGATGTGGGGCTGGAAGTTTGGGGTTCCAATCTTCATGGAGCAGGACCACGGGGATCAAAATGTGTCTCTGGGCCCAGGATTGAGGCTGATCTTGGTCAGAGGGAGCAGGCCTGATTCTAGACAGGGAATGAGCCTGAGTGGGGAGACTGGGGATGGACTGGACTGGTCTTTGGGATGGTGGTGTTCAGGGGTAATGAGAACCCACATGGAAAGTGTGTACATTCTCCTTTAAGTGTATTGCTGAGGGCTGGTGGTTCATAGTTCAGTTGGTAAAGTGGTTGCCTAGTTAGTATGCACAAGCCCTGGGATCAGTCCTCAGTACCACACACAGAGTACAGCGTGGAGAGGTAGAGGCTGAAGGACCAGGGATTCAAGGCCAGCCTTGGCTACACATCAAGTTTGAGGCCAGCCTGGGCTACATGAGACCTATCATCAAAACCAGAAGTAGTGTTGAATGGTGTTATAAGTTAGGCAGTGAAGTGAGTGTGTGTGTGTGTTGGGGAGAGGGGGATGGGATGGGATGAAGAATGCCAAAGGGTTAAAAGTCACATGACAGTTCAGACTCCAGTAACTTGAAAACCATAAAGATCACCATCGCTGGATCAAGAGCAAGCTGACGTGCCCACAGCACCCAAAGACAGGGGTGCAGCAGACAGGGGGATCCTGGTGCCTTGGACTCAGCTCTGCTCACTCTTGTTGCAGCTGAAGCGGGAGGGGTCTCCCGGCCTTCACTGTCGTCGGCGGCAATGCCCCAGTCTGGTGGGCTGCCCACCAAACCAGCTTCTGCCTCCTGACCCCCAGCACTGCTGCCCCACCTGTGCCCGTGAGTCCTGGGCTATGGGATAAACTAGGGCAGGGCTGCCCCTCCAAGAAATGCCAGTAGCGTCCACCCGTACGTCCGTACGTCCGCTAGCTCTCCTCCCACAGCCTCTCCTGACTGTTCTGGAAGCTCTTGCCTAAGTGGGTAAAGCTTGTTCTACTCCAAAGGGAGAGCAGCTTAGCAAGCTGGGAGTGGGGGTGGGGGTAGGGGTAGGGGGGAGCCTCTGCAGCCGGCTGTGGGACATCCTGGCTGGTAGGTGGCACTGCAGGGTAGCGATTATCTTCTGTCTCTTTGGGAGCTGAGGCAAAGGGACATTGAGGAGATAGAGAGAGCCATTCTCTTTCTTTTCTTCGTATAAGAATTTATAAAGATGCTAGGCCGGCTGTGGTGGCAAATGCCTTTAATCCCAGCACCCAGGAGGCAGAAGCAGGTGGATCTCTGAGTTCGAGGCTAGCCTGGACTACATAGAGAGCCTTGTCTCAAAAAAAAAAATTATAAAAATTTGTGAGAGTAAAGAGAGTTGTGTTTTTATTATAAATAATGTAAGATAGTACAGCTGTTTCCTAGGTTTAAGACGTGGAGTTTACTCAACCCAGCCATCCATCTTCATTGCAGAAGCCAGGTGTTATTGTGAAGTCAGTGAAATACAGCATCCTAGCCACGGTGGCTTGACTTTGCTTGCACACTCACGTCTTCCTGCATACAGGCAGGGTTCTCTGCTGGGGATTGCCTACCCTTCCGCACTCTTACACTTCTTACTGTAAAGACATGCACTCTATGGTAACGTACAGTTTCACCTGAGCCATGCCTTAGTTACCGCTCAGACGTATTCAGTCCATTCATAATGTGAAACCATCACGGCCTTCCATCGGGAAGAGCTATCCTTCTAGCACTTGCTAGGATGAACTGCCAGGGGTGAGAGGAAGCCTTCTTTAGTAAGCACCTACTGCATACCACACACTACTTGGTGTGTTTAATAAGCTGCATCTCATCTCATTTTTACAGTGACCCAGGCAGGTAACGTGGTTATATTCCTTTTTACACATGAAAACAATGAGACTCTGAGAAGTAAATTAATCTGTCCATTGATTGGTGGAACCATGACTGGCACCTGGACTGCCTCATTACGTCCCCGTTTTGGGAGATTATATGAAGGGAAGTGACAGGAGCAGGCCAGGCAGCATGGCGTGCTCCATGCTCTGTGAGAGCATGCTGAGGGAGCCAGGCCTTTTGTTTCCAGTCCCTCCTCCCTTAGCCAAGTTCTCCCAAGACGCTAAAGGTGCTTCCACAGCACATATACTAAAATGGGCTAGTAACGGACAGATATCTTTGCTGTGCGGATTATCATGATCCCCGTGTAAGGATGACATGCAAATTCATGGATCATTCATATTGAGCTAATCTTCAAAAAAAAAGTTCCAAACTTTTCAGGGTCTGGGGATGCTGGTCTGTCTGAGACAGAGAATTCTGAGGACAGAGGTGGGACTGCCGTTCCTGTCCCCTGACCCGCTCGCCACATATTGGGTTCTTGCTTTCACAGAGGCACTGAGTAACTGCACAGAGGACCTGGTGGGATCTGAGCTGGTGCCACAGGACCCCTGCTACACCTGCCAGTGTCAGGTGAGTCCTCCTGCTGTGGGGACCCTCAGAGCCCGCCACCCCCTTCTGCTCTGTGAGCTGAGGCTGAGCCCCTTCCTCTCAGCAGGTCCTGAGCATCTGCTCACTCTGACATTCATCCTGAGTGTCATCTCCTGCCCACACCCTACTCCCAACTCTGTCCCCACAACCCCACAAGCTCTGAGGTTTTCTCTATGTTGTGTTTACTTGGCTGCAACAGGATCTGACGTGGCTCTGTACTCGCCGGGCCTGTCCTGAGCTCAGCTGTCCCCTGTGGGAGCGCCACACAACCCCTGGCAGCTGCTGCCCCGTGTGTAAAGGTAAGTGGTCAGACTTGGTCTCCCCATCAGAGAGAAGCCCAGGACAGAGGAAGGAAGGCGTGGCATTTGTGGGTGCCCCGAGGTCTGCAGTTAGAGTGTTCCTTCCTGGCTTTTGTGGAAATAGAGGACTTATCCACACAGGTGGAGAGACAACCCATGAGGCAGAGGGAATAGGGACCAAACCCTGCATTCTCAAGCCTGAGGGCTTTTCAGGGGCTTTGAGGACCCCATGCTCACTACAGACGTTGCCCTTTATGGGTGTGGAGTTGGCCCAGTGGAGGGTTCCAGGGACTGGTTGGTGTTCTGGGTCTCTAGGACTCCATAAGCAGCCAGCCTGATGCAAGGCCTAATACCCAACAGACCTACCAGGCTTTCTGGATGCTTGCTGAAGAAATTAGCACCCTCGGGTGCTGGCGGAATGAGACAATGAGTTCCAAGAGGGGAGAGTGCTTCAGGAAGGACATCCGATCCTCCTCCGCAGACTGCGTGGTGGAGGCTCTTGCCAGGAGAGTTGGGTGTGGAGAACCGGAAGCAACACTTGCATTACCTGCACCTATCATGTCACCTGGGGATAAGTGGGTCGGTAAAGGGAGGCAGGCCTAACATCCACCAGCAAATTGGGGCCAGTGAGTAGCAGCTTCATTGTGCTGGGCAAGGAGTTGAGGCCCGGGCTTCACGCCCACCTGCGCTGTTGGGTGTCCTATGGGGGAGAGGAACTGTGGAAGAACACTGCTTAAGACTCTACTCAGAAGGCCACAGATATCTCAGGCCTTGGCCTACATCTTAGTTAGGGTTTCTTTTGCTGTGAAGAGACCCCATGACTGGCAACTGTTATAAAGGACAATAATTGGGGCTGGCTTACAGGTTCAGAGGTTTAGGCCATTATCATCATGGCAGGAAGCATGGTGCGCAGGCAGACAGGTGCTGGAGAGGTAGCTGAGAGTTCTACATCTGAATCTACAGCAGCAGGAGGAAAGAGTCACACTGGGTCTGGCTTGTAAAACCTCAAAGCCCTCCCTCGGTGACACACTTCCTCCAGCAAAGCCACACCTCCAGTAATGCCACTCCTTGTCATTGGGGGGGGGGGCATTTTCACTCAAACTGCCACAGCCTGGCTCCTGAGGGAAATCCCTATACAATGGCATCTGTCTTTAGCGGGGTTGTGTGGAGAGTACCTTGAGGAGAGCCACGAGCTCTCCTGTCCTTATGACTAAAGGTGGCATGGGCCTTGAGCCGTGCCAAGGCAAGGGATGTGTAGATGGAGGAGGGGTAACATAGGTAAGTCCCCTCTTTTGGCCCCACAAGAACACCCAACAGTGCAGGTGGGCATGGAGCCTGGTTTCAACTCCTTGTCCAGCAGAACAATGCCCCCGTCACTCACATGGGCCATATTTGCTGGCGATGCTAGACCCGCCTCCCTTTGCCCATGTGGCAGGTGCAGGTTATACAAGTGTTGCTGGCGTCCTGCCGACTCTCCATCCATCACTCTCCTGCTGAGGTCCTCCACCATACAGTCTAAGAAGGAGAAATGGATGTCCGTCCAGAAACACTGGTGTGTTTGAGTAGGGCACTGAACCTGTCTCGTTTCTCCTCAGACCCTACCCAGTCATGCACGCGTCAGGGTCGCTGGGTGGCCTCTGGAGAACGGTGGGAAGTGGACGCCTGCACCAGCTGCTCCTGTGTGGCTGGTACTGTGCACTGCCAGAGACAGCGCTGCACGAAGCTCGCATGTGGCCCGGTCAGTGCCTTGGTTCAAGGTCGTCGCGCCCGGGTACACGGGGCACTGCCATCCCAGAGCGATGAGAGGGGTCTTGAACTTCCATTGCCATTCATGAACTATTAGCGGAGCCAGGGCTGGTGCTGTTCCTGGAGTGACCACCAGGGGGTGAACCTGGGTTCAAGGGATCAGACAGACCGCGGGAGGGCTGACTTGACAGGGGGTGTCCTGTGACTGACTATGTTTGGGTCTGAGGCCAGGATGAGGTCCCTGCCCTGAGTCCCGGCAGCTGCTGTCCCCGCTGTTTGCCCCGCCCGGCTTCCTGCATGGCCTTCGGAGACCCCCATTACCGCACCTTCGATGGCCGCCTGCTGCACTTCCAGGGCAGCTGCAGCTACGTGCTGGCCAAGGACTGCCACAGCGAGGACTTCAGGTAGGAACCCCTTTCCCTTCTCCCTGACACCTTAACTTAGCACCTCTGACCTCTGGCACCCGGGCCCTTCCTCCTCGTAGTGTGCACGTGACTAATGATGACCGGGGCCGGAGGGGTGTGGCCTGGACCCAAGAGGTCGCGGTGCTGTTGGGAACCGTGGCTGTGAGGCTGCTGCAGGGCAGGACAGTCATGGTGAGCCAAGGACCCAGGGAAGGTCAGTGCTACACAGTTCACCTGTGTGACCCGACATGGCCCCTTCCTTCCCCTCCCCCTTTTCCAGGTGGACCAGCACACGGTGACCTTGCCCTTCCTCCGGGAGCCACTGCTGTACATTGAGCTTCGTGGTCACACTGTGCTCCTGCATGCCCAGCCTGGGCTTCAGGTGTGGTCCTGGAGCCTCAGTACTGCTAATGCTTCTGTAACTTCCAAGGCAGGCGTCTGGTCCTGCCTGGTGGGAGGAGGAGGCGGGAGTAGGAGAGTGTAGCCGCATCCTTAAAAAGGATGACCTCCGTGCTCAGTCGTCTGTATACTGAGATTTGAGGGTTGCATCGGCCTCGGTGGGGATCAGGAGGCAGTCAAGGTGTTCTGGGCGGTCTCTGAGGACTCTCTCATCTCCCATGTGGAAAAGTAACTTGATCTCTTGTTTGCAGCGCGAGCCATAACTTACAAACCCAAGCTGTGTGCCCTTGATCCAAACTCTAATGGCGTTGTACCTTCCCAAAGGCCCCAAGACAGTGATTCTCAGGAAGAGGGTTTTGTTCTACCTGGAGCCCAGTTGAAAGATGCCCAGGAGCAGTGGGCAGCTCTCCCTGCCATCAGCGTTTGGTCAGACTGTATAGCAATGTATACAGGCTAGGGAAATGGCCTAGTAAGCAGTGTGCCCCTGTCCATCCCACACCAAGGGACTATCAAATTAGCGCGTGAGCCTCTTGGGGTCTCCGTCCCTCCCCTTCCCTAGTCCCAAGCCTCTCTGCACAGGTGCTGTGGGACGGGCACTCCCAGGTGGAGGTGAGGGTTCCCAGCTCCTACCGGGGCCAGACTTGCGGCCTCTGTGGGAACTTCAATGGCTTTGCACAAGATGACCTGCAGGGTCCGGACGGGAGGCTCCTGCCCACAGAGGCTGCATTTGGGAACAGCTGGAGGGTGAGTATCTTGGGAGCAAGAAGTTGCAACAGGCTAGAGGAACTGGGTACAGGCCCCTGCTGGGGGACCCAAGACAGACTTTTGCATTGTCATGGCAGCTGGAGGGCTTAAAACCTGCCTTGATTAATGGAAGAGGCAGATGGCCTGCTGGACACCATGTCACCTGAATCCCTAGAGCGTACTCTGTCACTCACTGGCTGTGGGACCTTGAACAAGTCATTTACTTAGTCTAGCCTTAGTTTATTTGTCAAAAGAAGACAAGATGAATACAGATGATACATTTCGTTGCTGTTTTATTGGTTTGGGTTTTAATACAGAGCCTTGCTAGGTAGCCCATACCGGGCTCCAGCCTGATACCTTCTTATCGCAGGATCACACCTCCACGGGCACTTTTGCTTCTTTCTGTTTTGCTTTGAGACAGGGTCTCGCATAACCCAGACTGTTCTTGAGCTCTCTATGTAGCCAAGAATAGCCCAGAGCAGCTAGTCCTCCTGCCTGTGTCCAAGTGCTGAGATTACAGGAATGCACCGCCATTTCCAGTGTTTCATGCCTTGCAGAGTATCAGACAAAGGCAGGCCTTTGTGCTGTAGACAAGCAGTCTTCCAACTGTATCCGCAGCCCAGCCTGTGCTGTTCTTGAAGGGACAGCTTTGGTTCCTTTGCTTTTTCTTTTTTTGACACAAAGACTCGCCATGTAGTCCAGATATATCCAGATAGGATCATCCTGCCACAGGCTTCTATTGCTGGCATCATAGGTGTGTACCAGCATGCCTTGCCTTTAAAATTAGCATATATTATGTATACATAATAATTTTATTTCATTTGGATATTTTATTTTTTTAAGATTTATTTTTTATTTAATATATATGCATACACTGTAGCTGTACAGATGGTTGTGAGCCATCATATGGTTGCTGAGAATTGAACTCAGGACCTCTGCTCGCTCTGGCCCTAAAATTTATTTATTGTTATAAGTACACTATAGCTGTCTTCAGACACACCAGAAAAGGGCGTCAGATCTCATTAAGGATGGTTGTGAGCCAGCATGTGGTTGCTGGGATTTGAACTCAGGACCTTCGGGAGATCAGTTAGTGCTCTTAACCGCTGAGCCATCTCTCCAGCCCTCATTTTGACATTTTCATACATGTATATAATGTGTTTTAACCACCTCCCGTCACCTTCTCCTGATCTCCCCATTATTCCCCTTACTCTTCTGAGCTGGCCCGCACCTCTACTTTCTGTAGTGGGGTGTGTCGGAGAGTTTGTTTACTGGAGTTTGTTTACTGCTCGATTTTGCCAGCCATGTTTTCACATCATGGTTGCTCTCTCCATGTAGGTCCCCAAGGTGCTGGGGCCTGGCCGGCCGTGTTCTGCAGGCCGAGAGGTGGACCCGTGCCGGGCAGCAGGCTACCGTGCCAGGCGTGAGGCCAATGCCCGGTGCGGGATCCTGAAGACGTCACCGTTCAGTCACTGCCATGCTGTGGCACCACCAGAACCCTTCTTTGCTGCCTGTGTGTATGACTTGTGTGCTTGTGGGCTAGGCGCCTCAGCTGACACCTGTCTCTGTGACGCCCTTGAAGCCTACGCTAGCCACTGTCGCCAGGCAGGGGTGACTCCTGTCTGGAGGGGTCCTACCCTCTGTGGTAAGGGGGTGATACCAGTTTGCATTGATGGAGGGCATAGTCCAGAAAGGAGGGGCAACCCAGTAGACTCAAGTCTGGACAGAGAGGGCACAGGGAGCCTGTAAAGTATGGTGTAACAGCTAGAGGGATTCTGGGGGACCTCTGTGACATTGCTTTCCTCTCTGCCTGCAGTGGTGGGCTGCCCTGTGGAGCGAGGCTTTGTGTTTGATGAGTGTGGACCACCATGTCCTCGTACCTGTTTCAACCGGCACATACCCGTAGGGGAGCTGGCAGCCCACTGTGTGAGGCCCTGTGTCCCAGGCTGCCAGTGTCCTGCAGGCTTGGTGGAACATGAAGGCCACTGCATCTCACCTGAGGCCTGCCCTCCAGTCCTGCTTACTGGAGACTAGTCAGCTCACATCCTGGCTGTTCCCGGTCAGGAGTAGTCCCTGGTTCCACCCTGAGTTAAGAATACCCGTATCCTGGGCTTATCTGGCCAGAAGTTACCCCTTGGTGAGCAGCAGTGGAGACTGTCCTGCTCGGACAACGGGACCCTAGGTCTGTCCTCCAGACATCCACAGTGTCAAAACACAATAAACTCTACACTTGACCATGACTTCCTTGTGTGTGTACTTCTTCCTGGCACTTGTGTCGGAGGCTGGGCTGCTGGGAATGTGGGGCCCAGTGATCAAGTCCTTTAACCCATCCTTATGTCTGTATCCCTGGGCTACCCCAGATGGCCACTTCCTGGTGCTGTCTCAGAAACTTTGAAATGTAAAGGATGCCCCAGGTGCCTTGGTCCCTGCTCTGTGCTCAGTCTGTGTGGTAGGTATGGCTTGTGACTGTTTGTTTGTTTGTTTTGTTTTTTGAGACAGGGTTTCTCTGTGTGGTCCTGACTGTCCTGGAACTCACTCTGTAAACCAGGCTGGCCTTGAACTCAGAAATCTGCCTGTTTCTGCCTCCCAAGTGCTGGGATTAAAGGCATGCACCATCACTGGCCTGTGATTCTTATCTGAGATCCTTTGTGGATCCATGTGGGACCTTGCAGGGGCTGAAGAGCCACTGAGAAGAGGCACGAATCGTGCCTAGCCTTCCTCTTTCTTCTGGGTTTGTTGTCCCGAATGCTTCAATATCTTCTTGGTTACTCTAATCACTGATGTCACAGGACTCCATGCCAAGACAGAGACAAGAGAAGATCAGCTTCATGTGCAGCGTTGGTGCACATGCAGGAGAACCCTTAGAAACACATGTGCATGCACCTGTGTGTGTTCACAGCCACGGCATCAGGTGGACATGCCGACAGTAAAAACAGCTTGCCAGGGTGTCATTGGAGGGGAAGATTTTTGGAATCGAAAAGGCCCAGAATTTGAGTTTTCTTTGCCATATATGAACTATGTGACCTTAAGAATTTTAGGAATCTTGCTGGTAGTGATGGCACACACCTTTAATCCCAGTACTCAAGAGGCAGAGGCAGGCGGGTCTTTATGTTTGAGGCCAGCCTGGTCTATAGTTCAAGTTCCAGGACAGCCAGAGAAACCCTGTCTTGAAAGCAAAACAAAACAAAACAAAATGGTTTTAGGAATCTTGGTTCTAAGATCAGGGGACTCTGTTGTCACTAATGATCCCAATATAAGGTAAGTGAGGGATAATTGCCCCAGAAGAGATGCAGCCGAGTCCTTCATTATTTACTTAGGCAACAGAGTATTAAATTGAATTGGAGGCCACCCATCCTTTCCAGCTCAGCTGTCTTTCAAAGAGAGAGGCCATTTTCATTTGGGGGCCAGAGAGGAAAGTGTGTACCACCCTCTCCTGCCGGGGTGACAAGGCTACAAGCATGAGTATAGCAACAGCATGCATGCATATGTACATGAGTATAGCAGCCACATGCATGTGTATGTACATGAGTATAGCAGCCGCATGCAGACTGCATGGAAGGGGAGCGGGTGGGATGACCCTGCTCAGTGTTTAGCAGGTGGGCTGAGACTACACCATTGCTGGACTCACACTGCTCGTTCACTCTCGCTGCCACACCCACCTCTTACCGATTGTCCCTGGATCATGCCTGTCCCAAGTGTGTTTGCCACGTCCCTTCAAGCAAAAGAAACATTGCCATGAATGAGAAGCTCTCTGGAGCCAGTCTCATGGTGTGTAAATGAGGATGGTCACAGCGCCTACCACATGGAGCTGTGAGGAGTCACGTGCTGAGGTGTGTGTGGGTTGACACATGTTACAGCTGCTGCTGTCACCACGACCCGTACAAAGCATCCTTATGTGATGACCATTTAACACAGCTGGAAAATTCTCACAAGCCTGGATGTACTGTGATGGTTAGTTCTAATGCTCAACTTGATGGATGTGGGAATCATCTGGGAAGAGCATCTCAGGGAGGGACGGCCTTGATCAGGTTGCCCTGTGCCATGTCTGTGGGAGTACGATCTTGATTGCTTTAACTGGTGTGGAAAGATGCAGCTGACGGCGGACGGCACTGCTCCCTCAGACTGTATGAAGGGAGAGAAAGCTGAGTGCTAAGTGCATGTATTTCTTTTCTTTGCTCTTGGCTTCAGAGGTGATATGACTATTGTCTCAAGTTCTCGACACTGCGACTTCCCCACACTGATTGGTTGTAACATGGAAATGGGTGCTAAACCAAACACTCTTTCCCTAAATTGGTCTTAAAAAAAAGGTGTATTTGTGTGTGTGTGTGTGTGTGTGTGTGTTTGCCTGCATACATACAAGGGCACTGTAAGTGAGCCGATGCCCACAGAGATCAGAAGAGGGTGTGGGATCCTTTGAGATTGGTCTTACAGATGGTTGTGAGCTTCCACGTGGATGCTGGCGACCTGACCTGTGTCCTCTGAAAAGACCACACTGCGTGTAGCTGCCGAGTCATCTCCACAGGACCTACTAAGTTGCTTTTGTCAGGCCATTTTACCACAGCAACATAAATAAAACCACGACGATGCCTATTTAAGACAACTATTCATTAGGGTTGTAAATAGGAGCATGGGCCGAGGTCTCCTGTGTCCGGCTCTGCATTGCACCTTTAGTCCACGAAACCTTTCCCAGAGTGACCCCAGTGTCTCGGGAGGCTCCTGCACAGCCCTGCTCAGGTGTCAGGGCCCTGCATTATTGAGATCAGAGCTTTTGTTCCCTGCCCCTCGTCCTCTGCCTCCCTTGAGGCTCCCGTAGCAGATGCAGATATTGAGGAAGGAGAGGACATCTGACCTGTTCTCTTTGCCATGGCACAGGCAACCACTCCTGGGCACCCAAGACTCCCTTGCGACCCCAAACAAGCCTTGACCCTGTACCAACTTCTCTTCCAGCGCCCTGCAGATCTAGGCCAGCTCCAAAATGCCTTGCAGCAGGTAAGGAAAGCCAAGTGCTGCTTCCAGGGGAGCAGGCAGGGGCCTGACTCCACTTTTGATCCCCTCTCCAGGTTCACGAGCACTGGGACTGTCCCCCAGGGCTGGAGCTACCTATGACCCTGCTGGAGATGGAGGAGAACCAGCGGGCCCAGGAAAAGGTCGGGGCTGGCACAGGAGGGGAGTAGATGCAGAAGGCAGAGGGGATCTTCTCACATCTCGTTGTTTCCCATCCATCTGCAGCTTCTCTGGGACTTGGAGCTGTTGACTGGGGTAGGGCTGGGCCTCTTCTGGCCACCCTGGGCCAGGTTCTATAGGCAGAGGACCCAGACTCACCCTGCATGGAGTCAGTGCAACCAGTCCTGGGGCAGCAGCGTAGATGGAGACTTTGAGCAGCTGGTGAGTGGGTGGAGGAGAGGTTCTGTGTGACACTGAGGGAGTTCCGAGGGTGGGGGGAGGGGGAGGTGCATGGGCCTTTAGGACTTACAGGTTCAAATGTCTGCTTTATGGGTTCCTGTGGACTCTAAGTTTCTGATTGCCCGGCTATAAATGTGGGTGATGATAGATCCTTCGAGATCTTTCTTCAAAGGCCTTTGGGAGAACCACTTGACTCACTGGAACAAAAAAGATTTCTACCATACCCAACAAACGCCATGCTCTCCTAATGCAAAGACTTAACAGTTAGCTAGCTGGTGAAATCAACTGGGGCCCATATGCAAGTCCTTCCATGTGGCTACCCAGGAAAGGATGCCACCTAGCAGATCCAAGAGGGCAAAGGCACTGGTGCCCAGCATAGCCCCGAGCCTTTGCCATGGGCTCACCTCAGGCTGGGCCATCATTTGGAGAGGTGACTGGTCCCAAAGCAGAGCTGAGTACTCGGGATGGCACCTCAGTCCTGTCGTTGAGGTCAGGTTAGGGGCTTCTCAAGCTGAGGCATCCTTGGTAGTAACAGATGGTAGGCTAGTAGGAGCACTACGGAGTGCGGAAGTGCCAGGAGGTAGAAAACATGGGGGCGGCTCGGAGCTTCCTTCCACACTGGGGTAATGCTACCCTGTGGGTCTGGGCTTACTTGATCCTTGCAGAGTTCCAAGCTGTGCCCTCCACCCCAGGCTGGGGAAGCTCACAGTGAGAGCCATCAGCTCCTAAAGGGGTGAGTCTTGCTCCCTAGGGACTCTACATTCTCAATACTGCCTCACAGTGACAGAGAACATACTTCCCTTCACAGTCCCCCTAGCATCCCATCTCCTGCTTCCATTTCCGGGATCCACTGGGTGCAGGGATTAGGGGAGGCTCCCTGGATTCAGAGTTAGGCAGCCTTTGTGGGCTAGGGACATTAGTGGGGCCAGTCTAGGCTGCCTCCCCACTGCAGCCGCTGAACTCCTTCCTGCAGGAGACTGGCTACAGATTCTTCATCTGTCTCAGATCTGGATGAAACCAGGAGTGATGGAGACCCTAGGCTGGAGGCCCCCATTATACCTGCCAAGGCTGCACCTGGCACACCAACAGGGGAGGGGCAAGAAGTCAGTGGATCAGGAGCTCCTGGAACTGGTAAGACAGATTTGACCGGGAGGCGGGGCACCTTCACCCCAGTTCATTCATTCTTCGTCTCACAGCTTTTCACTGGGTGCCAGAGTCAGCCGGGGACACAAATAGGTTTTTAAATATATCTGTATTTATTTATTTTTGTTTTATTTTTTGAGACAGGGTCAAAACTATCTTAACCTGGAACTTGCTGTATAGTCCAGCCTGGTCTTGAACTCACAATCCCCAGCCTCAGCCTCATGAGTGCTAGGATTACGTGTGTACCACTATGCTCAATGGAAGTAGACTTTGTTGCTAATTTCTCCATTGGCACTGTGTCCAGTGGGCTTCTGAATGGAATTTGGAGCTCAGATAGGAGCAGCAGGAAGAACCAGCAGTTGATGCCCAAGGATGAAGGAAGAGACTAGCAATCTTAGGCTACCTGTCACCCTTATGCCAATCTCAGGGGCTATACAGAGACACTGGAGGACTTGGTCTTTGAGATCACAAACTCGTGAGAGAGTTAAGACGTGAAGTAGGCAGATGGGGTTTGGTGGGAAGGATGCCCGGCCTTCCCCTCTCCTCACCCCTGCCTGATGTAAAGGGAATTGATTCTCACATTGTGTTCAACAATACACCTATCAAAGGTTTATACTTCCAACTGTTTTATCACTGGAATGAAAGCGTGCTAACTGTTCCTTTTTTGATTGACAAGAGTTTTTACAAGTATGCTATCTCCTGGGAAATTGATATAAATTATACTGTATTACCTGGTGTGTGTGTGTGTATGTGTGTGTGTGGTGTGTGTGTGTGATGGGGGGGTATTACTCTCTAATAAGACCACAGCTCAGCAGGAAGAGGTTGTTTTCCCACTTTTTGACAATGATTTTTCTTAAGATTTATTTATTTTATGTATTCACCATCACTCTCTTCAGACACACCAGAAGAGGACATCGGATCCCATTATAGATGGTTGTGAGCCACCATGTGGTTGCTGGGAATTGAACTCAGGACCTCTGGAAGAGCAGTCAGTGCTCTTAACCGCTGAGCCATCTCTCCAGCCCTTGACAATGATTTCTAAAGCCCGAGAATTTTATAAAACTCCTTTGTTCAAAAAACCCTTTGAAAGCTACATGTATTTCTATAGAAAACAAACTCCTGCAGTTACTGTTGTGAATATTCAGTCTGTTTTCCCTGTAAGAGAAGGATGCGAGAGTCTGCAAAGGAGCTCCATTTAGGAGCTATGAAATGCGGACCTTTGAGCCAATTCTGACTACAGAGCGGCTCTCCTTCCCACAGCTGCATGGAGCAGCTGCTGCACTGCCTTCTTTTAGATTTCTTTTGTTAATTATGAAGACTTGGCAGTTTTTAAGTCAGACTCTGGCTTAAATTTTTCATTGTGAACTTCTGAGTTTGTTGTCAGAAACAAAGAGCTTAGTAGAATTTTCTTTCATAACAGAGAAAGTAGGGCCCAAACATTGGGGCTCTTCTGTGGTCCTGAACCTCCCATACCCAGATAAAGTGTGTGTGTGTTCGCGTGCGTGTGTTTGTGTGTGGTCGTTATGCCATAGGATCTCAGCAAATGGGCCCTTCTTGTGGTGTTCTTGGAGGGAGGAAGAGTGCAGGTTCCTTAGGACTCTTCAGGCTAAAAAGTTGGGGTTGGCTGCTGCGGACACAGGTGACACATGGCATGCAGCACATGGTAAGGTGGTGGGAACGATGGCACAGGAATTGTGACAACTGGAAACACAGCACCACCCTTGGGACTCCTCCCTTAGGGCCCACCTCATTTTTGTTGTTTTGATTTTTGTCTTTTTTTTTTGAGACTGGGTTTCTCTGTGTAGCCCTGGCTATCCTGGAACTTATTCTGTAGACCAGGCTGGCCGCAAACTCAGAGAGATCCGCCTGCCTTGGCTCCTGAGTGCTGGGATTGAAGGCGTGCGCCACCACTGCCCAGCTTCCAGCATCTTCATCCTAATGTGGGTGTGAGAGGCTAGATGCCAGGAGACGCCGCCATCGTCTGGCTCTTCACCCTCAGGTTGCTTACAGCCTATCAGCAGCAGTAGCTTCAAGGAGCCCCAAGGGGTGGAGTCTACCTGGGAGAAGGCTGCTGGGGTAAGGCGGGCTGCTGGAGGTAGGGGGAGCCAGTGCTGAGACCCTTTAAACTGCATAAAATGGTTAAGTACAAACTTTTTTGAGCCCCAAATGTTTTTCCTTCCTAGGACCCAGGCAAGATGGGAGAAAGGAGTCAAGCAGAACCAAACATTCAGAGTTGCGGACAGATACTCAGAAGCCCACAGGAGGGAGCGCTGGGCCAGGAGGGCCCAGAGCCCTCTGGCCTGGCTTCCCAGGGCTCGTCAGCTCTCCAAGATTCCTCCAGGGGGCTTGGCTCTGAGAGAGCAGAATCTCAGACACTGCTGACTCCTCACGGTCACCCAGAGGAGATACGACAGGGTCAACGTGACCAGTCACCTCAGGGTTATAAAGGAGAGTCAATTCAGGAACAAGACAAAGGAGTTCCTCCGAGTCAAAAAGAAAGGAAGCAGGCTCCACAGGACCAGGAATTAAAAATCCCTCGGTTGCGGGAAGTCAGTAATTCAGAAATCTGGGGGGAAGTTCAGGAAGCCACAGTATGGTGCCGGAAAGAGGGCAACCCTCAGGGCCATTTCAGTGATTTCTGCAAGTCCCCAGAAAAGCTAATCCTTCAGCACTCGGAAAAATGGTTAACAGGACCCCAGGGTGCTAGCACCCAGGTGACACAGGTAGCAGCCACCCAGGAAGGGGCGTGGGCTCCTCCCACCCCGCCACAGCTCCAAGGCCCAGAAGGTGGGATACTTGCCTCTGAAGCGCAGGAGTGCCTGCCAAGGCTCTCCAGTGCTCTCAGGGAGCAGAGAGGTCCTAGGGACCCCAAACCCTCCAAGGCCGCGTGGCCTGCACCCCGGAACGGGGAGGAGGCGCTGGCCAGCGCAGGGCAGGAGGTTCTGCAGCGACTGCTGGAGCTGAACGGCGCGGCCAGGCAGCGGCGGCAGAGGGACCGCGAGCAGCAGCAGCTCCGGGTAGGTCCCAGGGCCCGGCCAGCCGGTAGCGGTAATGGAGGGGATGGGAGGGTCGCCCAAGCGGAGCTGGGCTGACTGCCGCCTCCCCAGGTCCTAGAACGACTCCGTATCGTAGCGAACCACCATCGCCGGGTTCACCCGCTGGGGCTCCCTCCCAGCGTGGCTCAGAAGGCACCACAGGCAAGAGCCCGGGGAAAGGCAGCGTGGCCACCATGGCTGTGTCCCCTGAGGGAATGGGGAGGATGGCAGCTAGCAGCTTCTGGAGCGTTTCAGCGGGAGAGGGGCGGGTGCGGGGCGGGCCCCCTCTTGACCACACCCACCCGCTCAGAACTCTTACCACCTAGGAGGATGCAGCAGGTCGGCAAAGCATCTTGCGGGAACTGCTGGAACAAGTGCATAGAGGCAGGGCGTTGCAGCTGCGGGCACTCGGGGCCAGGTATGGGGCAGGCAGGGAATGGTAGGTGCCCCTTTGCCCTGACATTTGATTGACAACCCACTGTCTTCCCAGGAACACCCAGAACTTCCAGGAGCTACTGTCTCCTGGCACTGAGGAGTCTACTACTGGAGAATAGCTTCCACCCTACCCAGGCTGCCCCTTCCCTAGCTGGGTCCTCCTGGAGACATGGAGCTGATGGTTAAGGAAAAGGCTAAAGGGTGACCCTATTAGGTGTGAGATAGTTTTAGAAAGGCCCAGAGGGAACCATTATGGCCAGGGAGAATAGAAACACACACACAGTCTTGCACGCATACACACACACACACACACACACACACAC
The DNA here is from genome assembly GCA_036184795.1 of Tokudaia tokunoshimensis. Taxonomy (NCBI): domain Eukaryota; kingdom Metazoa; phylum Chordata; class Mammalia; order Rodentia; family Muridae; genus Tokudaia; species Tokudaia tokunoshimensis. The sequence continues at coordinate 50,822,505 of BTHU01000002.1, read as the reverse complement.
GCACGCACGCACGCACGCACGCACACACACACACACACACACACGCACGCACGCACGCACGCGCACACACACACACACACACACACGCACACACACGCACAGAGCAAAGAGGCTCCACCAGGAATCCACTTATTTCTTCTTTTGGTTCCTAAGCCACTGCCAGGCCCAAGCTCAGAGGGCCAGATCTCTCGGGTCCAGGAGTGCAAAGGCACCATTCTTACGGAAGAATGACTCGATTCGGCACATCTTGCAGGAGACCATTTCTTGCTTTGTTGCAGGGCCTGGGAAAAGATGTCAGATACTAGGAATGGGTTTTTGAGAAGGGGGTCTCAGAGCACAGGAGTTTCTTATATAGCCTTAGGACTCTACCCATGTTGTATCTATCTTGCATAAATAAATAAAAAGGGCTTCTGAGAAGCGAGGACTACAGGAAAATACATTTGAGTGCTGGATAACTGGACCCAGCTGTCTGCCATGATCATTCAGTTCTAAGATGTTCCACCACGGCCTTCTTTTGGGCATCTCTCCCCGGGGCCACCAGGTCAGAGGGTGCCTCTAGCTATGTCTGCCACAGGGACAACCTTTGGAGGCGCGGGACTTTCCTTCTACCTCCACCTCACTTCTGGGGCTTCCTCTTTCTTCTGTTGGGAAGCCGGGTCAACTTACAAGGGCACTGTGTTGATCCCAACCACCCACCTTTTCTGCACATGCTCAGGCAGTAGGACACATGTCCTAGAACTTCCTGACCGGTACGTAGCGAGTAAATGGATACTCGAGAACCCTCACTGACCCAATGGCACATACGGCCTTGTTATTTTCCCCACACTTTTGAAAAACCACTGGGGCTTCTCCGGCTCTCTGTCCTAGCTGACGGCCTTCCCTCAGTCTTGCAGGAAAAACAGGTGCTTTCCACCTTCCTGCTGATGCTGGCCTGCCACCTCCCTACTCCCTTTGGTAAACTGCCGTTCTTAGCTCTGACCTACCTCCTGAAGGCTATGCTTCCACACACGGCTGCTATGCTTCCACACACGGCTGCCTCAGTAATATCCTGAACCTACTATGGTAACCACAGACCCGTCTTCAAACACCGCCAGCCCTCTTCAAATCTTACCAGCAACTACAACAGTCTGTGGATCGCCATTGCTTGCCCTCCCTGTCTTGTTTAAACCAGCAAGAGGATCCATGGAGTTGTGTCCAAAACATCCTTGATTTCAGTTCTAATCTGAATCACATCTTGCCAAGATAACGCAAATGCCCAATTCGCCTGCCTGGAAGTGTCAGTCTTTCAAATCCCTATCACTCACTTGTTCATCACTCACTAGCTTCCCCTCAAATTAGGATGGAACCCTTTCTTCCCCATATTATTTAGTCCTCCGCCTTAAAAGCCTGATACACGCCTGAGCTAACAATCCAACTGAAGCCCATGCCCGTCTCCCTGCCCACCACCACCCCTTTGTTTCAGGGCTTGTCTCTATTAGATCTAGTTCCTTGCCCGGAGTCTGGCCTTCCCCTAGAATGTTTACTCTCCAGCATATGATGGGAGCCCCATGTTTGTGGGGGACTCGTTTATGGGAGGTTGTGCCTCACCCAGCTGCCAGCCATATGTGAAGTTGGTGGTGACGGGGAACAGGTAACGCTTCTCTGGCAGGTTCAGTTTTCGGGTGTTGAGATACTGGTAGCGCCCCTGAAAGTCATGGGAGATGCCTTCATACAGCAGGGCTTTGGTGCCAGGCGGAACTGGGTACATTTCTGACAGAGTAAGAGGCTCTGGGGTAAGGCTGGGGGCTTTAGATGGGGCTGTTTTGGAGGCAGGCTGTGGTGTGACTGGGGCCTTTGGCTGTAGAGTGGGCAGTTTGAGGGGCAGACGGGATGCAGCCTTAGCCTTCTGCTTGGCCTTCACCAGAGTCCCATATTTGCGCTGCCATTCATAGCGCAACATCATCTCTCTGAGATATTCCTCCTTCCAGAAGTTTTGCCGCAGGGTGTCCATGTTGAGCTGCCTCGACATGGTGGCAAAGGAATGAGCAGTATCAGGGTAGCTATTGCTGAGGGGGTATAGCAAGTGGACAGTGGGTGGCTGCCCTGGGATGGTCACCTGGCAACCAAGCCTCACCTCACACAGGGTCAGTGTGGTTCTTTGAATATTCTTAGCCCAGGGAGTGGCGCTATTAGGAGGTGTGGCCTTGTTGGAGTAGAAGGTATGTCACTGTAGGGGTAGGCTTTGTGACTTTCCTCCTAGCCACGGAGGAGACAGTCTGCTCCCGGCTCCCTTTGGATGAAGATGTAGAACTCTCAGCTTCTCCTGCGCCATGCCTGCCTGGACGCTGCCATGCTTCTGCCTTGATGATAATGGACTGAACCTCTGTAAGCCAGCTCCAATTAAATGTTGTCCTTATAAGACTTGCCTTGGTCATGGTGTCTCTTCACAGCAATGGAACCCTAACTAAGACAGTCAGGATTCTGCCTGCCATTGCCCTCAGCAGAGTCCCAGGTTACCCTTTGTGAGGCAGCCTTGAAAGGCTCACTAAACATCTGATTCCCAAACCTGGAGGCCCCAAGCTCTATCTAGAGAGGTGGTTCTCAACCTTCCTAATGCTGTGGCCGTTTAATGTAGACCCTCATGCTGTGGCAACCCTCAACCATAGAATTACTGTTGCTAACTTATGACTGCAATTTTCCTACTCACCAATTGTATCTGTGTTCTCTGATGGTCTTAGGGGCCCCTGTGATTTTGGAGAGCCAAGGTTGAGAACGCTCATCTAGAACGACAATCCTATGCAACTGCTTGTCCCTTGGGCGGGGCCCTTCCCAGCACCATGAAGCCTGAGGTGAAGAACCAAAGGTAGAGAGACTGGGCTCAAACTTTGTCCTCCATTGCTGAACCCAGTCTCAAATCCAGGCTATCAGTCCCTGAATTAGCCACCCATCCCCAATTCTTTTTCACCTTGCTCTTGGTAGCTTTCCCATATTTGCAAGTTGCACCAACACTGCAACCTTCACGTATCCATACCAGCACCCATTTGGAGAGAATATTCCTTTAATATCAACAACAACACTGCTTAAGAGCACAGGGAGGAGGTAGTGGAGAGATGGTTGGGCTTTCTTTCCCTACCCAGCCTAAACCTGAACAACAGAACCCCCAACAGCTTATGAGCCACTCAGTGAAAAGGAAGGGAGGGGCTGGAAACTTAAATAGAGAATGGCAAACAGGGAAAGGCCTGGTAGTGAGAGTAGGGTTGAGGGCTGCGGAGCCCTAGCGCAGGTCTTCAGCGGTGAACATGCCCTTGGCCCTGCGCAGGATGGAGTCTTTGGCTGCGTCGTACGGATGCTCCTTGGACGGGATCTCCAGGACAGCTGGAATGGACCTCTGGTGGGCGTCCAGGGCATGCCGAACCATCTCTGCGATGTACTGGTTGATGAGAATGATGCCAATGTCGTCCCTGTTCAGAAACTGCCTGTTGGGGGAGAAGAGGAGGAAATGACAGCGGCCGGAGGCATGAGGCCTTCAGCCTTCTCTTTCCTTGGATGAAGCAATTGCACTTAGGAGCTCAGAACCACACTGATCAGGGTTGGAGTCCACACGTCTGCTCGTGGAGGAAACTGGTAATGAAGAGCAGGGTGCATGTCAGTGTGTTCTCTATGCTGCCTCTGTGAAGGAGAGGCGGAGGAGAGGGAAATAGCTACGAGCCCCTTTGTATCTGCAGAGGAGTCTAGAAACCCAAGAACCTCACTAACAAAACAAAAAAACAAAACCACCACCCACCACCACCAAAAAAAGAGAAAGAAAGAGAGAGAGAGAGAAAGGAAGGAAAGGAAAAAAAGAAAAACAAAAAAGAAAAGAGACCAAGGCTAACCTGGTCTGCAGAGCTAATTCCAGGACAGCCAAGGCTACACAAACACTGTCTCGTAAAACAAAACAAAACAAAACAAATTCTTATTAATAGTGATTGAAAGCAAGACAAGACACAAGGATGGAGTGGCAGAGTGATTTCTTAATGTATACCTTTTGAATTTTACTAAATGTTTAAGACAGGGTCGAGGAGGCCACTGAAGGCCTGTAGATCTATGTGGATTCAGGCAGGGGGTGGACCAAGAGGACATCTGCTATAAGCCAAAGGCAAGATGGAAAGAGGAAACTCAGCCACGAAGGAATCACGATTTCCAGACAGAGACTGTCATTCTGGCCTACTCTCATGTGATCACCTCCACACACAGACATACACATCCATTCAGCCATGCATTTACTCATTAAAAATAATTTACTGGGCACCTACTCTGTGCCAAGCATGGAATAGATTTGGCTTGGTGATTTTAGGATCCCTTCCTGTTGGAAACATGGTAAATCCTTGGAAGTGAGATCTGTCCTCCAGTGACAGTGGAGGTCACTTTACTGGTTTGCTTAGAGATCACTCTCCCAGGTCAGAGCCTGCCACATTCTGGGCTGTGGGAACTAGTCTCAGCCAGCACTCCTGGACTGGGCTATTTAGGGAAAACAGGTGAGGGCAGTTCATTCCTGAGATTTGGCATTGTAGTTCTAGAAAAGGAGTGAGAAAAAAACAGAGAGTTGGTACCCTCAGTTCTAGTCAACAGGGCACTTCCTGGCTTAAAAGGAATGCCTGCACCCAGTTTTTGAAACTATGACCCAGGGCATGAAGTGAGGATCTGAAGTACAAGGTCTTTGGGGAAGGCCACACTTCCCAGATATTTTGCTCATTGTGTGCAAGACAAATGGAAACCCCAAGGCAGATTGCAGGGAGCAGTATAAACAGAGTAGGTAGTAACTTAAGAAAGGCACGAGTAAAGGTGCTTGCTATGCAAGCCTGGTTAATTGAGTTCTATCCTCAAAACCCATGGAAAGAAAACTGACTCCACAAAGTTGTCTTCTGACCTCCACGTGTGCACACCTACCCACAGACACACACAAACGCCGTAATTAAAAAGAAAGAGTTGACCTGGGTTCTGCCTCTTATGGCTAATGTATCTTCAGGCCAGTGCCCCAACCTATTCGTCCTTTATTTTTTCTCACTAGTAAGTGGGAATAACCACTATCTTACAGGACAATTGTGAGCCTCTAAGATAAATGAAGCGTACACACACACACACAGGAGCCCACTGGAGGTTTGTTTAAAATACAGTCCAAAAAAAAAAAAACCCTGTAAGGTCCAGTTCGCACTACAGGCGAACTTCAGGGACCCCGGAAGTGGGCTGAGCAAACCGGTCAGCACTGGCCAGACGCTCCTGGCGTCCAATTACAGCTGGGGCAGATCACAAGCTCCACTCCCCTTCTAAATTGACACACAACCATGTGATTTGGGGGGGGGGGGTAGTGGATCTGCCGTAGGCCTGGCCCTACTGAGCCCCAGAAAGGAACTTAGAGGGTGGAGGCCCCTGCTCCGGGTGGACAGACGGCTGCCGGGACCATCCCGAACCCCATCACCACCTGACATCCAGGTTAACAGGCCGCCGATTCTCCCCGTGCTTGTGTAGCAAGCGAAAGGACCCATTTAGGCCTCACAGGCTACCGTACCTGAAAGTGTCTTCGATCTCATTGATGGTGGTATCCTTCTCCACTACCAAGAAATTAGGGTGGCGGTTCTTGTTTAGCTCCCCTATGCCGCCCAACAGGAAACCAGTCACCGTGTCCTCGTCTCCAATCACCGCGATTAGTTTACCTCTGCCCGCCATCCTGTCGGCCAGGCAGAGCGGTCCCCAAACACCTGTGACGGCCCGCCCCCGCAGCGGCCCCTCCCTCCAATCATGCGCAGTTCCCCGCCTCCCGGGCACGCGCATTAGCAGGAACTCGGCTCAGCCTGCGTACTCCTGCGCCATAGAGGCCGGAATCACAGAACTACAGCTCCCAGAAGGCTGAGCGTCACAGGCCTCTCTCTGGCGTTCTGTCCTTTATTTCTCCCTTCTTGGAAGAAACGCCTTTTGAACCTAGAGTTATTAGAGACTGAGAGTTTAGGGGAAATACTCTTTTTTTTTCTGTATACGTTATTTTTGTTTTGGCTTTCTTGAGACAGATGGTTACGTATTTCAGGCCGGTCTTGAACGTGCAGTGTAGGAGAGACCGTATCCTACTGCTTCTACTTTCTGAATGCTGGGATTATAGGCCTGTGCCACTACACAAAACAGAACAGTGTGTGCTTGATTTGTTTGACTTAAAAAAGTTTTTGTTGTTGTTGTTACATTTGTGATTTTGGAGGCGGGTGCAGTGTGGCGATGGAGCGGGCCACAAGTTTGTGAGGTCATAATACACCCTATGGGAGTCACCTTGGGGTTCATCTGGTCAACTCAGTGCTTTTTAAAAATTTTTTTAAATATAAGATAGGTCTCACTATTTGCTTCCCAAATATTAGAATTTAAGGCTTGTGCCAGCCACCGTGGCAAATCCCTCCCTCCTTTTTTATTTTATTTGGTAGTTTGTTTTTTGAAACCTACTCTATGTAACCTTTCCTGGCCTGGAACTCAGAATGTAGACCAGGATGGACTTGAACTTGCAGCAAGTGATCCTACTGCCTCATCCTCCTCAATTCTGAGATTACTGGAATGCACCACTATTTCCTGTCCCTTCATTTGGTTGTTTCAACTCTTGCCTCAGTCTGGGATTACAAACCTGGGCTACCACAACTGTCCAAGAAAAGATCTTTCCTAGCTGGAAGGTCAGGTTCTGAATCAGTGTGATGAACACATGCATGCATGCTATAACATGGCTAACAATTACTGAATATATATTTAATTACTAAAGAAATGTGCAGAGGATGTAGAGATGGCTCAGCGGTTAAGAGCACTGACTGCTTTTCTGAAGGTACCGAGTTCAAATCCCAGCAACCACATGGTGGCTCACAGCCATCCATAATGAGATCTGACGCCCTCTTCTTGTGTGTCTGAAGACAGCTACATTGTATTTACATATAATAATAAATAAATCTTTGGACCAGAGCAAGCAGAAGTCCTGAGTTCGATTCCCAGCAACCACATGATGGCTCACAACCATGTGTACAGCTACAGTGTACTCATATACATAAATAGATACTCTTTTTAAAAAAAAGAAAAGGGCAAATTAATGATGACACTGTGCAGTGCTGTAGGGAGCCCATCAAGGCCTCACATTAGTTGCTATGTTTAGAGAACTACATAGAAACAACCCTAGCATCGAAGATGTTTGAAGCAAGAGGACTCCCACAGGCTCAAGGTCAGCTTGGAATATTGTCTTAGGGGTTAGAGGGGCACCAGCACATTTGAAGAGACATTTAATTGGGGCTGGCTCATAGGTTCAGCGGTTTAGTCCATCATCATGGCAGGAAGCATGACAGCTTGCAGGCAGACATGGTCCTGGATGAGCTGAGAGTCCTACATCTCAACCCAAAGGAAGCCAGGAGAGGACACGGGCCAGACATGAGCATATATATGAGACCTCAAAGCCCCACCTCCACACTAATACCCTTCCTCTAACAATCCTATACCTCTTCCAATAAAGCCATACCTTCTAATAGGGTTAGGGGTCAGGGTTAGGGTCAGGCCTCTTCCCATGGGCCAAACATATTCAGACCACCACAACTATATATTAAGATTATCCTGGAGTTATCATGATGGCAGTCGCCACACAGCTGATGACCTGAGTTAAATCTCTAGAACCTACATGATGGAAGGAGAGAAGCAGGTTCTGTGACTGTCCTCTGATCTCTCTACATTTGTTTTCTGGAACACACAAACACATGCAGAGGCATGCTAAATAACCAAATAAATGTAAACAATTGTGTTTTGAAACCCATCTCCAAAAAATTAAAAAACAAAACAGGCTGTGGTGGTACACTCCTTTAATCCCAGCACTCAGGAGGCAGAGGCAGGCAGATCTCTGAATTTAAAGCCAGCCTGGTCTGCAGAGCTAGTTTCAGTATAGCCAGGACTATATAGAGAGATCCTTTCTTGAAACACACACACACACACACACACACACACACACACACACAACCAACACGACCAACCAAGCAAACAACCGAGATTAAAGAATTTAGACATTTTCCTGAGGACTAAAGGGTCATCATTGCCAGGCTCATACATTAGAGCTATACTGGAACTACATGTGTGTAGAGGCATAGCTATGTTGCAGGATTTTCCATGTCCAATCACATTAGGACAGTGGAAGGCCTGTGATTGGACAGGAAAAAGGAAGAGGAGCTAGACTAAAAGTAGGAGGGACAAAGGTCTCAGGAGGAGAAGGGAGGGGAATCGAGATGGCTTTGGACATGAACCTGTGTGACATTTACTAGCCACAAATAAGTTTTTATAAGGTTAGAAAATATTGGGATAATGCTTTTTTTTTCAAGGCACATTTACTTTAATATCAAGAATTCTATACAAAAGGCCCCAAATACAATGAAGGAACACATTCCCCCATTTAACACCAACGACAATGCTGTTTAACATGTGCCTGCTGAATGAGATGAGGGTTTACTGAATAACGGGCATCTCATCACAGCCAAATACTCCAAATACTGTATATAATCTAGTTGTGAAATGAATGCGCATAATGCTTCAAAAAGTTTAAACCTGAAGTGTGAGACCACATCTTCATGTTTGTACAGTCCTTGGTTAAGATTATCTACAGTTTCCACAACCATTCAAAAACCGAACCATTGATAAAAACCACATAGATTTAAGGCTCCATTATATAATATAGAGCTCAGAGCTAAATGGATAAATATATGCTCTACTTTTACTGGCAGCTATGACGTGATTGTCCCATGGCTGTTAGAAGTCAGTTCCTAGCAAGTAAATCCTTTAAAGGCAAAATTCACCTCATTTGAGTTTTGACCCAGTAGTTCAACAATCATGAAGTCCACAGTCTTATTGGCATAACTGATGTACAGTGTCTCTAAGTCACTATGCTCATGGTTAAGAGCGATGCATATTCCATTTTTACATTTTACTGGAATTTTACATGTTCGATTCATGATTTAAAACCTCTAGGTTTTCAATCCTCCAAACTGTCTGAAGACACAGTGTGCCACAGACTTAAGACTTCTGTTTTTCCCTCTATTTTCTTCAAACAGACACATTTCTCAAGTGTCTACATGTCCTAGAAGGGGAATTTTTCGGAGTTGGCCTCTTCTTCGGAATAGTCTGACGGCATCAGGCCTCTGAAGCAAGGGGGAGGGGAAGAGAAAGAAACTGAAACACACAGTTCATCTGGTAAGTTTTACATTAACCATTACAAGCTGGACTGAAACTTCCCAGGAATTGCTCACAAGCGGGTTCTACGTGGATGGAGAGCTGAAGAGTGAAACTACGGGGGTTGAGAGAAAAGAACACACAGAGACATTAGTGCATGGCTGTACAAAATCTTTCTATATTTCTTTGGGGAGCAGAGCGACAATATATGTGCTGTGGGCGTGACCCTCCCTCCCAAAGCTGTGAGTCTTCTCAGCAGGTCTCTGGCAGACTGAGAGATGTTGCCATAACAGATCTCAGGAAGATCACAGGGTCTGCTACTCAGCAGGAGATGGCGACTGACCCCTTTTCGCAGGAGACTGTAGCTCCTTTGAAGTGCCAGAGGAACTCTGACATCTCCATCAGGTGGGAGGAGGTGTGACTTGAATTCCTCAGCTCCGAGTAGATGAAATGCAGGCAGCTGAATTCTGCCTGGAGGCTATATGGCATTACAATGGCTCTCTACACTGGACAGTATAAGAATGTGGCTTTTTTGGCTCAAAGAGTCTGAGTCTTGGTGTGGAAACAAGTACTTGGCTGTCCCACCACATCTTTCTCGAGGGACTGTCAGGGAAGTCTTGACTGGGGAGTATGACTTGTTTACCTATCATCTTACCCTCCAGGCACACAGTTCATCATTTTTGGCTTGTCTCTAGTCTGTTCCAGTTCACCTTTCATTTTTAGGAAAAACAAGCTGATCACTGGGTCTACCATTGCTGATCTCATTGTTGGGCCACACTCGGCTGCTGAACTCGCTTGAAGCACTGGATTTGAGTAGCACACTCTTACACCTCCTGCTCCCTGGTTGCTAGCCACATGACAAGAATGTTCTCCCTGAGTGCAGACTCCTGCTGTTGCTGCTTTAGTTTTTCTTCAGATTCCCTTAAACCAGTCACATCGTTTGAATTAAGATCTGTGTACTTTCCCTTCAAAGCTTGAACATATACTTCATATTGTTTCCATCTTAGAGTTAACTCATCCTGTGACATAACTTTGAAGTCTGTTTCACTCAGTCGGACCTTTTTTAGGAAGAGGTTCTTCATTGGTCATCTTGCACCCTATACCTATCAAAAATTCTAAACTATAAGCTGGGTGTGATAACATATGCTTCAAATTTGAGCACTCTGGAAGGATAGGCAGGCAGATCACTGTATTTTGAAGCCATCCTGCATTGAGAGTTCCAGACAGCAAAGCTACATAGAGACTGTCTCGAAATTCTAAATGATCAGAATTTTGACTGAACACTTTGTTATGACCAAGCCTGCTCAGTCAGTCAACAGGTTCTTCAGCGCAAGAGTGAGGATGAAAAAGAAAGAGACAATTAGACAAAGCTGCAGCGTGGCCCCAGCCAGTTCTGAGGCTGGGGCCTGGGATAAAACTTTATCATTATCAACAGGTTCTCAAATTACTATATTGGCATCTTGTAAATTGTGATATTATTTATACATAATATGATTGGTTAATTAAGCTTTAAGAGTTTTGATTTACTTGGTTACTGGAATGTGGGTCCGTCGATTAAAGGGGTTTATGGTGGAGAGAGAACACAGCTGGCCTGCTGTGGGAGCCAGTTGGGAGAGAGGAGCTTGGCACCGAGCCTCGCCAGGACATGGTGTTGTGACTTGGGAGGGCAGGAGAGTTGGTGGGATCTTTTTTAATATTTTCTTCGACCTAGCTAAGGAGGGAACCAAACAGAAGTGGTGACTGGAATGTAGGTCTGATAATAGGGAAAGTGGACTAGATGGAGGTGAGAGAATCTTAGAGCTAGAGTTCACAAAATTGGTTTTGAGGTTGGATGTGTTGAGCAGCAAGCAAAGAGACCTGTCTTCTAGCTGGCGTACCTGTTGGAATAAGAGTAACATTCTTGCCGGTGATGGTGGTGGTGGTGCACACCTTTAATCCCAGCACTCCTAAGGCAAATGCAAGGGGATCTCTGTGAGTTCAAGGCCAGCCTGCTCTATAGAATTAGTTCCAGGGCTGGAGAGATTGCTGACTGCTCTTCCAGAGGTCCTGAGTTCAACTCAGCAACCACATGGTGGCTCACAACCATCTGTAATGGAATCCAAAGTCCTCTTCTGGTGTGTCTGAAGACAGCAACAGTGTACTCATATACACTAAATAAATAAAAATCTTTTTTTTGGGGGGGGTGTTTTCGAGACAGGGTTTCTCTGTAGTCCTGGCTGTCCTGGAACTCACTCTGTCTCTGTTCAAGGCCTGGCTGGCCTTGAACTCATAGATCCGCTTGCCTCTGCCTCCCAAGTGCTGGCACTAAAGGCATGCACCACCACTGCTGGCAATAAAAATCTCAAAAAAAAAAAAAAAAAAAAAGAAAGAAAGAAAAAAAAAAACCTTTAGAGCTAGTTCCAAGACAGCCAGGGCTATACAGAGAAATCCTGTCTTGAAAAAACAAACAAACAAACAAAAAAGTAACATTCCTTAGGGTATGAACTTTGAAATGAGAAGTTTGGAGGAGAAAGGGCTATTGTTTTTCCAACAGACGAAGACAGACAGACAGACAGACAGAGTCAGTGATGGGGGGAGGGAAACCTTGGGTGTGGAGTGCTTGACATATCCACATAGTCTAGTGTAGTGGTTGTACGTAAGTCTGGCAGTCAATTTGGATTGTGAACTTGATTGAATTGATAAACACAGGTCCTAGGGGACCCATGAGACATACCTTTGGTCTCCCAACAAACACAGTGAATGTGGTTGGTCCCATCACATAGGACGGGGCCCAAGACTGAGTAAAAAGGCTAAAAATGTCAAATGTGAGCTGAGTGTCTTCTGAGCTGCCCAGATGTATTTTCTGTGTCCTGATCCTCCCAGCTTCGTGTAAGCAGCCTTGAGCTCCTACTAATCTAGTCAAAAGCTTCTTGTTGCTGTGTCTTTCCATTGTGATAGACTGTAACCTCATCCTCTCAGGAGCTTCCTGCAGGTATTTCATCACCAATGCGGCCTGATTGGCCTGGGACATGGGGTACATTTGGGTCTCATTCTCTGCTTTACTGTTTCAAGGTTTCATTTTAGATTTAGGACTAAGTTCTCAGGGCTGGGTCACAGGACTCTTAAAGGATTGAGAAGAGGCCCACAGTTGCTCAGCACCTACTGCCCCGCCATGGCTGGGTGAGAGCGGCTGAGTCCACTATGAGTACTTCAGGCCACAGGGAGGTCGGCAAACCAGTTCCATGAAGGAGAGATGGGTAGAGAGTAGGGGGAGTGTAAGACTGTGTGTGAGTAGGAGCAGTAGCCCCAGCCCCAGCACAGAAGTCCTCAATGATCGCAAGTGCTCAGATGCTTAAGAGAACAAATCCACCTTTAATGGGCTGGATGGGCTTTTAGAAGCTGAAGCGTTCCAAACACATCTCTGCTCCTTCGTTCAACCACCATTTATCAAATGGGACCGTGATGAGGAGCTAGGGATGAAGGATTGATAGAAAAAGAGTTCTGCTCTCAGGAATACCCTGCAGGGAAGAGCAGAGATGCCATAAAGAGAGGTTCCAGAGGGGTGGGGCGGGGGGGGGGGGAGAAGGACTTCCTGTTACCTACAGTGTGACAGGAGCAGGAGACACAGTTCTATATTGTAGTCATCTGCAGCATTCTGAGAATTCTTTTCTGAGACCTCTCTTAGGTAAAGCTGAGATCTTTTTTTTTTTTTTAAATTTCATTGCAGAAAAGAATTTCGGGAGGGGCCAGTACAAAGCTGGATTCAGATTTATTAGAGATTAATATAGATTTAGCAAGGTGGTTACCCGGGAGGTGCTTGGGGAAAGGATTGGATGCATTCAAACATGGGCGTGGGCTTCTCAAGAGAGAATGAAGTGTGTCGCAAGCACAACCATTAATAATGATAAACATTACTCTGGTGACTTCTGTAGTCACATCTCAGAGGCTTACTAAGGAGTTTAAATGAGGTCATAGGGTGGTTCCCCGTGCCCTGGAAAGACTTTACAGCTGATAAGTAAAATCCTAAATCTCAAGGGGGGCCCGAGGACGTCACAATGTTTTTATTATCAACAACGGTTTAGTCTTCGTTACTATTTTAACATTTTGTTTGAAATATCTCTACATAAAAGGAGTTTTGTCTCTGTCGGCGATCCTCACAGAAAATGTTAGTTGTGCTGGAATCCTTGACTCTCAGACTTCAGCCAGACTCTAAGGGTAAGGAGGCTCCCCTCTTCTTTCCTGTGTCCCAAGATTCTTTCTATCCTGTCTCATTCTTAGGACAGGAAGGGAAAGAAGAAACCTGAAGAGAGCACGAGGAAGCAGACAAGGCACTGAACGAAGTTTGAGGGCTGGGGTCACATGGTCCTGGGTCTCGGTGGCTTCACCGTGGAGGCCTGGGGATGGGTCTCTAGTTATGGGCTCCATCTAGTGGAGTGAGCTTTTGACCTGCTTTGCGACTTGTTCACAGATCATTCATGCCTCTATTAGAGCTCTCAGGGGTAGAGGCGGGCATAGACTGATTGTGGAGGCCATGCATACCTGGCCACAGATTAGGGTAATAACCACAGGCAGAAGTGTGCCCTGGGGAAGTGTGGAAGTTGGTGGTGGTGACTCAGGAAATGCCAGAGAGGTTCAGGAAAGCTTCCAGTTGGCCAGAAGGGGGAGCATGGGAAGTCAGAAGTGTTCCAAGCAGAGGCCAGAACTGAAGCCTAGGTACCCAGAAAACCACGGAGGGTGTGAGGCAGAGAGTAAACAGGGATTGGGTACACTGGCCGATCAAATGTGGGGAGATAGGTATCTGGATTCATGGGAACATGGAGAAAACCATCTCTTGCAAGGAGACTGGAGCCACAAGGGCCCTTGCTCTAAACCAGAGGGACATGAGGCCATTAATGGGATCCTTTCAAGCTGCATGGAACACAGAGGGCAGGTCAGAGCCAAGAGATTAGTTCAGAAACTGCTATGAAGTCCCCGAGACCTGAGGTAGGTCAACACTTGAAAGGAGGGGGTAGTTGGCCCAGGTTTGATAGAGGGCCTGGAGTGAAGTTCAGATTTCTCCTTTGGTTTCTGGTAAAGAACATGACTGCCTAAGTCAGAGATCACAGTGTGTGTGTGTGTGTGTGTGTGTGTGTGTGTGTGTGTGTGTGTGTGTGTGTTTTGAGAAAGGGTCCCTGGGTCTCTTTATGGTTCTGGCTGTCCTGGAACTCACTATGTAGACAAGGTTGGCATCAAACTCAGAAGGATCTGCCTCCCAAGTGCTGGGACTAAAGGTGTACATCACCACCCGGCCTTGTGGTCACAGTTCCTAGAACCTAATCTGAAGAACATCCTTCAGGTTGGGCTGAATGTAAGTGGCCTTCCAGCCCCCTTAACAGTGCCTGCTTCCATTTGCTGTCTGCCAGCCTTCTAGCTAGTGGGAGACCACTACTTCATTGGGTCCTCTTTTAGCCAACATCCCAAACCTGCTGTCTGACCCCAGGCCCTTGTCCTCAGTCTGGGGTCAGGTCATCTCACCTCTGTGTGGTCCTCTACTCTGGGTCGGGAGGCACCAATAGACACACACACACACACACACACACACACACACACACACACACACACCATGCACTCTCTCTGTCTCCTTCTCCCTCCTTCCATCCCTCCCTCTTTTCTCTCTCTCTCTTACACACACACACACACCATGCATTTTCTCTCTCTCTCTCTCTCTCTCTCTCTCACACACACACACACACACACACACACACACACACACACACCCCATGCATTCTCTGTCTCTCTCTGTCTCTCTCTCTCTCTCATACACACACACACACACACACACACCATGCACTCTCTCTGTCTCCTTCTCCCTCCTTCCATCCCTCCCTCTTTTCTCTCTCTCTCTTACACACACACACACACACCATGCATTTTCTCTCTCTCTCTCATACACACACACACACACCATGCACTCTCTCTGTCTCCTTCTCCCTCCTTCCATCCCTCCCTCTTTTCTCTCTCTCTCTTACACACACACACACACCATGCATTTTCTCTCTCTCTCTCTCTCTCACACACACACACACCCCATGCATTCTCTGTCTCTCTGTCTCTCTCATACACACACACACACACACACACACACACACACACACACACCATGCATTTTCTCTCTCTCTCTCTCTCACACACACACCCCATGCATTCTCTGTCTCTCTCTGTCTCTCTCTCTCATACACACACACACACACACACACACACACACCATGCACTCTCTCTGTCTCCTTCTCCCTCCTTCCATCCCTCCCTCTTTTCTCTCTCTCTCTTACACACACACACACACCATGCATTTTCTCTCTCTCTCTCTCTCTCACACACACACACCCCATGCATTCTCTGTCTCTCTCTCTCTCATACACACACACACACCATGCATTTTCTCTCTCTCTCTCTCTCTCACACACACACACACACACCCCATGCATTCTCTGTCTCTCTCTCTCTCATACACACACACACACACACACACACACACACACACACACCATGCACTCTGTCTCCTTCTCCCTCCTTCCATCCCTCCCTCTTTTCTCTCTCTCTCTTACACACACACACACCATGCATTTTCTCTCTCTCTCTCTCTCACACACACACACCCCATGCATTCTCTGTCTCTCTCTCTCTCATACACACACACACACACACACCATGCATTTTCTCTCTCTCTCTCTCTCTCTCTCACACACACACACACACCCCATGCATTCTCTGTCTCTCTCTGTCTCTCTCTCTCTCATACACACACACGCACGCACACACACACACACACACACACACACACACACACACACACACACACAGAGAACAGCCAAGCCTTCGTAACAGCTACGCTTTATTTGGTGTTTTCCACATGTGCAAAAGTTTCCCAGAGAGCTGGGCCCCACAATGTGTAAAAAAGACCCCCAATGGGGCAGAGCTGTGTAACCATTAAAAAAAAAAAGTAGTAAGAGAAATCAGTTGCCCAGGGGCCTGGCTGGGCAGAGCACGTCACTCAGGGCCAGTCCACATGCGCACGCTGCTTGTTCCAGGGCTGCTTCCTTCTGACTGTTCTTTCCTTTCCAAGCCCCTCACTCTAGGGCTGTGGCCACCAGACGGGCCTGACAGAGTCCTCAGGCGGTTTGTGAGGGCGACTTCTCTCACACACAGATACCCCAACTCAGTGCTTGCCCGATGGTCTCAGCCCCAGGGCTTCCCCCCAACCCCTGTTTAACCCCTTATCTCACAGTCTCTGCCCTGAGCCTCACCCCAGTCTGCCCTCATTTGAGGGACACTGATCCAAGACAGATAAAGGCCCCCCACCCCTCAAGTGGCACAGCAGGGTGGGGTGGGGTTGTACCACTGCATCACACCTAAGGCAGGTGTTTTGGTGTCTCATTGTGTGAGTGTGCGGAGGGGTGTGGCACATTTGTGTGGGTATGAGTTTGGCAGGAAGTGGGGGCCTGGGCTGGGGGAGGCACTTCTGAGATTCAGGGCACGTTGACCTTGAAGGGGCTTCCGGGGACACTTTCATCACCCCACTTGACAATGAGGATGTAGTCCCCTTTCTCCTTGACAGTGTAGGTGACGTTGTAGACGCGGTTTCCCATGTGCTTCACATAAACCTCTTCGCAGGGGGTCTTGGGCCCATGCACACCCACCATCATCATGTTGGTGCCTGGAGAGAGAGGCAGAGAGGGGTGACTCACACCGGGGCCACCGGCAGCCCACACCCGTGTCCCTGGACAGCTTCCTGCTCCCTCCCCTCCTCCCCCAGACAAGCCTGTCGGACGGAACATGCCTGCTTTGCTGCAATCCACAGTGAATGAGTTCTTCTGACCCACAAAGGCCTGGGACAGGCCGGGACCCCTTGTCACCACCTTGCTGGCATCTGAGGAGAACTTGGGGATGGAACTGTAGCTGGCACCGCGGCTGGAGGAGGACTTGGTCACTGTCTCCACCAGAACTGTGGATGTTTCGTGAAGGCTGTGGCCTCCAGACAACCGGGGACCTGAAGGGTAGAGTAGGCGGCCACAGGCCTAGTCAGAAGGACTGCCTGCCCTTTCCTAGAACACTGACGGTCCACTGAGATGGGCATTGGGCAACACTGGGTACGCCAGGCTCCCCCCCCCTCCCCGCTACAGCTTTTGAAGATTACAACCTGTTCCACACAGGCAGCATCTGACCAGCTCCAATCCCTGCTCACCCCTGGGTGACAGCCTCTTCTGGCTCCGCCCCTCACCCTTCCAGGTTCCTCTGGAGAGTCAAGTTAGCTGGCAGGGTGGCGGATTTTTTTCTTTTTTTTTCTATTTTGGTTTTTGAGACAGGGTTTCTCTGTGTAGTCCAGGCTGTCCTGGAACTCACTCTGTAGACCAGACTGGCCTCAAACTCACAGATCCACCTGCCTTTGCCTCCCAAGTGCTGGGATAAAAGGCATGCGCCTGGCAAGACTTATATTTTTAAAGATGCACAGCTCTACAGACTGGAACGCAGCCTAGCCCCGCCCACATCCCACGTGGTAACTAGACCATAACTGAAAGCAGACTGCAATCAAATGTGAATGGCTACCGGAGCCAGCCCCGGGCAGGGCTACGTGACCCTTCTCCAGCCAAGGCACGCACCTGTGACCTTTGCTTTGAAGGGACTGCCCACGATGTGCTGAGGGCCACCATACTTGATGGCAATGAGGTAGTTACCAGGAGCCATGGGAGTGTAAGTGACCACATGGCCCTCGGGACATTCCCGACAGTCCAGCTGCACCTTGGAAGGTCCATCAATGGTGACGGACAAGGCCCCTGAACCTGCATTCTGGGTGTTCACAATGAATTCTGATGAGACGCCTGGAGGACAGAGGGAGCAAGACGAAGGTAAGGAAGAATGCAGCCCAGAGTAGGGGGCCCTGGCCCCTTGGGCAGCACTGCCAGTCAGTACCAACAAGTGTCTGACCTACCAAGGCATGTCTGACCCCCTGAATCTAACGCTGCTCCCCTCAATTCAGACACTTACCCGTAGTGCCTCCTTCAAGCCCAGGCCCATAAGCTGACACTAAGCCTGGGTCCCCAGCTTGGCTCTGCTCCCCAACACGGATCTTGAAGGGGCTTCCGGGGATGTGGGCACCATTGAACTTGACATCAATCGAGTGGACACCGTTCTCATGGGGGATGAAGCGGATGGTGTGCTTATCTGTGAAGCAGAAGGTTGGTGAGTGAGCCTCCATGTTTCTTCACCCCTTTGCCAGAGATCCCCGGCCTGGCAGGAGATGGTAGGGGCAGGGCTAGCTCACCACTGTCCAGTTCGGAGACATAGCACTCCTCCACAGCTCCAGAGGGTGTGTGTACCCGGGCATCAATCACGCCACGTGCCCCATTAAGCTGCACCGCGAAAGATGCTGGCTGGTTCACCTTAAGCCCTGTCTCCTGCAAAGACCACAGAGCATACTCAGAGTCTGGGGAGGCTGAGGCTAGACCAGTCTTCTCTGCAGCCCAGTGCTGCTCTTACTGTGAGGCTAGCCCAACGCTCCCACCTCTCTAACCTGGTCACTGCCTGCCCAGACTGCAGGGAAGGACTGAGGTGACCTGCCATTCTCTGCATCTACCTGTAGGTACCATCCTAGCCATGCTGGGTACCACAGGGGATGAGGAGTGATGTATCCCTGTCTCAGCTGAGGAAGCAGAGGCCAGATGCCAAGTACTGCAGGCCTAGTAGCAGAGCTTGACAGAGCTGCAGGCCCGTAAGAGCTTGGACGTGGCAGGCTGAGGTAGATCGTACCAAGAAGGGGGTGACCAAGGGGGGGGCACTGGAGTGAACGCAAGAAGGGCTTGGGGGTATGCGGATGGAAGCCCGGGCTAGAGTGGAAGGGCTCACTGTTGGCTGATAGGACTGCACTGGGGGTCAGTTAAAGGAATGTGGACTGGGGCTGGAGAGATGGCTCAGCGGTTAAGAGCACTGGCTGCTCTTCCAGGGGTCCTGAGTTCAATTCCCAGCAACCACATGTTGGCTCACAACCCTCTATAATGGGATGTGATGCCCTCTTCTGGTGTGTCTGAAGACAGTGACAGTGTACTCATATAAATAAACAAACAAATAAATAAATAAATAAATAAAGTCTAAAAAACAAAGTTAAAAAAAAAAGATGTGGAGGGAGGGTCCTGCCCTTTCCTAACAGCTCTTTGACAGTTTCCATGCCAGCATGGCCTGCTGAAAGCCTGCATGGTACACATTCCCGTATGACAGAAGGAAAGGAGACCTTTCTAGATGTCACATCAGGAAAAAGGACAGCTGGTTGCAGCGGTAGGAGAGGTGTAGCCCAGTCTCCATGGGCTTGCTCAGGAGTCCTCTGCAAACTGGCCTCTGTTCATTTTGTATTGATTTTATGTATTTACTCTCATGATGTCCTTAGTCACAAACATTCAGAGGAAAGTGGAACAGACGCAGTGACAAGACATGCCAACTCTCAGGAAGACAGGGAGACAATGCTTGTAAAAAGCCCACACAAGGCATGAAGCCAAAGTAGAGGGATTCACTGGGATGCAGACATGCTCCCTGTAATGACCCTGACCCCCACTGCATACAGTGGGAAAAGGGACTGCGGCCAATCGTCCGCCAAGCTCGGTCGCTGGCCGTGTGGGCCTGCCCTCCTAGACTCCTGCCTGTCTCTCGGGTCCCACCCCTGGCACAGACCTGGAGGCTGGTGACGGTGAGGCGGCGAGCATCGTCTGAGAGGGAGGCCACGGGCACCACGAAGGGGCTGTCTGGGATGTGCTCATCATTGAACTTGATGGAGACCTCGTAGTCGCCTGAGGAAGGAGGCTAGTCAGCACACTTTCCAGGCTAAGGGCAGAAGGGGCAAACCTCCCCCAGCCCAGCCTTGTTCCAGGGCTCAGCTCTAGGTGGGTGAAGGAACTTGGGGTGCAAAGGGAGTAGTGACTGGTGGTGGGGAGTCCCACAGCCCATTGGTCAGCAAGTAGAGACCCTGTCCCCACCCCAAGTATGACCATCTACCTGGCTCCTGGACAACATAGGAGACACCACAAGAACCATCTTTGCGGTCTTCAAATGCAATCTCTGCCTTGCTGGGACCTTCCACAGCAATGGACAGGCCCCCAGCACCAGCTTCTCGGGTCCAGATGCTAAACTCAGCTGGACGACAATAGGGTAGGGGTGCTGACTTAGTGCTGTTACCCCTCGCATCAGCAGCCCTGGCCCCAAGCTCCCCCTGGCTTCAGCCCCTTACCTGGCACACCAGCTACACCTCGCTCCAGCCCTGTGCCTCCAGCTCGCACCTTGTGGGCACCACCTTCACCAAGCGGGCCCACGGTGAACTGAAAAGGGCTTCCGGGCACGTGTTGGCCGCGGTACTTGACAGTGACCGTGTGGGGACCCATCTCCTGGGGCACAAAGCGCACACTGTATGCGCTGTCTTCTCCCTCAACGATCTCTGCGGCCTCTGTCTTGCCAGATGGACTGGTCACCTGGGCTGTCATGTCCTGAGAGCTGGCCTCACCTGAAGAGTTGGGGTGATGTCAGTCCAAGAGGCTATACCCAGTCTCCATGGACCCCTCCCTCCTCGGTGAACCCCAAGGTGGCCAGGGATGGGGCCATTCTGTCTCACAGAACAGGCAGTCCTAGTCTCCCTGAGACGACTCCAGTTCCCAGTTCCCCACTCACCTTCTTGCTGCCGCGTGATGCTGCCGAAGGAGCCCAGGCGTTCCCGGCCTAGAAAATCGCCGAAAACAGCAGGGAAAGGGTCTCCACCGACCTGCGTGGACTCCTCCACGCGGACTTCACGCTTGGTCTCCCCACCCCGAGTCTTGCTGATCTCTGTCCGCTCTGTGCGTGTGTACGTGTGACTGCTACGCGTGAAGGTGCGAGTCAGGCGCTCCTGGGCAGACACCATCTGAAACCAGTTTCCTATAGAAAGTCCAGAGGCAGGTGGCAGGAGGTGAGGAGAGAGGCAGGCAGGACAGAGTCCCCAGGGCAGGCTCCAGGTTGCGAGGGCATCCCATGGCTGACCCCGCTCTGCCCTGACTCTTCTCGGCCTTTGCAGCGCCTACCTGGGATCTTGAGGTTGAGGTCACAGGTGCTACCAATGGTGGCAATGGAAGGTGCCTGTCTGCGTCGAGTGATGCTCTCCTTCATGCGTCCCTCACCAGTCACCTTCACAGTGAAGGGGCTTCCTGTAAGTGAGAGAGAAACAATCAGGATCACAGGTCACCTACCTGGTCACCAGATTTGTCCCCACCGAGTCCCATCCCAGAGCCTTACCAGGCACGTGTTTGTCAGCAAACTTAATATTGATGATGTAGGTGCCGGGTTCAGTTGGGCAGTAGGTGACCTTGCATGTTCCATCTTCCATATCCTCACAGTTAATGTCCACCTTGCTAGGACCTTCGATGCTCAGCCCCAGGCCTCCGTAGCCTAAGGAAAGGGATGTGAGAAAAATGTCTCCCCGGAGCCCTTGATACCTGCACCCACACCGCTCTCCTGCCCCATGCAGAAGACTCTGCCTAGAACAAACGCAGTGACCGCTAAGGAAAATGGTACCATGAAATATAGAGAGGTGAGCCAGTAAAGTCTGTCATCAAGGCCTACTAAAGAGGCATTCTGGAAAATTCCACACTGAGGACCTCTTGGATTCCAGGGAGTGGGGACTAACAAGCTCAGGACGGCTGAGCTTTCTCTTAGCTGTGACAGAGCTGACTGACTAGTGACATTCAGTTTCCCCCAGTGGGCTCCAGCCTGAATCCCAACTGGTCCAGAAAAGCCCAAGGGAGGAGGGTGTAGCCAAAGGGGGAGGTCACAGGCAGGAAAGAGGGACGAGAATCTGTGGAGCGCTAACAAGATGGGAGATTCTGGGCTGAGAAGTACCTGCATTGCGAGTGTCCACAATGAACTCTGCCACTTGGAAGGTTTGCCCCTCGGAAAGGCCTTTGCCCCAGACTCGAACTTTGCTGGCATCTCCGATCTCTGAAGGCCCCACCAAAATCTTAAAGGGGCTGTTGGTGACGTGCTTGCCACTCTTGCGTACGCTCACCACATGTTCACCGACCTCCTTGGGGGTAAAGGAGATCCCTGTGGAGAGGGGACAGTAAGCGGAAGGAACTTCTCTGAGGCCACCCAGGCACCCTCAGGAGTCACTGCGCTCACCAATGTGCCTATTGGGTAGGCGCTTCAGCAGGCATGGCTCCTCATTGCCTGAAGGAGCACGGATACTGGCTGTCAGCTGGCTGAGGTCACCCTCAGTGATCTTCAGTGACACATCAGTAGAGGTGCCCACATTAAGCTGTGACGTTCTCATTGAGTCGTCACCTGGGAGACAGTTGGGACAGATCAGGCTGTTGGCTCCAGACAGACTCTAGCATCCCTGGTCTGCATTCACCTTAACGACTAACAGCTTCAGAAGGGCTCAGCATCCCTGTTCACTGTGCCTGTCTCAGTCCCGGTAAGGCTAAGTCTCTCCTCGAAACTTTATGTATATAATCCTGAGTCACATGATGTGACAGAACAAGACACCAGAGGCTCTCTCTCTATGGCTCTGATCACAGTGCTAATCTGTCTCTGGGTTTTCTTAAGGTATCAAAACAGTTTCAATACCCTACCTTTTAAAGAGTAACTTGAAAACTGAAATATTGATATCTTTTTTCCCCCCTTTTTTGTTTGTTTGTTTTGTTTTTTGGTATTTTGAGACATGGTCTCTCTATGTAGGCTTGGTTGTCCTAGAGCTCGCTATGTAGACTGGGCTGGCCTTGAGCTGATATAGATGATCACATTTTCTAAAGCATGGGATGGTGGGATGTCCCTCGCCTGCTGTGGAGAACTGCATCCTTACATTTGTCTCAAGATGTTCTCCTCCTGACCAGCAGTCTCTGTTCAAATGTCCTGTGTGAACTGACCTGAGCATGTGTGTGGCAGGCTGCCTGTGCCTGAATGTCTGCCTCACCTGTGATCTTGGCTGTGAAGGGGCTCCCTGGGATGTGCTTGTCGTCAAAGCGCACAATGATGCTGTAGTCTCCAGGCGCTGTGGGTAGGTAGGACACTGTGCAGGTGCCGTCTTTGTTGTCCTTACAGGTGATCTCCGCCTTGGATGGACCCTCCACAGCCAGTGACAGCCCTCCTATAAGGGAAAGGGGGCCGAGATCAGAGGGTCTGTCCTTGTGCCATCAACCTGGCAAGCCCCTTCACCTCTCTTGCCAGCTCTCCTCACCTTCCCCAGCGTCCTTGGTGACAATTGTGAAGGTGGCAGGCTTGTTGACCATGCCGTGGCTCAGACCTGGTCCGTAGGCACTGACGTGGCGGCTGTTGATGGCATCCACATAGAACTGCAGAGGGCTCCCTGGGTAGTGACAGGTGGAGCTGGATCAGCATAGGGACAGGGGCTCCCTGCACCCACGTCGGCCCCTAGCATCTTCAACAGCCTTGGCTGTTGAGCCTTGTGTCTCTGCCACATGGACTTGGCTCTTAGAAGCCCATCACCACCAGGGCACACATTTCCCTAGAACCTCCCTTGGTGCCTATGCATGCTGGATGCTTACATATGTATTTAAAGGAGGACAGCAGGACCAACATGGGGTCAGCTCCTCTTGCCGTGGTCTCACTCTGTCCCCAACTCACCAGGGATGTGGTTGCCGTCGTACTTGATCCCCATCTGGTGCAGACCTTTCTCTGTTGGTGCATATCTCACTGTGATGGTACCGTCCTTGTTGTCAGTGATGTTGGGA
Organism: Tokudaia tokunoshimensis; assembly: GCA_036184795.1. NCBI lineage: Eukaryota > Metazoa > Chordata > Mammalia > Rodentia > Muridae > Tokudaia > Tokudaia tokunoshimensis. The sequence goes on along the minus strand of BTHU01000002.1, from coordinate 50,798,620 downwards.
CGTGCTGTTTTACCAGAAGGCATCCGGACCTCCCCTGAAAGGCAGACACACTGACATGTGGGACACTGGTTTCCCCCATCACACATCCCTGCTGTCCCAGGGCCTGTTCTCAAGTGGTTCTGCTTTCCCTGGAGGCCAGACACTGGGAAGCAGCCTATGCAGGAACAGAAGGAGGAATCCCAAACTAGGAGGCAGAGGGCTTGAACTTGAGTTCCAGCTCTGCCCAACTTGTGAGACTCAACCTAATTTGTTTCCCTTCTCTGGGCCCTAGGGCTCATCCCTACACTTGATCTTAGCTGAAAGGCCAAGAAGTATTCTCAGTTCTCAACAGAGTCTCATGTGTGGGCCACCCGTTACCTGTCAGCTCCCCTTTCTGCACAGTGAAGGGGATGACCAAGTTGAAGGGCCTTAGCATGGACTCCAGAGGCTCCACGGGCACCACGGGCTCCTCTGTGGCCTGTAGCAGGTGAGAAGGAGGAGTGTTGGTGGCGAAGGCCAGGGAGTGTGGCCTGCCTCCTGATATCAGAGAGAATGAAGAAAGAACAAGGTTCATAGTGAAACCCGAGTGGCGGAAGAGACGCGTAGGCTGCAGAAGAAGAGGCTCCACACCCAGATTTGGGCTCCCTCTGCCCATCCTAATGCCTGCCTAGTCCCCAAGAGGCCCAACCATGGCCCAAGCCTGCAGAACAACAGAAGGAGGAGTGAAGAAAGTGGGGAGAAGGATAGTGAGTCCTGTCGTGGGAAGCTCTAGTACCCAGTGTGTGGGGCAGGTGCCAGGCCGAAGAGGGGCATAGGGCTGGTGCAGCTGCAGCACTTCCGCAGGCTCCTCCACATGAGGCAGTGGGTCACAGGCCTGGGGAGTAAGGCACAGGGCACACAATGTCGGGGGGCCTAGGTCCCAGAACTGACTCTCAGAATGGCCCAGGACTGAAGTCCTGGGTGTTCTATCCTTGTCTTGCAGGGCCACGTCTGTAGAAATAAGAGCTGGGGACAGTGACCCAAAGGTCAGAGAAGAACACAGCTCCTTCAGAGAGGGATGACACCTCTCAAGTCAAAGGTAGAGCTGTGCCACTAACCTGCACGTTGGGAGGCTGCAGGGATTACAAAGGCTCAATCTAGAGTACTCTGGCTCCAGGATCCATTTATCAGACATGGGGACAAGGTCTCTGATTCCTTCATGACAGCTCCTAGGATCCCTTGCAGCTACTAAGAGCCGTACTCTATATAACCCCTCTGATTCCTTGAGGACAGCTCCTAGGATCTCTTGCAGCTACTAAGAGGCATACTCTGCATAACCCCCGCCCTGTCCTCTAGTGCCACTATGGCCATGAACTTACCAGCACATGGAAGGGGCTGTTGGGGATATGTTCACCCCCAAAGCGGATGGTGATGACGTATTTTCCCGGCTCAGGTGCAGTGTAGTAGATATCGAAAGTACCATCGTGGTTCTCAACCACATCCACATCGAGCTCTGCTCCATCGGGCGTAGATACTGTGCAGGTCACCTTCCCCTTGCCTGCTGCCTTGGCATCCACTGTAATCACAGTCTCCTCTCCAATCTGGATTCTGGGACCCAGGCAGGCACCTACCACATAAAAAAGCCAGATCAGAGGCTGTGGAGACCATGGCTAGCTCTCCCCTTTCCCACCACTCCCACAGCCTCTAGCCCCTAGCAAAGAAAGAAAAAGGTTACTCACCCAGTCCATGGCCTCCAATGGACACTGGAAATAGACAAGAAAGTTAGGCCATGAAGGTTCAAGATGAGCTAGTGACGGGGCAGGGTTGGGGTGGGGTGGGGTGGGGGAGGCAGCGGGGAGTGGGGTGGGCTGGGCTGGGGTGGGTCGGGCAGCGGGGATAGACTAGCCCAGCACTGGGCTGGGAGACTGGGAGACTAAATGCACTCTAAGGTGGCTGGCTGGCGAGAAGGGATTCAGAGTTGGTGCTCACCTGTAACGAGGCACTTGCTTGCATCCCCTGTAGGCAGGGCGTGGATGCGGAAGGGTGAGTAAGGGATCTCATCGCCGCCATACTTGATGGTGATGGTGTACCGACCACTCATATCTGGCAGGTAGGACACAGTGTATGTGCCATCCCCATTGTCTCGGATGTTGGCCTTCTTGGGTTTACCCTCGGGATCCTAGAGGAGAAGGAGAGGTCAGGCCTGCCTATGTATATCCACAGAGCCTGGCTGGGCAGAGGGCTGTGCCTAGACTCACCAGGATCTGGACAGTGAGAAGCCCCTCCCCAGCATCGCGGGCATCAATGGTGAACTCCACGGGCAGGCTGGCAGGGATGCCAGAGGCATTGAGGCCAGGGCCGCTGGCCCGCACTTTGCTGGCATCATGGGCTGGAAGCACTTTGATCTTGAAAGGACTTGAAAAACAGAAGGAATGGGCAGTTGTCAGGGAGTTGGAGCTTGAGAATTGTGAGCCTTTTCACACATGGGCAGAAGGAGATACTCTGCAGGGTAGCATGGAGGGGCTGCTTCCCAGGACCAGGCGACATCTTGAATTTTGGAGAACGGTCACTGAAGGACCCATTGATCATGGTGTTTTCTCCAAAGGAAGACGCTGTTAATTGTTATACTTTCTATGGCTCTTTTCCTTGATGCTTATTTGATGCTGAAGCTACTGGAGTGATATTACCTTCAGGGCAGGGCACCTTGGAGTGGGGTAGGAGGGGATAGTCCCGGAAGGAGGTTTAGACAGATAAGAGGAACTCTGCCCAAGTCCCGGCCTTGAAGGGGAGGCCCTAGGAGAAGCTCTAGCTCAGCATGGGTTGCCCCAGGCTGGTCCTCACCTGCGTGGCACCTCCTGGTCAGCATACTTGACGGCTACGGTATAGGGCCCGTCAGTGGCAGGTGTGTAGTGGACAGTGTGGGTACCGTCCCCATTATCACGCACTTCCACAGGCTCAGCCACACCTGAACAAAGGCAGAAGAGTGTCAGTAGGGGCCTCCTGGAACCTCCCCTCCCTCCCCTCTTTCATCCGAGACATTCTATACCTGTGGGTCCCAGCACTGCCACCTGCAGAGGGGCCCTGCCAGCTTGACTGCAGTCCACTGTGAAGGTCTGAGGTACCCGAGCCCTGACGCCGGTCCCTAGCCCTGGGCCTGAGCACTTCACCTTCCCGGGGTCTACCACATCCTTCACAGGAACTCGGAATGGACTTCCTGGGAGGGTGAGAAAAGAGGAGGGGGAGATGGTGGTGGTTAGCCTCTGCCCACTGCCTGGCATAGTCTGTCTTCCTGCACTGAGGCTCTACGGAGCAGGCAACCTCCCTGCTGCTGAGAGGCCCATAGAGGCAGAGCAACATGAGAAAGCAGTTTGGAACTTGCTTAGAAATAAAAAAAAAAAAAAAAACAAGTGTAAGCAAATTTGACTGCAGAATGAGACAGGGCAAACCTCACCTTCTTAGACTCAGCCTGGGAAGAAAGCCCTCCTAAATCTTTAAAATGTTAACAACAGAATATTTTTAAACACAGCTTATGTCTTTTTGACATTGGAGTTGAAATAGGAAGAGGATATGCAGAATTAAATAAGAGAGGACAGTGTCTTGTTTCAGCAGACCACTTCCTACAGTAACAAAAGACATGACACGCCCAGGCAGCTGGCCTGTAGGACAGCAAATCTAGTCAGTGGATCTGTAAGATCAAAGTCTGGTGCAAGGGCCTCTGAGAATGAACTGGAGGGTTATCACATCCATGGCACCTCCTGCCCTGCTTCTCGCCCTCTGCAAATCTCTATATCCCCTCCCCTCATGACCTCAGCATCCTGTCATCCTCTTCCCAGAGCCCACCCCTCCCTCTCTGCCCACCTGGGATGGGCTGTCCCCCAAAGGTGATGTTAACATCGTAGTCTCCAGGAGTGAAGGGGATGTACTCCACTGTGCAACTTCCGTCTTTGTTGTCCTTGCAGGACATCTTGGCTTCTGAGGGGCCCTCGATGGCTAGGCCAAGGCCTCCTGTGCCAGCACCCCTATAAAAGAACACTCCTGTCAGCTGTTCTAGAACCAATGAAAGGGATACAAGGGACTGGGGGACAGGGAAGAGAAAAGAGGGCAGGCTGCTGGGGGCCCGGTGCCGGGAGGGATGGGCTGTAATGGGCTGTTTGGGAACACGGAGAGGAACGATCCTTGGTCACCTCTGACAGACGGGAAGGGCAAACAATCAGGGATCAAGATGGACATGACCTTGGGTCAAGGTTAGGCAGAGAGAAGGATACCTGGTTTCCACAGTGAAGCGGTTGGCCTTGTTGACCAAGCCACTCTCCAGGCCTGGCCCGAAGGCCCGGACTCGGGTGGGGTCACAGCCCTCAGTCACACCCACTCGGAAGGGGCTCTTGGGCACAGCTACTTCATCATACAGCACCTCCACCAAATGCACACCTGGAAGTCAGGCACAGAGTCAGCCAAGGAGAGCAGAGCCCCGATCCTGGCCCACCTGAGTGTTCTGTGAGCCATTCCCTCTCCCTCGAATTCCTTACCCTCTTCATAGGCCGTGTACTGCACCCGGTAGGTGCCATCCCCGTTGTCTGTCACATAGGTATCTGTCTTAGCACCCGAGGGGTTGAGGACACGAGCTGTCACGTGGTTGCCACCTGTAGCTGTTAGAGACCTCGCATCCACAGTAAATTCGGTGGTCACCTCCCGCAGGACACCTAGATCCAGAGAGCCATGCTCAGCCTGCATGCAGGCCCCCCTTCATCCCTCACTCCACAGCTGTTCCTTTAGGCAGAGCCGAGCCGCCTCTCTGCGCCCAGGCAAGCCTCAGGCCTTCCCTCCTCCTCCTCCTCTGCCCTCTTCACTGTTTAAAGCCATCCTCGGCCCCCATCAGCCAGGCTGAGGACTGTGTCTCACCTGCCTCTGCTCGGCTGAGTCTGGTGCTCTTGCAAGCAGCGCATTCACGTAACTATTCCCTAATTCTCAACAACCCCTAAGACACGGCTTTCCCACTGTGCCCCTTGTACATCCTCAACTTTATCAGGTCTGAGATGTCTTAAACTGATGAGTTCAAAGATCTCACCAGAAAAGAAAAGTGCCCGGGGGCAGATGCCATCTTGTCACAAGAGCAGAGACTAACCTGCCTGCCCTTTTGGACCCCCTTGGTCCTCCTGTGGTGTGTCGAGCCCCTGAAACCTCCATCTGCCCATCCTCCCATCTCTCCTCCCTCCTTCCAGACCTAGCCCCCGTAACTCTGACACTGTGCTGCTCCTCTCTTACCATGTGGCTCCACACCAGGCCCAGAGACCTTGATGCCACTGGTATCAACTGCAGGCTGCACGTGGACACGGGTGGGGAACTTGGGTATGGGGTGGCCGCCATACTTGATGGTGATGGTGTAGGTGCCGGGGAAGGCAGGGCTGTAGGTGATGTGGTAGGTGCCATCCGCGTTGTTTTGGATCAGCACCTCAGCTTTGACACCAGCGTCTGACAGGATCTCGATGGTCAGCTCGGCCTCGCCCGCTTCCGAGCAGTCCACGGTGAAGGTGGCTGCCTCTCCGGCCTTGCCACGCTCCAGGCCTGGCCCACTGGCCCTCACCTTGCTTGGGTCGAACACAGGCTGGATGGTGGCCTTGAAGGGTGAGCCAGGGATGTGGGCTTCAGCAAACAGGATATTGATGGTGTACTCGCCTGGCTCCGTGGGCAGATAGCTGACTGCACAAGATCCGTCACCATTGTCTTGGCACTCGATCTTGGCCTCGCAGGGGCCCTCGACAGTCAGCCCCAGGCCTCCTGTGCCGGCCCCCTTGGTGTCAATGGAGAATGGTGCCGGGGTGCCTACAAGCCCACCCTTGAGACCAGGGCCATATGCGCAGACCTAGGAAGATGAACACGTGTGTTAGTCCCATGAACTTGGTTTCTCCTAAGCTCCTAGCCTCTGTGGCTGCCACCTAGCTAAGCACCTTGAGCTGTAGCAGCTACTGCAGAGTGGTTACAGCTCCAGGAGAGGACACTGAGATGGAGAGGAAGTAACAGTGAGATTCAAGCTCAGGTCAGATTCCACAGCTAGCTCTGAACAACTAAGCTGTCTCTAAGACAGGCCCTACATAGAGGATGGTCCCGGCCCTGGATGTACCTGCTCTAGGCACATCTGTCCTTCCGGCCTCTGACTAGAATACATCCATCTTTTCTATCAGCCCCCAATTCCTGGATCCCACCAGTCCCCCATATATTTACCTTGGAGGGGTCGGGGGGCAGGACACCTTCCACAGCAAAGGGGCTGCCAGGCACTGGGTGACCATCATAGGTGATGTCCACCTTGTAAGGTCCTTCTTCAGGAGGCATGTAGCGGACAGCCTGGGCTTCTGCTCCACCCCCAGGCTCCATCTTGCAGGGGATAGGCCGTCGGGAGGGTGACGTCATCCGCACATCTAGCTGGCCCTGACCACCAGCCCCTCTGGTATTCACCGAGAATGCCTGTTCCTGTCCCACAGCTACCTCTGAATGGGGGGCAAGGGATACTGTGAGTAGACTCCAGCAGCTCACCAAACACCCCTCAACCCCAGGGTCGCTCTTCACTTACTGCTGTTAAGACCTTGAACTTTGACTTTACTGAGGTCCAGTGGGGGTGCCACATTCACCACAAAGGGGCTTTTGGGGACAGGGTCCCCACCGTAGGTCACTGTTACTGCCATGTTGCCCTATTGGGTAAAAGAGAAAGTCAGAATGGGGTGGTTTAGATACAATCTGGTAAACTCACTGATCTAGAGAAAGAGCGGGCAGGTGACAGGAAGTGGCCAACGGCCCAGAATGGACCTGGTGAGGCTGAGGAGGTTATAGCCAGGTCCCATCAGTAGCACAGGGAAAGGCGAGGAGATGAGACATACCTGCTGGACAGCAGTGTACTTGACAGTATAGGAATAGTCATGGTTGTCAATGATTTCAAAGTCTCGCACAGCCTCGCCCTTGGCTGCCCCAGCAAAGTGCACGTCCAGCCTGGCCTTGCCGGCTCCCTTGGTCAGCACAGTAAAGTGGGTTGGCTTTCCAACTTCCACACCTGGAAGCCCCCCCAAGAGATGGCAGTGAGGGCCTGGGGACCAACTAACCCCAACCCCAACGCATACCAGCTCCGTCCTTGTCCAGACATCTACCTGTGCGGCTCAGCCCAGGGCCCTCAGCCTTGACCTTGCTAGCATCGTGGGATGGGTCCACCTTGATGTGGAAGGGACTGGCAGGGATCTCCTGGATGTGGAAAAGGCTTAGTCAGGCTTCCCAAGGAACAGTATTGACCTAGACGCTGGTCAGGTCATCCACCCAGGTACCCAGTGAGGGTTCAGCACCATCATGTTGGATGAGGCCCACACACAAAGGACTCACTCCACAGCCTCTGTGTGATTGCATCTGCCCCAGAAACAACGCATTTTCAACCGCCTTCCCAGACCTTTAGTGTGCGAGCCCATGGCTACCAACTGTAGCTGAGGGCTAACGTACCTGGTTGGCAAACAGCACCATGATCGTGTAGTGGCCAGCCCCGGGGGGTGTGTACTTGACTGTGAAAGTGTCATTGTCATTCTTGATGATGTCGAAGTCGATGTCAGCTTCCACAGGCCCCACCACACCAGGGGCACACTTAATGCCAATGCTCACATCACCTGGGGGGAGGAAGAGCCCGGGCTATGCATAAGGCTCAAGTGCTTCTCCCATTAGAGGCTCCTGGAACTGTGCCCAGGCGACTGGTTCTAGTGGATCCAAGCCCTTCTCGCCAGAACACGCCCCGAGGGAGTGGCTCACCTTGCCCGGCTTCACTGCAGTCCACTGTGAAATAGGTGGGTTCGTTGGCTTTAAGGCCTGTCTTCTCTACTCCAGGGCCATATACCTTTACCCGCTCAGGATGGCTGCCTTCTCCCACATTCACCTGTGGGCAGGGGTTTTATGCTCAGGGAGTAGACGTTGCTCAAGGCTGACCTTTCCCAGCAACTCCCTCCCCTCCTCCCCCATCCTCAGCTGGACCAGTCTTAGCCTCTTTGTCAGGGCCTTGAGGAAGGGAAATACGCAGAGCATCCAGGACAGCCAACATCTGCTGCATGGGGCCCACATTCCTTGGGACTCCCGGTAGTATGTGAGGGGCAGCGTTGGTAGGCATACCCTGAAGGGGCTCTTGGGCACGTTGACGCCGCCCCAGGAGATGATGACAGTATGCTTAATGGGCTTGGTAGGCACGTAGGAGCAGCGGAAGGTACCGTCGCCATTGGGGATCACTTTGATGTCGATGGGGCAGCCATCTGCATCCTGTGGATACCAACCAGCCAAGCAATGTTCATGGGAGCAGAGAAGGCCTCCGGTCTCTCAGTGCGCCCTCTGCTGGACCAGGCAGACTCTGCACTTCTCTATTCCCAACCAGTATCTACACACCCACTCAAGGTCCACCTACTGAGTCTAGCGCCACAGGCTTTGGTGGCCAGTACCTACCTCGGGAGTCAAAAGACTTGGCATGAAGTCACCTGTGTGGCTTGCTTCCAACCTTACGTTTAGCTTATGTGTTAGTAGTCAGGGAGAGGCTAAATCAATGTTCCTAAAATTGATTAACAAGCTTTTTAAAGAACAACTGTCTCCTTGGCGCTTCAAGACCTTTAGGGGTCAGTGGACACTAATTTGCTAAACTGACTTGAAGCCAATGTCACATATGGTGAAATCATCTTTCAACTTCAAATTACTGATTCAAAAATGAATTTTGAAGATGTTTTTAAGATTATCATCTGTAAGAAAATATGATTTTAATTTTCCACAGAACTATGACCACGTGAGACTCAATCCTGTCTTTCTGGGGTCCTACAGCCTCCATCCTGGAGGCCTCTATGTGGGGTAGTAGGGCACAGTGGAGGCAGCGGTGTCCCACCTGGGCGTAGAGCTTCAAATCGCCCTTGCCAGCAGCACGGGCATCAATGGTGAACTCGGCAGGCCTGTCCACGATGCAGCCAGTGGGCTCCAGGCCAGGTCCAAAGGCTTTCACCTATGTTCCAGACAAGAGAGGGGCCTGGGTTGGGGACAGGAGGAGGAACAGAGCGCCTGAGCCCAGTCCAGACGGAGTGTGGGAGCTAGGACCCCACCTTGTCTGGGAAGCAGTCTGGCGGGGCTGGCTGAATGTGGGCGATGAAAGGCGAGTCCCTGATGTCCTCATCGTCGCAGATGACATGCACGGCATACTCCCCGGGCTCCGTGGGCCAGTACCGCACGTCACAGGAGCCGTCGCCTTTGTCAACACACTCAATCTTGGCTTGCGAGGGCCCCTCGATGGAGAAGCCTGAGGAGAGGTGGGAAGGGTCAGAGAGCATTTTTATAAGGCGCAGCCAGGCCTCTCAGGCAGGTCCCCCATGTTTCCTTCTGCTCCCAGTCCAGTTACCCTTATGTCCCCACTCTATGCTTATCCTGATGGCCTTCTGAGTCTCACCGTCTTCCCCAGCTCCTCCTCGGCATCAGTCCTTTGTCACATGCCTCACGCCGCCCCAACCACTTACCCAGAGTCCCCACTTCTGTGCCGATGGCTTCCACCACGAAGTCAGCTGACTTGCCCACCTGGCCAGTCTCCAACCCAGGACCCCAGGCCCGCACTTTCTGGGCTCCGGCCTCTGGGCTCACCTGGACCTCAAAGGGACTAGGGAGAAAGAAAAGAGCTGGCATCAGCGTCAGGCAGTGCTCCTGCTTCTTCTCTCCTTCAAATCTCCAGGCAAATGACCCAGACAGGAGGATGGAGACAGGGAGGAGGCACTGTGCTTACCTGCGGGGAATGGCATAGCCACCCCAAGTGATGGTCACCACATACTTCCCAGGTACCACTGGGTAGTACTCGCACTCAAACACACCATCTCCGGCCTCCCGAACTTTCACTGGCTCCTCTGTGCCCTCTGAGGAAATGGAGGTCAGGGAGTACAGGTCAAAGTCTGGGAGTCCCAGGTTCTTCGTCCCCTCAAGGAGTCCTTGGGTCCTAGGCCCATCTGAGGAAGGTGCTACTAGTGGGCAGAGCTGAAACTTAGGGCCAGACCAAGTGTGGTCCCTGAGCACACAAGGTAGAGACAACTAGCTCCAGTTTTCAGACTGGGAAACTGAGGCAGAAAAGAGAGCTCATGGGTCACCATGTCTCTGGGATCTCGGGATGGGATGTATGTTCCGGCTGTCATTGCCCTCAGATTGTCAAAATTATCGTCCAGTCCCCCAGCCCTGGGCCCTGGCACTCACTTGGACCTTTGACTGTGACCTTGAGCTCCCCACTGCCAGCACCCTTGGTGAACACCTTGAAGTCAGCCACCTCTTTCACACGAACACCTTTGGGCTGCAGGCCTCGCCCAGAGGCTCGGCAGGCATTGGGATTACAGGCTGGGGAGAGGAAGACACAGAAGGTCTCGGTGCTGAAGGCCAAGCTATGTCACTGACCATCTTACTGGGCATGAATCTCCTGACCCCTCCCAGGCACTGGGCATGGCCTCATGCAACCCTGCCCCATGCTTTCTGTGCCCATCATGGAACTGGGTCTGCTCATAGCAATGCTGAGCGCTGGGCAGAGATCTGGCTGCAGACCCAGGTCAGAGCCTTTCCTTGGAGCCACTTGAGATGAAGATATGGCACATTCTGCAGCGCGTGGGCTAAGAGACAAGGAACGCTCTCTATTCACACTTAAGGCTTTCCACTATAGCCCTAGGCTTCCTCAGCACCTCCATGGCCGCCTCACAAACGGTGGCATGCCATAAAACATCCGGCACCACCATGTGTTCCATGCAGCAGCAAGCCTTCCGCTGCGCATGGGCAATGCATCAAAACCAGCCTGGTACAACACAGAATGGCATGGAGCTCATGGGACAGTGCCACAGAACTGGCAGTGACATATAACCTAGGCCCGCCAGAGAACACAGCCCGCAGCGCAGAGCTCAGACGCTGCCACAGAATCCAGGCAGTGGCTCAGCAGCTGGGACCGGACACGGAACATTGGTAGACGGTGGGACAGAATCTAAAGTTTGTGACGGAGACCACAAGGCGGACAGTGAAACAAAACTAAACCTGCCAGGGAACACATACAATGGCTCGAAACTCCAGCCTGTCACAGAAGGCCACAGAACGGGAGCAATCCACACCGTGTGGGCATGCCACAAGCACGGGTGAGGCCAGCCAGCTACGGCCATGCCTGGCCCCACCTCCACTGGCGAGTACTAACGTGGCGCCACTCTCTTGGCCTGGTGGACGATGGGTACAGAGGGGGTGGGCAGCGGCAAGGGCACTGAGTACAGGGAGAGAACCAGTTGGGGGGTAGGATCACCAACTGAGGGCCTCGCACATGGGGGAGAGCCTGCCATGTGTGTCCCACCAGTGTATCCCTGTGACTCCTCTCTCAACCTTTCCAGGTGGCCCATATTCTGGTCTCTTTCCCCGTGGTCTCTGAACCCCCTCTTACCCATACCAGGCTCCTTGGGGTGGAGCGATGATAAAGGAGATCCCTCCAGAACCCCAGTTGCCCCTGCCTGACTCAAGCCCACAGTTAGCTACCGCCCACACCTCCACCCCTGTGGGTTAAGTACTACATTTCCCATCAATCCTCAGACCTGAAGTTTGGTGGCGGGCTTTCTGCGTCTGGCTTTGGTGAGGCAACGCACCCTTACCTTCTGCCACATGGACTGGGAAAGGACTCCGGGTGATGGGTGCGCCAGCAAAGGCCACATGCACGGTGTGTGGCCCCTCCATCACAGGCCTGTACGTGCAGCGGAATGTGTTGTCACCCTTGTCCTCCAGGGCCACCTCAACTGTATCCCGCCGCCCCTGTGGGTCCACGATCACCACAGCCACATCACCAGTGCCAGCCCCTGTGAAGGACAAGACTGTCAGTAACCCGCTCTGGACACACACACATCAGGTTCCCTCATCCTGGAACCACACTACCACCACCACCAGCACCTGGGATCTGTCTCAGCCCCACACCCATACACTGTCAGAGGCTACCACTCAACCTATCCTGGGCTAACACTTACCAGCAGTGTAGATGTCAAAGTAGGTGGGTTTGTTAGCCACGTTACCCACAGGCTCCAGACCAGGGCCACGGGCCGACACCTTGTTGGCATCCCCAAGAGCCATGCCCACATTCACCTCAAAGGGACTACGCTCGATGTTCTGGCCAGCAAAGAGCACGGTCACCTGGGGCGGGGGCGGGGCGGGGGGCAAAGGTTAGCTTCTAGGGGAGACTAGTTCTGAGGGAGTGGAGAGGTAAACTGAGGGTACCAGGCTCGAAGTGGCAGTGGGGGTGGGCTGAGAGGGACGGCGATGAAGGCAACAGCTATGAGCGGCCAGGAGGGCCTCTAGGGAGATACCTTGTGTAACCCAGCAACCTTGGGCACATAGGACACGGCATATGTGCGGTCCTTGTCATTGTTGGGAACCACTTTGGCCTGTTGGGAAGGAAAAAGATTGAAGATCACACAGTTGCAACCCTGACTGAGCCCAGAACCCCGGGACTCTACTGTCCCAAGTGTTCTCTGGTTCCAAGCCCCTACTGATCCCTTTATCTCCAGCACTCCACTGTACCTCCTCCGTGTGTCCCTCGGGGTCTTCGATGTAGACCAGCACCTCCCCCACACCAGCATCTACTGTCTGCACAGTGAAGTGGGCGGGCTGCAACACGGTGTTGCCCTGGGGCTCAATGCCTGCGAGGAAGCAGAGCCCAGATCACTCAGAGGTGCTCTGCCTGCCCAGATGCCTCCCCCGGGAAGGCCGTCAGGACTCCACACATACCTGGCCCATAGGCAATGGCTTTCTTGGGATTCAGCTGCTTAGAGCGCACAGGGGCACCGGGTTTGAGCTTGGCCTTAGGAAACTGGGACAGGTAGGTCATGACGGAGTGCTCATCCACGTTGGGATCCACGATTTCTTCAGGGGCGATCACCTGCCCCAGGAAGAAAGGATGGTTGTGCACTGCTTCCTTGCCAGGTATCCGTAAGGTCCTCACCTCTCCATTCACCTCCCCCTCCCCCAGGCCCCACTATGCCATCTGACAGTGTACCTGGGGCACCCCGAGCCAGTCGTCGGCTTGCTGCATGGCCTCTCTGGCATTCTGCACGGGCTGGTTGGGGTCCCAGGCTTCCCAGTCAGGGCAGAGACCTACAGAGACGGCGGAAGAACATAAACCACGGAACTAGCACAGAGTCTTTGCTCGGCCAATAATCTTAGAGGCCATGGCTTCACATCCCTTCTGGCCAGCTCGAGGACCTTCCCCAGTCAGGTTCCCGCTATCCCCTGATGTTGCAACCAATCACCATGTCAAGGCATAGCAGTCCACAATGAGGCCTTTCTCTCCCCCAGTGATACAGCCTGGCACCAGACCTACCAGCCAGCATCCTGCTTAATCCAAGAGACCCCAAGCCCCAAACCCCATCAGAGGACCCCCACATACATGTCATGCCAGCTGCCTTAGGGTGAACCGAAGGCGAGGGCCCTGTCTCCCACAACCCCAGGATGCATCTTCACAGGTGCCCAGAAATCCCACCGCTCTAAGCTACTCCACTCTAGCCTTAGGAATAACTCTCCCTCCCTTCTTAACTGCCTGTTGGGGAAACTGAGGCATCAAATAAAGCGGCATCGAAGCAGGAGGATGGATTCCTCCGGATGGACATTGAGAGCCTAGCCTCCCAGCAGACAGAATGCTGACAGAATCCCAGATCCCCTGTGAAGGGCTGGTTGTAGGGTCAGGGGCGGCTTGGTTATAGGGTCAGGGTGGCAGAGATAGAGGGTTTGATTCCGGTGATGAGGAAGGGGCCCGCGCAGGCTGGAATCTGTGACTGGCTGGAACAGCTGAGCTCACTCTGGCAGCCCTGCCAGCTTAGGGCAATGGCTCAGCAGTTGGGAATGCTTCCCAGGCTGCATGCCCCCGCCTCCCAGCCTTGCTCCCCAGCTGACCCCAGGGCGGGGGAGGATTCCCCCAAGGGGCTGAAGCTCCTCTGGCCAACTGCCCCCACTGTAGATGACAGTCAAGAAGAAGTCGGACCTTAGGCGAGGCTGTGGCTTGTGCTGTTCAGCCCTCTAAGGGCTCTGATCTGTTCAGGTCTGACCAGGCTGGCCCAGAAGGGCAGGCCAGAGCCACCTGTCACTGGACAACGATGGCACCATCCTGGCCCTCAACCCTTTCTCAAAGCCATCCCAAGGGTCATACAAGGAGTCGTTTCTGTATATAACTAAGGATTTCTAGCTGTAAGTTCAACCTATTTCTTTCCTTTCCACTAGATTAAAGGAATGGTGTTCAGGTGACAAAACAAGCCCCGGGCTCTGGGGTCACTTGTAGAGCGTGTTTTCGGACAAATCGCTATCCCTGTCTGGGCTTCTAGACTTGCCTATAAAATGACTGACTGGAAACCTTTTCTTGCTTCTACTGAGTCTAGCCCAGCAACCAGGAGCATCTCCATCCCAGCCGCAACTTGTGGAAGAGGATCAAACCCCGCAGCCGTCCTGATCTATAACGCCCTGCGGTGGGCATGGAGGCCAGCCCGAGCCTCGCTCAGTGTCTCCTACAGGGCTGAGAGTTCCGCGGGGTCTCCACTGGCCTACTCACCAGGGGCACAGTTGTCCACCAGGGCACCCAGAGCCTTGCCATCCTGCCAGTCTCGGTTAAAGTTGGTGATGGGCAGCTGGGGCACTTTGTTCTGGATCCAGCCGAGTAGACGCTGCTTGGGTGTCTGTTTGCGGGCGTCCTCGTCGTCTTCATCCTCCCACATGGGCATGGAGATGGAGTAGTGGAGGATCAGCGTCCAGATCAGGCCCAGGATCAGCTTCAGGTTTCCATCCACGATAGCCTTGCTGTCTGCAGAGAGAGGGGAGCAAGCCCGCTCAGAAGGGCACCTCGAGGTTGTGCCCTCTTTCCCCCACACTGCCCCTGGAGCAGCTGTTTGAGCCAAAGGGTTCGATTCCTCCTCTCTCTGGGACCTGTCTTCTTCTCTGCTTACCAAAGTCTTTCACTCACTCCCAAGGCCCGATGTGAGGCCTCATCTTCAGAAACAGGCTGCTTCCCTCTTTGGTACCCCTTCCTGTGCCCTAAGATCATCCAGCCCTGGGGCCTACCCCCCACCTAAGCACGTGTCCTTCTGAAATGCAAGCCTCTTAGGGCAAGACAGTGATGCTGCTCTGAGTCAAATTGGGGTCTTATGTAGCCTGGACTGTGGCTCTGGCCTCTGCTTCCTGAGTCCTGCCATTATAGGTATAAGCACTGCACCTGTTTATATCGCACTGGGGTCAAACCCGGGGCCTCGTGCATACCAGGTAAGTGCTCTACCAACTAAGCCACATCCAGGGCTTCTTGATTTATTTTAGCTGTTTTATTGACACACAGGCTGTGCATATTAGAGAAGATCATCTGATAAGCTTTGACAATAGGGCATACCTACAAAACATGAAATAAGAAATAATAAGTATAACCACTAGTCCTCAAATTTTCTCCTATATCCCCTTCTGTGATCCTCTCTCCTGCCTGTCATGCCCCCACACTCCCAGGCAAGAAATCATCTGCTTTCCAGATAGTTTACATTTTGTAGTTTTACATAAGATCAATTGACAAATTTTTCTTTTAGCTTCCTCCACTCTTGACCTTGAATGTGTGCGTGCGTGCGCATGTGTATGTGCATGTGTGTGAGTGTGTGTGCCCAAGAGTGTAGCCTGCAAGCATGTGTGCATGTGTGTGTGCGTGTGCCCGAGATTGTACCAGACATCAATCGATGTCAGGCTTCTTTCCTAATCACTCTCCACCTTACTTGTTTCTTTGACAGGGTCTCTCATTGAACTTAGCGATCTGGCCAGACTCGCTGGCCAGGAACCCCTGGGCATCTTCTATCTCCATCTCCCAGAATTGGGACTACGGGTGCACCAGCTTTTTACATGGGCGTCTGGATTGGATCTCAGGCCCTCAGTCTTGCATAGCAAGTACTTTACCTAAACTTAGCCATCTCCCCTGGATTTTATGCTTCTGTGGTGGGGCTCAAACTTTACAGTGTCTCAGTAAAAGTGGGTGAGTACTTTGAAAGCTTAAGTTAAAGTTGAGTAGGACCAGATGAATCCTGCCTACATTCTGCCCTGAAAGCTAAAAGGCCTTCTGAAACACACAGGGTCTGGGAGGAGAGAAGGTGCACACAGTACTTGCTCAGATAAAACTTGGAAGTCACGTTGCCTGATGCAGAGGGTCAGTGGTGTCTCCCAGGAGGGAGGGGAAGTACCACACATGTGGACTCAATTCTCGGGGATACTTTGGACCATAACTGGTAGACTATAGATTTTGGAATCCAGCTTGTTTGTATAGTGTAATGGAGGTCTGAAATCTATCAGCTTTCCTGAGTCCTGTGTGTGGGAGGCTAGAAAGAGACTGGAGGCTCTGTCTTGTTTACTGATGTTTCCTGAGAGACAGAGATGGTGAGATTGGAGGCACCCTGTTACGCATTGTTTTCTGTTCTCCTTTCCTCAGATCAGAGGGCCTGGGGAGCCTCTGTCATCCTCCGCTCCACCCCCACCTGCCCCCAGGACAGAGGAATCTGTGTCCCCCGGGTCTCCCACCACTGATTCATCCTTCCTTCCCCAGCAGCCCCGCAGCCCGCCCCTTTCCCCTGGCTTCGCTGCAGCACAATGATTTGGCAGCTCCCAGATTCCATGACACACCACCTCCCGGTGCTTTCAGTGCTTTCGCTCTCTCAAACTCGGGCTAACAACACTTTCACACAGTCTGGACTCCCGGGGAACCCTCAGCCTCTCTCACAGCTGCCCAAGCCCAGGCCAGGCTCTCAGACTCCTGAAGGCTTCTTCAAAAACTGGAGCCAGACCCCTGGGAGGGAGACCTTGAAGCTGCAGTGTTGGGAGGGGATGGCGCGTGGGAGGGGGGGGAATGAGGGGTGGGGGGTGTCATTCATAGTTGCTGGAGAGAGAGGTTTCTCCTTAGCAACTGGCCCTGGGCCAGACAGCAAGTGGTCCCTCACTTGGGACAGAAGGGGGTTGGGTAGCAGGCCCAGAACTACACCCTGGAAGCTATGACCTTTCTCTCCTTCCACCCTCTTAGGAGGCCAGGCAAAGGAGAGGGTGGGGGAGCACAGCATCCCATCAAGAGTCAGAGTGGCTTCTCGGCTGGCCTGGGGCTCACCCCCAAGGGGTAGGAGGAGCCAGATAGCTAGTTTGTGACCCCCACTCCTTGCCTAGAATAGAGGGGAGGAGACAGGGCTGGCCAAGGGAGGGGCTGGGACAGCTGCTGTCCCCTCCAGCCCCTCCCTCAGCTATTGGCTCTAAGAGAAGGAATAGCAACTGGAGAACAGCTGTGGGGCAGAGCTGCCTCATAGGCCTCTTTGTTTGGAGGGGCTGAGAGGGTGTGTGTATTGGGGGGGGTTGCACCCAGTGCTGAGGGTAAGAGGGGTACCGAATTCCTTCAACCCAAGCCAGGCCTAGAACTCTTCTTCCAGGTAAACTTCTCAGCTGTCAGCAACCTTTCCAGGCCCCAACGTTCCTTCTAGTGAGAAGTGGGGAGTCTCTGAGTACTCCACCCTCAGGTGCCCAGATGTTCATTCAGTCCCGAGACAGAATGGTGGAAGACCCTTTCCCACTTCTAGATAGGATGGGGAGCCAGAGTAAGTTGGATGATCCCTCCTCAGGACACTCCCTCCCCATCGCCTAGGGACCCCTGGCTGGTGTTTTTGCTCCTTCCCTCCAGCCCCAGCCCCAGCCCCAGCCCAGCTCAGTTGCTGAATTGCTGACAGCTTATCTCATCAGCACAGGGAGAGCCACTTGGCCCAGTCAGGGCACACAATTCCCCTTCCTCTCAGCGGGAACCTCGGAGCTTCCCTCCCGCCCCCAAACCGGAGCTGGCTTCTTCCCCCCTTTACTCTGAGCCGGCCCCTTTGCAGCAGAGCCAAGGGGGCTGGAGCCAGGCACCACCATGGGGGGAGGGGAGAGGTGCACAGGGGAAGGATGAGGCCTGGAGAGGGGCCCACCGCCCCCGCAGCCGGCAGGGAAGGGAGGCGAGCCATTTCCTATAATGTCTTACAGAGGCTGCAGACTTTCCCCTGGAGACCCCACCTGGGACAGTCAGTGCGGCCATTCAGATGCCAGTGTGTAGGGAGGTGTAGGTGGGAAGCAGCCCCACGGCTGGCTTATCTTGAGCCCCTCAGCTCCACACCCACCCAACACTCTCCTAAGTTTTAGTTCCACCACATACACCAGGGCCCCCTCCCCCACCCCTTGTCCTCAGGCTTGTCCTTCTGGAAAGCTCAGAGACATCTGCTGTGTCACGGAGACAGGGCTATTTCCAGGCCAGAGCAGGAGGGTGGGGTGTGTGTGTGTGGGGGGGGTTAGTACTGGGGCTAGAAGAGGTAAGGCCCGGGAAGAAGCCTGAACAGGGCAAAGGGCCCCAGACTGATCTCAGCTGCTAATTCCGGAGGCCTGGAAATGGCCCTGAGGGAGACTAGGGAGGGGACAGACATCTAGTTAAATAGTGAGGTCTCTGGGGGGGCAGAGTGTAGTGGCGGACATCACCTGGCACCATATACAGTTTTCTTCCAGGGCCTGGGGTGCATCCTCCCAGAAGTTCTTCTAGTATATCCCAGAAGGGCTCTAAGCGTTCAGTCAAGGTGTAAACTGAATATCTTGGCCCTAGCGGGGCAGGGCTAGATGAGGGGAGTGAGCTAGCTTCTTATGACTCAAAACCCACCCTGGGCTTCTGGACTCCCAGGACTAGTGTGTCTCCCCACCCCCACACAGAACTGACACACCTTCCAAATCTGGTTACACTCAATGACTTCCTCTCTTCCTCAGCCTTCCCCTCCCTCTAGGGCAGCTTGACCCTTAGCTGCAGCCAATCCCAGGCCAGGCGGTGGGTTGGAACAGGGTATGGAGTCCCCCTCCCAGATGACTGAAGCGACCAGGGCAATCAGGGGTTAAAGCTCCCAGGACGTTGCTCAGTGCCTTTTTAGGTTTCTGAGGCTGGGCTCTGTTTGCCCTAGTCCGGCCAGATCCCAGATGGGGTGCACATGCCTGCCAACCGCTTCGGTGAAGCCTCGGGCCACTAGTCTCCCTGGCCTCAGGGCCCTGAGAACCCAGAGACCATTGGGACCTGTCTTACGTCTGCGTTTGCCCAGCGGCGGAGGGGATAGGAAGCCATTTGCTTTCATGTGGGTGGCGGGATACGCCCCCAAGACATTAACACTGGGCACCAGCCTTGGCCTCGCTAGCATGTGCGAGCAAGGGTTGCCCAGTGGAAGGAAAAGAGGGGACGCTGAGCAGGTTGGTAGGAGTGTGTGTAGGGAGGCTGAAGCTAAGATGTTCGGAAAACTTCGGAAGGGGACTTCTCGGGGGTGCCACCTGTCCCTAGAGGGGTCTCCGGGCTCCAGCTTGTACTGGTGAGAGAGAAATCAGACTAGGGTCCTCTCGTGGCAAGGGAACCGCTTCCTGTTTCGGATCTCAGTACCCGCACCTATATGCCCTGTCTCTACCCACGCTGTGACCGATCCCTGTGACCCGCACTGACCGATGGACACGAGCTTGATGTGTTCGCGCTCCAGGAACTCCAGGGCCACAGACACATTTTCCAGCTTCATCTGGCGGAAGTTGGGGCGCGGGTGGAACTTGCGGTACATGCGCTTCTGGCTGAGCACTTCGAGCAGCGCGATGAGGCGCAGCCCGTCGCTGAGGTCTCGCTGCAGGTCGGTCAGGCGCTTGCCCACGCACTTGAGATGCTCGTTGCACCACCGCGTGAAGGTGTTCTGCTGGATCTTCTTCCACGGCGCGTCCTCCGCTAGGTCCTTCTCGGTGGACGGCATCTCGTCCGCCTCGTCTACCAGGCCGAGGCCGGAGGTGTCGGAGTAGTTGCTGTTGTTCATCATGGTGGCGCGGCGGGGGGCCGGGGGAAGCGCGGCCTGGGGGTCCGGCTCTGTGTGCTGCCGGGGCGCTGTCGGGGCGGGACGGCGGGACACTGAGCTCTCGGAGACTTCTCTAGGGCTCTAGGCGGCTGGGATCGCGGGCCTCCTTGGCTGAGCTGCTGGGCTGTCCGGCTAGGGTTCTCTCTCCCTCCCGGGGCGGAGCGGTGATCGGGAAGTGCGGGCCGGGCCAGGGCAGGGGGTTTAAGAAGCCCCCGGATTGTCGACCCCCCCGCCGCGCCCGCAGCCCCGGGGTCCACGTCAGAGCGCCGGCCTCCCAGGAATGCCGCCCGGCCCGCGGGTGGGGGCCGCGCTGAGCCCCACGGCCCCGCCTCCGCCCGCCCCTCCTCCACGCAGTCCGCAGCAGGAGCGGGATGGGGGGGGGGCGCTGGCCGTACACTGTACACCCCAAATCTAGTTTCAGCCATTTAGGGATGAAGTACACTCCTTCTACACCCAGACTGGGGTACAGACAGTAATGGGGAAACTGAGGCAGTGGTTAGGGTTAGACAAACTGATCTGGTGTTGACAGAATTTTCTGGAGTTGGTGACAAGGTTGTTGACACAGCCTAGGAGTCCTGGCTTCTAGCCTGGTTGTATTGTCCACCTGTGAAGAACTCAGAAAGGAAATTGTGTGTGTGTGTGTGTGTGTGTGTGTGTGTGTGTGTGTGTGTGAGAGAGAGAGAGAGAGAGAGAGAGAGAGAGAGAGAGAGAGAGAGAGAGAGAGAGAACTCGCTCCAGAAGGAGCAGGGACATTGACCAGGAGAGATTGAGTTCAAGGGGGCTCCCTGAATTTTTGCCACTTTACAAGAAGAAAATGCTTAAACCCTTATTTGGAATCCAAACCCAGGGCCTCAGGGAAACCAAGGCTCCTGACCCTGACTCAGTGTCCCTGTCACTAGCCCATTTAGACTCGCTGGCTCAGACTGAAGCTGAGCTCAGGAAAAGGGTACCCAGTGAGTCACTTTGTGTGCGCCCCCCACCTCACCCTGTCTGACTCAACCAAGTTGATGAGGGGACAAAAGGGTTGCCCAGGTATTACCAGGGAGCCCCCTGGGCAAGGTGCCCGTATGAGCCACAGGGCAGATCCTCCCAGAGAAAGTAGAAGTGTGCCAAATAGCAGGAGAAGCCCTGGCAGAACCGCCAAGGGAAATGTGACTGGGGCAAGTGGGCAGGGAGGGAGGCCGGCTAGGAGCCTAGGCAGGATTGGGCTGAGGGTAAGCCCAATGAGGCCACAGGTACAGGGAGTGTTGACAACAGAGAAACCGAGGCAATAAACCTGCCACACACCAGGGACCGAGCTACAAAGGCGTTTGCATAGTGAGGAGAGGTCAGGGGTCCTCAGCTCTTTCAGGTTGTGCGTCCTCTGCTTCTCCATCCTTCAAAATGGAGTGAGTTTAGCTTTGAAGGAAGACAGTCCTTAATTCAAACCAGGTGACCGCTGAGGCTTGGGAAAATCGTTTTACCTTATCTCCCTCCTTCCAGTCATAATGAAAAGGGGGGATAATAAACCATCTTTGGGGGCTCTTTCCCCAAGGTCAGGTGAAAGCAGTGCCCACTACGGACTTAAAAAGGAGTTTAGGGAGGTGGGGCTTGTGGTGCAGTTTCACCAACCATTTCTCTTTCCTTCTCACCTAAGGAGAAGGCCTGGTCCTCAGGAGGGGGGGACTAAAGGGCCAGAAACAGAAAGGGACCTGCATGGTGTGTAGCAGGGGTGTCTCTAGAGGCCCTGATAGTGACAGGAGAGATATAAATAGCTAGGGCCCTGCAGCTCATGTTCTGTTGGCTGCCTGTGACGAGGTGCTCAGGAATTCCACTCTCCTGTTGGCAGCGGCCCCCCCCCATCCCCCGCCCCTTGTCTCCAGAACTGTCATTCTCCCTGAGCCACCTTCATCCCTCACCAAAAGCCCCAGCAGACACCAGCACTGTCTGTTTGAAAACCTGAGTTCTCCTGTGGAGGGATGCCTAGCTCTGGACATATAGCTGGATCACACAAGCAAAGTTGTGTGTGTGTGTGTGTGTGTGTGTGTGTGTGTGTGTGTGTGTGAAGGCAGACTTTTGACAGTCAACTTGAGTAGGCTCCACAATGTTGTCTTTGTTGAAGAAACCAAAATACAGATCTGAAAAAGAATAGATTGCTCTCTGAGCTACGAGAGAGGGAGAAAGGAGTTTGGGTAGAGTACTGGGAGCTGACCGTTCAGTCGGTCCCTCATGGCTGGCAGCCACCTGGTGGGTGCTATGAGGATCTCCAGTCAGGCCAGGAACTCTGTCGAGGTGGAAATGTCCAGAGGGGATCTAACAAAGGGAGAGAGAGACCTCCTAAGAATAGCTTCCCTAGCAGTCTCTTCCTTTCATTCTCTTATCTGGGAGATCTGGGCGATGGGTGTGCAGGCCCCACAGGTCAGCAGAGCAGGGTACAGAGTGCCAGTGGATGATTCCCGTCACCCTCCTCCCCGAAACCCGAGCCTGTTGCTCTCCAGGATAAATCGGGGCCTGAGTCAGGCCCCAGCGGCCTGTCACAGTCAGCCTACCCAGGCGCAGGCTGGTGACTCAGCCCTCAATATAGCCCATGAGCCCAGGCCTCAGCCTGAGCCATGTAGGCAGAACAGACCGTGCGCAATGCTGTCCCAGGGCCTGCCAAGAGGGGCCCCCACCCTGGGAAGAGCTAGTATGTTCCTCCCACAAGCCAGGCAGAAGTCCCAGGAGGGGCTTTACAGGTGGTTTCATCAGCTGAGTGAGTGTGAGAAGTGTTGGCTGGGGCCACAGACTGTTTATAGCCCCCTGAGTATCTGTTGACCTATCTCAGGAGACCAAGTTGCCTGGCTTGCCTCTTACCTGGGCCTGCCTCTCCTATCAAGGGACACGGCTTATCAGCCACTAAGTATAGCCATTTATGATGAGTTGAAGCCACAGGAGTAAGTCAAATGGACCATGTTTGATAAGTTTGGGTGTTGAACCCAGGGACAGTCCCACGATCATCTGTGATGGTTCCAGGACTCCGGAGCAGGGATTCTGACAGTGATAGTGTGGCCTGGTTTGGATATGAAGCAGAGGGGAGAGAGGCATGGGCTGAATCCCAGTCTCTCCATTTCTAGATCTGTAACCTTCAGTAGGCTACACAACTCTTTTGAGCCTCTATTTCCTCATTTGTAAAATGGTGTTAATAGCATCCCCAAAGAATGTGTAAAGATAAGAAAACAAACAACAAAACAAACTAAACCAAATCTGGCCGATGACTAGCAGGGGACTCACAGATCTCATCTGCTGCTGCTTCTGCTAAGACACTGAATTCTTTCAGCACAGCTGAGTGCTCATCTTGTCCTTCCATCCTAATACTTAACCCACCACAACCAGCCGTACTGTGCTCTTTAAAGGCATCTGTCTTGTCCCCAACAGCAGTTGGTACTTGGCAGAAGCTGCAGGTGTCACTCTGCATGAGGACTGTGGGTGAGCCTGGCCTGCAGGCAGTGGGCAGAAGCAAGCAGCTATGCAGAGGACAGTCGCTAGGGTTTTCATTCTAGCTGTACCCAGACTGGGGTGCCTGCCTGCCTGACAGATCGTAGGTTTGAAGACACACTCCTCCAGACTTAAAATCAGTGCTTTTCTGTTTTTTGTTTGGTTGTTTGTTTTGTTGTGTTTTTGTTTTTTTTAGCTAAGTTAGGTGAATGTTTCTTCACATTTAGAAAAAAGGGACATGTTTCATGTTCTCTGGGAATACAGGGTCACAATACCGGAAGGCACCAAATCCAAGCCAAATGAATAAAGGGAAAGTTTTTTAAAGTGTGTGTATCTGTGTGTATGTTTGTGTGTGTGTGTGTGTGTGTGTGTGTGTGTGTGAGAAAGAGAGAGAGAGAGAGAGAGAGAGAGAGAGAGAGAGAGAGAGAGAGAGAGAGAGAGAGAGAAAGATGGGGTAACTATGGGGGCCAGAAGAGGGAGTTGGATCTCCTGGAGTTGGAGTTATGGGCAGTTGTGAGTTGCCCAAAGTGGGTGCTAGGAACTGAACTCAGGTCCTCTGTAAGAGCAGGAAGTTGAGTCGAGTCATCCTGTCATCCCTGGGTTAAGGTTCTAAGATGAGGAGAGGACAGGTATTCTAAAGGGAACAATTGTTTTTTTGAGGAAAGGCAAGCCACATTCTGTCATCCATGCTTTGGGTCAGGGTCTCTTGACTAGATAGACGGAATGACTACAGGAACCTGCCTTCTCTTGTAATTCCAAATGATATTGGTGGTCCTCCAAGTCATCTGAGCTTCGATCTACTGTTGCTGCAGCGTATGTGGCCTGCAGAGTAAAGCCAAGCTGCAAAGAAGACTCTCAAAGGAGTGGGGCTTCCAAGAAGACTCAGACAAGGTCTGCAAAAAAGATCTGAGAGCGGCCAAGCTGCCTGGAAGAGGTTTGGACCAATCGAGCCGCCTGGGAAGGACACTCTCCAACCTGTTGTGCTCTCTGCAGGCTGTGCAGTGTGCTCCAGGTTGCCAACTTTGTAAGCTGGCATGCGTGCTGGGGTGGGTTTTGGTGATGCAGCTCTCTTTTAGTCATTTCTGCTTCTGTACTTAGCCCCCATTAAACTCATTGGTTCACCAAATTTGACTGGTGGTATCTGTACTTCATTCTGTCATGTGTTTCCTATCTGTCCTGTGTGTTGTGAGTGGGTGTGAGTGTTGAGTCTTCCTAGGAAAAGTCTGTCACACGACAGAGGCAGAGAGAGGGCTCTCAAGGGCCATTCTGTTCACTGTGGCTCAAGAAAACAATTGGGGGTCTTATGTGTGGAAAAATACTCGAGAATAACTAATCACAGAGAAAGAAAGTAAATAGGAAGCTGCATAAATTATCCTAGTCATGCTGCTATCCCCTGAAAGGCACATGTTATTCTTCTGTCCAACATTAGGCTCTAGGAGACTGACCTTGAAAGATTATATCACCGTGGCATATCTGCTCTCTGGTTCACTGATAGTTTGGCCAATGGATACAGGCTGATGGGAGGAAAGGGTACTAAACTTCTCATATCATCACAGATCTGGTTTAGCACTCCTGCCAGGGTCTCTTCTCAGGGCTCCAGCTTTTAAAAAGTGTGTCAGGCGAGTGAAGGCACACACACCACGGTGCACATGTGGAGGCAAGAGTACAACTTTCAGGAATTCTCATTCCACTGTGGATTCATAGAATTGGCCTTAGGTCATCAGGCTTACTCAGTATCCTAGTTAGCTTCAGCTGTCAACTTGATATAGCCTAAAGCCACCTGACAGAGTTTCAATGGAGGAAGGATTGTCACCAGGATCAGGGTTGCCTATGACCCATGTGAGGTATTGTATTGACTGATGATTGATGTGGGAGGGCCCAGCCACTTTGGGTACCATGCCTGGGCAGTTGGGTTTGGGCTACATAAGAAAGCTAGCAGCATGAGCCAGGAAGTAAGTCACCAAACAGCATTCTTCCATTGGTTCTGATTTGACTTCATGTCCTGACTTCCTTCAATAATGGATTGTGACCTAAGGTGTTAAGTCCCTTCTTCCTCCTCCATTCTAGGGCGGTGTCTTAGGGTTTCTATTGATGACCACAGCAACTCTTATAAAAGACAACATTTAACTGGGGCTAGCTTACAGGTTCAGAAGTTCAGTTCATTATCAAGGTGGGAAACATGGCAGCATCCAGGTAGACATGGTGCCGTAGAAGGAGCTGAGAGTTCTATATCTTGATCTGACTGCAGCCAGGAAAGACTGTCTCCCAGGAAGCTAGAAGGAGGGTCTCAAAGCCCACCCCCACAGTGACACACTTCCTCCAACAAGGTCACACCTACTTCAACAAGGCCACTCCTCCTAACAGTGCCACTCACTCTCTGGGTCAAGCATATTCAAACTACTTCTCCTTGGTTCTCCTGTCTTACCCACATAATTGCTTCATGAAATTCTCTTCAGTCCAAGTATTAACTGTCTTGCTTGTTGCTAGGTTTCTGACTACTTAAAATGTCTCCAAAAATGAATCTCCTGAGTTAAAAGGGTAAGCCATGAAGGCTCCCAGAAAGACCTTAAGGCACAGAAACTAAGAGGTCTTTTGTTTGCTCATTGCCCCCAACCCCACACAGAGTACCCAGTTCACTCCATTTCTCTGTGTTCATAAGAGTTCCTTGAAATAGGATTAAATAGGTACAAATCAATCTCTTTGTGATTCAGCTGGCAGCAGAGGGAACCAACCTCATTTCTGAAAAATATTTAAAACAGATTCTTATGGGATATACTTGGTTGAAGGGTATATTGCTCTGCTCAATGTTATGTGAAACTTTCATTGAAGAAAAAGTCACACAATGTTTTGTGTAATTAGGCTGACATTTAATTACAAGGAACCCAGGTTCTTACACAAGGCAGGAGGAGGTTGAGAGCCAGCAACTCCCATAAGCCTTTCCAGTGTGAGTGGCTGAGGCAAAGGAGATGGAGAAACACAGCTGTGTTGGGGTTCTGGCAGTGTATTCTGCCCAAAGGTGGGGGTGGTAGGCTCTGGGGATCTGCCTTCTGGGCTGGTCCAGGTCTGCCATCACTTCATGTAGAATTCCGGTTCCTGCGGTCGCATATTGGGTAACACATACAGAGCTACCGCTGCAATAGCCAAGAATACCATAGGCTTCCACATCCCAAACATGTTCTGTGGGGACCAAAGAAAAACAGTGAGTTCCCAGCCTTCTTCCTGAGCCCTTCCTTAAGCCAGAAATCACTGCCTACTAGAGGGCATGCCTCAGGAACTTTCTTATGGCCTAGCCTCTCTCACCTCCAGGGTGGTCATGGAGACTGTGTGGTTTCATCCCAGCACACTAGTATTATGGCAGGATACTGTATGATTACTTAGGTTATCCCAGCATTTGTGCTTGATTTGACTCAAATACTGGTTCCTATTTGCACAAGCAAGATTCCAGGCCTGCCTTCAGGGACTCTTCATGTAGGTGTGTGATTAGAGGTCGGGTAACCTGGGCCTTTGGAGAAGGCACGCATAGCTCATGGACTTTACGGAGAAGTGAGAGCTAAGTTAAGGGGTAAAGGCATGAGAAGAAGCAATAAAATGCATTGTAGAATGAAGTAGAGATCACTGCAGCCAGAGATTTTGTGTCAGACGGTGCTACTTCGAGGAAACTCAGGGAATCTGCTGTTGGTCCGGAGCAGCGGTGTTGCCAGCCAACAGCCACGCTCCTCACCCCAGCTCTCCACCCTCAGTCACTAGGTCAGGCCTGACAGCCTGCAGCGCACTGAGTGTGATAAGGTTTCTAAACACTGGCTGCTGGGAAACCCTGATGAATTCACGGGTAGGAAAACACACCATAAAAAATATTCAGGAAACAAGAATTCTTGGACACAAAAATAAGAGAAATAGTTCCTATTTTTACGACTCGTTTTACTGTGTTGCTTAAAGAATTTGGATTTTGAATCATAAGTTACAGCGTAAGGGGAAGATGACTTGAAAAAAAAACTGGAGTAGAGCCCATTAAAGCCAACATGTTCCATTAAAGAATACCTGATCGCAGAGGGAAATTTAAGCCAATTACAAGGAGCAAAGAGAATCCCCAATTTTATAAGAACAGTTGCTAAGAATAAAAAAATGTAAAATGAAAAAAAATGTTAGAAGTGGATGTACAAAATAATCCACAGCAGAAACTAGGAAGCAGGAGTGGGAGCATAGGTGAGTGTGGCTGCCTGCTCTACGCGCCAGGCCCTCTCAAGACAAACGGACAATCTGGAAAAGATGTTTACTCCAGCTCTGGTAGCACACATCAATCCCAGCATTCGCTGCATGGCCAGTTCGAAGCCTGTCTGGGCTGCATGGAATCCTGTCCCAAAACCTAGAAACAAAAACCCTAGATGCCAGCTCTAGCGGCTTGAGGATGCAGGGCGAGGGGCAGCCATCTGTTATAGTTAAAGGCTCCCTGGGTGGCTCCGTGGCCGTGTGCACACAGACAATGCCGGGTTATGTGGGTGTACCAAAGGGCTTCTGGGCTCCGAGAAATCACAAGCATCTAAATGTATCACCAACGTGACAGATTAAGAAACTCACTTAAGCAAGGTGCCTGACAAAATTTCCTTGAAATCCTTGCAGACAACAGGCAGAAAGAATAGGATATCAATACTGTCTGTTCTAATCACTTCTTAAGTGCCAAATTGCTGAATAAAGAGAACGTGGCAAGACAAGCCCCTAGAGGCTGCTGGGTCCTTCCATGAAATCTGGCTGAACACAAAGGTGAAAGGTGAGGTGGCCTTGTCACCCGAGCATGTGCATGAAGCCAGCAGGAAAGAAGAGTGTTGTGAAAACACAAAACACAGGGTCAGGATAAACAATCAATCAAACAAAACCCCACAAAACTCTTCTGCTACGGCAGTGAACTACAGCTAATAGAGAAAAATGGAAAACTTTGTCTTTGAACGCCAAACAATCAAGTGTTAACACAGAATGAGAAGAGGATATTTAGTGTGCACAATACACAGGTCTAGGAAACAAGCATGAATTAGCATTAGTCACCAAGAGAGCTACTGAGGTTGGAGGTTCCATAAGCACAAGAGGATAGCAGTATAGTCTGCAGTGTGCTGTCTTCCCAGTTCCCCAGGAGGTGTGTGTGTGTGTGGGGGGGGGCAAACGAAGAAAGGTGCTCAGAATGAGCAGAGAGAACACATAAGGGCTGAGAATCTAACTTGGTCGGCAGAATACTTGCCTAGCATGTATGAAGCCCTGGACTTGACCCCCAGAACCCCCCAAAGCTCAGTGTGGTACCACACACATAATCGCAGTGGTCCAGAGGTGGCAGCAGGAGGATGGAGTGTCAGGTCACCCTCCCTACATATAACTTGAGGTCAGTGTGCGACCCTGTGTAAAAAACCAGGAAGCAAAGGGGGCGGAGGTGAGGGAGGAAACAGCGAAAGAGCTAAGAAACAAGAAGAGGATTTGGTTTTATTTTTTTCTGTGACAGGGACCAGCCCAGGCTGGTCTCAAAGGTCCCATCTTCCTGCCTCCCTAAGTGAAGTGCCAGGATTGCAGGTATATGTTAATATTGATTCCTCATTCCTTTGAGAAGAGGGAGCCCTCCTCTTGGTGTTAACCCTCTATACTCGCACCCCCTTATAACTTTATAACTGCAAATATCAATTCCTTATAGTCATATACACAATTTCCTGGCTGGATTCAGTTGTCTTCAGTTTAGTTTTCATGTGTAAAATGGCGCAGTAAGTGCTTTCTCAGAGGTCTGCACAGGGATTAAGTTTGTCCGTATATGCAGTGTGACTACAGACGTGCCTGGCACACAGCACACACCATTTGAGTGCAGCCCTTTTTTTTTTCATTTTAAAAATTAATTTTTTAATTTTTAAAAATGTTATTACATTATTTATTCACTGGAAGGAGGTTGTGCATATAGAGGTCAGAGAACAACTTGTAGGAGCAGGTTCTCTGTTTCTACCATGTAGATCCAGAGGAACAAACTCATCTGATCCTCACAGAAACTCTGTGAGAAAAAGGCAGGCATCTTTATTTACCACTGAAGACGCTGAAGTCTAGTCATGTTTTGTTCCCTGGGACAAAGCTAACAGGAGGTGACAGACTCAGTCAGGTTCTTAGCAATTGTCAATGTCCTGTAACAACAGTGCCTCAAGTCCTGGCACAAGCTGTACACTGGGGACCCAGCCAGAGCTCAGGGCGCACAAGGATTCCAAGAAAACCTAACCACAGTCCCTTCCCTGCACTCTGATGGGGACAGGGGAGCCTGGCTACAGGCTGCGGCCGAAGCCCTTCTATCTCATTCCATGGGAACCCAAGTGACTTCTGGAAGTACTCAGGGAGAAACAGGGACGAGGAGAGCTCCCCATCTTGAAAGGAACTGAAGACTGTTGTGGGAAAGGCCTGAAAGAAAAGAGAAAGGTTGAAGGTTGTGAGAAGACAAACCAGAGAAAGAAGAAGCTGGGAGGGAGGCAGGATGGATGGCTCAGCAGGGGAAGTCCTTTGTCACTAAGCTTGGTGTCCTGAGTTGCATCCCTGGGACAGACACGGTAGAAGGAAAAAAAGCAGACTCCCAGAAGTTGTCTTTTCATCTTCAGACACCAACTCCCCAAATAAATGTAACATAAATAAATTTTAAAAAGGAAAATGGTGAGGGGTGCCATCAACAAAAGCTGCCTCTCTAAAACTTCCCATTAAGCCAACTGTACCTTATCTAAAGAGGCAGAAGAGGGGAGAGAGGTGCTGCAGCCGGGCGAGTCTGAGAAGGAAGTCAAGAGAACTTACAGGTTCTAGGAGGCAGGGAGAACCTCAGGTCCCTTCCTACCTTAGACCATCAAACAATCTTCATCCTAAACTGGCAATTCTGTCAACACGCCAGATTACATGAACTGGGCTAAGGAAGAGGTGCCCAGAAATCATCCCTCTTGACTTCCTGAGAGTATTTCCACCTCTAATCATTAGAAACTTTTCAGCAACATCACAACCTCTCCAGAAGCCTGGCTTGAGAGGCCAATTGCAATGGAATCCGGTGCCCCAAAGGAATACAACTGTACACAATTCCCTGGGATTTTGTTGACATTTTTCTGGTAACCAGAAGTTTCAAACTTGTGAGAACTTTCAAGGTGAGCAACACAGTACAGTGGGGATTCAGTTCCACTTCCATCAAGGTGGAAGGGACCAATTTAGAGTGTGCTCATCCAAATGCTCAAGAGAGGATCAGAAGGATCACAGCTGTCAGACCTCCTCTAGCACCCTAAACACAGGGAGGAAGTCCTTCCGGGTTGAAACAATGGCAAATGTTTGGTTCTAGAGTTTAAGCAAATTATCAGCTCATCAGAAGTAGCTGGGCAGCTTTGTCCGTAGCAACAGAGATGTGCTTATCCAAGTTTTACCCAGCCAAAGACAGAAACTCAGCCTGTGCATCTGGTAAGCAGTTCAACTACCTGTCCATTACATATATCAATCATGGCATGCTCAAGAAAGCTTGTAGGTTTTGCAGCAAAGTAAGAAAAGCCAGGGCTAAAACTCAGACCTGAGCATCACCTATTGTATAATGGGAGAAGTAAGAAGCTGAGAGGGAAGAGAGGAAGCAATACTAGTACCTGGGTTAGGACGATGTCTCAGCCCACCAGCACCAGAGCAGAGCTGATATGACCACCAGGCCTACAAGAGGCAAGGAGAATATGGGGGGATCAGGGGCAGGGGATGGCTGCAACATGTCAAATGAGAAGCACAGGAGAGACCGGGAGACGCGTGATTGTATGGAAAGACACACATACACACACACACAAACCCAACAGATAATGAGGATGAGAAAACAAAGGGGAAGAGAGAAGAATCCAAGGTTAAAAACCACATAAGCTGGAGAAGTAGCTTTTCTTCTCTGCTCCCAGAGCCTTGAGAAGAGCAGAGGAACTCCTCATACTGGCAGCCTGGAACAGTTGCAAAACAGAGTCAAACAGTAGCTAGGTCCAAATTAGGTCTCCAGACCAGTTCTCTCTCTACTTGTGTACAGCTCATATCTGGTCAAGCAGAAGTTACCTGCAGGTCTTTCTAGAGTCAGACACTCGGGAAAAGTGAAGCTTCAGAGAGTACGGTAGGCTTTCTTACAGGAACTGGGTAGATACTCTTCCCGGATCACTTCAGGAAGAACCAGTCTTCAGCCAGGCTACATGCCAGCCTTACTTTCTACCAATTTTAGAGGTATGCAGAGCTCTGGTTTCTACAATCCCTTAGGAATCTAATACATTATGAGACAAAATGTACTACAATAGGCTAAGACTGGAGAAGAATACTTCTTTGACTACAACAACTTATAGAGAGAAACTGAATTTGTATGCAGTAACATGAATGCCAGCTGAGTGATCTGCAAAAGATTCAGGATCCACAGGGGCAAAAGGGCATCTACATGTGCAGACATCAACAGTGTATTTGACTCTGACGTACAAAAGTCAAGCTTAGATTTAGACAAGTGGTCCCTGGGGGAAAGAAGCCTATGCTCTCTGAGCCAGTCTATGGTAGAATGTGGTAAGTTCAGAAGAAACACTGACCTGGGGAAAGGCTAGAGTCACCCCCGCTTACATCTTAAGTAACAATCCTCCATCTCGTGGTTAACAAGAACTGAATACTGGATTATGAACCAGCAATGCAGACTGAACTGCAAAATTCCAGATATCTATAAAGTGAGTGGGATAACCCACCATTTTCTGTACCTCCAAATGGGGACTTAGTAGCCAACTAACCTCAGAGCAGGAATTCAGCTGGTACATACCAATAGAAATGTATCAGTTGTTCTAAGATGCAAATACTTTGGTAGGCAGCTAACTTACCTATGTCATCTGCATATACCCTAAGATACTTCCTCTCCAGTCGCTCACAGATCCAGGGACTAAGGGTTAGAGCAGTGGTAGCCTGGCCAGTGTCCCTGCTGCACAGACCGCAGAACTTTCAACATCACCCCTGTTCACTCCCAAGGTCCATCTTTCACATCCTATGATGTGAGATGCAAAACCCAGTGGGCACTAACAAGAAGGTTAACTCTCACAGGGTATCATGGCAAAACAGGATGAACTGAATTGCTGAGGTTGGCAGAAATGTGTTGAACAAGGACTTACACCATCAAGGTCCTTTGTGTCGGGGAGAGGGATGAGCGGACACTGCTGATATAGAGAGGTGACAGAGTGTACAGTGCAAGTGAAAGGACACATGACCGCCACCTTGGTTCTGAGAAAAGGCAGTCATTGTGCAATGGCTCCAGCAAACTAATCTAAGCCTGCCATTCTCTTCAGAAAGACTGCCCTCTCCAACTCCTTCCCCATCCCCTTGTCCAACAGATGCTCCCTGGCCTCTGTCTTGTATTGGTGCACCCATGGTAGGGCCACTCCTCAACACCAGAGCACCCGAGCCCCAGGCTCTTCCCCCTTGGTCTAGCCTTCGACTGTGGTTACCTTTTTGCTCTCAGAAAGCTTAAGGGGGCTGCCTTCCTCAGCAGTCTCACAGGAGTCATCCTCCCCTTCTCTGTACTCTTCCAAGTTTTCCTCTTCATCTTCTGTCAACTCAGACTCTGCCCTAGGATCTGCTGACTTAGCTAGTTTACACAATTCCTTCTTGGCTTGTTTCTCTTTTTCTTTCTTTCTTGCCTCTTCCATCTCTTTTTCTTCTTTCATTAGCTCATTTAATTTCCTCTGGCTGGCCTTGTAGTACAGCACCACCTCCAGATTCTGCAGGGTGGAGGCAGGGTGGGGTGGGGCTGCTGTTACCCAAATGAATCTTACCCTCCAGACAGGGCTATATTACCTCCAGAAAGCTCTACTTATACCACATCAGAGTTCCATTGTGCGAGACTGTATTTTGGAACTACAGACTAATCTTCCCAAGAACAACGTGGAGGGCAGTCATATTTAGTTTGTTAAGCGAGCACTAGATGTGACCACTAGGCCATCTCAGACAGATAATCATAATTCAAGACTCTTGGGCTTTGCATCTCGACCGTTGCTTCCTCCCTTCCTGGGGATTCTTACCACAGCCAATCCTCTTGCATAAATTCCTTTCTCTCCATCTAGTTGGCCTTTCATCGTGTAATGTTATGGGTTTTGATCATGTAACCCAGGAACAACAGAGGTCCCAGAGATGGATGTAGGTTAGTGAGAGCAACTGGTGGGCATTCTCCCCAAAGCACCCAGGAAAGTGGCCAAACTCTTATAAAGTTGGAACTCTTGTGTACTTCTTCACAGTGCCTTACTTAGAAGGCACTGTTAGTGGAAGCGAGGTTTCTTCCCAGGGCTTCCTCCACCCACTGCCTCCCTGGCTTCTAAGGCTGCACCTCACCTTTTCATTCTCAAAACCGTTCTCCGAATTCTCTGAGCATGCCTTGCTCAGCTTCTTATCCCTAACTCCGTTGGCATTCTTGTTCATATTCTTATGGACGTTCCTGCTCCTGGCTTCTGAGCTAGCAGAGGGCCTGTTTTCTTTGAGCTGGCGGAGCTCTTCCTGGCAGCACTGCAGCTGCCCCTCCAGCTGCTCCTGCACTGCCAGAAGCCGCCCCTGCTCGTCCATGCTGGCCTGGTATTGCAGCTGCAGCTCCCGCAGCTTAGTTTGCAGCTCTTTGATCTGTGGTAGTGGGGCTCCAGTTATCCGCAGCAGTCCCACCCAGTCAGCCCAGGTCTTTCTTAGGGAACCACTGTCTCACAGATCTCCCTGCTAAAGCTCAAGGAAGCAGACAATAAGAAGCTCAAGTGGGCAATGAAACCTAAGAGGCTTCACAGATAGCTTTCCCCCTAAGTTGAAATACCTGAAGATCTGCATCTAGAATGATAAGAATTATTATTAAATTAAAAATATTATTATTATGTTTTTTGATCATGATCTGTCTAGGGAATAACTACAAGAGTCCCACCACTTCTGAAGCTCGGGCATTTATTATTATCTAATTCTCTTTCCAGGAACTCCTACTTCACCTACTCCATTCCCTTGTTAATTACTTAGGACAGTGT
Organism: Tokudaia tokunoshimensis; assembly: GCA_036184795.1. Taxonomy (NCBI): domain Eukaryota; kingdom Metazoa; phylum Chordata; class Mammalia; order Rodentia; family Muridae; genus Tokudaia; species Tokudaia tokunoshimensis. Next base: position 50,764,326 of record BTHU01000002.1, on the reverse strand, counting down.
GTGTGTGTGTGTGTGTGTGTGTGTGCGTGTGTATATATATGTATGTATACACACGCACACACACACATACATACATAGTACTTGCAACTCCTTCCTGGTAATGTATGAAGTTAAAACCCTGTCCCCCAATCTCAGGTTTTGTCTTCCTGGGCTGACAGCAGCACATGGTCTATTCAGTAAGTACTAATCAGTATAGGTGCCTGCGGCCGTCTCTCTCTGCATCTGTTCTATCTCTCCCAAACACGCACTGATTCTCCCACTGGACAGTGAATCATGAGGTCCACTGTCTATCAGAGCCCTGCCCTCAAAGTGCATATAATCTAGTTGGGGGGGGGAACAATGCACTCAAAATAATGAAAGAATATTGGCAAGTAAAAAAATGCAGCTCCATACAAGTGCTCTGGGGCACAAAGTAAGACAGAATAGAAGCAGCAAGGGGGAGAGAGTAATGCCTCTCGAGCAGACTGGAATTACCAGTATCATGGAACAGTGAGCCCTGGAGGGGTGTCCTTCACCCGAGCAATGCCCATCGGATGCAGCAGGCCCGCGCCCTCACCCCATGCCTCGTTCTCTAACCTGGCTCTAGGGACTTCCGGGAGGACCTGTGCAGCTGGCAGCTGTTACCTCACACTTGTCACTCTGGGGAGCTGCAGGCTTCTCCAAGTTCTCCACGCACTCCCTCAGCTCCTTCGCGCAGCACTCCAACTCCTCCCTCAGCCCCTTCTGCTGGGCCAGCAGCCTCTCCATCCGCTCCTGCAGCTGGCGGTGATCTTCCTGGCTCACTTGGTACAGGGCCTTCACTGCCTGCAACTTGATCAGTACCTTGGCCACTGTTTCCTCAAAGTGCTGCAGAGAGTGGGGGATCCATGACAGCACCCCAAGAAGCACTTCATCTCTGTCCTACACTCTCATAGGCCCTTTCCTGGAGCTGCCTGGGGGGTGGGGTGGGGGGACTTTATTTCTTCCCATAAAGAAGATCCTGACTATGTTCAGAGTCCTGAACCCCGGGGGTCTTTGTCCAAATCAGGCCACCTCTGTCAGGAGTAAGAGGAAGCAAAACAATCACTAGCAGACGTCTTACATACTTCAGGAAGTCTTCCAGGCCAGCTCTGACCCTAATCCCATCTCATTCATATGCCCTTCCCCTGGTGATGTTTCTTTCAAAGACAAGGAACCCATCTTTCCTGCCTGACCAATCACCTGGCAATGGTTACCTCCAAGTCTTCAGGCTCGGCTGGGTCCTCATCACTACCGCTGCTGGCATAACTCTTGTGAAGCGTTTCATAACTACTAGCAGTGACATAACTCTTCTTATAGGTCACACTTGTGCTGCTGGAGCAGTAACTCTTCTGAAAGGCCTCACTGGAACTGCTGCTACTGTCATAGCTCTTGAGGAAGGTTTCATTGCTGGGCTGGGAGCTCACGTAACTCTTCTGATAGCCTTCATTTTCCTCAATGGTACTGCCGTAACTCCTGTGGAGGCTCTCAGTGCTGGGGGCCCTGCTGCCTGAGTTCTTCCTGCAGTACTCAAGACTCCTTTTCATGATGGGGGACTGAGTTTGGAGCAGCTGTATTTCTTCCATGCAGAGCTGCAGCTCAGCCTGCAGCCTCCTCCGCTCCTCCACGAGTCGCCCATGCTCCTGCTGCAGTCGCTCCTGCTGTTTCTGACTGCAGTCATATAGCACCTGCAGACTCTGCAGCTGGTCCATAAGCACCTTGAACTAAGGGGGCAGGCGGGGGGCAGGAGACGTCACCGTTACTGTGAGGTATCTCAGTCCTTTCAGCTGCCCTTCTCCTAGGGCAGACGTGAGTGCTTACCTGAGAAGCATACACACACCTCCGTTTCACAAGGCCTGTCTTTGACTTAACCTACAGGAGACTGGTGTATAGCAGCTTTCTGCTCCTTTGAAAAACATCTCCCCAGGGCAGATACCAAGTGATTTTAGGGCTCCTGTTCTGCTGGTTTCTGTACTCTGGCATAACTTCCTCCTTGAAGCTGTGTAGGTGGGTCTCACGAACACCCTAGCTCCCTATCACACTGGTGATCTCCTTAAGTCAAGCGCACTCACTCATCCTGACCTTTGGGCTCTGTCCTCTCCACCACCCCTCATGGTAAAATCAGCCCAGCTGCAAATGTATGACTCTTAACTTTTTTTTTTATTCGAAGATGCAGGCTTGGAATCAAGTCCTTGCTCCTCACTAGTCCCTGCACCTTCTGCCTGGAAGTATGTTTCCCATATCTCAAGTACATATTCAGCATTAGATATAATCGATCAAGGAAACAGTTTATACATGATTTGCCAGTTTCTATGTTACCTAGGCTCTCAGTCTGAATATCTGACACCCTGGAATGATCAAGAAGTTCCACAGTTTGGACTTCCTCTATTTCCTGATTCTCCTTGTTCATGGTAATATTAAAACTGGTAGGTTCAGCTCGAACTGAAACTGTCTACCTGCTCTTGCTTACACTTGGACCAAATTTATTGCCCAGCTCTGAAAAGAATTGTGCAGAAATTCCTGGCCATCTTACCTCACAGGGATGACCACCTGATAGTCTTTGAGAACCAATGATTTTTCTATTTAGTCTCTGTAATGGGCTTTACCAGCATCATCCAATGTTCAATAAAATAGTGCAGTCAGTACCACAAACCTGTCTGCTGCAATTTGTTCCTTGGAGATGACTGGGGCTAGATTTGTTCATGGAGACTCAAAAGGTTATAAACTTTGAAAACGGAGAAGTAGACTTTCCAGACCATACAGAAAGATGACACACTTAGGGCTGGTCCACAGGAATCAAAACAAACACTGAACTGATTGCACATAATTTGAAAATGCTGTGTTGTAGGGACATAATCCAGTGGTCAGACGGCCCTAAACTCTGTTCTAAATGCTGCCTTCACTTCAGCTCTTAAAAAACAAATCATTTCTGTATCCAAACATTAGAGTGTATATGCTTCTGGGTGAGATACTCAGGGTGTCTAATTTCTGGAGCCCTTGGAAGACCCTGATTAGGGCTTCAGTTTCATCCTAATTCCTATCCAAATAGGCCTTCCTGACTCAACCCTTCCACAGAGCCCCTTTTCCCTGCCACACAGTAGTACTCACAAAAGCCAAATCCCTTCCTTCTGCTGTGGTTACCTTATTCTCACAACTGGAGGACTTAGGCCCTTTAGCATTTTGAGGGTTCGCCAACACTTCCTGGAAATTAGACTCTTTGAAACCTCGAAGATGTTTGTGTGCCTCTAACTGTTCCTTTAATACACACTCTTGGTTTTGTATCAGCTTTCTCTGTTGGTCCTGCATGCTTTGGTAGAGCAGCTGCATTTCACACAGGTCTTGCAACTTTGAAAGCAGCTCCTGACTCTGAGTAGGGAAGAGGAAGGAAAAGTGATGATTAAGGGGAAATGCCCTCCTCGGCCCCACCCCTGCTGGGCTGTCTGCCTCAGAGAGAGAGAGAGAGAGAGAGAGAGAGATTCCACTGTGTGGATATTTTGCAGTTCACAAAGTGATTTCAGGTGTACTTCCTCCAGATGGACCAAACAGCTAAATATATAACACTGCACAGATTTCAGAATATAAAATGTATTTTAAAGTTTTAAAGCTTTTATGAAGAAAAACCCAAATAAGCTCTGTGGGGAGAATGGTAAGAAAAGAAAAGGTGCTCGGGCAAGAAAGGGAAATGCTCCCTTGCCGCCCTTTATCCTCCCCATGGACAGCTGTACCTGGAAGCTCTCAAAGCAGCTCCCCGGATCAATGCTCTGCCCTGGCAATGAGTACCTTCTGCAAGATGCCACATTTGGGCTGTGGGAACGTGAGCCTGTGCAGCTCTTCCTGCAGCTTGCCCTGCTCCTCCTGCAGCCTCCTCTGGTCCTCCAGGAGCTCGCATTGTTCCATCTGCAGGTGCCCAATCTCCTGCTGGCTGGCTTTGAACTTGTCCTGCAATTCTGTCAATCTGGTCAGCAGTGCATCACACTGTGGGTCGGGAAGGGATACTTAGGGGCTGGCAGCACGGTGTGCTCTTGTCTCCTGTGACTTTTTCGGCCCCTCTCCTCCTTGTTCAGGTCCCTGGACTGATCATCCTCTGTGCTAAGGGGCCCCATTAGGCAGTTCTGAGCTCTCCATCTGTCCTCTCAGTGTCCATGTTCTAAGTTCATCCTTCCCTGTGGCACACTTATCTCCATCTCCCTGCACTGCAGGGAACACCATTTCAAGTCACCCTGTCAATTGTTTTTAGACTTAATTTATTTACCTCATCAATTTGGACATAATTTTTCTTATTTTTGTTTTCCTTACTTTTATTGCCCATATTGGAAACTGAACCTAGGACCTAATGCATGCTAGGCCAGTGCTCTACCATGGAGCTACATCCCTAGTCTTAACGATACTATAAAATATCAGCAAAATAGGAGCCATTGCTGAATTTGGGTTAAAGCAACATTAGCCTCTGATTCTCAGAACCAGGTATTTTAAAAATCAAGTAAAATCTCAGTGATTTGTACATCAGCATGACTTTCACTTCCTGTAAGCTACAGCACGGTACAAGGTATTAATGCAAATCAGTGAATTTCAAACTGAGTGGGAGTGAAGAAAGCAGGCAAAATGCAAGCCCGGGGATGGAGTGGCAACCAGACTGAAGCCTTCTCAACCCTCTATATCATAAAGGCCTTCCTTAGGGACAGTCTATTACTAGGAGAGACAGGAGCTGGAGCCCCTCACAGAATGTGGTCAGCCTCACCATATCCCTGGACTCTTATACCTTTTCTCCAAGGGGCTCCACTCCTTTCCAGTCCCTATCATAATCAAGGGCTGATAGTGTTCAACAGGGCAATGGCAATGGCTGACTGACATCTTATACACCACTGAAAAAGTGAACAAACCCTTATGTAACATTGCTGGAATTATCAAAGAAAGTCAGACAAAAATATGTCTTGTTCTGTACCAAGCTGGGTATGGTGGTACATGCCTGTAATCTTAGCAATAGAGGTGGAAGCAGGAGGATCGCCGCAAGTTCAAGGGTAACCTAGTCTAAAAACTGACACTCTGTCTCAACACTCCTCTCCCCCAGAAAAAAATAGAATAGCATTTTGTTTGTTTAATTTGAAGCAAAATTCAAGATTTGAGAATTTACTTCAAGTCTGACTACATCCTAAAAGAGCACTGGTTCTTCTAATACTCAAATCAGCACTCAGGGTACAGACCATACCCTTAAAATCACTGGCAACCTGTCTCAGAAATCTGGCTCTATTCCTTTTAGTTTAGTTAAACATATGTGTATGTATGTGCCTCCCTTCAAATGATGAGACATCAATACAGTTATATACCAGTGTAGAAATGCATATATACATGGGGTCATATGAAAAAGAGATGTTCGTACTGAGATCAAATGTATTGCTCTACTAAGCTATGGTTCTTATTCAAGTCAAGTTCAAGACGAACTGTTTTAAGGCCAGCAGACATGGGTCTGCCTTTGTCTTCTGCCTTTCGTTGGGTGACCTCTTCCCTTGTCTGTTTCTCCTCTCTCCCAAGCTGGTGCCAGCAGCACTTAGCACTCTGAAGTACAATTACCTTGCTCGGGCAGTTTTCATTTTCTTCACAAATGGACTGGCTGGACTTGAGCTCTGTCAGCTCCTGCTGACAGAGCAGGAAGTCCTGCTCCAGCTGGTCATACATGTGCTTCTGCCGCTCCAGCTCATCCTTGCTGAACTGATACAATCCCTTCATCTCCTGAAGCTGGATGTGTAGCCCTGAATTCTGGGTAGGGAAGGCAGAGCCATCATCCTATGAACAACTACTGCCTCACCCTGGATCTTTCCGCCCCTTACCTTTCCAACCCTGACTTCATCCCAGCCAGGGAGAACCAGACACACCTATGCTTAACAGGCTTGGCACCCTGACCTTGTAAGACTTCCTCCTGAAGGAAGCAACAGAATTCCTTTCTGTAGACTGATTTTCTGGTTTAAAATAAAAGGAAACTGTGGATATCTGAAAGGCAGCTCTTTCTACATGTCCTGGGTTCACCTCACCAGCAGCTCCTCCACAGAACTCCGACAGCCCCACTCTGCTTACCCTCACAGAAGATCCTGCCTGGCTATGTGCTCCTGACCTGGCCTTCCTTTTACCTTCTCATTTTTCTCTCGCAAGCAGTCCACCATGTCTCGGAGACGATGCACCTCTGACTCATGGCACCGCAGCTTGTCATGCAGGTGATGCTGGACTTCTAGAAGCTGTTCTTTCTCATTCACACTGCACTGGTGCTGGGCCTGCAGCTTCTGGAGCCGGCACATTAACTCCTGCATGCAGGGGGCTTTGGGTAGTGGTGCTGGGTTTTATGACCTTGCTCTTCCCCTGACTCAGCCACTGACCACCTGAGAATCTACCTCCTCCTTTCACTGGCTACTTGTCCTCCCACCTATGCAGAACTTGAAGCAGACGGCTATCTTTTTGGTTTGCTTGTTTATAAACCATGTAATCTAATCTCATGAAACTCAGTCTATGTAGCTGGCACTGGCCTTGAACTCCTGATTCCTCTGCTTCTATATTCTCAGTTCTGTCATAACAGATATGTTCTATCACACTAGGCTCAAAAAACAGATGTCTCCTTTTGTTTTGTTTCAATGCTAGGGATTGAACTAGGAGCTCATGCATGCTAGGCAGGCAGTCTACCAAAAGTCATATCCCAAGCTCTGCAGTTACATTATTTACATTTCCCCCCAAACCCCAGTCCAGGGCTGTTGGCCCCTCCGCTCTCCCTTTACCTCTGGCACTGTTACCTTCTCACTCTGGCTCTCTACAGGGGTGCATCTGAGCAGTCTGAGCTGCTGGAGCTCAGTCTCAAGCTGCATCTGCACCTTCAGAAGCTCACTGTGTTCATCCTGGCTAGCATCATACTTTTGCTGCAGGACACAGAGCCTGCTCTTCAGTTCCTCATTCTGTAGTAGGGAGGATGTGGGAAGACGGTTACTCTCAGGAAGCAGCAGGGCCCTATCCAGGCCTCTGTGATACTTTTCTGATGCAGAGACCTTGAGAAGAAGCTCTCTGGATCTATGGCTGGGTGTCTGCAGTGATGAAGACACTTAACAATGACACCTTTCTACATGCCATCCTATGTGGCTTCTATATGCAGGGGATTTGGGTGATGCTGTTGGGTTCTGGTCATAGGATAAGAGTCAGCAGAGTTCAGCCTCACTCCTGATGTCCAGCCTCCCTGGAGGCAGTGACTCTGAGCCTTGGTGCCCCTCCCCTGGCAGTGTTTACCTGGGTGCTGTGGGAGGTCTGAAACCGGAGCACCTCATTCTGGGCACACTTGAGCTCCCTCTGCAGCCGCTTCTGCTCCTCCTCACTGGCTCTGCGGTGGTGCTGTAGCTCTTCCAGTTCACAACACAAGTTCTTACACTGTGTGGGAAATGGAATGGGGCTGATTTGTAGTAGATCAGACAGACAGACACAGACACACACACACACACACACACAGAGAGAGAGAGAGAGAGAGAGAGAGAACACGACCTGGGAAAATATGTCATTCCTTTGATTAGAATATAGTCAGGTGTTAAATAACAGTGTAGACTCATGCTGAGAAATTTGTCATTACACTAATGAATTATTGTGTGACCATTATAGAGTACACTTACACACACTTAGATAAGCACAGCACGTGTGTTTGTGACTGTGTTTTATTGCTCCTGGGATGCTAATGTATACCCTCACAGTGTACTAAGCACAAATGAAAATGATGCCATTAATAGAGGCAACAAATACGAGATATTTGAAGATGCTGTCAGCATAACATGACATCCTGGTCTTTTGTTTGTTTTTATTGTTGTTTTCTGAGACAGGGTTTCTCTGTGTAGTCCTGGACATCCTAAAACTTCATCAGGCTGGCCTCAAACTCACAGATCTGCTTGTCTCTGCCACTCAAGTGCTGGAATTAAAGGTGTGAGCCATCATTGCCCTTCTGGTATCCTCTTTTATAATGAACACTTTTTCTTTGTTTTTAAGGACAAAGGCTTTTAAAATAACAGTAAAACACGATATGGTAGAAACATAAAATATTAGCACTCACTTCAGGTCACTGCACTATGTAACAATGGTATATGTCGCACTGTCACACATCTGGCAGCTTCACACACAGGAGGCTTATGTGCACTAGCACCACACACGTGTTCAATAACATGCTGCACTACAACACCAGTAGGGATAGTTTTCAGCATCCACATAATTGTATGGGACAACTACCAAATATCTGGTCCATTTTCTGATTGTAACGTCATCCCCTGACTGACATACTTCTGTCAGCCAAGCAAGACCCCGGGAGACCATACCCTGCTCTAGTGCAGGGCTCCTCTGTTAGCGCTATCCCGGCTACAGGCCAGGGAAAGGTGAGAGAGATGGTAGCAGCAGCCTGCCACTCCGCCCTCTGTCGCCTACCTCATCCTGCATGTCCCGCACCTGTTCCTCAGCTCCCAGCAGCTGCTTTCGCAAAAGCTGCATCACAGGGTCAGGCTCTGGGAAATCCATTTCCGAAGTCTGAGACTCTGAGGACACTGTACTCCTTAGCAGGTGAGATTCCAACCATTGTTCTGTTGCTCTCCGTGTCCTGTAATCCAGAACCCAGGGCTATGTTGGGAGGAGCTCTGCCTGGTATCACCTGTCAGGCATGCTCTGGTCCAGTGCTTCCAGTTAGGCCAAAACTACTAAAGAGCCTTTTATTGTGCTTCACCTCTCAGACTAACATGTTTAGATTACACAGAACCTCCAGCACGTCACTGCATGGGCATTTTCACTTTGGAGACACATCTAACCTAGAGGCTCTGTGCCAATGGTTCTCAACCTTCAGGTCATGACCCCTTTGAGGGCCACATCAGATATCCTGCATATCAGACATTTACACTGCGATTCATAACACTAGCAAAATTACAGTTATGATGTAGCACAGAAATAATGTTATGGTTGGGGATCAGCACATGAGGAACTGTGTTAAAGGGCCACAGTGTTAGGAATGCTGTTCTGTGCCACTACATCGAATCACATCTGTGTGGATGACAAAGGGATCTCGGCTGATCTAATATAAAGCGGAGCTATCTAGACTCTAGTGCCCAGAATAGAGGAGACCTTCATCTTATAGCTCACTTAACTATAGTTCTGACACAGTTTAGTGGCATTCTGAGTCTGCTCCTGGGAGGCCTCCATATATGTTGGGAGCACATATAAATGACTGCTTTCCAGGAACAGAGAAATATTCACGATCCCAACCTCTGTCTTCCGGGGAAGCCTAAGAGACGGCAGGAGCACTGTGCTCCTGCGTCCTGGCTTTACCTATCACTCTCCAGCTCTGCAAGCTGTCTTGTGAGGCTGCTGTTGCTCTCCCGCAAGGCCTGATACTCCTCATTCAGAAAGTGATAGCGCTCCCGAAGTTGGATTAGTTCATCTGCAGAAGGAGAGCAGAGAGAGCGATGAGATGAGAGAGGTGAGTGTTTCCTCAGTGCACAGAAGCACTGACTGCCAGCCCCAATGTTTCCTGAATGGAAATTCAACAGCAAGGGGCTACATAGCTTCTCTTTTTCTGAGGCATAGAATACACACTCAGTATATTCATCCTTGAAGCCCCAATTGAAATATCATCTTGCATGTTTAGGAACTCTTGAAAGTTTAAATAAGTTGAATTTATTGTATTTAAGTTTCTAGTTAACTATTTATAGTACCTCCCATTGCCTTTTTTTTTTTTTTCATTTTGAGACAGGGCCTCAGGTAGCCTAGGTTGGTCTCTAACTTTAAACTTCAGATCTTCCTGCTTCCTCCTCCTGAGTGCCTGTCTTTTTATGCAGTACTAGGGATTTATGCAGTACAGAGCTCCATGCAAGTTAGGCAAGCCCCCTAGCAACTGAGGCACAACTATAGACCCCATGACGCTTTTAGTTCAAAGCCCTGCTAGACGTGAACTGCCACCTTCTACATTCCAGATCTCCTTTCAGAGACAACCCACTCATGCTGACCATCCTTCCTTTCCTTTATCTTCACACTGAAGACACTGGCCTGGGTACAGATAAATATTCCTTATAGGGTTTTGGTTGTTTGGTTGGTTGGCTATTGGTGAGGAGGAATGGTGCTGGGATAAAACCTAGGGCCTTACTGAGCATGCCAGCAAGCATACTACCCCAAGTTATTTTTCATTTTCTTCATCTGCTGACAGAAAATCCCATCCCTATATAAAATGCTTGTTCTCCTCAAGCATTATAAGAGAGAAGAGGTTGGTTAAAATTCCTCAGTTGCAGCCGGGCGGTGGTGGCGCACGCCTTTAATCCCAGCACTTGGGAGGCAGAGGCAGGTGGATTTCTGAGTTTGAGGCCAGTCTGGTCTACAGAGTGAGTTCCAGGACAGCCAGGGCTACACAGAGAAACCCTGTCTTGAAAAAAACCAAAAAAAAAAATTCCTCAGTTGCTACAAATACCCACGTTTTATCTCTTTATGATTAAGAACCAACAGGGCCAGAGAGATGGCTCAGTATTAAGCTTTTCTACAAGAGCAAAATCAGTTTCCAGCACCCCTGTTACCTGGCTTATACCCACCTATAATTTCAGCTCAATGCCCACTTCTGGACTTAGCAGTTACACAAACATGTGGCAGACACACAGATATATGTACATATAAATGGAACCAAATAAATATTTCAAGAAAAGGATAATATTACTGGGGCTGGGGAAGTGGCTGAGTAGGTAAAATGTTTGTATAAACATGAGGACCTAAGTTCGGATTCCGAATATCCCCATTAAAAAGCCAGGAATGGCAGCTTGTACCTATAACTTCAGCACTGAGGATGTGGAGATTGGTGACTCTGGGGGCTCCCCACTGAGTCAGTTTAGCCAAGGTGGTAAACTTCAGGTTCAGTAACAGAACCTATCTCAAAATAAGGTATGGTAGACACTGATAGAGGAAGATACCCACCTCAACCCCTGGCTTCTACAGCGTGTACAGATGTCAGGGCTTCCCCTACCCCAACACACATACAGCACACACTCATACACACAGCATTTCAAACCCTAATTCTACCAACATTTAAGATACACTAACTGGCCTTAATTACAATATATGATATTTTACTAGTAGGAGGATTCAACATCTCTGAACACCAGTTTTAATGTTTCTTCTTTAATCCAATCAGAAGTTCTTAGACAGGTACAGGCATGGTGGCACAAGCTTAAATCCCAGCATTTGGGAGGCAGAGGCAGAGGCAGAGGCAGAGGCAGAGATCTGTGAGTTTAAGGCCAGTCTGGTCTACATAACAAATTCTAGGACAGCCAGGTCTATGTAGAGAGACCTGTCATATATATATATATATATATGGAGAGAGAGAGAAACTCTTTGACTCCTCAAGATTACCATGGGAAGTAAGAAACTGTAATGAGAACTGTGTGTGAAGATTTGATGGTTTTGACCTTCATTTAATCCTTGAAATATCCTTTCATAAGATCTGCTTAAATAAACCTTTGATTTTAGTATGGTTTTAGACTAACAAAACAAAAGAATCCAGGCCAACGTGCGCTGGGAGAACGCTCACCTCGGCTTGTCAGCAGTAAGGCATCTTAGACCGCCACTGCCTACTTGCCATGACTAAGGAGCCAACAGCCATCCATTCTAATTAACTCTTCATAGCACTCAGGTTTCTCTGGGTTCTCGTTAGGCCCCTTTTCTGTCCCAGTGTCCCATCCTGCTGTAAGACTTTATTAACCAAGTACAGTTCATATTCCAGATATAGAAATGAGGCTTGGAGAGAGATAATAGCTTGACTAAGTTGACCCTGATCCCCCAACTAGAGCCAGGTTTTTGACTCAGGTTAGGTCACCCCTAGCTGCACCTTTCCCCTGCGCTGCCCCCTCTCCTAGCATCGCCCGGCTAAAGGTAACTCTTTCAGAAAAACTTAATACAGCTGGGAAGACTGCAATTCTTTGATTTCCTTGTTGACTGTCTCTGCCTGGCCTGGCCAAATATAGGTCCTCCATTATACTCAGATCATAAATCTAGGCTAGAATAATGGCAAACCCTCTGATGTCATGAATCCTAGCAACTAGCTGGGAGACAGGCTGAAACAGGGCTCGAAGCTTTTGAGTACCGCATGCATTACTAGAAATAACCTTTTTTCCTCTCCAGCTGTCTTATGCTCCAGTTTGCTGCGTTCCAAAGTTTCTACTCAGGAGGGCTAAAGCAAGCTAAGCATTAGCATTCTGGCTCTTTGATGCCGGGCTAAAGGCCTAAACAGGTTCAGGCAAAGAGCCATGATGCCACAGCAGCAGGAAGGGTTTCCTATGGTGACAGGTCCTTCTCTATCTACCCCAGACCTGGACACTTTCCCAGAGAGGACTGTCCCATACTCAAACCAAAGGGTGCCCAACAGCTCCCTGTTAAGAATCTCTAGGGTCCATCCCTAATTCTTATACCACCATCGACTGGTTATGTAACAGCCGAGTTTTTCTCTCCAGTCTCAAAGTAAACAAGGGGGATTTTTTCCAGATACTCTTCCACTATCTCCCTATCTATAATGTCCTCTGCTCTGTTCAACTGTGTGAACAGACCACAAAGTTTCATACCTTGTATCCCAGCGTAGTCTGAGATACTTAAATCAGATGGTTCAGAAGTCTTCAATTCCATTTCTGCACGGAGCGAGGCAATCTCCATCTCATAATCCCCTCGAATGCGTTCCATGTCATCGAGTTCATTCTGCAAGCGGCAGAGATCGTCCTGCAAGGACGCTATGTCACTCTCATGTTCAGTTGCAGAGTCCGCTGCAGCTTGCCGTAGATTCTGGATCTCCGCTTGGGCCAAGTGCAACTCCTGCTCTATTTCTTTAAGTTCACTTTCTTTCTCGTGCTCTAACAGGGAAATCTCCTCCCGTAGATGTTGCAGCTCACCTGAGAAAACCAAAGGGTGGTTGGTGGTGGTGGTGGTGACGAGGTGAATGAGCGGAACACAGTCTGGAAACAGCGTTCAAGACAATCTTACCTGTTGTCTGGAAGCCACTGACAACCTAGTCTTTACTCCACCAGAGAAGTAGAGCACCTATCAGGTAGTATTTTATCAGTGTCCTAAGTCTTTCTAAAAATTCCATGGGTTAAAAAAAAATTCAGAGTATTTTCACTTATCCATCCTGGAGCTTAGGAAATACAAGACCTCAGAGGCTCCCCTGCGCCCCACACTTCCTGTAAGCACAGGATGCAAAACAGCACACATTTAGAATTCAAGGTCAAATTAAAAAATAATTTCATCACAAAATCATAAAACATGGAATAATAACCTACATGGTGACTGACAACATCAACTGTTTGAATCATGACACAGTTCACCGAGAGGCCTTGAGTAGAAGCCAGCGTCCGTGACACTTTAGACCTCCAAAAACATTAAGTCAAAAGAAACCTTTCTACTAACTAGAAAAATATGAAAGTGTTTCTACGATATATTAGGTAGAGAGAGAAACAAGTCAGATACTGTAAAACATAAATACTTAAAGACACAGAAAAGCAGTCTAAGAAGATCTATCCATGTCTCAAACCATAAAGAGTAGTTGCTTCAAGTTTAGGAAAAGGGCTTAGGCAGTGAGGTGCTTGCCATAGAGGCATTAAGGGCCTGAGTTCAGTTCCCCGCATCCACATGGTGGATCCAGACACGGTGGCATGAGGCAGTAACCCTTGGGACTGTGGAGTGTGGGCAGGAGGCAGAGACCAATCCCTGGAGCTTACTGGCTTGTCAGTTTGGCTGAAGCAGAGAGCTCTTGGTTTAGTGAGAGACCCTGTCTCAAAACATAAGGGGAAGGGGGAGGAAGACACCTGACACTGACTTCCGGTCTCCACATTCACAGGCACACATGTGCATTCACACAGTCACAGAGAATACATTAAAAAAAGCAATTGCTTCAGAGGAGTGGGTTAACATTACAAGTGTTTTAATCTCCCTCTTGTACCGATGTTGCTTGATTTTCACAAGTTTCTACACTTTATATATGGGTTATGTTTATATTTTAATTTGCAAATCAAATGTGTCAGAACCCTGTGGATCATCTGAGGTTGTTTTGGTTTATTTCTTGTTTCTTTTTTTGGTTTTCTGAAATAGGTTTCTCTGTGTAGCCCTGGCTGTCCTGGACTCGAGAGATCTACCTATCTCTGCTCTTTTCTTGGTTTTCTGAAATAGGTTTCTCTGTGTAGCCCTGGCTGTCCTGGACTCGAGAGATCTACCTATCTCTGCTCTTTTCTTGGTGGTGTTGTTTTTTCTTTTGTTAATTTTAAGGCAGCGTCTCATTCTGCAGCACAGGCTGGGCTCAGACTCAGCCTGCCAGATGATGCGATTACAGACCTGAGTCACTACATCTAGTGTCTCGTGTCAGATTTCTGGATGCAGGTACCCATTTGGAATGGGTGAAAATAACTTGAAAGTGGAGCGTTAAAGTCATGGATTTCAGTAAGAATTCAGAAGTGTGGGCAGGATGAAGGGATGAAAGAGAACTGGACTTCACAAGGTATGCTGGCCCCAAGTCCCATCTCCTGTGTATTCTAGCAAACACCCGGGTTTCATCTTTTTCTAACCTCTCCTCCATCTCCTCCAAAAGCTAAGAGGCACCCTCAAGGATCATATAGCGCCTTGAACTCGGCAGCACACGTGGCTGTGTTCACTCACTTGGCTATAAACGTCATGGAAACAGGGAACATGCTGGTTTATTTACTTCCTTTCAAAGAGAAAGTCAGGGTGTGGGGATGTAGTTCAGTACCTAGCCCCCATGAGATGCTGGGTTCAACCTTTAGTAAAGGAATTTAAACCAAAATCCAGTTCAATAAACATTTACTGTATTCATGCAGGAGGGGCTCATTCAATTTTTACTGAGTTTCTTCTGTATATGTAAAATTACATGTTAAGAGCACAGAGTTGCTCTCTAAGACAAATTTAAGGGCACAGTTGTACATGTCTGTAGTCCCAGCACTCTAGAGGCAGAGGTAAGGGAATTGCTTGAGTCTAGGAGTTTGAGACCGGCCTGTGTCAAGCTGTATGGGAGGGAAGAAAGGAGGCAGAAAGCACCCACTTGGGTAAAAGGCTGGCCAATATCAGTAAGTGGACAGGGCACCTCAGGAAGAGGTCTCTATGCCTTCAGCAAGTATGAGCACTAGGTTGTGTAACTTCCTGGATTTTGGCTTAAATTCCTTTACTAAAGGTTGAACCCAGCACCTCATGTGTGCTAGGCACTGAACTACATCCCCACACCCCGACTTTCTATTTGAAAGGAAGTAAATAAAACAAGCGTGTTCCCTGATTTCATAAAGCTCACGGTCAAGAGATCGGGAGACCAACTAAAACACCCTACAACACAAATACACAGTACAAGAGTTTACAAGGTGAGATCTAGATCTTCAGATTAGTTTAGTTGGAGAGAGAGGAATGAGGGTCCACTGGTCACTATGATGAAGACCCCAGGCCTGGGCATTCTAGGGGCGCAGACTAACCTCCATCTCCCTAGCACACCCTCAGACCTCATTGGGTAGCTGTTTGGGACTCGGCTCTGTAAAGTGCCTTCTTAGATCATGGGAGGTGGGGTAGTGATGGGTGGTGAGGGGCCAGGGCCATCTTGGAAGCTGAATGGGACAGCGCAGCCAGGAGTTGGGAAAGCAGGGATCAGGTTCCAAAGAGCTGGCGCCGGTTGACTGAGGGCTGGGGCCTTCGGGGGCGCGGCGGAGGAGTCGGGAGTCAGCTTGAGGGGTAGAGAAGACGATTCGCACTTACTGGTTATGGCCTGCATCTCGGCGGTCCCCCACAAGCGGTCTCCAAAGGGGGGGCTCCCGCCTCCCAGCCGGTGCCGCCCCGGGGGGGCTTTGGCGGCCGGAGCCGCCTCTGACCACTAGGTACCTCTGAGGCCGCGAGCGCCCCCACTTGGCGGAAACGGGCAACGCGCGTGCGCGAGGCCCCGTCTCAGGTTCCTTCGCGGGGCAGGGCTTGGAGTGGGTTTGAGGCCAGTGGCCCCTCACCTGGCAGGGAATCCATGACCTCTATAGCGACAACTCTATTTCCCCTGCTCTTTCAGACTTCTCCATACTGGAAAGAAGAAAAAAAGCTCTTTTCCAAGCAAAGACTAATACTTGGTTCGACTCAACTGGACCTTTTCCTTCATCATAAAAACAAGATCAAGGGTTCCTTGCCTTAAAAAAGAAACCCTTTGCCTTGACCCGCCTCACCTTCCCTTATTTCTCTTTAAAATGGCTATCACTATGATCTGTACTCAGTTTTTTTCTCCATTTGACCTCCCGTTTTTTCTTGCCAATCCCAATCCATCCTGCCATGTCTCCTGGTTCTCCATCTTGCCAACCCCAACAGTCACCTGACTTATCTTCACAGCTTTCCACACAGTGGATCCTCATTTCCCGGAAGCATTTTTTTTCCCCTTGCCTTTCAGGGCAGAATGGACTTAGGTGTTCCTTCTATCACGTTTCTTTTGCCATTCCTCCTATCCTGGGCCTCTAGTTAGGAGAGTCTCTATGGACCCTTTCTCTCCCCTCTGGTATCTCTTGGTGTGACTGAATGTCCATCTCCCATAGATTATGCTGTCTGCATGTTAATAATTACCAAAGCTCATGTCCAGCCCTTGTTTCTCCCCCAGTTCTAGATCATACATCCAATGGTTCCTTCACATACTCACTTTGGACATCAAACTCATCCAGGAAAAAAACCTCTTAAATGGCTTCTCTAGTTCCCAAGCAAATTTCTTGCCAAGCTTCCCCCTGCCATTAGATATCAGTATTTACCCAGTTTCTCCTGGCAAAGTCATGAAGGCTCCACCTTCAAATATGTTCCCAACCATCACCATTTCTAATGCCTTAATCCAGGAAAGCAGTCAGTCAGATGGACCTTCCAGCCTGCTTGACTCCATCTCCTCTCCCTGGAGTCTAGAGTCCTCTTTTGAAAAAGTAAAGCACAGGTTTAGGGAGGTTGCTCAGTGGTCAGCACAGGACAAAAGCCTTGGATTAAACCCCCACCACGGGAGGGAAAAGGCAAAGAGCTAACTAAAAATGTAAAACCTATCAGGCATTCCAGCCTTGGAAAATACCTCTTACAGCATCTACTCTGAAAGCTAGCTCCGTCAGCTGACCCAAAAGGCCTACCTACTCCAACCAGACCTCTGCCTTCCTCTTAGACCTTTCTCCTACAAGGGTCCTTCACATGAGCTTTGCGATGACCTTGGTTCTGCTCCCTAACACATGAAGCTCACTCTCACCTCCAGACCTTGCAGCTGCATTTCTCCTGTCTAGTAGGTTCATCCATCAGATTTTGAATGGTTGGATCCTTCCCATTACACAACGGAAGCACCACCTTCTTAAAGACTTCACATAACCTAACTAACTCCTATCTCATCCCTATCCATGCATCTGTCTGGGGAGAAGGGACCGAGGTGCATATCTTACATACCAAAGCAGACCTAGCCTCCAGGTTCTCCCAGCATCCCTCAGTCCCTACCTGGCATACCAACCCTGAACTTTCCAGCCCAGGGGTTGGGCTGCCCTTCCCGGAGAGGCTCCTCCGTATATATTCCAGACATTTTGGTCTCCCTTTCTCTTTCCTCTTCTTCTCTTCTTTCTGCACATGCTTTTCCTTTCTTTCTCTTCCTCTTCCCCTCTCTCTCCCTTCCTATGGTGATTCCCCCAGCCTCAGTCCTTGGAGTCAGTGAACTCGCCTAAAAACAGCTTCCCAATAAACCTGCCTTTAATATAACCTGGCTTGAATTGGATATTTGAATTGAATATTTTACTGGCAGAAAAATAACTTATCAGTACCACATACTTATATTGTATATTATATCCATACCTGTGTTGCCTTTATTACCACCTGAACTTGTATTACTATATTTTCCTTTAGAATTTATTTATCTATTTTTAATGACACAGGGTCTTATGAAACCCAACTAGCCTTGAGCTCACTATGTAGCCAAGGCTGGCATCAATTTCCTGATTTTCCTGCCTTTACTTCCCACATACTGGGATTACTGGCCTGTGCCACCCTGCCCAGCTGCGGAATCTACTCTTCAGGGATCTGGACAATTGGGGTTCTTTGTTGGTCCTTTAAATATAAAGGTTCTCAACAGTTGACAGACAAATGAGTTAGTCCTGTTTCATGGAGAAGAAGCTGAGGCTCTGAGGGATATGTGACCTGCCAAAGATAATGAAGTTTGTGTGTGGTAAAGCTAAGCCTGGGAACTCAGACAATGTGAAGCCAACACCCCCTCCCCCCAACACCCCCTCACCCCAACACCCCCTCCCCCCAACACCCCCTCCCCCCAACACCCCCTCCCCCCAACACCCCCTCACCCCAACACCCCCTCACCCCAACACCCCCTCCCCCCAACACCCCCCTCCCGTGCTGTGTCTGCCATTTGTCTTCTCTCCGCCACATTTCCTGCATCTTCCTTTGCTTACATGCTGTACCCTTCGCTTCTGCTCCTTCTCTTACATGTTTGTTCCTTCGCTTGCTCTCTCCAGGACAGCTTCCAGACCTTTTTCCCCCCCTCCATCTCTACTTTGCATTTGGCTTGATCTCAGCTCTCCCTACAGAGTGCCTGCTGTTTTCTAGGGCAGATCCTCAAAACCTTCCGCAAGCCCACAGAAGTAACAAAAGCTCCCTCTTTATTTGGTAGTGCAGTGGAATATGGGACGCTGCTTCCCTCACTGCTTCCCAAGACAAAAGGACCTGGACTTTGAAGTAGAGGAGTTGGGGGCCACAAGCTTGAAGGGACCAGAAAGAGAAATACAGCCTGGAACTCAACCTTGATCATACACCCCGGCCCTGGGCAGAAGAACAAAGTAAACAGGGATGTGGGTGGGGGAGGAGGCCGGGAAGAGAAAAGGGAAAGGGTGAACCCAAGAGAGAAAATGAAAAGATAGGAAGGCAAGAGAGAGGAGGTTGGGATGGCCATGTAGATAGGTAAAGATGGGAAATTAAGGAAAGAAAAGGACAGAGAGCAAGGAGAAGAGAAGGGGGTGAGGAACGAAAGAAAAGGAGAGAGATAAGGTTCTGAGTTAGGTTTGTTTGATTAGGGTGGTCACTTCCCTCTTTCTAGCCTTGGGGGGCAGTTACCTTGGAGCTGCTGAATCTGCTTGGTGAATACTTCTGCTTGCTGGGCACTGGCCAGCCGCTCATCCTCCAGGAGGCCTGCAGTGAGAGGAACATCTGGTTTGGAACCTGGGAAGGACACAGAGCCTTTGGGCCCAAGCCCCGCCCTGTCACGGGTGCTCACCCTGAAGCTCCAGGGAGTCATCCTCATGCTGCCCAGCAAGCTCTCGGGTCTCCTCCAGCTCCGCCACCAGCTGGAGAACCTGAGCCCTCAGCTCCTCCAGCTCTGTCTCTGTCAGGCTCAGGCCCCGATGCTTGCCCATCGATAGGGAGCCCAAACTGCCTCCTTTCTGTACTTGCTCTTCTTCTTCGACTTCTTCCTCTTCCTCCTCTTCCTCCTCCTCCTCCTCATATAGAGCTGGAAGTAACACCTCCCCTAGGAAAGACAATCATCCCACCACATAGTCAGTGCCCCCATCCAGAACCCTGCACCTTACCACCCCAGGGCCTGGACAGCAGAATAGTGCCACCTGGTGTCCCCTGAGGTTCCCCTGGGTAGGACTTAACTCATGGTCAGGCTCTGGTAGGTCAAATTTGGACTCACCCTCTCCGGCTTACAAATGCCTAATATTGACCGTCTACTGCCTTTACAGAAGCCTCAGGCTGGCTCAGCTACAAGAAACCTGCATGAGGACACCTGGCTCTAGTAGTCTGAACTCTGGGTAATGGGACAAGGAGTTAAGAAAGGATGCAGACATTCAGACACCAGCTGCTTATTTAGGCCAAATGGAGCAAGTTTAGGGGGATAAATCTGGGTGGCTTGCAAGTTATTAGCCTTTTCATAATAAGAAAATACTGGCTTGGTCTGCAGGTAGAAAAGGAAACATTAGGCAGAAATGACTTGGAGTTGTTTACTACATCAGTGTTGGAACCCTTTCAAATGCATGTTATCAAATATCTTTTTGAAATTTTCTACACCTGTTGTTTCCCTGTTGGGTGTCACAAGGGTCATTTCTTTCCTTCTGACCCAAGTTGATGTTCAGAGTTAAGTGTCAGGCTGAACTCATGTATAAAAGAAAGTCTGCCATCTTAACACATTCTTTTAAACTACTCGTTTATTTAATGTTTTCCCTGCATGTGTGTCTGTCCATCATGTGAGGACAATGACCTTGCAGGTCAGAAGAGGGTATTAGAGCCTCTAAGACTGGAGTTACAGACAATTGTGGGCTGCAATGTGAGTGCTGGCAACTGGTCAACTGCTAAGCCATCTCTCCAGTCCTGTTGACACATTTGAAAAACTGATTTGGTACTGGTCCTCATGTTCAGGCTCCTGAACACTCTTTTACTGCAATGCAGTTCCTGTAAATAGCAAAATCTTGTCTTGGTAGGGATTTCTTTGTTTTTAAATTTTGGATCTCTGGTCTTCCCTCTTCTAATACCAACAGCATACGGTTCATCTGAGACCCCTTACATCATCTAGTCTCTAGGGAAGGCCTGTGCTGAACTACAGAGGGGCCTGGGGACACTTCACAAGAAGTCCTGGAAGTTGGTACCACCTGCCCTGTTGACACAGGAGTGCTGTTGGGAAATGGGCTTCATCTAGCTCTCTCGTAAGCACTTTCTTACTAAAGCTGCAGGGCCCCATTCAGAGTTGACAGTTCACATGCCCATGTCCTGGCTTTCAAAAATACGAGACAGCTTGGGATTTGGGTCAGCGGGCAGTGAGGAGAACAAGTCCCCTGCTGAAAGCCTGCTTCCAGGTTGAGCAGGACATCTTTCTGTCTGACAGCTCCCCCAGGACACACAACCTGGCTAGCTGGGTGATTGGCGTCCCAAAGGGATGTGCCCAAACTTCCATCAATGCCTGAGCCCAGGGGAGGCTTGGAGCTCAGCCACCAGGGAGGAGGGGCCTGAGATGGAGTGAGGGAAGGGCCATGTCCTGGCTCAGAGTTCTGGGGTCAGGGAAGGAAGGAGGAAGGGAGTTACAGAGTAGGGTGATAGAAAGTCTTTTTCAGAAAACTCACCGTCCATAGCTTGCATCCCACGGCGCTCCAGGGACCCCCAGCGTTGGCCTTTCTTCCTCTCACAACCCTCAGATACCTCATAAGAGCCTAAAGTGGTTACTGTGGGTCCTGTGAGCAGGAAGAAAGTAGGCACTGTAGGATTCGGGGTGTGTGTGTGTGGGGGGGTTTGGGCGGGGGGGAAAGAAAGGGACGTGCGCTCTTATATGGGAACCCCAGAATTTGCAATCACCCTGGAGAAACCTGACTCACTCTGCCCAGCTCTGTGATTCTATTCCCTCAGGCACCTCTCATGCCTATGGAGAGGACCCCAGCCCGGTGGGGCCCAACCTCAGCACCCCTGTTCTAGGCTGTTCCAGGCTCCTCTCCCTCACCTAGACAGAAGAGGGTGAGTGTTTAGCTTGGGGCACAAGGAGAAGAGGGGTAGGGTGGGAACTAGGAAAGAAGGTTTTGGGAGGATCCAGTATAGCAAAGCAGAGAAGGGAGGGGCGGCCGGAGCAGGAGAGAAGAGAAGGGGCTCTAAACTAGGCCATTTCTCTATCTCTTCCCTCCCCTCCCTCAACAGACCTCGCCCACCCCACCCTCTCCCGGTGGTCAAGAGCTTTGATGAACTAGAAGGGCGCAAGCTCTAGAGACAATCCCCCCGCCCCCCTCGTGAGCTGGCAGCCCTGTCAGGCTGGAGAGACTAGATGGGGAGCGCTTGGGGAGTGACCGCTGGGAAGGGACACCCCAGGTCGAAAAGATGGAGAGCAGTATCCGGTATCCGGTGGAGGCCAGGGTGGAGGGAGCAGACTCAGTACCAGGAGCACCTCGGGGTCAGAAGGAAGGAGAGCCGTGGTGGGAAGGAGCATAGGGAGCTGAGGGAGAGGCGGCTCTGACCTGGGCCAGGGCAGCTCCAGCCCGCGGCTCCCGCGCCGGCCCCGCCGCCTGCCTCCATGACCGCTCCCGCCGCCGCCGCCGCCGCCGCCGCCTCCCGAGCAGCAGCCGCAGCCTCCGGGCCGGGGACCGGGAGCCCGGTGCGCAGGGAGGAGAGAGGGCGGGCCGAGAGGGCGGGGCCTGGCTTGGCCACCTGACGCGAGTGCCCGCCTGCAGCCGCCCGGAAGCCCTCCCCAGTCCCCGGCTCCAGACCCAGTGAGGACCCGCAAAAGAGGCTCAGAGCACGTCACTAAAGTGCCCCAGGCTCGCCCGAGGCAGCTTCGGATCTGCCGCGCCTGCAAAGCCGACGTGAGCTACCGGGTCTTGAGGATGCTCCCAAGGAGTGCTACGATGGCTTGGTTCTGGCTGCAGAACGCACCCTGGGTCAGCCGCGTGTAGGGACCTCGGGGCCTGGTATTGCAGGGTGATAGAAGCCGGGGAGTGGAGGTGGAGGAGAATGGACTGTTTCCTGCAGATGCGCAAACACGCGCGCACTTCCTTGGTCTCCACACAGGGCTAGCGTCCCCATCCCCGCAGTCCACAGAACCCATCCCTCCTGGTGGCCTCACGCGCCCCAGAGCTACTGCAGGGCTGGCGGATAGGGAAGTTGAAACCTGGATGTGCCAACTGCTAGGCGGTACATCACTGTTTTCCCCGAATTCCCACTAAGCCAGAGTCAAGGGTCCACCCAGGCTGTCTCCAAGTGTCCCAAGACCTGCCTTCTTCCCTGTCCTTTGAGCCACGCCCTCTGTGACCTGTGCAGTGTGGGCACCACTGATGTTCCCTGTAACAGGAAATGTGGGAAACCACGAGGCTTTTTTTCACCTCTTCATCTATTTATTCAAGAGACAACTTGATCTTGAGGCAGATCTGACATCTCAGCGGGTCTCATTTAGGTCAGAAGTGGATACACAGGAATGCGCTCTGGGGAGATTTCTAAGCTGGGTACTCTTGTATTCTCACTCCTAAAGTTCAGACATGGCTTGGCTGTGTTTGACTCCCCGGGCTGCCTGGCTCTCAAGCCCTCCATGTTCCACAGGAATGAAGCAATTCTCTGCCTGCTGCACATCCCTGACTTATCAGTAATTTCAGGCTTGAGTTGAGAGTTACTCTCCAGACACCCCATTCCTTCCATATTAGACACTCTGTTGTGCTCTTCTGACCCTCTGGGCCTGCTTTAAGGTTGGAAAGTGTCCTAGTCATCTTTGTATCTTCAGAATCAAAGTACCTGATTCATGGAGTAAATGAGTTAACGTGGACCTTCCAACTATGTTAATAGTGCCTTCATCATTTATCGCAGATTTTTAACTCATGAATTTAAACTCATTTTCCCTATTAACAATGATGTTTGCCAGGTGGTGATGGCTCACACCTTTAAATCCCAGCACCCGGGAGTCAGAGGCAAGCGTATCTATATAATTTCGAGGCCAGCCTGGTTTACAGAATGAGTTCCAGGACAGCCAGGGCTACACAGAGAAACCCTGACTCTAAATACAAACCAAACGAAAAGAATTCAAAAGTCAGCAGTCAGTACTGCCCCACTCCCAACCTGATGATCAGAGAAATGAAGAATTACTCATTTTCACCTTCTCCCCAGAGGACAAGCTCCCGCTTTAGAGCCATGGCTGTCGTGATCCAGCCGTGGAGAAGAGTTGCGGGCAAGCCTACTACTGTTTTGCAGATCATCCAGCCAGACTTGGTTAGTGAGGTACAACTTTTAGAGATTATGAAGTGGGTTCTCGTGGGGGAGCTCAGCGGTTCTGCCCCACGCAGCTCCTGGTTCTGTCTCAGCAGCAGGTCAGACTAGCAGTTGGCAGTGTGTGAATGGAAAGACAGAAGTCGGTTGTGACATTCAGGAGATATTCATTCTCGTTAGGAGAGCCTGGACCTTGAGCATCAAGGACTAAGCTCTCTCTGGTTCCTGGATGCACTCACCATTGATCTCAGGGAATGATCAAGGGAGACCAGAACCAGTCTGTTAGGAGAAGGCAAACCCTATTGAGATCAATATGAGGTTGAGACGAGGGTGAAGTTAGGTGGCAGAAGGAAAGGGCTTAGCAGGTCTGTGGGGCAGGGCTGTCAGGGCTGTGTCTGAAAGGCCAGGCATGGCAGGTGTGTCAGCCAGGTGATCAGCTTAGAGGGATGATCTGGATTAATCTTCATAATCCCAGGGTATAAGACTCAGCCTTACTCCCAATCCCATCTCAGGAGATCATCCCTTCTGAGGACGGATGCAGCCATCCATCTATCCCCCTTTACCCTTATTTCTAGATGCTCAGAGTTAACCATTAAAACATTTTTAAAATGAGTATTTGCAACATGCAGAAAAGTAAAGTTCAAAGACAAGTGTAGCACTCCCGTGCACACCAGACTGTTTATATCTTTTTCTTCTTGCAACATTGGGGATTGAACCTTGGACTTTTTGCATAGTAGGCAAATAAATACTCTGCCTCCTTGCTACATCCCTAGCCATGTTTAAATTTTACTTTGAAACAAATTTTATGTTTGTGTTAATTCTTTGAGAATTTCATAAAGGCGTTTGAGTCCCCATTCCTCCCACACCCACCCTCTTCACCCTCACCTCACTACCCTACCCCTAGCTTTGAGTTGTCTTCTTGAATTTTTTGTATTTTTCAATTGAGTCCAGTGTGTATTGTGCTCCTCCCCCTGGGAGCAGGGCCTTCCCGGGAATACAGACAGCCTACCTGGGGGCTATGATCATTAAAGAAAACTGACTTTCACTCTCTCAGCAGTAATGTTACTTTTTTTACAACTGTATATTTTTAAAAGGGCTTATTTGCATACGTATGGGCATTTTGCCTGCATGTATATCTGTGCACCACTTGTGTGAAGTGTGCAAGGAGACTGGACGAGGGCATTGGAGCCCTGGGAGTGCGAGTCACAGATGATTGTGAGTTGCCATGTGGGTTCTGGGAATCGAACCCAGGTCTTCAGGAAGAGCAGCCAGTGCTCTTATTCACTGAACCATCTCTCCAGGACAATTAATATCAGGCCAAGTTTGATTCTGAAGTAGGTAAAGACAGGGAATAGTGTAGCAACTTGGGGCCCTGTTTGGGTTATGCATACTTCCCCCTGTCTTGCAATAGTGCACTTGGCAGCCTAGTTCCTATACCTGTGTGTATTATGTATACACAACCTTCCTCAAACAACACACCTAGCAACCTCAGACCCCCCACCTACCTCAGGCTACGTGCATTCCACTCTTTGAACGATAGTTTCCGTTTCTTAATAGTCTCAACAACTATCAAATTTTGTATTCAAATGTATTCCCAAAGGAGTTGGAAAGATGTTTCCACTGTTAAGGGCTAGGCTTACAATAATAATAATAATAATTTTTAAAAAGATGAATATGTTCCCAATGCATCTGAGTAGAAAGAATAGAAGGACAGATGCAACCTGAAATGGTTTTGGGTGTGTGCCCACATAAAGGTAAAACTGTCCTTGAGTAAACTTTGAGGGAGAATTCCCTGATTTTCATCTTACACCTATGTAGAATTGGGTGCCCCATGATTAAAATCAGATGCATTGTGGGAAGTGATGTGTGGGAAATAATTATATGACTTAACTTATTGATCAAAACAGAGAACAACTTTATGCGCTTTAGCAACCAAACTCCTTTTCTTGAACACCATAAAAGGATGCCTCAAGCCATAATTGGAGCCCATGAAGAGTTTCTCGTTCCTGTGGACCCCTGATCCTTCACTGTGTATCTCTTTCTGGTTTATATTGTTTGCTTTGCTTTTGAATAACCTTTCCTTGCTACTTTGCAAATCTGTGCCAGCCTTTACTTGAAGTAGAAGCCTAAAATCTAGAAAAACCCAACCCTGACCACCAGAAACAATCCCATTGTTTGAAAGTTGTACTTTATACATATATAGTCACCAAAAAAATTACATAATTGATTTGTGTGCTTTCAACATCCGTCTAGTGTTACATCAATTCACCTTCGTCGGCTAACCTTAAAGTTTTAGGTATCCATGGTGTTTCACGTTCATCTTCTAGTGGGCATCTGGGCTCCTTGCAGTTTTCTATAATAAAGTAAGTGCTACAACTGGCAGTTCTATATATGCCTTCTCTTACTGTGTGCAGACATATCTCAAGGGCAAATAACTAGAGGGGAATTTCTGGGTCATGGAATAGGAGCCTCTAAATTTTACTAATTGTTGCCAAGTTAGTCTGTAAAGTAGATGTGCCAATTTAAATGTCACTGTTTGTGGATTTATTTATCATCTTTATTTCCATCTGCCACCGGTGCAAAAGCTGCCCATACTGGTACATTTTTCTTCACTCCCCTTCTTTGGAGACAAGGTCTCACTGTGTAGCTAAGCAGCTGTGTAGCTCATTGGCTAGCCTAGAACCTGATATGTAGATCAAGCTGGTTTCAAATTTACAGAGATCTGTCTGCCTCTGCCTCCCAAGTGCTGGGATTAGAGGTTGGTGCCACCGCTGCCCAGCCATTTCCTTCGACCATTAAGTCTGTAGTCACCATGCTCTTCTAGCAAATAGAAGCGGCTTAGAACATGCCAACATGTTCTTCCTTCCTTCCTTCCTTCCTTCCTTTCTTCTTCTTCTTCTTCTTCTTCTTCTTCTTCTTCTTCTTCTTCTTCTTCTTCTTCTTCTTCTTCTTCTTCTTCTTCTTCCTCCTCTCCTTCTCCTCCTCCTCCTTATTCTTCTTCCTCAGTCCCCCAAATTTCAAGCTGGTATTTTGGTTTCAGTTTGTTTCTAACCCCACTAAGACTCATAACCATCATCATTGTCTGTGGTCTGCCAGCATCACCTGGATACTGTTGATTTAGATTCACTCTGTTTTCTTTTTCTTTCTCTTCTCTTTTCTTTCTTTTCCTTCTTTCCTTTTCTTTTTTCCTTCTTTCTCTCTTTCTTCCTTCCTTCCTTTCTTTCTTTCTTAAAGATTTATTTATTACATGTAAGTACACTGTAGCTGTCTTCAGACACACCAGAAGAGGGCATCAGATCTCATTACAGATGGTTGTGAGCCACGATGTGGTTACTGGGAATTGAACTCAGGACCTCTAGCCCCTCTTTCTTTCTTGCTTTTTTTTTTTTTTTTTTTGGAGACAGGATCTTATGTAACACACACACACACACACACACGCACGCACGCACGCACGCACGCACGCACGCACGCACGCACGCACGCACTCGTGCACATGCACAGCTACCAACAACAACTAGGCACTTTTCTTTCTGGGTGATTTCAAGGTCTTTCTTTCTCTTTGTTTCTCTAGTTTTCTCACCCAAGTGAGCGGAGGATTCTCCAACCCGAGGACGTATGTCTGTGTTTTGAGTGTGGTAGACTCTCAGAATCATTCTTTTAGCAGTACACTTCTTGTACTTGTTCCGTCTCTTCGTGGGCTTACCTCGCCCCTGAGCTGAGCCGTTTATTCTGTCACGGTTCCACAGATGATTTCCTATGGCTCACTTTTCTGAATGGTTTTTAAGAGTTCTATCTGTTTGGTGCATCCTTGTTGCCACCCCCACCCCCACCCCCACTCTGTTTCTTGGCAGGGTCTTATATCTCAGGTTGTCCTGAAACTCCTTGTGTAGCAGATGAGGACCTTGAATATCTGATCCTTTTCTTTCCACTCCCTGATGCTGAGTTTACAGATTCACATCGCCATGGCTTTGTGCATGCAAGGCAAGCGCTCTAACTGTGCTCCATTACCAGCCCTTCTTAAGATTTATTTCTATTTTGCTAGTGTGTGTTTTGCCTGCATGTCTGTCTGTGCACCATTTGTGGGCCTGGTTCCCGTGGAAGCCAAAAAAAGATGTAGGATCCTCTGTGGTTAGAGACAGTTGTAAACTGCCACATGGGTGCTGGGAATCAAACCCAAGTCCTCTGACCGCTGACCATCTCTCCAGCCCCCTGTTTTTCATTTCTTAATGTTTTGTTTTATTCTCTCAACAGTTTCTTTTTTTATTTTTGTTTTTTGTTTGTTTGTTTGTTTATTTTTGAGACAGGGTTTCTCTGTATAGCCCTGGCTGTCCTGGAACTCACTCTGTAGACCAGGCTGGCCTTGAACTCAGAAATCCGCCTGCCTCTGCCTCCCAAGTACTGGGATTAAAGGCGTACGCCACCACTGCCTGGCTCAACAATCTCTTTATACTTATTGTGCCCTATTTCCATTACTTTCTTGCCTTAATCTTTACTATTTGAAGTGTGTTTACTATGTAATAGTTTTCATGTCCTGCGGCCCCAGCTCTCAAAACATCCTTGCTGTGTCCTACCTAGTCTCCTTAGGAGGAATTGCCTCACGGAATAATTTTACTCCATCTGGGAGTCACCTTGAAGGCGATGACAGGGTATTCTTGGTGGGGGCCTGTAAATGATGGACCAGAAGGGATTCTTGTTTTGTTTTTGTTGGTGGTGGTTTTTTGTTCTGTTCTGTTCTGTTTTTTCCAAGACAGGGTTTCTCTATGTAGCCCTGACTTTCCTGGAACTCACTCTGTAGACCAGGCTAGCCTTGAACTCGATCTGCCTGTCTCTGCCTCCGGAGCCCTTGGTTAAAGACAGGAGCCAATGCCACCACTCAGCTTTTTGTTTTTATTTTATTTTTCCAGTAGCGATCCTAAGGAAAGCAGCTCTCCTTGGCAAGTGGTGAGTCCAAAGCATTGATTAGGGGGGACACACATGCAAAGTAGGCTGCGGATTACCCTCAGGACAGGGGGAGTCTTCTGCCTGGGTGTGGCCACAGTAAAGAGCTTGTGGCTTAAGTGATGGCGGCGTATAGGGTGAGTTTGCTGTTTGGTTATCTGACTTTTTCCATTATATTTTTAGCTTATTGTTTAACAATTTCATACATGTATCTAATATGTCCTGATCATATCTACTCTGCCCCAGCATGTCCCCACCCCCTGTCTTTTTTAAATAACTCATTAAATTGCATCAGTGTTGCTGGTAAGTGCGTGGGTGTGGGGATCTGCACTGGAGCACGGGCAGCCTACCAGGGGCTCCAAGCCAGAACACAACTGATTCTCCCATCCCTTGCACCCACCAACTGCCAATAGCTCCCCAGCTAGGTGGGGGGCCAGGTGACCCGCAGTGTTCTGAGCAAGCACCTAAACACTTGTATCCGTGCTGGGATGGTGGAGTCTGTAGGAGAAACGCATGGATGGTCTTGTTACAGAGTACAAGAAGCAATGTGTCCTGGGATGGTGGAGTCTGTAGGAGAAACGCATGGATGGTCTTGTTACAGAGTACAAGAAGCAATGCATCTTGTACTTCCTGTTTAGAAACAGTAGGAGAAGCTGGGAAATCCTACACAAATCATAGTGTTGTGTTGATTCTTCAGTAGATCTCTCTCTCCTGTTCACTCTCTCTACCCCTCCTCTCTCCCTCTTTCCTTTTTTATCTTTTCTTTCTTTCTTTCTTTCTTTCTTTGGTGAAATTCCCCCATATACCCTGGTTTACTGAACCCCCGCTGTAAGACTCTTTCTTGCATTTATGTAGTTATGTGGTATTTGCAAGAGTTTCAAGGTTCAGGAACCAGACTTTCATGTGCTTTTGCAAGGCTCCAGCACCCTACAGATGACCCAAAGTCACCTCACTCACCCAGGACTCTCAGTGGATGCTTTAAAACCATGCTTGACCATGTGGAAACACCATATATATAGACTAAGTCTCCGAGGTGACTGACAGCTGGCCATCAAGATCCTTTAGCCAGATCTCTGGCAAGAGCAGGCTGTGCATGTGGAAGTTGGCCAGGGGGGAGCAGAAAAGGATAAACAGGGCTCGTCCGGGATTTGAACCCGGGACCTCTCGCACCCTAAGCGAGAATCATACCCCTAGACCAACGAGCCACTTGCAATTACCTCTGGCCAGATGTGTCCTCTCTACCACATCATCATCATTAGCAACAGCAGTTGTGGTTCCTAGGAGCAGCTTCTATGCTGCTCCTCTCAGGCTGGCTCCCAGCCCAGGCAGGCAGTGCTCCAGCAGGCCTTGCTCCTGGGCGCATTCCTGCTCTCCTCAGCCACACAGCCACTCCTCTGCCTAGGACTTCACACACGGCTCTTACTTCCAAACGCAATGTTGGAACAAGGGAAGAGAGGGCCAGGCAGGCTGCAGCAGATACTTCTTTCTCTTAGGAGTTCTTGCTGTCAATTCCGAGCTGCTCTTCTTTCTTAGTCCCTGGTCAAACTACCAGGAAAAGACTCTTCACACCTGGTAAACTCCTGGGTGACGGCCCAGAAGCTGGACACAGCGCACCCTTGTCTAGGCCACCTTGGCTAACTCTCCTTCCATCTGCTAGGAAATGCAGCCCCTGCCCTGACTCCCTAAAGAAGGATGGCAAGGACTAGATGATAGAGCACGTAAAATGCTCTATAACAGAAACAGGTGATTGTGGTAACCTAAGGGGGGGGAGGGCGGGGATAAGGGGAGGTGGGAGGGGGAGGGGTTGGGGTTGGGGTGGTTTCTAACAGAAGAGAGGCCACTTACTGCCTGCTGTGGGGGCCCCCCCGGCATGTGCTCTTAACTTTGGGACAGCCTAGGGAGGCCCATGTTCTCTTCTACAAGACAAGGACACTCGCCTGCACTTGCCATGTGCCCGCCTGTCACCAGAACGCTTCCTCTTGCCTAGCTTCAGACTCTGCTGCCGGCTGCATCTGAAGCTGCTTTAAATGCAGACACACAGCTTCTCAGACTTTCTAGAAAACCGGAGACAGGACTATTTCTTTACATACCTCCACTACTCTCCCCACACCAGCCAGCCCCTGCTAGTGGACCAGGGAAGCAGCCAAGTGTCAACTCCAAAAACAGTTCTCACTGCGGAGAGGACAGGAGATGGGGTCTGAGGCCAGGCTGTGGCGCAGCCTTTCAACTGAGGCTCTGGAGGTCGTCGCCAGCAGCGATTACATAGCACATTTCATGCTACCCGGGGTTGCATGGTGAGACCCTGTCTCAGGAAGAGGAGGAGGAGATAGTTTATTCTAGAGCCAACTATGAGTGACCATGACCCAAGGACATAGAATCAGGTCGTCTCAAATATCATTTTTCCAGAGTGGTGGCAGTTTCATGAAGTTTTTATAGTTATAGAATAAGAATATAACCAATCCGAGTCCCTTTCAGAGGCATTGATGGGAATATAAGGTAGGTGGGTTAGGACAGAGCGGGGGAAATCTCTGCTGGGGTTTCAGCTGCTCTCTGATGACAGTTTTAGTTTTTGGATGGTGGAAGCTAGTGGTCTGTTAACATATTTCAAATGCTTCAAGTGGCAGTCACAAAGATACTAGGTCAGACACAGAGGTGGGAAATGACTGGCTATTAATATGGATCAAGACAGCCCAAGATAATTAGCTCCAGATCTGCAACATTCCAATATCCTGCAGTTATTAAATTCGTCAGTCCATCGTCCTTCCAACACTGAGCTGCTTTGGCAGTTAACACAGTTACAAAATTCTAATCAGTTGGTCAGTCCCTCAGAACCTTTAACATAGCCATAGTTTGTCTCTGAGAGCTTCCATTCACAGGAGAGTGATCTACCCACAGCCTAACGGTGGTGTCCATGGGGGCCTGACAGGAGGTAAAGATCCCCAAAAAGGTGAGATCATGACTCAGATGCGAGGGTCCTGTAAGAGAAGCAGTGGTCTCCGCCAAGCCTATTTCACACCTAGCACGCACGGAACCCTTGCTTGCTTTTGTCAGGGGCTCCTATGAGCAGGGAGCTCCATGAGGGCAGAGATCTGCTCTAGTGGTCTTCGAGTCTAACCCTGTGTGTCTGGCCTCTGGCAAGCCTGCTGGTGCCGGTGGCTCCCAGCAGATCTGTATGCCTAATCTGCTTGAGCACATGGCAGGACCAGCCTTACTGAATTCTCCATGTAAACTGCGCCTGCAGTTGCCACTTAGCAGAGGTCTACAGGAGGAATAAAAGAATGAATTAGAGTCCCAGGCATGTGCACACACAAAAGAAATTACAAGTGAAAACAGATGTTCAGAGAAGTCCTGAGTAGAACCCCACCCTGTGAAGTCACACCTTTAAAGAATGAGCACTGCTCTCACTTCTGTGAGTGGACTAGCCAGCTTTCCTTTGCTCCCAGGTTGTAAAGTTTTATTATTGCCACTCAGGAGTTTCTATACATACAGGCAACTCTGCTCACTAGTCACTGTGGGGAGTGGCGGTGGCGGGGGGGGGGGGGCGGCGGAGGGCTCATATATTCTCGAACCAGAGAGGCTTTTTCCTGTAGCCGTTCCAGCGTTTCAACTGGCTTATAAATAAAACTCTCCTCAACATGTCATCCCATGATGACCTCACCGCACATGCTTGAAATTGTTCTCCTTGGTGGTGGTGGGGTGGTGGGAGGGGGTGGCAGGAGGGGGCGGTCTTTGCTGAAGATGTTTCCGAGCTGAAACCCCACTTAGGTCTCAGGCGGTGCTTTTGGGTGGGGGAGGGCTCTGAATTTGGGGTAGGCTTGTTCTCTGTGTGGCTTTTCTGGAGCACTGTACTGTTCTCTGAACGTTGGCTGTCTCTTTGCAGTTTCCCATGCTTTCAAATGCTTCCTGCACGGGAGGAAGGGCAGGGAGGTGGAGGGGGGGGTGGGGACCGGGGGGAGGCGGGGGGGGGCGCCCTGGTGGAAATCCACCAGCACCTGCCTTCAGTTTAGTGCCAGACTAAAATGGCTGTGCTCTGGATCCATGCTGTTAGATCCCAGGCCCATCATTGTTCACGAGTTTCTACATCAAAAAAAGCTACAGACAGAATTTTCTAGAGAGGCTCTACCTCTGGCGGTACCTCTGAAGCTCCCTCATTTTCTCCCAAGCATGAGGATGGTTTTCAGACAGGCAAATCCTTGGACACCTCCCTCCCCCTCATGTCCAGTAAAGTGTGTCAGACCTTTCTGATTCCAATCACGTGTCTGAAGAATCTTGTGGGGCCATACTCAGCAGAATTGTCACAACACATGTCAAACTCATTGTCACCTGTGTACCAAAAGCTGGCTGGTAAGATGGCCCAGTGTGTGAGGGTGACTGTTGGCAAAGGTTGATGGACCCAGAAGAGGGCATCGGATCCCATTACAGATGGTTGTGAGCCACCATGTGGTTGCTGGGAATTGAACTCAGGACCTCTAGAAGAGCAGTCAGTGCTCTTAACTGCTGAGCCACCTCTCCAGCCCAGAGCCTGTATATTCTTTTGGTAATTTTTGAATTTTATAAATACTGAGCAGAGAAGAAAAATGATTAGGATAAGGAAAATGCATCTCAAACCTCCAGATACCAGATTTTCCCTGGAACAGTGGAGCCCCATGGATTTCCGGAATTCTGCCTCATCCGGTGCTTCTGGCCTATGTACTGCGAGTTCATCTTGAGAGTCAGTGATAATAGTGATGACTTCTTGTGTCTGCTATTGAGGACATTGTTTACTGTGTTCCACCAGTGTCTTTCTTGTGAAGTCCCCCAAAGAGGCATTCTTACCTGTCATGACCCTGAGAACAGGTAGTTTGCATTGCTTTACATTAACTCTTGCATAGACTCTCCCACTCTTCACTATGTGAAGGAGTAGTTTCCGGAATGTATGAAGCTAAGTCTGTGGCCCTGGGTGTCGAGTCACAGGTCGATCATATTTCACTTTCAGACTTTTAACTCCGTGGTGCTGTTTTTCTGCTGCTCCCGCTGTTGATTCATGGATTCCTCGGAGTCTACTATAATCTATTTAGGAGTAAGAGTCTATGAACCCTTGATGGGAATAGAAGACAAATCCCTGAAATGGTTAAGAAAACATCCCTCTGTCCTAGGATGCAGAACGATTATAATGTACAGCTAAATCAGTTGTTCACAAATGGGGGGAGGGAGTTCTTTTCTTTAGGGAGGAGACCATGAAGATCAGAGAAACTGAGAAAACTCAAACTGGCTGGGAGAATATATTTAGAAATAGAAATGCGGGCAGCGTCTTAAGAAAGGAAAAGTAGGGGGTTCAGCAGTTTAGAGTCTGCTGCTCTGGTAGAGGACTAGACCATTCCTAGACCTACACTGGGCAGCTCACAGCCAGTTCTCTGTAGCTCCAGCTGCAGGGAATCTGACACACTCTTCAGGCCTCTGCTCAGACCCACGTGCACATGTGTACACTTACACACACACGCACATGAGCACACTCACACATACATGCACATGTGCACACTTATACACATGCACACGTGCACACTTACATGCACAAGTGCACACCTATACACACATACAGAGTTACAGTTTTTTTTTTAAAGAAAGGAAAAGCATTCCCCAAAATGAGAGTGGGCTAGTGAGTGGAGGAAGAAGCCAAAGACAGCACCCCCAATTTAGTGTCATGGTCTCTCCTTCCTCCTTTGCCTCATGTCCTAGTCTCAGAACCTCCCATCTGTCCCCTACTGCATGGCCTCAGGATCCCTGGAGAGGTGCACCTCGGCCTGGTGTTGGCGAGAACGTGTGCTTTGGTGATACTCTTTGACTTAAACCTCGATGGATTATCTATCACATCCTAACTGGGTCTAGGTTCCTTCCAGTTCAGGCCCATTCCATCCTCCCAACTCCTCTGATATGGGAGGGGACTGTCTGAGCAGGTATCTGGGTATCCGTGAGGCTAAAGAGGCATCTACCACTTAGCCTTACATTAGGAGTAAGAGAGCCCCGGTGTCTTGAATCCATGACAGTCAGAAACCACATGAAACTCTGCGGCTGACTTGCAATGCTTGTTGAGTTGACACATGTCATGTGGCCTTTGGCTCTGTCCTCAGGCCCTGCCCAGGTGGGTTCTGGACCCTCAGATGGATTTTTTTTTTTATTTTTATTTTTTTTAGTAATCTCTGCAGGATCCTGCCTGTGGGTGGACATTGGTACTGGGCAATGTGTGTGTGTGTGTGTGTGTGTGTGTGTGTGTGTGTGTGTGTGAATGTCAGTCTTTTCAAAAGGCGGACTAGTCTCTGTGCATTGCTTTTGACTTAGGAGTCAAGAGAATGCAGTAAATACCCTGGCCAGGCTAAGCTCTGGCTTTGTTTTTGGTTTTTTTAATGATTTGTTTATTTTTATTTTATGTGCATTGGTGTTTTGCCTGTATTATGTCTGTATTATGTATTATGTGAGGGTGTTGGATCCGCTGGAGCTAGAGTTACAGACAGTTGTGAGCTGCTACGTGGGTGCTGGAAATTGAACCCGGGTCCTCTGGAAGAGCAGACAGTGCTTAAGAGCCATCTCTTCATCCTTTGGGGGTTTCTTTTTTTCTTTTTGTTTAAATAGTTTTTAAAAATGTATTTTTGTTATTTTAATTGTATTTTGGGATGTGTGTGCTCTGTGTGTGTGTGTGTTGTGTGTACACACACGAGAGTACAAGTATCTGGAGAGGCCAAAAGAGGGCATTGGGTCTCCTGAAGTTGGAGTTAAGTACTTTTAACCAGTGAGGCATCTCTCCAGCTCTGGCTTAAAACACACACACACACACACACACACACAGAGAGAGAGAGAGAGAGAGAGAGAGAGAGAGAAGGCCTGCGAGAGCCAACTCACACAGTGTGCTTACTGGATGGGACACACACTTCCACTTTTAGACTTCTCTAAGTATAGAGAAAGGAAAAGGTGGCTGAGAAGATGGCCCAGTGGAGGGGTATGGCTGCTGTACCAGCATGAGGACCTGAATTCAGAGTCCCAGGATCCACCCTCCTCCCACAATCCCTACCTTTCAACATGTCCCTGCCAACCATCCTTTTTTAGTTTTCAGTAACCCACTGAGTCCTGTTACTGCTGCCTGCTGGGTGCTGATGATCTTCTTGGCTTGATCCTGTGCAGGTAACCATGGCAGCTGTGAGCTCACGGCCAGGTCATGGCCAGACCATGGCCAGAAGATGCATTTCACAGCACGCCCCCTGACCCTCTGACTTCTACATTCTTTCTGTTCTCTCTTCTGTGATGGTCCCTGCACTAGGCCTTGAGTGTGTGTGTGTGTGTGTGTGTGTGTGTGTGTGTGTGTGTGTGTGTGACAGAGAGTTGATAGAGAAGCTCGCTTTAGAGCTGAACACTTAACAGTCCCTTGTTCTCAGCCATTTGACCAGATGAACCTCTTCATTAACTGCTCTCCACTGCAGAAAGACTTCTCAGGCTAGGTTGAGAGCAGCGCTAATCTATACGTATAAATATAAATATTTAAAAGGCAGTTTGACAACATGTACAATTTAGTCAAACAATAGCAATTTTGGCTAGGGCCCATGACCTCCCCAAGCTATGGGCTTTTAAAAAACAGTCTTGTAAAAAGCTTTACAGAACACAGGCCCTTCCTGTGGACCAGGCCTAAAATCCAAGCAGGAAGTTAACCCTATAACCTCCATGCCGTTATAGTATTAGCAGACACATCTTACCTGGCACACAGATATTATGGCTTTTAGGGTTCACAACGGGATAAAATTGACTTTTCTCTGCCCCCACCCCCGCCGTGGCCTCTAGGGCACCTGCTGGCACTATAAAAGCTCACCTGCAGAAAAGTGTTCAGGCAAGTTCCAGCTTGATTTCTCTTATGCGGCAGTGTTCAGCAACAAGGTCTCACCATCTAGTAATTGTGGGCAAGCAGGAGCAATGGCGATAGTTTTCATTGCTTTGAGGACCCCTGGGACCTCCCTGACCGGTAACTTATATGGAGATAGCTCATGCCTTGTACTGAGATGTTCACTTAAAAACCCATAGAGTCTGGGAGAAGCATCGTTCACTGTGCAGGGTATCTGTGTTCCAACACCTTCTTAAAAAATAATCGTATTTTTAACTTTCTTTTAAAAATTATGTGTATGAGTGTTTTGCTTCTGTGTATGTATGAACACTGTGTGCATGTATGTCTGGTGCCTGTGGAGGCCAGAACAGTTAGCTGGATCTGCTAGATCTCCTTCGTATTAGTCAGTTGGAAGCCACCATGTGGGTGTTGGGAGCTGGGTCCTATGTAAGAGCAGCGAGTGCTCTTAATCACAGAGCCATCTTTCTGGCCCTCATATTTTAGTTTGCTGTGACAGTTTGGATGAGAAAGGACCCCCACAGGCATCTGTATATGAACACTTGGTTCACCCTTGATGACTGGGGAGGTAATGGGACTTTTAGGATGTAGAACATTGCTGAAGGAAACGGATCATCACTCCAGGGCAGGCTTTAAGAGCTTATAGCCGTACTCATGTCCACGCCATTCTGCTTTCTATTTGAGGCTGGGTGTGGTGATGTTGATAGGAGACTAACTCTTGGTGTCCTTACCTCACAGTGAACCTGGTCTATTCAGAAGAGTTTCATTCTCTTCTGTTCTAATGTAAAAGAAGCCTAATCTAAGAAGCAGCCTAACCTGGCTGGTTTCAGGTCTACATAAGAAGACCTCACTGCAGAGGCCCAACACAGTAGTGGCTCAGGCATACCCCAGGACCTAAGGCAGGATGCAATTGTTTCTGTACCACCCCACAGTGGCTATTTAAAATGCTCCCAAGGGGGCTCCCCGCTCATCCTCTTCCTGTTTCCCGAGGCTGATTCCCAGCTCTCTGGATAGGGACACTCAGGTGAGCTTCTTTCACAAAGGGCCAGGTGAGGTGCAGAGGAGCCTGAAGCCAAAGGCAGAGGTGGGAATGAGGTATGGCAGCAATCTCCAAAGAATATAGGTCAGCGTCTTCCAGGCCACAGAAACCGATACTGACCCCAAAGCACCCAGCCTTGCTATCCAGGTTTCTGACCTCAATCTCTTATCCTCTGAAGAACACAATCAGCTTTGGGCTTATGAAAAGTTTGGGTGAGATCTAAGAGAGCTCTAATCCCGGACTTTGTCTTTGGGGGGTTTAGGACAGTTCAGAGCCTCCACTGTATCTTTAAAGGAGGGTGTTGTGGGGAGGGGCAGTAGCAGAATAGTCCATAAGAGGGACTGGAGGTGGTGGTGAGGGCATCCCAAGCACGAGATGTCGGGAGAGGACGAGTTTTATCTGTTTCAGAATATCTCCTCGGTGGGGCCCTGGGATGGGCCTCAGTACCACATTGCTCCTGCCTGGGCCTTCCACCTCCAGGCAGCCTTCATGGGAGTTGTCTTCTTTGCAGGAACCCCACTCAATGCCACAGTGCTGGTGGCCACACTGATTTACAAAAAGTTGCGGCAGCCCCTCAACTACATTCTGGTCAATGTATCCCTCGGGGGCTTCCTGTTCTGTGTCTTCTCTGTCTTCACAGTCTTCATCGCCAGCTGTCATGGATACTTCCTCTTTGGTCGCCACGTTTGTGCTCTGGAGGCCTTCTTGGGCTCTGTAGCAGGTACTGAAGGCAACCGGGGCTGGAGAGAGGGCCCTTAATTACCCTGAGCAGTTTGACCTTTAACAATGGGCTATGTGAGCATTAAATTCCATTCCAACTCTCAGGACTTGCTCAATTACACCTATATTCCATTCCAGGCTCAGGGAGCCTGTCTACCTCGTTCTTTTCACATTTGCCGCAGGTCTAGTGACAGGATGGTCATTGGCTTTCCTGGCTTTTGAGCGCTACATTGTCATCTGTAAACCCTTTGGCAACATCCGCTTCAACTCCAAGCATGCACTGATGGTGGTCCTAATTACTTGGACCATCGGTATCGGGGTGTCCATCCCACCCTTCTTTGGCTGGAGCAGGTGAGAGCATAGGGCAGTGCTCTGATGTGGGACGAGAGACTGAGTATGACCTTTTATTCTTTGACCTGAGTTGGTAGAGTAAGCAAGGAAGAGGGACAGCTGGAAACACCAGCGTTTAGTCTGCCGTTGTAATTACTGTAGTCGCTTCTGGCATTCTTCCAACTGGAGAAGCCAATCCAGAAGCTAACCCCACTCTTCCAGGTCTCAGGGAGAGCCCAGAAGGAATGCTTGGTCCTTTTCAGGTTCATCCCTGAGGGCCTGCAGTGCTCCTGTGGCCCGGACTGGTACACCGTGGGCACCAAGTATCGAAGCGAGTACTACACCTGGTTCCTCTTCGTCTTCTGTTTCATCATCCCTCTTTCCCTCATCTGCTTCTCCTACTCCCAGTTGCTTAGGACTCTCAGAGCTGTGAGTGGTTTTTGAGAGGGGCAGGTAGGAGTAACCCAGGGTCCCCAGGAGAGACAGTATATATCGGCCTCAGGAATATCCATGGTCGGATAGGAGTATTGGAGAAGGGGGAATGAAAATGTGGAGTTACAAGTCATTGGTAGAGCACTTACCTAGCAGGCGTTGAGTACTGGGTTCCATTCCCTGCACAAGAGGCAGTGGGTGAAGGAATAAAAGACCCAAGAGAGGAGGGGTGAGGATGGGATCTTTTCTAGTGTCAGAGCTGAGGACCCCCTCCATGATGCCTCCCTCAAGGGAAAGCCAAACTCAGCTGGGGGCGGGGAGGGATTTGACCCTTGTGCTCAATTCCAGGTGGCAGCTCAGCAGCAAGAGTCAGCGACAACACAAAAGGCCGAACGGGAGGTGAGCCACATGGTGGTGGTGATGGTGGGATCCTTCTGTCTCTGCTACGTGCCCTATGCTGCCCTGGCCATGTACATGGTCAACAATCGTAACCACGGGCTGGACTTACGGCTTGTCACCATCCCTGCCTTCTTTTCCAAGAGCTCATGTGTCTACAACCCCATCATCTACTGCTTCATGAATAAGCAGGTAATGCTGTCTCTCTACATTCCCACGAGGCTCTGGTTCTTCCCCTGTTGACGATTTCGTGACTCAGCACCCTGGCCTCCACACTGGGTTTATAGATGAGGAAAAGCCACAGGATAGTCCAAGCAGGGCCAGGATGCTCTTGGTAGGCACATGAACACAGAGTATGGTTCCTAAAATACTGGAACAAGGGGAGGCTAGACCTTGAGCCACAAAGATCAAATTGTTTGAAAGAATGGGAAGGGATGGTGGAGATGTAACATAGGGCCTTTCGCATGCAGGCAAATACCCTTATCATTGAGTTAGCATCATCCCTACTCTTTCTGTCTTGGTGAAAAAAATAGCATCAACAGTCCCATGAGGGTTAAAGATAGGGTCAAACTGTATAACGCTAACTGTCCTGGAACTCCTATGGAAACCAGGCTGTCCTTGAACTCAAGAGATGATCCTGCCTCTCCACCCCCCTCCCCCAAGTGCTGGAGTTAAAAGTTAAAAATGTACCACTATGTAAGTCCAGCCTTCTGCAAACTCTTAATCCAGCCCTTTTAAAGTCTAGCCCGCAGGAACAAGTAGTTAAAGGTGGAGTTTAGTCTTCAGGATAAGGATGATATACACTTCTCTTTGCAGTTCCGGGCTTGCATCCTGGAGATGGTGTGCAGGAAGCCCATGGCAGATGAATCTGACTTGTCTGGCTCTCAGAAAACAGAAGTTTCTACCATTTCCTCTAGCAAAGTTGGCCCTCACTGAGGTCCCTCAGTTGGCCTGCTGGCAGCAAACAAGATGCCACATTTAAGTATCTACATCTTCATTAGAAGCCTAACCATTAACAATGCAGGGAAAAGATGGGGAGTGGCAGCATTCTGGGGGTCAGTTTCATTTTCCTGTTACTCTGCCACATGGGCCATTCTAACAGCCACAGTTGGTTTCTAAGTGGTACCTTTACCTCTGGAGTCCTGTGAGAGGGCTATTTCTGGTGTATGTATAACACTGTCCTTTTTGGTCATTTTCTCCCTCCCTGCTGGGGATCTGAGATATATCCGGTTAGAATAAGCTTGGCACGGGGGCGGTGCCAAGAAAAGGCAGCAGACAGGGAGCACCTGCAGTGAACTGAAGAGCTTCCCTCTGCGGCCCCTCCCAGTTGCTGCAGTCTGGGCTCTGGCTGCCAGGGCCAGAACAGCCCTACCTCACTCATCTGACAGTTATTCCAGGTGTTCTCCCCTTCATTTGGCTAAATGCATCCATTTAAAGCTATGTGTTGATTAAAGTTAGAGTCTTAATCTCTTGACGTCCTCAAAAATGAATTTGCATGTGTTTCAGTGGCATTTATAAATCAAACCCAAGTGCTAAAAACATTTTACCTTACACTCTCCTTACATCTGTTGCTCCTGGAAAATGAGCCCCTTGAAATGAAGACCAAGATAAGTGTGCGTTGAGTTATACACAAGGAATGCTGGGTGTTGATATCAGGCACTGGAAGGTAGGAGGGCCATAGCTGTGAGAAGGAACAGGAAACCTCAGGAACAGAAAAGGACTAAGTGTGAGGGAGAAATGGAAGCAATAAAGACCACACAGATGGCTATCCATCTATGTTACCTGAGGGTTAAAGACTGGGATACAGTAATTTTTAAGAGGTCCATCGATAAGAAACCAAAAGATGGGTGAATGGAGTTGGGAAAATTCCTTTTCTGACATTTTATAACAGAACTTTAAGCTATGACTCCATGTCTTCCTTCCTTTTCTTTCTTGTTACTGATTTATTTCATGTGCTTCAGTGTATTGCCTGCATGTATGACTGTGTGAGTGTCGGATCCCCTGGAACTAGAATTGCAGACAGTTGTGAGCTGCTATGTGGGTGCTGGGAATTGAACCTGGGTCCTGCGGAAGAGCAAACGGTGCTCTTAACTACTGAGCCATCTCTCCATCCTCTTCTTGGTTTCTTGAGACTGGGTCTCTCTATGCAGCCTTGGCTGACCTGGAATATAATCCCATTTCCAGAGAATAAAAGACACATTAGCCCTTGATGAATGTAAACAGTTTTATTCAGAAACAGATAGGTACCTGTCTGCATTACAGAATATAAAACTTGGTTTACACTCTATAAAAAAAGAACCAATACTCAAATTCAAGAGAGCTTAGCCTTCATAGGGCACATATTCTATAGACATGAGAGCACCGCTCACTGCCTCAGACTTGAATTAAACCAGAAACCCACACCCGACCCCACCACCATGTGGGGCCGTGGACATCAGGGCACAGTTCTTGTTGCTGAGCGCCCATGCCCAGAATATGCCATCCTAGCAGACTCAGCTTGCTGGGTAAGTGTGTGACTTTCACACCAGCGTTAGGCTCTGTGCACCTAACGAGCTGTAATGCCCTCTTGCCACACAGTGTAGGACATACCCTTTCTAAGCCAGGGCTGGTGGCATTAATTATCTCTGGTCTCCTTAACAATAGAGTTGAGGATCTGGAAGGCAGTGTTGTTCATCACTCCTATACTGGGGTTAAAACCTAAGAGTGTATCTGCTATCAAGAGCTTGATGCAATGGCTAAGGTGAAGTTACACCACAACTGGGCTCCTTATCACACCAGGCAGCCCACCTCAACAGGATTGTGGAGGACCAAAGGGTAGGTCTAGGTTCAGATATGGCCATCACCCAGCACCACCTGAACGTATTATTCAGAGATATAGGAAGTAATAAAGATTATACAGATGT
The DNA here is from genome assembly GCA_036184795.1 of Tokudaia tokunoshimensis. Classification (NCBI taxonomy): domain Eukaryota; kingdom Metazoa; phylum Chordata; class Mammalia; order Rodentia; family Muridae; genus Tokudaia; species Tokudaia tokunoshimensis. The sequence continues at coordinate 50,722,013 of BTHU01000002.1, read as the reverse complement.
ATATTCACCTTAGTAACCTGAGGGTTAAAGACTTGGGATACAATAATTCTTAAGAGGTCCATCGATAAGAGAACAAAAGATGGATGAACGGAGTTGGTAACATGATTTTTTTTTTTAATAAGGATGGCAACCTGATGATCTATAACCCTCCTACCTACCCCACCTTTTTGTGTCAGAGAGAAAGGGAGATGATGAAATGGGGTGTGATGGGTTAGCATCAGGAAGGGTGAGCAGTGGCCCTCAAACCAAAGAGCCCCCTCTGTACATCCTTCTATCCTTGAGACAAAGCTTAAGCTCTGGTGAACAGAGGCCTGGTAGAAGAGTGGTTTGCCTTCTGAGGTACGAGGATCCCGGTCAAATCAGCAGCATGAGGTTTCAGAAACCAGCCCACCAGGTAAGAACACTGCAACCAAGCTCGTAACTAATACTGCTATTTAGCCCCTGTTCTCAAGAGAAAAAGGGGGAAAACCCCACTGTATCAGGAGGTTCGATGCTTTCATGTAAGGTGCCCAAATCGTTTATCTTAGTCCAATTCCCATTCAGTGACCATTTTTCCTGTTAAAGGCACTTTCAATGTCATGATTGGAAAAGAATCAACTTTAACTGCAGTAAAACCAAGGTTAATTCTTAGAAAGGGGCTGGATGGGGCCTTACAGTGATTTCAAATAAGAGTAAGATGCATGCCCTGCATACACTTTGTTCTTCTCATTTTCCAGCTGTTTCTAGTTGGAAACAGCTCAATAAAGAGCTAGAAATAGCCCCGTGAAGACCTCATACACACTACTTGGTTGATTTTTCAAGACACTGGCCCTAATTCTTCCTACCACAGCTGTGCTTGACAAAATTAGCAAACAGCTAGTCCTAAAGGGAAAAAAGAATGACATAGAGTTGCGTCAAGCTGTCTTACAGCACAGGACTCTATCCTTGTCCAGACAATGGCAGGCTCAGTGGCTGGGCCTATGACAACTGAATAGCTACTCATGAAATGAGACTTTTCAATAGGCAAGATAAAGCATTCTCTCTCTAAACATAAATCATGAAGTACAGGTTTTTCCTTTTGCTTTTTCTCTCCTGAACATTTCTTATTGATCTCAGGCTTTAAAAAAATTAGTTAAGTGAGAATTATAAAAAACTATGGTAAGGGGTTGAGAAAGTGTAAATGGCTAAGGTTTGCCTACAAGTGTGGGTTGAGGATCTTGCTCATTCATAGTATACTCCCAACTAGAGAACAATACAAAAATAAACACACCAGTTATACATTATACAAAGTGTAAACCTACAAACACAAGTGTACTAATCAGAGTTGTTCCTCAGAAGCACGGGTTCCCTCCAGTCCCTCAGAGGGAGGAGGAATGGGGACGGGTGACTTCACTATCTCAATATGCCTTTTCATGTCTTAAACAGTTTGTAATAACAGTCTCAGTAGCGCAAACAATTTTATGTGAAACCAGAGCTGTAAAAATAAATTACTTTTGAAGAAATGTAGGTTCCTCTGTCTGCAGCTTAGAACTCATCATGCCGTACTAAGGCCTCCCCGAAATCTGTGGCCTGGCTGCCCACAAATAAATCATATTTGTCGACAATCTCCTCCTTGGTGAGCTTGCCGTCCTGAAACCAGAGTGAACAGTGAATTGAGGCCGTATGTACTTGCCATTCCAAATTCAGAAAGACTGCTATAAAATAATAGACTATAATAACTTAAAGTTCTAGTTCCCTCTACATGTGAACATGTTATCCCCTATCCCTTCTATACACACACACACACACACACACACACACACGCGTGCGCACACACCTTTCTTTCATCAAGAAGGTCACTAGTGAGCTGGGGATATGGTTCTGTGTAAAGTGTTTACTTTACATGACTGAGGTCCTGGATTTGACCCCTGAATTTGGAAAGGCAGACAGAAGGGTTGTTCAAAATCAGCTTGGGTTACAGAGGGAGATTCTATCTCAAAGGAAAAAAAAAACCTCAAAAGTGAAATGTCAGGCCAAATATCCTCAACAACTTCAGGACAGAGCGGCAGATTTGCTCCCTTTGGAGGTAGCTATGGGACAGCTGCTAGGTCTGGGAGGGAAATGGCCACTAACATTGGCTGACACTGAAGGGATCGTAACACCAAGGTCCAACAGGAACAGTGAATTCTCCAGGGCCAAACCTTATCTCATCTCCACTCTACCAAGCCACACCCAAGGAAGGCTTGGTCACTCATTCAGCCAGCACCAAGACTCCTCAAAGTAGACTCCTCAGTCCTCACAGTGCAGGGCCCAACAGCCGGCCTCCGAAGTGACGCTGAGCGAGAACTTGGCACTGCCCTGCCCTTACAAGGTTCTAAGACACATCACTGAAGCCTAATGAAGCTCAGAACAGCAAAAACTCTGGGCTTCAGTAAGCAGCTCTCTGCAAAGGTGACGGGGCTTAGTGAAGATCTGATTACCTAAGCACCTCGCACAATTTTCAATTTTAAGAGAGTCCAGAGAAAAGCCAGCTTATAACCCCATGTAAAGGGCTTAAATTTTAAGAATCTATTTGATGCTGGGAGTGGTGGCACAAACCTTTAATCTCAGCATTGGAGAGACACAGGCAAGTGTATCTCTGTGAGTGAAGGCTAGGCTGGTCTACATTGTAGTATCAAGCCAGCCAGCAAGGGGTTTATATTGAGAGTCTCAATCAGTCAGTCAGTCTGTCTGTCTTATTCTAAAAAATTAAATACATGTGTGTGTATGTATTTGTTTTAAGATGGCACTAAAGAATGAGCCTGTAGTAGGTACAAGACCGCAGGAAATAACAGACAATTTTTTTTTTTTGGAGTTGGAGCCTGAACTCAAGACCCTTTTGAGCTGCATCAGAGACTCTTCAAGGGTTCTGAGAATCCAAGGACTGGAGAGATGGCTCAGCGGTTAAGAGCACTTGACTACTCTTCCGAAGGTCCCGAGTTCAAATCAACCACATGGTGACTCACAGCCATCCGTAACGGCCCTCTTCTGGAGTGTCTGAAGACAGCTACAGTGCACTTATATATAATAAATAAATAAATCTTTTTTAAAAAAAGGAGAGAGAATCCAAAAGGGAGCAGCACCAACAAGGGGTCCTCAAGGACTGCATCCTACACCTATAGGTTGTCAACTTCCAAAGAAACCGGGGACAAAGGCTGTGGTTCCTATTAACATATTAAGGCGGATTCGGCTGCCAGGCTCTGTCACCACCCAATCAAGAATTAGTATTTCTCACTAGCTCCCAAACCTCTCCGGCCTCTGAGATTGCTTCCCTTTCCCCAGCTTCTCTTTCCAGAATGCACTCTGCCATTTTGGCTATGTGTTCTCTTGGCTCTTCTCTTGGACTCTTGGTCCTTACCCCCTCTTTTCATTCATTTGCCCTCTCTTCTCTTCCCTCTCTCTCCTTTCCTGCTTTCCCCCACCCCCTCACTTCACATGGCCTGGCCTATTCTGTTGGCCATGTTCAGCCTGGACTCTTCTCAGTGCCACCGGCTGTGCTCTCCCTCATATTTACAATAAAAACCTTCTCTTCGGCCTTACTTAGGAGTGGTCATGCCCCTGTACTTTTCATTCACCAGGAGGAAGGAAAGCACTTTGGGAGAGGTTTAATAAATTATTTGGGTTTTCCAGACAGAGTTTCTCTGTGTAGCCCTGGCTGTCCTGGAACTCACTCTGTAGATCCCCTGCCTCTGCCTCTGGAGTGCTGGGATTAAAGGTGAGTGATAGTTATTTCTGTGCCTGTGAAATGAGCCAATTCAAGCCTAATTAGATTATATTCGATTATTGGGAAGCTGCTCTTTGGTGGGAGAGTTCACTGTCACCAAGGAAAGAGGCCAGGGAAGTCACCTTGGGAAGAGAGGGGGTGGGAGGGGGAAGAGAAAGAGAAAAGGATGCAGAGAGAGGAGGAGGAGGAGGGAGCGAGCAAGAGCAACAGACAATTTTTAAAACAGAAACTCTCCTGGGGAGTCAAGACTTAGAGGTGATGCATGCGGGGTCAGGCTTTTTATACCAATGCTCTTTGCTGAAGTCCAGGTTTCTCCAACACTATGAGCACAGAGCAAGAGTTTTCAAAAATGAGACCAGATAGTGCTACCCGTAGATTTCTGGTCATTAAATTTAGGTCCTTGCAGACTTGCAGTAATTAAGACTCAAATACTCCGGCTATTTTGATGAAGTCTGTTTAAGGCAACCCCCTAAAAAAGACTTTAGACATTGCTAGACTGCTTGGGCCTGGAACAACTTACCTTGTTTTGGTCTGATTCATAGACTAGATGCCTGGCTTCTGCCTCTGCATGGTCATAGTCTGAAGGGAGGATCCAGTCTTTGGTCTCTTCCTTGTCCATCTTCCCATCCCGGTTCTTATCTCGAAACTCGACAAACTGTTCTCGCTCTGTCTTCACCCATTCTGGCTCATCGGCATTTCCATCATGACTGTACATGTCACCTGTGCACAGACAGACACACAACAGGAGAATCAGTCTTGTTCCGAAGGCTGTCTCTGTTAATCCGGCTTAGTCCTTCGCGGCACCCAGTAGCAGTTTTTTTAGGCCAGAGAGACTTTAGAAAGCAAGGTATGTTTCCTGTAGCTTAACTGTTAATCTTTCAACAAGAGTATTTCCAGCTGCTGACCGAGGGACGGGAAAGCAGAGTCTGTCTCTCTGTCTCTAAAAAGCAAAGACAGGTGTTGAAGCTGAGCACGGTGGTGAATGTTTGTTAAGCCCAGCACGTTGAGAGGCTGAGACAGGGGTTCAAAGCTAGCATGGGCTACCTAAGAAGTTGTCTCAAAATAAAAAGTAATTAAGTTAACTGGTACCAAGTAAGAGTTCCTTTCTTACTGCATTCTATCTCACCCCAAGTGGCTAAGTATACTGGACCTGGTTTAATGAGGTAAAATTCTAAATTCTCACGGAAACTCCACTTACTAAGCAACACCTACATAAGTGCACTAAGCCCATGGTCTTCAATCAGGACAAGCAGAGAAGAGCACCCATGAGTACACTGAGAAGAGACAATCGTCAAAGAATCAATTCCCTGATTCTCAACTCCACATATATAACTTTTTCTTACAATGTGGCACGGCTCTTAAGGCTTCTACTCAGTTTCCCTTCTTAGAATTTCCTCCTCCTTCACTTGTAATGAAATTTAATAGAGTATAAGAAGCTCTAGAGATGATTAAAAACATTGGTGTTGGTCTTTAGAAAGCAGATGGGCAGAAAAATTGTTAACAAATATTTTCACACGTCAAATTCTAATTTTTAGTGTGTAAATAAAACAAAGTCTAAATTTTAGCGCTGAGATCATTAAAAACAATTTTGATGATGAATTACATCACAAATTTTGGCATACAAACAGCTAGGAGAACAAAACATGGCTGCAACACATCTCTATTCCACAGACAGGGCTTCTGTAGTTTCGCTTCTTTTAATTGTGTATGTGTGCATATCTGTGCGTGTGTGGTGTGTGTGTGTGTGTGTGTGTGTGTGTGTGTGTATGCGTGCGCATGCCCACAGAGTTCAGAAGGCAGTGTCCGATGCCCTGGAGCTAGAGTTTCAGTGGCAGTGTGGTAGTGAGCTATCTGAAGTGTGCTGGGAACTAATTTTGGATCCTCTGTAAGAGCAGCTTTAACCCTGAGCCATCTCTTCAGGGTAATGACACACAACTGTCATTTACAAATAGAAAGCTATCTGGAAAAAAAAATTAACAGATAAATTTTTGGTTTTTTGATGGTAACATGTGTACAGAAAGTGCTACTTTGTTCCAGCGGTCTTGAGGCAGGGTTTTAGTCTAGATAGGCCTCAAACTGGAGCCGTTCCTCCTGCCTCAGCCACTCAGCTCTGTGTTAACAATTTAAGAGTAATTTAATCTGTAAGGTGTTTAAAACACTAAGCTTTACTCTGGAAAACAATACTTTAATTTAAATACATAATATACTTGCAAGTAATTATGTCAGGACAGTTAAAGCTTCCAAGATAAAACAAATCAAGAAAAAACACAAACATGTTTGTGAAATATAAAAATAAATAAAATCCAAATAGTAGAGAATAGCTTATATTTTTATTTTCTCAAGACAAAACTATTTCTGTCCGTTTTGTGACTGGTAAATGGGATGAACATCCCTACAAAATTAAACAAACAAAAAAAATCAACTGTAATCAAGGAATGGTTAAATGTTGCCAACCAAATATTGGCATTTGAAATTATATAGGGCTGGAATAGAGCTGAGTGGGAGAGAGCCTACCGAACACGCCAAAGCCCAGGGTTTGACCTCCAGTACCTAACATAAACACATCAACAAAAATAAATGCCTTTCCAGTTTAATAAAGGAAAAATGTACATACTTTACATATTTGCCTCTATGTATGCATATATAACTCAAAGCACTATTTTCCCTTTAACAACTAATGAATGCAAAAATAACAATTAGCTGGATGTGATGATACACATCTTTAATCAGATGGCAGGAGGCAGAGGCAGGTGGAGCTCTCAGTCTGAGGCCAGTCTGGTCTACATAATGAGTCTCAGGACAGCCAGGGCTACATAGTGAGACCCTGCCTCAAAAACGAGCCATTAACATTTACTGAGTGCTCGCGTATTCAGGCATCAACATCCTACTTACCACTCTTGTTTTCATTATGAAAACTTTTAAACATATACATAAGTAGAAAACAAAGTCCACAGACCCACCATTTAGCCATCATCAACTCAATAGCTGTCAGTTTCTGTCATATGTTCATGTGACACCCCCTCCCCAATGAATTATTTTAGGGCAAATACTAGGTACCACATATCCCCATGTCCTTTTGAATATAGCTTTACAAATGAAGGGCATTTCTTACATAACCGTGATGTCATTACCACGGTTCATAAAGTCAATCTTGTGTATCATCTAATATCCAAGTTCAAACTTTTGAACTACTTTTTAAGAGCTGGTGTATTTCAACCTCACAAAATCCTCCTGGCTCAGCCTAAGTGTTAAGATAACAAGCAGGGGCTGCCACACCTACTTTATAATTTTATTTTACACACACACACACACACACACTGTAATTGTCTTCAGACACACCAGAAGAGGGCATTGACACAGGCAACAAAGTACAAGCAGACACATGAAATCATACAAACTACAAAGTTTCTGCTCAGTAAAGGAAGCAATCAATAGAGGAAAGAGACAACCAGCAGGACAGGAGACAGTAGCCACAAACTACTCATTTGATAAGGTATTAAAACTAGGAACAGATGTAGAACAATTCAAACAGTTAGGAATTCATGGCTAGCCCCTGTTCTCAATATACCAAAAGATGTGAATTAGAAAAAAAAAGTATGTTTCAAAACAGAATGCCTCTGTAACAATTATAAAGCAATTTTAATTAAGGATAATAAAAACAAGTTTCACAGGGAACCAGGGAGTAGATATGATTATGATACACTGTAGAGATATAATTTCAAAGAATAAAGAACATATTTTCAATCTTCTCTCAATTTTCATTTGTAGCCCCCACCTCCTCCTCCCTTATAATGACAACTAAATCAGAAAATGGCCAAAATAAATCCCCCAATAAAATGGAAACTTCTCAGAGGACTCAGCTAGAAAATGTGCACAACACAGTAAGTGAGCTGCTGGCTGGCCGGCCTTTCTTTCTCCTGGAGTCCAGTGGCCTTGGGCTCCTCCTGCTGCAGTTCCTGTCCAATGTATCACCATGCTCTTGGCTTTCCCACCAGTCTATAGACTTTCTTTTTAAATTATTTAAAACTATGTATGTATGAATGCATGTGTGCATCCTGTTTAGTGTGTGCATGCATGAGTGTAGGTGGCTACGGAGGTCAGAAGAAGGCCTCAGATTCTCTGGAGTGGGAGTTATAGGCAGTTATGAGACACCCAGTGTGGGTGCTGGAAATCAAACTCAGGAACTCTGGTTAAACTGAGATGTACTCATCATCTCTCCAGCTCAAGTTATACTATTTATCACATCCATCTGGCTGAACCACCTGCTAAGAGCTGACCCATGAGGTAAATTGTTTGTATTGATGAATACAACTTCCAAAGCATTTCTGTATTAAAGGTCACAAGAAACAGGAGACTTACCAATATACTCCTCTAAATCAATGAAACCATCAGCATTCTTGTCTATATCCTCCATGGTTTCCTAAATAGAAAAGAATAAGAAGACTGCTAGTTTCTAATTGAATTGCCTGGAAGACAGTATTGTGGTTAAAACCAGACAAGACAACAAACACCTGTAATCCCAGATTTTTGGGAGATCAGAAACAGGAGGATCAGAGAGGATTAGTGCTCATTCCCAAGTTGCAGGTAAAACCAGCCTACACTGCAGCCGAAAATGCACACAAAAACAACAAACAAAAACCCAAACGAAATAAAAAACAAAGGAAGGAAGGAAGGAAGGAAGGAAGGGAGGGAGGGAGGGAGCCCATATTCTTCTAGTTAGAAAATAGCTAAATATTAGCAATTTCTTTTACTTCTCTACATATTAACAGCTGAGTCGTTTGGAGGACACTACCAAATGACAAAGACTGTAGCCCTAGTCATGCTGAACTCTTGCTAATTAGGGAGATGATTCTGCTTTGTTCAGTAAACTGCCTTCTGGGAGCACCCCCGAGTGTCTCATCATTACTTGGCTTCTGAACACCAATCATAGGTATTTGGCATAAGATTTCCTCTAATTTTTAACTTTATAACATATCAATGAAACAGAAAAATACATTATTTGGTAGGCAGTTTTTTGATAAGCCTAAGGCACTGAAGAAAGGCAGTGCTGCTCCTTGGCTTCTGCGTGGAGCCACTGGCACAGCCCGGCGAGGGTCCAAGTGCCCGGCAGAGTAAGCGCATAAGCACGGAAGGAGAAGGGGGATGCTGGGGACCCTTGCCGCTGCCCACCTGCACGACTATGTCTTTCATGTAGTCATATTCCTCAGGGTGCAGGAAAGCTGTAAACTCTTCCTTTGTGGCAATTAGGTCTCCATCCTTGTCTGCCATTTTAAACCTCCGCTCATCTCTAACCATCATCTGTTTATAATTAAATCCATCATCAGGGTCTGGATCATCTAGAAAACAAAAATTTAGGAAAAATCTTAAAAAGCTTCCAGAGAACACAAAAAAGTAAAGGGAATAGACAGATTTCAAAAAAGATAAACCAAACAATGACTATCCAGCTGAAGTTAAACCAAGCATGAAGAAATGATTTTTGATTTGAGAAGCAGCAGTTGAAAGACACTTTATTTTGAACTAAAGCTTTGTCGATCACACCTCCAAATCAGGTCTAAGCTGAAGGGAAAGGGCTGCCACTCAACATGGAACTGGTTCCTAATTACCTAACTCAGTATGTGCCGTTTCGTCACTACTGGTGTTGAGGTTAGTAGAAGACTTGAATGTCTTGCGTCTATCTGGGAAGCAGTGGAGACTCTAAACTACATTGTCTGGGTGTGAATCAGCACCTCTAGATGTGTGGCCTTGGGCAAGGGGCATTTTTCTTTTTCTTCTTTTATTACTTTATGTGCATGAGTGTTTTGCCTGCAAAACACTGTGCAGCATGCATGTGCCTACTGCTTGCAGGTCAGAAAAGGACACCAGATCTCCTTTCCTTAAGTGCCTTAGGCTTATGATCTGGAATTACAGATGGTTGTGAGCCACCATGTGGTTGTTGGGAATTGAACCCAAGTCTTCTTCAAGAGCAACAAGTGCTCTTAATTGCCGAGCCAACTCTCCAGCTCCTTGGCAAGAAACTTAACTGTATCTCAGTCTCCTCATCTGTAACATGAGATTTCACCTGCCTTACTTGTGGTCATAAAAAGTTTAAATAAGAAACAAACAGCTGGTGGTAGCAGCAGCAGCAGCAGTGCAGGTCTTTAGCCCAAGCCCTCAGGAGGCAGAGGCAGGCCGATCACTGAGGCCAGCCTGGTCTACAGAGTGAGTTCCAGGACAGCCAGGGCTACACAGAAAAACCCTGTCTCAAGGAAGGAAGGAAAGAAAGAAGGAAGGGAGAAAGGAAGGGAAGAAGGAAGGAGAGAGAGAGAGAGAGGAAGGAGGGAAGGAAGGAACGAGGGAAGGAAGGAGAAAGGGAGGGAGGGAGAAAAGAAAGAAGCCAAACTAAAGGCTCGAGCAACATCTGGTATATATAGCTGGCACCCAGTAACTATCAGCTATCGCCATTTTTATCAAACATTTTTTGTTAAACTTTCATTAAGACTCTAGGTATCAAAGGTCTTTGTCCCATTTCATTTTAAGAACACTTAGACTCGTGCAAAAAGAACATCACCATTTTGAATGGTCCAACTAATACTACCTCCACCAAAATCTACTGGAAATTACAAGAAAAAGATGCAGACTGATCCAGAGCTATAGGAAGTAGGCCAATGTTACATTAGGAATAAAGGCAGAGGGAAAGTTAACACACAAGGAATTTTTGGGAAATGATAAATACATTCTTTTTTTTTGTTTGTTTTTTTGAGACAGGGTTTCTCTGTGTAGCCCTGGCTGTCCTGGAACTCACTGTGTAGACCAGGCTGGCCTCGAACTCAGAAATCCGACTGCCTCTGCCTCCCAAGAGCTGGGATTAAAGGCATTCGATAAATACATTCTAGATGTCAATTATACTTTGATCAAGCTTTTATGAGAAAATAAATATTAAAATATGGAACTAGACATATGGCTCAGTGTTGCTTTCCCAGAGACCTGGGTTCAAGTCCCAGCATCCACATGGCAGCTCATAACTATCTGTAAGTTCCAGGGGATCCAACATCCTCTTCTAGCCTCTTCTGGCATATACCCATACACAGACACAGACATACATACTTAAAAAAATATCAAAATATAACCGAGTGGAATATAGAGTAATCTGTTATACAATCTAAGTTATACAAGTAGCATCTGGTTTCCACAGAAGTACTTAGGAGACTAAAATTTAATTTCTGTAAACTGAAAAAATATAAAGGATCTCAGAGGTGTGAAGATACTTTTGAGAAGTAGAGAATAGCACATTAAAGGTAAGAAGTTATTGTTCCTGAAACACTAAATAAAAAGGCATGGTACTACTTATCAAAAAGCTCACTGGTCTCTTTTAGCAATACCACATTGTGGACTTTTGTTATTAGAGGCCACTCTTTCTGTATTTTAAGCACACTCAAACAAGGAAACAAACAAACAAAAGGCATAGTGACTCAAGCCTTTCATTCACCCCAGCATTCCTGAGGCTAAATGGTAAAGGCAGACAGATCTCTGTTAGTTCAAGGCCAACTTGGTCTATATAGTAAGCTCCATCTAAGGCTACATAGGGAGGCCCCGTCTCAAAACAAAACCAAACCAACTCCCCCTACAACAAATAAAACACCCAAGCCACTAGAGAAACAACAACAACAGCAACAACAACACATAAAAAGCTGCCCTATCCTGAAAACTAAGCTTGAAGTTTCTTTGTTAATTGTCAAAAAATTTAGTAAACAGCACTACCATTCAATCACATGAGGCTGTGGAACTCTAAATAGGGAAACTCAAAACCGTAATATGTTAGGGATTGGGGATGGAAAGAAAATAACATCTTTCTCAAATACTAAATTGTAGTTTTAAAACAAATACCAAGTTTCAGTAAAATTATGTAACATAAATCAACTTATGCATTCAGACTAGACTTCCTCTTTAAGAGCCCTCTGTCCCCTTCCTTGCAGTCGAACATGGAGACTAGAATCAAGTAGCCTGACAGTCACACACTTCTATAAAAGAACAGAAAAAGGAAGGCACACTACTTTAAGCGTGGCATTTATCCCAAGCAAAAGTTTACAGTCCCTGCTGGCCTTGCTTACAGCCTCTGGCCAATCTTGGTATCTTTTATTTTACTTATTAGAGAGACAGTACATACAGTACAAATGTTCCTTTTGTGGAAAGTGGAATCACTGAATAGCCTTTAAAAGCTGAGATGATTTATACACAAACTCAAATTGAATCAATAACACATTCTCACAAAACTCCTCAGCACTTTTCTAAAGCCAACTTGTTACCCCCTGAGGGCGAATCACCCACAGTCCTCCTGGGACAGAGGCCTTATAAAGACATTACTTCTTCAGCCAGTGCTTGCCTTGTGCTTTGTCTCAGGCTGAAGAAATACCCACTACATTGAATCATCAGCCCTGTGATGCAAGAAAGCTCTCAACAGATTTTTATGCACATAATTATACACAGTTGAAGCCGAATTCTGGACAGCAAGGGAGTACCTAAGCCTGAGCAGAGATTTATTAGCAAACCATTTTGTTGAGATCACGGATAGTCTAGTCTATCCTTTGCTTCATATTTATAATTAATTCTGATTGACTCAGAGGGTGTTGGGTTTCAGCCAGAGGGCAAGAAACACGGAATGCTCCCCATCTGTGCTGGGTTCTCAGCACACACGTTCTTAATTGGGTGGGTATGTTTGCTTCTTGGCTAAATGTCAAGCCCCGATAGACTGCCACTTTAGTCTTAGGAATGAGAACAGGCCCAATACAGAAATAAGTCTCTTCGCCAGAAATGCATGTGGTCCTGTAATTAACATAGACAGCTGGCTATCTTGTAGGGAGATGGACCTTTACACACTCCTTGTTAGTCAGTTTCTTGTAATTCTAATTTGCTTAATTCTAGAATTAAAGTACAAAAAGGACTATATATTCATGTCTCAAGTTGAAACTATTTACAATGCAGGAATCTCTATTAATAAAACATACCCTGCTTATCAGCTCAGTAAGACTGCCACCTGGAGTTTAGCAGCAGGCAAGCAGAAAAGCATCAAAGCCAAAGAAAAAGTTATTAACCAGTGGCCCCAACCACAAAAAGGCTACCAAATCAATACCAAAGCAATCAAAGCAACATGGGCCTTGAAGCATTCGCAAGCAGGCTCATATAGACTCACGGCCAGAGAAAACAAATGGGAGATTTTCACTTGTAAACTTCGGTAAGCGAGACAGTGACAGATCTTATTTGAATTTTATTTCATTTATTACCAGTAGTTTCCTTGTATTCTCACCAGTTACAAAAGAATCTAATTTGATTTGAATTTCAGGCCCAAAATTTGAATAGTACCATGGTAAGAAACCTCAAGGCAAGGCCTCTTGCTCTGCACTGCCAGAACAATAGTCTTTCACATGAAACTTACTCTAAAGAGGTATATATATCTTTATAGAAAAAATAGCAAATACATTTGCAGTGCTCAAGACGTACATGTCAGACTTCAGAGGACCAAAGTTAAAATTTAAAACATATAATATACAAATTTTAAAATAATGAAACAAAGGGGAGTCAACTCAGAATCAAACTCTAGCATAGTACCCCCTCATTCCTGTCTGACCCATTTGTTTCTTTGACTCAAGACCACACAGTCTCGGCCAGCCTAACATCTCGCCCCTTACCCAAGTAAGTGCCATAAGTCACGTTTCTGTACTCATCCCAGGAGATTAAGCCGTCTTGATTCATATCAAACTCCTGCCACTGGTTTTCAACATTGTCATATATGTATTTCTTCTGGGCGTGCTTAATCCAGGATTTCAGCTCCCCCTCCGTCACAAACCCATCTTTATCCGCGTCTATTTTATCTACAATCATTCTACAAGACAAAACAGTTGTGTTTCAAGGGCCAGGTCCACAAAGCTTTTCCCCCAGATAGTAGGGACCTACCTAAAACGTTGCCGTAGGTGGCATTTTTATACTCCTCCCAGGAAACGAGGCCATCCTCATTGAGGTCATGCCCCTTCCATTGCCGCTCTACATCCTCGTGAATCCAGCGCTTTTGTGCAAACTTAATCCAGCCTTTGAGCTCATCCACAGTGACAAACCCATCCTTGTCGTCATCTATTTTACTTACAATCTTTCTGTAGAAAATGCAGAGAAATCCAGCAAGATGTTAAAAGACTACAGGTCTCTGGACATAGCCAGGAGCCTCGCCCAGGCCTAACACAAGGGAAAAAAGTCTCCAAGACAGACAATGCAATACTCTGCTCTTTGTTGGCCTGTTTCTGGCTTGAAACAAGCCATCTAGAAAAGGCGAGCGGACCACGGCCAGTGAGCCAGCCTCTCTCTACAGTTAGGTGAGTCTGATCTGAACACCTAGTCCACCTGGGCTCTCATTTTTGCATCACACATGATGTAAATCTTTATATTTTTCTTTACTACATTTACTAGAGCAGGTATACCTCTTGGTGAATAATCACAAGCACTAATAATGAATTTAAGATATCTAAATCAGACTTTAAAAAGTTAGTTGCTTTTAGAAAAGAGCTATACTTTTGTTAAGACATATAGTTATCTTTTTTTCAAAAAGCTCTCTGTTAGAAAAGAGCTATACTTTTGTTAAGACATATAGATATCTTTTTTCAAAAAGCTCGCTGGCAAGACCCTGTCTCAAAACAACAATAACAAAAACAAAAACAAAAAAAACCCTCAAAAATAAAACACAGATCACATACGTTTTATGGCATAACTGTAAAAAAAACCAAATAAATATAGAGGCACTAACCTTCAAACTAACAGTAGCTTTTATGAATGAATTACATCAAATTGGATGGAGAAAAGAGTACTCTGGGGAAATGATATGGAAAGAATATGCATTCCTGGTTATAAGACTGTTAACAAGCTAGAGGGTTATTAGTAAGCAGATTATAAAGCAAAGCAATAAAGCTAAATAAAGAATGGATCTACTTCCTTTATAATCTTCTTTCTTCTATATATGTCATTTTAACTAAGGATTTAAAAATAAATCAATGTACTTTGCGTGTGGCTCAGGAGTAGAGCACTTGTCTATCATTTGTGAGGACCCGAGTTTGACCTCTAGCACCACTAAGTAAATGCTCATGATATAAAAACTCCAAAGATGTAACTTCCTATTAATAGAGGGCTCAGCCTTCTTGTAGAGCCACACAATAAGCAGCCAAGTTAACAATGGAAACTGTATCAAAGCTTTTCAGACTGTAACAAATGCATTTTCTTAGCTCTTGTTTGTCTCATGACTAGAGCCTGAGAAAGTGATTATAAGTCAGAGTTCTCCTAGCAAGACTATAACAGACTCATATTGATACAGCCTTAGCTCCATTACCTAACTCTAGACTCTAGGCTCTCCCTCAGAGAATGTTCGCTCTTCTTACCTCAGCCCTACAACACTGACAGAAAAGGGAACCCACCAAGATGGCATCTCCTAAACGCTTCCCCCCTGCCTGCATGGACACAGGGTACATTTTTATCAGAGAATTACATCAGCAGATTAAGAAAACTTCTGCATTATCTATGTGGTACTTGCTACCAATGGCAGCACTAAGAAAATAAAAATGGGCAAAGTAACAGAACCCCTTCCAACTCCAGAATACATTTTTAAGTTATTATAAATAAATATCCTGAAGGACTGCCCAGATAAAATAGGCGTATGACTGTTCAAGATGAGCTTCTCTTAACAAAGGTTAAAGCTGAACAGCATTCTATTCCATATATTCCTGCATTAATCCAGGGGTTGGCAAACCCTATTTGAAAAGAAGTATTTTTACTTCAAGAGTCACATATAGCCTGTTGTACGTGTACACACAAACAACCTTCTGAAAGTAAGGGCTGGAGAGATGGCTCAGGGGTTAAGAACAGAGGATGCGGGCTCAGTTCCCAAAACCCACATCATGGCTCACAGCCATCTATAACCCCAGTTCCAGGGGTCGGATGCTTTCTTCTGACCTGCAGACACTAGGCATACCTGTGGTGCACATACATATATGCCGGCAAGATAGTCATGCACATAAAATAGATCTAAAGGGACTGTAGCTCAGTTGGTACAGAGCTCACCTAGCATGCATGGAGACCATAATACCTCTTCCCCCTTTTAAATAAAACAAAGGAGGCAAAAGCTGACATAATAGCACATGCCTAAAAATTCTAGCATTGAGCTAAGCATGGTGTAACATGCCTTTAAACTCAGGGTGGCAGAGACAGGTGAAGCTTTGAGTTCCAGACCAGCCAGGGCTATACAGTGAGACCCTGTCTCAAAAAAACAAAAACAAAAACAAATAAAAGAAAAAAAAAATCCTAGCAGCCAGGAGATATGCCTATAATTTTAGAACTAGGAGGCAAAAGTGGATTAAAAAAAACCCCAAGAAGGAGGCCATCTTGTTCCATGCAATGAGATCTTATCTCAAAAGGCCAAAAAACCCCAAGCTAACACAAGCACAAAAAAGTTCTACTTGTCAACATTAAGAGAAAAAGATACTGAAAATTATGTACTAAACTTGCCCTGAAAATGCTTATTAAAGATTTCAAAAATAGTTTTAATTTTGTAATGATATACAATGATTTTCTCCTTAATAATTACTATTATAGAATTACGGGGGGAAAGGGGTGATTCTGTGATTTATAGATTTTGATGAACAGTTAGCTACCAAATTAATGTTTTAAAATGCCACAGTAGAAGTTTATCTGGGATTCTCTTCTCCTGGGGGAGGAGAATTGCACTATACAATCCGGGCTTGAACTAGCAACCCTTCCCCTAGCCTCCCCAGTACTGGTGAGTGCTGTCCTGGCCTCACTGAAGACCCTTGCCTCCAGGCTGTCACTGCAGTAATGAAGGGTGTCTGTCACTGTCTCTAAAACTTGGGAAATACAAACCATTTACTTCATTTGTAAACTGTATTAAAAACATGGCATCATCATTTTTTCCAATAGTACATAGCCTACTCAATGTGCTGAACTTTTGATATTTGCTGATGATAAAAATGAACACTTTTTCTCCACTGAAAACTGATAGCAAAGTTACTCTACTATCTGCAAAGCCAGAGAAGGCTCACTAAAGTCCTATTTATGCTAAGTGACCCCAAACCTAAAGGTCATCCATTATCTAAGAGTAATTCTGCAGAGACTTGTTCAGACCAAATGTAGGCTGGGCATATAGAATATTAA
Source organism: Tokudaia tokunoshimensis (assembly GCA_036184795.1). Lineage (NCBI taxonomy): Eukaryota > Metazoa > Chordata > Mammalia > Rodentia > Muridae > Tokudaia > Tokudaia tokunoshimensis. Next base: position 50,705,116 of record BTHU01000002.1, on the reverse strand, counting down.
CAGGTATGACATATAGGCCTGAGAGCACCCTCATCTACTGCTCTTTACAGCCTAAAATGTTAACACAGTTAGAAGCTCAAAGCCAAAAGCAAGCACAGTTTCTCAAAGACAGAGAAGCAACCTAACAGAAAATTGGCCTTTTTGATGTATGTTTCTACTGGGGTGTAGTTCATTCTACAGAGCAAAATCTTTTTATAACCTATATCAGTGCTGAAGAAAAAAACAGCATACACTTTAGTTACACTTTAGGCAACACAAAGAATAAATTGATATGTAAGTTTCCATCACGTAAACTCTAGAATAATATCTTATAATCATAGCACTCCACACAATGGCAGAAGAACTGTAGTGTGGTGCCACTGCAACAGATCTCTTGAAAACAGTCTAGAAAGCCAACCAATGGTACTCATTCAGGAGAATATTTTCACAGAATTAACCTGCATTTTCTTAAAAATCAAGAGTTTTGAAAGAGCCAAAAAGGACATGTTTAGAACTCCAGAAACAGTAATGTAGGAGTCTACTAAGTGTAGATTTAAAAAATAGAGAAAAAGTTATGTGTGAATGTGTTTCACCTGCAGGTGTTCATTATCTGTGACCACATGTGTGCAGCACCCGTGGGGGCCAGAAGGGGACATGGATGGAGCCCCTGGAACTCGAGTTACAGATGGTTTTGAGCTGCAGCAGGAGTGCTGGGAACTGAGCCCAGGTTCTCTGGAGAGCCGTCGGTGTCCTCTCCAGCCCTCTACTGAGTCTTTAGGTTAAGAAGCTGCTCAGGACCATAGACCTTGACTCGAACAAGATCACTGAGAGCCATTCCTATTCTGAAAATAAGGCCCGTATTTGGTAAGTCATTTTTGTCTTTACTTATTACTGTTCTGTTTTCTTAGGTACTGGGGATCATGTACAGGAAAGTTCTCTTCCATTAAGCTATCCTCCCAACCCTAGTTTTGTTGTAGAAGACAACATCCTATCACAATGTCGAAAGGTTGGGCACCTCTGTTAAAATGGTTGGCTTGATTTTTATTAAAGAACACCAACTTTACAGAAATAATGAATCCAGTTTCTAGTTTATTAGGTACTTAAACATTACTTAATGTTTCATTCACTGGCCTGGGCTCAATGGATAAACTGCAGAAGGTTTTTCAAATTTAAAAGCAGCAGAACTAAGAACTCCCACACAGTGTTCTGGAATTAAGACAAGCTTAAGCTGGATAAGTACTACGGGTACTTTAAAATTATGTGACCATGTGTGTCTGTGTTGTCATTTGCACATGAGTGCAGGTGTCCTTGGAGTCTAGAAGGCATCAGATAACCTAAAACCCGAAGTACAGATGGATGGGTAACTCCTGACTTGAGTGCTAGGTACTGCATCTGGGTCCTATGAAAGAGCAGCATGTGCTCTTAGCCACCTCTCCAGCCCTACTGGGTACTTATATGAAGATGATTTTGCTTTGTAGAAGAATGAGGTGCCATTGTTATTCAGTGGAGAAGTATTCCTGAAAGCAGGAATTTTATTAGATTTTAGTGGTGGCAATTCTGTTGTTAGTACTCAGAAGACAGAGCTCGGCAAGATTTATTAGTAACTGAACCAGAAAAGGGAAAAAGAAAAGGTTTCTGGTGTTCCTCAACCCAGTGCCCTCTGGACCCCTTCCCTGGCCAAGAACAGACATCTTACCCAAGCCTTTCCTTGCTCTCTTCTGGTGTCAGCTGATCAAAACTCTTTGCCTCTTCTGCACCCAAGAAGGCATCATGGTCATAGTCAAAATTCTGAGCATCGTTGTGAACTTTGTCGCTGAGCTGAGGCTCATGGTGCACTCGGTCCTTCTTCTCTGTAGGCTTGCTCAAAGCAAAGGCTGTGCACAGGGACAGGCACATAAGACACTGACGCAGGTCCATGACAACTACCGTAAAGGAAAAGGAGAGGTAGTTAACACAGGAGGCAGCATGCCTAATAACAAGCAAGAAATCAAAATGTCCAACCAAATTATTAATTTGGTATGTCTATCTGTCTAAGTCTTTTGTTACCCAAGTATCATTACTTAAACCATAAAGTGAGTACAGTAGGTTATCAGACCTCCAGTTACTGTAGAACTGTTTCCTTTTTGACTCTAGGCTAATTAGGAATTTATAGTTTAAATAACAACTTTATAGTTTTTCTTCAAGGAACATCAAAAAAATTTGACCTTTTTGTTCAAAATGCTAACAAAAGTGGAAGGACAAGACGTAGGTCCTTTGCTGTTTGTACTTCTGTCAGTGATCTGGGCTTCAAGCATAGTTGAATATTAGAATATCGCCCAGCAGAGTTAAGTGCCTACCCCTTTAGAATCCCTCAGGCTGAGTTCAGGCTTTGGTAGCTTCCAAAGCTGCTCTGGTGAGTCAGAACCACTGGAGTGGGAACTGCTCACACACTCAGGGCTGCCTTGCCCACAGCACCAGGCCTCTCATAGCCTAATCTTGAGTCACCAACCCATTTGGATGTCCATTCACAAGTTACAACATTATCTATCTGCACAGGTGCAGTTCCCAGACCTGCTCAAGCACAAAACAAAGTTCAGATTCCCAAGCTCTGTGCACATGCGTCTGCGCAGCCATGTACACAGACCTGCCCCGCCCCACCTGAGTCCCAGACCATAGTCACAGGCGAATCTAATGAGCACAGGGCTGGAACACTACTGAAAAATGGGGCACAAATCCCAGAGACACTGTCAGTTAAAAATCTGTTTCACGCCAGGCATAGAAGCAAATGCCTTTAACCTAGCACTTGGGAGGCAGAGGCGAGCGGATTTCTGAGTTCGAGGCCAGCCTGGTCTATAGAGTGAGTTCCAGGACAGCCAGGGCTACACAGAGAAACCCTGTCTCGGAAAAAAAAAAACAAAAACAAAAACAAAAAGCAAACAAACAAACAACAAACGAAAATAAAAATACAAAAACCAATTTCATATACTTTACAAACAACTTATACTATTACTAGAGAGGCTAAGGTCTCAAGGAACAACAACAAAACCTTAACATTAAACAAAGGGAATAGTTTTCCTGGGCTTTCATATTTTTATTACATTTATTATACATCTAACACATGCATTGGTAGTTTGCTTGCATACATGTCTGTGTGTGGGTGTGGGGTCCCCTGGAACTAGAGTTAAAGACAGTGTGAGTTGCTACGTGGGTGCTGGGAATTGAACCCAGGCCCTCTGAATAAGACCCAGGGCTCTTAACCACTGAGACATCTCTCCAGCCCTGGGCTTTCATATGTTAATTAATCTTTTCATTGTGGAACATGAATGCTGAATGAATGTCTATGTTCCCATTTTATCAGTGAAAATAAGTTTCTTAGCAATTTCACAATACTTCTTATTCTTCTTCCATTATGCCTCATCCCTGGTATCTCTGAATGTGCCTTTATTTGGAAATACAGTCCTTGTAGATGTAATCAAGTTAAAATGAAGTCATACTCTTAGTGTGGGTCCAAAGACGGGTGTCCTACAAAAAAGGAGAGCTGGACACAGAATTAGAAGGCTGTGCTATGACAGGCAGAGACTGAAACTGACACTGTTGACAGCTACCAGACGTGAGGAGAGAAAGGGAACACCTTTCAAAGAGAAGATGGCCTGACCAACACCTGTGCCTGAACTTTTAGCCTTCTCAACTGCCAGAGGATATAAACTTCAGTTTAAAAAACCAGACAGGGGGCTGGAGAGATGGCTCAGTGGTTAAGAGAACTGGCTGCTCTTTCAGAGGTCCTGAGTTCAATTCCCAGCAACCACATGGTGGCTCATAACCATCTGTAATGGGGATCTGATGCCCTCTTGTGGTGTGTCTGAAGAGAGTGACAGTGTACATTAAATAAATAAATAAATAAATAAATCTTTAAAAAAAAAAAAACAAAAAACCAGACAGGGACAGGTGAAATGGCTCAGGGGTAAAGGGCCTCTTGCTTAAAGCCTAGAATCTGATCCCTGGCACCCACATTAAGGTAAGAGACAAAACTGACCCCACACAAAGCTGTCCTCTGACCTCCACAAGTACATACTCATATTACCCACACAAGTAGTAATTAAAACAAAACCAAACTACCACTTGGTTGGTTGCAATTTGTTACTACATCCACAAGAAATGAATACAAGTTACAGTAGTTAGGGATGCTACATCTTCTGAATATATAACTCTGTCCTAGAGACATCACTAGTGGAACTAACTAGTCTAAGTACTCACACGTATATGCAAATACCTATCCAATCAGAAAATTCTCTCCGCAAAGCATCTAACTTAGAAGCTGTTAATCAAACTGCACCCCCAAAACACCTCTATCTGGGGCTGGGAAGATGGCTCAGTGGTTAAGAGCACTGACTGCTCTTCCGAAGGTTCTGAGTTCAAATCCCAGCAACCACATGGTGGCTTACAACCATCCATAATGAAATCTGATGCCCTCTTCTGGGGTGTCTGAAGACAGCTACAGTGTACTTAGATATAATAAATAAATAAATCTTTAAAAACAACAACAACAACAAACCACCTCTATCTGGTTCTGCTTCAAAGTTTTGGGAAGTAGGACAAAGGAAGAGAGCTGTGTTAGAGAATATGGAAATTATATTAAATGTCAATGTCCATTTTTTCCCCCATCCTCAAATAGTGGCTTAATGAATTTAAACCATTAATTTGACTTTTTAGAGCCCTCTGGATTTAAAAAAAACTAAGAAAATGCTTAGCCAATGATGACCACGCTTATACAAAAGTCCTTAAAAATAAAAGAAGCAGCTAGGCATGGTGCAGATGCTTTAAATCCTAGCACTGGGGAGGCAGGGAGAAGAGGATCTCAGAGTTTGAGGGTAGTCTGGTCTATATAGTGAATTCCAAGATAGCCAGGGCTACCCAGTCTCAAAAAACAAACAACAAAAAAAGTCAAAAACAAACAAAAACATACAAAACAAAAACCCAAACCCCCAAACAAACAAAACCAAGCAAATAAAAACCCCTAACAAACTAACCAAAAAAGAACAAGGAAAGGCTGGAGAGTTAAGAGCACTTGTTGCTCTTCTAGAGGAGGGGGGCTGATTCTTGGTACCCACAGGATGGCTCTCTTGGTCTGTAACTCCAATCCAAGGAATATGACACTCTTCTGACTTTCCCAGACAGCCATTACTTCAAGCTCATCTTCACCCACACTATTGTACTGCTGCCTGATTCTGTTTCTTCACCATCTACAGTCGCTTTGAAATCTGGTTTTCTATCTTATCATAAAGTGCCTAACCAAGACCAGCCAACTGGCAAAGCCAAGGGCCCTACCCAGTCTTCTCTGTGATAGACAATAAGAAACTTGTACTATTAAAAAAAGTTCTGTAAGGAAGATGGCTTAGCAGATAAGGGTGCCTGCTGGGCCAGCATGTGGACCAGAGCTAAAATCTCTCGCACCCCAAAAGCCCAGCACTGTGGGGAGTGAAGCCAGGAGGATGGGCGGGAGTTCTGCAGGTTCAGTCAAAGAGCCTGTCTCAAAAGAACAAGGAAAGTGACACACAGATACAGAGTCACAAAAACAAAACAACAGTAAGTCATACACTCTAGGCAAGCCCAGGCTATGGCTGAGATTAAGTCTCTAAACAAACCCAAAAGGTCTAGCTAGTATGGTGACCACTAGCCAAATGGTGTGGTTTGTGGAAACTAATGCATGATTAGAAGTGCTGCATTTTATATAAATGACTATATGCACCCTGTTTCAAAAAATAAAGTTTCCTTGAAAGTTCAGCTTTTAGCACAAACCTCACCCATCCTTTCTGGCAACTTAAATGTCTATATTAAATTCATCCCTTCAGAAATATTAATTCTAAGAGATTCCACAATTGTTCTGGTTGACCAAAGACCCATTGCTCAATGCTAGCAAGTAGGAGAAATGGGTGTGGTGGTAAAAATTCCAGTTTTCTGAGTTAGGATACCCATCTCTCTACCCTGGGGCAGAGGACTCTGTGCTTAAGGGTCTATGCTATTTAATGGAAATCAAGGGTAATAACTTATTCTTAACTCTACTGAGACTTAGGTTATGAAATCTAAAAATAAAAATGACCTTGCTGTTAGCATTCTTCAAGTGAAGACTTTAGTAGAAGAACCACTGATAGATTGTCACATACAAGTCAAATCATCCTTGATCTCTAGAAAAGCATGATAATGACAAATCATTTTGCACTTGTCTAGTGCAGTCAATTTATACTAGTTTACCAATACACTCTAATAAACCAAGTGGAAGAAATACAGAGGGCTGAATATCATCAGTTCTACAACCAAAGCAATCAAGTACAAACTAAAATTCTCTGGCCATACAATCAACTTACTTAGGGGTGATGTTCAGTGTTTCAGTGTGCTGACTGCTCTTCCGGAGGCTCTCGATTGATTCTCAGTACCCACAAGGTGGCTAACAACTGTCTGTAACTCCAGTTCCAGAAGAACCCATGCCCTCTTCTGTCCTTTTTAGGAACTGCCATACATGGTGCACAGACATATGCAGGCAAAATACCCATAAATATAAAATAAAAACAAATCTCAAACAACACCACCTCAAAAAACAAAAACTACAAGAAAAGGGTTCTGGAAACTGTGTGTAGGAAAGGTTCTCTGGGATGAAAATTTACTGTGACTCACTGGCCAACTTATTCTAGCAAAACATCAGACATAAAAAAAAGCTTTGGTGTCTATTACTGGATTCTGCTGTATATTTATATTTAATATGCATAAGAGAATGTGTAGTTATTTTAGCCCAATCTTCCTTCAGTGCCAGAAGCCTAAATAATTTTAAGATCTTGGAGAAAAAAAGCAATCAAACAAGATCTAAGATGAAAAGACCTAGCTACCATGGTTGATGACTTCAGTTGGCAAAAGTTTGTTACTAATTTTCTTGAAACTCATTTGTATTACTCCATAATAATGACCACAAGTTATACTTATACTGTTTTACTTATGTGTGTGTTCATGCACATGCATGGGGGGGGCTCAGGTCAGAGGACAACTCTCACCTTGCACCATTTATGTCCTGAATCTGAAACCCAGGCTGTCACGCTTGGCAGCAAACACCTTAGGTGGCTACGACATTTCACTTTCATGGTTTTGTGTGGGTGGGGGTGGAGTAGAGGTAGAGGGTCTCACTGAGTCTCATACTGGCCCAGAACTTGATGTATTGCTCAGTGACCTGGCTTGAGGCAATTCTCCCACCTGGGCTTTCTAAATGCTAGGATTCCAGGCATGAGCCACCACACCCACCAAATTCTGCAGTTTTGAAACAACTGCTACATAAGTTAATATAAATTATCTCTCTAGGGCTGGAGAGATGGCTCAGCAGTTAAGAGCACACTGACTGCTCTTCCAGGGGTCCTGAGTTCAATTTCCAGCAACCACATTGTGGCTCACAACCATCTGTAATGGGGTCTGATGCCCTCTTCTGGTGTGTCTGAAGACAGCTACAGTGTACTCATGAACATAAAATGAATAAAAACAAAAAAAGTTATCTCTCTATAGCTCCTAATGTAAAGTCTTGTACTTTTTAGAAACCAATATATTTTATTGGATCAACTGGGTGATATCTGGCAGTAATTTGGCTTTGATGTGCTTCCCAACTTCCAATTTTATTACTGGATCTGGTCAAAAGCCAGGTATGGCAAATATGTGATTTTAGGGGTTTGCAAGATGGTTCAGGCAGTAAAGGCAATGGCGGCCAAACTCGACAACTTGAGTTGGACCCGAGAATCTACATGGTGGAATGTGAGAATGGACTTTCACGAGTTATCTCTCTGACTTCCACAAGCATGTTTACCTGTCCCCATAAATAAAGGTAGTGCTTTTTCATCTGTTTAATCCTAATATGTTACAGTCTAATGGGCAGTTATATTTAAAGTTCATAGAAAAGCTGGGTGTGGTGGTGCATTCCTTTAATCTTCTCAGTATTCAGGAGGTAGAGATGGGCTGATCACTAGTGAGTTTGAGGCCAGTCTGGTCTACAGAATGAGTTCCAAGTCAGTCAAGGATACCCAGTGAGACTTTCTCACACACAAAACAACATCAAAGCCACAGACAGAAAAAACACGTTTATATAGAAAGAATCCAAGATCTTAATCAAGCATTTCCCATGACTAATCCTGGCTATCTCTGAACCATCCCTGGCACATCTATGTTACAAAAAAAATTGAGCTAATACTAACATATTAGTCTCCTGTACTTAAGCAATGATATAACATCATTTAACACATCACTATATGAATGGCGCCCAACAATGACTGAGAATGACCTTGAGAAGACCATCCTCTCACACATACTCAATATTTTTGTGAGCTCATGACTCCTTTTGAATCTTCAAATTATCCTGTTGGAGACCTCTGAAACCCTGTCAAACTCATAGTAGGACTAGACAGACTTGCCTCTTACACAAATAGTAACAGGTTATCTCTGGTCCCACATCTGGACCAAAGAACACAAGTTCTTTATTGGTGACTACTGCTTGAAACTTAAATCTGCCTGAATGAGGTCAAATATATATTTGTCCTGGGTCAGTTTTCAGGTATAGCAAAGAATAACTTATCAACCATTCCAGGTTTCTCTACCTTCAAGTTCAATTAAACAAACTGGTGCGCTATTATTCCCAATTTATTAATGCTGACTTGATGGGTCATGACAGGAAGTGAATGCAATTCTCAGAAAATCCTGTTCCAAGGCTTTGAACGCTTAGGAATTTCGATCAAAGAACCAAAAATTTTAGCAGAAATCCACTGAATTTTCCCACTCATGCAAAAGGAACTTTACAAAATGCAAACCACTCTTAATAACAGCAGCTATCGGGAACTAAAATTAAGTTCACTTCTTCATACAGCATGTCAAAAATTAGAACACTTGAGAATGACAAGCAAAAAAACAAAAACAAAAACCGTTATTATTTAAAGGTATTTAACTCCCTATTTAACATGTGAAAACTATTTTCATTAATGACAATATTAAGCCAAACATAGAAAAACGCGGCGTTCCTTTCTAATTAACAAGAAGTTTTAAAAACAATGAGATTGTGTTTTCATTCGTTTTGTTCTCCAAGTTCCTACACCCTGTAAGACAGCTAACACTTTCTTTCTTGGCACTGGCAACTCATTCTCGGGATGTGGCCTTGGGGCGGGGTGGCAGCTCCCAAGAGTCGTGCGAGGTGGCAGGGAGCGGATACTACACTCTACCCAATTTTCTCCGACCTTCAGGAAACGAACAAAAGTGACCCTCTAGCCCCAGGGACACTGCGAGTGGAGGGACCCGGGGAGAACAAGGACGCACGAAACCAGGCACAAAACGGTGCCCAGGAGGGCGCAGGGCCCGGGAGCTAGTGTCTGCAGGGCTACAACCCTTTCCGCAGAGGTGCGGGACAGCAAGTCGGGGACCGCACACTGAGGGCCAGAGTGGAGCCTCGGGCCCATCCGGGTGCACTGCGGAGTAAGGAAGACCCACTACGAATGGGGAACAAGGCCGATGGACAGAATAAGAGCGAACGAGGACCCACCCAGCACCACGGAACTTACCTTCCCCGGGAGCTCCACGCCGCAGGATACCGTGGCCGCGGCTCACCCAGGGAGTGAGCTCCCGCGCACAAGCACCGCCCAACAGGAAGTGGTTATTAGCCCCGCCCCATTCAACTTGTCGGTGGTCTTCACACCAATCAACAGCACGATCACTGATGACGCGTTGCTTCTCCGGGCGCCCATTGGTCTTACAATCGCGTGGCCGGGATTGGCTGGAAATCGCCACGTCCCCGCGAGCGCGCTGAGTTGCGTGGACCGGATTCCCGCCCAGCTCGGCTTGCCCAGCCTGTGGGGACGCCGAATCCTAATTCCTTGCTCATGGGTGTGTGGGCGCGGCTCGCTGACCGTGGCCCACTGACCGCCACGTCCTCACTTACGGCACGCAACCCTGATTCCCAAGGCTTCAAGTGTTATTCTGATAGCTTTCTTCCTGCCTCCAAACTCCTGGGGCCGAGATAATCCCGCTGTAACGTCAACATCCACCGTGAACGAGCCCAACTTCTGACTCTAAAGAATTAGAGCTACTGCAGCAGTTCTCCACCCCGCCAACTAGTACCTTTCAGCTTCAGTTCCCACCCACCATGCTTTTTCGCACCTCTGCCCAAATCATCATGATCCCGGCCTTCCCAAACAGCCTTACACTTCATACCCATGTGGACTTTGTTCACAAAGCGGCTTCCTCTGCCTCAAGTACGGTTTCTCGATTTTTCAGCTACTGAAAGCCATCAGTCATGAAAAAGTCATGAAACAGGTCGTCACCCTGGAATGTCTCAATGGAAGCAGTAGTTGTGAAATTGCCAGTGCTCAGTTAAGGTGTTAATTCTAGGAATCTTTCCTGGTCAGTAAACAAATATTTGCTTTCCTGGCAGTTTGCATTTTCAGCACGCAGCCCGATATTGTTAAATAACGGTGCTTATCCTTATGTCTTCGATTAGACCAAGTGCCAAAATAGGATCCGCCCAAAATAGGAGCTCCCAGCTTACAGTCCAGGTCCAAGTAAATTCTCACCAATACTAAGTGAACTGAATAGAAGAAACCCTGATTTAAAAGAAACATAGGAAATTAGCAATTTGGGGTTTTTTTTTGGGGGGGGGGAGAGAGTTTGAACCCAGACTCTGCTCAGGATTCTTTTTTTTTTTTTTTTGGTTTTCGAGACAGGGTTTCTCTGTGTAGCCCTGGCTGTCCTGGAACTCACTCTGTAGACCAGGCTGGCCTCGAACTCAGAAATCCACCTGCTTCTGCCTCCCAAGTGCTGGGATTAAAGGCATGCGCCACCACCGCCCGTCTGCTCAGGATTCTAGGCAGTTCACTCTACCACTGAACTGTAACCTCAGCCCCAACACCTACTCAATGCCATGAAGTTAAACCATGTATCCATTGAAAGCTACTATATTTTCAGCACATAATGAATAGCCCACAAAGCCTCTAGAGTGTAAGTCCAGTAAAAACAAATACTAAGCTCATGAAAGACGATAAAGGAAATGAGGAAAGGGTGGTAACTATTGTTTGGGGCATTCAAACCACCAACTCAAAATACAACCCCTCATCTCAAAGAGAGTTTATTCTGGAGCCAAATGCGAGTGACCATGACTAGGAACCCAGATTTCACATACCAATGTAGTAACAGTTTGATGAAGTTTTTATAGTAATAGAACAAAGAAAATTACTTTTCAAATACATTGGTGGAAACATCAGAGAACGGGTTACAGCAAAGTGGGAAAACCTTCCTTATAATTCTCAGATATTATCTGATGATGCACTTAGCTCTTGAGTTGTGAAAGCTAGTGTTCTGCTAAGCCATGCATTCCAAAGAAAATTAGTGTTCTGTTTCTGCAGTCCACATGACTTGCTTAATGGTCATAAAAGCTGTTAGGTCAGCTACAGAGGAGAGAAGTAAAAGGTTCTTGAATAAACCAATATTAAGGTTAAATATGTCCTGAAAGAATTTGGATCTGGACTAGCAACGAAATGATTTCTCCAAGTCATTGAGGGTCTAATCAGCTAATAAACCTTGAAGAAGGTTCAATTTGAAAGTATAACTGCTCTCTTTGCACTCTCATCTACTGTTCCCTGATTGGCCAAGCATTGTATTTTGCGCATGGTGCAGGGACAACTATTACTGAATATTATTAATGTTCCATGTTGCTAGGAAACATTTCCTAGTATTTGGTGTAGATGAGACTGAGTAGTAGACAGGAGAGCAATCTTCAAGAGAGGGAATAGCCTTTTAAAGCCATTAAGAAAACAACTTCTGGATTATATCATTAAAATCTACTGGCCATTGTGTTCCAGATCTATTTTTTTAAGTACTCTGCATTTGTCATGATGTGACATATATTAAAAGTAACACAAGCCGGGCGGTGGTGGCGCACGCCTTTAATCCCAGCACTTGGGAGGCAGAGGCAGGAGGATTTCTGAGCCAGCCTGGTCTACAAAGTGAGTTCCAGGACAGCCAGGGCTACACAGAGAAACCCTGTCTCGAAAAACCAAAAAAAAAAAAAAAGTAACACAAATAAATTAAGTTAATCAAGAACATTGTGTGTCCCAGTGGCATAAAAATAACTGTGAAGGAAATGGACATTTAAATAACCAAAAAATTAAAAAAAAAACCCAGCCAACCCTAGATTGACTGTATATTTATCTCTGCGCTTACAGTTACTTGTAGTCTGTGAACTATCTTATTTATAATTGGAGTTTTAAAGCAAATCTAACTTTTTTAATTCTAGTGAGGTTTTTAATTATTTTGGTTCTAGCCAGCTTGATGTGATAGCTATAACCTTGGTTATATAGAGTGGCTAACTCTAACTCTAGGAAAGACTGATCGTGAACATTCAAGTTATCATAGCTCTTATCTGTTGACTACTGTCCATTTCTGTTTTATTGTATTGGTATTAAACCAGATTTCGTTGGGGAAAGTAAATAGAAAGTCACATTGTAAAATAAATTAGATAACAATATAATATTCCCATAGATTTTCTCTAAACAATATTATCTGTCTTATGTGCGAAATATTAATAACAATGATAGAAGCAAGAGGTTAGACCTGTTAGAAATCACAATTTTAATTGAGGGGTGTAGCACAATAGTAAAATGCTTTCCTAGCGTGCATCAAGGCCCTGGGTTCAATCTTAAGCCCTACTCCCAGCCCCCAAAAAGAAGTCAGAATGTTAAAGTCCTTGCAGGCATAACTAAATCTCACATTTTATTTTAATGGCAGAAATGGAAATGAGACTCTATAAGAAGTTGCTGTAGTTTTGTCTATTTCCTTTTTATTAGCAAAATATAAATATCATTTAATCTAAAAGCCCAGCTTTGTAATGTAGAATATCATTTAATGAAGAGACTTCAGCATTTAAGGTATAGAACTTCAAGGATGTTGTAGTTATTAGACGTGGATGCCTTCTGTATAAATGAATGAAAAGAGTTAACCAAATCTTCAAGTGCTCTAGCTAAAGTAAATGGAGGTAAAGTTACTTTGTTCAACGTTTGAGCATATTATAACATTTTACAGTGTTTAATTGGTTGGACTCAGTTAATTTTCTCCAAGAAGAAATGCTTTTAGCCACCAAACCAGCTTTCCAACCTCACACTTGAATTTTTTAAACATAAAAACTAGTTTTGAGTAAGGTAGGGATTCAGACAAACAAGTACAAAAAGATTAATGACTTTGTAAGTTCACTAAAACCAAAACTAATGCTATTTATTATTTAGTTATATATCAAGCAAAATGCTAAGTATCATAAACAATTTCTGAAGATACCTAATCATAAAAGGATTTAAGAAACAAAAAGGAGAAAAGTTGAGACAGATACTCAGTTGCCAATGGACTTGAAGATGAGTATTATCCAGCATTTCTGAAGCCCATACATGTGTTCTCAGAGGAAGTTTGACATGTTTCATCTTAGAAGTGTGACCAAAAATTCATGCCTTTTAGTCTTGTTGTTGAGGTTGTAGAGGTCCCTGGATACATTCTGCCGGTTAGAATGAAGTCTTTGCTGTGATGTGTCTTTTCTTCTTCTTTCAGTTGATGGATCATCTTGTTTCCTTAATCTCTGAGGAAGACTCTGTAACTAATTTTGAATTTTTGGTTACCATAGTTAAAGGTTCTTTATAGTAGCATATGCTTTTCTTTAATGGAGATGGTTCATGTCCGTTTTACTTACTTATTTTTTTAAATAGAATGTTAAGTACTTTAAACACTTTTCATTGGTTGAGAGTTCTGTTGAACATGTTTTGATCTTGTTTAACATCCACCCCTAACCCTTCCCCACCCCCTCCTTCCCTGCCCACTGGAATTTGAGTTCTTTTCTTTTAGATCCTCTCAAGACCCATTTGTGCTGCCTAAATATCTGGAATGTGCACTCTTCACTGGCCCTTGTTCTACTTACCAGGGGCTACACTCTTAGAGAAAATGGTCTCTTCCTCCAGTCTCTAACAGTTGCCAAGAACTGAACTCCTGGAAGCAGTACTGTGAGCACAAATCCTCTCTCCACACTGGGATTGGGCCTGGATTAGGTCCATGTGGGTTGTATGCCTGTTATTGCAACCTCTGTGAACTCATATATGCAGCTTCCCTTGTGTGTCCAGAAGACACTGTTTCCCTGTAGTTACCCACTGCCTGTAGCAATCACACACTTTCCACCCTGATCTGAAATGAACTGTGGAAGCGGGTGGAGGTGAATAGATATATACTTCTCTTTAGGACTGAGGATTCGCCATTCTCTTATTCTCGGCACCCTGACCAGCTGTGGGTCTCTATTATCAGCATCTACTGCAAATAGAAGCTTCTCAGATAAGTGTTGAAAGAGGCACTGATTTCTAAAGGTATTCCAAATGAAACACACATATCTGAAAATCCAAGGCTGACATCCACAATTAGAAAAAGACACGAGACATTTTCTTGATCTTTAAGATTCCTTTGGCGGGGCTGGACAGATGGCTCAGTGGTTAAGAGCACTGACTGCTCTTCCAGAGGTCCTGAGTTCAAATCCCAGCAACCACATGGTGGCTCACAACCATCTGTAATGAGATCTGACGCCCTCTTCTGGTGTGTCTGAAGATAGCTACAGTGGACTTACATATAATAAATAAATTTAAAAAAATAGATTCTTTTGGTATAAATCATAAAGTTTTAAGACACATCTATTTCCTAAGGACACTACTAAGGCTGTTTAATGTTGCTTGCATGTATACTTTTAGCGATTACCACTTGGCATTGGATTATCATTTTGGTAGCTAATTCCTCCCACTCATGGCAATTGTCAATTTCTGGTAGTTCTTTACCAAGGGACGGAGTCCCATGAGATTTCCTGAATCCACGTTGGCATGTGAACCGGTGTCACTCTTAAGGTCTTGCCTAGACAGCCATTTTGTTGAAGCCAAGTACTTATAAGAAATATTTTCTAAAATAGGTAAATCTTACAAGAAAGTCAAAACTTTATGACAATTTATTGGTGCCATTTTTTTAAATAGACTGTATTCTTTATAGACTGTAACCTATAGTCAAATAAGCCCCTTTCTCCTCCAAGTTCGTTTGGTCAGTGTTTATCATAGTAACAGGTAATCTAGGATAGAAATTGATCCAATTAAAGCAGGCTGCCCATTCATTATCTCTTGATGCCTAGGACTTTGGTTTCATATGCAAAAATACATTTATAATATTAAATGTTTCTCCTTGAGAGAACTGTAAAACTAAGTTATTGTTGATTAGCTCTCCCTATTTTTTCCTAATACTAGATAAAAGTTTGTAATTATCACACATAAAGCTTGCTGCAGTGTTGGATGGTGGGTGAGCTTCCAGTACTTCCTTCTTTTTGGAAACATTGTTTCTCCTGAAAAATCTCAAACCTCAGTGTGCTATTTCTGGGATGTGTGTTTGGGATTTGGTTATGTTCTGCTTTGGAGGTTAATTTTCTCAGATTTTACCCCGAGACTATCTTTTCCCTCTATAGCTCAGATTATCTCAGTTTACAGAGATGGGCATGTCTCAAGACACTGGGTAATGAAACCCTTACATGTGTCTTTCTGGATAAATTTCCTCCTTCCTATTCAGAAACAGGGGACACTTGTTGAACAGAGTGAGAAGTCTCTGTTGTAGGTCTCAGATGCTTCTGACGATGCTCTCAGCTTTTGTTTCGTGAAAGCTAGAGGCCTGCTAAGTTACTAGGAAACTGGTGCAGTTTCTACAGTCCATATGGTTTACCTAACGACCAGGAAGCCGTTAGGTCGGGTGCACAGAAGAGCAGCAAACTACCAGTAAACAAATGGGTATTAAAAGGCTAAAACTGGGCCAACATAACTTGTTTCTGGACTTTCTGGACTTGCAATTATACTTGAGGTTCTAATGAGTTAATCAGCTATGTTGAAGGTTCAGTTTGAAAGGGGCAGCTTCCTTCTGGGAAGTTCTGATGACAAAAGGAAAGGGTATTGGCCATCACTGACGGAGAGCTTCCTGGAATGAGGCTCAGGCTGGACTAAGGAGGTCGTAAGCAATAGAAGAGTCTCGGGTGTGGGGAGAGCAGAAGAAACATGTTGAGACCAAGTAGGGAGCGAAGGACAAGATGGCAGACACTCTGGGAAAGCATGGCCGACAAGTTTGCATGAGGAATGGAAAGTCTTACTTAACCTGAGGAATCTAAGTTGAAGGTAGCGGGAAGTGTGCCTACAGGAAGGGCTGATTGAAATTTAAAGGAACACATTTTCACATAAAGGCCAACTGCAAGCTGGCTACCAGAGGAAGTGTAATTTCAAAATCTTAAAAATGCCTTCTTCAGGAGAGGCACAGTATGAGGCCCTGGTAAACCCATAATGAGTAGGACATCACCCCACTCTCAAAGAACTGCAGCCTAGAGTGAAGCTCTGCTGTGGAACTCTTGTCTTCTGGGCATAATACCAGAAGCCAGAATAGCTGCTATTACTCCTGGAAGACCCTCACATGTTGGATCCACTAACATTCCCTTGCAGAAGGGAGAGATCATGTTCCAATACCCAGTGAGATGGTTTGTATATGCTTGGCCCAAGGAGTGGCAATGTTGGGAGGTGTGGCCTTGTTGGAGTAGGTGTGGCCTTGTGGGTGTGGGCTATAATACCCTTGTCTTAGCTGCTTGGGAACAAGTATTCTGCTAGCAGTCTTCAGATGAAGATGTAGGACTCTCAGCTCCTCCTGCACCATGCCTGCCTGGATACTGCCATGTTTCTGCTTAGATGGTAATGGACTGAACCTCTGAACCTGCAAGTCAGCCCCAATTAAATGTTGTCCTTATAAGAGTTGCCTTGGTCATGGTGTCTGTTCACAGCAATAAAACTGTAATTAAGACATCCAGATACAAAGTTAACATTTGCTGGGGGTTGGGGACTCCTTTGTGATGTTGTCTTCAGTATTAGTGGTCTATGTTGTGGTAACCCCCTCACTCATCTTCCTGTGAGTAACCTCAAAGAACTCATTGGTTCACCAAGCTAGACTTGAGTGGATCCAATTCTTTGGTGTGCTCTTGCTCTACCTGGGGAGAATGGAAAGACTTCCGGGTGGGGGAGGGAATCATACTCTGGAAGTATGTCAAAGAAAGCTGGACAGATAGTGAATGCTAGAGATTCCCTGTGAATAGCAGCCTGACCTTGGAAGAGAAAGAAAATGAAAATAAACCTTGTGTATAGGAGAGGTTTTAAAAGTAAGAACAACAGGAAGGAGATACAGCTTGGTCAGCAGAACACATCTAACATACACAAAATCCTGGGTTCAAGCCCTAGCAACATACAAATCAGGTGTGATGGCACGTGCCTGTGTGTCGAGGCAGGAGGCTCAGAAATCAAGATCATTCTCTGCTATATAGCAAGTTTGAAGTCGATCTGAGATACACAAAACCCTTTCTCAAAAACAAATAATAAAAAGGTATAACATGCTCTACACCAGTCGAGCAAGATGCCCAAAGGAAAGAAGGCCAAGGGAAAGAAGGTGCCCTGTCCGCTACCGCCCGCTGTCATCAAGAAACAGGAGGCCAAGAAGGTGGTCAATCCTTTGTTTGAGAAAAGGCCCAAGAACTTCAACATTGGGCAGGGCATCCAGTCCAAAAGAGACCTAACATGCTTTGTCAAATGGCCCTGCTACATCAGGCTCAGGGACAAAGAGCCATCCTATATAAGCCACTCAAAGTACCTCCTGCCATTAACCAGTTCACCCAGGCCCTAGACAGACAAACAGCTACTCAGTTGCTTAAGCTTGTCCACAAGTACAGGCCAGAGACAAAGCAAGAGAAGCAAAAAGGCTACTGGCCTGTGCTATGAAGAAAGCTGCTGGTAAAGGGGACGTCCCAACTAAGCGACCGCCTGTCCTCTGAGCAGGGGTCAACACAGTCACCACCTTGGTGGAGAACAAGAAGGCTCAGCTGGTGGTGACTGCCCATGATGTAGACCCCATTGAGCTGGTGGTTTTCCTGCCTGCCCTGTGTCAAAAGATGGGGGTGCCCTACTGCATCATCAAGGGAAAGGCCAGGCTGGGGTGCTTCGTCCACAGGAAGACATGCACCACTGCTGCCTTCACACAGGTTAACTCGGAAGACAACGTGCTCTGGCTAAGCTGGCGGAAGCTATTAGGATCAATTATAATGACAGCTATGATGAGATCCGCCACCACTGGGGAGGCCATGACCTGGGTCCCAAGTCTGTGGCTCACATTGCCAAGCTGGAAGAGGCAAAGGCTAAAGAACTCGTCACTAAATTGGGTTAAATGTACACTGAGTTTTCTGTACATAAATATAATTACAAAATTTTAAAAAAAAGGTACAACACAATCTGTATATATCACTTAAAACTATATACATTATACAATTTCATATATAATTTAAAAAATGATAGAGGGTTGGCAAGATGGTTCAGTGAGTAGAGGTATTTTTCTGCCAAGCCTGATGACTGGGGTTCAGTCCCTGGAATTCACATAATGGAAGAAGATAAACAGTGTCTGCAAGTTGTCTTCTGTCCTCTGCTTATGTGCTGTGACATGCACATGTACACACACACACACACACACACACACACACACACACACGAGAGAGAGAGAGAGAGCACAAATAAAGAAATTAAAATATGTTTTATAGTTAGCGATGAAAAAATTTAAGGCAACACTCAAATGCTTGGGCTGTGGGTGTATGTAGCTCAATGGTAGAGTGCACGCCTAACACACACAGACCCCAAGTTCACTATTCGGTACAGCAACATAAAATCTCCAAATGATCCTGATTCACCAGGAGGAGAGAGAGGAGTAGAGCGCAGTGTCTGAGTAAAGGCGACAGAAAGAATTCATAGGATTAGAGAAGACACTTAGGACTCTTCGTCTAGGAGCTGATGGAGAACAGAAGTGTATTCTGAGAGAGAAACAAAGTAGGGCCAACAAGAACCCCAGAATCCCAGCCGCCATTTGCACCAGGGAGCCAGGTGACTCCACCTCCCTCTGTGCACTGCCCACAAGGAGAGAGTGATCTCCCAGCAGAGCTTTCACTTCTGGGCGTGGAGGTGAGATCTCCACTTTCTCTCCAATAACTACCCGGAGGGGAACGGCTAGGAGCACACAGGGTATCCAGTGGAGCAGCTGGAACAGGATCCTTCCGGTTGTCATTTGCACCAGGGAGCTAGGCGACTCCACAGTCCTCTGTGTGCAGCACACCAGAAGAGAGTGATCTCCCAGCAGCGTGCTTTCACTTCTGGGCTGGAAGGTGAGACCTCCACTTTCTCTCCAATAACTATCTGGAGAGGAATGGCTAGGAGCGCACAGGGCATACTATCAGTGGAACAGCTGGAACAGGATCCTTCCAGTTGCCATTTGCACCCGTAAGCCGAGCTGCTCCACAGCCATCTGCACACAGATCCTGCCAGAAGAGAGTTGGTCTCCCAGGAGTGCTGACACAGGCTTACAGGCCCACAGGAGGGACAAGCTCCAGCCAGAGACAGCAAGACCAACTAACACCAGAGATAACCAGGTGGTGAAAGGCAAGCACAAGAACCCTACCAACAGAAACCAAGGCTACTTGGCAACACCAGAACCCAGTTTTCCCACCACAGTAAGTCCTGTATACCCCAACATACCGGAAAAGCAAGAGTTGGATTTAAAATCGCATCTCATGATGCTGATAGAGGACTTTAAGAAGAACATAAATAACTCCCTTAAAGAAATACAGGAAAACACAGGTAAACAGGTAGAAGCCCTTAAAGAATTACAGGAAAACACAACCAAACAGGTAAAGGAACTGAACAAAACCATCCAGGATCTAAAAATGGAAGTTGAAACAATAAAGAAATCACAAAGGGAGACAACACTGGAGATAGAAAACCTAGGAAAGAAATCAGGAGTCATAGATGCAAGTATCAACAACAGAATACAAGAGATAGAAGAAAGAATCGCAGGTGCAGAAGATACCATAGAAAACATTGACACAACAGTCAAAGAACATGCAAAAAGCTCCTAACTCAAAACATCCAGGAAATCCAGGACACAATGAGAAGACCAAACCTGAGGATCATAGGGATAGAAGAGAGTGAAGACTCCCAACTTAAAGGGCCAGTAAATATCTTCAACAAAATTATAGAAGAAAACTTCCCTAACCTAAAGAAAGAGATACCCATGGACATACAAGAAGTCTACAGAACTCCAAACAGACTGGACCAGAAAAGAAATTCCTCCCGTCACATAATAATCAAAACACCAAATGCACAAAACAAAGAAAGAATACTAAAAGCAATAGGGGAAAAGGTCAAGTAACATATAGAGGCAGACCTATCAGAATTACACCAGACTTCTCACCAGAGACTATGAAACCTAGAAGATCCTTGGCAGATGTCATAAGACCCTAAGAGAACACAAATGCCAGACTACTATACCCAGCAAATCTCTCAATTACCATAGATGGAGAAATCAAGATAATCTATAACAAAACCAAATTTACACAATATCTTTTCACAAATCCAGCCCTTCAAAGGATAATAAATGG
Organism: Tokudaia tokunoshimensis; assembly: GCA_036184795.1. Lineage (NCBI taxonomy): Eukaryota > Metazoa > Chordata > Mammalia > Rodentia > Muridae > Tokudaia > Tokudaia tokunoshimensis. Next base: position 50,684,613 of record BTHU01000002.1, on the reverse strand, counting down.
AAAACTCCGACACAAGGAGGGAAACTACATCCTAGAAAAAGCAAGAAAGTAATCTTTCATTAGCAAACCAATAAGAAGACAGCCACATAAACATAACTCCACCTTTAACAATAATAATACCAGGAAGCAACGATCACTTTTCCTTAATATCTCTTAATATCAATGAACTCATTTCTCTAATAACAAGACATAGGCTGTCAGACTGGATACATAAACAGGACCCAACATTTTACTCCATACAAGAAACTCACCTCAGTGACAAAGACAGACACTACTTCAGAGTGAAAGGCTGGAAAACAGTTTTCCAAGCAAATGGTCCCAAGAAACAAGCTGGAGTAGCCATTCTAATATAGAATAAAATCGACTTTCAACCTAAAGTTATCAAAAAGGATAAAGAAGGACACTTCATACTCATCAAAGGAAAAATATACCAAGAAGAACTCTTAATCCTGAATATCTCTATGCTCCAAATGCAAGGGCACCCACATTCATAAAAGAAACTTTACTAAAGCTCAAACAATACAATAATAATACAATACTACAATGCAATACAATACAATACAATACATAGTGGGAAACATACAATAATAGTGGGAAACTTCAACACCCCACTCTCATCAATGAACAGATCATGGAAACAGAAACTAAACAGAGAAACAGTACAACTAACAGAAGCTTGAACCAAATGGATTTAACAGATATCTATAGAACATTTTATCCTAAAACAAAAAAAAAATACCTTCTTCTCAGCACCTCATGGTACCTTCTGCAAAACTGACCATATATAATCAGTCACAAATAGTCCTCAACAGATACAAGAAGATTGAAATAATCCCATGCATCCTATCAGATCATCACAGACTAAGGTTTATCTTCAATAACATCAAAAACAATAGAAAGCTCACATATACATGGAAGCTGAACAACACTCTGCTCAATGATAACTTGGTCAAGGAAGAAATAAAGAAAGAAATTAAACTTTTTAGAATTTAACAGAAATGAAGCCACAACATACCCAAACCTATTGGACTCAATGAAAGCATTTCTAACAGGAAAACTCGTAGCTCTGAGTGCATGCAAAAAGAACCTGGAGAGAGCATACAATAGCAGCTTGACAGCATATCTGAAAGCTCTAGAACAAAAAGAAGCAAATAAACCCAAGAGTAGACGGCAGGAAATAATCAAACTCAGGGCTGAAATCAACCAAGTAAAAACAAAAAGAACTATAACCAAACCAGGAGCTGGTTCTTTGAGGAAAATCAACAAGATAGATAAACCCTTAGCCAGACAAACCAGGAGGCACAGAGACAATATCCAAATTAACAAAATCAGAAATACAGAGACAAAGTGTGGAGCGGAGACTGAAGGAAAGACAATCTAGAAACTGCCCCACCTGCGGATCCATCCCATATACAGTTACCAAACCCAGACACTATTGTGGATGCCAACAAATGCTTGCTGACAGGAGCCTGATATAGCTGTTTCCAGAGAGACCCTGCCAGTGCCTGACAAACACAGAGGGGGATGCTCTCAGTCAACCATTGAACTGAGCACAGGGTCCCCAATGGAGGAGCTAGAGAAGGGATCCAAGGAGCTGAAGGGGTTTACAGCCCCATAGGAGGAACAGCAAGTACTAACCAGTACCCCCAGAGCTCCCAGGAACTTAACCACGAACCAAAGAGTACACATGGAGGGACCCATGGCTCCAGCCACATGGGTAGCAGAGGATGGCCTGGTCGGACATTAATGAGAAGGGAGACCCTTAGACCTGTGAAGGCTCGATGCCCCATGGTAGGAGAATGCCAAGTCAGGGAAGTGGGAGTGGGTGGGTTAGTGAGCAGTGGGGGGGGGGGAATAGGGGGTTTTTGGATGGGAAACAAGAAAAGAGGATAGCAATTGAAACGTAAATAAATTAAAAAAAAAACCAGCATCAGAAAATAGGATTTAGGAGTGCCACACTTAAGCATTGACGCCACCTACACCCAGGGCATACCAGTCCATTCTGCCTCTGAAAACGGTACTTAGGGTCTGCTGTGGGCAGACACGGTGCTCTGAACTGCAAAGGCTGATGCATCCTTACTCTGTGATATGATTGCACCCACCACAAATAGATAAGTTGTTTCCTATGTGCCAGGCACTGCTCTGGGCACTGTGAGCACGACCATAAGCAAAGGAGATTAAATCTGTCACACATTTGGATCTGTAGGAGCAGGTTAAACAGACAAGATTTTAAAAGCAAGAAGGAGTAAAATTCAGTATTTTACTGTAGCGAGGAATGTTGGGATGACCATGAGTTTGACGTGGACTGGTGAATTTAATGAGCAACTGGCCAGGCACATCAACCAGGTATGTTCATGTTTCAGGGGCTGTCAATACAAAAGGTTGTGCCAGTGTTTGTATGATGGAGACAGTTGAAAACCTAGTTAGTTTGAACAACAAAAGGAAAAGTCACCCTACCTTACTTAATACTTCATATTCCGGGTTCCTATAATAATTGTTCCTAAGTGGGGCTAGTGATAGAACTCAGTTGGTAGAGTGCTTGCCTAGAATGTATGAGGCCCTGCGTTTGGTCCCCAACACCACATAAACCGGGAGTGGTTGAAAGTGCCTGCAATCCCAGTATCCATGAGGTGGGATATGTGAGCCCCTATCTCCAAACCCAAACAAGAGATTGTTCCTCAGCTTCCAACCCAGGGCGAGGTTGAACAGCCTGAACTGGGAGGCAGGCAGAGGAAGGATGAAGTTTTTCCAGAGCGATGTGAGCAGAGAGGAAACCATGCTTCTCTCCTTGGTTTACGGCTTTACTTTTTAAATTAGATAAATAGACGCTTGGCGGGGCATCTCTCAGAGATGTACTTTCTGTCTAGTTCTCTTCAGCTTTTCTCCCAGGTCTCTTCTGTTTCCTTGTGTTACTTCTTTTCTTTCTGCCTCTCTTCTCCGACTCCCTCCCACCAGCTTCCGTGTCCCACCAGTTTCTGTGTCCCCGCTTCTTGGGCTTGCTTTCCCTGGCTGCGTCGCTCTTCTCCAGGCTCCAGACTTTTGGACGGTGCGCGGTGGTGAGAACACACGGAGAGGCTGACAGGATGGGGAGGTGCTCTTGTCAGTGCTGCTGAGATAACTCTTATTTGTTCCTAGTGGCAACTTCCTCTTCCCCTTTGTCCAGATAGAGCCTCCTGAAATTGCATGCTGAAGAGAAGTGCTGGTGCGGACCGCATAAACTCTCCCCAATGGGAAAGGAAGCCTCATAAAGAGTTTCCTGTGAGTGCCGGAGAGAAAAGGGGTCAGTATCATATAGGTTACCTGAAAAACTCTTCTGTGAATGCATAGACACACAGTAATGGCCCTTTGGTCTATGGGACTTTTAGAAACTGCAGACAACTCGAAACCATATAGATAGCATGTCTTCAGATATATATGAATTAGATAAAGTTTAATTCATAGGCATGGTATGATGGTATAACATGCCTATGTATTAAAGCAAGCAATTGTGTTCTAACAAAAGTTATGTGACTGTGGTTTTTCTCTCAAATAGTGACTCTCCGTTTAATTTGTGGACTGTATTTGGTTGTGGCTGACTGACACTGCAGAGAAACCACAGGAGGGAATGCTTTTGCTTATTTACATTTTAACTTTTAATTTATTTAATTGTGTATGTGTGTGTGCACGTGGGTTTAGGGGTGTGTGTGTGTGTGTGTGTGTGTGTGTGTGTGTGTGTGTTGTATGTAGATCATGAAAGTAGGAAAGAGAATATGGGAAGGCAGGAGTACATCCTGAGGAGAGAGAAGACAGAGCAATGGAATGCAGGGGACAGGAGAGCAGAACAGAGCCTATTTGGGAAAGAGAAGGGGACCAGCAGGAAGGGGGCAGTGGGACTAGAGCAGTAGGGGTGGGGTATAAAGTGCAGTGATGTCCACCTGTGAAGTGGCCTGGTGACTGCTTGCACAGTTACTAACTGAAGACCAGAGAAATGCCGTGACAAAAGCCATCGCTTTGTATGTTCATTTAAAAATTACTTTACAAAATAAAGGTTTTTTTTTTACAAATACAATAAATATTTTTATTTTTATGAATTAGAAAAGCATACATTATCCCACCTTCTTTAGGACTCTGTTAGACACAAAAGGTACTCCACAATGCTTGTTGAATGAATGTAGGATGGGGAGCCTTGGAGTGTGGAAAGAGAAAGGCTGGGACCTCAGGGAAGTTCGCCTTCACCCAGCCCCGCCAGCTAACTCCTCCTCCCTTTTGGTACTCCAGCACCATCAGTTAGAAAGACACCAAGAGCTATAGGGAGAAGGGTGGGAAGGATCATAGGAACTACAGAACCCCAGGAGCAGCCCCCTATTCCTCCCTACACAGCAAGAAGAGAAGACTCTAGTTCCAAGATCACCAGTTTAACAGTCTGTCCTTCAGTGCTATTTGTGGGAACTCTGAGGTTTTTAAGAGAGACCCACTCAGTATCAATGGTAGACAAAGGCAAAGGAGTCGAGTAGTGCTGAGGTCATTGTGGCCAGTGACCTATCCCCTGCCCATAGCCTTTGGAATCACTCTGAGCACCTAGGACAAGGTTTTGCTTCTGTACTTGAACTCCAGCCTGTCTCAGGAAGGTCACCAGATCAATCCCATTGCCACCATACCTCCAGTTAGGGACAGCCGTGGCCTGCTGGAGGCAGCCAGAGTGCTGAGGAGTGAGAGGGGCTGTGGCCCAGAGGGGTTCTCTCTTTCCCACTCTCCGAACATGAACGCGTCCCTCCAGTTGAGATCGCAGGTACAGGGGATACTCTCTTCACAGGGAGTAGCTTTCTCTAGTTAAAAAAAAGGAATGTATTTGTATTCTCACCCACAGAAAACTCTGGAAGCTAATAGCCAACAGTTTTAGACAGAGAAAGCCATTATATGCCAGGCTCCTTTTATTGTTTCTGACAAAAGTGTAAAGGCAACTTTCCCACAATCCCCATTTTACAGATAAGGACTCTGAAGCCTAGAGGTTAGTTCACTTAATAATGGCCACATTATGATGAAGTAGACAGAGTCAATATGCAAAGCCAACCAACCTGGCTCCAGAGCCCATGTTCTTGATCACAGCATCACGTTGAACAAAATGGCCTCAGTAAATGGAGAAACGACAATAGTTGGGACAGGTTACCTGAATAAATCTCCCTAAGGATATTCAGTCAACTAAACTGACAATGGCCTTGAAATCAGAAGAGCAAAGCCAGATCCTATTCTCAGACCCTTTGCCCTGTGATATTCAAAGTGCAACCTAAACCTTGCCATCAATTGGGACCATATCAAAAATACATGGGCTCAAGGCCTTATGCCCAGGTCTAATGCATTAGAAGCAACATCTTAACAAGACCAAGGGTCACCTTGTGTACCTGATAATGGGGGCATGTGGGTGAACTTTGGGCCTCTAGTTGTCTAGACTGAACACACACACACACGCACACGCACACGCACACGCACATTCCCATCCCCATCCCCATCTGCAGGCTGGTCCTGAGCTCTTGCATAGCCAAGGTTGATCTTGAGCTCCCGATCCCTCCTGTCTTTGTCTCCCTGGGGCTGGGATTACAGGCATACACTACAATGTCTATCTGTGAGTGCCTGAGTACATGCGTATGTGTCTGTGCCTGAGTACATGCGTATGTGTCTGTGCCTGTGTGGATGAAGGTTCTCTTAGAGACCAGAGGCATCAGGTTCCCCATTCCCTCTGAAGCTGGGATTACAAGTAGTTGTGAGCTACCCCAAGTGGATGCTGGGAACCAGACAGACCCTCTGGAATAAGATTCTTAACCACTGAGACAATCTCTTCAGCCCATGGGTTCTGGAGGTCAAACTCAGTTCTTCATTCTTCCAAAACAGGTATTTCACTGAGTTATCTTCCCAGCCCTCCCCTCTCCCCTCTTTTCCATCCAGAAGTTCCAATAGAGTTCAGTAGGAGATAGCAAGAGTCCCAAGAGCCTGACATGTTACTTTTCTTTGCAGGCGAGTACTTGACCCAGCAAGAAAACAGGGTCCAGAGAACATCCCAGTGTGGCTCATTAAAATCAACCTAAGAACATCCCAACATCAAATACCCCGAAGTTCTTTTTGGTGTTAAGGATCTTACTATGTAGCCCAGGCTATCCTGTAACTTACTATATAGACCAAGCCAGCCTCACACTTGAGGACTTTCTCCTAACTCAGCTCTCCAAGTACTAAGGAATGACAGGTATGCACAACCAGGTGGCTGTCTTGAAATTTTAAAGTTTTTCTCTCCAGTCCTAGCAATCATCAAAAATATTCCTAAGTATTCTATTCGCCTCACCCCTAACCTCACGAACAGTTTAAGACGTGTGCATTTGTGAATGTGCTCCAAGGTTAATAAAGATAGAAAATGTAGCTAACATGGTGTCAAAGATCAAGGCCTGTGAGAAAGCAGTCACAGATCGGGAGGAAGTGAGTAGTGTATATTTATAAACTCAGATTTGGGGTGACTCTTGAAAAAAAAATCAAGACCAACAATACCAGGCTCTGTGCCTACATGGCAGCAATTAATCAAAGCTTTAACTAAAATATTCACTGTCTTTGTTGCCGCTGTCTCTGCCACTCTTGATTGTCTTTTTAATGTCAAAAACGGGGGTCAGTTGCCAGCAGTTTTTTAGGTTTTCTTATTACATTTTATGTGTATAACTATTTTGCCTACGTGTGTGTCTGCACCACAAGCTTGCCCAGTGCTCCTAGAAGCCAGAGGAGAGCACCAGAGCCCCCAGGACTGGAGTCGCATTCATTTGTCAGCTGTCATGTGAGTTGGGAATTGAACCCAGGTCCTCTGCAAGAGCGGTGAGTGTTCCTAACCCGTGAACCATCTCTCCAACCCTGCTAGCAGTTATTTTAATTACCATAAAGTAAGAGTCAACCACTCCTCTTGTCCATGTTCCCTCAGACCTTTATCTGTTTATTCCTCCTATAAATGTAGGAGTTTGTAAACAAAACAAAACAACAATAAAAACACTTCTGATTTGGATCCCAGCTCTCTTAGGATCTACAACCCCTCTACGATTCTAAATACATCACGATGTGACTGTCTCCTGAACCAGTATGGAGGATTAACTTGTCAATGGTCTTAGATCCAGCTATTTATTGAACTCCCATGGTGTCCCCAGTGCTGTGCTTGCTTCTTTAGATGATTTAGAGGCAATTTAGCATTCATTAAGAAATAAGCCTTAGACCTATAAGAGAACCAGAGAATAGTGTGAGAGGTCATGGGGAGGACAGTTAAGTCATAGCGGGAACGTGCGGTCTAGGATGTAGAGGGGGCTTAGAGGGGCTCCTCAGGGGAAGGAAGTGAGTGGGGGATGACTAAGGTATGAGGAAGAATGGTTGGAATCTGACTGCAACAGATGTGGCCAGAGTAGACATGAGGCGGAGAGCATGTGGTCAGGTGAGATGGCGAAGATGGGGAAGCTGATGAAGATATGCAGAGGACCTGAGCTACACTAGAATTTGGCAACAAAGAACCAGCTGCTCCTTCTAGAATGTCACGTTTTCTCACATGGCCTCATGTGCTCCATCTGCCCTGATCCTATCATAGGTGGCTCTGCTTAGACACCAACCTTCTCGAGCCAATGCCCTGGAAGGAGTGAAGGACCTTCATATGTCTCTGTCGCCCCAGCATGAGCTTTGAATGTGGGCTAGAAAGGAGTTTCTATAATTTTGCTCTGAACCCACGTGGCCATCCCTTTGAGAGAAGATGGTATGTACGGTCACCACTCGAAGAGCCTCCAGTGACCATTTTTAACTAAGTCAGGGAATCCACAAATGGATACTGCAGATGTAAGAGGGAAAGGCCTGGCTAGAATCATTCTGTGGAACTGGAAATGAAGAGTATAGAAACATCTCAAATAAATAAATGGTTGGGACTTGGTGTCAAGTTGTCTTTGGTAGCCAAAAAGTCCAGAGAGATGCCGACTGTGGCATGGAGATACCATGGTACTCCTGGTGGCATCTAGAAGGCCGGAGAGGCATTGTGGGGAATCTGAGTCCTATACCTACACAGCAGCTATATCTCCCAGAATGCACCCCTACATCCTTCCTTACCTGAGTTGGTCTTGTTGATCTTTGCCTTTTCACTCCTGCTGGAACTCCAGTCATTTCAGGATCAAGGAAACGAAGATCAAAAGTTAGGGAGAAAAACAAGAACTCAGTTTGTTGTTGTTGTTGTCATTATTATTTTTTATATCTTGAGTTTTGGAGCTATGGTCTCATGTATCTGAGGCTGGCCTCAAACTCACTATGTAGCTGAGGATGATTCTAAACTTCTGACCCTCCTGCCTCCTGAGTGCTGGAATTACAGCGTGCATCATCATGTCTGGTTGATGCAGTGCTGGAGACCAACTCCAGGCTTTGTGTATGTTAGGACAAGGGTTCTACCCACTGAGCCACACGCTCAGCTCTGAAGTCATTTTTCAAAGCTTATCCCTAGTTAAGACTTTCCCCCCCCCAAAAAAAATGGAAAATGTATAGAAGAGGTAAGGAAAGAAGATGGAAAGAAATGTAGAAGAGAAGCTAATGTATACCAAGATTATTAGTTACAAAGCACTATATTTTACATACATTGTCTCATCTACTTTAGTTTTTCTAAGTATTTCACCAGGCTGATACTACATTCTCACAAAATAGTGACAAATGCATGAAAATGCCATGATGAAACCCATTAATGTGTGTGCTAATGTAAAAAAATAAAAATAAAAAATATTTGTACATTTGAAAAAAAAAAAAGACTTTCCCTAGAGGTTGGAGAGATGGCTCAGTGGTTAAGAGCACTGAATGTTCTTCCAGAGGTTCTGAGTTCAATTCCCAGAAACCACATGGGAGCTCACGCCTGTAATGGGATCCAATGCCCTCTTCCTGGTATACCTGAAGACAGGATACAGTGTACTCATATACGTAAAATAAATAAATAATTCTTTTTTTTTTAAAAAAAGAGACTTTTTCTAATGCAGAAGACTTAGAGACAGATACAAATAGGAAAAAAAAAAAAAGACCAGCTGTGGTTGCACTGGTTGGGTGTGATGCACATTATGTTTCCAGAGGAGAAAAGGAAAAGAGGAAGTGATGGAGATGGGTAGAGATCAGAGCCCACAGTGCTGATTTGTCTGAGGAGGGGTGTGGCCCTGTCTTGGATCTTATGTCTCAGCCATGTGTGCTGTCTACCTGTTCAGTGGCATGAGGCCGCTAATGTATGAAACCTGATAACTGCAACCAGCCTGGAAAGGCCTAAAGGCAAAGATCACCACATGGGGGTTTGTGTTGGGAAACCAAGGAAGCTACACGTCTGTGCAAAGCAGCCACTGGGGGCACAGGGAAGCAGAAGGGATGCTCTCTTTCACTACCTGACCCATTGTGCGGTGCACACGCCCGTCCAGACTAGTTTAGCTGCTTATCTGGTCTTTCTGAGTCTCTGCTGCTACCCTTCCATGCTAGGGGTCCTGGCCACAGCTGGACCAATTTACATTTCCAAATGTAAATCGGATCACAGCACCTTCATATGTAAAATGCAAATAAGGCTCCCCTCCACTGGATTTCTAAAACCCTCCAAGTGGCTCCTCCCCCTGGCCTCTGCCTGCTTCTACATTTTCTCTTACCCAGTGGCCTTCTTGCTCCTTCCCTAAGTTTCCTCCTCTGGACAAAGCCTCAGTCATTTGTTTTTTGCTTTTGTTTTCCAAACTGCCTGGCTCTGCACCCCAGCCCCTTCTTTCTGGCTAGAGCCTATTTCTCTAATGGGGCTTAGCTCCCTCTAACCTTCTAGAATAAAAGCCAGATATTGGTGGCAGACCCTCAGTAACCCTGCTTCCCATTTACTCTGGAGATACAGCACCTAATTTTGTAGGGGTATTGTTTTGAGGCAGGTTAGCCTAGGTTGGCCTCAAACTCACAGGAATCTTCCTGCCCCAGCCCCTGGAGTGATGGGTACAGGCATGTAACACCATCTCAGACCGAGAACACTTAACTTTGTCTGGGCTTGTGTTTTAAGGAGAGTATGGGTTTCAGCTGTTTTGGGCCATGGGACTGAATTACAGCCAGTAACTCAGCATGAGATATATCCGAAAGACTCTGTGGTGGTTTGAATGAGAAATATATGTGGGGGCGCACACACCTACAGATGAGTATCTGAACACTCAGTCCCTACTGGTGACCCTGCTTGGAGAGGTTTAAACGGTACAACCTTGTCACAGCAGGCAGACTTTGGGATTAAAAGCCCTGTGCTACTTCAGTTAGATTCTGTTTTGTATTTCCGTTTGCAGATGTGAACTCTCAGCTTCCTGTTCCTGCCACTAGATGCTATCTCTGTCTCCCGGCCATGATGGGGTCTTATCCCTCTGCAGCCGTAAGCTCAAATAAACCGCATTTTATATAAATTGTCTTGGTTAGTGCATTTCATCACAATGATAACGTAGCTGATACAGTGTCCTTTACATAGGAAGTTAGCAGGGGATGGTAGTTATGTCTCAGGCAGGGAGATCCTGAATTCTGAGCCAGCATTGCCAATATAGTGAGACCCTGTTTCAAAAACAAAACAAAGCAAAGAAGCCAGGTACTGTGCCACATGCCTGCAATTCTAGCATTTAAGGGGATCAGGAGTTCAAGGTCACCTCTCTAGTTACTTAAGTTTCAGACCAGCTTGCACTACAAAGCCAGTATTTCAAACTTATTTCAATATGCCTTTGTTCTGTTAGAATTCAGCATCAGTCCTGAATGTGACATTTTATGTAAACATTTCTTAATTGCAGTTTTCTGTATGTTATTAGACAGTGACGATCTTTTGCTCAAGCTGTTAAACCTTTCTTGAGACAGTCAGTAAGGCACACTAATATCTGTTGAGAGCCCATTCATATCTCCTTCCCAGCCTGACAAAAACATGGTAAGCACTTGTTTAATCCTGACAGGATCCGGGTGAGGCTGGTACTATTATCTTTTAAGTATTATAGAACTGAAAGCCAAGGCACTGGCCTCTGAGCCTTCAACTACTCTGAGAGTGCCTCTGAGCTGTGTTCACCTTACCACCCCAGCACTATTCAGTGTGCCCCTGAGCTGTTCTAATAGGTGCCTGTTAGGACAAAAACTGCTCCTCTTGGGTTAAGCTATAGCTGAGTAGTAGAGCCCTTGCCTAGGAAACTTGAGGCCCTACATTTAATCCCCAGTAAACTGGAGTCGGGGGGATGTCCCTTCTATAGCCTGGAATGTCGGCACAGGTTTTATTTCTAGCACTTGGGAGGTAGAGGCAGGAGGATCAACCGTTCAAGATCATTCTTAACTACATAGAGACTTTGAAGCTAGCCTGGGCTATGTGAGACCTATTTTAAAACACACTTCTTTTTGTCAGTTCATTTTTCTCTCCTGGTGATATTTACTACTTTATTTTTGGTTTTCCTTCTCTGTTTGTAGCCCAAGCTAGTGTGGAACTCATTCTGCAGCCCAGGCTACCCTTGACTTTGAAACAATCTGCTTCTCTCAGACTCTTCAGAGTTGGAATGACGGACATGAGTCACCGCACCTGGCTTCCTGTTTCACCTGTCAATGCATCATCAAATACACAGGGCGTTTCTTCAGGAATGGAGAAGACAGGCCTGAACCCTTGAGCATCCCAGGAGGCTATACTTTAGGAACAACCTTAGGATCTCTATAAAGTTCAGACAGAAGCCCAATCAGAGGAAATGAAACCAGTATACAGCAGGGTTTAAAGCCATGGTTATGTGGTTATGTAGTTACGTGGTTATGTGGTTTTGCTGTGTGGAGACGGAGACTATGGCAATGACACCAGGCACTGTGTGACAGTATATCACATTCCTAACTGTGCCCCTTCACTGAGGGTCTTACCTCTGGGATGTCCAGGGCTACAGAAAAGGGTGGTATGGGCTAACTTGATTTAAATCATGTACCTGTACTGTTTCTGCTGATGTGAGTCGGAAAAGATCTGAGAGAGGGTCCTGCTCTCCCCCTGGGCCATCAGACATGTGAGGCTCTCACTGGGCTGGAGGCTTTTAGATTTCTTCTGCGCTAACTATATGGAAAAAGAAAAACAAGACAGGAGGTTAAGCCTTGGGCTCTCGGCATTTTCTTAACACCAAGTTCTATCTAGACTCTAAAACATTGAGACTGAAACTCTCCCAATAGGCAGCCACACAAGTCATTTGTGGAAGCAGTTTTCTTTGTTGGTGTTTGGTATCAATATCCTTTGATGCCTTGGAGCTAAGGCCCTTAGTGCATACTTGACAAGGTAGATTTAGAACAGTTAACTTGTTAATACAAATTTTAACAGCGAGTGCTACTTGTTTTTATACTTAAATGTATATATCATAAGAAGTTGATGTTTAAAACACCAATTCCTCTAAGAAAAGCCCTATACGTTTTGTGGATGTGTAATGCATTTGTAGCTGTTTATGTGTATATGTACATGTGTAGTATAGATGCACATGCACACACATGAGAACACATGTAGAGGCTATGGGTTGACACTGAGTATTTTCCTCTATCGTTTCCTACTTCACACTTTAAGGCAGGCGTGCCCGGTGAACCTGGTTCTCATTGGCTCTGCGGGGCAGCGAGTTCCAGGAGCCAGTGAGTTCCAGGGACCTTCCCCAGTGGGGCCTACGAATCCCCTGACCAGGAGTCCACCTATCAGGAAATCCCAGTCACCTAAAGACATGTTAAGGAGACTGGGAGACTAATTATCCCAATAATAAATAAGGTACCTTTACTTCCTAGAAGGGCCCCTCCTGACACGGTTGCTTGTAAAACTTCACTGTTGAACGCGCTCACTTCTCCAAATTCTACCTCAGAATGTGTAACCTTTGCTTTTCCTGTTCATCTGTTTTAGTTGTTGTTTTGTTTATTTTTTTGTGTACCAAAAGCCTATGCACAAGGCCCAAAACCTCTGGGTTTTCTCATGGTTTCTCTGAAGACTCTACCTCCCCAAACCCTTTCTTAGGCTGTTTGCCAATCTCCATTGCTGAACAAGCTCGATTTCTTCGACCATAGCTCAAAAGGCACAAATAAATGATACTCTGACTCAAACAAAACACCTCCACAGTTCCAAAGCCACACATGGTAGTATGTGTCTGTAATCTAATCATTTGGAGATGAACTGGAGGTGTTGGCCATCCTGGATTCTAGAGTAAGACCTTGTTTCACAACAAACCTCCTACAATTAGCAACAACAATGGATTATGTAGAAATGATGTTAATGAGTAAAGAGCTTGAAGCCCCAGAAGCCATGTAAAATCAGATGCAGTAGCTCATGTGTGAAATCCTAGAGCTCCTGTGGTGAAATGGGAACCAGACACAGGAGAATCCCCCAAAAGCTGAGGGTGCACAAAAAGTCTGGGGTGCACAGAGGATATCAAGGGACACTGTCTCAAACAAGGCAAGATCAATGCCTGAGACTGTCCTCTGACCTCTACATGTATGCCAAAGCATGTGCGCTCTCGCGCGCGCGCACACACACACACACACACACACACACACACACACACACACACAGAGTGGGGAGTTGGTTCTATGATCCCAACAAGACCACCTGAGGCAGGGAATTTGAAAGCAGTTTTGGCTACCTAAGACCCCATCCTTACAAAAACAACAAGTGAAAAGTGAAATGTCTAAGATGACTTTATAGAGATGGAAAAGAGGTAAGAATAGAAAATGAAGAAATTGAAACATTCTCTCATGGGCAGGGAGATGGCTAGGTTGGTAAACATGCTTGTTAAAGAGTTAGGACCCGAGTTCAGATCCCTAGCATCCATGTAGAATGCCATCACTGCCGGACACACCTCTAACCCCAGCATGGGGTGGATGTGGTCGAACAGACAGGAGGATTGCTGGGCTTGCTGGCCAACCAGCCTAGCAAAAATCCTGAAAGCTCCAAGTTCAGTGAAATACTCTATCTCAGAGGAATAAGGCAAAGAGCAATAGAGGAATACACATGAAGTCTTCCTCTGACCTCTGCATGCTCCTCCTCACAGTGCATACACACACACACATACACACACACATACACACACACACACACACACACACACACACACACACACACACTCCAGAAGTCTCTTTTGGCCTGGCTTGGTAGAACATACCTGTCTGTAGTTCTAGTACTTGGGAGCTGGAGAAAGGAAGCTCAAGATTTCAAGGTCAGCTTTGGCTACATAATGAGTTTGAGGCCAGCTTGGACTATAGGAGACACTGTCTCAAAAAGCCAAACAAACAAAAAAATAAACAAAGAACGCTTGTCTCTTGTCCATTTTCACTGAACTGTGGCCATAGCTGACGGTTGCATAACTGCGTGTATTTGCTGAAGCATATGTACTTAGAATGGGTTGTTCCGTGCTTATAAGTGCTACCATGTCTGGAACAGAGTTAAAGCTGAGAGCGCCAACACGGGACACGCAGCAGCAGCTGTTCAAAGGTCACCCTTCTCCAAATCTGATCTTGGCTGAAGACTAGCAATGGGGATTTCTTACCTCAGTGCTTTCACCTGGGCTGCAAAGGCTCTTGGGTACCAGGCAGTGAGTGACAAGAATGGTAGGGTCCTTGGTGGTGATGGACAGACCCTTATGCAGAATTTGAACCAGACGGACCCAAAAATGGAAGACAGTCTCAGGATGGTCAGGGTGGAGCTTCAGGTAGTAGATTTTCTCAGTGACTGTCCTCAGCCGCAGGATGCGTTCACTATGGTCCCAGATCTGGAGCTCCACAAACTTCAAAGGGAGCATGCTGAAGGCATAGAAGACAATACCTGGATCACCCCATCACTACTGATGTGTCTCTTCAAGGATGGGGAAAGAGAGTTCTTAACTAGTGGTGCTCAAACTCTGAGGAAAGGAGATTTCCCTGGGGCACTTATTTAAGATGCAGAGTCTCCAAGACAATTCCAAAGATTTAGAGTGACTAGATCTGGGCTGCCCTGGCACCTGCCTCTCTTACCTGGGCATGATTTCTAGGCCAGCATCCAGGGATCCTGTGCCACAGATGCAGCTCAAGAATAAGGTGGTTGGAGACATGGGGTTTTGCCATTTCCTTCTTGAAAATCCCACCTTCATAGCTTGTTCATTCATTAACCTCCACTAATCCTAGACCGCCCAAAAGAGCTGGCTCAAGGACCTGGCTTAGATCTAGTATTAGTCACCTACAGTGAGCAGTACTTGTTACAGGTATACCAGCATCACAATGGGAAGCTCTGGCAGGAGGTACTTGGAGGAATCAGGAGCTTCCTAGACCTCCTAGACATTTAGAGATTCTTGAGCTGCTTTGCAGATTGCGTAAGGAGGCCTTTTGCGGCTTGAATATCAAATGTCACCAGAGGCTTATTTGGTTGAACACATGGCCCCTAGCTAGTGGTGCTGTTTGGGAAGGTTATGGAACTTTAAGAAGGCAGAACCTCGATGGAGAAAGTACTTTACTTGGGAGGTGGAGGGAAGCTTTGAAGTTTTGTAGCCAGGCTTCACTCCCTGTTCTGTTTCCTGTTTAAATGCAATGTGATTGGTCAGCTTCCTGCCCTTGCCGCCGTGTCTCCCCTTCTCCGCCATGATGGACTCTAGCCCCCTGGAACTGTAAGCCCAAATAAACCTTTTCTCTCCTAACCTGCTTTTTGGCTGAGGCATTTTATCACAGCAACAGAAAGAAGACTGAAATGAGGCCCAAGAACCAAGAAGGGCAGTTCTATCACAAAGAGCATGCTACTACACGCTACAGACTTAAGTAGGACTTAGTCCAAGGAAAAACTGTGGCCAGTGACTTGTGATACAAAAGTCAAATCTAGTTAGCTGTACACCCAGGACTGAAAAGAGCATGCCTCTCCCAAGCCAGGTCTCACTGCCCCATTACCCCTTAACCAGAGGCTCAGAGGTTTCCCACTAAATCAGAAGACTGAGGCAAGAAGGTAAATGTGCTTGGAGACAGGCCTCCACCCTGCCCAAGTAAGCTTCCCTTTGCACCAAATCATCTGTCCTTCGAATAAAAGACCTTATGTGTGCTGTGTGCAATCATGTTTGTGTTGTATGCATGCATGCTTGTCACGTTTGCCTGTGCATGTGCTTATGTGTGAAAGTAGAGGGGCAGCGTCACTGCCTTCCTCTATTGATGTCTGTCATTTAAAAAAATGTTTTTATTTTTGAGACAGTGTCTCTCTAGAGAGTTCTGGCCGATCTGGAACTCACTTGTAGACCAGGCTGGCCTTGAACACAGAGATTCACCCACCTCTGCCTCCTAAGTAGTGGGTCTAAAGGCATGTGCCACCATGTCCAGTTTAAAATTTTATGTGGAGTCTTTGTACATGTGGGTGTGTGCATGGAGATTCTGTGTGCATGTATGTCTGTGAACCGCATATATGCAGTACCCACAGAATCCAGAAAAGAATGTCTGATCCCCTGAGACTGGACTTACAGACAGTTACTAACTGCCACCAAGAGGAAGCTGTGACTTTAACCGCTCAGCCATCTCTACAGCCCCCACTGTATTTCATAGGGACAGTTTCTTAAGAAAGAAAAAGAGCACTGTTGTTCTTGCAGAGGACCCAACAATCACATGGTGATTCATAACCACCTGTAACTCCAGTTCTAGCAGATTTGACACCTTCTTCTGACCTCCACAGGCACTAGGCACACACGTGGTGCACAGATGTACACGCCGGCAGAGCAGTCACATGCATAAAATAAAATTACTAAATCGTTTTAAAATATTAAAAATAAATAAAGAGAAAGTCACCCCAAGGAAGCAAGTAGGCCAGTGAATTGGGGAGACAGTCACTCAAAAAACTCCACCAAAAAAATGTGGGACATTTTTCACTGAACCTGGAGCTCATGGGTTTTCTTTTGTCTAGACTGGCCAGTCCCTAGAATCCACCTCTCTTCCTCTACCCCTTAACCCTGGGGTTACAGGCACACACTGCACTCAGTTTTTTGCATGGATGCTGAGGTCCCAAATGCAGATGCTCCTGTGTATCACGCCATTGTCCCACTCGGACATCTCCCCACCCCCAACCTGTCTGCGTATCTACGTGTTTGGGGAGGTGTGTATGCACATGCCTGTGGAGTTCAGAGGTTAGTTAGTCCCAATGTTGCTTCTAAGTGTTTTCTACCTTGGTTTTTAAATCAGTCTCTCACTAAGCCTGGAGCTTATTACATTAGTTAGGCTGGGTGGGCTGCAAATCCCGAAGATCCACCCATTTCCACCTCCCCCATGCTGGGATTACACACATGCACCCCTATACCCATCCTTTTTTTTTTTTAACATGAGTTCTGGGGATAGAGCTCATGCTTGCTTAGCATGCGCTTTACTGATTGAACTATCTCCCCACCCCCCACCTATCTCAGGTTCTGGAGTCTAGAGCAGTTAGTAGCTGGGCATGATAGTGCACAAGTGTAGTCCAAGCACTCAGAATAGGTAGACAGGTGGGTCAAGAGTTCAAGGCCAGCCTTTACTGCATAGTGGGTTCACAGTCAGCCTGAGCAATAAGAGATTGTGTTCTTTCCAAAACAAAGCAAAACAGAAACCAACAAACCAAAAATCCCAATCAATATCACTGCAAAGACTTCCCAGTTTCACCCCAGGTAGCCTCCCCCTTGATCTGCCCTTTACCCGTCTCGTCCCTCGTTCCCCTTGGTGGTGTTACCTCTTCAGGTTGATGCTCGGCGCTATGGATGGTCTGTTCCACGTCTGGCTCTGCCCCTGATGCCATGTGACTCTGGCCATAAGGAGGATGTTCGGAAGGGGAAGGCAAGGTACGGAGGAGGTCACCCCAAGGGCCATTGTGTTGGAAGCCTTATAGATTTCTTTCCAGTTTCTGCCCCTTCTGACCTGCAATGCAGCCCCCAGGCCCAGCCTGAACATTTGGCAAAGGCAGCAGGATGTTTTAGCCCAGCTTCTTCACTCAGCACTAATTTTGTTTTTGTTAGCTCTACCTGGTCTAGAACTCACTATGTATACCACGGCCAGAGAGGTCTGCCTTCCTCTGCCTCCCGAGTGTTGGGATTAAAGGCGTACAGTGGCAGCCACTTAGCTTCTTTGTGGGAGGAGGGTTATACTGTATTGTGGAGTGTTTGGCAGGGTCCTTGGTCTCTGTCTCCTAGATGCTTACAGTAAACTCCCACCCAAACTCTGACAACTGAAAATGTCTGCAGACATTGCTAAACTTCCCTTAGAAGTGAGAGATACTGCTGTGTTTTGACATGTGTTTTAACCTGTATTGATCTAGAAACTTTAGAAGGGCTTCTGAGTGATGATGATGATAATGATTATGTTTAAACAAAAAAGGGTCTTACTCTATAGCCCAGATTAGTCTCATTCTCAAGGGCATCCTCCTGTCTCAGCCTCCTGAGTACTGTCATTACAGACTTGAGCCACCAATGTGCATTTCTCCAATAGGACTTAAAGGGCCTACTATTAACACAAGAGCAAGAACAATAATCCCAAGGTTCCTTAGCATCTACTTTGTGTCTGTGGGTCTCTCCTTGACAACTTCCCCACCTTGCTTAGAAAACATTCATCTTCATGGCCCTTCTATTTATTGTAGGTTCTGTCTGGCCCAAGGGGAGTCCAGGAGATAAAGGGAGATTAAAAACACACCAAGCACTCACTAGACCATGCACTGTGCTTGCTGTGTTTAAATAGATTTATACAGGTTCCATGCACAATGGCACCTTCCCACCGGTGAGCAGAGCCTGGACTCTAAGCTCAGGTATCTCTGGGCCCCTAGGTCCTATTTTTTTGCCAATAAATACTGACTGCCTTAACTTGGCCTCAGGTGACAGACCCGAGAATGACATAAACTGGGAGCCCAACTGCCTAATTTCTCAGTCAGCAAAGAATGCCTGACGTCTCTCACTGAGTGGACACTTACAGGAGAAATTCTGCTTAGCCTTGTGCCTCAAGCCCACTAGCTTTCCTGCCTCAGTTTACCCTCTTTTGGTCGCATCTTGGGAACAGGTTTAGAAGAATCAAGGAGCACTGTTCTGAATCACACGCAAGAGTACCTGGACAAAGTTGCTTTCAAATACCACGGAGTTAGGAAACAGATTGAATTCTGGAGAATGAACCATCTGGCAGAGGAGTCCTTCTTCCACACCCAGGCCCACTCCAGGGTTCGTTTCCCCATCCACAAGCAAGAGGCCCCTGAATTTTTCCCAGGCATTCAAGGAAGGGAAGGTTGGATAAGATCTTATCACTTTTACTGTCTTCTTCGATTTCCACCAAGACTTTCTAGGTGGAACTGATGTCATCATGTCTGCGCATACTCAGGGGCCCTCTGCACAGTTGTCCTGGGATCTGTCTCTTCCCTTCTGATCATGGGCAGCTGGCCAAAGCCTGAGGGGCAGCCAGTCAGCTCATAATGATGAATGGATGACATCATGAAAAACCACAGCAGGCCTGCAAGAAAGGGAAATGAGGAGGAACCTCCCATTTCCTCCTGGACCAGTGATGCTCACTGATGCACTTCCTGACATCCCAAGTCTTTCTCAGGGGCCCACTTGGAGCATTCACGGAACTTGCTGGAAAACCCTGAGGCAGGCAGGAAGCAAGGACTGTTAGGACGCTCCAGCTACTGCCCAAAAGAAAGGCCCTTCCTGTCTCCTTCCTGTCTCTCAATCCTCTCGTGTGTGTGTATGTGTGTGTGTGTGTGTGTGTGTGTGTGTGTGTGGTGGTTGAGGTGGTGGTGTGTTTGTGTGTGTGTGGTGGTAGTGGTGGTGGTGTGTATGTGTATGTTTGTAAGTGTGTATGCGTGTGTGTGTGGTGGTGGTGGTGGTAATAGTGTGTGTATGGTGTGTGTGAGTGTGTGTGATGGTGGTGGTGGTGGTGTGTGTGTGTGTGTTTGTGTGTGTGTGTGATGGTGGTGGTGGTGGTGTGTGTGTATGTGGTGGTAGTGTGTGTGTGTGTGTGTGTGGTGGTGATAGTGTGTGATGGTGGTGTGTGTGTGTGTGTGTGTGTGGTGTGTGTGGTGGTACTGGTGGTGGTGGTGTGTATGTGTGTGTTTGTAAGTGTGTATGCGTGTGTGTGTGTGGTGGTGGTGGTGGATGTGTGTGTGTGTTTGTGTGTGTGTGTGATGGTGGTGGTGGTGGGGTGTGTGTGTGTGGTGGTAGTGTGTGTGTGTGGTGGTGGTGATAGTGTCTGATGGTGGTGTGTGTGTATGTGTGTGTGTGTGTGTGTGTGTGTATTACTGAGGATTAAACCCAGGGACCCATTCATGCTGAATGAGCCCTACCACCAAACTATATCCCCAGACCACGCAGGCCTTAAACTTGCTGTATTGCACCTCAGCCTCCTGAGTTCATGAGTGTGCAGCATGTAGTTCAAGCTCCCCTCTTTATGTTTGGTTAATTGATTGGTGTGTGTGTGTGTGTGTGTGTGTGTGTGTGTGTGTGTGTGTACAAGTGGGTGCGAGTGTGCCACAGCACAGGGTCTGAGGATCAGAATCCGACCGTCAGGCTTGGTGGTAAGTACATGCCTTTATCTGCTGAGCCATCTCACCACGGAGCCATCTTGCTGGCCTCCTCCCTGACTCTCTCAGTGTAAACTATTCTAAACAGTATGAAGAGCTGATGTCTATTCATTGACGTGATATGATCCCCCCACCCCACCCCCACCCCCTGGTTTAGCATGTGAGCCTCCTCTCCACCTCCCACACCCTAGTTTACCTGCAAGAACCATTTCTGCTTCCAGGAGAGCTACTGGCGCCTGCTCTTTGGCTGCTACGGCTGGCTGGTTGCAGCTGCAGTTTTCTCCCTTCGGAGGTCAATACTGAAGGAGCAGAAGCAATAACTAGTTTCTGATGACAAGGCTGACTATGGGAAGGTACCAGCATTACACACTCACCTCAGGAATAATGGATCTCCCCAAGAGCCAGAAGAATTTTAAAAAAAAAAAAATCTAAATTCCTATGTGTGGAGTAGGTCAAAGAACCAAGCAGACTGATCACCATTCAGAGTCAACTTAAGGAGAAGTGGTATTCTGACTTGAACACAATTCTAGGGTTTGTTAACGTGTTACCATCAAGGTCAAATGTAATAAATTTAGAAAAGTGGTTTAGAAGAAAGATATGCAAAGGACAGAGCTGGATATTATTCCTGCATTTCATCATAAAGTCAGAGACAGGCAGAGGGTCCCAAGGCTTTCCCAGGTCTGGTTCCGCCAGCCCTCTTCCGTAGCCACAAGGCGACACCAATCCAAACCCCTGTCACAACCCCCAGAGTAGCGATGAGATGTCTAACTCACATTCCTCATTTTCTGCTGCTTACTATTTAGGGAAAAAATGTCCCCCATGGTAAGATTCTCTAAGGATAGGGTCATAAACCACACCCTGTGGTTTGCATTCCCCTGGAAACTGAAAACGTGGTAAAAAAGTAATAGCCGTTAAAAAGCTGTGCTCCTTTTTCACAGTCAGCACTGAACCACAACATAACCTACTGACTTAGTAGATACGGAGCTGGGAAAATTTAATCTCTGAGACATCCCAACGTCGACTGGAAAGTTAACCTTGCTCCTTTCCATTTAGCTCACTTCCGGGGTGTCCTCACCCTTCTGTGGAAGGAGGAGGCTTCAGCACCTGATCTAGAAGGTTAATTGTAACAACCTTTTGGCTCTAAACAAGATGCTAAATAATTGTATGAATGTTTTTTCAAGGTGTCTGTCTTTTTCTCCAGGTTCTCACTAGCCTTCTGATTCCAGGGCTTTGAATCATTTTAATAACCATGTAACAGATGATTGCAAACCCTAATACTTCTCTGCTTTTTTTTCTGTTAAGCACAATATTGTCTACAATTATGAAAAGAAGGAAGAAAACAGAAAGACCAAAAAGTAACCTCAATATTAACAACTTTTTTCTTGGCTGGGCAGTGGTAGCACGTGTCTCTAATCCCAGCACTTAGGAGGCAGAGGCAGAAGAATCTGTAAATTCAAGACCAGTCTGGTCTACAGAGCAAGTTCCAGGATAGCCAGGAGTACACAGAGAAACCAAACCTTAAAAAACAAAATAAAACAAAAACAAAACAAACAATGAAAAATTTTCCAGTCATACATAGTAGTATATCTGTTTGATCTCCATTTCTTTAGTGTGGAATTACTGACATTTACTTGGGCATAAGGTATCTGGAATAGAGTAGATTGTGTGGGTTCCCTTGCAGTAAGTAAGGCCACGTGTCTATTAAAGACATAAGCTCAAGTGACCTTTCTGTGAGGAGCCATTGTAGGGAGAAGGCATACCCTCGTCCATGATCATCTCCCTCCCTAACCCCGCCTTCCCCCTCTCAGAATAAAACTTTCATTCCAATGCTGATGTGAATGAAAAAAATTAGGAATATTTTTATATGTATTTATTAGTTTGTATGTAGGTGTAAACATGGGGTGCTGCTGTAGTGTGCAAGTGGAGGGCAAGGGAAGCCTGCTCTCTTCTGCCACCATGTGGGGCCCGGGGTTTGAGCCTCTGCAGCAAGCACCTTTTTTTACTTGTTGAATCATCCCCACAACCCAAACTTGGATATTTAAAATTAGATGGAGTCAAACCTGAGTTAGGCTGGTGCTACTAATAATAAAATTACTGCTCACTCTTTAGGAATAATTTTACAGCAAATGACATCGCTATTTCCGAATAGTTCTAGATGATATGGAAATAAAGTTAATTTACAGGCTATCTGAACCTCAGCATGACCAAGGTATGGCTTCTGGGAAATGTAACTGTGTACTCCAACACTAGAAAACACTGCCTTGTGCTTCTTGTGTGGTATATGGATCTAGGATTACCATAATCACCATTCATTGCACATCTGATGATAACTGTGGTGACTTCTAGGAGGACACGTTCTGTCACTTGCTCAAAGTAACCAGAATATCTGGGTGACCAGTTGTTTCTGGGTCCAGGCTTTGTGCCACTTAAGAAATGTTATTTTAAGACTTAAGACTTCCCTTCCTTCCTTCTTTCCTTCTTTCTGTTCTTCCTTCTTTTCTATCTTCTGTTTTTTGTTTTTAAGACAGGATCTCACTATGTAGCCTTGGCTGTCCTGAAACTCACTCTGTAGACCAGGCTGGCCCCAAACTCACAAAGATCTGCCTGCCTCTGCCTCCCAAGTACTGGGATCAAAGGTATATATCACTAAACCCTGCAAGAATATGTTTTAAATGTTAGTCAGAGGGGAACACGGAGTTGGTGTTTTATAAGTACAGAATTTCTGTTTAGGAATGTGAGGTCATCCAGAAACTACCCCACCTAATGATCCATCCCATCTGCAGACACCAAACCCCCCCATACTATTGCTGATGTCAAGAAGTGCTTGCTGACAGGAGCCTGATATGGCTGTTCCCTGAGAGGTTCTACCAGCACCTGACCAATACAGATGCAGATACTCACAACCATCACACTGAGCCTGGGGACCCCAATGGAAGAGCTAGGGGAAGGACCAAAGGAGATGAAGGGGTTTGCAACTCCATAAGAACACTATCAACTGGACACCCCCTCCCAGAGCTCCCAGAGACTAAACCATCAACCAAAGAGTATATACATGGAGGGAACCATGGCTCCAGCTACACATGTAGCAGAGGATTGCCTTATCTGACATCAATGGGAGGGGAGGCCCTTGGTCCTGTGGAGGCTTGATGCCCCAGCATAGGGGGATGCTGGAGTGGTGAGGTAGGAGTGAGTGAGAAGGTAGAGAAGCACCCTCATAGAAACAAAGGGGGAGAGAGGGAATGGGATGGGGAGTTTGTGGAAGAGTAACTGAGAAGGGGGATATCATTTGAAATGTAAATGAATATGATTAATAAAAATAAATAAAATGAAAAAAAAAAAGGAATGTGAGTCAATGCTGGAGGGGGACGGTGATGGTGGCTATACCACAGTGAGTATGAGTAATGTCACTGCACTGTGCTAGGTGCTAAAATGGTATCTTTTGTGGCGTTATTTTAACTACAGGAAAGATGCTTGGACTAAAGGATAAAGTAAGAGCCTCACAATGGTATGACACAAAATCATCCCAGGGTGGCGGGTATGACTCACAGTGAAGCACTGTCCTAATAAGTGTGAGGCCTTGGGTTTCATTTTCAGTACACAAAAAGATTATTTTGTGGCAGGAGACACTAGCCCAGGCTGCCCTGGAACTCATTATGTGGTCAACAGAGCTTGCACACTCTGCAGTCTTCCCGCCTCAGTCTCCCAAGTTCTGAGATTACTGGAGTAAGCTACCAAGCTTAGCTCTAAAATACATGTATTTCTAAATGTCCAGAGGCCCAAGGGTGTTTGTGTGAATAAGGAACCTTAAGTTTAAGTGTAATCTTTGGGGTCAATCTGTTCTCATTAAACCTATTGTAATATAAAACATCCTTTGTTTCACAAACACATAGTCTCTGAGAATATTAGAAAATATAAAGCTCTGTGTGTGTGTGTGTGTGTGTGTGTGTGTGCGCACCAGCGCGTGTGCATGTGTATGTGTGTATGCTTGTGTGCATGTGCATGTGTGTGTGTGTATGTGTACATGCATGAGTGTGGTACTGGGGATTGAATTCAGGGCCTTGCAAATGCTAGGTAACTCCCATTACAGCATACTCCCATTTTTTGGAAAACATTGTAACAACAATGTATTGTATATGTTGGAGTTTTAGTTTGGGTTTTGTTTTGAAGTCTCAGATACCCAGGCTGGCTTGAAGTCACAGTGTAGTTGATGACCAATGACTTTCAACTTTTGACTTGCTGTCTCTAGCTCCTGCATATTGGGATTAACAGGCATGTCCGCAGTAACTGGACTCATGCTGTATTGTTTCACAAATGGTTTTTTTAATCACTTATTTTGTTTAATCAGCGCTATGTTTGTGTTCATGTACTCTCATCTTATCTCACCTAAGGATACATTACAACTCCCCTAAGTAGCTAAAATTATTGTTTCATCCGGCTTATCAAAATCAGCATCCAACCCAACTAAGGGGATGGGGAGCTCATCTTCCCCTTAGCTTATTTTTATCCAATGAAGTCTCTACAGTTGGTGTGATGGAAAAGGAGTGTCAGTGATGTGGATGACAGACTTGGGGACATCCCGTGGAAGGTCACGGGGGGGCAAAGAGACACAGCAACTGGAGGGACACAAACCAGTATGACATGTTCACCCAGCATGGCTAGAGCTCCCTTTGAAGAAAAAAATGAATGGAGCTGAACAAAAAGTACACAAAAAATAGGAATTAAAAAAAAGCTATTTCTGAAATAAAACAAAACCCACTCAAAATGGCAACACACCAGGACTCACCATGTTCCAAGGTAAGTATAGTAGAGAGGCAGGAATGGCTTTTAAGAAATTCCTAAGTTACTGGAATAAAAAGAGAAGCATTCTACTGCAAAGATCCAGAGAGATGAAGGTAACAGACTACTGAGCAAAGAAGGCAGGATGACTTCGGATTTCTCAGCACTTTTAGATGTCACAAGATGATGGAACAGTATAGAAAGAATGAGGAGGAGAGAACGTGGCTTCTATGGACAGCCTGAGGTTCATTCTATTGTAATAGTAGCAAAAATAATCTTGAAACATTAAGCACACTAAGATAAATGAACATATGAGCTAATAGAAAAAAATTCATTGATCAGCTTGCTAACAGTATGGTTTTAAAATGTGGATATAAGCCAGGCAATGGTGACACGCCTTTAATCCCAGTACTCAGAGAGGCAGGGAGATCTCCAAGTTCAAGGCTAGCCTGGTGTACAGAGTGAGTTCCAGGATAGCCAGGGCTAAACAGAGAATCCCTGTCTCAACAAACAAAATATGGATATAAAATATAAAATTATGAAGATATAATTAAGTACCAATAAAGAGGAATAAAGGTAGTGACATAAAATATTACTTAGGCTATAGCCAAAGCTTCCCCTATATCTAGTGATTAAACAAAACACAATTTTAAGTTTTCTCACACTATGATAGGTGGTTCAAAGCTGTCCTAATGTCTCTGCCATGTGGTTTTCATCTCTGAGCCCCAAGGTGGCTGCACTGGCTCCTGGTATCACACTTGCATTCTGATCAGTGAGAAGAGGATAGGACACACCCACATACATTCCTTTTACAAGGATGACCTAGAAATGACATAGTCATTTTTGCTCACATTCTATTGGTCAGAATTCAGATACATAAACAACCACACCCACGTACAAGGAAGCCTGGAAAACAGAACTGTCAGCCAGGTGACTAGGAGCCCACCTAGGACTAGGATGTAACTAAGGATAAAGGATAGCTGTGAGCAGCTAGCTTTTGTGAAGCAGGCATGTCATTGAATGACACTTGACAGATACGTTAAGAACATAATGCTGTTTAATTTTGTTTACTTGAGACAGGGTCTCACTACGTAGCCTCAACTGGCCTTGAACCTGAGATCTGCTTGCTACAATCTCACCAATGTTAGGATTATAGAAGCACATCACTGTGCTTGGCTAAGAAGTTCTTCAGAGATGCATTATTGTTTGTCGTGTGAGCCTGTGTGAATTCATGTACATCATGTGCGTGCAGACAGCTGTCCACGGAGGACAGAAAACACCGGATCCCTTGGTACTGAGTTACAGGCAGTTTTGAGCTGCCTGCTATGGGTGCTAGGAACAGACTCAGGTCTTCTGCAACAGCTCTTAACCTTTGAACCATCTCCTCAGCCCCCGTTTTATTTGGTTTAGCATTTGGTTTGTCCCCCTCCTAGGCTTCTTTTCATTTTAAAAGTACACAAGGCCCCAAAGAACTTTAAAATTTGTGCCATTGGATACATAAGCCAGACAACTTAAATACAAAATCTGAAACTGAAACTATGGATGATCTGCAAAGGTAAGGTGTCAAGACAGTTTTCTTAGTACAACTGCTCATATCACTAAATTTCACTGTTAGGGACAATAATACATCAATCAGTGAACTGTAGTTTTCTTATCTATCTATCTATCTATCTATCTATCTATCTATCATGTATATCTGTGTGAGGGTGTCTGGTCCCCTGGAATTGGAGTTACAGACAGTTGTGAGCCACCATAGGGTGTTGAGAATTGAATCCTGGTCCTGTGGAAGAGCAGTCAGTGCTCTTAACATCTGAGCTGTCTCTTCACCCTAGAATTGTGGTTTTCTTAATGCCTGTGTCATTAAACAAATTAGCAGAAAACACAAAGCTCTTCTTTGGCAGAATTGTTAGTGTCTGTTACCAACACCAAGCCGCATGGACAGCCACTATATTATAAGTTACAAAGTAGGATATATGGTTCATAAACTTGACTTTGAATAAAAGGATCTGTTTTCCAGAAGAAGAAATAAGCAGAATCATAATTCACAAATTTATTTATTATTTATTTGGTGTTTTTTGAGACAGGTTTTTGTATAGCCAAGGCTGGACTCAAACCTGAAATATAGCTGCAGTAGTTTAACTAAGAATGTCCCCCATAGGCTCAAGTATTTGAACTCTTGGTTCTCAGTTGATGGCTTAAGGAAGAGTGGCCTTGTGGAAGGAAGTATGTCCTTGGGGAGAATTTTGAGGACTTATGGACTCCCATCATTTTTAGTGCATCCTCTCCACTTCCAGTTTGTGGTGGAGATATGTACTCTCAGCCGTCTGCCTTTCTCACCATGTATCCTGCATGCCTGCTGTCATGATGGAGTCTTATGCCTCTGCAACCACAAATCAAAATAAACTGTTTCTTCCATAAATTACCTCAGCCATGATGTCTTATCACAGCAACAGAAAAGCAACCAATACAGTAGGTGAGGATAGATAGCCCTGAACCACACCTGGTTTATGAGGTGTTAGGAATCAAATCCATGGCTTTCTGCAGGCTACTCAAACACCCTACCGACTAGATAAGCACTCTATCAATATTCCCAGCTCAAGTTGCTTTCTGCATGATTGTATTTCCCTGTGGGGAACCAGCTTTCATTGAAGAAATGGAAGATTCCAATTAAGGGCAGAAAAAGTACAAGGGAAGACTAGAACATTTTGAATGCCAGCAAGGGAATGGGAAAGAGGGGTCCAGGTGTGGGGGTTTACACTTTTAATCCCAGCACTAGCATGGTCTACAGAGTGAGTTTTAAGCTAGCCAGAGGGACATAGTGAGACATTATCTCAAAAAAAAAGAAAAAAAGAATAGAATATAGAGGCCAGCTTGGAGGTGCAGCCACTGGCCAGGTCTGGGACAGTCTGAGCATCACAGCAAGTAATAAGAATGAGTTGTCACGAGGATGTGGAGAAAGAGGAACACTCCTCCACTGCTGGTGGAATTGCAGGCTGGTACAACCACTCTGGAAAGCAGTCTGGCGGCTCCTCAGAAAACTGGGCATGACACTTCCGGAGGATCCGGCTATACCACTCCTGGGCATATACCCAGAGACTTTACCTGCATGCAATAAGGACACATGCTCCACTATATTCATAGCAGCCTTATTTATAATAGCCAGAAGCTGGAAAGAACCCAGATGTCCCTCAACGGAGGAATGGATTCAGAAGATGTGGTATATTTACACAATGGAATACTACTCTGCAATTAAAAACAATGAATTCACGAAATTCCTAGGCAAATGGTCAGAACTTGAAAATATCATCCTTAGTGAGGTAACCCAATCACAAAAGATCACACATGGTATGAAGTCACTGATAAGGGGATATTGACCCAGAATCTCAGAATACCCTAGACACAATCAGCATATCAATAGATTTCTAAAAAGATGGAAGGAGAGACCCCTGGTCCTGGAAAGACTGGATGTAGGGGAACGCCAGGACAGAGTAATGAGAGGGGGTTGAACGGAGAAAAGAGGGAGGGAAGGGGGCTTATGGGACTTTCGGGGAGGGAGGAAACGGGAAAGGGGAAGTGATTTGGAATGTAAATTAAAAAAATAAAATAAAATTAAATTAAAAAAAAAACAAAAAAACAAAAAAAACAAAAAAAAAAAAAAAAGAATGAGTTGTGGGGCTGGAGAGATGGCTCAGCGGTTAAGAGCACTGACTGCTCTTCCAGAGGTCCTGAGTTCAATTCTCAGCAACCACACGGTGGCTCACAACCATCTGTAATGGGATCTGATGTCCTCTTCCGGTGTGTCTGAAGACAGCTACAGTGTACTCATATAAATGAAATAAATAATCTTTAAAAAAAATGAGTTGCAAACCCTTGACTCAAACTGAAAACTGTGAGCCACGCTGATGATGAATGGATGGACGGGTAGGTGATAGATAAAACTACAAAACTTCTTGTGATAAGCTTCCAGCTAGTAGTAAAAGGGGTAACAGAACTAGAAATGTATTACCTGTGCCACCTGAGTGGTGGTTGGACCAGGGAGCCAGCGTTTACTATGCCTGAGACTAGCGAGTAGAGGAAATTTACTGATGAACTGGGTATCCATGCAATCGGGAATACCTTCCAGAAATTTCTACTGACTTTCTAAAGGAAAAGGAATACTATGATGGAAAAATCTGGCAGACAATAGACTCAGATCCCCAGATGTGAGGCTCTGAGAATAGTACCATTTCCAGGGTATTCCTGCCCAGAAAACATGACCCCAGGATCCAGGGCTCATCCTGAAGAAACATCAGACAGAACCATGGGTAAATGTAAAGCCTCGGCTGTCTAACCCCATGGAAAATGTGGAAGCCAAAGAAAACTCAAAACCTGGCTCCAAGCTGGTGGCATCTCGGGCAAGGTGAGACTGGAAATGTGAAAAACAGCTTCTGAAGGAGAAACTTAAGGGTTCTTAGGAAAGTCAGCTGGATGGTGTTTTGCTGGGACAAACACGTGAAGGAACATTTAGCTGAAGTGGACACAGGTGAAAGGCTCTGACAGACTCATAAAGGAACATTTGGTTGAAGCAGACACAGGAGAGAGGATGCTCTGCTAAAGCAAGCACGTGAAAGGACATGTGATAAAGGATTCTTCACTAACAACACACGTGTATTGGTCTGACTTACATTGCGTAGTTGAGCTGCATTTGTCGGGACTACATAGAAAGAAACACACCAAAAAAACTTCTGGTAGTGTGCTACAATTTCTTGCTACTTCTGTGAACTCAGGATGATTGGCAGAGTGATATCAGCTGAGACAGGCCTTGTCTGAGACAAGACCCATGGGGAAAACATGATGCTTGAAGGGACTATAAAAAAAGACTCAACCAACAGTGACAGAGGTTGAGCTAAGCTTGTTTATAGAACTAACTGAAGAGACACAGCCAAGAACTTTTCCTGGCATTCCTGTTGACCTTGGTCCTTCTTGCTGACTCGTACAGAGACTGAGGCCAGGCTGTCTCTACTAGGTAGTGCCACCACTGCTGATTCATGTTTGCTATCCCAACTCTACCAAACTGGACTGCTGGTGTATCCGTGAAATGTTTAAGACTGAATCCAGTTGCCGCTGCTAGCCTGTGAACTGAAGTGCTGATTTCCAGACAACACAGATAGGAGTCACTCCAAAGAACCTTCTAAACCGCTTCCCCCATATCCTTTCTTTTCCACTTCCTCTGGTGGGTATTGGGCTACAAGGGAGGTTTAAAACGTTTAAGAACCATCATTAAAAGTAGGATTTTAAAAAGTTACAAACTTCCAGGAATATTTATGAATGGAATGTTTGTAGCAACTTTATTACCCAAACTGGAAACAGCCCAGATGTCTTTGGAGAGATGAGGTAATAAACAGACTTTCATCCACAGTGGATCCCATTCTGAAACAAACAGGAACATAGTTGTTGATTTGGGCAACAAAGTGAAAGAAAATAGAAAGTTCTGTGCACAGAGCTGTCCCTTCTTTCTCCAATGGGGAAAGTTCTCCACAATATGTGAATATTGTTGAACTCTAATATAAAGGAGTCCCAGAATTCCTTGCCCATACCCCATGAGAAACAAGCTATCAACTAAAGTACAAAGTTTCCAGGTACTTCTTTTGGTAGCTAACCAGTCAGTACACTTTCCAATGTCACTCAGGTTGACTTCTTTCCTCTCCACTGTCCTTCATGGCATAGGTTTGTAAAAGTCCTACCTCACCCTGGCTTACCTCACAATCCATTGACAGGCTCTTTTTTTCTTTATATACAGTGAAACTCACTCTTTGTGGAGTACAATACATTCTTTTTGAACATTTATTTATCTTTGTGTGTGTGTGTGTGTGTGTGTGTGTGTGTGTGTGTGTGTGTGTGCATATGCCACAGTGAATGTATGGAGGTCAGTGGGTGGGTAGCCTTTGGGAATTGGTTATCCCCTTCCACCATTAGGTCCGAGGGATCGAACTCAGGTTGGCAGAGTAGAAGGCAAGTGCCTTTACTCTAATTGATTACATTTCTGTAACTGTGATAAAATACCATGACCAAAGCAACTTAAGGAAGGGGGAGGTTTATTTTAGCTTATGGTTCTTGAGGGATTAAGTCCACTCTGGCAGGGAAGGCATCACATGATGGAGCAGGAAGCTGGCTGATCACATATTTTTATCCTCACACAGGAAGTAGAGAGAGGGAACAGGAAGTGAAAAACAATGGAAACAGCCACAAAGCCTGCCCCCAGGAGCCTGCTTCCTACAGCAAGGCTGCACCTCCTAAAATATTCCACAGCCTCCCCTGAAGAGCTCCACCAACCAGGGACCAAGTGCTCAGATACATAAGCCTATGGGGAATGTTTCTCATCCAAACCCATGAGCTACTGAGCCATCTCACTGCAAATCTGTGTTACTGGTGGCTAGTTTATTTTGTTGTCATCTGATTATATATTTAGTATGATCTTTTTTTTTCTTTCTTTCTTCTTAAAAAACTGAGGTTAGGTTGTCAGACTGCTCTGTGGGTAAAGGCTCTTGCCACCAAATCCAATGAGTGATGCTCAATCTGCAGAACTTACATGCTAGAGGGAGAGAACTGACTCCAAGTATCCCCTGACCTCAACACATTCACTGTATGCACCTATAGCTCCCTTAAAAAGAAAATTTTATGTATATGTGTATGTGTATGTGTATATGATGTGTATATGTATGTGTATGTGTATATGTATATGTATGTGTATGTGTATATGTATATATGTGCTGAGGTTTCTTTAGGAGACCGAAGACTAACTAAATGAGCACTCTGGTGCATTTATATAGTGTTTTTGATGGAGTGTTCTATCAACGTCAATTGGTCTAGTTTGTTGATATTGTAATTAAGAATTTCCATATTCTTCTATTTTTTTTATCAACTCATGACAGGTTATATCGTCTCCCTGATGTAACCACCCCTTCATCTCTTAAGTTGCTACTTATTAGATATTTTGTCCCAGCTATGAAAAAGTAACTAACATACTCATGATCATAGAAGGTAATTTAAATATGAGAAGGGCCTAGTGGCACACACCCATAATCCCAGTACTATCAAGGCAAAGACAGGAAGATCTGGAGTTCAAAGCTGTTCTTGAGACCTGTCTTATCAACAAGTGGTTGGACCAAGAGGGTTTTGACTAATAAAGAGAGTATTCCACTGATGGATTCATAATTTGATGGCAGTAGTGGGGAAGGGTAGAAACTAGGAGGTGGGGCCTATTAGAGGAAGTAGGTCATAGTATGGGGAGGGGAGAGAGAGTACCCTGAAAGAGTATCTTCCTCCTCAATAATCCTGCTTTGGTAAGTTTTGTCTCAGTCACCCTCTTGTTCTCTTAGCCTGCTTTTTGTTTGGATACTTTGTAACAGTGATGTAACTAACAAGATGTTAAAATCTTTACAAAAAGCAGAGGGCTAGAAAGATTGCTTAGTGGTTAGAGCACTGGCTGATGGTGTAGAGTACTCCAGTTCAATTCCCAGTACCACCAGGGCAGCTCATAGCTCCAGGGAATCAACTGCCCTCTTCTGGCCTCCCTGGGCACTGCACACACATGGCGACCATAACACAGGCAAGACATCTGTTAAAATAAAATTTAAAAGTGTGTTAAAATTTAAATTAAATTTTGGGTTTAACTCAGTAGGCATTGTCAGTGGCAGAGTGAGGCGATGGTTGCCCAGGAGAACTTGACCTGGTTGCCCTGGAGTATTGGAGTAGAAACTACGGGAACGATGACTTTGGAGCACCCTCATCTGCAGTGACAGTCCAGAAGAGACTTCAGATGGAGACCAAGTTGGAGTGAGTAGGTCAGGATGTAACCTGAGTGGCTCTGAGGAAGCTGTACAGAATGACTGTGTTTGTTCTTAGGAGAAAATGAAGCCAATAGAGTCTTGTCAGTCCAAGAACCCAGAAAAAGGTCTGGGAAGAGTTGAGCTAAGGAGTCAGAGGCACAGCACTAGTGGGAAGGAGGGAGGGGTATCCGGAAGTGGAGCTGGTGACCAAGTAAACTGAGAACGAGTAAAGAGCAGGTCAGTCACCTACCAGTGGCTTTCAGTCTTGTTCCACAAAATCCTCTTTTCACAACGATCACTTTGTCATACCATTTCACAGTGATCAGAATCTACTTTTACGTATACAAAAAAGCACACTGCTCCAACTGTAATAAAAAAGGAAACCCATAGGACGCATGTCAATATGTAAGTGTTCCAAGTTACTCAATTAGAAGTCATGAAATAGAATCAGAAATGAACCTAGAAGGCAGAAATTACAAAGGGAGACTCACAAGGTTGGACTCAGGCTAGGGACGTGACTCAGTTGATGGAGTGCTTGCTTAGCATGCTGAAGGCTCATGCTACATAGACTAGGTATAGTGGCACATCCTGTCCTAGAATCCCAGAATTCATGAGATACAGCACATGGATGAGAAGTTCAAGGTCATTCTCAGATACAGTGTGAATTTGACATTAGCCTGAGCTATACGGGACCCTGTTTTGTTTTGCTTGATAGAACGAATGTGCTATCCAAAAGCCAATGAAATTCCATTACAGATTGATAACTCAAAATAGTCAGAATGGAGTGTCATTGTCTTACTTGGTTGTTACTATTGCTGTGATGAAACACCATGACCAAAGAAACTCAGGGAGGAAAGGGTTTATTTCACTCACAGTTCCATAAAACAGCTCATTATCAAAGGAAGTCAGAACAGGAACTCAAGCAGGGCAAGAACCTGGATGCAAGTGTTGATGCAGAGGCCACAGTCGGGGGTGCTGCTTACTGACTTGCTCAGTCTGCTTTCTTACAGAACCCAGGACCACCGGCCCAGGGATGGCACCACCCATAGTTGGACCCCCGCCACATAAATCGCTAATTAAGAAAATGCCTAAAGGCTTGCCTAGAGTCCTATTTTATAGAAGCATTTTCTTAACTGAGGCTCTCCCTTGCTGACTCTAGCTTGTGTCAAGTTGACACACAACTAGCCAATACAGTCATTATTGTTAAATTAATAAGATATTTTGGGGTGACGGGCTTTGTTATGTCACTTAGTGGCATCTTTGGTCTGCTTTAGATGAGCTTGTGAAAATGTGAAGGATGTGTTTACAGTGTACAGGAAGAGTTAGCAATCCCAGCAATCTCTTTCTGCTTCATTCCTATTCCCTGAACCTGATCTGGGAAGCAGGGAGAGGGGGACCTCAGGAGGAGGGTGGCCTTCTGCCTTCTTTCACAGGTGTAGCTGTTTATGGAGGCTCTAAGGGGGGAGACAACATCAGGGCTGTCTGTACTAGAGTAAGAGGCTGAAATGCAGGCAGAAGCTGAGTTACCAGGACAGTGGGCTTGTGTGTGTGTGTGTGTGTGTGTGTGTGTGTGTGTGTGTGTGTGTAGGTGTGCATGTAGAAGTCAGAAGACATGTCATAGTCAATTCTCTCCTTCTACCATGTGAGTCCCAGGGATTAAATTTAGTCTGTCAGGCAAGTACCTTTACCCTGTGAGCCATCTCTCCAGCCCTTAAACATTTACATTAAATGATGAAAGTTTACTACTCAATGTCACTGTTTCCATCTTTGTAAATCCTGGTTTTGGATTTTTCCAGCCTGGCCTCTCATGGTTTATTTCAGCAAGTCAGTGGCCCAAGTGGTCGCATGAGGAGCATGGGTAGTGGAAGGCATGGATCTTATTTTTTATTTCTCTGCATTCGGCGTTACAAGCAGCCTGCTCCGTTCTCTGTTTGTCTCATCAGCCCCAGGGGAGTCTTCCTTAACTCTCTTCTATTTTTCTAGAGATTTCCAGACACAATTGTGAAACATTAATCTAATTTCCGTCACAGATTTGAAGAGGGTTTATCTTGATGTTACCCTTCAGGGCATTGCCCCTGCTCTGAATTCTACCTTGGCGGAACCTTAGGAGACATCTTTGCTTTGTTCTGGAGACAGTTGTTGCAGACTCCACGTCCTGGGGGCCATTAGTCTGCTTCTAGACAACAATGTTTTGCTACTTTTCTCTTTCTGCCGCTGCGTTTAATGGCTTTTAAATGGTGTTATTTTCATCTAAGAAACCCATTTCTGGGAAACCAATTTCTAGGAGAAGCCAGGACTGGGGCTTTTCCTTGTTCTCAGGAAGACAGTGTTAGGGACAACCAGAAGCAGTAATGACAGAAGTGCGCTTGCTTAGTCAGCTTTAATCAGGTTTCTGGTAGGAACAAGAGGATACACAGATGAATAAACCACATATGGCTGGTATACGATGCCTGCACAGCATCCCTTGCCCGGAAACAGAAAACCTTCAATTAGACTACTCGGCTATAGGCACAGGAAGGGACAAGGCCAACCCAAGTTAGAGGGCGTTGTTGGAAAGTGATTAGGGGGCTCTCAACACCAACTGGAGGTTAAGGACACTAAGAAAAGAGACTGGGGGAACAATAATCTGAAGGGAAAAGATGACTGTGAGAATGTTCATTACATTATCTACTTGATTAGTTATCGGATATCAATTATCTAATTGATAACACTAACACTTCTTCTGATATTAAATTCAGAAAGGGAGCATCCAGGCATCCAAGTGGTTACTGGAGCAGGGATGGGGTGGGTGGAAACATCCTAGAGCAAGCAATCTTATATGAGCTTGAGGACAGAAGTGACTCCCTCTCCACTACCCCAGGTCTCCTACCTGGCTTTACTGCTGGCCAAACTACATGGAAACTAGAGACAATGAGCCCTCCCGTGTCGTCTACACAGATCTGCCAGGAAACAGGTAGACAGTCATGGAGTCCAGATCTTCTATCTATGGGAAGTGGCTTTAATCTTCACCTTCTGTTGCAGGATTTTCCCTGTCCAATCACATTAGGGCAGTGGAGGGCCTGTGATTGGACAGGAAAAGGAAGGCGGAGCTAGGAGTTGGGGAGACAGAGAGGTCGCAGGAGGAGAAGGGAGGAGAAACGAGATGGCTTCAGATGTGGACATGTGTGACATTTACTAGCCACAAAATAGCTATGTTTTTATAAGGTTAGAAATATTGGGATAAAGCATTTTTCATTATCAATTGGCTCTAAAATTATTGTATTGACATCTTGTAAATTGTAATATTATTTATACATAAATCTGATTGGTGAATTAAACTTTAAGAGTTTTGATTTACTTGGTTACAGGAATATGGGTCCGCCAATTACAGGAGTTTATGGCAGAGAGGTAACACAGCTGGTATGCTGTTGGAGCTAGCTGGGAGAGAAGAGCTCAGCAGTGAGAACACATCGAGCAGGACCCCGCAGGGACATGGAGTTGTGGCCGGCGGGGCAGGAGAGATGGCACATCGACTTTTGAAACAATTCCTGCAACAACCTTCCTTCCCTTTCCACACACTTCCCTTTCACTAATCCTCCAAGCAGATCTTGGTACCATTGGTTAAATCTTTATGCGTTGTTTGCAGTATTTTACAAATAGTTGCAAACACAGCACATGAATTATATTTTCTCTTTTTACATTTTTTCCTCTTTCTAGATTTTCGTTTGTTTGTTTCTAATCCTGACTTTTGACACATCGCTGAGCTTCACTGTAGGTACAAAGCTCCCCTCAAGCACTCAGCCCCATCAGTCAAGAGCCCCTCTGCTGCCCACCATCTGCTGGCACCTGAGCTATCCTTTCTCCAGCATCCTGGATGCTCCTTCACAGTTCCTACGTGGAGCTCCTTAGACACAGCCACACCATTCTGTAAAGTTCCTCCATTTTGGCCTAACAGTGACAATGACCAGAATCACAGTAATTTGGTTTTCTGCATTCTTGTCCTCCTCACCCTTCACTGCCACAC
Organism: Tokudaia tokunoshimensis; assembly: GCA_036184795.1. NCBI lineage: Eukaryota > Metazoa > Chordata > Mammalia > Rodentia > Muridae > Tokudaia > Tokudaia tokunoshimensis. The sequence goes on along the minus strand of BTHU01000002.1, from coordinate 50,647,556 downwards.
CAGGACACCTGACCACAGGCACATACCACAGACTACTTCTCAATCACCTGACACAGAGCCTGCCTCCTGCTTCTGAACCTTACAGGAAAGGGCTTCCGCTCTGCCTTGAACTCCCCTCAGAAACAGGCTGTCTGTGTGTAAACACCTCTCCTAACAACCTCTTTCTCAGTGTCCCCCATCTCCAAACCTGAAACCTTCCAGAACCCAGTCCTCTCCCGAGTCTGTTTCCTCTTTCCTGCCTCCTCTTTCACTTCCTCCCCACCCCCTCTTCTTCCTTCTCTGTGATACTTGGGATGGACACGTGTGCACACATCTAGGCAAGTTCTCTATCACTGGACTAGCTCAGTCCTCATCCACCTTCCTCTTCCTGCTCTTTTACATGTTATTTGTTCAGTGATGCTGGATCTTGGACACACAACCTCATGCATGATAAACAAGTGCTATACCACTGAGCTATATCCCTGGCCTCCTTTCTTCATTTTAAATTGATTATCTCAGATCTTCTCTCACAACAGAAAGCCATAAATTTCACTTTTATTCGATGGAGGGATGAGAAGCCGTGCCCAAGCTGTGCAAATACAGGGCTTGGGCTGAGCCCGGATCATTTCTTTCTCTGTTCTAACAACCTCTAAGCCTAGGCTTGGAAGCTTCTACCTCCATACAATCTAATCTTCCAAGCTGACTGATTCAATCCAGCTTCTCTCAGCTTCTGACTGAATTGCTCTGCTTGGCCTCAGACTAACTTTGGCAATGTGTTCTAATCTTCTGACTCACATTCTCTGGCTCATTCTGTCATCTGTGTCTAACTTGTTCTTTCTGCAACCTGTCTCTGTAATACTATCCTGCTAAAACTAACACATACACACACACCACCACCACCACTACCACCACCACACCACACACCTCTCTCTCTGCACTGCTCTAAAGTAGCCATCCTTCCCGTGCTGTTCTCTTGAGAGTTGGGCATATCCTATTTCTGACTCATTCTGTCAAATCTTTCCCTGACTCATAATTTTGTCTGCCCTTAATTAGACATCACTTTCAAACATGACTTTTTTTCTTCTACACACAAATTAACCTTATGTTTATTGTTAGGGATTAGAAGTGTGTTCTAAGGGTGTGTCTGTATTCCAGCCAGAGCATATTATAATTCAGGGTGTTTCTTCATTCTGGTGGGACCATATAGACCTAGAAGGGATATGATCATTTGCCAGAGCAGCCATGTTGCTGGATTAAATCTCCTGTACAGAGAGCAGACTACCACATATTATGTGAAATTTTTCTATTACTGAAGTTGAGAAGTAGGGGTGGTAATGATTATTCACCTGAGGGGGCTGGGAATCCATTGGAAGATCATTAGTTTAAGGCCAGCCTTGGATATAGAGACTCTGTCTCAAAGCGACTACAACAGGCAAAACAAAACAAAACAAAACAAAAAAAACCAAAAAGCAAAGCCTGAGACCTGAGGTAGATGTCAGTTTTGATGTCTCTTACTCTAGAACAGTGGTTCTCATCCTGTGGGTTGATACCCCTTTGGGGTATCAAACAACTCTCTTACAGGGGTCACCTTAGACCCTGGGTAAACACAGATATTTACATTACAACTCATAACTAGCAAAATTGCAGCTATGAAGTAGTAACAAAAATAGTATTATGGTTGGGGGCCACCACAACTTGGGAAATTGTGTTAGATAGTGCCAGCCAATTATGAAGGTTGAAAACCGCTGCTCTAGAGAAATGTGGTACTTCTGGCCAGGATCACCTTTACCGGTAAGTCAAGCATGCCTTCCACATAGTAAGGGCAGAAAGCAGTGGTGCCCAAATGAAATGGAGACCTTGCTCAGCCAACAGAAAATGGCAAGAACATCAGAGATTTGGGGTTTGGTTGAAAGGCCTCCCCACTAGTTTCATATCTGTGAAGAGACACTGGCCTCCTTACAACATTTTAGAAGACTTATTTGTTTTGTTTTATGTGTTTGAAAGTTTTGCCTGAATGGATGTATGTACCCCACATATGAGTCTGGTACCTGAGAAGGTCAGATGCCCTCGAACTGGGTTACAGATGTTGTGAGCCACTGTGTGGATGCTGGGAACTGAACCCTGATCCTTGATTAAAACCTCAGGTGTGCTTAAAGGTTGAGCCATCTCTCCAGGCTCTCTGACTGAGTTTGGGTTTCATATCTGTGAAGAGACACCACGATCAAGGCAACTCATTTAATTGGAGATAGCTTATAGTTTCAGAAGCTTAGTCCATTATCATCATAATGAGAACATGGCAGCATCCAGGCAGGCATGGTGTTGGAGACGTTAAGAGTTCTACATCTTGATCCAAAGATAGCAGAAGGAGACTGTGTGCCACACTGGGCAGAACTTGAGCATAGGAGACCCTCAAAGCCCATACCCACAGTTCCTCCAACAAGGCCACACCTACTTCAACAAGGTCACACGTCCTAATAGTGCCATTCCCTATGGGCCAAGTATTCAAACACAGGAATCTCTGGGGGCCATATATATTCAAACCACCACATCCTCCTTTAATCATTAAATTATGTACATAAAAACAAATAAAGGTTGAATATTATCTGAGATTCATGACAACAGAACTGTTACAGATTCTGGAACGCTCTTGGTTGGGGGGTACAGCTCAGTTGGTAGGGTAATTCCTTGGAATGCACAAAGTCCCAGGTTTAAACCCTACCCCAGCACGAATGGTATGGTGGCTCATTCCTGAAACCCCAACACTTGGGCGGATGAAGCAGAAAGATTGCTGTGAATTCAAGGTTATGTCATGAGTTCTAGGTCAGCCTGGTTTTCTGAGACCCTATCTTAAAACGACAACAGTGTATCATTTTGAAATGCAGGCATTATGTAAGAGATTATTTCACTGTTGTAAATGGTGAATAAAGAGTGTATATGGCTTTGGATGTTGTAGAATATAGGGAGCAGGGGATGGCACAGAGCAGCGGCACACAGCAGCAACATTTGAAAAAGATGATTTAATGGAGAAGCAGGCAGACTTCCCACAATTCCCGTGGTACCTGTCAGTTACTTTCATGACATTGTGACAGAAACAGTTTCTGAGAAGAAAGAAGGGCTTTTTTTAGAATCTCATTCCGTCATGGGAGAGGGCATGGTTGGATAAACAGGAGGCAGGAGTGTGTGGTGAAGCTTTGCCCACCACAGCACATAAGGAAGCAGGAAAGATACTGGAACCAGGGCCTTTTATAATCTTCATAGACATATCTCTGTAGACCTACTATGCCAACTAAGTCCCACATCCAAAAGTTTCTATGTCCTCCCAAAATAGCACCTCTAGGTTGAAGATATACTGTCAGTAACTTGTTCAATGAATGTGCATTAAGGACCTGAGTGAATCCCCAGTACCCACTTAAGATTATGGGACCTATGGTACAACTACATAAAAAGCCAGGAAGCTATGTACCTATAATCCTAGGGCTGAGGAGGCAGAAACAGCCCTAGAAGAGCAGTGCCTGAGACTTGCTGGCTTGTCAGTCTAGTCAGTCGGTGATCTCCAGAGGTGACTAGTGAAGAGAATTTGTCTTGGAAAATAGCAACAATAACAAAGATGGAGGGTGGGCAAAGATGAATTAGAAGGTAAAGGCTGCACAGACCTGACCTGATGACCCAAGTTCAATCCTTGGACGTCAGGAGGGAATTGGAAAGAACTGACTCCTGAAAGGGGTCCCACGGTCCCCACATGGCCGCAGTGGCAAACGTGTGCTCACATCTTGCACACAGTAGTACTAAATCAGACTTAAGTAAATAAACAGAATGGAAAAGGTGTTGAAGAAGACACCCGATGTTACTCTCTGGCTCCCCACACCCCACATGTGCACCTCTCACACTGGAGATGGCTCAGACTTAAACCATCACCGCACCCAAAATACACCAGGAGTTTCAATCGATCAAAGAAAGCTTATTTCATCAGCACAGCAAATGAAGAAACATCAGTGTTAATTATCATTTGACCTGCCCCAGGTTACAAAATGGGCTGAAACTAGGACCATACCTCATAGGTTGCACTGTGACTGAGAGCTAAGGGGTCTCCGAGTTCTGTTTTGTTTTACCCCAAACAAAAACCAAACTTGCCCTTTTCAAGAAAAGAAAAAAGTCATGAGATAATTATCCTATGTCATTTGACCTCCTTAATTGTCATGACTAGCCATTAGAACAGCTTATCACTGGAGAACTTGAACTTTGAAACTTAGCCGAGAGTATAGATTCTCAAAGCCCGTGGAAGTGGTGGTTCCTAGAACTTGGGAGGTTTAGGAATGAGTCTCATTAGCATGTGTTCAGGTCCAGCCCAGGCTCCAGGGTGAGACCTTGCCTCAAAAAAAAAAAAAAATTGGAGATAGATGTGGTGTCATGCACATTTAATCCCAGCAGTTGGGCGACAGAGGTAAGTGTATCTCTATTGACAAAGTTTGAGGTCACCCTGGTCTACTCAAGCCAAGCAGAGCTACATTAAGGGACTGACTCAAAAAAGGTAAATCAATAGATTAAAAATAAAATAAATATAAATATAAGCTAAAAATAAAGTAAGAATTAAGTAAATAAAATCCCACTTGCCTTTCCACCAGATAACAGAATCAAACTTCACTGGACATTTGACATCAGCCACCAGAATTCCATTGTTCCTTTGTAGCCATTTCAATTTCCCTTAGGAAAACCATTCAGCCTACTGCAGCATCTGACCAGATGGCCAATTAGCTTTCCCTCGCTGTCTCCTCAGCGATGTCCTGGTGTCACACTCTGAGACTCCCTGAGGCTCCAGTCCTGCACTGGTGTCATGCTCTGAAAGATCCTTCAATTGTCCCTTTGGTTTTATGATGGCTAAAGAAACTCCATTTATGCTAGGCATTCATCCACTCACTGTTCATATCTGACTCCAATCCCTGAAAGATAAGTTCCCAATTACTGACTGGGTGATCCTCATGCAGAAATATATAGCTGTGACTGTCTACTTGTGATATGACTGCTTTATTGCTTCTGTAACTTGCTTATGCAGACACCCAAAGACTTGTTTTGAGTTGCTTTAACCACTTAACTTGGCAGAAGAGACTAGTTTTTGCTTGCTTGCATAGATACTAAAGGTCTTTTTGTGGTTTCCCCCTTTAAAAATACTTCCCTCAACCCTCTTCTCATGGCGATCTCAAATTTGGTTCGGAGATTGTCCATCCTGCTAGCAGCTAATCAATGAATCTTTTCATTATAATTGAATTGCATCTATGGTCATTTCCACAAATGCCATTAATAGTTTCGCAAGGCAACTCACATCCTTCCGATGAATTCCTTTCCATTTGAGTGAGAGCTAGTTTCTCCTTCGAGTATTCTAATTGATTCCAAAATGGCATCTGTTCTTAGAGTTGGTTGTTCCACTAAGGAGACTGATATGGAAGAAATAACTACAATATGCTTAGGAACACGACTATCCAATGCAAGTATAGACAACACTAGTCACAGGGAATTCCATCAGCAAGGGCCAGTATCTTGGGGGGTATAGAAAAAGTAAGTGTATACTGGCTGGAGTGAACATGTATGGAATGCTTAGCAGTATCTGAAAGCAATGCAAATTTAGGAACCTGCAAGGAACTTGGCATGATGGATACATAAGGTTCTATGGAACTGCAACAAATAGAGAGTATGTGGTTATCAGTGGAGTTCCAGTCATTTCATGTCAAAGGGTTTGGTTTTATGAAAAGGAAATTCTGGCATATATATAATCTTCAAACAAGGTTGCTCTTTTGGTAGTGTGGAAGAAGAAGGACTAGGAAAAAGATCACAGGCTCATCCAAAGGGTGGCCTCTGGCCAGGTACCCGGCATATGCCTGTGATCCCAGAAACCTGGGGAACAGAAGCAGTTTGAAGGCAGATCTGTCTATATAGCAAGTTTCAAGACAACCAAGGCTATACAGAGAGACCCTGTCGAAACCAAATACATATAAATGTTATAAGCTTTGGAGTCAGACAGACTGAGTTAAAATACTGGCTACTTACTCCCTATATGACCTCAAATAGCCCCTCCGTGGCTTCATCCTTCACAAAATGTGCTAATGAGTATCTGCCTCCAGGTGGGTTATGGTGTGGACTGAGTGAAATATCTTTGTAAAAATATAGCAGTGTATTTACATATAGCGGGAATCCAATGATGTTATCCATTATTGTTGTGATGATACTAGGGTTTGACCAATAGAATCACCACAGCAGTTCAAGTGAGAACTGACAGAAACATAAACCCAGGCAGTAGAACTGGCAATGGAAGCTGGGTGTGGTGGCCCGTGATTGTAATCCTGGCACTTAGGAAGGGGAGTCAGAAGGATGGCTGTGAGCCCAAGAATAGCCTGGGAATTAGAGTGAGATCTTAAGATCTTGAAGATAGGGACTCTTTAAGTGTGTGTGAATGCCCAGTGCCTTATGATTTATCCCCACAAGGACGTTTTGAGTGTTAAATATGTATTATATTGTACTTTGGGAGGTATGGTCACTCTTCCTATTAGTTTCATCTGGGCTCAGCGTCTAGTTGTCTTTCTCCAGCAATGGCAGCAAATATGTCTGCCCTAGTTTACTTTCAATTGCTATGATATATATGACCAAAGCTACTCGGGAAGAACACAGTTTATTTCAGCTTACACTTTATTATCTATCACTAAGAGAAGCCATATGGGCAACTGAAGCAGAGGTCACGGAGAAATGCTACTTACTGGCTTGCTCTGTAAGGCTTGCTCAGCCTGCTTTCTTATACAGCCTGCCCAAGGATGGCACCACCACAGAGGGCTGGGCCCTCCCACATCAGTCATTAATCAGTAAAATGCCCAAAGAGGTGGAAAGCCGCCATAAGCCAGTCTGATGAGGGCATTTTTCTCGGTTTTGGTTCCCTTGTCTCTTAGGACTCTAGTCTATGTTAAGTTGACAGGAAACTAACCAGCACAATATCCAAAGGACATTTGGTTTGCTTGTATTTTTCATGGAGGCAGGAAGAAAGCCACAAACATTAGATACCCTCTCAGCGTCTTATACAACTCAACTGTAAGGAAACTATACCATGATTAATGTAACCATGGAAACCAAGCCTAGAGGGTATGATAAGGTAAACGCCTGATGAAGTAATGCGTGAACACATTAATTATGATTAATAACAACTCACTCACTCCTGGAGTCCCACAGAGATGCCGTCGCGCTGAGAGGTCGAGTCCACAGACCAAGACACCTGCACCTCGGACAGAGCTCCAATGGGACCGAAAGCCCTGGACCTTACCTGCCGCACCGCCATTGAGCCAGGCTACAACATCAGGTCAGACCAGAGGTTAGTGAAGTGTGTGTGTGAATGAATGAGATCCCATTTTACTACCGATTTGTCTATTGTTACTTAGGAATAAATAAGCTATCCTAACCTCCGAGTCTGAGGTTCCCTTTTCGCCTCCATCCCCAATCACGATTCAATCAGGACGTCAATCTTGCCAGAATTTAGTCCTCAGATCAACCAAGCCTGCCTGCGAAAGGGACAACCTTGTTCTTCCTCCTGGCAACACACCCAACGTGAGATACAAGAAGGTAGAGCCTCCAACCTTTATTTGAGGACTGTGTGGTACAAATGTCATTTAAACATCAATGCCCCCCCCCCTTTGTCTTTAAAATAGAGTTCAGTAGTTGCTGCAGGCTTTCTCCAAGGACAGGAACCTTGCCCCTCTCTCTTGTTCTCTCTGATGATTTCAATATCACAGGCCAAACAGGACATCAAACAGAGAAGCCTTATTGTTTGGGTATTACAGTGATATATTCTGAGCAAATATTACTAATTGTCTAGAAGGTGGGAACAGCTTTGATTATCCCCTACATGAGTATGAAATATTTGCTCAGAGACCTGTAAACATACAAGATTTCCCAATTTGCTTTCACTAGGTCACAGGAGGGAACAGTCAAGGCATTCCATTAGTAACCCACTTGTTCATGGCCAAGAACTAGCCTAACACAGGGAGTTGAGAGATGAACCCTTGAGTTCTTATTTGAGATGGGTGAGGTTATCGCCTAGCTGGTCACCATATCATTTTTTTGGGATTTCTTTATACCAATGCCCTGCCTGTCTGTTTCCCTCTCTCCCTCCCTCCTCCTCCTCCTCCTCTTCCTCCTCCTCTTTTTCTTCTTCTTCTTCTTCTTCTTCTTCTTCTTCTTCTTCTTCTTCTTCTTCTTCTTCTTCTCTCTCTCTCTCTCTCTCTCTCTCTCTCTCTCTCTCTCTCTCTCTCTCTCTCTCTCCCTCTCTCTCCTTCTAGCACAGTTTTTCAGGACAGGGTTTCTCTGTGTAGCCCTGGCTGGCCTGGAACTTGCTCTATAGACCAGGCTGGCCTTGAACTCATTGAGATTTGCCTGCCTTGGCCTCCCAAATTTGGGATTTAAGGCGTGGGCCATCACCGCCCAGCTTACTGCTGTCTCTTAATTCTCAGGAAAGTAGATCTCTCCACAGAGGCCCTTTCCTTTGCACTGGATATCTCCAGCTTAGTTTAGATACTTCGGGCTTTCAACTGGCATATGGTAGAACAGACAAAAACAAATAAAACAAACACTGTTTCTACGACTATCTGATCAAACAATCTTTATTTAGAAGTGCACAAGGGCTGGCCAGACAACCACATCCCCCTAAGTTGGGGTTTCAGAGAACAGCCCCTCACTGGCTTTTGATGTCCCATTTATGGGGAAGGGTTAGAGTTGTTAGAAAACAGATATTGAGATTATTGGCTGTCAACACCTGGACAGAAGGGGGCAGGGGACGACTGTGATGGTTTGAAGAGGCATGGCCCCCACAGACCCAAGTGTTTGAATGCTTGGCCCATAGGGAGTGACACTATTAGGAGATGTGGCCTTGTTGGAGGAAGTGTGACTTTGTGGAGATAGATGGGCTTTGAGGTCGTCTACACTCAAGCTCTGCCCAGTGTGGCTCGCAGTCTCCCTCTGCTGCCTGTGGTTCAAGACGTAGAACTCTCATTCCTTTTCCAGTACTATGTGTGCTTGGACGTTGCCATGCTTGCCACCATGATGATAATGGACTGAACCTCTCTGAAACTGCAGGCCAGCCTCGATTAAATGTCTTCCTTTATAAGAGTTGCCTTATAAACTCTTCACAGAGTCTTGCCATGGTGTCTCTTCACAGCAATGAAACTCTAAGACAGGGAACTCAGGGCTCAAGGCTGCCTGTTAGTGCAAGAATACATCATGTGGAAGGGGAGACACCATAGGTGTTCAGGAGTTTAGCAAAGTGGTGGGTATATATCACGGAGTCACACATTCAGCACAGGTTGAGAAACATGGTTTGCAGGATGCATTAGGTTTAGGAAACAGAAACTTATTCTTATAAGGTATGGAGACTTAATACAACAATGTGGCTCCTTAACCATTTGACTCCTTAACAACAATGTGGCTCCTTAAGAACCATGCAGCTGCCGGGCAGTGGTGGCGCACGCCTTTAAGCCCAGCACTTGGGAGGCAGAGGCAGGCGGATTTCTGAGTTCGAGGCCAGCATGGTCTACAGAGTGAGTTCCAGGACAGCCAGGGGCTATACAGAGAAACCCTGTCTTGAAAAACCAAAAAAAAAAAAAAAAAAAAAAAAGAACCGTGTGGCTCCTTAACAACAATGTGACTCCTGCTTTCTTCCCATTTATTTTTCTGAGGAGTGAGCTGTGATTTCTAGCCATCCCTTCCCCAAATCCTCCCCAAAATACAACCTCCAACAACGAGGACTCCATTGGAGGTTTATTGGTGGAAGTAGAAGAGCATCTTGGCATAAGCACCATATCATCTCTCCCTTGGTTACTTGGCTCACTGTGAGAAGCCGCACTGTAGGAGACAGAGCAAACTCATAGAAGACAGGGCTGATACCCCATTCTACCTAGGTATTAGGGTCCCAAAAAGTTCTCTCCTAGGGAGCTGGCTACAGGAGCCTGCAGTAAGTTCTCACTTGAATCCTGTTGTTCCCAGAGACTGTGGCTCAAAGTGGCTCTCATGGGCATACTAATCAGCTGGGCTGTCTTGCAGTTGTCGGAGTTGTCTGTTTCTGTGGCAGTATCAGTGTTTCTGAGGGAGTCCAGAGTTTCCCAGGTCATAGAAAGCAACAGAGAAGAAGGAAACAATGGTTAAAAATCCACTTAAGGGCTAGAACAATGTCTCAGTAGTTAATAGCACTTGCTACTCTTCCAGAAGGCCTGGATTGGGTTCCCAGTACGTACATGACATCTTAACCTGTCTATGACTCCAGTTATAGAGGCTCTCATGTCCTTTTCTGGTCCCCACAGGTACTATGGGCAAAATGTCCATTCATACAAAAACTTCTCCTTAAATAAACTATTTTTAAAGGCTAGAGTGGTTAAGTGGTTAAGAGCATATACTTGTTTGCCAGAGGACCTGAGTTCCAGGCTAGCCAGAGTTACACAGTGGAACTTTGTCTTAGAAAAAAAAACAAACAGTGAAGGACCTGATGGTGCATGCCTTTAATCCCAACACTAAAGAGGCGGAGGCACAGGAAGCAGAGGCACGTATATGTCCGTGAGTTCAAAGCTAACCTGGTCTACATAGTGAGTTCCTAGCCAGCCAAAAGCTAAACAGTGAGACACAGTCTCAAAAAGAAAAACAAAACAAACACAACCAATCAAAATACTCCAAAACAAGCAGGAACCAATATGGTGATCTGTTAATGCACTCCTGTAATCCCATACTTGGCAAGAGGAGACAGATCGGTAGTTCAAAGTCATCTCCTGTCTCAAAAAAAAAAAAAAAAAAACCAAAAAAAACCCAAAAATAACAACAAAACAAAACACCCAAACAACAACAACAAAATAACCCAAGGAAGCTTTTAAGAGGAAAAATCAACCTAAATCATTAGGAAATGGTAAGAGAAAGTGATGACCGTGTCTCCCACTGGGAAAACGTAAATATTTTTATTATTTTATGTGTATGGGTGTGTTGTGGTTTAAATATGCCCAGGGAGTGGCAGTATTAGAAGGTATGGCCTTGTTGGAGAGTTTGTCACAGTAGGGATGGGCTTTGAGACCCTCTTCCTAGCTGCCTGGAAGACAGTCTGCTCCTGACTTCTTTGGATGAAGATATAGAACTCTCAGCTCCTCCTGGGCCATGCCTGCCTGGAAGCTGCCATGTTCTCTTCTTGATGATAATGGACTGATCTTCTGAACCTGTAAGCTAGTTCCAATTAAATGTTGTCTTTTATAAGAGATGCTCTGGGACTGGAGAGATGGCTCAGTGGTTAAGAGCACTGACTGCTCTTACGGAGGTCCTGAGTTCAAATCCCAGCAACCACATGGTGGCTCACAACTATCTGTAATGGAATCCCATGCCCTCTTTTGCTTGTCTGAAGACAGCAACAGTGTGTTCATATATATAATATATATAATAAAATATTTTAAAAAAAGAGATGCTCTGGTTATGGTGTCTCTTCACAGCAATGGAACCCTAACTAAGGCAGGGTGTTTTGTTTGCACGTGTGTCTGCTCACCAATTGTGTGCCTGGTGCCGAAGGAGGCCAGAAAAGCCTGTTGGATCCCCTGAAACTAGAGTCACGTGGGTGTGGGCACTCAGCTCGAATCCTCCGGAAGTGCTCTTAACCAATGAACCATAACTTCAGGTCCGAAGAAGGGACATTTTTTGGAGGCCGAGGCAGGCCTATGGTGAGTTCAAGTATATTCAGAGCTACGGGGTGAAACCCTGAGTCAAACAAAACAGACAAACAAGCAAACAAAACAAAGAGGGCAGGACTCGGGGTGTGGCTGAGTGGACAGCGTAGTGATTGACTTGCATGCAGGAAGCCGCGCTAGCACATTCCACGCTAACACCCAGGAAGAGGAGGCAGGAGGACAGCCAGGATGACAAGAAGCTCATGGCGGGGGTGGGGGTGGGGGGTGGGGGCATAGGGAGGGAAGGAGAAAGGAGGGAGAGGAGAATGGAGTGAAGAGGAATGAAGGGAGGAGCGAAGACGGGAGGGGAGAAGAGGGGAGAGGACAGGAGGGGAGGGGAGGGAGGAGGGGAGGGGAGGGGAGGGGAGGGGAGGGGAGAAGGTCCAGTTGAGCATATCAAGAAAGTATACTCAGGCATCAGACATTTTAACTTCAAAAGTGAGGCTGGTTTTGTAATCTGAAAGGACTAGGTTTTCTATAGGGACTGTCCAGAGAAGCAGTTTTTACAGTGAGATAACAAAGAAACCCTCCTCCCATTGGAAAAAAAAATCACAGAGATTAAAAAGATGAATTATGGGTTGACAACAACTTAGACTTGCCCTGACCGTGAATGTCCAGTCTTTGGCTGCTTGTTAGGGAATTAATTAAGACCTGGAGTTAGGAGGAGTCTTTGGTCACTGTCCATTATACCCAGGAGGTAGGGAGGGCAGAGCAGAGGCTGCCGGAGCCTGTGTGAGCCGGGGTTTAGCGAGTCAGCAGTTAACTGACTTATTTATTAGTTCATATTTTTTGGAACTAATTTACTCATTTTCGTTCCGTTTGTTGCATATCTGCCATGTGAAAACGGTGGAGTTTATCTGTGGAATGAACACTCCAATGCCCGAAGGCCACCAGAATCTTTTTCAAGCACAACCAAGTTTAGGGGACAAAGTCGTGTGGCTGGCTATCTACGATAAAAAGGACTATATTGATAGAGTCATAGGCCCTATGAGTTTAGGCTAGGGCAAGGCTAGGGCTGACAATGTAGGACTCACCTGTCTCTTGAGCGCTGGTGTTTGTTTGAGAGTTCAAAGAGACTGCTATCCTGCCCAGCTATTAGCAGCATCAGGTTCTCGCTGTTCTGGGAGGATAACGGCAGGCTGCTTTCAGGCTGTAAAGGGAGATGCAAGTCAGAGGGCCCTGCGTTCTCTCAGACAGGGCTCTGATGTGCTGTGGAGGTCATGCTATCCAGAGAGTAAAATGTAGACCCAAGAGCTGCTGATATCCAAAACCAGTGACTATCAAAAGACCAAAACCACGCACCTTAATAAAGGCTGGGAAAGAGATCAGTTTTAAGATCTCCAATTTAGAGCCATCTCTAGCAAGCTTTCCACCCGTGCTTCTGCCCAGGAAAACCTCATGCCCCGCAGGAGCTCAGGGTAGTGGTGTGTGCTTGCGATCCCAGCACTAGGAAGCTAAGGCTGGAGGATACCTGAAGTGTGAGGGCAACCTGGGCTATATAGTGAATTCTAGCCCAGCCTGAGCTACAGAGGGAGAGCTGTCTCAATAACAGCACTTGCACACAGAAAAAAAAACCCACCTAAAACAAACAAACAAACAAAGTAAATGTAAAAAGGCCCTAGCTCAGCGATAGAGCAGGTAGAACACTTGTCTAGCTTCGAGCTGGGAGCCCTACTTCCACCCACAACAAGAGAGGAAGTTGTGGAAGCTGACACAGGGAGATATTGAGTTTGAGGCCAGCCTGGGATACATGGTGAGGTCCCATCTTTACAAAAATGCAAAAAGAATAATTGCCTATAAACGCACATGTAGCTATGTTCACATTCACTGAAAACTCATTTTAGGAGTCTTTCAAATGTGCTCCAGAGGTGAGGAAGCGATGCCTAAATGAGAGGAAGTGCCCATGATAGAACATAATCTGTTTTATTATCAGCAGCATTGTATTCAGTAACAAACACACTTGTCCCTAAGATTCATGGGGATTGGCTTCAGGATCCCCCTGCCCCGTGATGGTTTGTATATTCTTGGCCCAGGGAGTGGCACTACTAGAAAGTGTGACCTTGTTGGAGTAGGTGTGTCACTGTGAGTGTGAGCTTTAAGACCCTCATCCCAGCTGCCTGGAAGCCAGTCTTCTCCTAGCAGACTTCAAACGAAGATGTAGAACTCTCAGCTCTGCCTGTACCATGCCTGCCTGGATGCCGCCCTGCTCCCATCTTGATGATGATGGACTGAACCTCTGAACCTGTAAGCCAGCCCCAATTAAATGTTGTCCTTATAAGAGTTGTCTTGTTCGTGGTATCTGTTCACAGCAGCAAAAACCTAAGACACCCCCCCTTCAATATAAAAGTCCACTATACTCAAGTCCCTTATTTGCAATGGCATAGCTTTTACACACGCCCCACACAGCACAATACCATGTAAATAGCTGACCCACTGTATTGTTCAGGAGACAGTGGGAAAAGAACAATGTTTTTTTTTTCCCTGAATATTTCTGATCCAAGGTGTTGAGTGGATCTGTGGATGAGTGACCGGCATATATGAAAGGCCAGGTGTTCATTTGCATATAGGAACATATGAGTGTGTGCATATGGGTGTGTGAGTATGTACATGGATATACACATTTCTGTTTACTTCTCTGCAGACCCTGGGGGGCACCCCAACTTACTGTTGTTTCAGTGGAGGAGTTGGGCATCTTGGGCACCAGGCAGTGAGTGAACTGGATCCTTGGGTCTTTGGTGGTGATAGACAGACCTCTCTGTAAAATTTTCACCAAGCGGATCCAGAACTGAAACACAGCCTGTGGATGTTTCTCGTGGAGCCTCAGGTAGTAGATCTTCTCAGTCACTGTCCTAACCCGAAGGATGCGCTGGGTCTGATCATAGATTTGTAGCTCCACATACTTCAGGGGAAGAATCCTGTGCATAAACAGGGAATCCATGTGTTGGTGCCTTCTGCTGCTGCCTGAGGGAAGCCCCTGCCCTACAACTGGAATATCTGCTGTATCTGACTCCCTTCTCATTGATTTGCAGGACCTTTGTTCCATAGTAAAGACTCATATGCCTTAAGGTATATGGCTAAATCCCAACATTTGGGAGCTAAGGGCAGGAGTCAACCAAGTTCAGCTTGGGCTACGTGACTTTGTCTCAAGGAATATCAAATAAAAAGAATATGCCTGCATCTATCACTATCAGTGCTATTGGTCCATAATATCTCACTTAATGCTCATAAGGCTCTTGAATGGGGGAACGGGGAAAGATAAGTATTATTAATTACTCATTTCAGATTTTGTAGTAAAGCCTTGGAGATGTTCTATGAGTGATTCGATAGACCAAAACGAGCATGAAGACCTGAGTTCGAACCCCAAGCACTCATGCTAGTTTGTTTTGTTCTGTTCTGTTTTGCTTTTAAAGAGCCAGAGATTGTCATGTATGCCTGTACCTCAGGGCTGGATACCAAAACAGGTAGGCAGATGCTGGGAGCTCACTGACCAGCCAACCTAGTCAAACCAGTGTATATCAGCTTCATTGAGGGGCCACCTCAAGACAATAAGATGGGTATGGTACAGCAGGGACATCCGACACATCCTCTGGCCTTGAACCCTGACACGAGCACACACACGCACACACACACACACCACACACACACACACACACATACACACACACACACACTCACACATACACACCACCACCACCACCACACACTCACACACACACAACACATGCATGATGAGCTGGACACAGTGGCAGGAGGCTTGAGCATTTAAAACCACCCTCACCTACAGAGTCGGAGACAAGCATAAACTTCAGTAACCCATGGGAAAATATTCTAGATTTGCTCAGTCTTCCTGAGCGGGGATACAAACAAAGGATCTCTTGCCTCATTTCTAAGCCTTTCCCTACATCTTTGATTCCTCGAAGCAACTGGTAGGAACAGTGGGTGTCTCCTACATGCTGAAGCTTTATGCTTTTCTTTTCTTTGCTATTCTGTCTGCCCCTCCCAAGTTCTGGGGTTTGCACCACCATGCTCGGTTTATGTGGTGCTGAACCTAGCTAGGGCTGTGTGTTCTAGACATATAGTCTGCCAACCGAGCTACATCATTAACCCTTTTATTCTTTTCTAAGATTGTGTGTGTGTGTGTGTGTGTGTTCGAGTGTGTGAATACCACATAGATAGGTTCTTTGGAAGCTAGAAGTGTGTGTCAGAGTTGCAGGTGGCTGTGAGCTGCCTGACATGGGTGGTGGAAGCTGACTCAGGGCTTCAGGAAGAGCAGCAAGGGCTCTACCTCACACTGAGTCAACTCTCCCAACACACCCCCACCCTTTTCTAAAGACAGGCTTACCATGCTGGGTTTGGCGATATCTTTTTTTTTTCAATTTCAATATCTCATAGCTCTATTTGACTTTAATATCTCCGTTTATGGGCTGGCAAGTTGGCCCCAAAGGTGAAGGTGCTTATTGTCAACTCTAGTGACATGAGTTCAATCCCCAGGACCCACAAAGTAGGAGAGAAACAACTCCCAAAAGTACTCCTTGAGAATCTCCCACATCTACACTGACAAAACACCAGGAAGTCAAGGCTGGGCTCTTCATGAATTCTTATAAAATGAGTTACAAGCAAGACAAGGTGACCTAAGTAGACCCTGTCTCAAAACAAAAGCAAAACAACCAACCAACCAACCAAAACAAAACCTTAAAAATTAAAGTTAAGGGAGGCTAAGATCTTCAAACACTGAGCTGGAGACTGGAACAGTGTTGAAAAAAGACGCTGAGTCAATGTGCATTAGGCAAACAGCTGGATGGACTCTGAAGCACTCATGAGGAGCACTGCCCTGGAGCACTACCCTTCCTTACCGTTTGAAGCCTGCCCACCTGCACAGTATGCATACACTTGCCAATCATCCCACACTTCCGGACCCTCCCTCTGGCCTTTCTTTACCTGCTGAGGGTGATGACAGGGGCACCAAGTGGGCTACAGGTGGAAAACGGACCGCTAGGCCAGGTGACATTGGCCATCAGGAGGATATTGGGGAGTGGCAAGGAGGGCACAGAAGAGGTTACTCCAAGGATTATAGTGGCAGATCTTTCATAGGCATCCATCCAGTTTCCTTGCTTAGTGACCTAGAAATCAGTCCCAGACAGGCGAGTCAGAAAGAGATAGCAGACAAGGCATGGAAAGATGAAGACACCAGGCAGGGCCATCTCAGATGGGTGAGCTAGACCATTGCCTGCTACTGGTCTCTCTTGTTGCTCTCCCTAGACACCCAGACATAAAGTTTTGTAAACAACAGCAACCCTGTATAGTACTGGGGGGAGGGGGAAGGCGGAGGGAGAAGGGAGGGGGGAGGGGAGGGTCTGGAAAGCTTTCCTCAGATAAGAAGGGCAGCTTGTTGCAGGGACTCAAGAAGCACAAGGACTTCTGCTCCCCAAAGTCCCTGGGGGCTGTGGCAGGAAAGGGACAGTGGATGCTCCAAACTGGGACACTGTCCTAGTTCAAGGCAGAGAAACACCAAAGTCGGGACTACTTAGGAGCCACAGCTAACATATGCAGAGATGCCTGTGTTCCCATGGTCAGCAGCCTTCTCCCAGTGTTCTAGACTCCGAGCAGCCCTGACAACTGTGCATTCCTTGGGGCAACTGGGGACAAAGGAAACCCCAAGGAGGACTGAAACTAATTCCTACCAGCCTGACCGAGTAATGCTTCGAGGAAAAAAATGAATTCTGATTTTGGGGAGAAAAAAAAAGTGACATGTCTCAGAGCCTGTGCTATGAAATAGGATCTGTAGTCCCTACAATGCAGAGGGCCATAGCCACTGAGAAAGGGTGCTCAATAAATGCTGGGAACTAGCCCACTTTGAGATGGTCACAGGGTGACCTGTTTGGAAACAGGGAGAGGGGAAGAAATGGAATCCACTGAGGAGTGAGCCATCTTAGGGAGAGGCAGGTCTCTCACGGACCGGGCCGAGCAGAGCCCATTTGGAGACACTCAACATCCTACAAGTTATATCCTGTAGAACAAAGAGGCCAAAAGTACCACACCCGGGCTGGAGAGATGGCTTAGCAGTTAAGAGCCCTGACTGCTCTTCCCAAGGGCTTGAGTTCGATTCCCAGCAACCACACGGTGGCTCACAATCATCTGTAATGGGATCTGACGCCCTCTTCTGGTGTGTCTGAAGACAGCTACAGTGTACTCATATACATGAAATAAATAAATACATCTTAAGAAAAAAAAAAGTACCGCACATAACGAGTCGTGACTAGAGGTCGAAACAGCCTGCGTCCACCTTACTGTTCCCTCGCCACAGGCTTGCTTGGATCCCAGGAACACAAGTGTCTACTTAGGCAGCCCAGGAGAGTGGAGCACTGGAAACACCGAACACAGTTTTCCCAAACTGGCACCGTAACAGGAAGAAGCTCATTGCTGTGAGAACCTCAGATTGAATTCCTACACCTACCTGAGAAGATTCCCACCATCCCCCCTACAACTCCCTGCCGCTTTCCCCCTTCATTTGGGGGGGTCTCTGACATCAGCTCCCCCCTCCTTCAGTCCAGTCTCTCCACCTTAACCTGGGTACTTTCAAGTTTCTTTGCCTGCTCTTAATCTTGCCCAAACCCCAGTGATTCCCACAGAGTGCTGAGAACCCCTGCTGTCTGACACACACTCTCAAAGTCCAGAGAGGATGCCCTGGGTGTCTGTAATCATACACTGCTCTTCCAAATGATCTCAGACAAAACTTGCCTAGACAGTTACCATCGATACAGTTAAACTGAGCTCCACGTGGCCGCTTTCAGAGCTAAAGAGACGGCTCTGCCAGTAAGAGTGTTTATTGGTGTCACGGAGAACCTGGAGTTCACTTTCCAGCACCAATGTCAGGAAGTCTGCAAGGGCTTATAACTTAAGCTCTCGGGGGACTGATGTCCTCTTCTGACCCACCCCCACTCCTAACACTGCCCTCACTTGCACAAACACACAATTAAGACTTAAATAAATCTTAAAAACAACAACAACAACAACAACAAAACAAAATTTAAAAAGATACTTAAGTTGGGTGTAGTGGCCTACACCTTTAATCCTAGCACTCAGGAGGCAGAGACTGGAGGATCTCTATGAGTTTGAGGCCAGCCTGGTCTACATAGCTCTAGGCCAACCAAGGCTACATAGTGAAACACTGACTCAAGAATAAAACTTCTCTCTTGTTCCAAACACTACATAATTCTTTAAATGTAGTGTGCAGGGAATCCCCTCACCCTACAAGCACAAAGGGAAATGGCTTTGGGACCAAGCTGTGGAGGGAGCCTCTGGTCCCTGAGATGCAGGCGGTACCTGGATAAAGGTGCTCTCAAACACCACTGAGTCAGAGAACAGGTTGAATTCTGGAGAATGAATCAGTTGACAAAGGAGGCCATCTTCTACTCCAAGTTCCACTCCAGGGCCTGGGTCCCTGATTGCAGGAGGGAGGCCCCTAATTTTACTCATTGGTTCTTAAGAACGGGCTGTGGATCATCTCTGGGGCTCCTCACAGACCCAGCCCAACTCCAAGGTGTTGGTGGAACCACGGCTGCCCCCTACCCCCCAACTCCAGCCCCCAGCCTGCCTATGGTTCAGCGTGTCCTCCAGGGCTGGGAGGGCCTGTCGGCTCACAATGGAAGGAATGACATCAAAAAGTGCTAACAGTAGGAAAGGGAGAGGGGGCCAGGAAGGGGGGGCACACAGGACTAGGAGATGATCACAAACCACCAGTAAACTTCCACATTCTTTTTTTTTTTTTTTTGTTTTTTTTTCGAGACAGGGTTTCTCTGTGTAGCCCTGGCTGTCCTGGAACTCACTTTGTAGACCAGGCTGGCCTCGAACTCAGAAATCCTCCTGCCTCTGCCTCCCAAGTGCTGGGATTAAAGGCGTGTGCCACCACCGCCCGGCAAACTTCCACATTCTAAACACTGGCCCTTACCCCAGGCAGAGGGACAGTGACTTTCCTGAGACAGTGAGCTGGCCAGGCCCCCAGTGAAGGTCTCTGGGAAAACCACAGACTTTGATCCTCTTTCATAACTGGAAGCCTCACATAAAAGCTCTTTGGAAGTTCAAATTGTTGACCTAAAGTCAGGCTTTGGCAGTCGGCAGGATGGCTCAGCTGGAAAAGGTCCTTGCCACCAAGCCTGATAGGTGTTTAAAGCCTCCCAAGATGGAAGTGACAGAAGGGAAGAACTGACCCCCACTCCTACACACACACACACACACACACACACACACACACACACGCACACGTGCACACGCACACACATATTTTCTTTCCAACTAGAAAAACTTTTTGGAGAGAAACTTCAAAGTATTTATAAACAGTTTTCTTTTCTATCATATAATTGAGTCTTAGTATGTTGTCCTGGATGCCCCGGAATTGGGTATGTAGGCCAGGCTAGCCTCAAACTCAGAGGGCCACATACCTCTACCTCCCAAGTGGATGGATTAAAGGCACATGCCACCACCTGGTCAATAAACACATTTGAAAAGCAGCACATCAATTGAAGAAACTGTAAGATATTTTGACTGGGTGTGTTAGGAATTCTACCACAGAACCAGGCTCTATTAATTTACTTCTATTTTTGCTTGTTTGTGTAGCCCTGACTGTCCTGGAATTCACGATGCAGACCAGGCTGGCTTTGAACTCAGAGATCCTCCTGCCTCTACTGAGTTCTGGGATTAAAAAAAGCTTATGTTTGCTGTTGAAGCATATATGTGTGGTGACACGCTTGTGGGTGTCAGAAGACAACTTGAGGGCTCTCTCCTGCCTCCTTTAAGGGACTGAACATAGGTCTGTCAAGCTCTAAAGCAGATGCCTTAACCCTCAGAGTTATGTCGCCAGTCCCTTTGTGGAAATCAGCGGTACCTTCATTGCAATGAAACTCCCTCAATCCACTTTCAGACATCTTTTTCGTTTGTTTTCCTGCCTTCCTTTCTTTCTCCTTTTCTTCTTTTCTGTGTGGGTGATAAGTGAGTGTGCCTGCATGTGTGTTCCTTTTTTTTTTCTTTTAAGATTTATTTCTTTATTTTATGTCTGTGAGTACATTGTTGCTCTCTTCAGACACACCAGAAGAGGGCATCGGATCCCATTACAGATAGTTATGAGCCACCATGTGGTTGCTGGGAATTGAACCTCTGGAAGAGCAGTCAGTGCTATGAACTGCTGAGCCACCTGTGAGTTCTTGCAAGGGGTGTAGCCACGCACATGCTATGTGTTGAGGTCAGAGGACAGGCCTCAGGTGTTGGGCACTACCTTTTCATCTTGAAACCAGGCCTCTTTGCACTGTGTACCCCAGGTTAGGTGGGCCAGCGGAAAGCTTTCTTCAGTTCTCATGGGCCTTGTGATCACAGAAGCACCGGCTGCTACTTTGGGCTTTTTATATGTGTTCTGGGATCAGCATTTAGGTTGCCAAAATCGCCAGATAATTTTACCCACTGAGCCACTTCCCAGAGCTTATTTGAATTGTCTAGTCACAGGCTCGTCTCATGATATTTTAAATATTGAAGCTTTATAGAATTCTAAAACCTGATCCCATTAGTTTGAAAATAGTTTTTTCTTTCTTCCTTCTTTTCTCCCACTTCCTTCCTTCTCCCTCCTTTTCTGTGGAATACGATGCCACATTCCCGTCTCCTCAACATCCACTAGATGGCAGTAGAGATCAGACCGCCAGTTGACAGACTTAAAACTTGGTTGCTGGAGGTTTTTTAATACGCTATGCCTTAGCTTTCTACATCTTTGCTCACATGATCATCCCACCACTGCGATGTTCCTAACTTAGCAAGTCCCCAAGTCTCTGCATTTTAGATGGCTCCAGGGCATGCTTGTAACTCAAGAGTCAGAGGCAAGGGAATCACAAATTCAAGGCCTACATGAACTTCATCATAGCTGAGGCTGCATTGTGAACCGGTCCTCTAAGCCACACACGGCATGTACAAGCCCATACAAGAACACACACACGGCATGTACAAGCCCATACAAGAACATACACACGGCATGTACAAGCCCATACAAGAACATACACATGGCATGTACAAGCCCATACAAGAACACACACACGGCATGTACAAGCCCATACAAGAACACATACATGGCATGTACAAGCCCATACAAGAACATACACACGGCATGTACAAGCCCATACAAGAACACACACACAGATACACCACTTATCACACACTTGAAACTTACAGGGGGAAACCAGAAGCTTTTCATTAACATCCAACTCCAAATAACTATCGTGCTTCTTGTGCTATATAAAAATCTTAGTCACAGGATTATTATGAAAGATTTTTTTAAACCTGTTTTCCCCTCTAATGTCTTTTGTGTTATTGGAGGAAGGTCAGTGAGGAAAGGTCTAGAATTCTGTAGGTTCTATGTGCAATGTGTTGATCCAGTTAAGCTGCTACATTGCAGGAACAACTCTGCCCCTGCCCCCAATCTCTAAAGCTTCACACAATAAACACTGATTTCCCATTCCCCAGGGATTAGTTGAGAGTTCTTCTCTGTGACTTCTTTATTCCAAGGTCTATACTAATGATGAAGTTACAGATCAGTTTTAGTTACCAAAGCAGAGGGCTCAGGGAGGAGGATGCTATGTTAGGAAACGGTCCTTACATATTCCAATCTAGAACAGGCATGTTACATTGACTCAGAACTGACTGAGCAGAATTATTTTACATAGCCTCAACCAGTCACAAGGGAATCAACAGTGAGCTTCTAGCCATTCACCTGTAATCCCAGTGCGTGAGATGGAGGCAAGAGTGCTGTGAGTTTGAGGTCATTCTGGGCTACACAGTAAGACTCCGTCTCAAAACAAACAAATGAAGGAATACTTAGAGAATACCGATGACTACCACTAGTGGTCTTTCTGGTAGATAAATATTCAACTCACACCTCTCCTGTAGGTAGCACACAAGCTCCGGGTGAGGCACAGGTTTCTCTACCAGTGTGGTCAAGCTCTACAAAAAAAAAAGTATAAGTCACGTTCCCACATATCTAACACATGGCAATAGCAGTCGAGGAGATGAAGAGAAATGGGGGGGGGGGTGCAGCCTGATGATTGTGCAGTACCAACCAGCAGGAGCAGGTGGAGAGGCACTGTTTAGACACCTGCTTCTTTTTAGGGACCCAGGCAATGGTTCTAAGCCATTGAAATTTTTAGTGATCTTGCTACATTATAACACCTAGTATGTCCTTGATGCATAGAAATATTGGAATTAGCTGGGCATGATGGTACCTACCTGTAACGCCCCTGTAATCCCACCAATTAGGATTGCCAAGAGTTCAAAGAAAGTGCAGACTCTATATAGCAAGACCCTCTCTAAATTAAAGACGGTTATGTGCACATAAACCAAGTCAACCGACATCAGCTTACATGGAAGGCAGCTTACGTGTTTGCTTTCCAGTTATACTTTTTACTTATACATTTATTTATTCATTTGGGGGGAGGCACATTTGGGAAGGTCAGGAAACAACTTGCAGGAGATGGTGTTCACCTTCTGCCCTGTGGGTCCTTGGGATCAAACTCAGGTCGTCAGGCTAGGCAGCAAGAGTTTTTATCCATTGAGCCATCTTGCCAGTACTCCAATGACATTGTTTTCATCTACATTTACTTTGTGCGTGTGGTGGTGGTGGTGGTGTGTGTGTGGGGGGGCGAGGTGTGTGCCAGCATGCCACAGTGCATGTATAGACTTCAGAGGACAAGCTGTGGCAATGTTCTCTCCTTCCACCATGTAGGTTTTTTGGAGATCAAATTGAGGTCATTTGACTGGTTGACCAGTGCTGCTAAGACTAGCTCTCCAAAAACATAACTGACAGTACTACACTAATGAAATCCAACTTTCTGTAACCTCAGCAAAGTCAAGACTAGTTTACCAGTGCCCAGAAGCAAGGTGTGACAATGTGTCTTTAAACCCAACAACTAAATCACATATTTGAAGCCAGCCTGGGCTACATAGCAAGACCCAATAAATAAATTATTTCTTAGCCCCAAAGGGGCTAATAATACCATGTACTTAGAGTGTGGAGGTTGGCAATATACTGACTACCACCCAGCAATAGTCAAAATGAATCCCTAAGCTAGAGTTATCTGTCAGTTGCATTAAGAGTGCCAAGGAAGCAGAGGATGCTGTGTTCCCCTCTTTTTGTCTCACAAAAGTATATCAAATTCATCAACACAGAGATGAGAGCGAAACCTAAGGTGGAGTGAATACTTTCATATGCAGGGCAGGGTTCAGAGAGGTGGATTGTGGGAAGGAAGCCTCTTTGCCGGTCATAATGACACACACCTTTAATCCCAGCACTTGAGGCAGATGGGACTCTGGGGTCAGTCTGGATCACTTGTCAGCTATTCATTATCAGTTCTAGGGCTATGGAGTGAGACTGCTTCAGAATAAAACCCTTCTTCTACTGTTGAATGTAGGGGAAGCTGCTCAGATCTGGGCAAGGGCATAAACAAGCACCTGGAACGTAGCTACAATCCCAGATCCTTGAGGCTAGGGTGGAAGGATCCTAAATTTCAAAGCCAGTCTGGGTTACTTATGGCTCTCACAGGCAAATCACCTGCAGCATGTGGACGCTTCATAGCTGACTTAAACTGACACCAAACAGAACCGAACAGCCACTTAGCTGGGTAAGTCATTGAGGAGGACACGATAGACTAGGCCTGCAGGAATGCTCGCTTAGACTGAGGCAGGGCCGGGAGAGGGCAGTTCTCCTTTACAGAGAAGGATCAGTCACAAGACCAAATGGGTGGGGAGGGGATTATGCCACAACGCTGCCTTGGAGACACATCTCATATAAAATGGCATATTATCTGCAAAGGATCCAACTATACCTTTTTTTTTTTTTGAAAGTGTGGTAATCTTGCACTTATTTTAAGATTTATTTATAAGAGTACACTGTAACTGTCTTCAGACACACACCAGAGGAGAGCATTGGATCTCGTGATGGTTGTGAGTCACCATGTGGTTGCTGGGAATTGAACTCAGGACCTCTGGAAGAACAGTTTGGGCTCTTAACCACTGAGCCATCTCTCCAGCCCCAAACTATATCTTATCTCTAGATTACTTATAGTACCTAATGTAATGTAAATACTATAGTTGCTTTATTTTGTTTAGGGAGAAATGACAAGAAAAAGTGTCTTATCGTGGACACAAGAATAGTTCATCGTGGACATAATTTACAAAAAGAAAATATTTTTAGCACTAACTTAGCTTCCTTGGTATAGTGTTTTCCTGGTTCACAGAATGCCCTGCATTCAATCTTGAGCACTAACAATCAAAAGCTCCACCTAGTTCGCTGGATCCATAGGGGCAACCCTGGAACACCAAGGTTGACCTTCCTCGGCTTGGATAACTGGCTGAGGACAGTGCAGACCTGAAAGGCCCTGTCCCCAAGTTAAGTTTACATTTAAACAGAATTTTTTTGTTTGAGTTCAGTCTTGCTATACAGCCCTGGCCGTCCTTGGAATTTTTGGCAATCCTCATGCCTCAGTTTCCTAAGTGCTGAGAATCATAGGCACATATTACCATATTCAGTTTCTAAACAAAGTTTTGAGCACTTTTTTTGCTCCTAAGTTTGAAAATATTAAGTCTAGACAGATACCTATAGTCTTAGCACTTAGACGGTTAGAGGCAGGTGGATCAGGGGGACAAGGCCAGCTTTAGGTACATGAGACTATCTCAAAAGTAAAAATGGCCAGGTGTAGTGGTGCATACTTTTTAATCCCAGCACGAGGGAGGCAAAAGAGGCACCAGGTTTCTCTATGAGGCCAGCCTGGTCTACATAGTAACTTCCAGGACAACCAGGGCTGCACAGTGAGATCCTGCCTCAAAAATAAATAAATAGAGATAGATAAAACTTACTTCTAGACCTAGGATTTAAACTTTTCCTTACTAATTTCAAGGGCAGGTATGTCAACAGGACACATAGTGAAAATATATATATTCACATTTATTGCATTAGAAAAATTTATGTAAGCCACACAGTGGCTGGAATGCCTATACCCTGAGCAGGCTTGATTATCCCATAGCCCTTTAGACATTATACAAAAACACATGTGCATTACACTGGAGAAAAGAAACGTAATGTACAACTTAGACGTGGACACTGGATAATCCACCTTCCATCTTCATAGCCAACCCACAACCCCTTAGATGCTGTCCAAACAACTCTCATGGAAGAGACTCAATAGTAAACCAACAGAAGATACTTAGGTCCAAAAGAGTCAGAGGGCTTTAGGACAGAGGGCTGAAACAAATAAAACCAAGAGCCATTCTCCCAACAGCTGAAACTGGTTCACCTCCATCCCAGAGCCACAGACAACCCACTCACACCTCTACAGCAAATAGGCTCTTTTCCAGGGTAAGGGAACATCCAAAAAACAGAAGAAAAATGCCCTGCCGAGCCTAGTAACAGTTCTTTGGAGACACTTGATAACTGCCTGCCTCTTGGGAAATGGAACATGTGGTTGGACATGCTGAAGTTAGTGTATCAAAGTATGGTTGATGCCTGGAGGGAGGTTTATTGCACTCCTCGGGAAGGATGGTCCGGAAGGCCCTTGGGAGGCTGTGTGTTGGCTAGTTGACCTCTTGTGATCCAGGAGCTCCCAGGCAATGGGCTCTCCAATAAGCCTTCCAGTGACTCCATCAGTCTAACAAAGACGGAAAGCAGGGTCAACATGACCCCCAGTATATAGAGGTTCAGCATGTACTTCATGGCAACGATGCCCAGCTCCTTTGCAGGGAGGTAGAGCTGCTTTCTGCTGCTAGATCCTGTGAAGAAAGTAAGAAGAGTCTGAGTTAGTCTCAACCCTTGTTTTCTCAGGAACAAGAGAGGCCCTGTCTGCCAGGGAGACAGGGACAACTTCAAGTCCGCTCCTGGCATCGCTTCCAAGCATAGGTGCACTGCAAACTCCGTGGCTGGAGAACAAATACACATGTTGTTGGGATAATGTCAAGAGCACACTGTTTACAATTGTATGTCTTTACCTCTTCCTGCTATGTAGCCCAGGCTAGCCTCAAACTCAAACAATCAATCCTCTTAAGTGCTGGGCCTACAGGTACATTCCACACATCCAACTACCTTTACCTCTCTTTAAGACTATTCCCACCAGGCACAATGTACAAACCCTGTTACAGTGCCAGGACTTAACTTTACATCAGAGGCAGATGGAAGCATAAAGAAAATCGGGCAGGAGAGATGGCTCCGAGGTTAGCACTGGCTGCTCTTGCAGAGGACCAGACGCCACATGGCAGTTGACAACCATCTGTAACTCCAGTCCCAGGGAATCTGACATCCTTTTTTGGCCTCTACACACACCCATGATGCACAATATACAAAACATGGAGGCAAAACACCTCCATGAATATATATATTTCATATATATATATATATATATATATATATATGAAATACAAGGAAATGCTAGGTGTGTCTGGTGGTGCATACTTGAGCTACACAGTGGGTTAAACCCAGTCTGGGCAACTTGGTAAAACCCTGACTCAAAAAGTAAAAAGTGGGCTGAAAATAGAACTCAGTGGTATAAAGTGCTTGTCTTGCCTAGCCTAGCCCCAAGAATAAGAAAGAGGAATATGCCCTAAAGCAAATAAGTGTAAGTTTCTCCTGTGTCGTACATTCAAGTTGATTACAAACTTTTTTTTTCCCCCCAAGACATGGTGTCTTTGTGTAGCCTTGGCTGTCCTGGAATTAGCTCCAGACCAGGCTGGTCTCGAACTCACAGAGATCCACCTGTCTCTGCCTCCTAAGGGCTACCATTACAGGCGTCCACCACCACAACCACCATCACCAGGGGATTTATAAACTTCTCGAATATAATATCAATATAAACGATAAGGGTGTCAAAAGTCTGTAATCCCAGCTATGAAGGAGACTGAGGCAGAAGGAATGGATGTTTAAGGTTAGCCCGAGCTATAGAGAATGCAAAGCTAATTTGGAGGATTTAGTGAAGCCTTGGTTCAAAAGTAAACCTAAGGACTGAAAGCCGTGTACCTAGCACATACAAGATTCTAGGTTCAATCCGGAGTACCACAAAACAAAAAGTAGCAAACACAAAATAGCAAAAAGTCAAATCTAGTTAATTTATCCAAACATATTTGAATGCTTTCAAATAGCTCAGGCATTCTGGAAGGTACACAAGGCCACATGGCCGTCCTACAGACAAGAACCCAGCCTTCAAGAGGGCAGTTACTACACAACCCTCAAATGCGGTGACAGGAAGGGAAGGCTAAGGTACTTTGGTGAAAGTTGGTGGGCAAACAAAGGTGGTCTATGGAGTTCATAGACTGGGCGACGCAGAGAGAGCCGGAGGAGGCTCCGGATGCACAGCCCTGACGCGAACGCAGGTAGCCAGACCGATGGATGGGGCGAAGGATCCAGGACTCGGCCTCCGGCCTGGGGGGGTCCTGGGCCAGTTACCTCAGGAGGAAGAGTCGGGAGACGGCTGCTCACAGTCACACCAGGTCGTGCAGGAGTAAGGAAGGTCGGATGAGTCGCAAACGTGGAAGCTCCACGGAGGAACCGCTCTGGATAGAAATAAGTAGCAAAGAGAAACAGACCGCCCGAGGCCCCGCCCCTTCTAGGCGAGGCTCCGCCCTCGGAGAGCGCGCATGCGTACCGGACCTGCACGCGCTAGCCTCGGGGCTAGTCCGCTGTTCATTCTGCCCATGCGTCAGCCGCGTCGCCGCGGAGCGTCGGGTGTCACGGCAAGCAAGCGGCTCGCGGTTGATTCACTGCAGTCCGGAATGGACTGCGTGAGGTTCAACCCAGCCGTCCGCCTTCTAGAAAATCAGGAGCCAAAAGGCGCCTTTACCCCAATCCCTTCCCCCATCGCTGGATGCAGTGCTAGAAGTGACCACCGCTCTTGGAGCCCGGGCAGGGGTTCCTTCCTTCCTCCCTTCGTTCGTCTTCTTTCTTTCTTTCTTTCTTTCTTTCTTTCTTTCTTTCTTTCTTTCTTTCTTTCTTTCTTTCTTTCTTTTTCTTTCTTTCTTTCTTTCTCTTTCTTCCTTTCTTTTCTTTTTCTTTCTTCCTTCCTTCTTTCCTTCCTCCCTTCCTTCTTTCTTTCTTTCTTTCTTTCTTTCTTTCTTTCTTTCTTTCTTTCTTCCTTCCTTCCTTCCTTCCTTCCTTCCTTCCTTCCTTCCTTCCTTTCTTGAGTTAGGGTCTTATCGTGTAGCTGCGTCTGGCCTCGAGCCAGACGCGGAAAGTAAACTACTCCTCCTGGCTTTGGTCTCGGCTTTTTACGGTGTTTGGACAAATCACCTTTACCTTCAGTGGCTCCGGTCCCTAGGGCATTGTCTTTTAGATGCTTTTTGTTTTCTTTAAAAAGTAAGCTATTTTCTTTTAAAGGTACGAGGGATGAGGTCACGATCTAGGAAACTGACCTGCCTTCCCAGTCACCTGCCGGCCCTAACCAAGGCAAAGTAGAGGCGCTGTCCCAAAAAGGGATCTCAGAAAAGATTCCTGGGGTGCCCGAGAGTGGGGGAAGCCCTCAGGTCTAACAATGAACACGACAGTTACAGCAAAGAGCGGGGGGGGGGAGGGGGGGTGCGTTCTTATGACTTCCAGGACCAGCTAGTCTGTGAACCGGGGAAGAGCCAATTCTATGTGGGAGAAGCCCTCGCCTCTAAACCAAACAGAGCTGGAGGAAGCAAAGTTCCGCCGTGACCTTTCCCCTACTTTTCAGGACATCTCGTCTGTCACGGAGAGGGCGGGGGATGCCTGGAAGAAGAGAGACGTGCTGGCCGGCAGACGAGGTGGAAATCAGCGTTCCTGAGCAACTCACATCAGTTTGGTTCATGATTATACAGTGTCTGTGACCCTTTACCCAGAGTTAAACTTCTGGGAATTAACCCCCGGGTAACCCCCCTCCTGTGGAGTATGGACTCCTCGGCACTGTTCACAGTGGCAAAGGACTGAGAAAGCCCATCATCAATAGAGGCTGGTTAATAGATCATGAGGGCATTTGTGCAGGGATTGCTGTAAACCAGGAAAAGAAAAAGTCTGTACATATTTAACACAGTCTCCATGGTATGTTAAGAAAAAGTAAGTACAGGGGATAGAATACGGAGCACTTATCTGGCCCAACATTACACTCATAATCCCAGCATTTGGGAGGTGGATAAAGGAGGACCAGTATTAATTCAAGGCCATCTTCGAGTATCCAGCAAGTTAGGAGCCAGCCTGGGCTACAAGCAGCACTGTCTTAAAATGGCTTTAATCCCAGGTCTAGGGAAGCAGGCAGATCTCTGAGTTCAAGGCTAGCTTGGTTTACAGAGTGACTTTCAGGATAGCGGTGCTACACACAGACACCCTGTCTTGAAAAAGTAAATAAAATGAAACAAAAACGACTTGTATTTGTCCTAATGTGGATGAGACTTAAAAAAGTTATGCTAACTAAAAGAAACCAGAGCTGGAGAGGTGACTCAGCGGTTAAGAGCAACTCAGGTTCAACTGTTCCCAGCCCCCACGTGGCAGCTCACAACTAGCAGTGGTGTCCACAAGTGAAACATTACACAAAACAACAGAACAGACACAAACATGATTCCATTTAGGTGACATGTCAGACTAGATAAATAAAAAATAAATAAAAAAAAATAGGGCCAGAGCAAGTGGGGCCAGAAAAAAAAGAGACAACATAGATTAGTGGTCACCACACTAAAAGGTGTGAGGTGTCTTCATTCCCTACCCCCCTTGGTTTCTGGTACAAGGTCTTGTTATATAAAATATGCGTTAGGCTAGCCTGAAACTCAGATCGGCCTGCCTCTGGTCCCTAAGTGTTGGGATGGAAGGCGTGGACCATCATACCCACAGATGGTTCCTTTTTGTGGTGGGTGATAAAATGTTCTGAAATTAGTAGTAATAGTTGCACAACTCTGTGAATGCACTCAAAACCACTGAATTACATGCTGAACCTCAGACTGGGGCTTTGTTGGTAGAGCGTTTGCCTAGCATGCTCAATTCCTGGGTTCAGGTTCCAGCATTGCATATATCAGGTGTGATGGTGGCACATGCCTGGAATTCCAACACTGGGGATGTGGGGGATGAGCATTTCAAGGTCATTTTTCTGAGATATATATATATATACATATATGTGATATGCATAATATATATATATATGCCTTTTGTGAAGGCAACCTGGGAGATCTATTTGACCTTATTTAGTTTTTCTCCCCCACCCCTGTTCATGCACACACACCAGAAACTGTGAAATTTGTTGCATGTATTATATAGGAATAGAGTCAGATTATTAACTTTTGAGTCAGAGTCTTACTGGCCAACTCTTCATCTCTACCTCAGCTTCCCAAAGTGCTGTGATTACAGGCACAAGTGATCCGCTCCTGACAAGAACATTATTTTGAAAAGAGTAAGATAAGGACATCTTCAGATAACAGAACCCATGGGCCTTTTCAAAGGAAACCTCTGGTGTGTTTAAGAAAATAGAAAACAGAGGTCAAAAGGAAATGAACTGCCAAGAGAAAGTGATTAAATATTTAGAAAACACATGGGTCCATCCAAAAATTATGGTGACTCAAAAATATTTTCAATAATAATGATTAGTGTGGGAAAGTAAAGATAAGATGAACTAAGAAAACCCTGGCAAACATTTAAGAAGGAAACAGGAAACTGGGTTTGGTGTTGAATATCTACTGTTCTAGTACTGGAGAGTCGAGGCTGGAGGGCAGTTTCAATGTCAGCTTCAACTGTATAATGAGTTCAAAGTCAGCCTAGGCTACTGGGGCCAGCCTGGGCTACTGGGGCCTTCTGTATTGGTTAATCTTGATTATTGACTTGATGGAATTTAGAAACCCCATGGGAACAACTCCTGGGTAAATCTGTAAGGGAGTTCCTGGATTAGGTTAATTATAGTAGGGGTCCCGGACTGAATGAAGAGAGCTGAACACCAGGGTTGATACAATGTTACCAGCTCCCTCCGGCTCCTGCTGCCAGCCTTTGCAGTCCTGCCGTGATGATCAGGTACCCTCGAATTCTACCCCAAAATAAGTCCTTCCAAGTTGCCTTCGTCAGGATACCTTATTAGAGTAATAGGGAAGTAACTACCACGCTCTATTTCACAACGGGTTTGTCAGAATACTTTATTACAGTAATAGAAAAGTATCTACCACACACACTTTCACAGTGGGGGTGGAAGCCTTAGGGAAAGATGAAAGGTGAGCCAGTCTTTTTATTTGGGAGGAAAGTAGTTATTTGCTTTAGACTTTTTATATCATCAAATGAAATACTAGCCAGACTTAGAGGTATTTAATCCCAACACTCATGAGACAGAGGCAGGTGGATCTCTGTGAGTATGAAGTCAGTCTGGACAGTCAAAACTATATAACCTCTCTCAAAGAGAGGGAGAGAGAGAGGGGGAGTGGGGGGGGAGAGAGAGAGAATGAATTTAGGATCGATCTCATTCTTGCCCCCTATCTTGAACTTTTCAGTTTTCCAACCATTAAGTAGAGCAGAGCCAGGTTTCAGCTCTTCCCAGGTGGCCGTTGCAACCCAGGGGCTGAGGCAGGCTGTTGAAGCTGAGTGTGAAGCTAGGTGGGTCACATCCTAATCCTAACACCGAGGAGGCTGGGATAGCCTGGAGAGTTCAGGGCCAGCTCCAGCTACATATCCAGAACTGGCATGGGCAGGGATCCGAGGAGGAAGGAAAGAAGGAAGAAAATGAAAGAGGGGGGAAAATTCAACACTAAGCAAAACAGTCCCCCCAGCAGTTTCTGCCCTGGACAGGAGGATGTGTGACCCATATTGTGAAAGTCTTCTGTTCACTGCCGGGTCCTCTGTGTCAGACATGTTCACTGAATGCTGGGTGAGTGAGTGGAGGTATGATTGGGTCACACTTCCAGACCCTACCTAAAAGTCATTTCTCACAGTACCCTTCCTAAACAGCCCCTGTGTTTCAGTACCTGCCCCCCCCAGGTCCCCTTCACTATCTCCCTAGTGTCCAACACCCCCAAATCCATCCCTTGTTGACTCTCTCCCACTAGATTGTAGCTCTGTGAGAATGAGGATTCGGATTGTTCCAAAAATTGCTACATACCTAAACCCAGAACAACGCCTGACAGAAAGTAGGTGCTTTTACATTTGCTGAATGAACCATGTGCTATATATAAATGAGATATTTTCATAAAATTTTGGAAATAAAAGAACAGCTACTGAATGAGCGCCAGTGTTTTTGGCGTGGTTTTGTTTTTGTTATAGTTTTATGTTTTTTTTAAGGCAGAGTCTTACTCTAGAGCCCAGACCATCCTGAAATTCACCATGTGGTGTAGCTTGGCTTGACTCATGTCAATCTTTCTGCCTCAGCCACCTGAGTGCTTCGGTTTTGGATGTGAACCAGTACATCCGGCTCTATCAGTGTTTCTTACACATTTTATCCTGAGCCACACGATGATAATTTATCTTCCAAATTTTCCCCCACTGGTATCTGCTACAGTTATAATCTGATGAAAAAATTAAAATTTACAAATATTCTGAAAATTCACTGCCTAAGCTCTTTGGGTTTTTAGCCCCTTGATGTCCCGGGGATTGGACCACTCGCAGCCTTACACATGCTGTGCAAACATTCTACCTCTGAGCTCTGCCTGCGTGCCTGCCTTAAGTCTTGACCCAGTTTCTTCATCCATCTCATCTGTTGTTTTTCCTGTACTGTGTGAAATAGTGAGATGCCAGGGGGAGTGAGAGGAAAGGCCAGGACAAGGTGTGGAAAGCCAGCAGGAGAAAGGGCATCTAGAGGAAGCACCAAAAGGTGCACACAGGGCACCCAATGTAAACAGTGACTTCGCCAGCCTAGCTGGGTCAGTAGCCTCAATCCAGAATCTGACTCTTTGGCAACTAAACACAGAGCTGAGGCAAGTCACTCCTCCAGTTCTTAGTTTCTTCATCAGAGCAGCTTGGTGTGGAGTCACGGGCCCCACCACCAGGACCACAGGCCCCTGGTCCCCGGGTCCATTGGGGAATATTGGTGAATAGTGAAGTG
Organism: Tokudaia tokunoshimensis; assembly: GCA_036184795.1. Taxonomy (NCBI): domain Eukaryota; kingdom Metazoa; phylum Chordata; class Mammalia; order Rodentia; family Muridae; genus Tokudaia; species Tokudaia tokunoshimensis. Next base: position 50,613,844 of record BTHU01000002.1, on the reverse strand, counting down.
TGGGGGAGAATCCAGGGTTTAAAATGACACCGGGATCTGGTGGACTGTCTTAGCAGGTAAAGTGCTGTCACCAAGCCTGTGGCCTGTACCAGTCCTTGGAACATACAAGATGGAAGGAGAGGGCTGATTCCCTCAAGTTGCCTTCTGACCCTCACGTGCTCACTGTGCCACACATGTGACCAAACACATAGTCATGTATGCACACATAATAAATAAACATGTACTTTAAAGTTTAACCACACCCGTTATCCCAGTGCATAGGAGGCCAGCTAGAAGACTCATGAGTTTGAGGCCAGTTTGGGTTATATAGATATTGTTGGGGAAAACCGAGACTGAAAAGGAAAAGGATTATGTGTGTGTGTGTGTGTGTGTGTGTGTGTGTAAGCACAAGTTTGTGCAGGTGCCAGGAATTGGCATTGTGGATTTGTTTTGTGCGTCTCACTGTGTACCCTGGCTGGACTGGAACTCACTATGTATCCAGGTTGACTCCAAACTCTCAGCCACCTGTCTGCCTCTGCCTCTTGAATACTGAGATTGAAGGTTTGCACCACCACACCTGGCAAATATGAGGTGTCTTCTTGTCAATTGCTCTTCAATATATTTCATGCGCATTTATTTTATGCACATGGATGTTTTTCTTGCATGTATGTCATGCACCATACGAGTGCCTGATGTCCTCAGAAGCCAGAAAAAGTCATTACATCCCCTAGCACTAGAACTGCACATAGTGGGGACTAGGAATCAAACCCATCCTCTGGAAGAGCAGCCGGTGTCCTTAGCTGCTGGACCATGTCACCTGCACAGAACTTTTATCTTTTCAAAGACAGTCTCATATAGCCCAGGTTACCCTCAAATTCAACAGGCATCTGAGGCTGACTTTTGAACTCCTGATCTTCCTATCTCCATCTAGGTGCTGGGATTACAGGTATGGACCACCAAGTCAGACCAACTTCACAAACTATAGAACAGTAAAGATTAAAGTTTAGTAATTGGTCAATGATCTACAAAATCTTGTCTATTAGTTGTATTCAAAGTTGGACATGGTGGTGCACACTGTAATCTCAGTATTTAGGAATCAGAGGCAAGACTGCTGTGAATTCAAGTTCAAGATGGCCTGGTAGGCCCTGTGGGGTGGGGGAAAAATGAAACAGAAGAAAAGAAAGAAAGCAACCTAACACAATAACAACTTCCTCCAATGTCCTCTTCTCTTCCTCTCGAGTCAGAGATTTATCCCAGACTGACTTTGAGGTGTCTATGTAGCTGAGGCTTTCCTTGAATTCAGGATCCTCCTGCTTCCACCCCCTGAATGCTAGAATCACAGGCATTAGCCACTGTGCCCAGCCTTTTTATCTGCTTGTTTTTGATATAGGGTCTTCCTCTGTAGCCCAAGTTGGGCTGCAGTTGTGCAGCCCAGATCGTCTTTGAACTGCTTCAGCTCCCTGAGTGCTGAGAGTGCGGGCGTGGCCACAATACCCAGCTCCCAGCTGTGCTGAGGCCTGGAGAGTGAAGATGGGTGGATTTGCCAGGGCTAGAGTTTCCTGAGTTTCCAGCCTTCTATGTTGAATGGCGCTGTCACCTCCGGGTATCCATAGGAGGTTGGTTTCAAGACATTGCAGCTGCAGCTTCGTTCTCAAGTCCCGTCCATAAAATGCCATGGGTTTTGCATGTGACTTTTGCACCTTCTTTTGAATACTTTACTTTAGTTATGAGCCTGTCCTCTGCATAGATTACACCTGTATCATATAATGCACTGAGAATGCTATGTAATAATAGTAACTACACTGTATTGCTTCTAGGAGATAATATTAGGGGAGAAATATGGGAGAAAGCCCATATATACTCAGTATAGAACTTTGTAAGTATCTTCAATCCAAGGTTGCTTGAATCAAGGTTACAGAAGAGTGACGATGTTATTAAAAAGAGGTAAAGGATGTTTGAAAACAACAGCTTGGTGAAAAGCTTCAGAGAGATTCAGGAGGACTCCCGTATCTTCGTCTCAGTGGGGGCTCCTGCACAGTCCCACTGTGGAGGTAAGGAGCATCAGAAGAACGCTCACTGTGAGCTGCCTCTATGCACACCCTCTGGGCAGCTTCAGATGAGCATACGCATAGGCCTTTCATACTCTTCTTGCTCCAAGTTACTGAAATGAGAACCTGAGTGGAGTTTCCCTCCCATCTGTCCTCTTACCTTGTGTCTTAGTCAGGGTTACTATTCCTGCTCAAAACATCATGACCAAGAAGCAAGTTGGGGAGGAAAGGGTTTATTCATCTTACACTTCCACACAGCTGTTCATCACCAAAGGAAGTCAGGACTGGAACTCAAGCAGGTCAGGAAGCTGGAGATGCAGAGGCCATGGAGGGATGTTCCTTACTGGCTTGCTTCGCTTGCTTTTTTTTTTTTTTAAAGATTTATTTATTATATGTAATTACACTGTAGCTGACCTCAGAAACTCCAGAAAAGGGAGATCTCATTACAGATGGTTGTGGGCTACTATCTGGTTGCTGGGATTTGAACTCAGGGCCTAGTGGAAGAACAGTCAGTGCTCTTAACCACTGAGCCATCTCTCCAGCCCACTCAGCTTGCTTTCTTATACAACCCAAGACTACTTGCCCAGGGATGGCACCACCCACAAGGGGCCCTTCCCCCTTGATTACTAATTGTGAAAATGCCTTACAGCTGGATCTCATGGAGGCATTTCCTCACCTGAAACTCCTTTCTCTGTGATAAGTCTAACCTGTGTCAAATTGACACACAAAACCAGCCAGTACACCTTAGTACCCACAATCAGCTCTGAGCATGGGGGAGCCCAGACACTTGCCAGTGGACCAGGCCTGGGGTGAACTATGCAAGGCATAGGCGAGGGGCTATGGAACTACTGAGGAAAGCAAGCATCTTGTCAAAGCAGGGAGGTGGAAGACGTGAGTAGAAGTATTGGGGTGCAGTGGGGATTTCCTGTTTCGGGGACTCCTTTCATTCATAATTACTACATCACGTTCTCTTCACATACACACATGAGCTGCATTGACACACACTTGAACTTAACTACACTTTGTCTTTCCCTTAACTGGTTGGCAACTCTGTCCCAGCCAGATGCCCAGATATTTCTCCTGCCAGCCACCTAGCCCTGTGACTCTGTTTCAAGTTGGCTAATGGAGGATGAAGGTTTGTCCTGCTGCCTCCTGACCCAGCCAAGAAGGACAGAAGCTGCTGCTGGGAGAGACGGGAAGAGGAAAGACAGGCCAGAGAGAGAGCTGAGCCTGTCAAGGGCTTGCCCCACAAGCTTGATGAACTGAGTTCAATCCCCAGAACTGGAAGGAGAGAGCTAGCTCTAAAGTTTTCCTCTGAACTCCACATGCACACTATAGCACGCCCCACCCCCACGCCATACACAACAATATCTATCATTAAAGACAGGCTAGCTCAGTTCTAAGGCCGGTAGAGCAGTCACTTCGCAAGTACTAGGCCTGGTTTGGATCCTCAGCTGGGGCTGGGAAGAGAACACCTGACTCTTTGTTTCCCCTTTCCTGACAAACCTCCCTTTATTCTTGGCTCAGTAGCAGACTCTCTGTAGACATTTCCTAACTGACAGCTTCAATGAAAGTGCCGCAGCCCTTCCAGAGAGCTGTGTCTCTATCCCCTGTCCCCAGAGGCAGACAATGCTGTTTGCTGTTTCTGGCTCTCAGTTTTCCATACCCTGGATTCACTTGGTTATGTCATTCAGGGTTTATATCCCTCAGTTGATGAGCATGTGTCTCTAAAGAGCCCTTGTTACAGAGCTAGAGAGTGCACAACAATGGTGGGGTTACTTACCCAGCATGTGTGAAGCTCTGGGTTCCATCTAGAGCGTGGAGGAGGAGGAGAGTAAGTAAGGCAAGGGAAAAAGAAAATAGTTAGGATTGCTCTGAGAGGTTTAAGATTTTTTATTCTTATTTATTCTTGTTCTTCTTTGTATTCTTATTTGTATTTATTATTTATTCTTATTCTTATTTGTATTTGCTATCATTATTATTATTATTATTATTATTATTGGCAGGCTATTACTATGTAGCCCAGGCTGTCCTAGAACTCACTCTGTAGACCAGACTGGCCTCAAGCTTGGAGATTCATCTGCCTCTGTCTCCCAAGTACTGGAATTAAAGGTATGTGCCACCACTGCTGGCTAAGTCAGTGGTTTTTAAATATTAGATATTTGTTCAACTGTTACTACTAAATCCAGAACACCTCGTCTTCCACAAAAGAAGCCTCACGCTGGTTAGTGTCATGCCCTACAGCCTCCTCTCCTGGCCTCTGTCAACCACTCATCTTGTCTTGTTAGATATTAAGATTCGCACACAAGTTGTACACATTTTACCTAGACTGAACCTGTCCATCCCACCTAAGTCACTGATGCCCAGTCACTCCCCAGCCTAGAGCATCAAGCACACCAAGTCTCTTAAGAGTTAAAGATCAGGCCGGAGAAATGGCTCAGCAGTTAAGAGCACTGACTGCTCTTCCAGAGGTCCTGAGTTCAAATCCCAGCAACCACTCTGTAATGAGATCTGATGCCCTTTTCTGGTGTGTCTGAAGACAGCTACAGGGTACTCACATATATAAAATAAATAAATCTTAAAAAAAATAAGAGTTAAAAGTCAGCCTGGGCTACATAGCTTCAGGCCAGCCTGAGCTACAGCGTGAGAGTAACTGAAAGAATAAGACTCTGTCTCAGACAAAACAAAAGCCAGCTCTTTAGCAACTCAGTGTGGGAACTCTATCCAAAATAAGTTTGCTTGATGGGCGGTTGATCCATCCAGCCCAGGAGACACTCCGAGTCTGTATGTTAGGACAGGTGTGTGTATTCTGTAAGCCTTTGTACCTGTCATGGCTCAGAGCTGTTGACATTCTTATTGTCTTCGTCATTCCTTATGACCTGTAATGTCTGAGATAAGGACAATGGCTTTCATAGTGAATGGTACAGGTCTTTGTATCAATAGCATATGATGTTGTGGTTTTGCACCTGAAACCAAGTGTAGCCTATCGCCACAGTAGATTTAGGCTCTGACCTGGGGTGTAGCTCAGAAACACAGTCCTTACCTCATGTGTTCAAAGCTCTGGGTTTCCCGAGCACCTCTAGTTTTTTCTCAACCAGACGAGAAGGCGAGTTTCCACTTTCCTCATTCCGAAAGCCCACACACCTTCCTATAAACGGGGTGCACTGTGAAAGCTCCCAAGAGTCTCCCGAGGAGAAGACTTAGTTTTTGAGGCCCTTGGAGGGAAAAGATAAAAAATTCAAAGTCTTTCCAACGTCTAAGAACAAGTCAAGGATGAGTCAGTATCCAAGTGCAATAACCAATCCCATCGTGGCCAGTCTCTAGAGTCACATCGCCCGACTGACCAAGGACGAATATTTTTAGGTGCCAGACAGGACAGAAAAAGTGCCAATATCATTAGATCCCAAGGGTTGTCCTTGGCCTGCCAGGGTAAGGCAGACAACAGACCCTGCTCTGGGTAGAGAGCTGCTTTCCTGGCTCTCTTTTCTCCCTAGCATCACCATCGACTTGTAGTTGGATTTTCTCCTCCAGGGCTTACTGTCCACCAGGTTCCCAGTAAAAGCACATTGCTGCTTCCAAAGCAGGGAGGTCCCCTGTGCGAGATCCCTAGTTCTTCTGTCTATATTCCTCAGATGAGGACATGTAACTGTCCCATGGCACTGTTCAGCTAGCTGACTCTCCCCTGGCCTCTTTCTCATCCAAAACAGGCTTAACCCAGTTCTGAGTTGAGCTCTCTTGAAACAGGACAGGCAGAAACCATATTTATGCTCTCAATGAAAGCACAGAGAGTTAGCTATTTTGGAGAAGAAATTTGGGATATGAGATGATAAATTGGGGACATTAATTTGGCCTCGGTTCCCAATATTTCCCCTAATTTTTGTTTTTTGACATAAGCTATCCTTGAGCCTCTGATCTCTTGATTCTGCCCCCCAAGTGTTGGGGTTACAGACATTCCTTACATGCTCACATGGTACCCTAATCTTTCACTTAAGTTTTTTGGGGGAGGGTGGATTTTTCTAAAAATCTTTTACTTACATTTTGGGGGTGGGAGGGTAGATTTTTTCAGTCCCTGGCCACTGCCATGTGTGCTACATAGATGCCACCATACCCTTCCTGATGACACCCTGAGGATGTCACCAGCTCTTTCTGAGTCCCAGGGCTGGTGGTTGGTTTTGGCTTTGTGTTGACTGTTGAAACTTACTTTATAAATATGATCTATCATTTGAATCATGAAAAAGGAATACCAATAGTGAATAAGTAAATCTTGGAGCAACTGTGTCAATCCGGCACGTGGCCAAACTCAGGTGCATTAGGCAAAAGAACAGGAAGAAAATATATAAATTTCTGTTTAACATGGCTACACATTAGGAAACAGCAGTAAAAAAAAAGAGAGAGAGGATTTCATAATAGATATGTGAATATCTATGAGAATACAAATTTTATTGTGAAAATGTGAAATATAAGTATTATATTAGTATTAGAATATTAAAGATCAAATAGTCACATTGTGAAGTGCTTATAGACAGTTAGAGGTGGTAAAAAAACACTTCATTTTAAGGAAATGGAGCACCCTATGTCTCAAAACTCACTCATAGCTCCGTCCTTCACCTTGGACTGGAATGCTAAACATTTTCCTCTCTACAGTTCCTCTGCATTTCAAGATAGAGTTAGCCCAGGTTAGAGAACACTGACTCAAAAAATAAATCAATAAACAAAACAATAAAGGAAATTTAAAGCAAGCAAAACAAAACCAAAACCCAAACCGTGTCTGATAAAGCCCCGACTGGCCTCAAACTCACTTTGTAACCCAGGGTAACCCCGAGCTTCTGATTCTCCCGCCTTCAGACCTGAAGTGCTGGGATTGAAGGCATGTGCTACCATCATGTCTGACAATGAAGTGCTTGGATGGGACCCATCGCTCCCCTTCCATTTCTTTTCTATCTTTACCTTAGTTTCCTTCCCACCTTCCCCTAAGATCCACCCTTTTCATCGGGTTGTCTTTGTACTGATTATCAAAAAAAAAAAAAAAAAAAGAAAAGAAAGAAAAGAAAAAAAAATCAAATCTGAGCCTGACAAAGGCATAATGGCACATGCCTGTGATCCAAGCTTTATAGATATCTGTGGATTTCAAGTTCAAGGCCAGCCTGGCCTACATAGGAAGGTCCTATCACAAACAAACAAGCAAATCAAACTGTCATAGCATCGACGGCTATGACAATACACTTGTCTAACTATCTTAGTGACTTCATCCTGTAGAGCTTGGGAGGCATGCCAGTCATCTGGTGACTAAAATGGTGGCTACAGTCATGAAGGCAGAGCTTTGTCAAGCTGCATCACTACAGCTGAGGGAGACATTTGGAGACTGAATTACTTGTCCTGTAGGGCTCTGCCTCCTTCCATGGGCCCCATTATCTACAGTTCTAGAGGCTTGATAGTACCACTGCCCTTCGACGATGAAGCTGTGTACCTTATCATTTAAATTGATACGTGATTCACATATATACAATAAAATGTTTTGACAAAACTGCTACATATTGTTATAACTCATTAAGAATTAGCAAGGCTCACGAAAAATTAACACATTATATTAAAATTTATCTTTTGGATTTATTTATGGTACGCGTATGTGTGTTTGTGTACCACATCCATGCCTAGTGCTTTGGAAGGTCGGAAGAAGATATCAGATTCCCCTAGAACTATATGGGTATTTGTGAGCCACCATGTGGTGCTAGGAACCAAACCTGGGTCTTCTCTAAGACTAGCCAGTGCTTTTTACAGCTGAACCATTCATTCTGTTTGCTTGGTTTCTCTCCTATCCAACAGTCTACCTGGGGATTCAGTGGATGGCAGCGGGTAATGGGGGTGGGGAGCTGTAGAGTCAGTTCTAGGGCAGCTAGTTAGGGGATTGCAAAAGGTGTGAGTCGTCAATCTTTACCACCTGCTGCCCTCATCTTCCCACAAGAAGACAGCCATCAGCAGGGCTGAATATCTTAGTCTATCCATGCGTAGCTGAAAACAGTGGTTTCCAAATAACTTGACCTGGATGGAGCTCTCCTCCATACTTACTGACTGGGTAACCCTGGATAAGCTCCCTTTCCTTCTCAAAACTCAGTTGCTTTTTCATTTTCTCTTAATGAGGGTGACAACGTTCACCCTGAAAATGATTTTCTTGTTTTAAGGTTGTTTTAAAGACAAAGTCTCTCTATGTAGTCTTGGCTGTCCTAAAACTTTCTGGATGGACCAGACTGGCCTTGAGACAAGATTTTGCTTTATAACCCAGGCTGGCCTCAAACTTCCAGGTTCTGCTTCAGCCTTTCAGGCTGAGATTACAAGTGTGTGTCATCATACCCAGCTATAAAGTCACTTTATTTATTTACTTTGAACAGAGCAAATGCAGATTTTTTTTTTAAGGAAGGATGAGAAGGCATTCCCAAGAGTGGGAGAGGCTCCGTGGGAAGAATATCCTAAAGTCACTTTAAATCAATAACAAAAAAATTAATTTTATTTTATGTTCATTTTATGCTTATTTTATGATCATTTTTGCCTGCATTTATGTCTACATTCCATGTGCATGTCTGGTGCCAATGGAGGTCAAAAGAGGGCATCAGATACCCTGGAACTGAAGTTAAGGGTGGTTATGAGCCGCCCTGTGGGTGCCGGCATCCAAACCCAGTGTCCACAAGAGCGAGCTATTCTCAACCACTGAGACTAGGTTCACAACCCAAAGCATCTCTCTGGCTCCATCAGTGAAAATCTTAAGATTACAAGGTTGTCTGTGGTGGTACTAGTCGACAATCCCAGCACCTCAGTGCTAGAGAAGGAGAACAGAGTTCAGCTCCACCTACACACCAAGTTTAAGGCCGGGTGTGTGAGACCCCCTAGTGGTGGTGGGATACAGGACATGGTGTATACACTTGCACAATCACGTCCATGTAAAACCTTCTTGGGTACAAAGGGGTTGAGAGTAGGAAAAGAGTAAAAGACCAAGTTGGAAGGACAGGTAGCATCAATGATCACCTCATCACTTGGGTTTTCCTGGGAAGGCTGGGGTGACCTCAAGTTGACTTCCAACAGGCTAGAGGAAACAGAACCCCCCCAAAAAGCTTTATATCAACATTACTCAAGGGTAGCTCAGGGCAGGTCACGTTCCTGTGCCCTCCAGGGGCCAAGTTTCCTGCTCTCATGTTAATTAAGTTTCCTGTTTCCTTAAGTTAGTCCTCAGCCATGAATCTATGTTTGGAGTTTGGTTTTTTTTCCATTTTATTTATTTATTTTTCCCCCCCAGTTTTAGGCAATCATTTTACCACACAGCTACATCCCCAGTCCCTGCGTTCTGATTTTGTCTTTGGGAAAACAAGTTATAATGAGAGAGTGAGATTAACACTGGAGACAAGTAATATGTACACAGTCACTTGCTCCAGCATTTACTGGATGGTGTTGCACTGGCTGCTGCTGAAATCTGAAGGAAAGCAATGCCTTTTCTTTGCAGCTCTTTAATTTTATCTGTTTTGAGACAGGAGCCTATGCAGTCCAGGCTGGCTTCGATCTCGATATGAAGTTAAGAGTGACTTTGAATGCCTGATCCTTCTGCTTTAGCCTTTCACATTCTGGAAGTACAGGCTTGGGGCATGGTTTCCTCATGGTTTTTCTATTCCTAAGCAATTGAAACCTAATTTAAACAGCTCTGGGGGGAAAGGAAATCACTTGGCTTTTCAGTTAACCTGGAGTAGCTGGGTTACATTAAGATTTTTAAAATACTGAAGATATGGGCTAGAGCAGTGGCCCAGCAGTTAAGAGCCCATGCTGCTCTTGCAGAGGACCTTAGTTCAAATCCCTGTACCCATGTTGTATAAGTCACAACTTCCTGTAACTCCAGGGGCTCTGACAACATCTTCTAGCCTCCAAGGCTCCAAGGGCATTCTCTCTCCCTCTCCCCCCTCCCCTCTCCCTCACCTCCCTCTCCTCTCCCCCCCCCCTTCTTCCCCCTTCCCCTCTCTCCTCCCCCACCCCTCACACACTATTAAAGATAAAGTATGGGCTGGTGAGATGGCTCAGCAGTTAAGAGCACTGACTGCTCTTCCGGAGGTCATGAGTTCAAATTCCAGCAACCATCCATAACGAGAAACAAATAAAAAACCTATGGGCCATGGGGGTGGGGGTGGGGGTTGGGGGGGGGGATGAGGAAGGGATTGGAGCCAGCAGAGCTGGAGGAAGAAGGGAAGGGGAAAAAATCAGCTCAAGGGGAAGTGCTCAATAATGTTTAGATAAAAAAAGATAAAGTATGTTTTTTTAAAAAGTATTTTTAAAAAATTGGTGATAGTTTTGAGGATCCTTATTGTATATATAAGGTTGGTTTCCTAATTCTGATGGATAGCAGACATCAGATCTGTGAGCTCCTACACATATCACAGGCAAAACAATGTCCTACATTGTTGGTGAAATGCAAATTATGCTATTACTTTGGAAAACTACTTTCTTGTTACTCAAAAAGTTAAAACACACCATATGATCCAGAAACGATACACTGTTTTTTTAAGGGGTACATTTATTGCCTAAATTACATCTCAATAATATCCTTTGAAAGAATTTCTGTGCTCCAGTCACAAACTTCCCATCCCTTCAGGAAATCTATTTTGATTTTTTTTTTATCTCCAATGCAAAGAAACACTTGTAACAACCCTGATATATCCTAGGAAGGGAAGGGGACATTAACACTCACATGCTCAGATGCACACAATTATCCTTTAAAAATTCCTGTGGAAAGGTTTGTTGAGTCAGGGTCTCGGGATTGGTTTTAAAAATTGTTTTACTTCTTTACTGTAGGTGTCTTTATCTTATTTAATGCAGCTGAGTGTTTTGTATGCATCTTTGTGTGCGCACCACACGCCTGTCTGCTGCTCACCTAGATCAGAAGAGGCTCTCAGATTCCTTGGAAGTGAAGTTGCTTGATGCTTGTCATCTGCAAGAGCGGCAAGTGCTTTTAACACCTGCTGTTCTGTTTTATTGCTGTTACTTTTAAACAAACAAAGAAACAACAGCAACAGAACCAGAGTCTTACTATGTGGCCCTGGTGAGTTGGTTAGGGATTTTCAACTTGACACAAGCTAGCATCATCTAGTGAGAGGGAACATCAATTGAGACAAAAAAATGCTTCATGGATAAATGATCACCATCGGATTGCCTAGAGTAAGTCTGTGGGTCATTTTTGTTTTGATTAAAGGTTGTTGTGGGAGGGTCCAGTCCACTGCGGGTAGTGCCACCCCTGGGCTGGTGGTCCTGTGTAGTATAAGGAAGTAGGCTGAGCAGGCTACGGAGCAGCAGGAAGGAAGGAGGCCGAGCGCGCTATGGAGCATTTCTTCCTAATCTCAGCGCTTCATTCCCTTCTTTGAGATTTCTGCTTCTTTCCTTCTTCTGCTCTGAGCGCCCGCCCTGATGGTCAACTTCCCTTCGAGATGGCTGCATGAGCTCTGTCTCCTCCAACATGCTTTTGTGGAGCACACAACAGAGAGAACACTGAGACACCAGGCTAGAGCTCCATATGGCATATACTTGTGAGCAATCCTCCTGCCTCAGACTCCTAAGTGCTGAGGTCTTGTTTTGAGACAGGGTTTCAGGCAGCCCAGGCTTCCTGTCTTGGCCTCTTGGGTAGAGGGATTGCAGCTGTGAGCCACTGTGTTTGAGGTCTCTTTTATGTGTTTATTTCGTTTTTGTTTGGAGATAGGTGTCTTATTTGTTTTGTTTTTATTTTTGTTTGTTTTTGAGATTAGGGTCTCACTTGTGACTCTGACTGTCCTGGAACTCTCAGGCTGTCTTAAACACACAGATCTGCCTGCTTCTCCTCCAGAGTGCTGGGATTAAAGGCAGGTACCCTGCTTCATTGGTTATGTTGTTGTTGTTGTTTTGTTTCTTCAAAATAGAGTTTCTTTGTGTAGCCTGGCCTGGGACTATCTCTGTAGACCAGGCTGATTTTGAACTCAAAGAATCCTCTGGTCCTATTTATTTGGGCAGGGAACAAATACCTTAGCCGGAGTGTTTATCTTTGAGACAAAGTCTCACCATAGAACCCTTGGGCTTCGCTTTTATGTCCAAATGATATTGTGTTACATAGATGTGTTATATTGGCTATCTGTTCCTCAATAGATAGACATTTGTGTCATCTGTTTTTTATGCTTTGTCTGTTACAAAAGATGCTGACATGGATATTGTGTACACATTTTCATGTTTTCAATTCTCTTGTGCATGTAACTAGTATAGATACAAAATGGCTCAAAGTAAAGGGGCCAAATATAGCAAGCAGCACACCCCACTATTTAGCAATTAGATCCTATTTCTAACCTGACCAGTGATTTTCAGAGCTGTATACAGTTTGGCCCAACTCCTAATAGCCCCTGGTACCTCATCTCAAATGGTCAGTCTTGGTTGGCATTATAAAATGCACTGCCTCATGATAATGAGCTGACTCATTGTACCCCATTAGTTATTTTGTATTTTATTTTATTTTATTAAATTTTATGTGTATGAGGGTTTTGTCTGTTTGCAAGTATACATATCAAATAGGTGCATTGGAGTTCAGAAGAGGGCATGAGATCTCCTGAAACTAGAGTTATGGATATCAGTGAGTCATCTTATGGGTGCTGGAAACTGAACCTGTATCCTCTGGAAGAACAATTCAGGCTCTTAACCTCTGATTCATCCCTTTAGCCCCTTGAACTCTATCCAAAAACAAAACAACAACAACAACAAACAAACAAACAAAAACAAATAAAACCACTACCAATAAAAAAATATATACCAATTCTGGTCTGGTGAATACAGTTACTCCCATGCTCTGGGCTTGTCATTCCAGCTACAACAGCTGGAAGTAGAATTCTTAGGTTATGTGGCAACTTTATGTTGAATACTTTGGAAACTTGCTAAACCATTTCACAAAGTAGCTGTATAATTGCATCTTTATTTTATATGTTATTATTTTATGTATATGGGTATTTTGCCTGCATTTATGGTCATGCACTAGCTGAGTGCCTGGTGCCCAAGGAGGCTGGAAGAAGGAGTCAGATGCCTTGGGACTAGAGTTACAGACAGTTGTGAGCCATCATGTGGGTGCTGGGAATTGATCTGAGTCCTTTGGAAGAACAGCCGTTGTTTTTATCTACTGAGCCATTTCTCCAGTCCTATTTAATTAAGTTAATCAATTTGTTTTCAAGACAGGGTCTCTCTCTGTAGTCCTAGCTATCCTGGAGTAGCTTGCTATGTAGATCAGGATGGCCCCAGACTCACAGAGATTCTCTTCCTTCTGTGCTGGGATTAAGGGCATGTACCACTGTGCCTGGACCTTTAATTTAATTTAATTTAATTTATATGTATGTGTATGTGTATGGTGGGGAGAGAGAGGGGGGTAGGAGATGTTGGACATGTGAGTGCCATGCCCACAGAGGCCAGAAAAGGTCATCAGATTAACTAGTGTTGAAGTTACAGGTGGGTGTTAGTCTTTCAAAGTATGTGCTGGGAATTGAACTTAGCTCCTCTGGAGTAGCTCCTAACTGCTGAACTATCTCACTCTCTCCCCCCAACCCCCAGATAAAGTCTTGTTATGAAGGTTAGTGGCCCCATCTGGTTTAGAATGAGAGGATCGTCCACTCTTTGAGACAGACAAGTGTCAGAAACAACCTCAGGCTCTGACTGGTTTCAGTTGTGCCCTCCATAGGTCTGCTAATAACGAACTAGCTACTTCCTAGTTCCTTTATCTGCACTTACTGTACACACACACACACACACACACACACACACACACACACACCACACCCCTCTCTAAACAATGCACTAGTAACCTCACAAGCCCCCACACTGAGCCAATCTTCACACACACACAGCTTTCAATGAACAATGGAGTAATTTTCTCCTCCCATTCTATTGTATATGAAGAATGGAAAGGCTCACCAAGCCTGAGCTGGTTTTGGATGCATGTGCATGCAGGAAGGCCAAACTGTGTCCTTAAATGAACTTCTAGGAAAATCCCATACCATCTTAAGCCTGTGCGCAATTCGGTGCTCATGTGATTGAAATCAGATGCTTTATAGGAAGGGATATATGAAGTAGAACAATTATTGTATTACCAAATCTATCAATCAGAGAGCTGCCCAAACTACAGCCCTAAGCAACCAAACTCCTCCTCTTAACCCAGTAAAGGGAATCAGGAGCGACAATCGAGAAGACCCTTCCACAGTGACTCTCATGACCCATTGTCAGTCTGTCCTTCTATAATCTGCAATGTTATTTCACTTTTTGAAAAATTGCCTTGAACTTTGCAAATCGGTGTGAACTGGACTCAATGAACAATGGAGTATAATTTACTCCTCTCATTCTATTGTATATGAACCTGGCAACACCTAGCCTAGACTCTGGCCACCTGTAACATCCTGACTATTGTATTTGATTACAGTCATACACCACTGTGCCCCACCATCTTTTTTTCCCTTTTTTTTCCTTAAGATTTACTTTATTTCTCATATATGAGTATGTATGTATGTATGTATGTGTATATGTATGTGTATGTATGTATGTGCCACATGCCTGCCTGGTGTCTGAGATGTTGGAAGAGGATGTTGGATCCTCTGGAGCAAGAATGGAAAAATGTTCTTAACCACTGAATCACCCGGCCAGCTTGTGGTGTCTGCTTATTCTTTGTAAGAATTCCTTCCATTCCCTGTCATGCACTAGGTCTCTGCTTTTCAAGTGATTTCAACCACCAAGTCACCAACTATAACATGTTCTATCCATTTTCTTTATTTATCTAATAAATAGATGTACAAGGTCCTGGGTTCAATTTTCAGCACAAAAACAAACAACAACAACAAAACCTAACACTAACACTTGTTTAGTGAACAAGTTAAAGGACAAATTAGATATATGGAAAGACAAAAAGCAAAAGACCAAATTATTTAGTTTGAAACCATTGTTTTTACAGAGTCCTTTCCAGCCATAAATGATAAATTTAGGCCATTGTACCTCTTTGTTCAATTTATATTAACTTTTGGGTAATCCCAGCTTTCATTTGTCCACTCTTGCTAATTTTGCCAAATACACCTTTCTATGGCTGCTTGGAATCAAACCCTTACTAGCCTGGCACAGAAGGCCAGAACACACATGCTGGTTATTTTATTAAGTTTGTATTTTGTTCTATCTAATCCATTCTTTCACTTGTGCACTGAAGTTGTTAGGTTGGGTTTTTGTTGTTGTTGTTGTTGTTTATTTGTTTTTGTGCTGACGATTGAACCCAGGTCTTTGAATATCTTGTGCATGCTAGGTGTACAATCTACCATCAAGTCACACCTCTCAGTCTGCCCCCTCCACTGAGAGTGTGTGTGTTCTAAGGACATCAGGTCTTTTGAGGATTCAGACCCTTCACTAAGCACCCACATGGGTGAATGTCCTGAAGCCTTAGTTCCTGGTATAGTGGGAACAACTTAACTGCAGCTTCAAGGATGTCTAGCCACCAAGGAGCGTTCTGACCTTCAAAATACACAGACACCAAGACACAGGCGAAGCTTTCCTTGGTTCCTTCATATCTGACTTGCCTAGACTACTGTTCACCATGCCGGACAGCCCGAGTTCATCCCTGGGACCCACATAGTGGACAGAGAGAACCGATTCCTGACAGTTGTCCTCTGACCTCCACTTGTACACTGTGGTATGTACTCTTACAGGTGTGAGTGCATGCACACACAGACACATGAGGGAGGGAGGGAGAGAAGGAGGTAAGAAGGGAGGGAAGGAGGGGGTAGCTCTTTTAGCAACAGCTCTAACTCACAGTTCAGTCTGCTGCAACTAGAGGCTCTAGAGGAAGATATGACGAGGCCGCAGCCACCTGCTCCTGCTCCTCAGCTGGCTCGGTGGATGCCTTCCGAGGCTGTGACCAGCTTGTCTCTTTTCCAGAGCCCTGTCTTTCTCTTGACTGGTCATTTTGGCTGCCTGATACCCAGCTGTGAGCTTTCTTATTTACCTTCCTCAGTGTTTCTGACCTTACCATTTTAACCCTAACTTAAAATATTTTTAAAATGTACACCCTGTCTAAAAACAGAAAAGAGGGGGCCATTAAGAGCACTCGATGTGGGCTGGAGAGATGGCTCAATGGTTAAGAGCACTGACTGCTCTTCCAGAGATCATGTGTTCAAATCCCAGCAACCACATGGTGGCTCACAACCATCTTGTAATGAGAAACAAATAAAGAACCTATGGGCTGGAGCGAGTGGGACTGGGAGAAAGGGAAGGGGGAGGGGAAATAAATCTTGAAAAAATATATTTATTTATTTAAAAAAAAAAAAGAGCACTTGATGTTCTTTCAGAGGACCTGGGTTTGGTTCCCAGCATCCACATACTAGTTCACGGCCACCTGCGGCTCCAGTTCCAGAGCATCAGACAGTCTTCTGGTTTCCACAGACACACATGCAGGCAAAACATTCATACACATAAAACACTAATTTTAAGAAAGAAAGAAGTAGTTGTTATGAGTCAGATAATTTCTAGTGTTTACATCCCCCTGGAGCCCTTTATGAGCCCACATACTTCAACAGGTAAGGATCAGGTAGTCAAAAACCTGTACTGTAAGATTACTTCTCTGGATAAAACCTTGGAGATCTGGGTGTGGTTGCACATGCCTATAATCCCAATACTTCTGAGGCAGAGGGTGGGGTGGGATTGGGGGAAGAGGATTGAGAATTACAAGCAGGATTAGATATATAGTGAGCTCGAGGTCAGCCTGGAATACAAGGTGAGAATTTATCTGAAAAGCATTTTTAGACCCTGAATCCTATAGAACGCATCTTCCCTAGGGGGTATTTGAAACTAGATGTGGTGGTGACTGCCTTTGATCCCAGCACTCAAGAGACTGAGGTCTGTGGACATCTCTGAGTTCCACGTCAGAGGCTACAAACTGAGACTAGAGACCCTTATATCTGTCTCCTTCTACCTAATTCTCCTGCCTGGTGAATTAGTCTTGTGGTGTCTGACACACGCTGAGCAAATGTTGAGTGCTTTGTGAGTCAATCTGTCACAAGATATCTCTCTGAATTTCTGTGGTAAGCTTCCCTTTATGCTGATGTTACTAATTCCTGGCCCAGTGTTGGAGAATGCTGTCATTAAAACGTGGACACAGAGAAGATGTGAGGGATGGCTCACATTTGCAATCCTGTAACTCAGGAGTCTGAGGCAGGAGGATTGCCAGGAATTTGAAGACAGCCTGGGCTATAGAGAGAGATCCTGGCTGGTGAGATGGATCAGCAGGTAAAGGCACCTGCTCATCTGGGTTTGATCCCCAGGACTGAGAGCATAGAGAAGGAGAGAACAACACACTTATGTGTGACACACACACACACACACACACACACACACACACACACATGCATGCACGCACAGAGTAAATTTATAATAATAATGACTAAAAAGGGTCCTAACAAAATGGCTCAATGAATAAAGGCACTTATCACCATTACTGACAACTGACAATTTGATTTTCATTGCTAAGCCAGAAGGAGAGAACTGATTCCCAAAAGTTGTCCTCTGACCTCCACACACACGATGGCACACACTCACACTTGTGTAAGTGAACACCACACACACACACACACACACACACACACACAAATTCAGTTTCTAGCTACCCTCATGGTGGCTCACAACCGTCTGTAACCCCGTTTCCAGAGGGGATCCAACACTTTCTTCTGGCTTCTGTCAGCATCAGACACACGAGGGGGGGGGGCCCACAGGCATACATGTAGGCAAAATACCCAGACCTATAAAATAAAAATTAAATTTAAAATTGAGCATTCTGTTTTGTCTTTTATTTTCATAGTAATTATTTGAGAAATTGGTACACTATTAATCATTACACATTTTACAACTGAGCAAGCTGGCCTCTGAGAAAAGAAAGCCATCTCTTGTAAAACGGGGTTTTTCAATGCCCAAATCAGGTTTGTCATCCTTGATGACGGTACAGTCTGTGCTCCTGTTTCCCCACTTCCTCTGATAACTTGATGGCATGTCTGCAAAGCCTTCCCACTGGGAAGAATTCTCTGCCCAACACTAAACAGGATCTTCCCTGGGAAAGCGTCAGTCCCGTTTAAATGCCTAGGTTCTAGGAGGCAGGAAGGTCTAATCCGGTCCCTGACCCACTGGGATCTAGTAGAAGTGCCTTGGCCTCCTAAAGAGCCGGGAGCCTCAGTGTATGTGAGCTGATGAATCGCCCCAAGATTAGTGCTGCCTGCTGAATAGTTCTTTCTGGGAAGGGGTGACTCAGAAAAGGCCTGCCTCTGCCTGCCTCTGTCTTTACTCCCCACTGAGACGGTTGGGGTTGGGCCACATGGCAATCCTGCTGTATGTCAGAGGCAGGAGAGGCAACATGACATGAGGCGGGCATGTTTGCAGGTAATTTGGAGGTACCTGGCCTAAAATCACCTCTTTTCAGGCCAGAAAGTAGACCTAGGGCTCCCTTAAACATTGTCTCTAGTAGTCTCACAATTTCAGGGAGACAGCGACTCCACTTTTCACTTTTCGCAAGGACAGCCACAGGCAACCTGTCCTTGACACTGGTAGAGCCCCTAAGGTTAGTGAAGATTGCAAACTCCCACAGTGTAGTAAAGTCTGGTCTAATTCCCCCAGGCCAACAAGGAGACAGTGTGTATGTGTGTGACTAGTATCTGTTTGCAGGGTAGGGACCTGTGGCTGCTACAGGGAAGTGTGTGGGCAGGAAGCAGGTGAAAGGTCCCTCTCCGGCTTAGCCTTCACCTGAACCTGTGAGGTCAGCAAGCTTGGGCTCGGCAGGCAAAGCCACGATGACTGACTCTTTCCCAAAAGTGGTGGAGGTCAGAGGTCTTGCCCTGGTCACAAGTGAGTCAAAGACTGAGTCTCTTGTTCCCAGGATTCTTTGAAATGTCCCTGGGGGGTGGAGTGGGGGTGGAGATACCAATTCCTATCTTCATAAATATTGCTTTTATTTTTTATTTTATTTTATTTTATTTTATTTTTCCACATGTATTTCCTTATTTTGTGCGTGGAGGTTAGATGGCTCACATTCGGAACTCAGAGGACTGCTTCTTGGGTTTGGCTCTCCTCTCGAATGTGATTTTGGGGATCAGCCTCAGGTGGTCAGAACTGCCTGTCAAGCGCCTTCACCCTCTCGGCCATTCCATGACTGAGGTTCCTTTGTTTTTGATTTTCGCAGGGTCTCCCTACACAGCAATAGCTGTTCTGAAACTCACTATATAGACCGGGTTGGCCTTGAACTCACAGATTCTTATACACCTCTCAAGTGCACCGCTATGCCCAGCTTGCTTGTTTTTAACCAGATTCTTGTGTTGTAGCCCTGGCTGCTATAGAACTTACTACACAGACCAGGCTAGCCTCAAACCTGCTGAGCCCTCTCTGGCTTCTGTCTCCTGAGTGCTGATATTACCCGCATGTACCACCACACCAGGCTATCAGCTTTGCTTTTAAACAGGGTTTGTTTTTGTCTTAAGAAAGCGTTTATCTTGGCTTGCAGTTTCAAGGGGATAGAGTCCATCTCTACTGGGGAAGGGCAAGAGAAGGCCAGTCAGAGAAAGCGTGACTGCAGGAATAGGCTGACCATTTCCGTCCACACCGGAAGTCGAACTCAGGGTTTAAAAGGGTGCGATGCCGATGCTTTGTATTAGGAAACTTGAGGTCACACGTGAGGGGATGAGGAAGAGAGTGAGTGCCAGGAGTGGCCTGGGACATCCTGTTCTGATGTCATGTCACCATGTGCCCATTAGACAGCAGGCAATGTAAGAGCGACTTAGTAACCCTACCCACAGCATCCTCTGAATTTTCACAATCTGGGTATCCACAGACGTAACCGGAACAAGCCAAATCCCGCCCTCTGGTGTGCTCAGAGCTTTAGGGACCTCACTTAAGGTACAAAGCAAATATCATCTGGCCATCTCTCTCTAATCCCAAACTATTGATAGAGATGAGCTATCCCCAGAACGCTCAGACACAGAGCAGGCACAACAGCTGTGCTATGAGGCTTCACATCTGACCTATAGCCCTAGGGGGCCAAGAGGTTGCTATGAGCCCCACCCAAGACTCTGACTTTCTCATTAAGGCCACTGGAATCCAAAGCATGCCATAGTGAGAACATTTGACAACTAAGACTCAAACTAGTACTGCCGTATAGCTAAGATGCTGGCTGGGACCATCCGACTACTGAGAAGGTATGCCTGGGTGTGTCAGTGTTGGAAACTAGTGTGGGGCTCGGACTGTTCCGGAATGCAGGTGCCCTTAAGTACTAGCTACACAAAGCAGAGGGTCTTGACCCATGGAGGAGCTCCGTTACTAAGGTTTTGTTGTTGCTGTTACTTTTTTTTTTTTTTAACCCAAGATTGGTGGTGCACACCTGTAATACCGGCGTTAAGAAGTTGAAGCAGGGGGATTAGTATTAGTTCAAGGGACAGCTGCAAAAAAAAAAAAGAAAGAAAGAAAAAAGAAAGAAAGGAAGGAAGAAAGAAAGAGGAAAAGGAAGAAGGAAAGAAAGAAGGGGAAAAAGGGAAAAAGAAAGACTAAAACCATGGGATAGTTTAAAAATAATCAAACCATTAAAATAATAAACAAAAGTAAATGAATCATTAAATCTAGACTTGGAAAAAAAAAGAAACATTGTAACCACGCAAATGTAAAGGATATCCAAGGCTCGTATAGCATTTTTGTCCCTGGACGAGCCGGCTCCTGTACTGTCCTGTTCTCTGTCAGTGGATAGCTTCAGTGGATAGATAGCCTCTCACCACTGTATGAGTCTAACTTCTCCTTTTTCTTTTCTTTTAAGTTTTATTTATTTGGGCTGGAGAGATGGCCCAGCAGTTAAGAGCATTGAGTGCTCTTCCGAAGGTTCTGAGTTCAAATCCCAGAAACCACAAGGTGGCTCACAACCATCCGTAATGAGATCTGATGCCCTCTTCTGGGGTGTCTGAAGACAGCTACAGTGTACTTACATATAATAAAAAAATAAAGAAATCTTTGGGCCGGAGCAAGCGGGGCCGGAGAGAGTAGAAAAAGTGTCTTTAATTAAAAAAGATTTATTTATTTAATGCATGAGTGCTCTATTTGTATGTATACCTTCACGCCAGAAGAGGGCACCAGATCCCATTATAGAGTTGTGAGTTGTCATGTGGTTGCTGGGAATTGAACTCAGGACCTCTGGAAGGGCAGCCAGTGCTCTTAACTGCTAAGCCACCTCTCCAGCCCCCAACATTGTCATTTTTAAATCATTATTTTTTTTTCTGGCAATGCTTACATGTTTAGTTGTTCTCTTTAAATTACGTGTGTGTGTGTGTGTGTGTGTGTGTGTGTGTGTGTGTGTGTGTATGTTACAGAGCATTTGTGGAGGTCAGAAGATAACACAACTTCATTCTTTCTTCTACTTGGGGTGTGGGGATAGACCTCAGGTTGTCAGGCTCGGCAGCAAGTGCCTTTAGCTACTGAGTCTTTCCATCCCCCACCTCCCTTTTTTGTTATTAAAGACAAAGTCTTACTCTGGCTGGCCTGGAATTGTAGATGATCCTCCCTGCCTCAGCCTCTTGAATTCTGGGATTGCAGGCGTAAACCACTATGGCCCACCTTCCTCCTTTAAATTTCCAAATAAATACCAAATAGATGTCATTTCTTCCGAGAAGTCTTTGCTGACCCTGAGCAAGGGTTGGCTTTTTCTGCACGTGGTAGCACAGATCCCAGGAGATGTGTAACTGTCTGTTTCTTGGCCTGACTCCTCCTTTAGACCATAAGCCTTGAGGGCAGTGACTGAGTCTTGCTGTGTCCTTGGCCTCCACCAAGCACACAGCGGATGTTCTGTGGGTGTTTATGGGATGCATGTGTTAAGGACACTGCTGCTCCTTCCCCTTCCTCCTTAATAGTTGACCTGGGGTTCAAGCCACCTGCCAGGGACCACATACGACTGCCCTAGGGCTAGAGATATAGCTCAGGGGTACAACGCTTATCTAGCATTCAGAAACGTAAAGGTTCAATCATCAGGAATAGGGAGAGGTTGCCTCTTGCAGAGAAAAGCCTTAAAGCCCAAAGAGGACCTTAGAAAAGGCTCATTGGGTAGGTGAACCTGTGAAAGCAGATGCCCTGAGTTCAACACACACACAGACACACACACACACACACACACACACAGATCCCGTATAAAAGCCTGTAAAAACAACATCTGGACAACTGGAAAAGGAGACAAATGGTAGTGTGTTTTATAAAAAGATAAGAAAAGCCAGGAATATGTTTGCTGGAGGCACAGTACAGTATGGGGGGAGGGGCACCTCTGCGGAGGCCCATGCTGAGGCATCCCTTCCCCTCTGAGGTGCCAACAATGGGACAAATAGAGTTTATTCCGGGAATGGGGTTGAGGAAGTAGAGACAGAGAAAGAGTAGAGGAGTAGAGGCTGGCCATGAGCATGTGGAGAGAGAGGTGGGGAGGGGAGTGGAGAGAGAGGAGGAAGAGGGTAAGGGGCAAGAGGGGAAGAGGCGAGAGCAAGAGCAAGAGAGCGAGGAGGGGCAAGTAGCCCCTTTTATAGTGGGTCAAGCACACCTGGCTGTTGCCAGGTAACTGTGGGGCGGAGCCTAGACGAAATGCCACAAATGGACTTCCTTAGTTTACCCAGCCTCCAGTTCTGTGCCTACTGAGGGTCTCCGCAGTAATCTCTACCATGGAGAACGGGCAGTAAGTTCAGGACAGGATCCTTTTTTTCTTTTTTTTTTTTTTTTTTGGTTTTTTTTTGAGACAGGGTTTCTCTGTATAGCCCTGGCTGTCCTGGAACTCGCTCTGTAGACCAGGCTGGCCTCGAACTCAGAAATCTGCCTGCCTCTGCCTCCCAAGTGCTAGGATTAAAGGCGTGTGCCACCACTGCCCGGCTCAGGACAGGATCCTATTCGATTTGTTTCATCAGTTTATCGTGTGTCGAGCTACCCGGCCACAGCTCTATAGTTTCACCTAAGTGTGTGCATAGACTTGATAGTGTAGTGCTATCTAGTGTGGACTAGATAGACACTGGTGGCCAGCGTGTTTGTGTGTGTGCACTCGAATGCCCTTCGTGCATCTGTGCCCACATGTGTCCCTGCGTCTTTAGGTATCTGTTGTGAGAATGAGGAAGGGCAAGACGGGGCAAGGAAACATTCTCCGTGTAGCCCTGGCTGTCCTGGAACTTGTTCTGTAGACCAGGCTGGCCTTGAACTCAGAGATCCGCATGCCTTTGCCTGGGACCCAAGGATATCGTGCAACTTGCCAGAGAAAATTGCAATAATCTGTCATTCTGGTTTGATTAACTGTATGTATGTATGTATGTATGTATGTATGTATGTATGTGTGTGTGTGTGTGTGTATGTGTATGTATGTATGTGTGTATGTATGTATGTGTGTATGTATGTATGTATGTATGTGTGTGTGTATGTATGTATGTATGTATGTATGTTACTGAGGCAGGGGCTGGCTGACTAGCTCAGGCAGACCTTGAATTCACAGTCCTCTCTCCCCTGCTCCCCCTTGAGAGCTATCACGACTTGCCTGCAGACCTGTGTGAACGTTCAAGTCATGTTTGCTCTGTCATTTCAGGTGGATCCTGAAGTCCATGCTTAGAGTTTGGCACATAGGCAGAACAGTGAAGGAGAGCACAGGTTGGACCTATTCTGAGGAATAAAAGTTATTCCCAGAGTCACAGTGACCAAATCCAGTTTGTCCTCTGACCCTTTATTTTAAGGCATAGGCATAGGAGGACCTTTATGGTGTCTGTGCCTTGTTTAAAAAACAAAACAAACATAACCTTGGCTTGATTAGGTAGTTAGGAGCAGACAACTAAGTGTGTCCTAACAACTTGACTTTCTTTTTTAAATTATATATTTATTTATTTTTTAAATTTTTATTCTTTTAACCTTTTAAAAAAATTATTTATTTTATGTGTGTTAGTAAACTGTAGCTGTTTTCAGACACACCAGAAGAGGGCATCAGATTCCATTACAGATGGTTGTGAGCCACCATGTGTTTGCTGGGAATTGAACTCAGGACCTCTGGAAAAGTAGTCAGTGCTCTTAACTGCTGAGCCATCTCTTCAGCCTTATTTTTATTTTTTTAAAGATTTATTTATTTATTTATTTAATGTATGTGAGTGCACTGTTGCTGTCTTCAGATACACCAGAAGAGGGCGTCAGATTCCATTACAGATGGTTGTGAGCCACCATGTGGTTGCTGGGAATTGTACTCAGGACCTCTGGAGGAGCAGTCAGTATTCTTAACTGCTGAGCCATCTCTCCAGCCCTATATTTTTATTTTTAAAGACATTTAGAGTGGAGTGTAGAACTTAGACTGTCAGGCTTAGTAACAAACACCTTTCCTGCTGAACTATCTTGCCAGCCCCAGTTATATATGCATAAAAAAATCTATATCTATATCTATATATATCATATATGATACATGTATATATGATATGTATATATGATATGTGTATACACACACACACTCACACACACACACATATATGAGGACCCTGTCACACTCAGTTCTTGTTTCACATTGATTTTCTGGCTGAAAAGAAAATTCAATTTGTGGTGGGGGCTGGGGGAGCACTGGAAGTAATATAGCGCCATCTACTGTAGAAATTGTCAGTTACTGATAGCAGGCAGGAATAAAGAAGTTGCAGTTAGTAACTTGTAGAGCTTTAGTCAACAGTTTGGAAGTCTTGTACACACACACACACACACACACACACACACACACACACACACACACAATTTTATTTTTAGCCACCAGGGAAGAAGGTTCCAGCTCAGTTCCATCTTGATTTCTCTATGTCCTGTGATTAGAACACATGGTATCTTCAACAATAGGATGATCTCACCATCTAGTTCTGGTGAGAAACTAAGAGCAATGGAAATTGTCCATAGAGCTTCAAGGGCCCCGGTCAACAATTCATAGGGAGGCAGCCCACCCCTGGTGCTGGGATTCTTATTTAATGATATATGGTTCCTGGGAGCAATTTCACTCCAGAGTATCTCTGTTCAAACCCTCTTTTAAAAAGCTTTTTATTTTTTCATTTTTTAAAAGATTTATGTATTTTATTTCATGGATGTGAGTACACTGTAGCTGTCTTCAGACACACCATAAGAGGACATTGGATCCCCATTACAGATGGTTGTGAGCCACCATGTGGTTGCTGGGAATTGAACTTTTCTCGGGAAGAGCAGTCATATCCAACCATCAAGAGTCTGTTTACATAAGGAGTTACTGCAGTAGTGAGAAGTTACAGAAGGGGGCAGCCTACTCTCAGCCCCGGCTATGGGTTTGTATATGGCTACCTAAAGTCAATTTGTTAGCTTCTCTCCCTTCCCCTCCTAGTCTCCTCCTCCTTCTCCTAATCTCCTCCTCCTCTTCCACCTTCTCCTCTTCCTCCTTTCTCCCCTCCTTCTTTTTTTTTCTTTCTCCCCCTCTTCCTCCTCCTCCTCTTCCTTTTCCTCTTCCTCTTTGAGACAGATTCTTCTATGGATCCCAGACTGCTCTTGAACTTTTGTTTTTTAACATTAGTTCCATTAAAAAAAACAAAACAAAACATTTCTTTATTTTCATTTTACATATGTGCGGGTTTGCCTCCATTACATGCATGACTGGTGTGCTCTGAGGCAAGAAGAAGGCATTAGATCCCCTGGAACTGGAGTTATAGACATCTATGAGTCGCCATGGGGTTGCTAGGAACCAAATACAGGTACTCTAGATTAGCATCAAGTACTCTTTTTTATAAAACTATTTTTTAAAAATTTATTTTATATATGGGAATGCACAGTCGCTCTCTTCAGACACACCAGAAGAGGGCATCAGACCCCATTACAGATGATTGTAAGCCACCATGTGGTTGCTGGGAATTGAACTCAGGATCTCTTGAAGAGCAGCCAGTGCTCTTAACCTCTGAGTCATCTCTCCAGCCCCTGCATCAAGTACTCTTTTTAAAAATATATTTAAGGGCTGGAGAGATGGCTCAGTGGTTAAGAGCAATGACTGCCCTTCTGAAGGTCCTGAGTTCAAATCCCAGAAACCACATGGTGGCTTACAACCATCTGTAATGGGCATCTGTAATGCCCTCTTCTGAAGTATCTGAAGACAGCCACAATGTACTTAATTACATATAATAAACAAACAAACAAATCTTAAAATGCATATATTTATTCATGTGTGTATGTGCTTCCGTGTGCATGTTGCACTGCACAGGTGGAGGTCAGAGTTCAACTTGTAGAAGTCAGTTCTCTCCTTTCACCATGTGTCCTGGGGGTGGAACTTAGGGCATCAGGCCTGGGGGCAGGTGCCTTTGCTTGCTGATCGATCTCCTCAGCCCAGGATCCAGTGCTCTTAACTACTGAGTCACGCCTCTTCTCAGTTTACTGTTTCCACTTATACTAATCTAAGTTAAAAGTGGATCCCAAATGGTTACATTATACAGGCTGTGAGGTTTTTAAACTTGTGACAAGGGACAGAAGGGAAATCCTACTAATTGTAAGAAGATCCTCACTGAAACTTCAGAAAGCCACACAGCATTAAAACAAAACAAAAACCTCATGAACCTTCAACTTAGACTTCAGTTTCACCCTTAGACAATCCAGTCTCTGTCAGGGTAGCAGTAGGAAGGGTCTTCCCGTCATCTTTCTCCTGGCTTCTTCCATGCATGCCCTCAGTGCCATCAGAAACAGTCATCACTTCCCTTGCATCCGTGAAGGGATCAAAAGACCAAGAGTCGCAGGGGGACCTAGTGCTGGTTACTCCCCAGGTGTTGACAGAGAGACGCTCTAAGGTCTAGCTCAAGGGCTCTGGGAAGTCTGTAGGTACCTTTTATTGCAGAACTCTGTTCCACCCTCCATGATCTACCCTACAGCTCCATGACATGCCGAACTAATGGGAACTAATGGGAATTAATGGGGACTAGGGGTCCAAGAGTGGAAGTTCTGAATGGTGGATGTACAATTCCTTTTCCTATGGGAGGCGGCTCCTGGAGGAGCAGGGACTGGGCAGGGTGGGGTGGGAAGGGCACACATTGAAACTGGGGAAGTAAGGAAGTGATGGGGGGGTAGGCAGCAGTTGTTGGATGGCCTCAAGCTTTTCAAAAATTAAATTAAATTAAAACTAACTTTTCATTTGTGGGGGCACAGAGCACGTGTGTGAAGGTCAGAGGACAATTTGCAGCAGTGGCTTCTTTCCTCCACTGTGTGGGTCCCAGAGATCGAACTCAGATCCTCAGGCTTGGCAGCAAGCCCCTTTCATTAAGTATTAAGCCGTCTTGACAGCTTGGGTCTTGAACTTCTGATCCTCCTGCCTCTGTCTCCCCAAAGCTGCCCTTATAGGTACTTACTGCAATGCCAGAGTGTTTGTGTTGAAAATGAAAACATCCATGCTTTTATTTTACTTTCTAGAATCTATTAATTACTGTTTTTATTAGGGCGGCCAGGGATGTGTGTCATGTTGCCTGTGTGGAGATCAAAGGAGAGCTCTGTGGAGCTGGTTCTCTTCTTTCCCCTTGTGTGGGTTCTGGAGTTCAAACTCAGGTTGCCAGGCTTGCCCTGCAAGCATCTAGCCTCCTGAGCAGTCTTATACTAGGTGTTCCTCTATAAATTGCTATTCCTTGTGTTGGGTTAACAAAGGTCTCTGGTAGGCTGGAGAGATGACTCAGAGGTTAAGAGTTCCTGAGTTCTTCTAGAGGTCCTAAGTTCAATTCCCAGCAACCACATGGTAGCTCACAACCATCTGTAATGGAATCTGGTGCTCTCTTCTAGTATGTAGGCATACATGTAGGCAGAACACTATATACACAGTAAATAAATAAATCTTTAAAACCAAAATCAAACAAACAAAAAACTAACAAAGGTCTCTGTCACCTTCATTTTCCAGAAGATATGCCTCAGAATGCCTATCCATGGTCACACAGCTGATAGTGGAGAGAACTGTGGGCTCTGGCCAGACCTTCTGTCTACCAAGTTCAGGACATTTCGTGAAGGAGAGACTCTCTTAAGATTTACTTCAAGTCTCTAGAAAGTCTGTTCTCCGTTCTGTCCCACGTGATCTACCCTATAGCTTCTCGACATGCTGAATTAATGGGAACTATGTTTACAAACCACATAGGCTCTTCCTGAATCTAGGGAAAGGGGCAGCTCAGGGTAGTTGCTAAATTTCTGCATCCAGTTGCCATAGCAACTGGACGGAGGGAATTGAGAATCTTCAACAACACTCATCTTTGCAATAATACTGTCTTGGTCATAGTTCTATTGTTGTGAAGAGACACCATGCCCAAGGTAACTTATAAAGAAAAGGATTTAGCTGGGGACTTGCTTACAGTTTCAGATGACAGTTAAGTCCACCATCGTCATGGTGGGGAGCATGGTTGCAAGCAGGCACACATGGTGCTGGAGCAGTTGTAGAGAGCTTTACATCCTGATCCACAGACACAGAAAGGAAGAAATGCTGGGTCTGGTGTGGGCTATTTGGTTTTTGTTGGAGTTGTGTTTTGTTTTTTAAAGATTTATTTACTTGTTTTATGTGCATGAGTGCTCTGTTATGTATAGCTCTTGTGCGTGCCAGAAGAAGACGTCAGATCCCATTACAGATGGTTGGGAGCTGCCATGTGGTTGCTGGAGATTGAAGTCAGGATCTCTGGAAGAGTAGACAGTAGTGCTCTTAACCTGAGCCATGATGTAGGCTGTTTGAAATCTCAAAGCCCAACCCCACAACACATTTCCTCCAACAAGACCATACCCCTAAGTCTAATCTTTCTCAAATAGTGCTACTCCCTGACGACTAAGCATTCAAATATCTGAACCTACGGGGGCCATTCAGATTCAAACCCCCACAAATACTATCCTTTATTTGGATTCCATTTCCCACCCATTACCTATCTTTTTAAGTAATCAGCCTTGTACATGGAAAACTCTTCACCAAGTGGGGTATGGTGGTAAACATCTGTAAAACCAACATTCAGGAGGTGGGGGTAGGAGGATTGCTTTATGTTACAGGCCGGCCTGGCTACAGTAGTCAATGCCAAGTCAGCCAAAGCAGCACATCAAGACCCTCTCTGAGGCAAAACACTTTAGCTTGTGTTCCCTCCCTTCTGCCTCTAGTCTATGGTTAGATTTCACTGCTTGGTTCTTGGTCCCTCAGAGTTGAGTGTGGCCAGGGACTGGTGGTATGTAAATGAAAGAACTTCAGAATTCTTCCGTGTATGACGGGCTGTGGATAGTAAGGAACAAACCTGTGCTATGGAGAGACACTGAGAGTTGGACTTTATTGCTCTCAGGATTGCACAACCCAAGGCATACATCAAAAGCATTTGTCATCTCCCCGCACTGTGCTGAGTGGAGGCAGGACATTGGGAGCAGTGTGTGGTAGAGGGAGAATGGACCTTTAGAGACTGACAAGCTACAATTAAATATCAGCTCTCTCAGTATGCACATGGGTTTTAGCAAAAGGTTTTGTGTATGTTTTGAGACAGTCTCACTTTGTAACCCAGGCTGGCCTCAAACTCATGACACTCTTCCTGACTCAGTCTCCAAGTTTTGAGATACAATTGTGAACCACCATGCTAAGATGATTTTTTTTTAAAAAGAAGACTCATTGGTTCGTTGTGAATTTTACATCATGTACCCCAATTCTACTCATCTTCCCCTCCCCTTGGACCTCCGCTCCACCCTTGCAACTTCCCCCTCAACAGGAAAAAAAAAATCTTGTTGTGGAAGCTGTAGTGTGTCACAGTGTGTCCCACAGTACACCCTTTTGTCCATGCTTCTTTGCTTACAAAGAAGTTTATTTCATTGCAATGACTCCTTGGTCTGGTACGAGGCCTCCAGCTCCTGCTACACTACCAATACTGGAACCTCACTGGAACTCCTCTCGGATGTCCTGTTGTTACCCTGTGTCATGGAGATCCTGTAGTTTTGGATCTGTAGGACTGGCCCCTTCATGAACCCCAGCAGTTCATCCATGGGGTAGATGTTGGGATGGGTCAATGCAAAGCCCTGGATCTGGGCCTGAGAGGTATCTGAGCCAGATGGCCCACTGGTTCTCCCACTCTCACACCCTGGGGCTGGCTCACTGGCACCTCCCCGAACAGGCGATGTGCAGGGCCCCGCCTCCCAACTGTTGCAGGGGTGAGGGGCATGGCCTGTTTTCCCATTCTCATGATCCTGGGACTAGCTCTCCTTCTTGCCATAGATAAAGAGGGATGAGGAAGGTAGGGAGAGCATCTCTCCCTCATCCATGACACTGCCCAGCAGACAAGAGGCAGGATCAGCTTTCCCATGCTCACACCCTTGGGGTGTGTCCCCAACCATCAGGGTCAGCTCCCCTGTGCTGCTCAGGTTAGGTACAGGGCCTGCTCTCCTGAGTGCTGAAGGCTGTGAGGGGCAGAGACAAGCTCTCTTGCTCTCATGGCTCCAGGGCCAGGTTTCTTGCCTGCCTCTGGTGGTGGTGAGCAAGGAGGGAGGGGGGCATCTTTCCCTCATCCACGCCACCACACAGGGTACAAGTGGTAGCACCAGCTCTCCCATGCTCACCCTGAAACTCCTGCAATGTGCAGGACCTCTCTCCTGAGTACTGTAGCTGGCTGTCAGCTGGGCACAGCTCTCCTGCTCTCAGACTCCAGGGCCACCTCTCCCACAATGCCCAGGTGAAGGGTGGGGTCAGTTCTGCACAGCCCTCAGATATCAATAGGTCCTTGGGGCCATCTGCCTGGCCTTTGGTGGTAACAAACCCATGTTGCTGAGGGCCTCAGACCTAGACATGGCTCCTGGTGGAGACAGCCCAGGCCAGGATCCTATCATGGTCCCAGGTGGCATCACCAGCTATTCATATCAGGCTGTTCCCCACTACCCACAAGTCTCCAGCTCTGCCTCTCTTCACTGTGCCCACATCCTTCTGTTTCTCTTTCTCTTCCATTTCTTCACTACTCACGTGCTCCTCTTAGTGGCGCCCCGAGTCTCTGAGTGTTTGGGGTCATCTCAGGAGCGGTCTCAAGTGTACTATGTCCCACTTGTGCATTATGGCACCAGGTGGGGGTCATCTTGGGCATGGTCTGCCCTCCCAAGCCTTCATGGCATTGGACTGATGGTCATCTCATGCTAGCTCCCTGTCAGGACCTCGGCACTGGACTGGTGGTTGCCTCAGGCTTGATTTTTACAGGGAATGTTAAGCTACTAATCATTCAGATGCTCATAGGTCAGAAGTGTAACTTCTCTCCTCCTACTGCCACCTACTGACGCACATGTGACACAGCAGCCACACCTACACCACTCTGAAGGCAGGGGCGAAGCTACTTTCAAAGCCCCCACCCCGCCCTCCCCCTTCCCCATCCTAACGTCTAAGATCCAGTGACCAACCTAACCCTGTGAAATGAGAGGAAAGAGGCGGAGCTGCTGGAACTAGACACTCAGAAGCAACGCACACAGGAACTTCCTGTACGACTCTGGGAAGCGCGGTAGCACTTTTCTATAAGATGAACCATACATTTACCATGTCCCTCATCCATTCCTCTCTGGTCTAAGAGAAATGATAACTTCATCCGTACAGGAATCTATATTTGAGTGAATAGAGTGGCTCTATTCATAACTGTCTCACACTGGAAGCAAACCGAATGTCCTGGTGATGGATGACTAATGGTACATCTGTACACTGGACGCTACTCAACAAGAATGAGCAGGTGCATCACACACACACACACACACACACACACACACACACACACACACAGTTAAGATGTAATAATTTTAAAAACCTTCTCAGGGGCTGGAGAGATTACTCACTGATTAAAAGCACTCCCAGCTCCCAGGTCAAGTAGCTAACAATCATATGTAACTCCAGTTCCAGGGGGACCTGATACCCTTTTTTGGTTTCAGAGGGTACCTGCACATCTGCACATATTTGTACCTATTTCTCTCTCTCTCTCTCTCTCTCTCTCTCTCTCTCTCTCTCTCTCTCTCTCTCTCTCTCTCTCTCTCACACACACACACACACACACACACACACAGAGGCAGGGGCAGAGACAGAAAGACAGAGAATTTAAAAAACAAAAAACAGCCAATCCTGGTGCCACAAGTCATTAATCCCAGAACTCTGGAGACAGAGGCAGGTGAATCTCTGACTTTGAGACGAGTCTGGTTTATATAATGAGTTCCAGGACAGCCAGGACTACAGAGAGAGACCTTGTCCCAAAAAGCAAGCAAACAATAATAAAAACCTTTCCCTGCCTGGTTGTGGTGCCCCAGACACATAAGTCCAACAGTCGGGAGACCCAGGCAAGAGAACTGCCTTGCCTCCTGGGATATGAGATTAGACCATGGGATTTTTGGTTTTTGGTTTTTCTGCTGTTGGTTGTTGTTATTGTTGTTTTTAAATCCTTTCTCAGTTTCTTCATTTATAAAATTAATATGCCTTCTTCATTATAGCTGCCGGGTGGGATGGGTTTATATGAAAGGGTACTATGTCCATATTGGATTCTGGGTGAATGGTAGCGGCCTCCCTGGAATCCCGCTCTGGTCTTATTGCTCTACATGGCCCCAGAATACCCTTTTATATCTTCGAGTCTCACATCTCACCTCAAAACTGAGAGCTGTCAGTTAGATTAACTCAGATACTTCCTGCTCTGTCGACAACCTCAACAGATCTCCTTGCTTCATGAAAACCCTACTCATGTCTGCATAATTCTCGATGTTTTTAAAGCACTTTCAAAAATATGCTTCCTTCATGTAATGATTTAATATATTCTATCCAGGATTTAATATGTTCTATCACAGTGAGAGCCAAACTTCAGAATAACGGACAAAACCCACCAGACGGCTGAGGCCACGGTCTGGCGGGGCGGGGCAGGGGGCGGGGGGGGGTGTGGTGGTGGCTAGACACTTGTACAGACGACCGTCTGCATCCGGTTGCCTCTCACAAGCCTTGTCTTTCTGGCCAGGACATGTATGTGGGGGCCTTACTCCCATGCCAGTCCTCAGGGGAACTGTGGCAGAGCCACCAGGCCCTCAGTGGGCTTATCACAAACCCCCTCCCTGAACTGACTCCGGATGCCAGGGCCCACAGAAGCCTCCTCTGCCGCAGGTGAGGCGCGGTGAGGGATTCTTTTCAAACCACTTCCTGAATCTGTTTCGGGTCTTGTGTAAGTTCTTGAATTCTTTGGTTGGAAGGCAAACGTGACGGCATCTGAGTTTCCATGCCGTATATGCGACATCCCTTTTTCCTTCGTTCTGTGTTTGTAGTAGGCAGAAGGAGCCCGGCACATTCATTCCCCATCTCCTCCTCCCCTCCCTTTCCCCATCCTCTCCCCCCTACGGAGTTTTAGACTTTCCCGGAAAGCAGGTAGTGAGTTGTAGCAAGGATTCCTGGGCTAGGTTGTCAGACTCACCTCATTTTATTTTGTTTTTAATGGAATTCATCGAAGACACATTAAGACAACTCAATGTGTAGCCTATGCTGGCCCACAACACATGACAAGGCTCCCACCTCAACTTCCTAAGTGCTGGAATTACAGACGCGACCAGAGGCTTGAGACAGTGACACCTGACAAGCCACAGCTGCCCTTCCTGGCATGTGAGCCACAGCCTCCCCCGGAGCTCCTGGACTGTGCTCCAGCACATCTAAGGGAAAGTGAGGCTCGGCCCTGGGGGCCAGCCAAGACATCACAGCTTAAGGCAGGAAAGTCTAGGTCTCACTCATACACAGTGGGGACTGAACTGGGGTCTGAGTGGGCAGTGAGGATGGGAAGCAGGCTGTCACCAGGGGCGGGGGATGGAGAGGGCTGAGAGGTTGGAGTAGTAGCAAGCAACACCAGCAGCTGGATCGGAGGCTCAACTTCCAGGAGTCTAGAGGCACCTGATTGGGTAAGGATGAGACAAAGCCCTGGGGCTTGAAGGAGGTTTGGAGAAGTTAAGTCCACCCAAGACTCTCTCTCTCTGGTGACTGAAACCTATTCTCTCCTCCTTCCTTCCCACATCCAGGCCTTCTAAGCCTTCATACAAGGCCACTTCTTTTCCTTTACTCAAAAACACAGGAGGCCGCTAGTGCCCTGTAACCTGACAGGAGGAGAGAACTTAGCAGGTAGAATAGACAGAAGGTAGGACTCTTTATGAACTTGGGGACAAAGTATATCTCCAGCCCTTTCTTTTTCTTCTTTATTTCTTCCTCCCATTCTTTCTTTCGAGGCAAGATCCCACTAAGTTATTCATTCTATCCTTGAACTTCCTCAGTAGCCCAGGCAGGCCTTGAACTCATGACTCCAGCCCCACAAGTAGCTGAGATTACAGGTCTCTCCCACCAGGTCTTCCCCTGGTTCCAATTACATGTTGGGACCTGCCCTGGAAGGCCTTCCCCTTCTAGCCTTCAGACACCCTATGAACTAGTGAGTCCCCATAGCAGCTCCCAGGGCATGCAGTGAGCAGAGCGGGGCCTGCTCTGGGGCCCTGTCCCACTGCGGCAACAGCACTTCAATTCCAGGCTAGGCAAGAGGCAGGAGTAGGGGTGAAGGATTGAAGGATAGGATAAATCAGTCAATGTCAGGGCCACCCAGGCAAGAGAGAAGTGTAATCTGCTCTCTCTCTCTCTCTCTCTCTCTCTCTCTCTCTCTCTCTCTCTCTCTCTCTCTCTCTCTCTCTCTGTCTCTCCCTCTCCCTCCTCTCCTTTCCTCTCCTCTCCTCTTACTCTCTCATTCTCTCTCTTTTATTCTGTTGTTTTGTTTTGTTTTGAGACAGGCTTTCTCCGTGTACTCCTGGCTGTCCTGGAACTCTGCTGGGATTAAAGGCTTGTGCTACCACCACCTGGCTTTCTGGCTTTTTGTGTTTCTTGTGGGGCCTAGTTGGGAATGGCTGGAAATAAGAGCAGAGAATATGGGCAGACAGTCCTTTAAGGAGGCTCATGCTGCTTCCTCTGCCCCTGTGGTGAAGGGAAGGGCTTCTCAGTGGGGATTCTATGCAGCGGATGGTGTAGCAGCTGCCACGATCATGAATCCAGACTCTAGACACATTCTGTACCAATGGCCCCTGCCACTGAACAGGCTTCATGAAGATGGAAATCACACACATCTGGGTGAAGCAGGGCCCAGCTTGCAGACTATTCTGTGGTGCAGTGTAGTATAGTCCAAGGTGTCAGGGTGGGGACAGGGAGTAGGATGATAAGTCATTGTGCTGGGCGCCTGGGTCCTGGCTTTGCATACCTAGGTGGTCTGATCTCAGACTCCTCTCCTCCTCAATGTCTGGTGGAAGAAGATAACCTCTTGACCTTGGGGTACTTGGGGAGAGGGTAGCCTATGGTAACCTGCCTATTTGTGTTTTTTTTTTCCACTCCCACCTACTCCACCATCTACTCTGACCTAAAAGACCTCCAGTTCCTCTCCCTTGCTTTTGTTTTGTTTGAGACACGGGCTCATCCTGTAACTGAGGCTCTCCTGAAATTCCCTGTGTGGCCCAGGGTACATTCAACTCAAGGCTATCATCCTGTCTTCGCCTTCCAAGTATCAGGATCATAGGAGTTGATCACCATGCCTGACACTCTGGTTTCGTCTTCTCTGTTCTGGCAGCATTCCAAGATACCTCACATTAGGATCCCTTAGTGTACAGTGAAGCTGAATGTAGGGTAGTGCAGTGCAGTGCAGTGTGTGGACTGTAGTGCAGTGCACTGTAGTGCAGTGCAGTGCGTGGACTGTAGTGCCGTGTACTGTAGTGCAGTGCAGTGTAGTATAGTGAGTGTAGTACAGTGCAGTATAGTGTAGTGCAGTGTACTTTAGCAGTGTAGTATAGCAAGTGTAATGTGGTGCAGTGCACCATAGTGCAGTATAGTATAGACCAGTGCAGTATGGTGCCATGCAGTGTACTGTACTGTACTGTACTGCAGTGTGGTACACTGTAGTACAGTGCATTGTAGCGCACTGTAGTGTAGTATACTATAGTGCAGTGTACTGTAGTACACTGTAGTGTAGTGCAGTGTGGTGTAGTATAGTGCAAAGCAGTATATTGTAGTGCAGTGCCATGTACTGTAGTGTATGTAGTGTGGTGCAGTGCAGTACAGTGTAGTGTAGTACACTATAGTATAGTGCAGTTTAGTGTAGTGCACTAAAGTGTACTGCAGTGAAGAGCAGTGTACTATAGTGCAGTGCAGTGTACTGTAGTATAGTGTGATACAGTGTAGTGTGCTATAGTGCAGTGCAGTGTACCGTAGTGTAGTGTAATGTGTAGTGTACTATAGTGTAATGTAGTGTAGTGTAGTGCAGTGTAGCACACTGTAGTACAGTGCAGTGTACTGTACTGTAGTGCAGTGCAGTGTACTGTACTGTAGTGTGGTGTGATGTAGTGCAGTGTAGTGCAGTGCAGTGTACTGTACTGTAGTGTGGTGCAGTGTGGTATAGAATGAATCTTATCGGTCCAATAGACCTACAGTTGTGTAACAGTTCTGTGGGGGTTCTTGGCTGCCTCCTGCTTCTTGGACATGTGCCATCCATCTCCCGTGCTTCCTTCACTCTATATGAGAATCATCTCCAAGCTCCCCTGCTCTGGTGATGCCCTACATACTCCCCTACACTTTCTGGCTTCTTACCTCACCCTGGTCTTCCCTCAGCAGGCCAGAGCTACTATATCACTGTTGCTGCTGCAGGGCCTCCCTCCCCTTTCACTGAGTCTCTGTGCTTTCCCCACTGATGCTCAACACCAATTGAATGTCTGGACTCTGAAGTGCGGTTCCATGTTCTCCAGCCTCTCCACTTCTTGCTTGAGTGGATGGGTTAATACAGGTGTCCTTTCAAATAAGAGGACAGATGTGCCAAAGTAGGTCAGCTGGATTTGAAATAGGAGAAAGCATTGGATTGGGTGATGGCCCTGAAGGTTCCATTTGGTTCCTGGTGATATCTAGAGATACATAGCACAGAGGCATCGGTTATACTGGACCAAGGCTGAGGTCTGGGCATTAGATGGACTGGCTTCTAATCTCAGCTCAGAAATGACCACAGGATCTTCTCTCCTGTTTTTAGCACTTCGGTTCTACCCCACCCCACCCCTGTTAAGAGATACGAGCTTCCTGACCCACTCTATGGATTGTGGAGGTGAGATGATTCTCCCCGATAGGTACTGAGAGAAAGAGCGCCATGGTAAGAGGCACCAGTTCCTCACTTATGTTACAGCTGGAATGAGCGTTATTAGAGTTAAAAGGGAATGTTACGAGGCCAGGAACACTACGAATGAGAGAGAGCAAAGCTTTTAGTTAGGTGTGAACCGAGCAGATCTGATGAGAAACAGGCAGGGAGGAGGCGCTAACAAGAAAGCCCAGTGTTAGAGGGATGGCTAGCACACCCCTGTGGGACCTCTTCCCCTAGGGAAACACTATTGCTTTATTATTATCCTCTTCTTCCTTCTCCTTCCCCTCCTCCCCCTCCTGCTCTTGTTCTCCTTATTCTTTCTCCTCCTTCTCCTTTTTCCCCCCCCCGGGGGGCGGTTTGTGGTAGGGTACAGGGTCTCTTGTATCCCAGGCTGGCCTTGAATTCCCTGTGTATCTGACATTGACCTTGGACTCCTGATTTCCCTGCCATGTACCACATGCCAGGCTTGAATATGATCAGGATTTCCAAACAGCTCTTCAGAGGCAGCTAATTCTTTCCTGCGGTGAGTTACCCTATGTGGTTCAGGATATCTGTAGCCTGTGCTCACAAGATGGAAGAAATATGCTCATTTGTCCATGATCATAACGTTGAAACATCTATAGACACAGATATAGTACAGCTGGTAGAGGCCTTGTCGAGGATGCAGGAAGTGACCCTGGGTTCAATTTCTAGTTACCATGTAAGCTGGATGTGGTGGTGTACGCCTGGATCCCCGCATATGAGAGGTGGAAATGGAAACGGCAGGGTTCAGAGTCATCTTTAGCTACATAGGGAGTTTGAAGCCAGTCTGAGCTACCTGGGATCCTGTCTCAAAAGAGGAGGCTGGGTATCTCCAGACGTTGTCGAGGATCCCATAGAGAACCACTGCTCTGGGCGTTGTTGTGAAACTCTTTTCTACGCCATCCTGTTGGCCTCTGGCTAAGCCATCCAGTGTGATTATTTTAATGAAGAGTTTGTTAGCACTCACATTTGTAGCCAAAAAGCTCTGGAGATAAAACAGAAACACTCCTCAGTGAGTTCTGGCCTCAGTCATTTGTCCTGCTCATTCTTATGCATTCGTGTGTGTCATTCGTTCATCGTTTCCTTATACTCTGATCCCAGTTTGTTTCCTTCTCAGAGATTCTGGCTCTTGCTGCCCAGCCACGCCTCTGTGTCAGAGCTTACCTTTCTCTGCTTTCTGATTGGTAGTTTGTTCTCTGTCCACTAGACTTGAAGGGTCGTGACTGCCCAGTCAAAGACCATCCTCCCCCTTGTGTTCCCAGCCTCTGTCTGGAACATGTGATGTTCTTAGTATACTAAGTCCACTGAACATATAACAAGTGATAATACATTATGTTTATTGTGCGTCAGAGGTACAGAATTTAACAAAGTCTTATGTCTTAGGATTTCTATTCCTGCACAAACATCATGACCAAGAAGCAAGTTGGGGAGGAAAGGGTTTATTCAGCTTACACTTCCACACAGCTGTTTATCACCAAAGGAAGTCAGGACTGGAACTCAAGCAGGTCAGGAAGCAGGAGCTGATGCAGGGGTCATGGAGGGATGTTACTTACTGACTTGCTTCCCCTGGCTTGCTCAGCTTGCTTTCTTATAGAACCCAAGACTACCAGCCCAGGGATGGTACCACCCACAAGGGGCCCTCCTTGCTTGATCACTCATTGAGAAAATGCCTTACAGCTGGATCTCATGGAGGCATTTCCTCACCTGAAGCTCCTTTCTCTGTGATAACTCCAGCTTGTGTCAAATTGACACATAAAACCAGCCAGTATAACTTCTTACTTTACAGTAGCCTCTGCCTGGGCTTATCTACAGCTTACTCTGCAGCCAGGAACTTTACACATGTTCGTTCATTCATTAATTACAAAGGAAACTCATGAAACAGAATTAATCCCTTTGTTAAGATGAGGAAATTAGGGCCCTTCTCAGCAAGAACTGGGGGATCAAGTAGACACAAGACTATCTCTTGATGACTAGAATCTACCCTCCCCACCCCTCTCTCCAACCCAACATGCATTGTTTATAGCCAGTGACAAGGGTGTCAATACAGCAAGAAGCCCAGACATTCACATAACTGTAGGCTCTGGCTCAGTCTGTCTTATATTGCCGTTATTTTCCTTTACACCCAGAAACCTGTATATTGTCTCTCTTCATGTAAGGAATGATCATTTAATGGGTTGAGACCAGAAAGATGGGTTTATTGTTATGTTACAATTTAGATCAGTTTATCTTTGCTTCTTTGAGGGATCTGCAGAGCTATGGAAACTGTCAGATTATACAAAATCTTGTCTCTAATTACATCCTTTTAAAAAGGTGCTTTTAGATTTATTTTATTTTTATGTTTCTGAGTGTTTGCCTGTATATATGTATGTGCACCGTGTTTGTGCCTAGTACCTGGAGAGGTCAGAAGAAGGTGTCAAACACCCTAGATTTGGAGTTACAGATGGTTGTGAACCAGCATGTTGGTGCTGGGAAACAAATCCAGGCCCTCTCTAAGAGCAACAAGTGCCCTTAACTATTGAGCCATCTTTGAGATTCCCCCTCCACAATTTTTTAAAAAGATGTATTTATTTAATTTATGTATATGAGTACACTGTAGCTGTCCTCAGACACACCAAAAGAGTACATCAGATCCCATTACAGATGTTTGTGAGCCACCATGTGGTGGCTAGGACTTGAACTCAGGACCTCTGGAAGAGCAGTCAGTGCTCTTAACCACCGAGACATCTCTCAAGTGGTTTACCCCTTTATGTGATTATCTTGAGACAGGGTCTTTCTCTTTGTAGCCCTGGCTTTCCTAGAACTTGTTATGTGGACCAAGGAGACCTAAATTCACAGAGAATCCCCTTGCCTCTTCCTCCCTAGTGCTGAAATTAAAGGTATGTGCTACCATGCCCAACTCTATAGCTCAGGCTATCCTGGAATT